>OZ020565.1:397084-2797084 GCA_963971465.1 Lepidochitona cinerea
TTGGGGGGGCCTCTGTAGTTCAGTCAGCTAGAGTGATTGTCTTCTTAATATTGGGGGGCCTGTGTAGCTCAGTCAGCTAGAGTGATTGTCTTCTTAATATTGGGGGGCCTCTGTAGTTCAGTCAGCTAGAGTGACTGTCTTCTTAATATTGGGGGGCCTCTGTAGTTCAGTCAGCTAGAGTGATTGTCTTCTTATTATTGGGGGGCCTCTGTAGTTCAGTCAGCTAGAGTGATTGTCTTCTTAATATTGGGGGGGCCTGTGTAGTTCAGTCAGCTAGAGTGATTGTCTTCTTAATATTGGGGGGCCTGTGTAGCTCAGTCAGCTAGAGTGATTGTCTTCTTAACATTGGGGGCCTCTGTAGTTCAGTCAGCTAGAGTGATTGTCTTCTTAATATTGGGGGGGGGCCTCTGTAGTTCAGTCAGCTAGAGTGACTGTCTTCTTAATATTGGGGGGCTTTGTAGTTCAGTCAGCTAGAGTGACTGTCTTCTTAATATTGGGGGGGCCTCTGTAGTTCAGTCAGCTAGAGTGATTGTCTTCTTAATATTGGGGGGCCTCTGTAGTTCAGTCAGCTAGAGTGATTGTCTTCTTAATATTGGGGGGGGGCCTCTGTAGTTCAGTCAGCTAGAGTAGATTGATTGTCTTCTTAACATTGGGGGTCTCTGTAGTTCAGTCAGCTAGAGTGACTGTCTTCTTAATATTGGGGGGGGGGGGGGGGGGCTCTGTAGTTCAGTCAGCTAGAGTGATTGTCTTCTTAATATTGGGGGGCCTCTGTAGTTCAGTCAGCTAGAGTGACTGTCTTCTTAATATTGGGGGGGGCTCTGTAGTTCAGTCAGCTAGAGTGACTGTCTTCTTAATATTGGGGGGGCCTGTGTAGTTCAGTCAGCTAGAGTGATTGTCTTCTTAATATTGGTGGGCCTCTGTAGTTCAGTCAGCTAGAGTGACTGTCTTCTTAATATTGGGGGGGGGGGGGGGCTCTGTAGTTCAGTCAGCTAGAGTGATTGTCTTCTTAATATTGGGGGGCCTCTGTAGTTCAGTCAGCTAGAGTGACTGTCTTCTTAATATTGGGGGGGGCTCTGTAGTTCAGTCAGCTAGAGTGACTGTCTTCTTAATATTGGGGGGGGCCTGTGTAGTTCAGTCAGCTAGAGTGATTGTCTTCTTAATATTGGTGGGCCTCTGTAGTTCAGTCAGCTAGAGTGACTGTCTTCTTAATATTGGGGGGTCTCTGTAGTTCAGTCAGCTAGAGTGACTGTCTTCTTAATATTGGGGGGCCTCTGTAGTTCAGTCAGCTAGAGTGACTGTCTTCTTAATATTGGGGGGCCTCTGTAGTTCAGTCAGCTAGAGTGATTGTCTTCTTAACATTGGGGGTCTCTGTAGTTCAGTCAGCTAGAGTGACTGTCTTCTTAATATTGGGGGGCCTCTGTAGTTCAGTCAGCTAGAGTGACTGTCTTCTTAATATTGGGGGGCCTCTGTAGTTCAGTCAGCTAGAGTGATTGTCTTCTTAACATTGGGGGTCTCTGTAGTTCAGTCAGCTAGAGTGACTGTCTTCTTAATATTGGGGGGCCTCTGTAGTTCAGTCAGCTAGAGTGACTGTCTTCTTAATATTGGGGGGCCTCTGTAGTTCAGTCAGCTAGAGTGATTGTCTTCTTAATATTGGGGGGGCCTGTGTAGTTCAGTCAGCTAGAGTGATTGTCTTCTTAACATTGGGGGTCTCTGTAGTTCAGTCAGCTAGAGTGACTGTCTTCTTAATATTGGGGGGCCTCTGTAGTTCAGTCAGCTAGAGTGACTGTCTTCTTAATATTGGGGGGCCTCTGTAGTTCAGTCAGCTAGAGTGATTGTCTTCTTAACATTGGGGGTCTCTGTAGTTCAGTCAGCTAGAGTGACTGTCTTCTTAATATTGGGGGGCCTCTGTAGTTCAGTCAGCTAGAGTGACTGTCTTCTTAATATTGGGGGGCCTCTGTAGTTCAGTCAGCTAGAGTGATTGTCTTCTTAATATTGGGGGGGCCTGTGTAGTTCAGTCAGCTAGAGTGATTGTCTTCTTAACATTGGGGGGGCCTCTGTAGTTCAGTCAGCTAGAGTGATTGTCTTCTTAACATTGGGGGGCCTGTGTAGCTCAGTCAGCTAGAGTGATTGTCTTCTTAATATTGGGGGGGCCTCTGTAGTTCAGTCAGCTAGAGTGATTGTCTTCTTAACATTGGGGGGGCCTCTGTAGTTCAGTCAGCTAGAGTGATTGTCTTCTTAATATTGGGGGGCCTGTGTAGCTCAGTCAGCTAGAGTGATTGTCTTCTTAATATTGGGGGGCCTCTGTAGTTCAGTCAGCTAGAGTGACTGTCTTCTTAATATTGGGGGGCCTCTGTAGTTCAGTCAGCTAGAGTGATTGTCTTCTTATTATTGGGGGCCTCTGTAGTTCAGTCAGCTAGAGTGATTGTCTTCTTAATATTGGGGGGGCCTCTGTAGTTCAGTCAGCTAGAGTGATTGTCTTCTTAATATTGGGGGGCCTCTGTAGTTCAGTCAGCTAGAGTGACTGTCTTCTTAATATTGGGGGGTCTCTGTAGTTCAGTCAGCTAGAGTGATTGTCTTCTTAATATTGGGGGGCCTCTGTAGTTCAGTCAGCTAGAGTGATTGTCTTCTTAATATTGGGGGGCCTCTGTAGTTCAGTCAGCTAGAGTGATTGTCTTCTTAATATTAGGGGGCCTCTGTAGTTCAGTCAGCTAGAGTGATTGTCTTCTTAATATTAGGGGGGCCTCTGTAGTTCAGTCAGCTAGAGTGACTGTCTTCTTAATATTGGGGGGCCTCTGTAGTTCAGTCAGCTAGAGTGACTGTCTTCTTAATATTGGGGGGCCTCTGTAGTTCAGTCAGCTAGAGTGATTGTCTTCTTAATATTGGGGGGCCTCTGTAGCTCAGTCAGCTAGAGTGATTGTCTTCTTAATATTGGGGGGGCCTGTGTAGTTCAGTCAGCTAGAGTGACTGTCTTCTTAATATTGGGGGGCTTTGTAGTTCAGTCAGCTAGAGTGATTGTCTTCTTAATATTGGGGGGCCTCTGTAGTTCAGTCAGCTAGAGTGATTGTCTTCTTAGTATTGGGGGGGCCTGTGTAGTTCAGTCAGCTAGAGTGACTGTCTTCTTAATATTGGGGGGCCTCTTTAGTTCAGTCAGCTAGAGTGATTGTCTTCTTAATATTGGGGGGGCCTGTGTAGTTCAGTCAGCTAGAGTGACTGTCTTCTTAATATTGGGGGGCCTCTGTAGTTCAGTCAGCTAGAGTGACTGTCTTCTTAATATTGGGGGGGCCTCTGTAGTTCAGTCAGCTAGAGTGACTGTCTTCTTAATATTGGGGGGCCTCTGTAGTTCAGTCAGCTAGAGTGACTGTCTTCTTAATATTGGGGGGCCTCTGTAGTTCAGTCAGCTAGAGTGACTGTCTTCTTAATATTGGGGGGGCCTGTGTAGTTCAGTCAGCTAGAGTGATTGTCTTCTTAATATTGGGGGGCCTCTGTAGTTCAGTCAGCTAGAGTGACTGTCTTCTTAATATTGGGGGGGCCTGTGTAGTTCAGTCAGCTAGAGTGACTGTCTTCTTAATATTGGGGGGCCTCTGTAGTTCAGTCAGCTAGAGTGACTGTCTTCTTAATATTGGGGGGCCTCTGTAACTCAGTCAGCTAGAGTGATTGTCCTTTCCAGCGATAGGGACAAATTCCACTCGGACCAAATAAAACTGAAAATGTCCGAGTGGATATTCACTCGATCACGATGTGTTACTTTGGTCCTTGCCAAAGGTGGGATTTCATCCGGGCAAGGAGCCCGGTTTTCCTGTTAAAAACTGTTTTACCGACAAGCATGGCTGCCATACCTGTACTTTTCTGTGCAGAGCTAGTTTTGTCCGCCATGCCTACCCCCTTCTAATACAGACACTAACTTGGCTATTACAGTCATAATCGTTTTGTGCAAACGAAATGTATGAATTGGTTACTTGATGTGTTGGTAATTACCTTTATCTGCAGGGTGAGATGGTGGAAGCTGAAGGTGTGGAAGACGATCAAATGGAACAGCATTCTGATCACGAAGATCATCAGTCGGATCACTCTGAACCAGAAAACCCTCCTCCTGATGAAGGTAAGCTTACGGACATCAATTAAGCAGGAAAACAAGTAAATTATGATAGCAACTGCTTTATGTATCTATTTTTGAGTGTATTTTTCTCTCGTTAGCCATATGTCCAGGTAGGATGTGCCAGGTACTCACCCAAGGTAGAGGGTTTCCTCTGGACAAAGTGCCAGGTTTCCTCCCCTACTAAACCTGGCACTGCCGCCATATAAGTGAAATAATCTTGTGTGTGGCGGAAAATTTCAATCAATGTATCTTAAACTTCCAAATGCTACTGAAATAAGATTGATAAATCCGTCAATAAGCAACTGTGAACAACATAAAGCAGCCTCATATATGAAAACTAAATTTGACTTAATTCCTGTAGTCTGCAAGAAAAGAAATAGTGTACATTTATTTTCGTATGGATTCAGTTAAGAACGGTGAATGAACTTCAAAACAAACTATGAACAATATTTAAAGTTTTCATGCTTTAATTTTCTGTACTTTCTCCTTTAGCTGCTGTGGAAAGTGACATGGATTTAGACTTATTGGCCGAGTCTGAGAGCGACAGTGAGAGTAGTCATAGTAACCAATATGCCACCATAACACGATCTACAAATAATGCTCAAACCACAACTTCAGATGGAGGTGAGCTTGTTGTTTTTGTACTTTGCTTTGAAATAACATATTCTTTATTATCGACAGAAAGTTTTATTCTAATCTAGTGAGGAGAGGGGATCTTTATTATTGTACTTTTCAGAAAAACAGTTTCTTTATAAATGACATAAATTTAGACTGATTTAGGGAGGTTGAGGTCTACACCTGACTTACAGTTAGGAGTTTTTAGGTCGACACCTAACTTACAGTTAGGAATGTTTAGGTCGACACCTAGCTTACAGTTAGGAATGTTTAGGTCTACACCTGACATACAGTTAGGAATGTTTAGGTCGACACCTAGCTTACAGTTAGGAATGTTTAGGTCGACACCTAGCTTACAGTTAGGAATGTTTAGGTCGACACCTGACATACAGTTAGGAATGTTTAGGTCTACACCTAGCTTACAGTTAGGAATGTTTAGGTCGACACCTGACATACAGTTAGGAATGTTTAGGTCTACACCTAGCTTACAGTTAGGAATGTTTAGGTCTACACCTAGCTTACAGTTAGGAATGTTTAGGTCTACACCTAGCTTATAGTAAGGAATTTTTAGGTCTACACCTGGCTTACAGTAAGGATTTTTTAGGTCTACACCTGGCTTACAGTAAGGATTTTTTAGGTCTACACCTGGCTTACAGTAAGGATTTTTTAGGTCTACACCTGGCTTACTGTTAGGAATGTTTAGGTCTACACCTGGCTTACAGTAAGGAATGTTCAGCTCTACACCTAGCTTACAGTTAGGAATGTTTAGGTCTACACCTGGCTTACAGTAAGGAATGTTCAGCTCTACACCTAGCTTACAGTTAGGAATGTTTAGGTCTACACCTGGCTTACAGTAAGGAATGTTCAGCTCTACACCTAGCTTACAGTTAGGAATGTTTAGGTCTACACCTGGCTTACAGTAAGGAATGTTCAGCTCTACACCTAGCTTACAGTTAGGAATGTTTAGGTCTACACCTGGCTTACTGTTAGGAATGTTTAGGTCTACACCTGGCTTACAGTAAGGAATGTTCAGCTCTACACCTGACATACAGTTAGGAATGTTTAGGTCTACACCTGGCTTATAGTTAGGAATTGTTGATCTCTGTAATATTTCCTCTGTTTGATCTCAGGTATGGGAAGTCTGGCTTATTTCTCCGAGGACTCGGGTGAATCGTCCAATCAGGAAGAAGACGAAGAAGATAGTGATGCCGGTGACAGTGAGGGCCGAGAAAATATGACCTTTTTATTGGAACAATATGAAAGACATAGCACTACAGGTAATACTTGTAGTATATCCCAACTAATTGAATTGTGATCAAAAGCCGCTAACTTTGATAAGCGGGTATATTGGCTGGTTATTTGAGCCTTATCTATCTTATGTCTGTCCCCCACAACAAAGAAATTTATACTGTCACTTAATAAAGCTCGTACTCTTTGCCTATAATGAAAGCCAATTGAAAGATACTGGTCATGGTTATTAGCTTGAGACTAGATTTTACATTAAAATGACCCTTTCAATGGTATCAGGAATTATTTTTGATAGAAATGGTCTTCAACTTCGCACGTAGGGGCTCTTGAGTGGTTTATTTGAGTGAGTGATCCGTCCAATACAGGCCTTCCAGCAATGGGTCACAGGTTCAAATCTCACTCAGTTATTCACTCACTCAGGAAATCGGACAAATTTCTTCTGGGTATATTTTGCATTTGATTTCTCAATGTGGAAGAGTTGCAAATAACTTTTTAAGTTTCCTCCGTTTAAAGAACATGGTTTCTCCTCCCCCACCAACTAAATCTGGCAACTCTGCAATATAAGTAAAATAATATTTAGTGCAGCGTAAAACATGAATCAATCGACTTTCCAGAGACTTTAAAATTTGACTTTTTTTTCACAGGTTCTCAGGGCCAACGATCTCTACAGGCGCCTCAGACAATGCAATGGGCGATACGTCAACGAGAGGCACCTCACCCACGAACCCAGACAACCAGCGGTATGGCCAGCTCCAGTCTTTATTCCAACCCTCGCACACAGGCAGCTAATAATGCAAGGACCAGCGCAGGTACTTGTTTTACACTTTGTGTTTTGCCTGTTTATGTAATCTCAGCTGTTCATGATCTTATAGGAATTTGAACAACTATGGTATCAGGACTTGAACATGCTTGTATCAGTAAATTGGCTTAATGTATATTTTTCAACAAGCTTTTGATAAACTGTCTCTCAAGCTTATTTTCCATATCTTATTGAATAACTACGTGGAAAAACCTGTCAAAAATGATGTCATGTACCAATGCGTACAGGCTGCCATGAAGATGTACTGACACAGCAGTTTCTAGCGTACACATTTTTAGGAAGAAAACACCTCGTCTGATATTGTTGGGATATTTATTGGATATATTTTATTTGCTTTAGCAGCCAACAATGCAACAAGTGGTTTAATTTACAACGAGCCAATCACTCATCGTAGGACAACAATTATCAGCTCAGCCAACCAAGACAATGCTGTTACCATGGCAACCACGGCCAGTCAGTTAGCCCGAGCGTCTAGTATTGTTATGAGACAGATAACGGATCTAATCAGCATAACACAGGAGTACATTGTGTTGGCGCCTGGGTTACCAAGGTTACTGGAGATATCAGAGGCTGACAGTCTGGAACTTAAGGTCAGTTATGAGACATCTGGGGCCTGTTTCACCAAGCGTGGTGCAAGTTTTTGCGTAAATGTCATGGCAACCCATACTGTAGGGATACGTTTTCAAGAAAGTTACCCAAAAAAGTTACTCAAAAAAATACATCCACGCTGTTTTGTGAAATGGGCTCCCGTTTTTTGCTTTCTTCGATTTTGTAATTAACTGCTCTTAAAATTCCATGTTGTAATGGTTGTAACAGTAGAATCTAATTACTGCAACAGAGATACTGCCGCAGACAATCTGAGCTTTGGATGAGTTCAACAGCGAGCTACCAGCTTTCACAAATCCCATTTCGTTACTTGCATTTGTTGGATAGTTGCCAAGTTGTAACAGTATAATCTGAGTGTGGTGTAAAACAACAATCAATCTGTAAAGGAGGCTTAAGGAATTTCTTTGACCATAGAGCCTTGTATCCTCTCCTGATAAGACTTACAATTCCAATATGTCCTAAGGGGAAAGAATCTTTTAATATGATAGAACTGAAGAGTTTATCTTTATAATCTTTCATTTGTTTACATTTCTGGTTCATTTTGCAGAACTACTTACAAACAAATTTGAAGCCTGTTTGGGATTGGTTACTTACTGTGATGGATACGACGGAAGCCCAGTTACGCTTTGGTTCGGCCCTTAGTAACACGACAGACCCGGCCAACCCAACACATCCCATGCACTCCAATTACATGAGGAATCTACGAGAGAGAAATAATCCTGAAGAACAACCTCAAGTTCCGCCGACGTCCAGAATTCAGCCACCTACTATTAGCTCCGTCACATTACAAACATTGGACAGTCGCCGAAGGGCAAGATTTGGTGCTCTGGGTAAGTGTGACTCCTAATTTTTTATAATTTTTGCGATAACAAATATTTTAGTGCACATACATGTATGAATTCATAGATAACTGTCATTTATATAGTAATTAAATTGACCTAACTCCTGCTGCTATTTTGATTTTGGCCGGCTTTCTGATAAAACTGGAAAAACAGGAAGAATATAATTTCGAATAGAGGCTTGCAGGTTGATTTCTTCGAAAAAATTATAGGAAAATCGTAGAAAATCCATAACTGGTTTGTTCTCGCCTGTCAACCACATATAAACAAAGTGTCTACAGGCTGAGGACTTTACACATTACATTATGATGACGAGATAAAAATAAATACTATTATAATTTCATGTTTTAACAGTGCCCTTTTAAATTTTTAAGTGCTGCGTAGGACAATTAACGTCAGTCTGAAAGAAATATATTTATTTTTTTCTTTTCTTTCTTTTTCAGCTAATGCAGATGGTAATAACGCCCGAAGAGATTTCCTTACCTACGCCCTTTCTTTAATGAGATCCCACAATGATGAACATTCAGACAGTTTACCAATTATAGACATTTCCGCTTTACGCCACGTTGCGTATGTGTTTGATGCGTTGATTTACTATTTACGCACGGGACCTGATGCGTCTGAGAATGAAATTATTCAAGATAATTTGATGCGTACTTGGCAAGACCAAGATGACAACGACAACGAGGAACAGGAAGACGAACAGACCAACAATAGTGTTACTATGGAAACGGATAGCATGGATGGGGAAACAGAAGTGCCAAGTAAAACAGCCAACAAACATCCATTTTTTCAGCGCTCAGATTCCACAACGTTTTTAGGTTGCCCGCCACCTGATCCGTTCTCGACTCCATTGGTCGAAGCTTTACCATTGGCCGATCAACCACATCTGTTACAGCCAAACTCTCGCAGGGAAGATCTTTTTGGAATGCCTCGTCAAACTTTCCTAGCCACAAAGAATGAGGAAACAAATGTGTCCAGTAACATGTCACAACTACCCATGTGTATGGCTTTAGCTGGTCGAAATCCAAGTCGCTTGACAACACAAGGTTTTCTAAATCCCGAACCTGCTACATCACCCAATCAGACAGCTGGAGAAACCCAAGGGGAGTTAACTAGTGTGATTGTTAGGCCATCGACCTCCTCATCAAGTCAGAACACAACCTCTGCTGCAGAAGAGGCCTCAACATTACCAGTAACCTCTGCCATAAAAGCTTCAGAGACAGATCGAGTTGATCCGGTTCCACATCCAAGCATTTCCCAACCAAGTGTTATCGTTCATTCCAGTGCAACATCTGCTGTTGCTACGGTAACCACTGCTCATGAGCAAGCCAGCCAACTCACTGCATCAACATCTAGTGCTATAAACCAAACAAACATTGATACTACAACAACAGCAACTGTCAGTAATATGAACAAGGACATCGCTCCCCCTGGTGGTGAAATAGAGATGCAAGAGGAGAGCACTGGGAATTCCAAAACCACAGATTCTTCTACACCTTCCAATAGGTATACTTCTATCGCTCTTATCACTCATAAAATAGTTTTGTTTGGTTTTTTTTTAATGTTTCCTCAGGATTTGACAATGTGGGTTTTTGAGAATGTAGATTTCTGCGTAACATACCTTTTATTTTTTACAGCATTTAGTCCATTCAGAAATCATTGTTGGAAAATATTTTGACTCTGTTATCGCAGACAGGCTTTCCACCAGGCACAGAACCCGTTTTTCATTACAACTTAACCGGACAATGCCGCCCTATAAGTGAAATAATCTTCAATGAGGTGTAAAACAGGGGCCAGTCTAGAAATCCTTGCTGTAGGTCTTTTGACGCCAAACACAGCAACTCTTTATTTAGAGTAAAATTGGTTGAAATTCCAACTGTGACATCCACCTTGCTCATCTATTTGTACCTTATTGGCTACAGGAGAAAGAACACACGATGTCTTTAAAATTCTGGAAACCTGGAGCTTATTCAATTGATTCTGGAAATTTCAGTAACAAATTTCTTGGTATGGATTAGCAATAAAGAAAATATTGTAATAACTATCAAAATTCTGACAAAATACATGTTGTGGCCAGTTTGGAAAAAGCAGATGGAACAAATCTGAGAGTTTGGACTCTGGATTTTAAGCTCTTTTAGGCTTCTTGAAATGTTTCTAAATTGAATAAGACTGAAGACCGGCTGTCTGGCACAGGCCTTCCAT
Source organism: Lepidochitona cinerea (assembly GCA_963971465.1). Classification (NCBI taxonomy): domain Eukaryota; kingdom Metazoa; phylum Mollusca; class Polyplacophora; order Chitonida; family Tonicellidae; genus Lepidochitona; species Lepidochitona cinerea. The sequence goes on from OZ020565.1 coordinate 407,514, forward strand.
CAATTCTTCCTACTCAGACCAAATAGAAATTGTAAAAATTCTTAGAGGATTTCTCGCTTGCTTGTCATATTTGGAAGAGTTGCCAGGTACATGTAGTACTCGCCAAATGTCATGTTTACTTCGTCAAAAAAATACAGATTTCCTCCCCCACTAACCCTGGCAACGGCGCCATAGCAGTGAAATAATCCTGAGTGGGACGTCAAACATCAATCCATCAAGCCTCTTGTTTATCAAATAAATGTCGTAGAAATATTCTGACTATTTATTGGGTATAAACGTCTAAAAGACATACCCTCTTTTTAACACAATTAGAAATTTCTCTCCATGGTTATTTTAGTCACGAAGATTTTGCGTGTGTTTTAGTGTTCATAAATATGAGAGACTGTATCACGGAAGGTCAAGGGTTAAGCTTGGTGATCACTGAAGGTCAAGGTTTAAGCTTGGTGATCACGGAAGGTCAAGGTTTAAGCTTGGTGATCACGGAAGGTCAAGGTTTAAGCTTGGTGATCACGGAAGGTCAAGGTTTAAGCTTAGTGATCACGGAAGGTCAAGGTTTAAGCTTGGTGATCACAGAAGGTCAAGGTTTAAGCTTGGTGATCACGAAGGTCAAGGTTTAAGCTTGGTGATCACAGAAGGTCAAGGTTTAAGCTTGGTGATCACAGAAGGTCAAGGGTTCAGCTTGGTGATCACGAAAGGTCAAGGGTTCAGCTTGGTGATCACGGAGGGTCAAGGTTTAAGCTTGGCGATCACGAAAGGTCAAGGTTTAAGCTTGGCGATCACGAAAGGTCAAGGGTTAAGCATGGTGATCACGGAAGGTCAAGGGTTAAGCTTGGTGATTACGGAAGGTCAAGCTTAAAGCTTGGTGACCACGGAAGGTCAAGGGTTAAGCTTGGTGATCACAGAAGGTCAAGGTTTAAGCTTGGTGACCACGGAAGGTCAAGGTTTAAGCTTGGTGATCGTGAAGGTCAAGGTTTAAGCTTGGTGATCACGGAAGGTCAAGGTTTAAGCTTGGTGATCACGGAAGGTCAAGGTTTAAGCTTGGTGATCACGGAAGGTCAAGGTTTAAGCTTAGTGATCACGGAAGGTCAAGGTTTAAGCTTGGTGATCACAGGAGGTCAAGGTTTAAGCTTGGTGATCACGAAGGTCAAGGTTTAAGCTTGGTGATCACAGAAGGTCAAGGTTTAAGCTTGGTGATCACAGAAGGTCAAGGTTTAAGCTTGGTGATCACAGAAGGTCAAGGGTTCAGCTTGGTGATCACGAAAGGTCAAGGGTTCAGCTTGGTGATCACGGAGGGTCAAGGTTTAAGCTTGGCGATCACGAAAGGTCAAGGGTTAAGCATGGTGATCACGGAAGGTCAAGGGTTAAGCTTGGTGATTACGGAAGGTCAAGCTTAAAGCTTGGTGACCACGGAAGGTCAAGGGTTAAGCTTGGTGATCACAGAAGGTCAAGGTTTAAGCTTGGTGACCACGGAAGGTCAAGGTTTAAGCTTGGTGATCACAGAAGGTCAAGGTTTAAGCTTGGTGATCACAAAGGTCAAGGTTTAAGCTTGGTGATCACGGAAGGTCAAGGTTTAAGCTTGGTGATCGTGAAGGTCAAGGTTTAAGCTTGGTGATCACGGAAGGTCAAGTTTTAAGCTTGGTGATCACGAAGGTCAAGGTTTAAGCTTGGTGATCATGAAGGTCAAGGTTTAAGCTTGGTGATCACAGAAGGTCAAGAGTTCAGCTTGGTGATCACGAAAGATCAAGGTTTAAGCTTGGCGATCACAAAAGGTCAAGAGTTCAGCTTGGTGTTCACGGAAGGTCAAGGTTTAAGCTTGGTGATCGTGAAGGTCAATGTTTAAGCTTGGTGATCACAGAAGGTCAAGTTTTAAGCTTGGTGATCGTGAAGGTCAAGGTTTAAGCTTGGTGATCACGGAGGGTCAAGGTTTAAGCTTGGTGATCACAGAAGGTCAAGGTTTAAGCTTGGTGATCACGGAAGGTCAAGGTTTAAGCTTGGCGATCACAAATGTCAAGGTTTAAGCTTGGTGATCACGGAGGGTCAAGGTTTAAGCTTGGCGATCACGAAAGGTCAAGGGTTAAGCTTGGTGATCACGGAAGGTCAAGGTTTAAGCTTGGTGCAAAATAAATTGTGTTTCACCGAATAATTGAAATATTATACACAGGAACACTTATCTATGCATGATAAATTCTGATTTTATTTCGTAGCGACGTTTTGGTTCTTAGACCATTCTCAAGGGATATTGAGAATATATAATATAATATTAATTTAAGATGTCAGTGAGTGAATTATTTTGCCTGGTTTCAAGAATCAATGGAACATCTTGTATATTTTGGTTTCATCTCTCGAGTAACCTGGCAATGCTGCAAAACAATCATATTTACAATATATCAAAATTCTGACAAAATATAATTTTGACCTTGACAGTGAAGGGGTCATACAGACAGGTGAAGGTCATGTGGATATTGTGGGAGCCAATGAAAATGTCTCTACTACTGTTGTCGTGGAAACTACACAATCTTCTTCCGCAAGGTATGAACAGAATTCTATCAACACCCTTATAAACTCTCATTGCCCACACAGTACTTTGTTTGTGCTAATTTTACCAAGCTTTCCATCAATGCAAAGTAGGCTTGGTTCTGAGAGAGTGCAAATTATAATGCCAAGACCAGCATATGTTTGAGGTGGTACTGCTGGGAACCCAAATCAAAGAAGAACTTTTCAAATTTTGTTAGAACTGCAGAGTTCTGTTTAAATACTTCATGTACTAGAGTACCTACAGATGATGTCATAAGACTGTCTGAGAGTTAGTCTATTTTAAGGATATAAAGTGTGTATTGTCATGCATATTCAAATCCAATGAGCAGATCATTATTTTTTTCAAATTCGTCTAAGACAACTCCCTCTGCTCTCCCTACAAACATTGGCACAGCTGCAATCCACCAAGTTCCTCGTTAAATAAACTCTTCACCGGAGTAAGTTCAGTTTAAAAGTGATTATATAAACTGTTACACTCTCATTAAGTTAATTAGCAAGAACATTGATTGTTTTCAGGAATTACTTCTCGTCCATGTCACATGACCTGTTGCTGGGGAGATGGAGATTGACGTTAGATTTATTTGGACGTATTTTCTGTGATGATGTTGGTGCAGAGCCAGACTCTATTATCAGCGAACTGGGTGGATTTCCTGTGAAAGAAAGCAAATTCCGTCGGGAAATGGAAAAGATACGAAATTCACAACAAAGGGACTTAATTTTGGAGGTAATTAAACTAATGCTTTGGTTGTAGGGTTCATTTTAAACGAATGCTGGTATTTTATTTGGGATAATTTGGTGCACCTATTTTAAAGCTTATGTTGCCTTTGATGGGCCTTCCTTGAATTAGTGGCCTGAAAATAAATACAAATTTATTTGTGACTGATGTTTTATTTGATCAAATTTTACCCTTTTATTGGATTCTAATTCATAAATTTAAATGTTTGGGGATCAATTTACAAAACAAGAAAGTGTATTCCGTGTTTGTTTCTGTTGCTTATTTTGAAAATTGTTTTTTTTTAAATCTGCAGGTTGAACGTGATCGTAACTCCTTAGTTACGCAAACTTTTAAACAATTAAACACGCAATATAATCGAAGAACGAACACAACAGGGCCTCCATTGGCTGTACATAGGGTGAAGGTCGCCTTTAAAGACGAACCTGGGGAAGGAAGTGGTGTGGCTCGGAGTTTTTACACGGCTCTTGCTCAGGTAGTATTATTAATAAAATATTTATTTACTGTGAATCGCACAGAACATATATTTATAGACACTAAAATACAGTCTGAGGGAAAATCTTCTTGACTTAGCCAACCATGGAGCACAGAACTTGTGGGTCAATCTGGAAATGGAGGCTTCTGCTGCTCACTGTAGGGAGTATTTAATGCTTCGGCAAGAAAACTCAGGGAACCAAGATCATTAAAATGTGTGCTATTTGAGGTTTCCAGATGACCATTGGTAACTTGGCCATGAATAGCCAGTTTGAAATGGGGATGACTTTGTCTGTTTGGTTGATCACTTCTTTATTTCTCTATTAATCTGAAGGTCAACAGAGGAGAATCATAACAAACTTAGGAGGGATCTCCTTTTAAAATATGTTATTTTTCTTTTAGAACTAAATTTTTTCTTTGTTCTTAAAAAGGTTGAATAGATCATAGTCCTATTAGCTACTATACAAGTTCAATAGATCAATAAAATCTGATACCCTAATGTTTACGCCACACTGAAGATTATTTATTTCCGTTAATTACATTGATGCTCTCCCTTCATTATCAGGCTGTCCTTGCAGAAGAACGGCTGCCGTCCTTGGAAGGAATTATGGTGGGGAAAGGTTTGCAATACAGTAAGTCTTATACAATCCTATCCTTAGTTACTTAACACAAAACAGTTTCTGTTCATAATATTTTTTTTCATAATAATAATCTTTGTCTGAGGGTGTTTTGGGTTTAGTAGAATTGACTTGCTTAATTCCAGATTTAATACAACGTTTACGATCCCGAGGTGAGAGAGAACGGCAGAGGTCACAAATGTTACGACAGAGAAGTCGTGAGCGTGAAGGTCGGAGGTCACTGTCTTACGATGCTCCTCCATTCTACATGCCGTCTGATGCAGGGACATCAGGCGGAAGTGCCTCAACAGAGCCACCTAGTGGGGAAAACTATGAACTTCTATCCACGTATAGACGGCAGCTTGGAGAAAGGTTGTACCCTAAAGTCCGGGCCCTTCAGCCTGTAAGTATGATACAATTTCATTTAGTTTGTGTCTTTTAGAAAGTGATTATAACAGTCAGTATTCTTGTTAGTTTTTGGATTACACTTTCTTTAAAAATGACATAAATTTTTCTATGGAATATGGCTGAAGCCAGGAGACAAAACAGAGTATGCCACCTATCGCCAGCTTTGAATTCCTGGTGCCTTATCCTTTCCATGATACAAATAAAATGATTACGACATGATCATACATTCTGAAATACATTCTGAAGATATCGACATCTGTAATGATGTCATTGTCAAGTGAAATTAAAGCCGTTTAAGAATTGTATTTGTTTGTGAGGAATGTTGTTGCGATCAAGAAAGTTTGTTTTTTTGGATTGGCTTGGTCTTAAATACTCTAAAGATTAATTGATTAATGTTTAATGTCACATTTTAGATCATTCAACTGCAACAGGCACAATAGTTAAACCCAAACAGCTTCAAAATACCAATAAATCAAAAAATGTCTATTATAACATAATAACTACAGTAACATGATAAATCCTTGTGTGTTTCAGTCATTAGCTGCCAAAATCACCGGCATGTTATTGGAATTGTCACCTGCACAGTTACTGCTGTTATTGGCCTCTGAAGACTCCTTAAGACAGAGAGTTGATGAAGCCCTTGAAGTCATCATGTTCCATGGAAGGTCAGTTAGTCCACGTTTATATTTTCGTCTAAGTCAAAACAGAAGGTCTTTTAACATTTAACGGTCAGTGGCTTAGTCGAGTACTCAGGTACTTGCTGAAAGTCGTGGGTTTCCTCCATACAAAGTACCTGGTTTCTTCCCCTGTTAAGCCCGGCAACGCTGCCAAATAAAACAAATAGTGCGACAAAAAACATCAACAAATCAATCAATCAAGCAAAGAGATGAACCAAGCTGTATTGCTGCTTTTGGTTGTTTTGTTTGGCTAAAAATTTAATACACTGTTGACCCATTCACAATGACCCTGTTATTGTCTGTTATAGGGAGATGAACCCAGAGGCATTGTTGGACTTGGATATTTTCAACCTATCAGCAGACAGATCGAAGAAAACCGGTTCCACAGATAAGCGAAGTGACGTTGATGATGAAGACGATATGGAGGACAATGTTCCGTTGTTTTGGCAACCCGGGAAACGAGGATTTTACTTTCCACGCCCTGGAAAAAATACACCCGAGCGGTTAAATGCATTTAGAAATGTTGGCAGGTAAGCAGAGCTTTAACTTTCATATTCAAATTTTAAAGAAAGTTCACACGATATTATTTATATCGCTGCTTGAAAACTGTTATGCCATAAAAAAAAATTAAAATTATTTATTTCAAATCTTTTTATATGCTTTTGTATTTTCAAATTTTCTCTCCTGCTGCTGACTAAATCCTAAAACATCTGCGGTTTACGTTCGTGTAAAATGTAAACTACATAAGTCATAAAGTATTTTTATTCAGGTTGAATATTTCTTGGAAATCATTGCATAGAAAGTAATTTCAAGCATTCTCTTATTTTAATATAACTATTAATAGTTCAGATGTTATTTTTAACTAAAAATTAACTTGATTTTAATACAATTTTGTAAATTATGTAAAATAAACTGTATTTTTACTTTCAGAATTCTAGGCCTGTGTTTATTACAGAATGAAATGTGTCCTTTGTTTTTGAATCGCCCAGTGTTTAAATTTATCCTTGGTCGTAAACTGGGCTGGCATGACTTGGCGTTTTTCGACCCCATGATGTATGAGAGCTTACGTCAACTAGTTGTAGACTCTCAGACCAAAGACGCCTCGATTATGTTCCAAGCTCTCGATATGAACTTCTGCATTGAACTTTGTCCAGAAGAGGTAAGGGTTTTCTTACACGATGGATTGTTTGATGTTTTACTCCAGCTCAAGATAACTTGACTTACCAGATTTAATGGAGAAGAAAACAAAAAAAATACTTTATGGTTCAGAAGAAGCGCGCTTATTTTTCCTTTCCAATGGTACTTAACACATATTTTTGCTATTTTTTCATGGGGTATAAAATACCGTATTATGTTACATATACACAAAAGAAATTGGTCAACTTTCAAAATCTCTCTTTTAAACCCAGGTTAATTTCACTGTCTTCAAAGCATTCCCATCTCCAGAAAATTGTTTTCAGTTTCTCAAAATTTACATTAAATTATAAAGAAAGCTTTGATAAACATGTGGCTAGCACAAAAATGGTATGCGTGGCATATCAGAGAGTTACGAAGGCCTTGAAGAGGATGAATTTAACCTAGGTTTAAATGGCAGATTTTGAAAGTTGACCAATTTGTTTTGCTTATTGGGGTCTTTAATTAACTTCACTGTGAGGTGTAAAAAAAAATCGCAAAAATATGTGTTTGGTACTGTTGGAAAGGGAACATTAGCGCGCTTCTTATGAACCCTAAAGCGATTTTTGGTTTTCTCCCCCTTTAATGGCAAGCCATATGCTCAGAGGAAACCCATAACTTTCAAGTTTTGAAATTACGATATTTGTCCTCGAAATGGTTTGAAATTCAGATAAAATCTTTGATAATTGCTCTGAAATTGAAAGTACGGTTTATAAACCCGTGTAACAGATGTTTGATCCTCACCTCGTTATTTGTTTGTCCTTTAGGGTGGCGGCCAGGTGGATTTGGTAACAGGAGGGTCACTCGTGGAGGTCACGGCTCAGAATGTTCACGATTTCCTCAGACGGTACGCTGAATACAGGATGATAAAAGTGGCACAAAAGGCATTAAAGGCAAGTAGAGAAAAATGACTTAAATACTTGAAATTTGTAGTCTTCAAAATCGAGAGATTTTCTCATTTTATAGATTATTCTTGTATCTTTGTTTTTATTTAATGTATTATACAGGTTGTTTTTAGCTGTTTATCTCAAAATACTGCACCAGCTTGCCCATGTTGACTAGAGTTACTGGGTTTCTATTCTTCATAGTGCAATGATCCTGTGAGTCATCCCTCAGTTCCACACAGACCTTCCATCGATGTGGTGCGGGTTTGAATCACACTCAGGCCAAACAAAAAGAATTTCTGAGTGGATTTTTAACTTGGCCGCCGTATGTGGAAGAGTTGCCAGATACTCTCTGAAGGTCGGGGGTTTCCTTTGAGCAATGAGCCCTGTTTCCTCCCCCACTAAACCTGGCAACACCGCCATATAAGTGAAATAATCTTGAGTGCACCGTAAAACTTCAATCAATCCATCTGGAACAATCCCACTCAGTCCAAAGGAAAAACATTTTGAGTGGGGTTGGAATCCGATCGCCCTATTTGGGAGAGCTTTCAGGTACCCCTGCTAAAGGGCCACTTATTCTGGCAACTTAGAAATATAAAATATCTCACAGTGTGTGTGTTAATCATTTTAGTTGTGAAAGATGTTCTAACTGCATCCACCCATTTGTTACAGCACATTCAGATGGGAGTATTAGATGTAATCCCAGCCCACACACTGGAAGGTTTGACTGCCGAGGACTTGAAGCTACTTCTCAATGGTGTAGGGGACATCAACGTTCAGACTTTAATCAGTTATACATCTTTCAATGACGAAAGTGGTAAGAATGTGCTTCCATATTTGTGAATTAAAGAAGATTTATTCATATCATTCCAGATAGTTTGCAAACAAAAAATGTTTGCCTTCAGTTTCTAAAATTCTACATTTAGTCATTTTGTAGGATAGAAATACTGTTTTTGAAGCTAGCACGTTAAGTTATCATGATTAATTTTACTGCTATTTTATGAGAGTATAAAGCTACTCCTGCCACTTGCTTTATCATGGAGAATTCCCAGGAGTTTAACAGCATGATTTTGACTTAAATTGCTGTTTTGCTTTATTTGTATTTACAGGTGAAAATAATGAGAAGGTTCAGAGATTCAAACGTTGGTTTTGGTCGGTGGTGGAGAAGATGAACAATCATGAACGACAAGACCTGGTCAGTTACACAATACACTCTATTCACATACTTCCTGACATAATGACTTCTTTATCAGAGAAAAATGCTCTTAAACCCCAAGCAATCAATAAATGTTTTTGGATAATGAACTGGCACTTTGGGCCACTGCCTCTGTTCATAATTCCTGCACCTAACAACAGCTGCAAACTAATGTTCAGTGCTCTGTACACCTCCACCATGTTGTTGGGGGTTGTAGCTAAAATATTTGTTGTTGGGGGTTGTAGCCAATATTTGTTGTTGGGGGTTGTAGCCAATATTTGTTGTTGGGGGTTGTAGCCAATATTTGTTGTTGGGGGTTGTAGCCAATATTTGTTGTTGGGGGTTGTAGCCAATATTTGTTGTTGGGGGTTGTAGCCAATATTAGTTGTTGGGGGTTGTAGCCAATATTTGTTGTTGGGGGTTGTAGCCAATATTTGTTGTTGGGGGTTGTAGCCAATATTTGTTGTTGGGGGTTGTAGCCAATATTTGTTGTTGGGGGTTGTAGCCAATATTTGTTGTTGGGGGTTGTAGCCAATATTTGTTGTTGGGGGTTGTAGTCAATATTTGTTGTTAGAGGTTGTAGCCAATATTTGTTGTTGGGGGTTGTAGCCAATATTTGTTGTTGGGGTTGTAGCCAATATTTGTTGTTGGGGGTTGTAGCCAATATTTGTTGTTGGGGGTTGTAGCCAATATTTGTTGTTGGGGGTTGTAGCCAATATTTGTTGTTGGGGGTTGTAGCCAATATTTGTTGTTAGGGGTTGTAGCCAATATTTGTTGTTGTGGGTTGTAGCCAATATTTGTACCACAGGGAAGCATAGATCATGACCAAACCCTAAACTGGCACCTGTTACTCAATGTCATAATGGTAGAAAGTCACATAATATAGATAGCTTTTGGTATCTTGCTTTTAGACATTATTTAGTGTTCGGAAATAATAACACAGCCATCTGTTGGATACTTTTCTCTAAAGCAGCTTTTATACAGACTTTCAAATATGTTTTGTAGGTATATTTCTGGACATCAAGCCCTGCTTTACCAGCCAGTGAAGAGGGATTCCAACCTATGCCAAGTATTACAATACGACCAGCGGATGATGAACATCTGCCTACAGCAAACACCTGTATTTCCCGGCTCTACATCCCATTGTATTCAACCAAACAGATACTGAAAAACAAACTTCTCTTAGCTATTAAAACAAAGGCTTTTGGGTTTGTCTGAAGACTGACTTTTATTAATCTAGGGTAAAAATTGTGAAACAAGCGTATGGATTTTGATTAAAACTGACCAACATTATGTGTTTTCTTGACTGCTAAAATCAAATATTTGGGTTTGTCATCACCGTCCTGGTTACCACTACTATATGTAAGATTTAAGTTATGTTGATATACATAATAGGAAGTATATAAAAACATAAAGAGAAACACTGAAAACTAATTGAGAGTGGGGAACTTGAATGCAAGGCAGAAACTCCTGACAGAATTTTGTATTTGCCATTTGGGTTGACAAATGCACCTGCTATGTTTTAGCCCCTCATACTGAAAAAAAAAGACATAACAGATTAAGATTGGCTGTTCCTGTATGAAATCCTTGTCCCTATCAATTATATGAGTCGTTTTGCTGTGGTTTTGCTGGCCCTACGTCTAATTGTGTCAATAAATGGCATGTGGTGTTTTGGCATCTCTGCAAATGGTTGAAAATGACGTTAAATTTTCTCTCACTCAATCACTGATCAATCAAAAGATCAAAGAACGTTTCATCATATTTCAGCTAGTTTGTGAGACATGGTTTAAGTTAAGTTTCATGAAAGGCATTTTTAACTAAGGTCCACATGTCTGTTCATTTCAACTCATTTGTGTCCTATTGACTCCCAATAGCTCTTGCAACCATACAAGTGAAATAATCCTGGACTGGACATCAACATACTACACAATCAATCATTCTCCCTTAAAAATGTTGTGGAGGTTTTTGATGAGTTATATTAGAATACATATACTGGTGAATTAAAAAGACTGTGTTTTTGAATATCTTATTTTGATGATCATGGACAAATAATTGGGTAAAACATGTTTTTTATTGTATGATTTGATAGATGTTAATATCACATGACCTGGGTGTGTATTTTAGAAACCCACTTAATGTTGGCCTCAAAATTACATATTTCTCCTCAGTAAATGTTAGAAACTTGAGGATCTGAAATGAAACCACCTGTGATGTCATTGTGGGGACCAACCAGTATGGGCCTCACTGTGAAACCACCTGTGATGTCAATGTGGAGACCAACCAGTATGGGCCTCACTGTGAAACCACCTGTGATGTCATTGTGGGGACCAACCAGTATGTGCCTCACTGTGAAACCACACGTGGTGTCATTGTGGGGACCAACCGGTATGGGCCTCACTGTGAAACCACCTGTGATGTCATTGTGGGACCAACCAGTATGGGCCTCACTGTGAAACCACCTGTGATGTCATTGTGGGGACCAACCAGTATGTGCCTCACTGTGAAACCACCTGTGATGTCATTGTGGGGACCAACCAGTATGTGCCTCGCTGTGAAACCACCTGTGATGTCATTGTGGGGACCAACCAGTATGTGCCTCACTGTGAAACCATCTGTGATGTCATTGTGGGGACCAACCAGTATGTGCCTCACTGTGAAACCACCTGTGATGCCATTGTGGGGACCAACCAGTATGGGCCTCACTGTGAAACCACGCGTGATGTCATTGTGGAGACCAACCAGTATGGGCCTCACTGTGAAACCACCTGTGATGTCATTGTGGGGACCAACCAGTATGGGCCTCATTGTGAAACCACCTGTGATGTCATTATGGGGACCAACCAGTATGTGCCTCATTGTGAAACCACCTGTGATGTCATTGTGGGGACCAACCAGTATGGGCCTCACTGTGAAACCACCTGTGATGTCATTGTGGGGACCAACCAGTATGTGCCTCACTGTGAAACCACCTGTGATGTCATTGTGGGGACCAACCAGTATGTGCCTCACTGTGAAACCACCAGTGATGTCATTGTGGAGACCAACCAGTATGGGCCTCACTGTGAAACCACCTGTGATGCCATTGTGGGGACCAACCAGTATGTGCCTCACTGTGAAACCACCTGTGATGCCATTGTGGGGACCAACCAGTATGGGCCTCACTGTGAAACCACGCGTGATGTCATTGTGGAGACCAACCAGTATGGGCCTCACTGTGAAACCACCTGTGATGTCATTGTGGGGACCAACCAGTATGGGCCTCATTGTGAAACCACCTGTGATGTCATTATGGGGACCAACCAGTATGTGCCTCATTGTGAAACCACCTGTGATGTCATTGTGGGGACCAACCAGTATGTGCCTCACTGTGAAACCACCTGTGACGTCATTGTGGGGACCAACCAGTATGTGCCTCACTGTGAAACCACCTGCGATGTCAATGTGGGGACCAACCGGTATGGGCCTCACTGTGAAACCACCTGCGATATCATTGTGGGGACCAACCAGTATGGGCCTCATTGTGAAACCACCTGTGATGTCATTGTGGGGACCAACCAGTATGTGCCTCACTGTGAAACCACCTGTGATGTCATTGTGGGGACCAACCAGTATGTGCTTCACTGTGAAACCACCTGTGATGTCAATGTGGGGACCAACCGGTATGTGCCTCATTGTGAAACCACCTGTGATGTCATTGTGGGGACCAACCAGTATGTGCCTCACTGTGAAACCACCTGTGATATCATTGTGGGGACCAACCAGTATGGGCCTCACTGTGAAACCACCTGCGATATCATTGTGGGGACCAACCAGTATGGGCCTCATTGTGAAACCACCTGTGATGTCATTGTGGGGACCAACCAGTATGTGCCTCACTGTGAAACCACCTGTGATGCCATTGTGGGGACCAACCAGTATGTGCCTCACTGTGAAACCACCTGTGATGCCATTGTGGGACCAACCAGTATGGGCCTCACTGTGAAACCACCTGTGATGTCAATGTGGGGACCAACCAGTATGTGCCTCTCTGTGAAACCACCTGTGATGTCATTGTGGGACCAACCAGTATGTGCCTCACTGTGAAACCACCTGTGATGTCATTGTGGGGACCAACCAGTATGGGCCTCACTGTGAAACCACCTGCGATATCATTGTGGGGACCAACCAGTATGGGCCTCATTGTGAAACCACCAAATATGTCATTGTGGGGACCAACCAGTATGGGCCTCACTGTGAAACCACCTGCGATATCATTGTGGGGACCAACCAGTATGTGCCTCACTGTGAAACCACCAAATATGTCATTGTGGGGACCAACCAGTATGGGCCTCACTGTGAAACCACGCATGATGTCATTATGGGGACCAACCAGTATGTGCCTCACTGTGAAACCACCAGTGATGTCATTGTGGGGACCAACCAGTATGGGCCTCACTGTGAAACCACGCGTGATGTCATTGTGGAGACCAACCAGTATGTGCCTCACTGTGAAACCACCTGTGATGCCATTGTGGGGACCAACCAGTATGGGCCTCACTGTGAAACCCCCTGCGATATCATTGTGGGGACCAACCGGTATGTGCCTCACTGTGAAACCACCTGTGATGTCATTGTGGGACCAACCAGTATGTGCCTCACTGTGAAACCACCTGCGATATCATTGTGGGGACCAACCAGTATGGGCCTCATTGTGAAACCACCTGTGACGTCATTGTGGGGACCAACCAGTATGGGCCTCACTGTGAAACCACCTGTGATGTCAATGTGGAGACCAACCAGTATGGGCCTCATTGTGAAACCACCAAATATGTCATTGTGGGGACCAACCAGTATGGGCCTCACTGTGAAACCACCTGTGATGTCATTGTGGGGACCAACCAGTATGTGCCTCACTGTGAAACAACCAGTGATGTCAATGTGGAGACCAACCAGTATGGGCCTCACTGTGAAACCACCTGTGATGTCAATGTGGAGACCAACCAGTATGGGCCTCACTGTGAAACCACCTGTGATGTCAATGTGGAGACCAACCAGTATGGGCCTCACTGTGAAACCACCTGTGATATCATTGTGGGGACCAACCAGTATGTGCCTCACTGTGAAACCACCTGTGATGTCATTGTGGGGACCAACCAGTATGGGCCTCACTGTGAAACCCCCTGTGATGTCATTGTGGGGACCAACCAGTATGTGCCTCACTGTGAAACCACCTGTAATGTCATTGTGGGGACCAACCAGTATGTGCCTCACTGTGAAACCACCTGTGATGTCATTGTGGGGACCATCCAGTATGTGCCTCACTGTGAAACCACCTGTGATGTCATTGTGGGGACCAACCAGTATGTGCCTCACTGTGAAACCACCTGTGATGTCATTGTGGAGACCAACCAGTACGGGCCTCACTGACCATTATGACCATTGAAATCAATTCTAGTTCTAAGTCAACTTCTCTATAATTATCTTGGCAGTGGATGACCTAATTACAATACAGAGACATTGGCTGAATTGTATGTATACCATTTGGGCTGACAAATGCGCCTGCAATGTTCCAACCCCTTACAGGTTAAGATTTATAACAACTGTTTGGATCAAAGGATCACAATCATGTAAATGTTTGTTTTTAGATTAAGATTAGGTTTTCTTTTTTCAATTATGTCAGGAACACATTTTGTTTCTATTTGGGAAATATCATTTCCTATTATTGTCAAATATGACACCATCAATAAATACTATTGAAATTATTTCATGTGTTCTGCTGTTTTAGTTTGTTTTTGTTGTTGTAATATCGCTTTAAACACATCAAGTTTGTGGACAGACTGTGCATGTTTCACTCACTGGTTAGTTTTCATGGAAACTTCAAATCCAATTGAAGTTAACCAATTTCTCATGTACATATTATTGGCAACAAAATTTATTCTATCCTTTCGTAGACATTTTATGGCTAAGGGTTGTAGTATACTGCTTTGTCAGTTAGTCTTATGTGTAAACTGATGTGGGTAGTAGGGTACCTATCCCAGTGTGGGTAGTAGGATACCTATCCCAGTGTGGGTAGTAGGATACCTATCCCAGTGTGGGTAGTAGGGTACCTATCCCAGTGTGGGTAGTAGGATACCTATCCCAGTGTGGGTAGTAGGGTACCTATCCCAGTGTGGGTAGTAGGGTACCTATCCCAGTGTGGGTAGTAGGGTACCTATCCCAGTGTGGGTAGTAGGGTACCTATCCCAGTGTGGGTAGTAGGGTACCTATCCCAGTGTGGGTAGTAGGGTACCTATCCCAGTGTGGGTAGTAGGGTACCTATCCCAGTGTGGGTAGTAGGGTACCTATCCCAGTGTGGGTAGTAGGATACCTATCCCAGTGTGGGTAGTAGGATACCTATCCCAGTGTGGGTAGTAGGATACCTATCCCAGTGTGGGTAGTAGGGTACCTATCCCAGTGTGGGTAGTAGGGTACCTATCCCAGTGTGGGTAGTAGGGTACCTATCCCAGTGTGGGTAGTAGGGTACCTATCCCAGTGTGGGTAGTAGGGTACCTATCCCAGTGTGGGTAGTAGGGTACCTATCCCAGTGTGGGTAGTAGGGTACCTATCCCAGTGTGGGTAGTAGGATACCTATCCCAGTGTGGGTAGTAGGATACCTATCCCAGTGTGGGTAGTAGGGTACCTATCCCAGTGTGGGTAGTAGGGTACCTATCCCAGTGTGGGTAGTAGGGTACCTATCCCAGTGTGGGTAGTAGGATACCTATCCCAGTGTGGGTAGTAGGGTACCTATCCCAGTGTGGGTAGTAGGGTACCTATCCCAGTGTGGGTAGTAGGGTACCTATCCCAGTGTGGGTAGTAGGGTACATATCCCAGTGTGGGTAGTAGGATACCTATCCCAGTGTGGGTAGTAGGGTACCTATCCCAGTGTGGGACTGTGGGTAGTAGGGTACCTATCCCAGTGTGGGACTGTGGGTAGTAGGATACCTATCCCAGTGTGGGACTGTGGGTAGTAGGGTACCTATCCCAGTGTGGGTAGTAGGATACCTATCCCAGTGTGGGTAGTAGGGAACCTATCCCAGTGTGGGTAGTAGGGTACCTATCCCAGTGTGGGTAGTAGGGTACCTATCCCAGTGTGGGTAGTAGGGTACCTATCCCAGTGTGGGTAGTAGGGTACCTATCCCAGTGTGGGTAGTAGGATACCTATCCCAGTGTGGGTAGTAGGGTACCTATCCCAGTGTGGGTAGTAGGGTACCTATCCCAGTGTGGGTAGTAGGATACCTATCCCAGTGTGGGTAGTAGGGTACCTATCCCAGTGTGGGACTGTGGGTAGTAGGATACCTATCCCAGTGTGGGACTGTGGGTAGTAGGGTACCTATCCCAGTGTGGGTAGTAGGATACCTATCCCAGTGTGGGTAGTAGGGAACCTATCCCAGTGTGGGTAGTAGGGTACCTATCCCAGTGTGGGTAGTAGGGTACCTATCCCAGTGTGGGTAGTAGGGAACCTATCCCAGTGTGGGTAGTAGGGTACCTATCCCAGTGTGGGTAGTAGGGTACCTATCCCAGTGTGGGTAGTAGGGTACCTAGCCCAGTGTGGGTAGTAGGGTACCTAGCCCAGTGTGGGTAGTAGGGTACCTATCCCAGTGTGGGTAGTAGGGTACCTATCCCAGTGTGGGTAGTAGGATACCTATCCCAGTGTGGGTAGCAGGGTACCTATCCCAGTGTGGGTAGTAGGATACCTATCCCAGTGTGGGACTGTGGGTAGTAGGGTACCTATCCCAGTGTGGGTAGTAGGATACCTATCCCAGTGTGGGTAGTAGGGAACCTATCCCAGTGTGGGTAGTAGGATACCTATCCCAGTGTGGGTAGTAGGGTACCTATCCCAGTGTGGGTAGTAGGGTACCTATCCCAGTGTGGGTAGTAGGGTACCTATCCCAGTGTGGGTAGTAGGGTACCTATCCCAGTGTGGGTAGTAGGATACCTATCCCAGTGTGGGTAGTAGGGTACCTATCCCAGTGTGGGTAGTAGGATACCTATCCCAGTGTGGGTAGTAGGGTACCTATCCCAGTGTGGGTAGTAGGATACCTATCCCAGTGTGGGTAGTAGGGTACCTATCCCAGTGTGGGTAGTAGGGTACCTATCCCAGTGTGGGTAGTAGGATACCTATCCCAGTCTAACACGGTTTTCTCCCTCATTAAACCGGGCAATGTCGGCATGTAAGTGAAATAATCTTCGTAAAACCACAATCAAACTAATGTGCTGATTACAGAGAAATATCCCGAAAGGCTATCCAGACAAACGGATCTAACAACTGGCAGATTCATCTGCTTTCCCAACTTTTGTGACAACTGAAAGTAGGTAGACACTGGGGGTGGGGTGGGGGAGGGGGTTTCTACAAAGTTCAAATCCAGATCCCCAGGCTCGCTTGTTCAAAACAAAACTAGCTTAACGGCAGGTTAGATAACATCACATCACAAACAAATTTTGCTGTTACGCCACATCATTTAACCTACCTTCAAGCTAAATTTCTTATGAACCACCGACCCATGGGGTCATTTCAGTTGATCTAGGATCGATAGATTTTGGAAAGGCGCATGCCCTCAAGTTTAGATGATACTTCATTGTCACAGCGCCATGGTCTGTGCAGGCCCCGAAACTTCTGAGGCCCAAGATGCGCACACTTGCATTCTAAGCTTATTCTGGCGTAATAATGGGACACCAAATTTCCATGAAATAAGAGGAATATCTTTTGTGTCGTCAGAATTTTTCAAGTTGTCGGGTTGAACTTTCGTTTTGTTGTTCAGACAAGGGGCAAACTAGCTAGACCAAATCATTTTAATGCCTTTGTAATTTTGAAAACAAAAACAATCATTTGAGATGTGTTAGTTGATTATATTGCGAGATGAGATTGTCGAATATGGTATCACAAAAACATATTTTTGGATGAAGGCGATGTGTAGTGCCCTGGAGTTAGTGAGTCTTCGCTGGTTAACACATTTAGGAAACAGCGAAGGTGGAGCAGGGGGCAATTGACAAAAAATAAGTTTTAAACCCCTTACAATTCGTCACAAAATCTCACCACAGAATGATGCAATACAGTTTAGTGGACTAGTCTAGAATGGTTGTTTGAATACCTTAGGAATGGGTTATAAACAGATCTAGTCATAGCTTGAGACCGGCAACATCAATTAAGCAGATGTAAATTTATTGCCTGTAGAAAATCTTCACCGTCACCGTTCGGACTACATCGAAACGCCGTCACCCAATAAACCAAGAAGTTGTTATCCATAAGTAATTCACCCTATTGCATCTGATAGGCCTATAGAGTATAGTCTTGTCGAGGGATTGCGCCAAAATTAGATTACCAACAAACAATCAATAAGTCAAGCTAACGTCCATCAGCCGAAATTATTTGAATTCCACCCCGAAAGGGGCAAGTTCGTCATGTAAGACAACTTCAAAACAGTATGCTCTTTTATATATACACAAACACCTACCAATCCATATATATATATATATATGTTTAACTTTAAATTATACCTATATATGTTATTAACTTTAAAAATATATGGATATATATAAATAGCTATATAACATGTAATGAGGTCCCTTACATTATATATATATTAAATTATTATATTTACATGTAATTCATATATAGAAAGTTTATGTCTGTGTTCGGGCTTCAGTCTAGTTTAAAAGTTTATTTGATGGGTTGGCTATGGTCGTCTGTGTATTTTTTATATTTATTTATATTGCCGGGATGGCCACCGACAACCGACGACCGTCAATAAGCTGCTATCTCAAGTAGATGTAAATGTACCTGTCACATTTTAAATAATATATGTACTGGTATCATTTTCTATGGCTGGGATGGCCACCGACAACCGTCAAGAAGCTGCTATCTCAAGTAGATGTAAATGTACCTGTCACATTTTAAATAATATATGTACTGGTATCATTTTCTATGGCTGGGATGGCCACCGACAACCGTCAAGTAGCTGCTATCTTTTATATATACAGAAACATCTGCACTCTGCAGTAGCGTTTGTCATCTTTATATATATACGCATCCATCTCTTTTTTTCTAGAGTAGACCTCACATGTATTTTTCATTTCTTCATATGTTTATGTTTATTAAGATCATTAAATATTTGCACTTCTGCTCTTCGTAGGAAGTTTGTGTATTTTTCTGATGTACTGTTTCTGGCGCACCGACGACCGACAACCGCCGGCAGTAACTAACATATTTTTTCAAATAAATTGACTCATGTGGATAAGTCAATTTATGACAATAATTTTATGTATGTGTTGTTTTCAAAGCACCGACAACTGCCGCTAATTATTAACAAGATACTTCCGAAAGATTTAGTTGATGTGGATATATTCGTTTTGTGTTGACTCTAACTCACCGACGACCGACAACCATCGCTGAATCTTTAGCAAGTGACAACTGAATTATGGGAGTGAAATACAACCTTATTTTTCAAAACATATATAGGTTTGGATTGGTAGGTGTTTTTGTATATATAAAAGAGCATACTGTTTTGAAGTTTTCTTTTATGAAGAACTTGTCGGTATTACTTGCAATGTTGGGAACAATTGCATCAAAATCTCACAATAATGCTCCGTTGAACATGTTCCACACGCAAAGTGATGTCAAATTCGGACGTATCTATTGTGGTGTATAGGGGGGTTGCAGTTTATTTTGGTTAGTCGAGTAATGAGCAAGTCTATGAACAAACTTAAAAATTCGGTGTGTCTCAGTGGCCCAACGGTATATGAAAAATTTACAAAATCAATCTATTTAATTCCGAACACTTATACTGCCGTATCAAAACTATATACAAATGCCGTATCAGACAGCCCAAAAAGAAACAAACGCGCGCCAAGCTGCACGTCATCACGTAGTCTCATCAAAGCATCTTCTCTAGCCAAGATAAGATCTGCATGTCCCAATTCTGTGTTTTACCTTGGCGGACTACTCCACTCGAACCCGTAAATCAAACAGATCCCACTGGTGTGAATGTAAGAGTTGTGTGTCCTATACTTACAGAGTCTTGGCCAATCAAAACTTGTTACAAAAAAGTTCAAGGTGAACACAGCCGCCATTACGTTATTTTTCATGTAAGTGCCCGAGGTTTTGATTAGCTGCGAGAAGTTTTACTCACACAGAAAGTTTGTCGTTGTAGACGCTGAAGGTTTTCAATTTTTTTTAAATTTTCTTCGGTTTAAAACATAATGATATAAGTGTGCCGGTGCCTGAGCGATTGCACGGCAGGACATTTTAGGAAGGGGAGATGATTTAAAGGCAAACTTGCCGCGAAAGTCAGGAATATTGTTTACATTAAAAAAGAAAGTCCGTTTTCTGTATTTTTCCCAGACAATATAAGTTAGGAACTTTCTATTTTTACCAAAATTTAAAAGTTTGGACGTCACTTTGAATTTTTAATTTGAATTTGAAAATTTGAATTGTTAGGTACCCGTAACGTAAACAAACCAAACTGCCCCCTATTGGCGATTTTATGTTTCAGTCGAGTGAGTGAACTAACGGCACGGTGTAATTCTACGTAGGCCTATTTATCTGAGAAATACAGACTGACGATCGGTTAACAGCGACTGGAAAAGCCTGCTGATAATTGTTTGAGTGTAAACCACAGATAAAAAGGCCTGAAATGAGGGTAAGCCAACACGAAAGTTGACCGACACCGATCGTTGTTGTTGTAATCAGGCTTCGATTCTTCGTTTGTTTTTCACCCCATTTCTACATTCTAAAGCTAACTAGATATGTTTTATGTGTCCTATGTTTAAGTTTAGTTGTATTAGTCGTAGTAAGCTCATGTAAATTGGTTGTCTTAGCAAATTTAAACAGGCTACGGCGGCAAGTGGGCCTTCAAGAAGTGTTGAGGATATCTTTAAGTTACCTATCCGTGTCTTTGGGAATGGAGACGACTTATCGTCATTGCAGGAAACCCTTTTCTCTTACCCACAGGGAAATTCTGACTTGATTACATGCCCCCTTAAGCTAGTAGAAATTTTTGATCGAATGGTCGAATTGGACAGTTCTTTTAAACCTAACCGCGAGGCTCGTTAAAGAGACGGTTAGCTGAAGTTGTGTCAGATCTGGGTTTGAAACGAGAGATTCGTCACCTAAACACAGAATGCCAAGAGCTTAACTTTTTCCAACCTAGAGACCGGGCCATAGGGTGGTTAGGCAGAGTGAAACCTGACGTGAGAACAAGATTAGCTACCACCCATGAGTATCTTATCAAGTGACTAGAGGAAATAATTGCTCGTCAGCAAGGCCAAATTGATAAACTTTTGTTAGCTGCAGAGCGACCTCCTCAACATCCATCTGGCGGATATATGAAACCGTTTGGCCAGAGACAATACAGGGAACGCTGTTGTTGGGGATGTGGATCTTTAAAAAATCTTCGGAGAGACTGCCCTGATTCCCGGGAACATTAACTTACAAAGTCTTCAGTCAGGGAGAATTTAAACTAGTATCACCTGTAGTTGCGAGCCACACTATGGGTAAATTTGATGAAGGCTCATTTTGGAGAAGACTGTAGGATCTTGTCCTGAAGCCGTGATAGAAGTTGAGGGAATAGGCTTGAGATGTTATTGAACACAGGTGCCCACGTTTCAATAGTAACAGAGTCTTGGTACAAAGAGAATCTGTGGGAAAGAAATCCCATTGTTATGATGTATTGAGTTGAATGTTGCAAGTTTCCCAAGATGACATTCTTGGTAGCTAAAGATCCAGTGGACCCTGAAATTAAAGAGAGAAAGTGTGATTGGCTCAAATATATTCAGAGAAACATATCTGAATATACCAGATCCAAAATGGCAGACTATTGTTTCCTTATATGAAGAAACGAAAGCGTTGAGTTAAAGTATCTAGAGAAAACCTGTCATTCAAGCTTGGTCGATTCCAGTAGTTGAAGGTTCTGTAAAACCCCCAAACAGTGGACCATTTACAGCTCTTGTTGAAGGAATTGGTGCGGAAGTTCCTACTTTGCAGAACAGGTATTCTGATGTATTCAGCTCAGGTGAAGATGAGATCGGGTATTGTGATACAGTCGAACAACGAATAATGACTGAAGATGACGTACCAGTTAAAGTTCCTTAGCCAAGAGTGCCCCCTCACATCGGAAGTTCATCGGAAGTTCAAAAATATTTACAATCAGCATAGACACTGGAGTCATACGTATATCCTCGAGCCGTCTCAAGTAGTACGTATTAGGAAAAAGACGGTAAACTGCGTTTATGCTGTGATTACCGTGATCTCAACGCAAAGACAAGGAAGGATGCCTATCCTTTACCACGAATAGAAGAGACTTTTGATGGTGCCAAGTTTTTTCTGCTCATTGGACCTATCTCATGGGTTTAACCAGATATCAGTACGAGACCAAGATGTCGAGAAGACTGCATTCAGAGTCGACACAGGAGTTTTATATGAATATGTTATAATGCCGTTTGGTTTCACAGGAGCCCTTGGGACTTTCATGCGCCTAATGGACAAAACTTTTGGAGACCAAAATTTCCAGACCCTTCTAATTTACTTGTATGATATTCTCTGTTTTGGTAAGACTTTTGAGAAAATCCTTGATAGGCTTGAAACTATGCTCCTCTTAGTTATATACAAACCACACACAAGCTTGGAGCCACAGAGATGCGCCGAGTCGGTCAGCTTGCCCAGTTTGGCATAAATCAGGAAAGGTTATTAGAAATGCAGACTCTATAAGTCGTAAACCCGAGCATTGCTCAGAATCTACTTGACTGGAAGAAATATCAGTCCATGTTTTACAACATTCATCCAACACCACCCTTTTACCAGGAAATCTCCGAAAAGAAATTAAAGATTTAGTGGAACAAGTGTGGATGGAGGAAGTCCAAGCCAAACCTACTAGAAATCCATCAGACTCGTCAAACTTAGTTGCCTCGTGTCTTGCAACTTTGTCCAGATGTCAGACTTATACAATGATACCTGAGATATTACCTTCTATGCATGATTCTATGGTACACCAATGTGCGAAGATAATATTAGGTCTCTTGGAAAATAGATGTTATTGGCCATTCATGGTTCGTGATGTTAAGGAGTATTGTTCAAAGTGTAGTCGTTGCTTATTGAGCAAATATGGTACAATATGAAGACTCTTTTAACTACATTGTTAGCCCAAAGGCCATTGGATATTTTAGCTATGGACTTTACGGTGGTTCTCAAACCCGGTATCGGTAATATCGACAATGTTTTAGTTTTAACAGAGGTCTTCACCAAATACACTCAGGCTATCTCTACAAAGGATACCTCCGAAACTTGATAGGATTTGTCTAACAACTTAGTTGAACGTATGGAACCTCGACGTACGGCTTCTTGCACAGCCGGGGAGTTGGAAATACCCAAGATAGTTCATTCTGAAGTCACAGACAGGGATACAGGAGATATGACTTATGATCCAGTAGGGGAGTTGGAAATATCAAACATGCGTGGGCATGGTAAGTTTGATGAATGACAATATCGAAACACTATTTTTAGCTGTTTTCTCACAAGCTTTAACAGACATATGTAAAAAATGACTATATTGTAATAATATACTTCAGTTCAAGAATGATAAAATAGGCCTGGTTGGATACCTACCTAATATGTGGGAAAGCGCCCATCGATGTGATTGCAGCACACAAAAGCTCAGCGTCCAGTAGAATATGAAGGGTCGTTTACATCACCGCCTCTTTATAATTAAACGAGAGTGCCGGCCTTTATACGAAGCATCCGTGTGTTAATATACTAGCTTCTATGTGGTTGATTTAGAATTTTTCAACGCGCAAACACGTATATTTTACCTAAGTCTGTTAATTATAACTATTTAATTTATGTCAAAAATCCTCATTTTATCAAGGAAAAAACAGTAGGTCTATGGTAACAATAGAGTTCCGTAGTATAATCTCCTATCTCCAAGACATTCAACTGGGTCAGAAAGTGGGAGGGGGTGGGGGTGCAAGGAAGTATTTAATTCTTATCTATCTTACTTATTTTACGCCTGTGGTGTTCTATAGTTGATATTATATTTGCAACCATTTATATAGCACCCGGGATGACTGCACTAAAGTAAAAAGATTCTTTAAAAAATGCAAGCCAGTCCATCATTTGATATTATAAACGCTCTACATGACGATTGTCGGTGGCCTTCGAAGCCATATAACAAACAAAACAATGGAATATATCTCAAGCACATATAAGAGTACAATAGATTTCCAAATTCACGAGACTGCTATAGGCGGTGGTCAGTTGTCTCTGGCTTTTTCAGCAAAGGGTAAACATTGAATAACGGTAAATACATGTACTACGATTTCACTCTCGAGCAGAATGGTCGTCGGCTGTCGGTGGCCATCCCAGCAGGTAAAAAAGGTCTTATTAAGAATGAGGGGTACACATCCATCGACTTGGTAGGACACTGCAGCTACTTGACGGTCGTCGGTTGTCGGTGGCCATCCCAGCCATAGAAAATGATACCGGTACATATATTATTTAGAATGTGACAGATACATTTACATCTACTTGGGATAGCAGCTTCTTGACGGTCGTCGGTTGTCGGTGGCCATCCCAGCAAGTAAAAAAGGTCTTAAGAATGAGGGGTACACATCCATCGACTTGGTACGACACTGTAGCTTCTTGACGGTCGTCGGTTGTCGGTGGCCATCCCAGCCATAGAAAATGATACCAGTACATATATTATTTAAAATGCGACAGGTACATTTACATCTACTTGAGATAGCAGCTACTTGACGGTCGTCGGTTGTCGGTGGCCATCCTAGCCAAAGAAAATGATACCAGTACATATATTATTTAAAATTCAACAGATACATTTACATCTCTACTTGAAATAGAAGCTTCTTGGCGGTCGTCGGTTGTCGGTGGCCATCCCGGCAATAGAAATAGAAAAAAAAAACACACAGACGACCATAGCCAACGCATCAAATAAATCAATACACTTTTAAACTAGACTGAAGCCCTAACACAGACATAAACTTTCTATATATGAATTACATATAAATATAATAATTTAATATATATAATGTAAGTGACCTCTTTACATGTTATATAGCTATATATAGGGCTCGGTTTTGGGTCCATTGCTCCATTTAATTTTCGTTAACGACATTTCAAAAAATATCGAAAGTCATATGAACTTATTTGCTGATGACACTTCGTTACACGAGGAGATTATAGAATTGCACGAGTCTGAGTTAAAACTTAACCGCGACTTAAATCGATTGTCATCGTGGGCCTCACAATGGATGGTAACATTTAATGCACAAAAAACAGTATCTTTATTATTTACCTTAAAACCACATTCTCGCCAACTCACGCTGTATTTGGATGACAATCTGGTGAAAAATGTGACTTCCCACAAACATCTTGGAATTGTTCTCCAGAGTAATGGTAAATGGGACGAACATATTCGACTGATTGTTAACCAGTGCAATAAAAAATTAAGTGTTATTTTTCGTGCAAGAAAGGTTCTCCCGAGAAAGTGCCTCCAAAACGTATACAACAGTACGGTTAGGTCTTCTCTTGAATACGGAGATATCCTTTATGACAATTGTTCGTTAGCCTTATCAGGTAAAATTGAAAAAATCCAGCGCCGGGCAGCTTTAATGTGTACAGGTGGGTTGCGTCGAACTCCATACAAGTCACTTATGGAGGAGTTAAATTGGCAACCACTGTCGGAAAGGCGCAAGTCACATAAATTGATACTACTGTACAAAATCATAAATTTTTTGACGCCGACTTATTTACAACAATATGTACCCTTTCGATATGGAGATTTAGACGGCGGTTATGGTTTGCGTAACCGTTATAAAATTCGTACCTTGCAGAGTAGAACCCAATTGTATTACTCGTCTTTCTTCCCATCATCGGTCAAAGAATGGAATAAACTTCCATGCCACGCACGGTCGTTATCTTTGAACAGTTTCAAAAGATTTTTATATCCGACTTTGACAAAAAAGGACGGCCTCATTAAACTATATAATTCTTTTGACAACTATTCTTCAGTACTTCACTGTAGGATGAGGATGGGTTTAAGTGCTTTACAAGCGGATTTATTCAAATTCAATATCACAGAAGATCAACTATGCCAGACCTGTCGAACGTCTTCAGAAACTAGACAACATTTCTTGCTAGAATGTCCCACATATGCCGCTCATAGGAAGCGGATGCTGCACTCAATTTTTCAGACAATTGCACCTGGTGTTCACCAAACCATCTTTATACCAAGTTGCTCCAAACATATTTGTAATATTTTACTTTTTGGCTCTCAAAGTTTTGAAACTAAAACTAATTTTCTTGTTTTTAGTAGTGTTCACCAGTTCATTAAAGAGTCAAACCGATTTTCTTCTGGTGGCAATACTAACAATTAATCTGTACATACTTATGCAATTTAAGTGATCTTTTATTTGTTACTTTATTTAGTTGATTATGTTGTATCTGTTTGTGTATGTATATATTGTATTTTGTTGAGGAGATCCCCTCGTGGCCTTTGGGCTGTGGGTCATCCTCGAAAAATAAATAAAGCATTACATTACATATATATATATATATATATATATATATATATATATATATATCCATATATTTTTAAAGATAAAACATATATACTATAGGTATGGATTGGTAGGTGTTTGTGTATATATAAAAGAGCATACTGTTTTGAAGTTGTCTTACATGACGAACTTGCCCCGAAAGGGTACACGACGGAAGCTTAAAGTGGCATGAGCTGCCAAGATGTTGATAATACTATTGTGAAATTCTCAGGGTTTTTTTCTCCATAACTACAAATTAGAAGCTCTTTAATGATAGGCCTACTACTACTAGTCTCCAGAATGTAGGAATCTACGTTAAAATGGCGTTTTGAACTAACTAAAATGAATGAAAAATCGTCCCAGCTATTTAAATTCTATTAACCCCTTTTACATTCGCGCAGGTCACAGAATGTGCGGATTTTCATTATTTCAGCGTATTTAGTTTTTGGATAAACTTCTGACCGGCAACTAAGGTGTTCTGGTAAAACTAAAACAGGATGAGACACATGTGTAGGCTAAAAATATTGGCAACTCATGCCACTTTGAATACGCCAAGCGAAAAATGACAAATACTTTGAGATTTCTCAAGATCAGAGAGCACCTTCTCGCCCTAACTGAGCTTTAACGGGGTGAGAATCTCGTACGGTATGAGTGGAACTTTACGTCGATTTATCGTTTTTAGATATATATGGTCGGACCTGCCCTAAAGATGGGTGTGTGCATATATTCATAAGTTGGTAGGTTCCAACGCGCGCACACAATGTAAAATGTACTTCCGGTGTAACTGCAGGTGCTTGTTAAGAGACGTCGGTCAGACTCGTTTTATATGTCTTGTAATTTAATATTTTTTTTGGCTAAATATAATTTATTAGACAATGAAAAAAAGTCGCCATGAAATTCTACAAGCTACAGTCCATCAATATTTGAAGAGACGGTCGTACACAGTGAGTATACTTTGACAAAACAGTCTCTTTTTAAGAGATGATCGCCACGAAATCTGGGCCCAAAATGAGACTTTCTCATACAATTTTCTATGTACCTTTTAGTTACGGCTTTTAAATGAATTATTTAGAAGGACTTCGGCTGGTCTACATCGAAAACGGCCGCCGGACGATAACGGCCGCCGTCTATATGAATGTACACGGGATCGCATGTCAGTCAAGAAGTGGGCGTGTTTAACATCCAAGCTATTGAAATAGAAGTCGGACCACCTGTGATCAGCATGATAGGCTTAAGTCTGGGCCCGATCGACGGAGACATGGAGTTGTGTTCAAGGATAACCATTTTCACACTTTGCAATATATGGTCCTTTCATGTTATACTTTGTTAGTACGTGGTATAAACTATAATTCTTGTCTTAAATTAAAATATGTAATTCTCTATACTCTAAGATATGTCTTCTGTAACCAATTCTAGATCACCAACCTAATCATTTAATAACCAAACCTATATGAGATGAAATAAGCCTCTAGGGGTTTCTATTCCCGCCCGGATATTTTCAGATGTATTTGTTTTTTATCTCTTCTTTACCTAATTGCTATTTGTAAATATCGACCAATTGTGAAATATTACATGAATCTTGGTGAAATAAACCAAATCAAATCAAATTATCACCTGTATGGGTTTTTTAAAATATAGATATGCCTATATAGGATACACCACAGATATAAAATGAGTATGACTATGTAGGCCTATGCCACATTTATTCCATGTAAATATCCAGTAGAGTTCACAGTCAGAATAAGGAAATTCCTTTTGAAGAGAATATTCCCTTTGGCAAAATAAAATTCAGGCTACACTTCTTATGGTTGGTTATAAGTGACCTTTTTTGATGTACGTCGAAAATATATGAATTACAATTTCTGATTCATCCAAACATGCACTATAATCGTTGTCAATAATTAAAATACTTGTTTATAATACGTTCTGTAAACCAGACAATTCAGATTTGTCGAGAAATTAGGATGTAATCGCTTAAAACAACTACAAACAAACTTAGGTAGAAAGGTTAATCCTTTCCCAGCATGGTAGATTTTATATCTATATGACACCCTACTGCCAGTAATGATTGCAAACGGCTCTAATACATACAAGAGTCTGCTCTTTTCCACGTTCCCTAAGAAGAAACAAATGGCTTCCCGCCGTTCAGATATGACACTATTAAAATGGTTTATATAATTTCCGTTGTCCGTATTTGTAATATGTTTTTATTTCAATTTGGATGGATTATTCGGGTTTTCATAGTAAATATATAAAATCTATGTAAATTTTGGGAGAAAACCATTCGATCATTTGACGAGAATAACACGACATGGAAAATAATTGTTTGAAATGCCATCAAGCTGTCCGCCCTCGCCAAGAAGGTCTTGAGTGCGATGGTTGTCAGAGATGGTGCCATCGTACATGTGGATCTTTTATAACGAGAGCAGAATATCGAAACGCGTGTCGTAATGGTTACATTGATTGGAAATGTGAACTTTGTAGTGCGGTCAATGATGATGAGATTACGTCCGAGATTTCTACCACGCCACCAAGTCCCTCTCTCAACAATACTACCATGACAAATGACAATACAAACATCTATGAACAGGTAAATACATATATTTTACATTGTATATTTTCTCCTATTTCGATTTATATTCTGGACGATACAACAAAACCTAAATGTTTCATCCCCTCTCAACTTACAATATGAATGGAACGATCTCTGGTGCTGCGTAGAAATATCAATCAATGAATATATGTTTTCTGTATTTCAGACAATTGACGATCCAAATGCATCAGATTTAGGATCCTTCACAGAGCCCCAAATCCACAATGAAACGGACATGAGTATTGACGATGGACCATCACCTGTGTTCATCCCGCCAGAGGAGCCTCAGCCCGTCACGTATCGTATTGTGGAAGGCGCTTCTAATAAAAGCAAGGTAATATATTAATTCATTCATTATTGCCAACAACTATACACAGAAACATATACGTAATTTATGGAGATATATTCTTTCTTTTTCCACCATTTAGGACGTTTTGGTAGATTCTCTTGGCTACCAATACACTATGAAAGTGGATAAACGACGCGCTGCAGTTACATGGAGATGTCACCGAAGGTCCAAAACTTTGGTATGTAAGGCCACTGTTTTGTACCGAGAGGGAGCATTTACCCGAGGCACGCAACATCACGTGTGTAATGCAGAACCAGGTGAGATTTTGTTTATTGTCTTTTATATCCTTAGCATAATCACGATAGGCGTGTACCGCATAAACTCAAGTTTGTTTTGTTTTTCTTCTTCTGTTTATAAGGTCGCGTAAAGGTCCTAGAAATACGAAAAGAAGTCAAGAAGAGAGCCGAACGACGAGTGTTTGATTCAGCTGCTGAGATAACAGAGGAAGTAAGCACAACTACTAATAAAAATCTACTGACCAAGGCTAAGCTCTTGCCGGTCGTCAACCTAATGAAATATCATAGGCTTGGTTTGTTGCAACAATTTATGGGGTATAAAGGTCCAAATGATATACCTCTTTTTAACACAATTAGAAACTTGTCTCCATGGTTATTTTAGACAAGAAGATTTCCCCCTTGCCCGTGTGTTTTAGTGATCATAAATAAAAATGCTTCAGTTTAGTGCAAAGCTGTATGCCTGCTAACGGTTTATAATGTCGCTCTCTATTTTCAGGTATTTCTGGAAGAGATTCCTCCTGGACAGATGGCCTTGCACCCAACTCTTCCCAAACCGAATAATGTTGCAAGACAGGGAAATCATAATAGGAGGAAGACCCGGCCTCAGGATCCACAAGATCTAGACTTTGAGTTGGACCTGGACAGACTTCCAGAGGGAGAATTTTTGCAAAGGGATATTCGTGTTGGCACTTCACGCCACATAGTGTTCGCAACCCTAGTAATGCTGGATCTTTTGAGCAAAGCCCACACCTGGTATGTTACTGGTATTTTACTATGGTATTGTATTCACACCTTTGTACCAAGGCAAATTTAACCCCACGAGTTCTCTGTTCTCTTCACAGGTATTTAGACGGAACCTTCAAAGTTGTGAAACAGCCGTTTTACCAACTTTTCAGCGTCCACGCATTTCTGAAGTCGGGAACCTCTCTGAAGCAAGTGCCGCTGGCATTTGTGTTGATGTCCTCTCGTCGAGCAGACGACTACCGAGAGATATTAAAAGCGCTATTATCTGTTCTCCCCCGTCCACCAGCCGTACGTAAGATTGTCCTGGATTTCGAAGTAGCTGCATGGCAAGCTGTCAGGACAGTTTTTCCCGGAACAGAAATAAAAGGATGTTTGT
The DNA here is from genome assembly GCA_963971465.1 of Lepidochitona cinerea. Lineage (NCBI taxonomy): Eukaryota > Metazoa > Mollusca > Polyplacophora > Chitonida > Tonicellidae > Lepidochitona > Lepidochitona cinerea. The sequence continues at coordinate 438,067 of OZ020565.1, forward strand.
TCCATTTTACTCAGGTGAATACTGTGCTTTTATCACCGGAACCATGTTACTATTTCAGCTTCAGGCAATTACTTATAATTTGTCTTCTATTTTTGTAGTCTGTGTACCGCAAGATTCAGGATCTTGGTCTGCAGAGTGCATACAACGGACGAGATGTTGGTACCCATGATGTAAGTCATGTGCATGTATTGGAAACCCCTTTAGTCGCAACATTCAAGAAAAAATTAATCTTTGTAATATACTTTTTCTTTCTTTTTGTTCTCTTTTCAAGGTATGTCGAAGTCTCATGACATTACCACTACTGCCCCAAGAGCATATTCCATCTATGTTCGCTAAGTTAAAAGCAGCTGTGCCAGTAAATAACGCCCCGCTTTTGTCCCTGATGACGTATTTAGAAGACACTTGGGTTATGGGGAGGATTTTCAGTCCAGCTGATTGGAGTGTCTACAGACAACCAATCAGAACTAACAATGACGTCGAAGGATGGCATTATCGCCTGAACCACAGAGGAAAAAAATGTAAGAATAATAATAGCAAATAATTCAGATACTTTAATTGTACCAGCGACAGTAAACTTAATCATGATTTATGTTGTTTTTTTAATTTCAGCCAACCTACCATTCTACCTGTTATGTGGTCTCCTGTACAAAGAGGCTCGTCTAGTCACCATGACCGCAGAACTTGTTCTGAGAGAAGAGGTGACAAGAATTCAAAAAAATGGAACGAAAACGATAACCTCAAAACTGAATCAATACTGGGAGGAGTATGCCAAAAAGGAAAGATCGGCGAAGTCCTTGCTGAGGGCTGGGAGTCAGCTTGTTTGTCCAGCCCAAGATTCGTAATTGGAGTAGTCAGGTGATTTAGCCAAAGGCTTGGCTAAGAAATGACGTGCTCTTGCAGAACTGACCGATATATTCCAAAGCAATCTTACCACTTCAAGTCTGTCGCCATGTTTTTTTGACCTAAAACTACCATCTTACATTAGTGAGCGGTATAAATACGTCATTGTTGATCTAAAAATAGCTACTACAACATCACGTCAGCTTACAAAGGAAACAAAATGGCGACACACATTAACCACTGAAAGGACATACTTGTGTCTGTTTTTATTAGCTTGCTGGTCACTGACGGTAATAACCGTGAAAGGTTTTAAGTACTTTGATGGTTGTTATCGATATTAATCCTTATGTATTTCTAGAGATATCCCACCCTTTAACGTAAATGCAATTTATTCAAAGGTGGACGGCTCAAGATAATATATTTGTAAATGATATTTTCTACTGTAAATTTTCATCAAAAGTAGGCTACTTTATGTATATATTTTTGGAGGTTCAAACTCTGTACATTGTCTTATCGTCATAAATGTCACCATGCCCAAATAAAAACCTTTAAAATTTTTGCAACTATTTTGTCGTTTTATTCTTTACAAGTCTTTGGTTTTAATCCCAGACATAAGTCTTTTCCCTTCAAACGACGATACGTCCGACTGGCATTGGTAATGCTGATTTTACCAGCCTTATGGTTATGTAGCATATCAAATGTATGTACTAAAGTAACCATACGTTTTGTAAAATCGATTAAGAATGAGGCTAGAATACTTCTACTAAATCGAAAAAGAACAGGGAATTGAATGAAAGAAGTACTAAGTCGCTTTAAAGGATAAATTCGCGACGTAGAAGTGAAATAATCTAAAATTGATTTGTGACTAGTGGCATACATTATTACTCAATTTACTGCATGATTCCTATCCGTGCATAAAATCAGCAAGTGATTGACAGCTGTAGAATTCTGCAAGAAAAATCATTATCCTTTTAATCGTTAATGAATGGGAGCAAACAATTAAAGGCTTAGACCGTAAACTCACATGTCAAGCTGAGTCTATTGCTAATCCGCGCGTTGGGTGTCACCAGAACCTGGCGGCCGTTATCGTCCGGCGGCCGTTTTCGACCTACCCCCTTCGGGCTTTCAGATTTAAACTAAGTTTCAAATATCTATTAATCCTAGACCTGCCCTTTAGATTTTACCTTCAACACACATTTAAAGCATTCCTCTTTTCATTTTACTAATTAAATTAATTTGTTTGAATTTCATTGTAAATCTACCAAATCCCTCTTCATAAGAAGAAAACTTTAAAATTGGCCTGACAGATTTCAAACTCTCCTCGTACAATCACAACCTGTGACATGGTCTGCAGTATGTCCGAGAATTTCCTCAACAGCTTGACAATTTGATGACAACGTAACTCTCGTATCACATGAGGCAGGTAACGTCGGTAACGTCATCAAATGTTGGTACAAGGTATTTGATCATAAAAGTTAAAAAGCAAATGTGAGTCTCACAAGTTAAAAATAAAACAAAAAGTGTAGTCCATATATTTTTTCAGGGCTCTTTCACTGGACCCTGTTTGCTCATTTTTGCTTGAAAAATAACTACCATTCATAAAAATGCTTGGAAAAGCCCCATATTTAGAGACATAAGTTGTGTCCCCTGATTTATTAAATATCATTTTTGTAAGTAAATATGATTATACATGTGGAACTGAATACTAATTACATCTTATAACTGTGTAAAGAATAGTTTGGTATAGGTTCTAGAAACAAACCATGGATGATTACAATTGACCCGACCTGCCTAATCAGATGATTGCGGTGTTTTGAAAAGAGAATAGTTATCCCAACCTTTTAATGGTGGTTTAATGTGTGGCTCTTCCTGGCCTGCAAGTAAGTAACACAGGAAAGAGACACATGAGCGCGGCTATGTACCTTTTAATTACGGCTTTTAATTTAAATACGTCAAGGGACGTCAAGTTTTAAATATACATTTATCTCACCTGCCTTTTAGCTATTACCTCCAATACACATTTTATACATTCGTCTTTTCATTGTACTCATTGATTTGTTCGAATTTCGTTATTAAATCAATCTGCTATTAAATCACTCTTCGTAAAAAACAGTGTAAAAATTGGCTGACAATTAGGGACAGATTTTAAACTCTCCTCGTACAATGACAATGTGTCATGGAATCCACAGTTAGCCTGGGAATTTCTGATCGTGATGTAAAAAAAACTTTTGATTTTGATTGATTGATTTGATTGATTTGATTTTATTCACCAGATGAATTACAGTAAATATACATATTTGAATATAATCTGACGGGAGTAAAACCAGATCTTAAATAGATCTTAATGAAATTCCCCATAGGCTGAACAATTTGCCGTCACCGCCGTAATCCTCGGATCACATAAGTTAGCTCACCATTATAATTTCGGTATATTGTGTGTCCCTTCCTGATTGGCAAGTAAGTAAAACCTGATGAGATACATGAGTGTAGCTAATCTACCTGGTTTTCTATAAACGTAACTAATCTAATGGTAACCGTGGTTAAGGAACTTGGTTGATTGTCTGGTTTCTCATTGAATTATGGTATGTCCAAACCAAATGTTTCTATGTTGATTTTATGGAAAGTCTGCAAAATGCCTTAATTTAAATTTTCAAAACATGGCCGTCAGTATAAAATTATTCAGTTTGGAGTCAGAAATCCAGACTATATAGCACACAAAATTCAAATGTCATTTGTGCTGGTCAAGTAGTTTTCTTTTTACGGTTTAAGATTTTTAAGAACCTTTCTTTTTAAGGAAAAACTGTTCATTCTAAAGAGTTCTAATGAAGGAACACAGCATTAACGGACTGACTCTGTTCTCAAAAACCTCATGTCTGGGAAGACGCTTATATCGGGTAATGATATTAAAAATACATGATATATTTTCTTGCCTATTTAGGAGGCCGAGTCATCTCCAAAGAAAGAATGTTCTCACTTACGAAATCTTCAGAGTTTGACTCTAGATACTTTGGTGAAATCTGAGTCTGGGATGGATAACATTCTAACTTACAGCAGTATCTCAGGAGATGCCACAGCTTATGACCAGCAGTTTCATAGGTCAGTCACAATGATAAATAACTCTCTGTATTTGGAGGAATAGTTCAATTGCTCAACGGCATGATGGAAATTAATCTGCACAAAAAATTATAGGCGTGCAGTCATGCGTATTGCTACGTAGGGCTTAGCAAAGAGATCACTTCAAACAAGATCCCTGTTACACCCAATGAATTCTCCTGAGGACAGGTCCTCTTTTATTCCTCTTTCCTAAAAAATGGCAGAAATTTTTTAATGAAACGGCTATCTATTCTTAAGTGTGTATGCTTATGTTTTGTACTGATTTTCTTAAATATTGTTTTCAGGTTAAACCAGTTTATAAAAGATGCAGTAGAACCTCACAGAGCTGAGATGAGGGAAGTTTTGTTTCCGATGTTTGTCCACGTGTATCTGGAATTATTGTGCAACGGACATAAAACACCGGGTACGTGAAATTGATTATGACTCATCCTTTACACTCATCCTGTGTGCTTATGTTTCATTTTTCTGCCATATTTACTTTCTAAAAAGACACAAACCAAATATACTTACAGGCTGTGTACATTCAGCCTTTTCACTTTACACATAAGATGTCTCCCTATGAAATTTCGGGATATCTGTTGACAGAAGACGATATTACTATAATTTTTGAGACATTGCAATTGTATTTGACGTATTTTGCTTGATAACGTCACATGTAAACGTTCTGTTAGAAGGAAAACGTGTAACGTCAGCAACAAATACCAAAAATTTCTAAATTTCTATTATATTTTCAATGAAACTCTCATACGAAAACTTTTTCCAGCAAAAATCTTCTGTATGTTAGTTTAAAACACGCCCTATATGGAGGAGTTGGCAGGTACTCGCTGAAGACCGGGGCTTTCCTCCTGGCTAAGAACCTGGGGCTCGTTTCACAAAGCAGTCGCATCGCAAAAGAAGAGTAGTTACCGATGGATACCATAGTGAAGAGATACGGAGTCATGACAACTGCGATTGATCGCACTTTGCGACGGCTTCGTGAAACGGCCCTCTGTTTCCTCCCCTACTAAACCTGGCAAGCCGCCATCATAAATATGGAAAATCAACCATTTAATACAGTTTTACCAATCCCTTTTCCATTTTGAATATGTTTTAATGGTTTACCTAATTTTTTTCTTACAGCTCAGAAGTTTTATGCTCGGCACAGTGGTTCAGTAAGCGATGATGAGAGTCGTCTCCCCTTTATGGAAACTTTAATCAAACTAAGCGCTCTTGTAGATGTTCATCTTAGTAAGGAGGCTTCTGGATTTAGGTTAGTTTAGTTTGCTTCTTATATTCAGGGGGCCTGTGGGGCCTCCTTTGCTAAGTTTGAGCATGAGTCCTCTCCCTTTATGGAAACTTGTGCAACATTGAAAGATGTTCATCTTAGTAACAAGGCTTGTGGATTCAGGTATTTAGTTTGAGTCTCATATTAAGGAGGGGGCCTCGGTGGCTCAGTTGGTCAGAGTGATAGTCCCTCGGTCCGACACAGACCTCCCATCGATATGGCGCTGGTTCAAATCCCACTTAGACCGTGAATCCCACTTTGATTTTTCATTCGGGAGAGTTGCCAGGTACTCGCTGAAGGTTAAGGGTTTCTTCCAAACTAAGAGCATGGTTTTCTTCCCCACCACTAAACCTGGCGCCGCTGCCATATAAGTGAAATAATCTTGAGTGCGGCGTAAAAAATCAATAAATCAATCATATTAAGGAAGCCTCACTGGCTCAGCTCTCTAAGGAAAAATCAATTGTCTACTTTTACGGAAACTGATCAGTCCTAAAATATCTCCTGAATGTTCTATTATTCTAAAAATATGTTTTTATAATTTTATTTGTTTTTATCATATTTTCTTTTACAGAGAGAACAAATATGAAATCAAATTATCCAGAGACAGTCTACATTACTTGATGAGGCATTTAAAGGTAAGAATACATGGTTAAATTTCGATAGGATGTGGTATTGTTGCTCTATCTGGGATGATAAGATTATTGCGGCAGATGACAATATGATTATGTTGTCATACGGATTACTAATCCTTTCTACTTGTTCTATTTCTACACTCAGATGGCAATATGATTATGTTGTCATAAGGATTACTAATCCTTTCTACTTGTTCTATTTCTACAGATAGATGACAATATGATTATGTTGTCATAAGGATTACTAATCCTTTCTACTTGTTTTATTTCTACAGATAGATGTCAATATGATTATGTTGTCATAAGGATTACTAATCCTTTCTACTTGTCTATTTCTTCAGATAGATGACAATATGATTATGTTGTCATAAGGATTACTAATCCTTTCTACTTGTTCTATTTCTACAGATAGATGACAATATGATTATGTTGTCATAAGGATTACTAATCCTTTCTACTTGTTTTATTTCTACAGATAGACGACAATATGATTAAGCTGTCATAAGGATTACTAATCCTTTCTACTTGTTCTATTTCTACAGATAGACGACAATATGATTATGTTGTCATAAGTATTACTAATCCTTTCTACTTGTTTTATTTCTACAGATAGATGACAATATGATTATGTTGTCATAAGGATTACTAATCCTTTCTACTTGTCTATTTCTACAGATAGAGGACAATATGTTGTCATTAGGATTACTGATCCTTTCTACTTGTTTATTTCTACATACAGTCCCAATCATTTAAGCCGGCAAATTTATTGCGCCAACTTGCGCGTTAGGTAGCCTAAAATCACGCAAATTCTCACAGCGGGGTGAGATTTAGCTCACGTATGTGATTAAAAGTAGTCCCGCACAGTTGTTATTTCTGCGAATCCACACAGCGCGACGCCTGCGGCGATGGCTGATTGTTCGCTTAGGCCTACTGTTTAGACTACTGGTAACCCGTTAAATGAATTGCCGTTCTTATCTTATCGCTGTAAATTATACATACAATTATTTTATATGACAAGAAAAGTTTTATTTTTTCTTTTGAGTAAAATTACAGACCTGTGATGTATGGAAATATTCCCCCGTAAGCCAACAATTTACTGCACGACTACTGAATACAGAATAGTACCGTATGTAAGCACGTGTGTTTTCTCATTCCGAAATGAATATGACCGATTGGGTTTTTGGGGTATATTTTATTCCTCCAATTTAAAAAATGATACTTATAATATTAAATGTATTTCAATATCCGTTCGACGGTATGTTACTTTCCGTGATGATTCCTTAAATTTATTCAGGCCGGACTTCACTTCCGCCCGAGTTGCGGCCCGCAACATTTTCTGGTTATCAGCTGTGAACAACTATGCAGGGCGTTTCGTGTGATCAAACCACACAAGGTTTGAAACAAATGTATACCATATAATTTTATGATTAATCTATATTAATAGTTTGCTTTTTTCGTTAAAAACGGCTTTCTCATTTCGTGCTTGTGGATTCAGAGAATTCACGTTTGATATTGTGAAGCCTTAGTTTACATTTGGACAATTAATATTCATCATTTTGAAATAAATAAGAAGTCTATAGTATGGACTTTCATAAAAAAAAATTCACGTCTTATGTCTAAAATACGGCAGGTCTGGGCCTGTAAACGTATTCAAGGGACTAATCTGGACGCTAACTTTGGGTATGGTTTCCTATTTTCGGCATTCACTGAGTAATGCTCTAAAAAGTCAACTAGCAAGAAGGTTTAGTTATTTGTGACATTGTATAATTTTTTTGTTTGCTTTGTTTTTCTTAGGTCAATGTCTGAGGTGGCATATCCAGCACCTCAGAATGATGGACTCGGAAGTGTACCAAAATATCCTGGGCAGACAACTACTGCAGGAGTGCTGACATTGTTTGTTCCATATTTTCCATTTAATCTTATGCAATTTAACAATATTTGCTTGTATTTCCAGTCCGTGTCCTCATGGAAGACAAACAGGAGCAACTAATTCTTGAAATACGTACCTCTGGGGGAGTCTAAACCTGCAGATTGTAGAAGCTGTAACGATGGCTGTAGCCAGCTATGGAAAAGAGTCTGCATTTAAACAAAATATAACACCATGATTTTTGTATCTGTTGTTTATTGATATATGTAAACTTAAATCAAATAACCATTTGAAGACTGTACATACTAGTGTTTTATCAAATAAATATATGTATACATTACGAGGCGTGGCGTATATTAAATGCCGGCCTTGTAATAATGAAGAAACCAGGAACAGTAAGTATTTTGATTTGATGTGAAAAGCATAGAAGAAAATCAACAACTTCAGTGAAAAGAATGCTAATATATGAAGAGGAATGAATTATGGTAGGTATAAGCTGTTGAGACTCCAGGATTAACACGAGGTATAAGCCCATAAATACCCCCGCCCCCTCCCCTCCAACATCAGCTGGCACACCAAATTAAAATTAATGGCAAACACTTCATATTTACTCCCAAGAGGTCACTTAAAGATCGAGTATCTGTATGGCATTCATAAACTTAATATTCAGATTACGCTGCTGTCCGGTAAGAACAACTCTGGATTAAATAATTGAGCGGCTTCTTGATAAACACAACCTGTTGAGAAAAACACAAAAGATTATCATCTGATTTTCTGACGTTTAACTTCACATGGGTTATTTGAAAGATTCAGAACTGTTACATCAACTTTCTCACGGATTCCTTCCACTTTAGTTTATCGTAATTTACTTATTTAATAATTGCTGTGTTATAAACTTGCTCAATCGGCAAAACAAGAATGTAAGGCCTAGGATGAAAAGATGTATACGCTAAAACAGTTGTTATAGAAACACCAGCAGAGATCTTTCCTTTACGTCTGTAAGTCGCAACAGCAAGATGGCGAACGCCTACCTTTTAAGCGAGTTTCTTCCTCTTATTAGGCCGATAAAGTCTGAGTTACCATTCTTGTTCAGTTTGTTTCTACAACTTGTATTTAGGTCAGAATAAAAAAAACACTCGTATAAAACAGATAAATGATAATGATCATTCAAAGACTAAACGGAAAGAAAAAAATATTTCATTTTCATATTGTCCTATACACATTGCTAAAATTCATTGATTGACTTGTTGAGTTGTCTAAACCCTATGCATTTATTTTATATTCACGCATTTAAAAAACAAACCAAAAGAAAAAAGTCTTTGAGTGTCAACAGTGTCAACAAATGTTCAGTCTGAGTTCAAACTACAGGAGGTTGATTGGGGAACAGTAAAGCAAAATCTAAAGATCGTCACCACTCTGCTGATATTAGTTATGGTAATTATACATAACCAGCAGCCTTTCTATAACCACCGTTGCTTGATTGACGTCTTCATTTGTGGAAGAAGCAGGGTCTGTTTAGTGCTGAACAATAATCAACCGGTACCAAACAAACAGGTGGAATTAACAGTCGCTGTCATACTCCACAAACCCACTCTGAAAAGTCCGTCTATTACGTAAACCCTACGTGTTTCCGACGGATTCCAAATAAACAAACACATACATTAATCATCCGATTCTGATATGATAAGCGGAAAACATAAAAAGAAGTTTTCAGCAGAAAGGAATTCAAATCATGTCCGTAAAATGAATAATTGTGAGGAACTATATTCTGCAGCGTACTCCGCCATGCTAATCATATGTCCCCCCAACCACTGACCTATTTATAGATCAGTACTCCCAACTCAGCCAGCTCTCGCGCCAAGTGGCGCTTACTAGTTTGCGCATTGGCCAGCTGGAAATTTGCCGGCTTAAATGATTGGGTCTGTATAAATGACAATATGATTATGTTGCCATAAGGATTACTGATCCTTTCTACTTGTTCTATCTCTACAGATAGACGACAATATGATTAAGCTGTCATAAGGATTACTAATCCTTTCTACTTGTTCTATTTCTACATATAGATGACAATATGATTATGTTGCCATAAGGATTACTGATCCTTTCTACTTGTTCTATCTCTACAGATAGATGACAATATGATTATGTTGTCATAAGGATTACTAATCCTTTCTACTTGTTCTATTTCTACAGATAGACGACAATATGATTATGTTGTCATAAGGATTACTAATCCTTTCTACTTATTCTATTTCTACAGATAGACGACAATATGATTATGTTGTCATAAGGATTACTAATCCTTTCTACTTATTCTATTTCTACAGATAGATGACAATATGATTATGTTACAAGTTTTCAATCAACACATTAAAGTACTAAGTAAGTTTTTACAATTTAACTTGTTTGTTCGTGCGTCTCTGTGTGACTCACTGAATGAAGTGCTAAACTCCCATTTCAAAGTAAGCCTTTAATCAGGGGGTTACGGGTTCAAATCTTTCCAACCAGGTTTTCTCCCCTACTTAAGCATATAAGTGAATAAATATTGATTGATTCCTTCCTTCATGTTTTTCGCAACACTCAAGATTATTTCAGTTATATTGCGACATTGCCAGGTTCAGTGGGCGAGGAAACCGAGCTCTTAACTAGGGGGAAACTGGCAACTCTCCCAAATACAGTGAAAAAATAATATTGAGTGCGGCGTCAAACATCAATCAATCAGCTTCAGGTAAAATTTTGTTTCATATTAAAACAGTCACTAAGCATTGTTGTTGTTGTTGTTTTTTTCAGTTCAATCCAACAGTCAATCAAATTTAGAACTGTCAAGTGATTTAAATGGCAACCAATCAGTGAGCAAAGAAAAGGAATCTCCTGTTAAGGAAGATCAAGCCGCTGATGAAGTTTCTCTAAAGGCGTTGAAGGAATGTATACAACGTGTCCGTGATGGCCCACCCTGTTTGCCATCCATCTGTTTTTATACTTTCCTCAACACATACCAGGGGTAAGTTTAATGTCTTATGATGAGTTTGCTATACAACGTGTCCGTGATGGCCCACCCTGTTTGCCATCCATCTGTTTTTATACTTTCCTCAACACATACCAGGGGTAAGTTTAATGTCTTATGATGAGTTTGCTATACAACGTGTCCGTGATGGCCCACCATGTTTGCCATCCATATGTTTTTATACTTTCCTCAACACATACCAGGGGTAAGTTTATCCTCTTATGATGAGTTCGCTATACAACGTGTCCGTGATGGCCCACCATGTTTGCCATCCATATGTTTTTATACTTTCCTCAACACATACCAGGGGTAAGTTTAATGTCTTATGATGAGTTTGCTATACAACGTGTCCGTGATGGCCCACCATGTTTGCCATCCATCTGTTTTTATACTTTCCTCAACACATACCAGGGGTAAGTTTAATGTCTTATGATGAGTTTGCTATACAACGTGTCCGTGATGGTCCACCCTGTTTGCCATCCATCTGTTTTTATACTTTCCTCAACACATACCAGGGGTAAGTTTAATGTCTTATGATGAGTTTGCTATACAACGTGTCCGTGATGGCCCACCATGTTTGCCATCCATCTGTTTTTATACTTTCCTCAACACATACCAGAGGTAAGTTTAATGTCTTATGATGAGTTTGCTATACAACGTGTCCGTGATGGCCCACCCTGTTTGCCATCCATCTGTTTTTATACTTTCCTGAACACATACCAGGGGTAAGTTTAATGTCTTATGATGAGTTTGCTATACAACGTGTCCGTGATGGCCCACCATGTTTGCCATCCATCTGTTTTTATACTTTCCTCAACACATACCAGAGGTAAGTTTAATGTCTTATGATGAGTTTGCTATACAACGTGTCCGTGATGGCCCACCATGTTTGCCATCCATATGTTTTTATACTTTCCTCAACACATACCAGGGGTAAGTTTAATGTCTTATGATGAGTTTGCTATACAACGTGTCCGTGATGGCCCACCATGTTTGCCATCCATCTGTTTTTATACTTTCCTCAACACATACCAGGGGTAAGTTTAATGTCTTATGATGAGTTTGCTATACAACGTGTCCGTGATGGCCCACCATGTTTGCCATCCATCTGTTTTTATACTTTCCTCAACACATACCAGAGGTAAGTTTAATGTCTTATGATGAGTTTGCTATACAACGTGTCCGTGATGGCCCACCATGTTTGCCATCCATCTGTTTTTATACTTTCCTCAACACATACCAGGGGTAAGTTTAATGTCTTATGATGAGTTTGCTATACAACGTGTCCGTGATGGCCCACCATGTTTGCCATCCATCTGTTTTTATACTTTCCTCAACACATACCAGAGGTAAGTTTAATGTCTTATGATGAGTTTGCTATACAACGTGTCCGTGATGGCCCACCATGTTTGCCATCCATCTGTTTTTATACTTTCCTCAACACATACCAGAGGTAAGTTTAATGTCTTATGATGAGTTTGCTATACAACGTGTCCGTGATGGCCCACCATGTTTGCCATCCATCTGTTTTTATACTTTCCTCAACACATACCAGGGGTAAGTTTAATGTCTTATGATGAGTTTGCTATACAACGTGTCCGTGATGGCCCACCATGTTTGCCATCCATATGTTTTTATACTTTCCTCAACACATACCAGGGGTAAGTTTAATGTCTTATGATGAGTTTGCTATACAACGTGTCCGTGATGGCCCACCATGTTTGCCATCCATCTGTTTTTATACTTTCCTCAACACATACCAGAGGTAAGTTTAATGTCTTATGATGAGTTTGCTATACAACGTGTCCGTGATGGCCCACCATGTTTGCCATCCATCTGTTTTTATACTTTCCTGAACACATACCAGGGGTAAGTTTAATGTCTTATGATGAGTTTGCTATACAACGTGTCCGTGATGGCCCACCATGTTTGCCATCCATCTGTTTTTATACTTTCCTCAACACATACCAGGGGTAAGTTTAATGTCTTATGATGAGTTTGCTATACAACGTGTCCGTCATGGCCCACCATGTTTGCCATCCATCTGTTTTTATACTTTCCTCAACACATACCAGGGGTAAGTTTAATGTCTTATGATGAGTTTGCTATACAACGTGTCCGTCATGGCCCACCATGTTTGCCATCCATCTGTTTTTATACTTTCCTCAACACATACCAGGGGTAAGTTTAATGTCTTATGATGAGTTTGCTATACAACGTGTCCGTGATGGCCCACCATGTTTGCCATCCATCTGTTTTTATACTTTCCTCAACACATACCAGGGGTAAGTTTAATGTCTTATGATGAGTTTGCTATACAACGTGTCCGTGATGGCCCACCATGTTTGCCATCCATCTGTTTTTATACTTTCCTCAACACATACCAGGGGTAAGTTTAATGTCTTATGATGAGTTTGCTATACAACGTGTCCGTGATGGCCCACCATGTTTGCCATCCATATGTTTTTATACTTTCCTCAACACATACCAGGGGTAAGTTTAATGTCTTATGATGAGTTTGCTATACAACGTGTCCGTGATGGCCCACCATGTTTGCCATCTGTTTTTATACTTTCCTCAACACATACCAGGGGTAAGTTTAATGTCTTATGATGAGTTTGCTATACAACGTGTCCGTGATGGCCCACCATGTTTGCCATCCATCTGTTTTTATACTTTCCTCAACACATACCAGAGGTAAGTTTAATGACTAATGATGAGTTTGCTATACAACGTGTCCGTGATGGCCCACCATGTTTGCCATCCATATGTTTTTATACTTTCCTCAACACATACCAGGGGTAAGTTTAATGTCTTATGAGGAGTTTGCTATACAACGTGTCCGTGATGGCCCACCATGTTTGCCATCCATATGTTTTTATACTTTCCTCAACACATACCAGAGGTAAGTTTAATGTCTTATGATGAGTTTGCTATACAACGTGTCCGTGATGGCCCACCATGTTTGCCATCCATCTGTTTTTATACTTTCCTCAACACATACCAGAGGTAAGTTTAATGACTAATGATGAGTTTGCTATACAACGTGTCCGTGATGGCCCACCATGTTTGCCATCTATCTGTTTTTATACTTTCCTCAACACATACCAGGGGTAAGGTTAATGTCTTATGATGAGTTTGCTATACAACGTGTCCGTGATGGCCCACCCTGTTTGCCATCCATCTGTTTTTATACTTTCCTCAACACATACCAGGGGTAAGTTTAATGTCTTATGATGAGTTTGCTATACAACGTGTCCGTGATGGCCCACCATGTTTGCCATCTATCTGTTTTTATACTTTCCTCAACACATACCAGGGGTAAGGTTAATGTCTTATGATGAGTTTGCTATACAACGTGTCCGTGATGGCCCACCCTGTTTGCCATCCATCTGTTTTTATACTTTCCTCAACACATACCAGGGGTAAGTTTAATGTCTTATGATGAGTTTGCTATACAACGTGTCCGTGATGGCCCACCATGTTTGCCATCCATATGTTTTTATACTTTCCTCAACACATACCAGGGGTAAGTTTAATGTCTTATGATGAGTTTGCTATACAACGTGTCCGTGATGGCCCACCCTGTTTGCCATCCATATGTTTTTATACTTTCCTGAACACATACCAGGGGTAAGTTTATCCTCTTATGATGAGTTTGCTATACAACGTGTCCGTGATGGTCCACCATGTTTGCCATCCATATGTTTTTATACTTTCCTGAACACATACCAGGGGTAAGTTTATCCTCTTATGATGAGTTTGCTATACAACGTGTCCGTGATGGCCCACCCTGTTTGCCATCCATATGTTTTTATACTTTCCTGAACACATACCAGGGGTAAGTTTATCCTCTTATGATGAGTTTGCTATACAACGTGTCCGTGATGGCCCACCATGTTTGCCATCCATATGTTTTTATACTTTCCTCAACACATACCAGGGGTAAGTTTAATGTCTTATGAGGAGTTTGCTATACAACGTGTCCGTGATGGCCCACCCTGTTTGCCATCCATCTGTTTTTATACTTTCCTGAACACATACCAGAGGTAAGTTTAATGTCTTATGATGAGTTTGCTATACAACGTGTCCGTGATGGCCCACCATGTTTGCCATCCATCTGTTTTTATACTTTCCTCAACACATACCAGGGGTAAGTTTAATGTCTTATGATGAGTTTGCTATACAACGTCTCCGTGATGGCCCACCATGTTTGCCATCCATATGTTTTTATACTTTCCTCAACACATACCAGGGGTAAGTTTAATGCCTTATGATGAGTTTGCTATACAACGTGTCCGTGATGGCCCACCATGTTTGCCATCCATATGTTTTTATACTTTCCTCAACACATACCAGAGGTAAGTTTAATGTCTTATGATGAGTTTGCTATACAACGAGTCCGTGATGGCCCACCATGTTTGCCATCCATATGTTTTTATACTTTCCTCAACACATACCAGGGGTAAGTTTAATGCCTTATGATGAGTTTGCTATACAACGTGTCCGTGATGGCCCACCATGTTTGCCATCCATATGTTTTTATACTTTCCTCAACACATACCAGAGGTAAGTTTAATGTCTTATGATGAGTTTGCTATACAACGAGTCCGTGATGGCCCACCATGTTTGCCATCCATATGTTTTTATACTTTCCTCAACACATACCAGGGGTAAGTTTAATGCCTTATGATGAGTTTGCTATACAACGTGTCCGTGATGGTCCACCATGTTTGCCATCCATATGTTTTTATACTTTCCTCAACACATACCAGGGGTAAGTTTAATGCCTTATGATGAGTTTGCTATACAACGTGTCCGTGATGGCCCACCATGTTTGCCATCCATATGTTTTTATACTTTCCTCAACACATACCAGAGGTAAGTTTAATGTCTTATGATGAGTTTGCTATACAACGTGTCCGTGATGGCCCACCATGTTTGCCATCCATCTGTTTTTATACTTTCCTCAACACATACCAGGGGTAAGTTTAATGTCTTATGATGAGTTTGCTATACAACGTGTCCGTGATGGCCCACCATGTTTGCCATCCATATGTTTTTATACTTTCCTCAACACATACCAGAGGTAAGTTTAATGTCTTATGATGAGTTTGCTATACAACGTGTCCGTGATGGCCCACCATGTTTGCCATCCATATGTTTTTATACTTTCCTCAACACATACCAGGGGTAAGTTTAATGCCTTATGATGAGTTTGCTATACAACGTGTCCGTGATGGCCCACCATGTTTGCCATCCATATGTTTTTATACTTTCCTCAACACATACCAGAGGTAAGTTTAATGTCTTATGATGAGTTTGCTATACAACGTGTCCGTGATGGCCCACCATGTTTGCCATCCATCTGTTTTTATACTTTCCTCAACACATACCAGAGGTAAGTTTAATGTCTTATGATGAGTTTGCTATACAACGTCTCCGTGATGGCCCACCATGTTTGCCATCCATATGTTTTTATACTTTCCTCAACACATACCAGAGGTAAGTTTAATGTCTTATGAGGAGTTTGCTATACAACGTGTCCGTGATGGCCCACCATGTTTGCCATCCATCTGTTTTTATACTTTCCTCAACACATTCCAGGGGTAAGTTTAATGTCTTATGATGAGTTTGTTATACAACATGTCCGTGATGGCCCACCATGTTTGCCATCTATCTGTTTTTATACTTTCCTCAACACATACCAGGGGTAAGTTTAATGTCTTATGATGAGTTTGTTATACAACGTGTCCGTGATGGCCCACCATGTTTGCCATCTGTTTTTATACTTTCCTCAACACATACCAGGGGTAAGTTTAATGTCTTATGATGAGTTTGCTATACAACGTGTCCGTGATGGCCCACCATGTTTGCCATCTGTTTTTATACTTTCCTCAACACATACCAGGGGTAAGTTTAATGTCTTATGATGAGTTTGCTATACAACGTGTCCGTGATGGTCCACCATGTTTGCCATCTATCTGTTTTTATACTTTCCTCAACACATACCAGGGGTAAGTTTAATGTCTTATGATGAGTTTGTTATACAACGTGTCCGTGATGGCCCACCATGTTTGCCATCCATATGTTTTTATACTTTCCTGAACACATACCAGGGGTAAGTTTAATGTCTTATGATGAGTTTGCTATACAACGTGTCCGTGATGGCCCACCATGTTTGCCATCTGTTTTTATACTTTCCTCAACACATACCAGGGGTAAGTTTAATGTCTTATGATGAGTTTGTTATACAACGTGTCCGTGATGGCCCACCATGTTTGCCATCTGTTTTTATACTTTCCTCAACACATACCAGGGGTAAGTTTAATGTCTTATGATGAGTTTGCTATACAACGTGTCCGTGATGGCCCACCATGTTTGCCATCTGTTTTTATACTTTCCTCAACACATACCAGGGGTAAGTTTAATGTCTTATGATGAGTTTGTTATACAACGTGTCCGTGATGGCCCACCATGTTTGCCATCTGTTTTTATACTTTCCTCAACACATACCAGGGGTAAGTTTAATGTCTTATGATGAGTTTGCTATACAACGTGTCCGTGATGGCCCACCATGTTTGCCATCCATATGTTTTTATACTTTCCTCAACACATACCAGGGGTAAGTTTAATGTCTTATGATGAGTTTGCTATACAACGTGTCCGTGATGGCCCACCCTGTTTGCCATCCATATGTTTTTATACTTTCCTGAACACATACCAGGGGTAAGTTTATCCTCTTATGATGAGTTTGCTATACAACGTGTCCGTGATGGTCCACCATGTTTGCCATCCATATGTTTTTATACTTTCCTGAACACATACCAGGGGTAAGTTTATCCTCTTATGATGAGTTTGCTATACAACGTGTCCGTGATGGCCCACCCTGTTTGCCATCCATATGTTTTTATACTTTCCTGAACACATACCAGGGGTAAGTTTATCCTCTTATGATGAGTTTGCTATACAACGTGTCCGTGATGGCCCACCATGTTTGCCATCCATATGTTTTTATACTTTCCTCAACACATACCAGGGGTAAGTTTAATGTCTTATGAGGAGTTTGCTATACAACGTGTCCGTGATGGCCCACCCTGTTTGCCATCCATCTGTTTTTATACTTTCCTGAACACATACCAGAGGTAAGTTTAATGTCTTATGATGAGTTTGCTATACAACGTGTCCGTGATGGCCCACCATGTTTGCCATCCATCTGTTTTTATACTTTCCTCAACACATACCAGGGGTAAGTTTAATGTCTTATGATGAGTTTGCTATACAACGTCTCCGTGATGGCCCACCATGTTTGCCATCCATATGTTTTTATACTTTCCTCAACACATACCAGGGGTAAGTTTAATGCCTTATGATGAGTTTGCTATACAACGTGTCCGTGATGGCCCACCATGTTTGCCATCCATATGTTTTTATACTTTCCTCAACACATACCAGAGGTAAGTTTAATGTCTTATGATGAGTTTGCTATACAACGAGTCCGTGATGGCCCACCATGTTTGCCATCCATATGTTTTTATACTTTCCTCAACACATACCAGGGGTAAGTTTAATGCCTTATGATGAGTTTGCTATACAACGTGTCCGTGATGGCCCACCATGTTTGCCATCCATATGTTTTTATACTTTCCTCAACACATACCAGAGGTAAGTTTAATGTCTTATGATGAGTTTGCTATACAACGAGTCCGTGATGGCCCACCATGTTTGCCATCCATATGTTTTTATACTTTCCTCAACACATACCAGGGGTAAGTTTAATGCCTTATGATGAGTTTGCTATACAACGTGTCCGTGATGGTCCACCATGTTTGCCATCCATATGTTTTTATACTTTCCTCAACACATACCAGGGGTAAGTTTAATGCCTTATGATGAGTTTGCTATACAACGTGTCCGTGATGGCCCACCATGTTTGCCATCCATATGTTTTTATACTTTCCTCAACACATACCAGAGGTAAGTTTAATGTCTTATGATGAGTTTGCTATACAACGTGTCCGTGATGGCCCACCATGTTTGCCATCCATCTGTTTTTATACTTTCCTCAACACATACCAGGGGTAAGTTTAATGTCTTATGATGAGTTTGCTATACAACGTGTCCGTGATGGCCCACCATGTTTGCCATCCATATGTTTTTATACTTTCCTCAACACATACCAGAGGTAAGTTTAATGTCTTATGATGAGTTTGCTATACAACGTGTCCGTGATGGCCCACCATGTTTGCCATCCATATGTTTTTATACTTTCCTCAACACATACCAGGGGTAAGTTTAATGCCTTATGATGAGTTTGCTATACAACGTGTCCGTGATGGCCCACCATGTTTGCCATCCATATGTTTTTATACTTTCCTCAACACATACCAGAGGTAAGTTTAATGTCTTATGATGAGTTTGCTATACAACGTGTCCGTGATGGCCCACCATGTTTGCCATCCATCTGTTTTTATACTTTCCTCAACACATACCAGAGGTAAGTTTAATGTCTTATGATGAGTTTGCTATACAACGTCTCCGTGATGGCCCACCATGTTTGCCATCCATATGTTTTTATACTTTCCTCAACACATACCAGAGGTAAGTTTAATGTCTTATGAGGAGTTTGCTATACAACGTGTCCGTGATGGCCCACCATGTTTGCCATCCATCTGTTTTTATACTTTCCTCAACACATTCCAGGGGTAAGTTTAATGTCTTATGATGAGTTTGTTATACAACATGTCCGTGATGGCCCACCATGTTTGCCATCTATCTGTTTTTATACTTTCCTCAACACATACCAGGGGTAAGTTTAATGTCTTATGATGAGTTTGTTATACAACGTGTCCGTGATGGCCCACCATGTTTGCCATCTGTTTTTATACTTTCCTCAACACATACCAGGGGTAAGTTTAATGTCTTATGATGAGTTTGCTATACAACGTGTCCGTGATGGCCCACCATGTTTGCCATCTGTTTTTATACTTTCCTCAACACATACCAGGGGTAAGTTTAATGTCTTATGATGAGTTTGCTATACAACGTGTCCGTGATGGTCCACCATGTTTGCCATCTATCTGTTTTTATACTTTCCTCAACACATACCAGGGGTAAGTTTAATGTCTTATGATGAGTTTGTTATACAACGTGTCCGTGATGGCCCACCATGTTTGCCATCCATATGTTTTTATACTTTCCTGAACACATACCAGGGGTAAGTTTAATGTCTTATGATGAGTTTGCTATACAACGTGTCCGTGATGGCCCACCATGTTTGCCATCTGTTTTTATACTTTCCTCAACACATACCAGGGGTAAGTTTAATGTCTTATGATGAGTTTGTTATACAACGTGTCCGTGATGGCCCACCATGTTTGCCATCTGTTTTTATACTTTCCTCAACACATACCAGGGGTAAGTTTAATGTCTTATGATGAGTTTGCTATACAACGTGTCCGTGATGGCCCACCATGTTTGCCATCTGTTTTTATACTTTCCTCAACACATACCAGGGGTAAGTTTAATGTCTTATGATGAGTTTGTTATACAACGTGTCCGTGATGGCCCACCATGTTTGCCATCTGTTTTTATACTTTCCTCAACACATACCAGGGGTAAGTTTAATGTCTTATGATGAGTTTGCTATACAACGTGTCCGTGATGGCCCACCATGTTTGCCATCTGTTTTTATACTTTCCTCAACACATACCAGGGGTAAGTTTAATGTCTTATGATGAGTTTGTTATACAACGTGTCCGTGATGGCCCACCATGTTTGCCATCTGTTTTTATACTTTCCTCAACACATACCAGGGGTAAGTTTAATGTCTTATGATGAGTTTGTTATACAACATGTCCGTGATGGCCCACCATGTTTGCCATCCATCTGTTTTTATACTTTCCTCAACACATACCAGGGGTAAGTTTAATGTCTTATGAGGAGTTTGCTATACAACGTGTCCGTGATGGTCCACCATGTTTGCCATCTATCTGTTTTTATACTTTCCTCAACACATACCAGGGGTAAGTTTATCCTCTTATGAGGAGTTTGCTAAAAAATAACTTTGATGAGAAATTTAACAGTTTCTTTTATATATTTATTATACCTCATTAATATTAATTAGGCTTTACTCCCATTCTATTGGTCAATGCTTTCCACTTGACGGGTCAACATTTTACGATGTATGACCTGGAGAGGAGTCCGAAACAGGTATTTTATATCACATCATTATACGCATGTCCGAAATGGATATGTTTGATCTTGTGTTATTGATCGTCTGGTCTGGAGAATCTAACTTATAAATCTGAACAAGGTCAGGCTACCTTGGCAACGTCTCACCTGGGGTCCAATATTCCTGGTGTGTGGGAAGAGGGAGTTCAGTGGCTGAGCTCTCATTTACATTGAAAATCTACACGTTTCTGACTTTTGACATGTGTAGTATGGTTAATACAGGGGTACAGGAGGCTTTGGGATGATAAGCAACCTGCTTGCATAGGAAACAGTCAGGGGGTTGATCATGTAAGTGAAGTAATCTGGGGTACGGCGTATTAACATCAATCAGTCAGGGGGTTGATCATGTAAGTGAAGTAATCTGGGGTACGGCGTATTAACATCAATCAGTCAGGGGGTTGATCATGTAAGTGAAGTAATCTGGGGTACGGTGTATTAACATCAATCAGTCAGCAGTAGCAAAAAAGTAAAATAGTTATTAATGTGTTTTGTTTTTCTTCTGATTTAGTTTAACATGCAGTACAATATCCAGTGATAACGCCATGATTTCGGGAGGTTTTGAAGATTCTGCCATTCGACTATGGAGTTTAATTCCAAAACAGTTTACTACAGCGCCCTCTACATGTGACACAAGTCGGATTAAACTGGGTACAAATTACGAAGATGAATCCGAAGAAATAACACAAATGTAAAATTATTTCTTGTATCTTCACAATTTGTTTGTCAGGGATATAGGCAATCTGTCACACAAGCTACACAGATTTTTAATATCTCAATTTTTACACAAAAAAATATTTTTTTTCTCTCAAACATAATTAAAAATGATGATATTTTTGTACAAGAATTTCTACTAGATAACAGGGTGAGCTTCCCAGTATCAAGTTCAGTAGTTGTGGTAATTCTCCCACCTGTTCTTTATTCACTATAAACTGATTCACACTTCTTGTATAAATTCTGATTGTTAAGACTATAAGAGGATACGTTGAGAAACTAAACAATTGATGTTGAAATAAAGAAAATCCGTTGAGGCGAAGGTGTTTGAAAAATAATCAAAATTTAAATAACTGAGCCAATGTCTCATTCGTTTCAGGCCAAAGTTACTTTAAAACACCGCTCTAATATAGTTGGTTGTTTTACCTTAGCGGCTCGTCCATTCCTAAGAATGATGTACGCCATAACCTCTTTAAAATAAACATACATTATCTAGACTAGTTGTACCAAATAATTTATTATTGTACCTTTTGAAAAAAATTAGTTTTTGGGCCATTTTGACAGCTCATGCTACTTTAAATGAGTTTAGGAGGGGAAAAAGTATATGGAATTTTTAATCTACGAGCAATCTGGAATTTTAACTAGACATTGATAACTGACAAAGGTTGTGTTTCTTTCACAGTGGTTTAAAGGACCAGGAAACTGTGTGTCTACGGTCTCATAATGGTGCTATATACAGGACCTGTTTTACACCTGATAACAAATATCTACTCAGCTGTTCTGAAGATACTACTGGTAAGATTCTTACAGGTTTTCATATCCTTTTCGGGACCTTGGCTGTTCAATCGATCTCTCAATCCTACACAGGCCTCAGTGGATTTTTCACTCAGTTTCCTGCGACAAAGACACAGGTTTCCTCCACTAATGACAGCTATATAGGTGAAATCATTTTGAGTGGGGCGTTTAATATCAATCAATCAATCAATCAATCTTAACGTTGATGAACTGTTCCTTTGCACAAAGAGCCCTCACCCAATAAACCTGGCTACACCGGCATAAAACTTCTATCAATCTTTGGATGGGGCCTTTAGGCAGAGTTGGTGAATAAGATGGTGGTTTGCGTCAATATGTGATCCCAATCAGTCCCCATCAAAATTCAGTATGAGCGTTGACAGCTACCAGCTGTAGGTTGACAGGGACGAACTGTAGGTTGACAGGAACGAACTGTAGGTTGACAGGAACGAACTGTAGGTTGACAAGAACAAACTGTAGGTTGACAAGAACAAACTGTAAGTTGACAGGAACGAGCTTAAAGTTGACAGCTACCAGCTGTAGGTTGACAGGAACGAACTGTAAGTTGACAGGAACGAGCTGTAAGTTGACAGGTACTAGCTTTAGGTCAGGTGTTTCCACGCTGTCATAATTACATGTAAACACCGTGTCTATTGTCAAATACTGTACAATTTTATTTTCAGTGCGGTTATGGGATTTGAATACGAACACCAATGTGGTTTGTTATAGAGGCCATAATTATCCTGTCTGGGATATTGATGTCAGGTAAATCTTTGCTTGTTGTGTCCCTCAGACCATATCCTACATCTTTATTTCTTTGAATGAATTCCTAAGATAGGTCTCATTAATATCACACAGCCCTAGATTGAAATCATTACAACACCCAGTCTCAATGTTTGTGCACATCGCAGGTACCTAGCAAATAAAATTTTTGTATTTCAAATTTAAAGGATATCAAAACTTTAGAATTTTCACAAAAATGTTAAGTTCCTAACCTCTTCTGTCCAGGAAAAATACAGAAAACAATAATTTGTTTTTAATGTAAGAAAATTCTGGATTTCAGAAAGGTATCTACTGGCCTTATATCTGCAGAGATATACTTTGTTTCAGTTAAATTCATCTTTGCCATTTTTATTTTCAGTCCTGTGGGTGGGAACTTTGTGTCTGGCTCGTACGATAACACGGCCAAACTGTGGAGTACAGATCGACTGTATCCACTTAGAAGTTGCATCGGACATACAAGTGATATCGATGTCAGTCTTCATTTTTCACAACTTTTTAAAAGTTCTTTTATTTTAAATTAAGTTAAATAATCTCTGATATGAAATATTGATGACATGCTTGATTGACGATACACGTTTTGAATGACATATGCTATTGCTGAGGAGTTCAGACATCCGTTCAGAAACTTTCTTACGAGATGTACCTTCAAATCTTACTAACCAAGTGAACCTTGTAATTTCATGATATAAGTGAAACAGCCTTGAATGCAAACATTAATTATCTGGCATTCTTTGCTTTGTTTTTCAGACTGTTTAGTATTGATTGATGTTTGATGTTTTATGCCAATATCAAGATTATTTCAATATATTGCGACATTTCCAGGTTTAGTGGGGGGAGGGGGACCAGACTTTTTGTTCACAGGAAACCCCTGACCGTGGGCGATCCAATGAAAAATCCACTTAGAAATATTTCATTTTGTTATGGGGTATTTGGTCTAACAGACTATGATATGACTTACTTGATTAGCAAAAACTATGACTTTGTTTTACCTGCGTTTGTATGTTCATGTTTTCCTTTAGTGTGTGTTATTCCATCCCAACTCTAACTACATCGCCACCGGATCGAGCGATAAAACTGTTAGATTATGGAGCAGTCAGGAGGGAAAGTCTGTCCGTCTTCTACAGGGACATCGCAGTGGAATTCTTACCTTAGCTTTCTCACCTGATGGGAAATACCTGGCATCAGCAGGTAACCTATCCTTTACTTGGTCTTCACCCAATAGATCTTTGGTTTTTACCCCTCGGGAAAATTTTGCTCGAAGGGTATTGTCGTTGCCTCCTCCTTCTGACCGTATGTCTGTCTGTCCATTGGACCTTGTAAACACTTTATATAAAAAAGTCTTGAACTTACAACTTTGAAACTTCACACATTTGTTCAATACAGCAAGTACAAGAAGCCTATTGAAAATCAACACGCTTGGATGTTTTTTCCAGAGTTATGCCCTTACATAACCATCAGCCAAAAACCTCCTTGTAAATGTGATACATGTATGTGCAGTAGTTTTTCACTCGCAACAAATTGTCTGGAAAATAAATCTATCTTTGGTTTCTTTGGCCCAGACCCGAGGGTCCTGATGGCGACAGCCACTTATTTTAACCTGTCACCTTTTTGTCATTGGTTAAACCCCCATGGAATTTTCAGCTAGCTAATTTTTTGTGAGCTGACCAAATTTGCCCTTTTTTGTTAGTTCTGATTGTCATACGATCAAAACATT
The DNA here is from genome assembly GCA_963971465.1 of Lepidochitona cinerea. NCBI lineage: Eukaryota > Metazoa > Mollusca > Polyplacophora > Chitonida > Tonicellidae > Lepidochitona > Lepidochitona cinerea. The sequence goes on from OZ020565.1 coordinate 463,021, forward strand.
TAATGATGCACACAATTGTATTCTGGCCAAGTCTTCTTTAGATGTGGCTAAGATGGACATGGTGTGAATTTACAAGCCACCTTGTGTAACATTTTAAAAAGCAAGAAACAAAACTATAACTGATCTGATGTTGCACTATGGTGTTTACTTGGAATTAAAAAAACATAATGTAGCCAATTTCCTAAAGTAGTCCCTGTTTACAAAGATCATTTCATGGTTCACTTTTTGTTCGGTCAGATTATTGCAGGGGTAGAAATATGTTTGGTACCATAATCGATGGAAAATAAAATAAAAGCGTACTCGTTTTTTTTTTATGTTTTCTTGAGGCTATTTTGTGGAATCTGACCCATGCCAATGAATTATTATTGTCAATATATATATTTTTGTGAAGCTCACTACTTAGACTAGATCCCAACCTTAATGATTTAAAGAAATAACTTTGCTGAATCAGATTTCTATTGAAAAGTCAGCCGTGTTGGTGGATATCAGGAATCCCCATACTGATGGAGGGCTTCTTGTAAATCATGTTAAAGACTTTAACTCAACAAGCCTAACCCTAACCCTAAGTTAAAGACGGCACAAACTTCAACTCAACCATTCTATTACTTTTAAGAATTTTATGGGGATTTTTTTAGTGTTTTATTTACACCAGACTCAAGATTATTTCATTTATATGCCAGGTATGGTATGGGAGGAAACCAGGTTCTTTGCTCGGAGGAAACTTCAACCTTTGACCCTAACCCTAACCCTTCAATGAAGAGCGGTTGAATGAAAATTCCACTCAGCCTTTGCATTTGAACCACCTCTTTGGATTACTCAGCCTTTCTATTTTGTTTTCATTTTCATGGCGAAAGATCTTTTCCTTATGGCTTAAGTCCTCATTTCGTTTTTGTTGTAGGTGAAGATCGTCGAGTTCGAGTGTGGGATTTAGGGACGGGTTTACTTTATAAAGAATTCCGAGGCCACACGGACACAGTTTATGCCTTGAGTTTTAATAAAGATGGCAGTTTATTGGCTTCAGGTAAGCTGTAGGGAATTATGGGTAAATAGACAGGAACTGTCAAAAAATTTATCTTTTTCCCTTAAATCAAAATTCTGAAATTATCCACTATTTAATATTGATTAATTATTTGTGTATCACGGAATAAAGAGCATCATCTTTTCCGATTATCAAGAGGGTCAGCTGGTATCTATGGTCTCAGAGTGTTAATACCTTTAACCAATTCTAGGCTGATGGTCCACGACGTTCATCAATGCGGCACGGGTTCAAATCCCACTCAGACCAAACAAAAACAAATGAACAATTTCTAAGTGGATTTTTCTCTTTATCGCTGTATGTGGGAGAGTTGCCAGGTACTCACTGAAGGCCGGGATTTCCTCAGGGCAAAGAGCCCGGTTTCCTCACCCACTAAACCTTGTAAGGTCGCCATATAATATTAGTTATCATGGTTGGTGGAGGGGGGATACGAAGTATTTACATGGTCAGCGTGGTAATTGATTACTTTTGCGTAGAATCAGCCAAAATATCGCTCATTAATTCAATCGCACACACACAAAATAGTTACAAATGGTGACCTAATACGAGCACACGCTATGATGTCATCAAACGACGTCGTCAAAAAAAACGTTGCCATAACGTTTGCCCGTCACCCACAATATAGTTGAAAAAGGCGAGTGATACGACCACGCCCTGTGACGTCATAAAACGACGTCACAAAACAACGTTCAAACTTCAAAATAGCGCTTGCGCGACGCCGTATCGGGTGATGTGAAAACAAGGTTTTACCGTATCGGGTGTGTTGCACACCTAATACGAATATTTATCAGATGGCAATTGGCCAATCAGATTGCAGAGAAACTACTCTGAGGGATAATAAGGGAAATTATCTTGAGTGCGGCATAAAACATCAATCAATCAATCAATGACGTTCAGGACAGAACTGATGGCTTATTATTGTTTGGCATCACAATTTTGTCAATAATATTGAGCTTTACGTGACTTTAATCACTGATAGTGAGCTTTATGAATATTTTTTTCTTTACTTTAGGTGGCTTAGATTGTTGTATCAGAATATGGGATACAAGGAAAAACACTCATTCAAATGCTAATGTGTAAGATTTTTTTTTTAGTTCTCGGAACTGTTTACTTTGAGCTTGCCTAAATCATAAAAAAAGTGAAGTGGTTGTTAAGCACACATTTTACTTAAATTGTTTCCAAAATGTGTCTTATTTTTTTAGTGTCTTTTAACTGTTCCATTTGGTAGAGCTCCTCTATATAAAAAAAACGCGTGTGGAATATTGTCACTGGGTTTTGGTTGCCAACTAGAGGTTTAATTTCAAATTGTGTGTGTAATATTATCACTGGGTTTTGGTTGCCAACTGGAGGCTTATTTTCAAATTGTGTGTGTAATATTATCACTGGGTTTTGGTTGCCAACTGGAGGCTTATTTTCAAATTGTGTGTGTAATATTATCACTGGGTTTTGGTTGCCAACTGGAGGCTTATTTTCAAACTGTATCATTACTGGACTGTTATTAATGGAATAAAAACAGTAACTATTACATAATGCTTTCTGTTCTCGATAGTTTTTACAAAGGACTCATTCTAAAAAGATTAACGTTGGGTGTAATTAGGGACTGGCTGTTTTTTTTCAAACTATTTGTTTTCTTTTACAGCACTGAGGGTCACACATCAGTGGAATTACTGGGAGCGTACCCTACAAAGTCTGCCACCGTTAATTTTCTCCGATATGCAACCTACAATCTTCTAGAAGCAGCTGGGCCAATCTGATTGGTTATACAGAGTTATTTGGATCTAACCAGGTGACTTCAGCTGTCAGCAGGTCCAATCTGATTGGTTATTTGGATCTACAGTTACGGCTCGAGTGAACTGCTTCAATCTGTATAGAAAGTGGGTGACTTCCAATGTCAGCTGACTCAATCTGCATAAAACCCAGGTGACTGCCAATGTCAGCTGATCCTATCTGAACAAAAAGAAAGTGACTGCCAATGTCAGCCGGCCCAAACAGAATAAAAAGCAGGTGACTGCCAATGTCAGCTGGCCCAAACAGAATAAAAAGCAGGTGACTGCCAATGTCAGCTGGCCCAATCTGCATAAAAAGCAGGTGACTGCCAATGTCAGCTGGCCCAATCTGCATTAAAAGCAGGTGACTGCCAATGTCAGCTGGCCTAAACTGCATAAAAAGAAAGTGACTTCCTATGCCTGCTGGCCCAATCTGCATAAAAAGGAGTTGACTTCCAATGTCAGCTGGCCCAATCTGCATAAAAAGGAGTTGACTGCCAATGTCAGCTGGCCTAAACTGCATAAAAAGAAAGTGACTTCCTATGCCTGCTGGCCCAATCTGCATAAAAAGGAGTTGACTTCCAATGTCAGCTGGCCCAATCTGCATAAAAAGGAGTTGACTGCCAATGTCAGCTGGCCTAAACTGCATAAAAAGGAGTTGACTGCCAATGTCAGCTGGCCCAAATAGAATAAAAAGGAAGTGACTACCAATGTCAGCTGATCCAAGTAGAATAAAAAGAAAGTGACTGCCAATGTCAGCTGACCCAAGCTTCATAAAAGAGAAATCCTGCTGGCTTTAATCCCAGAGAAAACTGCTCAGATGTGGAAATATAACAAATTCTAGAGACAGGGGCCTCCATGGAAATATAACAAATTCTAGAGACAGGGACCTCCATGGAAATATAACAAATTCTAGAGACAGGGACCTCCATGGAAATATAACAAATTCTAGAGACAGGGGCCTCCATGGAAATATAACAAATTCTAGAGACAGGGACCTCCATGGAAATATAACAAATTCTAGAGACAGGGACCTCCATGGAAATATAACAAATTATAGAGACAGGGACCTCCAAGGAAATATAACAAATTCTAGAGACAGGGACCTCCATGGAAATATAACAAATTCTAGAGACAGGGACCTCCATGGAAATATAACAAATTCTAGAGACAGGGGCCTCCATGGAAATATAACAAATTCTAGAGACAGGGGCCTCCATGGAAATATAACAAATTCTAGAGACAGGGACCTCCATGGAAATATAACAAATTCTAGAGACAGGGACCTCCATGGAAATATAACAAATTCTAGAGACAGGGACCTCCATGGAAATATAACAAATTCTAGAGACAGGGACCTCCATGGAAATATAACAAATTCTAGAGACAGGGGCCTCAATGGCTCCGTCAGTTAGAATGATATAAGTTTGATCCACTGTTGGAATCTCACTGTTGTCACCGTATGTAGTGCAGTAGCCAGGCACTTGCAGAAGGTCAGAGGTTTCCTTTGGTCACCCCCTCTCCCACCACACTTAATGGAAGGGGGTTAACTCCTAACCCACTAACCCATATCATAAAACCATTGGTACTGCTGCCACCAGTGTCAAATTTCTTTCCTGTTTCAACCGCTTTGGATGCTGTGACACCGTTAAATAATCTTCAGTGACAGCAATAAGCTTTTATCAAAGAAAGAAGTATTAGTCAATCCTTGGTGTCATTAAAAATCATTTCACGTGACATTTACAATGCTGGTCTGTATCATATTTTGTCATTTGTAATCTTGTACATAATAAAGTAACTTATCTCTACCATAATGTTATTGTTCATGTTGCCTTGAGGTACAAGTACTGCGTTAAATGAACAAGGGGCTGTTCCTCAATACACTTACGCCATAACTTTGCGCCTGGTCGTAACGTAATGTTGAAGGTATATGTAGCCATGACAGTCACACCTTGCATTTGACTTACGCCGGGCGTAAATGTGTTGAAAAACAGCCCCCTGGTGTCTAAGATTTCTTCTTTTTTTATCCACGGTTGTTTTTAATACAATTTTAACATAACACTGTGGGGCTGGCAAACTTTGACAAATGCCGTTCGGCGTCAGCCAGTTCGGTGTGCCGTCACATCAAGTCAGTAGGACATCATGCGTCCTGCTAGCCTGCTATGTTCTGGTGTGATCACAAATGCAGCTACGTCATAAACACATCCACCTGTCCGTGTACTTTCAGCTTTTCTTGCAGAGGGGTCTAACTACACACCTTAATGGCTCAATGATATACAAACCAATTTCTAGTTATGTGCCAAAATTTATTTCATGTGTTGATTTTTGTTCTTTTTGGCTATATTAAAGTCTGTTCTCTGTTTGCACTTACAATATCATTTACAATGGGACTTATTACTATGTCTACTGAAACACCGGTTTGTGAACATTAATTGTTCTTGAAAAGTAGCAGAATATCTTATTACCACTTGGTATGCTATGAACCAGTACAACACTGGATTTTACCGATAGCGCCCTTCAGTCAATTTTAGAGGAAGTTTTATCCCAAATACAACGGGTAAGAGATGGAGCTGAAGTGAGGAAATACTCAGGTGAGAAACATGCAAGGAATAGTGACAATATAAAGGGTTATCAGGTCTCAGGTGTATATATAGAGCCTGGCTTTCTGTTTGTTCTTCTCGGGTTTTGTGAAAGGCTGGCTTTTTTCCTTTAGTCTTGACTTTCCTTCGGGCAAAGAGTCCGGTTTCCTCCCTCCCTTAAGCTAGAAATGCTGTCATTAAAGCGAAATAACCTAGAGTGTGGCGTAAAACATCAATCAATCCTCAGTCTTGGCAGAAGCTCGGTGTTGCACAGGAACCAGATTTTCTCTTCAATCATGGCAGTTAGTCGTGTTTTGGTGTAACCAATAAAAGGTCTGGGATTTCAGGTTAAGTTTTATGTTGTAATCGAACCAATAATAGGTCAAGGGTTTCAGGTTAAGTGTGACGTTGCAATCGAACCAATAAAAGGTCAGGGGTTTCAGGTTAAGTGTGACGTTGTAATCCAACCAATAAAAGGTCAGGGGTTTCAGGTAAGTTAGACGTAATCAGGTTAAGTGTGATGCTGTAATCGAACCAATAAAAGGTCTGGTGTAAATCATGTGCTGTAATGTAACCAATGACAGGTCAGCCGTTTCCAGGATTCATGAGCCCGATCTCCCCAATTTTGGCAGAATTAGTGAAGTGCATGTTGTCATGAAACCACTAAAAGTTCAGGGGTTATAAGGTTAGTAAATAGAACCAGTGCTAGGTCAGGGTTTCCTGTAGACATGAAGCCTGGTTCTCTCTTAGTTCTTGGTAGAGTAAAGGTAAGGGGTTTCTTTGTAGACCTATTTTTTTTTTTTGATTGATTTTTATTCACCATAAAATCAGTGTGGTAGTACAGAAGTTGTAGTAGGTGTAGAAGGCGGGAATAAGGTTCCAGTGGAACTTGTTCTATCCCATTAATAAAAGAATATGAAATATAATTGGAAGAAGGCGGTAGATAATATGTAGTGAATAAAACAAATTTAGAAAAAGAAAGTAAATAAATTAAATAAAAGAACATACATGTATGTACACTTATCCTTATGTATCATACCAGTGAAGCAGATAACATGTTTATATATGTAGTAGATGTTGCTTTAATGATGTTTTGAAAAGTGAAGTGGAAGAAATTGATTTTAACTTAGCAGGGAGGTTGTTCCACTCTCGAGGACATTTAACAGCAAGTGTATGACGAGATAGGTCTGTTTGGAAAAAGGGTCTGTATAAATTGTTGTCTCTGGCTCTTGTTTCATAATGGTGAATATTTGATTGTTTAGTGAGAAGTGTTCTTTGTGAAGGAGGCAGACGAAATGGGTGATGAATAAAGGTATGAGCGACCAGTACAGTAGTGAAAATATTTAACTTGTAGATATCTAAGATGTTCAGTTTTTGAAAGATAGAAACTGTTGGTGCAAGTTTATGAGAAAAGGTTATTATTCGGACAGCTTTTTTTTTGCATGAGAAATAAAGAATTAAGATGGGATTTGTATGTGTTTTCTCTTAGTTCTTGGTAGAGTAAAGGTAAGGGGTTTCTTTGTAGACCTAGAACCTGGTTTTCTCTTAGTTCTTGGTAGAGTAAAGATAAAGGGTTTCTTGTAGACCTAGAACCTGGTTTTCTCTTAGTTCTTGGTAGAGTAAAGGTAAGGGGGGTTTCTTGTAGACCTAGAACCTGGTTTTCTCTTAGTTCTTGGTAGAGTAAAGGTAAGGGGGTTTCTTGTAGACATAGAACCTGGTTTTCTCTTAGTTCTTGTTAGAGTAAAGGTAAGGGGTTTCTTTGTAGACCTAGAACCTGGTTTTCTCTTAGTTCTTGGTAGAGTAAAGGTAAGGGGGTTTCTTGTAGACCTAGAACCTGGTTTTCTCTTAGTTCTTGGTAGAGTAAAGGTAAGGGGGTTTCTTGTAGACCTAGAACCTGGTTTTCTCTTAGTTCTTGGTAGAGTAAAGGTAAGGGGTTTCCTGTAGACCTAGAACCTGGTTTTCTCTTAGTTCTTGGAAGAGTAAAGGTAAGGGATTTCTTGTAGACCTAGAACCTGGTTTTCTCTTAGTTCTTGGTAGAGTAAAGGTAACGGGTCTCTTGTAGACCTAGAACCTGGTTTTCTCTTAGTTCTTGGTAGAGTAAAGGTAAGGGATTTCTTGTAGACCTAGAACCTGGTTTTCTCTTAGTTCTTGGTAGAGTAAAGGTAACGGGTCTCTTGTAGACCTAGAACCTGGTTTTCTCTTAGTTCTTGGTAGAGTAAAGGTAAGGGATTTCTTGTAGACCTAGAACCTGGTTTTCTCTTAGTTCTTGGTAGAGTAAAGGTAACGGGTCTCTTGTAGACCTAGAACCTGGTTTTCTCTTAGTTCTTGGTAGAGTAAAGGTAAGGGATTTCTTGTAGACCTAGAACCTGGATTTCTCTTAGTTCTTGTTAGAGTAGAGGTAACGGGTTTCTTGTAGACCTAGAACCTGGTTTTCTCTTAGTTCTTGGTAGAGTAAAGGTAAGGGGTTTCCTGTAGACCTAGAACCTGGTTTTCTCTTAGTTCTTGGTAGAGTAAAGGTAAGGGGTTTCTTGTAGACCTAGAACCTGGTTTTCTCTTAGTTCCTGGTAGAGTAAAGGTAAGGGGTTTCTTGCAGACCTAGAACCTGGTTTTCTCTTAGTTCTTGGTAGAGTAAAGGTAAGGGGTTTCTTGTAGACCTAGAACCTGGTTTTCTCTTAGTTCTTGGTAGAGTAAAGGTAAGGGGTTTCTTTGTAGACCTAGAACCTGGTTTTCTCTTAGTTCTTGGTAGAGTAAAGGTAAGGGGTTTCCTGTAGACCTAGAACCTGGTTTTCTCTTAGTTCTTGGTAGAGTAAAGGTAAGGGGTTTCTTGCAGACCTAGAACCTGGTTTTCTCTTAGTTCTTGGTAGGGTAAAGGTAAGGGGTTTCTTGTAGACCTAGAACCTGGTTTTCTCTTAGTTCTTGGTAGAGTAAAGGTAAAGGGTTTCTTGTAGACCTAGAACCTGGTTTTCTCTTAGTTCTTGGTAGAGTAAAGGTAAGGGGTTTCTTGTAGACCTAGAACCTGGTTTTCTCTTAGTTCTTGGAAGAGTAAAGGTAAGGGGTTTCTTGTAGACCTAGAACCTGGTTTTCTCTTAGTTCTTGGTAGAGTAAAGGTAAGGGGTTTCTTGTAGACTTAGAACCTGGTTTTCTCTTAGTTCTTGGTAGAGTAAAGGTAAAGGGTTTCTTTGTAGACCTAGAACCTGGTTTTCTCTTAGTTCTTGGTAGAGTAAAGGTAAGGGGTTTCTTTGTAGACCTAGAACCCGGTTTTCTCTTAGTTCTTGGTAGAGTAAAGGTAAGGGGTTTCCTGCAGACCTAGAACCTGGTTTTCTCTTAGTTCTTGGTAGAGTGAAGGTAAGGGGTTTCTTTGTAGACCTAGAACCTGGTTTTCTCTTAGTTCTTGGTAGAGTAAAGGTAAGGGGTTTCCTGCAGACCTAGAACCTGGTTTTCTCTTAGTTCTTGGTATAGTAAAGGTAAGGGGTTTCTTGCACACGTGTAGCCTGGTTTTTCCCTCAATCTTAGAGTATTACGTCAGGAGTGGTAATGACGGATGTTTCCTGAAAGGCGCCCTGAATCTTGACATAGCTAATCAGCCGTTGTTATGGAACCACTAAAAGGTTAGGGGGTTCCTGTAGACATGGCTGTTTTTTCTGTCTGCAGTGCTTGTACCCCCTCCCCCCCCCCCCCCCCCCCTCTTCTTCCCCAGCCGTTGCAGAAGTTTTGGAACCGTATTAGCCTTGCTATATTTGTGCTGGAGGCTTCATAATTATTTTCTAACTTACATGGCAATTTGTGAAACAGCAGACAGAAATGGAATAGTGTACTTTTCACCATCCTGTACAATCTAAAATAGAATCAAACTGTATACATCCCAACCTGCACAAATTTCGCATGATAATCTGTATTTACAAATTGCCACGTATTACCAGCATATTGCTCTTATTAAAACAATTAACTTGTTATCATATGATCTATATGAAATAACGTCCGTCAGTCGAATGGTATAAAAAGTAGACTTATGGATCATTCATTTTGTCCTGTATCAATGTCGGGAGTGCCCTTCACAGACTTAGCGTCACATAAACTGCCAACATATATTTTTTCGCAAAGGCAAATCCACGGAATGCTATGCTTTTATTTATCTCGAGCGTGATTTATATGCTTTAATTGAATCCTGATTTGTCTATGATATATAATGTGGTATAAGCTGCCGAAATAAAAATGTTTTCCAGGAATTCTGACCACAGACCGGGCCTCGGTGCCTCAGTCTGCAAGGTGATAGTCCCTCAGTGCTATGGGGCCTCGGTGCCTCAGTCTGCAAGGTGATAGTCCCTCAGTTCGACATCTATGCGTAGCGGGTTCGAATCCCACTCCAAAAAAAATAAATTGAAACATTTCCGAGTTGATTTTTCCTTCGATTGCCGTATGTGGAAGAGTTGCCAACTACTCGATGAAGCAAATAGCCCAGTTTCCTCCCCAACTAAACCTGGCAACGCCGCCATGTAAGTGGTTTAATCTTAGAGTGTGGCGTAAAAGTTCATCGAAAAACATATACAATGTAATCAAAACCATACAGACCACGCAGGCAGCTATGTAAGTAAAACCTCAATCAATCAATGAAGATTTTGGCAACTCGTACCACATAAAATTTGGTTTACGGTACAATTCACTTTGCACTACGGTTATAAAACCAGAAGTTGTAATCCATATAGCCTCCATTGTTTTTATTTTTAGATTCAGATTCAGATTCTTTATTCACTGATAGAATTCATGTAAGCAAATCATAATACAATTTGAAATTTGGATATCAGCGGGATTAAAACCCCAGAGGGCTTGTTCTATCCCAGTTACTCCATATTGAGGCAGTAAAGGTGCAAATTTTACTATATATTTAAATTGTACAGGAATGAATCTTATCTTATCTGAATATTGAATGAGACGTTATATAATTAAAAACTTAAAATGTGTCTATTCAGTGCTATATTCACGGATGAGACGTTGTTTCAGTTTGGACTTGAAAAGGGAGGTGGAAATAATTGATTTAAGGTCAAAGGGCAACTTATTCCAAAATTTTGGACCAGAAATTCGGGGCGTATTGAAAGACAGCATTGATACATAAATAGGATTATACAGGTTCAGCCATGATGATCTAGTACAAAACATGTGCACATCAGAGACTAAACTAAAATAAGACTGAAAGCGTGCAGGTAACTTATATCGATGGTGGTGAAATAGATGGGTAAATAAGAGATCATGGAATTTGTTAACACAGGTAAGAGGCAAGATATTAAATTTCTACCATAGAGCTATTGTATGGTCGTAATAAGTAGAACTATTGACAATACGAACAATTCGTTTCTGTAGAGTGATAATTGGGCGCAAATGAGTTTTATATGTGTTACCCCAAATTAAGTTACAATAGTTGATATAAGGGAAAAAAAGCGAATAGTACAAAATGAACAAAGTTTTTTGGTTGAGACATTGTTTGATACAGTTAATTACGCCAATGTTGCGAGACAGTTTCTTTGACAATTCATTAATGTGGGTAACCCAATTCAGTTTTGTATTTATGAATACACCTAAAAACTTAAATGAAAAAACACTTTCAATGTCTGTATTGTCAATTGTTATGGGTGGTATGTCACGTACAACCCTTCGGGTATTAGGTGTAACAAATAAAAGTTTAGTTTTTTTAACATCGAGAGTTAAGCGGTTAGTACAGAGCCAGTTGTGTAATTTCTTAAGCTCAGAGTTAACTAAATCGCATAGAACAATTGGATCATTATGCGACATAAAAATATTGGTATCATCGGCAAATAGTATAAATTTTAATAGCTTGGAAGAATAGATAATAGCATGGTAAGTGGAGTGGTCTGAACGGAACCCGTATTGACAGTCATTAATTAAGTTGTTATCCTGCATAAATTTGAGCATTCGTACCGATGCAATCTTTTCAATAACTTTGCTAAAACTTGACAAAACCGATATTGGTCTATAGTTAGAACAGAGCCGCTTATCACCAGATTTATATATTGGTACAACTTTTGCATGTTTTAAAGGGTCTGGGAATATACCATGCTGGAAGCTGATATTAACAAGGTGACACAGGGGTAAACTGATGGAAGAGGTGATTGATTTCAATACAGAGGCACGGATGCCGTCACTACCGGCGGATGAATTTTTAAGAGATAATAATATATCTGTAATTTCTGCCGGGTTAGTCGGTTCAAAAACAAATGAGTTAGGAAAAATACCATCGAGGTAGTCAGAAAAATGTCCAGGGACTGACGGAATTTTGGAATCAAGTTCACTGGCAATCTGGGAAAAGAACTTATTGAAGGAACTAGCAATTGATGTGGAGTCTGACGACTCTATGTTATCTATTAAAAACGTTATACTACCGCTATATACACACTCGCGGAATATATAGGGGCCTATAAACGTCGGAACTTCAGACGCTCGAATCAAAGAAATCACATGGAATTTTTTAAGTGTGAATTTTGACAGATCATGTGATGTGTTATTCAAGAAAGTTAAACCCCTTATTTTACACTGACAATGACATATTTATGGATACCTCAAGCTGACTTTCCTTCTTCAGAACGTGGAGATAAAGAGCTGACGACACGCCCCCTTTTCCCCACGCCCTCGGTGGTATCCTGGTTCGCTTTCTGGTTGGACCGGCTTTGTCACTTTTTATTTGACAGCGATTTTGTTAATGCTATCCCAATAAAAGTAAAAACGACAACATATATCATTTTTAGAACCAATCATTGGGACATACGCGAGGAAATCGGGCGACCAACAGGTGGCTTTATTTGTACACATATCTGATAGTGTTATTTCCCACGTGCAGTAACTTAGACCAGTAACTCCAATTATTACCGTATTTCTATAAATAGCGGCCCCTAAATTACAAACTGTTTACAGCAGTACAATAGCTATAAAATGGGGATATTACAATTTACAGACCAAGGGCCTAATCGGTGAGTATCGAGTCAACTGTGGTATATATATATATATATTGTCGACAGCAGTAGTACTGCATGCTCTCTGTATAGACATATGGCGACGATGTGACATTTTGATAACCACTTATTTCCACGGACTTGTGAGTCACACAAACTAATAACTAGCCCTTTGCTTATCTATCGCTGAGCTCAGCCCGTGTTAGGAAACGTAGTTACTGTTGATTGCAGCTTTCGACAACTTGATCCCGCCTAGATCGTCATGCACGTCGCCTGTCCATTTTGATTTCAACAACTATAGGCCTGCATATTGAGGTAAGTTTTGCCACATTATCTAATTACGACGTTCAGCCAGGTTTAGTTTTTGCCAAAGTCCTGACTGTTTAACAGGTAGTCATCGTTTCAAACCCCAACATAGTTGACGTGGTAAGCTACCTTTATATTGATCTGTGTGTTCACATTTTCTAAATCCCGTCTTGACAAAGCTACATGCATATACATATACGGCGTAGAAGGGTACGTTTACCAAGAAACCCTGCCCCACAACCTGTTTGCCGACCCAGCCCGTGTGCAAGGACAACACTACAAAAGCTCCTTGGTGAGCATGCGCACACCCCCCCCCCCCTAGACTATCATTAGCCTCCCCCTCCTTTATTGGCTACTCCCCCCCCCCCCCCCCTCCCCCATCAATTGACTATCACCCCCCCCCCCCCCTCTCCCATTAGCTATCTCTATCCTGACGTTTTCATTTTATGGTACGGTGGTTTTGAACCCAAACGTACTCTATATTAATATATTAAAAAATAGAGGGGGGGGGGGCCTCATGTTTGCCGCGAAGCCTCGTCCATTTCCATCGTACCTGAGTTTTACGGAGGGCAGAAGGGCGAATCGTATTTGTAATAAACATTTGATTTCACTCGATTGCCCTTTGTATATGAAAGGGTTGCCAGCAGATTCACACCGAGGCTGCTTAAAACATCTATCAATCAATCAATCAATCCACCAAGAAGTGAAATGATTTCAAACGAACGCGGTTAACCAAATGAATGTATAGTTTATAAAATGCCCATCTTCAAGCAGATAACACAATTAAGGTGAACAAACAGCTGTCTATTTCCAAGTAAAAGCATTATCCGTATACCATATTATTTCAATCGCATTGCAAACGATATATCCCATACCGCATCATTTCAATTGCTTATCCTACTGTCATAATTCCCACGTTAAATCATTAGTAATGTCACTTTACCTGCAGAAGCCCGTGGGCTATTGTGTCGAATGTCACGCTTGTCCTCACACATATTAATAAGTACATGCCCTTGAACCCACCATGTATTTCCCTGTCCTCTATTAGGCTCTGGTTCCACATCAGTGCGTATTACACCTTGTTATCTACTCCACCTCTAGTCTGCAATAGGTTGAGTGGATTGAAGTTATTCTGATAAGACCGCACGGCCTTCTTCACTCGATCGCCATATGTGTTAGAGTTACCGGGTACTCGCCGAAGGTCGGGGGTTTCCTCTGGGCAATGAGCCCAGTTTCCTCCGGCACTAAACTTGGCAATGCTGTCATGTAAGTGAAGTAATCTTAAGGGGGGGGGGGGGGGGGGGCGTAAAACATCAATCAATATGGTTTAGATAGTTTATTAACTTCATCATTACTTCTTATTTCAATCTCAATCCTTTAGGTGTTCAAAGCATTTCAACTTAAAGCCCAAAAAGCGAAAAAATATTCCTAATTTTGGCAGCTCATGCCACTTAAAATACTGCTTTCGGATTTGTGAAAATCTCGCCTGAGGTCTGCAGTAGCTTCAACTTTATAAATAAGCTAATTGTATAAGGAATCATTTTGATAAACGGTTTTTAAAAAATTAGTAATTAAATTCTGGTAAAGACATTTCTCGGCATACAACATTACTTTCGAACTTGAAGTACCTCAGTCGGCAAAGTGATAGTCAGTCGGAACACTCTTCGGCTATATATCGGTCGGCTTTATTTCACGTACGTAAATCCCCAAAGTTTCAGAGTGAGTGAGAGCATTTCATCGATGCGTCGCGGGTTGGAATCCCACTCAGACCAAATAAAATTGTATTGTATGTGGAAGAGGTGCCAGGTACAAGCCGAAGGTCGGGGGTTTACTCTGGGCTCTGTTTCCTCCCCAACTCAACCTGGCAAATCAGACATATGAGTGAAATAATCTTGAGTGCGGGCGTAAAACATCAATTAATTTCTAAATTAAGAGAATACCTTCGTGGCAGCTTTGATAGAGTTACACAATCCATTGGACACACCATTCCTTCAAAAATTCTGAGAGGGGTTTTCACTCTATATATCATGTGGGAGAGTTAGCAGGTAGGCCTACTCACCGAAAGTCGCGGGTATATATAGGGTATTGTGGGATGTAACTAAAGAGATTGTCACGAGACCTTACTTTACCACTGGTCCTAACATAGGCGGGGGCTCAGTAGGTAGAGCGTTGGACGAACGGCCTTCCACCAATGGGTCGCGGGTTCGAATCCCACTCAGTCCAAAAACATTGGGCTTTCACTCGAACGACATATGTGGGATGGTTGCCAGTTACCAACGGAAGGTCGTGGGCATAGAGCCCCGTTTCCTCCCACAATAAAACTGGTAACGCCGTCATATAAGTGAAATAATCTTGTGCGCGGCGTAAAATACCAAACAATCAATCAATCGATCAACCTAACATAGGCCGAGACATGACAGTTCTCCCTTAAACATACACTTTATGTTACATCGGGCATAAATCTTTTTCAGTTCTTGGAATTACATTGTCAACTACCTGGTTTTGCTTTTTACATGCTTTTAAATCTCGTGGGTTTTTTTTTTGTCTTTGTTTTTTAGAAATTGTCCCTGCCAACACCATAACAATTAAAGACGCATGGAACACAGCACGATCACCAAGCTACTTGACGACGGAGAAACTACTTGTGATCTGCTGATCCAACGATTTAGAATTATTTATACGGTCTCAAGTAAAGGGCGATTGTTTTACTCCTAGTGTGAGGCCAGAGTTTAGGTATCAAAACTACATTTCCTACATCGAAACGCACTGGATTTTTTCCCAAGTTTCTATAAGATTCAAGGATTGTGCGGGTATGTCGTATAGGTTATTTTGTTTGATATGCTTGGAATTGTCTACATGTTTCCATCCGAGCTCCAGGTCATGTGTTTCATCAGGGCAAAGAACCATGGTTTTCTCCCTTGTTAAACCTGTATAGCAGCGCCGTTTTTTTTAAGTGAAAAAGTCTCGATTGCAGAGCAAAATAACCAGATTCTATCAATTCATTTCCTTATAATTTACTGCAAATTCCAAAACTAGTTCCAGTTAAGAGCGGGATAATGCGACCAATAGACAGAGGAGTGTAGTAATTCTGAAAATTAAAGGAATATTTGGTCGATTTTAAAAGCGTTGGCTAATATGCAGAGGATCACATCGTCATGCCGACCACAAAAGTTCTCGATCTGGAGACGCTTTTGGCCATGTCACCTTTGGACAAAAATGGCCGTGACGTCGTATCCGACGCTGCACGTGAGTTATTCTTGAACTGTGTGAAAATGGAACCATGTGTACACGATGCCTTCTTCAAGGACACGGAGGAAGACCCCGAGAAAAAGTTTGTTGAACGACGACTATTCAACTGGCCAAAATTCTCAACGGCATTTGTTGCCAATGCCTTGATCAGGGTCAAGGACGCATACAAATTCCATTCAGTGTTGAAAAAGGATAAAATTGAACAGGATTTAAGGACAATGTACGAGTCTCTTGGCTGGAAAAAGTTAGGGTTTCAAATCTACACTCATTTATATCCGAGTGTCGTGAGGAAGGACGATGTCAGTTTGGAGAATTACCTACAGGATGATGGGTAAGACTACTGTATCAGTTTGTTTTATTCGGAGCTATGTCTAGAATCCTTGGTACACAGTATTGGAGATCATTTTGCATATTTACTACACCAATCTCGGCGATTTATCTGCTTGAATTACAAGCCTAAAATTATATTTGATTGGCGATTGATTGATCTGTTACGCGGCACTCAAGAGTAGTTCACCTTATATGGCGGCGTTGCCAGGTTTATTGGGAAAGGAAACCGGGGTCATTGCTCTGAGGAAACCCCCGACCTTGTGCAAGTACCTGGCAACTGTTCCACATACGGCGGTCGAGTGAAAAATCCAGTCAGAAATTGTTCAGTTTGTATTTGGTTTGAGTGGGATTCGTACCTGCGTCGCATCGATGGAAGGTCTGTGTCGGACCGAGGGACAACGAATCTAACCGACGAGACATTGAGCCCTGACATGGATAAGTATACCAAAATAAAAATTTCATTTCTGTAACTTCAGATGCTTTTATTTCATCATAATCATGTTCTCTCTCTGAAAAACATGGGATAGAAAGTGCACTCCCATTGAATTTTGGGAGACTATTTCTGGGGAGAGTGAAACAGGTCACCCTGATTATTTTGGGAGTGCATATTGTTACTCTCCCATTCTATTCTTAATAACAGGCCTGATCGATCAAAAAGACAAGCCATTGTAATTCCATTAACCAATCAATTGTTTTGTTGCACTTGTTACCAATCAACAGGCATGTGTGGGCAGAGAAAGTCGTCGAGAGGATCAGCAGTCCTGATTGGATGAAAAAGACAATGAGTCGGTTATTGAAAGGTCAATATACAGATGAGAGTTACAATCGTGAAATGAACGAACTTTTTGTAAAACTTCACCTGCTTGATCCGCAATCTGTTATCCCGGCCTATCAATATCTACTCAGCAATAAAGGTAGGTAATATCTTCGTCACAGAAAAAAAAAACATGTTTGTGTATGTTTGCTACTTACCGCGTTAAACTTCACCGCCACTGGGGCGCCAGTCAAAGTCGGTTATAAGGTAGCGCAATTCCCGACTACAAGCAACCCCATTCTTCTGTGCCTGTCGTCGTGAAGGTATATCTCTCCTAAGTCTCAGTTAAATGTCTGAAACCCATCTCTTTGATGTTAATCTGCGTTGTTGTTTTTTTTCATCAAGGCTCAACAAAGGAAAATCTTCAGTGCAATGTTTGTAAAAAATGTTTAAACCTCCTTATTTGAGTCATATAACAAAGAAGTTTCTGTGCATTAACGTTGCACTGCACAGTAATGAAAAAAATGGATCATACGAACTGCAGAGCTGTACATAGTTATAGATACGAAATAAAGAGTTGAATATCCAAACTAGATTCCTTCGTTCTACACAATTCAGCTCACTTGGTCAAGTGTGTTCTAAGGTTATATCAGTAACCATTAAAGGCTTCAAAACTGAACCAACTCAATTTTGTTACAAATTGCGATTGGTCGGATTTTACTTCCCGCCGACTTTTATATACCAATCGGAATTAGTTCCCCCCTGTAAGGCGCTCTCCTTTAACTGAATTGTTCTTACTCTTTTTCAGCCTTACCAGCTGTTAATTTGGAACTTGCAACAAGGAACTATTTGGGAGGACCATTTGACTGGAAGATTATTCGTGCTGACATTGAAAAGGCTATAAACTGCCCTTCTATGCCGCTGAATGTATCTCGCCTCAGTTTGGACGATATGGAGGTGTATTACGGTGTACATGTTGACGAATTTATTGTTACTGAATGTAGAAACCATGATTTCTGGACAGGGGAACGACCTGATAATCGGAGGACTTCTAAATTTAAAGACAGATGTAATGTCATGTAGCAGATGGAACAATGGTGCTTTTAGTCGAGATCTCTAACGAGTTTTTAACAATGTTGAACTGTTGGATGGATTTACATAACGTTAAATATATTTGTCGCCCTTTCCTGTGCCTGATTTCTGTTCCTTGACTTTTACTTTCCAGGTTTTTAACACATTGAATGCTGCTGTTTTCTATCAAAGCCTATCAAAATTGGCCTGCACTTTGCTATTGAATCATCTTGCACAAATGTCAACTTAATCATCCTTGATACAAACCAGTCAAGAACCAGGAGGCTTCACGATGAGCCTGTCTATGGCGACATCGGTGATATGAAAACTACACTTATGTAATTCTGATTTGACACCAACGGGGCTGGTTTGGACGCCTATGTCGACCAGGCGCATTGTGTTGTTGGGTTGAGAACGAATTGTCGTATTTTGATGTAACATATATTGCAAGCCAGTATAACGCTCAACGTTCAGTATAACACCAGACCGTTTTCATCCCAACATGTGAATTGCGTTCTCTAATTTACGCATTCGGGCCGAATCAAAACCAGGTGTTATTTTCCATCAGTGATACAGTGTGAGATAATGTTGGTGAGTGGGTCACATAGTTGACATTTGTTGTGATTGGTAGGGAGGGGCGGTAGGGGGGGGGGTCGATTCTATTCTTTGAATACTTTTAAAGAAAACGATTCTTTAAATAAAACTGAACCATTTCCAGCCACAGAATCTATATGAACAAGCGGTAGTCCATAGAGTGCTTCTCTCTTGAGCATTTAGATTGGTTGATTGATTGTTTGGTGTTTTACGCCACGCTCAAGATTATTTCACTTATACGGCGGCGTTGCCAGTTTTATTGTGGTAGGAAACCGGACTCTATGCCCGGAGGAAACCCACGACCTTTCGGTGGTAACTGGCAACCATCTCACAAAGGTCGTTTGAACATTTAGAAGTCGCTGAGTTATCTTTATTTCAGAAACAATGCTAACAAATTTAAAGTGATGCCCTTTGGACTAAGGAATGCTGATGCTACATTTATACTATGGATGTATTACGATTTGTTTCGACTCTTTCAACCGTATTTCAGCCTTAGAATCCATCCGGAATTTATACGGATGATGATTACAGAGAGTCTAAATTTACTCCTGGTTATATTTATTCGTTTATATCGGGAATAACACGAATATTCCTAGTCTCCATAGACTATTAACTTTATCGCATACAAGGTCTGTCTTAGAGGGTTCGTTAAACGATATCACGAACATATATTGAGATAACAAATGGGGAGGAATTTCATGCACATAACAACTAAATGCCTCTCAATGCACCAAGTGAACCTCCATTTTAGTTAAAATGTAAAGAACCCGAATTCTGTATATCTGACAAAACAGCCATATATGTAAAACTAATTAACATGTTTCCTAACTGATGTATGTTTAACTCTAGATTATTTCACTTATATGGCGGCGTTGCCAGGTTTAGTGGGGGAGAAAACCCGGGGTCTTTGCCCGAAGGGAACCGACGACGTTTCGGCCAGTAGCTGGCAAGTCTCCCACATACGTGGGTCGGGTGAAAAATTCCCTTACAAATAAAGCAAAGACGCCCTATTTAAAAATTTGTAAAAAGCAAGGAAATCTCAACAGTTACTTAAGTAAGTCAGGGTTTTTCTACTGAGGACGAAGAAAAGATCAAGATGACGTAGGTGTCCATATGACATTCTCTGATTATTATGGAATGCCAAAGCGGAAAAAATTCAACATTTGCAATTTTACCTTCAGCATCTCGATTTTTTGTTCAACAAAACAATATTTTTCAACATTCGTTAAAATTTTTGTCAACGACCATATTTTGTGGCTCAATTCTATGTTATTTTGTATTTAAATCGCGTTTATTTCATTCAAGACCCCCAAAAAATCATACCACATGCATCTGAAAAAATAATCCAAAACATTATCATACCGGTACATCAATTTTTACAGCCAGCTAAAGGCCCGTTCTCACTGTGCGATTTGTCGAACCGACTTGTAGGATGCGATTAAAATGGATGCATTTGATTGGTTGATTAATCATATTGACCAATTAAAACCATCCATTTTAATCGCATCCTACAAACCGGTTCGACAAATCGCACAGTGAGAACGGGCATTTAGTGTTATTTTATATGCGTAACATGTCTTTTTTTATTTCATCCAAAAGATTTTTAAAAATGCATTACCTCTAAAATTTGGTTCAAGGCGTACGATTTTTCGTTTCAACCACTGAACAGTTTTTATCGTTCAACTGTTGAGCTGGTTTTCGTCCAATCGTTGAAGTGTTTTTCCGTAAAATGTTGACCCGATTTTCCCGTTAAATGATGAACTACTTTTTAGTTGAGAGAAAAAAAATGATTTCTCGCAGCACGTGACACTTAGTCGTGATCACACAAATCGGTGACGTCACAGTGTTGTTGTTGACACATCTCATTGATGTAGACGACCAACGGGTATCCTTCATCGAGACGATGCCTCCACTGATTAACGATAATATTCAATTTCTGCTCATAAGATCTCCAAAACTTTGACCACCACCCGCCATTTTGTCTGAGTTTTCGCGGCACAAGCAGACAGCGGATGGATACTGTGACGTCATCAGTTTTTGTATAGAAACAGTCACGTGTTTCTTGCGCGAGATGTCAAAACATTGTAAAAAAACAGGTCAACAACAAATCGGTTCAACAATTGCGCGAAAAAAAACAGTTCACTGGTTAAAGGAGGGGAAATCTCTAGAAATACATAGGGATTATCGTCGATAACAACCTTCAAAGTACTTAAAACATTTCACGTCAATTACCTCCAGTGACCCTCAAGCTCATAAAAACAGACAGAAGTATGTCCTTTCAGTGGCTTATCTGTGTAGCCATTTTTCCGTTTTAGGATGACGTGATGTTGGTATAGCTATTTTTAGATCAATAATGACGTATTTTTACCGCTCTCTAATGTATAAGGGTAGATTTAGGTCCAAAAAAACATGGCGACAAACTTGAGGTGGCAAGATTGTCTCTGAAAAAATATAGGTCAGTATGCAACCGCGCGCCATTACTTAGCCAGCTATTGGCTAAATTGCGTCACATGACTACTCTATAACGCACTTAAATTTTTATTCAGCAATAATTGGATAAAACTAATGAAAAAATGGTGGCGGCCTTGTGAATGTCCTATGGAGCTTATTCTCTATTGTAACGCCAGCTTCAAATTTCAATTATTCACTTACGAGGGGATAAAACATACATTGGACAGTTGTTTTGGACTAAATGAACTCTACTCTTTCCATCTAAACTAGTCTAAAGCTTAGATTTTCTTTCCCTTTAAACGAAAAAACACTTCAACAGCTGAACGAAAAAAAAACACGTTAACGGTTGAACGTAAAAACGGTAAAGTAGTGGAATGAAAAGTTGCAAGTGTTGGACCAATTTTTAGAGGTAATAAATAAAAAAGACGTACTAGTATAATTATATGTATCGATGATGTAAAATTTTGTGTATTTCTTGGATTATTTTTTTTAGGATAGTATTTTTTTTAAGTGTGTTTTGTTTGAAAATTTTGCCATATATCTTGTTACTTTTTTTGGACAAAATTTTTAACGAATGTTGAAAAATATTGTTTTGTTGAACAAAAAATCGAGACGCTGAAGGTAAAATTGCAAATGTTGAATTTTTTCCGCTTTGGCATTCCATATATATGCCATGTCTCAAACAAGAGTTTCGGGAAACCCAAAATACGCCCGGAAAGGCCCAGTCACTGCAGCCATACAAAAACAAATCCTTCCATATATATATATTTTTGAATATATGCAATGGGTCCTTCAAATATGAAATCTCATCTGGTGTTAAATGTCCAGGTCTTCAGCTTGGAGTCCAGCTAATTCTGACTGGTCGGTGGGTTAAATCACTTGCTGAAGACATCACTGGCCAGGATGTTTGCCACATTTTATATAGGTATATTTGAACAGCTAGAGCCTAATCTCTGAGATGGTCAATGGTGTGTAAATATACAAGTCTTATCTGTTTACACTTACAACCAGGTTTATGAACATTGTCAAACATATCTTTAAGAAGCTATATTTGCTTTACCATATGGGTAATAAAACTGAATTGAAGAGCCTTTAAAACAGAGAAATAATTATAATTCTAAACTTTTTAGGTTTTGGCCACCATAGCTATCACTAAATTATCCAAGGAAGCTGACACACCTACCCATAAGCTATATCCTCAGAAAAAATTGTCCAGATGGAATCAAAACTTTGAAAGTTATGGAGCGGAAGGGAATATTACATAATCCAATATAACTACCATATTATGTAACCAGTGATGTTAAAAATAGTTTGCGACACACCTTCTACCCATAAGGTATATACTCAGAAAAAATTGTGCAGATGGAATCAAAACTTTAGAAGTTATGGAGTGGAAGGGAATATTACATAATCCAATATAACTCCCATATTATGTAACCAGTGATGTTAAAAATAGTTCGCGACACACCTTCTACCCATAAGGTATATTCTCAGAAAAAATTGTGCAGATGGAATCAAAACTTTAGAAGTTATGGAGCGGAAGGGAATATTACATAATCCAATATAACTCCCATATTATGTAACCAGTGATGTTAAAAATAGTTTGCGACACACCTTCCACCCATAAGGTATATACTCAGAAAAAATTGTGCAGATGGAATCAAAACTTTAGAAGTTATGGAGCGGAAGGGGAAAGCGGACGCCGGACAGCCGGACTACCGGACTGCCGGACTGCCGTCCTGCCGGACGGACGGAGATGATACCATAATACAGCCCGCTATTCAAGCCGGGCGTATAAAAAACTATTATAGACATGCATAATACAAAGTCAAGCAATAACTGACTTAATGGTTCTTGTGGGAGCGGGTGTCACGGCAAACTAAAGATTGATTGTTGTTTTATGCCGCACCCAAGATTATTTCGCTTAAACGGCGGAAAGAAGGAGTGGCACACCATGTTGACATGCTGTATTTGATGGTGGTTTGCCATGTTTGACTCATTTATTATACGCCCGGCTTGAAAAGCGGGCTGTATTATGGTATCATCTCCGGCAGTCCGCTTTCCCTTCAGCTCCATAACTTCTAAAGTTTTGATTCCATCTGCACAATTTTTTCTGAGTATATACCTTATGGGTATAAGGTGTGTCGCAAACTATTTTTAACATCACTGGTTACATAATATGGGAGTTATATTGGATTATGTAATATTCCCTTCCACTCCTTAATTTCTAAAGTTTTTAAAGGCTCTTCTATTCAGTTTTATTACCCATATGGTAAAGCAAATATAGCTGCTTAAAGGTATGTTTGACAATATTCATAAACGTGGTTGTAAGTGTAAACAGATAAGACTTGTATATTTACACACCATTGACCATCTCAGAGATAAGGCTCTGTTCAAATATACCTATATAAAATGTGGCAAACATCCTGGTCAGTGATGTCTTCAGCAAGTGATTGAACCCACTGACCAGTTAGAATTACTTAGCTGGACTCCAAGCTGAAGACCTGGACATTTAACACCAGATGAGATTTCATGTTTGAAGGACCCATTGCATATATTCAAAAATATATATATGGAAGGATTTGTTTTGGTATAGCTGCAGTGACTGTGCTTTTCCGGGCGTATTTTGGGTTTCCCGAAACTCTTGTGTTTTATGCCGCTTCATGTTTGATTGATTGCTGTTTTATGCCACTTCATGTTTGGTTGTTTGATGCCGCTCCATGTTTGATTGGTTATTGTTTTGTTCCGCTCCATGTTTGATTGGTTGATGTTTTATGCTGCTCCATGTTTGATTGGTTGATGTTTTATGCTGCTCCATGTTTGATTGGTTGATGTTTTATGCTGCTCCATGTTTGATTGGTTGATGTTTTGTTCCGCTCCATGTTTGATTGGTTGATGTTTTATGCCGCTCCATGTTTGATTGGTTGATGTTTTATGCTGCTCCATGTTTGATTGGTTGATGTTTTATGCCGCTCCATATTTGATTGGTTGATATTTTATGCCGCTCCATGTTTGATTGATTGCTGTTTTGTTCCGCTCCATGTTTGATTGGTTGATGTTTTTTGCCGCTCCATGTTTGATTGGTTGATGTTTTATGCCGCTCCATGTTTGATTGGTTGATGTTTTATGCCGCTCCATGTTTGATTGGTTGCGGTTTTATAAGTGACATATTCTGCCATATAAGCGACATATTCTGCGACATAAGTGTCATATTCTGTCATATAAGTGTCATATTCTGCAATATAAGTGACATATTCTGCCATATAAGTGACATATTCTGCCATATAAGTGTCATATTATGCCATATAAGTGACATATTCTGCTATATCAGTGAAACATTCTGCCATATAAGTGACACATTCTGCCATAAAGGTGACTTATTCTGCCATATAAGTGACACATTCTGCATTTTAAGTGACATAGTCTGCCATATAAGTGTCATATTCTGCTATATAAGTGACATATTCTGCCCTGTAAGTGTCATATTCTGCCATATAAATGACACATTCTGCCATATTAGTGACATATTCTGCCATATAAGTGACACATTCTGCCATATAAGTGACACATTCTGCCATATAAGTGACACATTCTGCCATATAAGTGACATAGTCTGCCATATAAATGACACATTCTGCCATATAAGTGACACATTCTGCCATATAAGTGAAATATTCTGCCATATAAGTGACATATTCTGCCATATAAGTGACATATTCTGCCATATAAGTGACATATTCTGCCATATAAGCGACATATTCTGCCATATAAGCGACACATTCTGCCATATAAGTGACTTATTCTGCCATATAAGTGACATATTCTGCCATATAAGCGACATCATATTCTGCCATATAAGCGACATATTCTGCCATATAAGCGACATCATATTCTGCCATATAAGTGACATATTCTGCCATATAAGTGACATATTCTGCCATATAAGTGACACATTCTGCCATATAAGTGACACATTCTGCCATATAAGTGACACATTCTGCCATATAAGTGTCATATTCTGCCATATAAGAGACATATTCTGGCATATAAGTGACATATTCTGCCATATAAGTGACATATAAGTGACATATTCTGCCATATAAGTGACATATTCTGCCATATAAGTGACATATTCTGCCATATAAGTGACATATTCTGCCATATAAGTGACATATTCTGTCATATAAGTGACACATTCTGCCATAAAAGTGACACATTCTGCCATATAAGTGACACATTCTGACATATAAGTGACATATTCTGCCATATAAGTGACATATTCTGCCATATAAGTGACATATTCTGCCATATAAGTGACATATTCTGCCATATAAGTGACATATTCTGCCATATAAGTGACATATTCTGCCATATAAGTGACATATTCTGCCATATAAGTGACATATTCTGACATATAAGTGACATATTCTGCCATATAAGTGACATATTCTGCCATATAAGTGATATATCCTGCCATATAAGTGATATATCCTGCCATATAAGTGACATATTCTGCCATATAAGTGACATATTTTGCCATTAAGTGACATATTCTGCCATATAAGTGACATATTCTGCCATATAAGTGACATATTCTGCCATTAAGTGACATATTATTGAATCAGAGAATACACTGCATCAGACCATAAATCCATTCAAAAACACACACTCAAATTATAGGTAAATAAATAAACACCCACTTAAATTAAATTGATTGATGTTTTACCATGCATATTATTTCACTTAGAAAAACAGGGCTCATTGCCCGGACAAAACTCCCAAACCTTCGGCAATTCTTCTACATACACTTAAATTCAAAGTAAATAAACGAATAATCACCAAATTAAATGAAATTATTTTTACTCAATTGAAGCAGTCTTACAAAATTATTCTTCATGATTCATAAATGTTGTAAAAGCATACCGAAGTCGGTAAAACAACAAACATTAATCCGCATCTTGATCGAATGTTTTTAACAAGTCCTTCACTTGAAACAATAATTTGTTAAGTTTGTTATTCTGTGACTGCAGGCTTTCTGTCTCGGTTTTATTTTCCTCAAACTGGCTCTGTATTTCAATGATTTTCGCTTCCAATACCTGGTTCTTCTCTTCTGATTTCAAAAAGTTTGAAGATACTTCATCTGAAAAATTCAAATTAAAAAAGTTTTGAACTTTAATCCATATACTTCATTAATGTTTTAGGCCGCACTCAAAATTCTTTCACTGCCAGGCTTAGTGGAGTGGGGGGGGGGGGGGAGGTGGGGGGGGGGGGGGTGGGGGAGGTGGGGGGATCTCAAATCTCAGGCTTTTGCCTTTCAACTATTCCACATATAAGGCAATTAATCAAAAACCCAACTCAGAATTTTAATTTGGATTGAGTGGGATTGGAAGCTGCAACCCATTGATGAAAAACTGGTGTTGGATTGAGAGATTCGCTTCCTCAACAACCACTGTAAATATCAAACTGATTATATAAAAAAATTTAGATTAAAGGCACACTTTAAAAATCCAGAAGACTGTTTACATTAAAAACAGTGGACGATTTTCTGTATTTTTTCCCAGACAGAAAAAGTTAGGAACTTTCTATTTTTACCAGAAATTGAAAGTTTTGACATCATTTAGTATTTTTAATTTGAAATTGAAAAACAGATTTTTCAGGTACCCGCAATGTAAACAAACTTCGAACCAGAGCGTGTGCACAAGTGCTGTAATGGTATGAGTAGTGTGGGCGATCTAACGACACAGTATAATTTTACGAACTTTATCTAAGAATTACATACTAACGATCGAGTAAGAGGGACTATAAAAGCCTGCCGAGTGCAAACCACAGACAAAAACGCTTGAATGAGGGTAATCCAACACTTAAGTCAACCAACACTGATCGATGTTGTTGTTGTAATCGAGCTTTGATTCTTCGTTTGTTTTTCACCCTCATTTATACATTCTAAACCTAATTGGACATGCTTTATGTGTGATATGTTTAGTTTTAGTGGTTTTAGCTGTAGTAAACTTGTGCAAATTGGTTTTCTTAACAAATGTCAAACAGGCTACAGCGGCAAGTGGGCCTTTAAGTAATATTAGAATGGATAACTTACGGAACTCTTTGGTGACATTCTGATATTTAACATCCAGTTCTGTGTGTGTTTTCTCAATGATCTCTAGTTGATCCAGGACTGTCTTCACATCAACTAATGCCCCTTTATAACTGAACAGTCCGGGCTGACCTACGTTGCTAGCCATCGGGGTGTTGTTGTCGGTCATGGACGAGTCTGTACTGGTTTGAACGAGAATAGCTTTTCTCTTGGAAGAACTCAGGAAAGGAAGGTTTCCTGAAAATATCACCGTGTATGATCAATTATTAAATCAGGGGTTAATTTATATACTCTATACAATGGATACAATTACCAGTTTTAACAAGAACTGTTCTGCGAGAAAGAATACCCAGCTATTCAAGGACAATAACTCTGGAAATAATTGTGAATGCACAAATCCCACAACTCCACACCATACGCAACGTGTATTTAATCAAGCACCAAAGACTCAGAAGAAACAGTCTGAACTAGTTTTGTGTACATTTTTCCAGAAAAAAAGTTGTGCAAGGGCAATAACTCTGTAAATAATCGGGTGACAAATTTCAAATGTACAAATGGTACAACAGCACACAGTATAGATATTTGACCAAAATCAGAATTATGGCCCATAAGAAATAAGCTGCTGCTTTGCCCAGTATATAGAGCCAGGATCAAAGAAAATATAAACAAAAGTTTGATTGATGTTTTATGCCGCACTGAAGACTATTTCACCTATATGGCGGTATTGCAAGGTTTAGTGGGTGGAGGGCTCTTTGCCCATGGAAAACACCCAACCTTTTGGCGAGTACCTGGCAACTCTTACCCACCAAAGATCCACCCTGTAATATTTCTGACTCATTAATGGGAGGGCACCGTAACCTCTAAATCCAATGAGAATGAGGAGTTTGATCATAGCCTATTTACCTTCCAGTTGAATTGTGTTCCTGCTTTTACAAACAGTATCGTCTAATGCGGATTTCTCAAAAAGGTCCAAATCAGTCAACTTTCTATAATAGATGGAGTCTCGCACGGCCAGTTTTTGGCTCAATCTGCGTGCCTGCAAGAAGAAATTTATAAAACTTATTTAGTCTATTCTTATTATCCCTAAGCTGAGGTCACAGCAAAAAACTATCAAACTAAATGGAAACACTTTCTATGTTTCATAGCACATTCAAGATGGTTCAACGTATTAATTAAAGAGCGGTTAAGTTTCAGTATTCCAGCTAAATCTCTATCTCACAAAGTGCTACAAGCTATTTTCTACTAAAATTGGCGAAGAGTTTGATTAATTGGTTATTTTCCCCAAGAAGTACAAATTAGAGGCTTTTTAGTGCTGGCAATAAAAGGGGAACGGATTCATGGAACACCCAGCACAACAGAGAAAGATACCGAGAGGTGTTGTTTGTACCTTAGCACCCCTTATTGGTTCATCAATTGATTGCCTGACTGATTGGGGCTTAGCGTCCAATTGGCAAGCTATAGTCATACGAAGACAAAACTACCAGCAGACCAATCACCCTCCCCATCCACCCACCCGCTCCGTTAGGCTCCACGGACCCCACAGAACATCAGTAAGTATTTGGCAAACTCAATGTTCTATTGGGTCAATACGACATTAATGTACCCTAACTGCTTGCTTTACGTTTTATGACACACTCAAGATTATTTCACTTATATGACGGCGTTGTCAGATTGGATGGGTGGAGGATTGATTGATTGATATTTTACGCCGCACTCAAGATTATTTCACTTATATGGGGGCGTTGTCAGGTTTAGTGGGGTAGGAAACCGGACTCTTTGCCTGCAGGAAACCCCCGACCTTCCACATACATCGATCGAGAGAAAAATCCACTCGCGCCACATTGATGGAAGACTGAGGAACAATCACTCTTACGGACTGAGCCACTGTCCTGACTGAAGACGTAAATTGATTGACTGATGTAATACACAAGATTATGAAGTTTGATAAAAACTGTTAGATTACCTGAGCTCTGGATAATTG
Source organism: Lepidochitona cinerea (assembly GCA_963971465.1). Taxonomy (NCBI): domain Eukaryota; kingdom Metazoa; phylum Mollusca; class Polyplacophora; order Chitonida; family Tonicellidae; genus Lepidochitona; species Lepidochitona cinerea. The sequence continues at coordinate 492,188 of OZ020565.1, forward strand.
GAGACCTGTTAAATGTAGAATTTCCTCCACATCTTTGTCCAACAAATACCCCGTATGATTCTGATCAAAATACACAAACGCCAATAACAGATGGCGATTCACAGTTACTCGTTTAATTCTACGCTTCAGCTGAATTTTCTCTACAACAAAAACACAAACCATATGATACTTATGATAAAAAACTAAGACATCAACACGTAGTTAGTTGTTTGTGAACAACACAGGCTTTAAACCCACGTTTAAAGGGAGTTTCAAACATGTCTTACATATGATACTTATGATAACTTTAGAAAATTTGTCAAAGGGGATGAGCTACTAAAATTTTAAGATCTTTTAGTAAAAGGCATCCGTCGTTTTAGTGTTTCCTTCATTTGCATTGAAAGAGCAGCGTTTACAGAGTCTTAAAAAACAATCAAATAAATGTTTTCATGGGGTTTTTAATGAATACCGAGCTTTTGAAAATTCTGTAATCTCAAAGATCGTAGCAACACAAGTGTGTTGAAGATTGCAGCCAATTTCTGTATTTTCTCCATCTTTTTACCTATCAAATTTTAGTATAATCATAGGAACGTTAGTGTGTTCAACATTGCAGCCAATTTCTGTATTTTCTTCATCTCTTTAAAATTTGAGTATAATCGGACAAATGAGAGCAGCAGGTAAACACAAAACCCACCAATCAATAGAGCAGTTGTATTTTCTTCTCCCATGATTTTCCCCTCCCCCCTTCCTGTCTTACGTTAACAAATGCACTTGCTGCTCCCCCCCCCCCTCCACCACCCCCCACCCCGTCTCATCCACCCACCCATTCCTTATTAAGACAAACATACAATGTACCTTTTTTGATGCCAGACTTTTTATCAACCTAAAAAAGTATGAAAAAAAAAGTGATTTTCAGAACAATTCTTTGAACAATTTCAAACATGTTAACACAGTTATGGTTCTAATTTTATAATAAAACAAAGGGTTTTGTTTGTGGATCCAGTCAAGGCTCCAAAAACAAAATAACCGAATAAAAAATTTTAAAATTTCTGAGTGGATTTTTTACTCTGTAGCCATAAGCTTGTATTGGTCATCGTAAAAGTCTAAATTTCTAAGATACACAATTAGCCTGATTGATTGATTGATGTTTACCGCCACACACAAGCATTTCACTTCATGGCATTGTTGTCAGGTTTGTTGGAAGAGGAAACCTCCTACATGTACCCCGACATCCCTTCCACATCGGCTGATCGAGACAAAAAAACGACTTTCAAGCTCATCAAAGCAGAACGTGATAGACTAATTTTGCAAACCCTACAAATTTGATTGATTGATGTTTTACGCCGCACTCAAGATTATTTAACTTTTTTGGTGGTGTTTCAAAGTTTAGTGGTGTGTGGGGGGGAGGGGGGGGGGGGGGAGATACCAGGCTCATTGCCTGGAAGAAAGCCCCTACCTTTGGACAGTACCTCGCCACTCTTCCACATACAGCGACGGAGTGAAAAATCTATGCAGAAATTTTTTCAATTATTATTTAGTCTGTGATTCGAGCCCGTGACACATCGATGGAAGGTCTGTGTGAGACTGAGGGACGATCACTCTAACCCACTGGACCACAGAGGCCCCCCCCTCCCCCCCTAAATTTGAAAGACTGGCCACAGAACATGTACAAGGCGTAATGTTAAATAAAGAGGTTATAAGATTTGTGTAGAAATGAACAAACCTCATCTTCGGATAGATTGTCTACAGTGTCTCCACCCCCTTTATTGAGATCTGAACGAGTTGAAATACATTCCTCTTTCACATCCTCCACTTTAGGTACTTTAGTGAAGGAACCCTCCTGATAACAGATGTATGACAATTATAATAGACAAAGTGATGAATGGAGAAGGTTTTTTTTGAACCCAGACTTAGCAATTACATCTCTATATCAAATCATGTTCTATATAATAAAAAAATCCTTTGATGGTTTTCCAGTAATATTCCTTTTGATGTTATTGACTTATTCATTGATGTGTTGCGATACACTGAAGATTATTTCACTCTTCCGTTGACAGGTTTAGTGGGGGAGGAAACCATGCTCTTTAATGTTAGAAGCTTCCTGAGTGTTTATACACTACTCGCAATATTATTTCACTTAAAAAGTGCCATTGATACGTTCAGAAATCCAGAACTACGTAGAAAACAGCCCACCGATCAGCAGGTAAATAGAGAACCAGTGTGTTACGGTGAATATCACTTCACTCTATTATTTAATGTTAACATTGTAACACACTGACAAAAATACAGTGTAAAAATACAGACTGCTTATGATGACCAAATTATTTTGTGACGTCAGTTTTGACAGTTCTTTCCTGGGGTCATAGTGTTACTTGGGCCATAATTTCACACACACTGCCTGGGAATGGAAATATGGGGGGTGTAGTGTGAAAACCCACATGTATTCCATATAGATGGATCACGTGAAAACAAAGTCAATGTTAGAAACAAAAGAAACTTACTTGTTTTGGGCTATCTTTTATATCTATGTCTTCAAACCTACGTTTCTTTCTAACAGGTGCCTGAAATTAAAAAAATTAATTTTAAAGTTTGTTTAGTGTTTTCTTTTAAAACACTTTTTTTTTTACAAATAAAAGTCAGTGAATATTTGATAGCATTCAAGTTTTTAAAAATACGATGTCATACAACATATTATTTGACCAATGCTTTAACATGCTAGACACCATAGTCAACATTCTTTCACTTATATGGCAGCGTTACAGGGTTTGGTGGGGGGGGGGGGGGGACCGGGTTCTACACCAGGAGGAAACCCTACGTCCTTACAGCCAAGACCAAACGTTGTGCATGTGAACATTTCTGACAGATCCTAATTGTGTTCCAAACTCTCAATTTCCCCCTCCATTAACTGTTTTTAATCGATAAGAGGTTTTACACCGCAGTCAAGATTTTTTCACGTATTTGGTGACGTTTCAAGGATTGGTGGGGGAGAAAAACCTGAACATTTGGCTTGTACATAGCACACCTTCAACATTGGGCCATTGAGTTAATAGCCCACTCAGAATCCTTCTGAGTTTTTTTTTTTTTTTTTTTACAAAAATATTTTCTTCACAAAATATATTACCTTAGCAGTGGCTTTCTTTTCCATTGTTTCATCTTTCTGTTCTGCAGATGGTTCATTTTTCTGTTCTGCAGATGGTTCATTTTTCTGTTCCACAGTGTGGGAGTCTTTGTCTCCATCTTTTGCAGTTAAATTTGTGATTCCATCCCTTTTATTGTCCAAATCTTTTTCAGTTTCATTCTTTTGATAGTCCAACATTTCTGAAACTTTTGTGCTTTCTTTTTGAGAGTCCAAAATTTCAGAGTTTGAATCTTTGTTAACAGCGTCTATCAAGGTTTCATCTGTATTATTCAAGTTTTCTGTGGTTTCCATTTTGCTCCGTAACTCATCTGTGGTTTCTGATTGGCTGTCAACATTTTCTGAATCTTTGTTGTCCAAATCTTCCATCGTTTCATCTTCCGGTTTTGAACTCTTCTTGTCCAAAATCTTGGCACTGGAATCCTTAATGGCGGAGTTTTGACCTGTTGAATCTCTATGCTCTTCATCTATAGATGTTGATTTCTCAAGAGTTTTATCAACTTTTTTATCGGCAGAGTCCAAGGTTGATTCTGCAGTGGGATGAACATCAGCACTGATATTCTGTTCCTTAGCAGAACTCTTCGATTTCAAATCTTGCGTGGTGCTATCAACATTGGTTGAACCTTCTGCAGGCTGGACTTTGACATCATCATCTACTGAGACTTCAAGATTTGTCTCCATATTTTCTGAGAGTCCATCCTTATTTTCTTCAACAACAACACATTCTTGATTTATCCTCACAGCGTCCTTGGATTCTGCATTTGTATCCATGACTTCCACGACTTTTTCCATGGGTTCTGTTTTACCATCAGATGATTCTGCATTTGTATCCATGTTATCAGCAGGTTTTATTGTCTGATTTTCCTCAGGAGTGTTCGCTCCACTATTATCATTATTAACTTCCATGTCTTCCTTCAGTGATGATTCTGCAATTTTGCCCTCTTTATTTGTACCTTGTGCCGTTTCAATGTCCGCAGTCGATTCTTTTACCTTGGTGATTTCAGGATTATCTCCCTTTAAATTTGTCCCATTTCCGTCATCAGTTGAGTTATCTCCCTTAGTACCTTCCTTTGTCACTTTCATTTCAGTCTGATTCTCTTTATCAATTTCTTCTTTTTTCACTTCATTATCTCCTTTTTGTTTCTCATTCATTCCTTTTTCTTCTTCTGTATTTTCCTTTTTGTTTTCTTCGACCACTTTCTTCCCTCCCTTCAGGTCAACTGAATCTGTTTTACTTTTATCATCCTCGTCTTCCTTTTTCACATCTTTTTTCAATTCATCTGTTTTCTCAGGCGCGGACGCTAAAGCCTTGTAGATACAATAACCAAAATCCCTCATGAGCATCTCATTAAACAGTTCCGCAAACAGCGACACCTAAAATCAGTTCAAAAATAACTCTAAATTCACAGACCTTAAAAAAATTTAAATTGAAGATATACACATATCATTACATAAGAATCAAATGTTACGATTGACTGATGTTTTAAGCCGCACTCACGATTATTTCACTTAAATAACATGCTACGAGTATTGTGGGAGAGGAAACTAGGCTCTTTGACAACTCTTTCACACAGGGAGACCAAGTGAAAAACACGCCTTTCTTTGGTCTGAGAGAGATTCAAACCTGTGACCCATCGATGAAAGGGGGAGTGGCGGACAGAGATTTTTTTTTAGATAGACAGGCCTTAAAAAAAATTTAAAGTGAAGATATACAAATATCATTACATGAGAATTAAATGTTTGGATTGACTGCTGTTTTGAGCCGCACTCACGATTATATCACTTAAATAACGTGCTACCAGTATAGGGGGAGAGGAAACAAGGCTCTTTGCTTGCAGGAAACCTTTGGTGAGAACCTGACAACTCTTTCAGGGAGACCAAGTGAAAAACACGCCTTTCTTTGGTCTGAGAGAGATTCAAACCTGTGACCCATCGATGAAAGGGGAGTGGCGGACAGAGATTTTCACTCTGCCAACTGAGACACCAAGGCGCTTAATCTTTAGATAAATTGATGTCTTACACTGCTCAAGATGATTTCACTTTTATGGCAGCGTTGCCAGGTTTAGTGGGGCTCTAAAAAACCAAAGAAACTTTTATTTTGCCATAAAAGGACAAACATAGTTGATTGTTTTGGTGTAGCTGTACTCTAGATAACTTCGCTAACGCGCAGAGTGTGGATGCTAAATTTCAGGAAATTGATGTTTTAAAGAGCACTCAAGATTATTTCATTTATATGGCAGCCATGGCAGGTTGAGTTGGGGGGGGGGGGGGATATCCCTGGCTTTGGTTGATTGATGTAATATGCCTGTGCGAGATTATTTCGCTAATATGGTATCGTTGGCAGGTTTACTGGGATGTTGACCATGAAAGACAATTCGCTAAAACCAACTTTTTGTAACAAACTAACTTCGCCCTTACCTCAAATGAATGTTCCTTGTTATCCTCAGGCCTGTAATCCAATAGGAGGCTTAGCGACATGATGGTACAGTCATATTTACCTCCCCTGGCCGTGGCTGACGGATGGACAACAACACACGGGTTCTCGGGCAGCGTGTACAATCTTTCTTGGATAACTCTTTCTCGTTCTTCTGCTCGCTTTTTTTCTTCTGCCTGAAAATAGAATAACTTTGTTGATTGATTGATTGATTGGAGTTTAACGCCAGCAAACTTTGTACAATTGGGCAAAGAGTTATGTCTCCTCCACCACTAAGCCTGGCAATGACCAAAGTTAACAGTTTCCTCGCGACATAGAGTTAAATAGGGCTCCTACCAAACTAAACATTGGCAATGACAACATGAGTAAAATAATCTTGAGTATTTCGTAAAAGATCAATCAAGGTGATGAATTTCAACTGATTTTCTTTATAATTTCTACAGTGAATGTATCAGTTTTTATTGAGAAATGTTAACTCACCAGTTTTAATTTTTTCTCTTTCTCCACAGGGTCCTCTTCTGCTTCAGGCTACAGATAATGAAAGTTAAAAGCGATCAAGTAAAAAAAAAGAAGCAAAATTTTTCATCCCCATAAATATGGTTGAATGTTTGATGTTTTACATCACACTCAAGAATATTTCACTTAAATGGCGAAGTCACGAGGTTTAGTGAGGGAAGAATACCCCAAGAATACCCCAATACATGGAAACTTAAATAAAGAATACCCCAATACATGGAAACTTTAATAAAGAATACCCCAATACATGGAAACTTCAATAAAGAATACCCCAATACATGGAAACTTTAATAAAGAATACCCCAATGCATGGAAACTTTAATAAAGAATACCCCAATACATGGAAACTTTAATAAAGAATACCCCAATACATGGAAACTTTAATAAAGATTGTTTCTGTATTTATTGTTCTTTTTTTTCACTTACCTCTGCAACTTCCTTAACTTTTTCTTCTTGTTTAACTTTTCCCTTGTCTACAACATTTTCTACTACAACAATTTCTTCTACAACTCTCGATTGTTCAACTTTTTCTTCTTCGTCTTTAACTTTTTTCTCTTCCACAATTTTTTCCTCTTCTTCAACTTTTTCCTCTTCTTCAACTTTTTCTTCTTCTAGAAGTTTTTCTTCCACTTTTTCCTGTTCTACAACTTTTTCCTCTTTAACTTTTTCTGCTTCTACAACTTTTCCCTGTTCTTCAACTTTTTCTTCTTCTAGAACTTTTTCTTTCACTTTTTCCTGTTCTTCAACTTTTTCTTCTTCTAGAACTTTTTCTTTCACTTTTTCCTGTTCTTCAACTTTTTCTTCTTCTAGAACTGTTTCTTCTTCTACAACTTTTTCTTCTTCAACTTTTTCCTCTTTAGCTTTTTGGTTTTCTTCTTTTTCTTGCAACTGTTCAGCTTTAATGGCCTTTGATAGTCTGGCTAAGAGATGAGAGCGAATCCCACGTACACTCATGGACCGCGCTTCCAGCTCACGCCGTAACTCAGGCAGCTGTAAACAAAATTGTTAACAGGAACTGAAATTTAGGCAACAGGGACCCTGTTGTTATCTGACCACCTTTTTCATAAAATGGGCGATGGGTGGTTAGGGGGTGGAGGGCAATATTCAGGGGACTGGTCTTAAAGACTTACAGGAGTAGAGGCTGGGCACTTTTTATTGTGGTAATAAGTGGGATTTCAGACCTATCAATGGAAGAATGGCTTAGGTTGAGCAGCTTTCGCTTTCTCAATTGGGTCATCCATTCCCCGGGACCCTGTTTCACCAAACGCGTAGCGTAAATTTTTACATAACTGCCATAGCAACGTATCTCTTCAGTATGGGAGGCTATGACAGTTACGTAAAAACTTACGCATCGCCGCTTTGTGAAACATGCTTCATTGTACAAAGAACTCTTCAGTGTGCCTCTATTACATTAGTCTTAAACGTCCAGTGTTATAACAATGCACGAGAATAAAAAAGGCTCTGGGCTTTTGGAGAATTTAAACGAGAGTATAGATATATATCAACCTCCCTCAGGATACTGATTGGTGAAAACCAGTCACATGGGGACCCTGTATATTCAATACAGGGTAATAAACAGAATTTTTTTTTAGTTATCTTGGACTGTTGGATTTTAACCAGTATTCCCTCTACAATAAAACTTGTAAATACTATTTCTTACCTTCATACTGAGTATTTCTTACCTTCATACTGCGTGGATCAAGTTCAGAGTAGTGGGTGGGACTAACTTCATTTGACTCTTCAGTTTCTTTCACTTCTTCTGATTGGTTTGTTTCTTCAGTTTTCTCCATTTTGTTTGTTTCTTCAGTTTCCTCCATTTTGTTTGTTTCTTCAGTTTCCTCCATTTTGTTTGTTTCTTCAGTTTCCTCCATTTTGTTTGTTTCTTCATTTTCCTCCATTTTGTTTGTTTCTTCATTTTCGTCCATTTTGTTTGTTTCTTCAGTTTTCTCCATTTTGTTTGTTTCTTCAGTTTCCTCCATTTTGTTTGTTTCTTCATTTTCGTCCATTTTGTTTGTTTCTTCAGTTTTCTCCATTTTGTTGGTTTCTTCAGTTTCCTCCATTTTGTTTGTTTCTTCAGTTTCCTCCATTTTGTTTGTTTCTTCAGTTTCCTCCATTTTGTTTGTCTCATCAGTTTCCTCCATTTTGTTTGTTTCTTCAGTTTCCTCCATTTTGGTTGTCTCATCAGTTTCCTCCAATTTGTTTGTTTCTTCAGTTTCCTCCATTTTGTTTGTTTCTTCAGATTTGGTTTCCTTCTTAACAGCAGTTTCTTCCTAAAATGGCATGGCAAAGAAATGTGAAAACAAAAAACACCTAAAAGAGTATTTTAAGATATTATAATCAAATTAAATGTTTTTAAAAGACAATTAGACATTACATTTTTCTTTCAACCAAAATTTCTTCAAGATGGCGACTTGAGATAGACGTTGATTCAAAATGGTTGTACCTGAAAATGAGATGCTTTTTTACTCTATCAATTAGACATTTCAATTAAAACACATTCCTAGTTGGGGATAAAAAATAAATAAAGGAAAAAAAATTATCATGTAACAATGCCCACACCCTCCCATCATTATAATATAGGTTGTTAACACGATTCCTCCGAGGTTCAGTTATTGTGTTCCGAGGTTCAGTTATTGTGTTCCGAGGTTCAGTTATTGTGTTCCGAGGTTCAGTTATTGTGTTCCGAGGTTCAGTTATTGTGTTCCGAGGTTCAGTTATTGTGTTGGACCGTTTGTGACAGGGCTATGGATACAACTTTACACTGAAAAAAAACAACAACATACAAATCAATATAAACTAAAAAAAAAAAAAAAAAATAAGAAAAAAAAAAGTGCCTGTATAACTGTGTCTGTGTCTGGTTTCTCCACTGTGGGCAGTTTGGACAGCATGTGGTTTTGATAAGCTGCTTGAATATCTTGCCATTCTGTCGAAGTCGGACAGCAGCTCCAAATGTCGGGTAAAAAAATAACAACTGTTTCAACACGTGCAGGTGTTTCTTTGCCTTTGTGAGTTTCCTCTTGCCGATGGTATCGAATCTCGGTGAAGCGGTACCTGAGGAGTGATGGGTGGCCTGGTTATTTATAAACAATATCAAACATTAACGTGAAGAATTACTTATGGATAACAACTCAATGACTTCATTGACTTTGATAACGATGTAAGAACTACACCCAATATTGCCAATAACCAAGAAGTTGTTATCCATAAGTAATTCTTCAACTTATCGTAACCTTTCAACTTCTAAATGGCATTGAAAGATTTAAACATTCTAATTTTTATTTATATGAGCGCTCAAAATATTAAGAAAAAAAAAAAAAAAAAATTCCATCCCATTCATGCATTGCACATTAATACTAACTTAAAACTTTAAAAACTGGAAATTTATATTATTTCACTTAATATTGAATAATATTTCACTTGACACGGAGTATTATTTCACTTGAAATTGAGTATTATTTCACTTGAGACTAAGTCTCATTTCACTTGAAACTGAGTATTATTTCACTTGACACTCAATATTATTTCACTCATTCTGTTAATTTTACTTGCATTTATAAACAGTATATATATTATTGAGTGCTTGTAGCATATTTCGACACACTTATACTGAATATTTGATTTTAATGGGGACTTAACGATTGATCACATTCAAACAAAATGTTGTAACTCACAAACTGTTTCCTAGAATTCCTTAACCTTGCCACTTTAAGCACAAGCTTCCCACAGAATCTCTAACTTACCATTTGGTGCATTTTCTGAGATCAATCCCTGTCAAAACCATTGTGTTTCTTATAGCGGTGTTTATAAGGACTTTGGGGTCTTCGTCAGGATTGGGGCCATCTAGAGATGGGGACCATGGGCCCCCAATAGCTAGGGGCTCCCCTTTACCCTTCAGCCCCACCAAAAAATGGAGTAAGCGTGTTGGATGCTGATAGGAGTCTCTCTTCTCAATGTTATCTTCAGCTAACGAACACGAGGAGTGATAGAAATCCTCGAGAGTAGAACAGGACAACAACATCACCTAGAAAACAAATCATCAGTGAAAGGCTGTTTGTGGTTGTATATATAGATGTTATCTAACGAGAGCCATGGTATTATATCACTCAAGTCTATCAGTTTTTAAAATTAGGAACCTCAGTCGTTTGTGACGTCAGTTTGACAGTTCCTTTGGGAGGTCATAGTGTTATTTGGGCCATAATCTCATACATTATGACAAAAATTACATACTGCGTGGGTGAAATAATCAAGGGTGTAGTGTGAGAAGCTTTTTTGTATCACGCCCAAAAAGTTAAATTTTAACGTGAAAACTCTGCAACTGCTGTTTGAAATATAAATGTAAACCCTCGATCAAAGGAGCTGGTCAAATAGGTACCCGCTCTTATCATATTTCAACACCATACCTTAGCACTGTACTTGTGGTCTACATCCGGAGGTTCTGATTGGTTGGCTGAAGGGGTCAAGGGGTCAGCATCTTTATGCATGATATGGAATGAACAAGCATGACCTAGTTCAAATGCTCGAGTATGTGGAAACTCTTCCGTCCATGAGAACTTGGCGTTGAAGAAATCATTTGGAATGTATAGATTGTTGTATCGAGATTTCAAGGTCATCACATTACCTTCCCGACTAAATAAAAAAAAAAAAAAAAAACTTGATTGATTGATGTTTTACGCCGCACTCATGATTATTTCACTTATATGGCGGCGTTGCAGGTTTAGTTGGCGAGGAAACCAGGTTTATTGCCGGAGGAAACCCCTGACCTTCGCGAGTACCTGGTAACTCTTCCACATACGGCGACCAAGTGAAAAATCCACGCACAAATTTTTTCAAGAACTCAATTGATTCATTGATTGATGTTTAAGGCAGCACTCAAGATTATTTTACTCATATGGCGGCGCTGCCAGGTTTAGTGAGGGAGGAAACCGGGCTCATTGCCCGAAGGAAAGTCAAGAAGAGGAAATCCAAGTTCCTGGCAACTCTGTATAAGGGTTTCCTACCAACAATTCCACAAAGGACATTTCAGTGAACAGACAGTCTGAATTTTTAGTCCACACACCAAACAGGGAATCAAAATAATTCTCAGTCAAAATACAAAAAAAACAACCATGAAGTTTTCTGCATTACTTTTTATCTAACTTATGTGGGAAGGCTAAGGGTTGACGATGGAAGGCCTGTGTTGGACAGACTACTAAATGAAGAAGTTGATTATTTCACTTATATGGCGTCGTTGCCAGTTTTATTATGGGAGGAAACCAACGACCTTCCGGTGGTAAATGGCAACCATCCCACATAGGTCGTTCGAGTGAAAACCCAGTCAGAAAATTTTCCAATTTTTTGGAGGGACTGAGTGGGATTCGAACCTGCGACCCATTGGTGGAAGGCTGTTCGCATTGAGCGTCCAACCCTCTACCTACTGAGCCACGGAGACCCCGCGAATAAGTTGAAAGGTCATAATAAGGAATAGAAATACTTACATATCAAATGATAATTTCGGAATTTGAACCACATATCTTGGTGAACTTTTCGGTGGTAGCCTTCTTCGAGCTGGACTTCTAGGGCGTGTCGGACTGCGAGCACGCACAGGACTTCTATGGCGTTGCGGACTTCTGTTGCGCTGAGGGCTTCTGTTGCGCTGAGGGCTTCTGTTGCGCTGAGGGCTTCTGTTGCGTTGAGGGCTTCTGTTGCGCTGAGGGCTTCTGTTGCGCTGAGGGCTTCTATGGCGTTGAGGACTTCTGTTACGTTGAGGGCTTCTAGAGCGAATTGGGCTCCTGGGGCGAGTTGGGCTTCTTGACCGTGTTGGGCTTCGCGGCCTTGGAGGGGGAGATGAACGTCTTGCTGGAGAACGAGACCGCTTACGGCTTGAACGGGGTCTATCTCGGCGTTCACGTTTGTCTCGTTCACGATCTCTGTTTCGGTCTTTTTCCATATCATACCTCAGGGATTCCCTTTTTTCCATTTCGTATCTGGAGGGATCCCTTTTCCCCATATGATTATCGTATCTTACGGGCTCTCGTTTATCCATGTCATACCTCATGTGTTTGTCCATTTCATATCTAACAGGCTGAATCTTTTCCATTTCATATCTTACTGGTTCTTGTTTTTCCATGTTGTAACTCTCCCTCTCATATCTCACGGATTCTCTCCGTGGAATAGGGGTCACAAAAACTGGTGGTGGTGCTGCTGCTAAATTACAAAATACCCAAATAAATAAACTCATCGTTCAATTTTTTGGAAGGAACATAAAGAAGTTGTTTATTTAAATTCCAGTTTCTAAAGGCTTATAATATTTTTTCAGGAATGATTGATAACAATTACAAACCAAACAAGAGATCCCTTAAAGGGATCTTAACGCCCGCGTTCATCTATTCATATTAAATTGATTGATTGATTGTTTGGTGTTTTACGCTGCGCTCAAGATTATTTCACTTACAGCAATAACTGGATATAGGAATTGGGGCCTACATAAAAAATCTTATTACAGGGAGATAACTATTGTTGAGGAAAATTAAATTGTGAATTGCAAAATTAAGCTCCCCTTGAAATTTTGGTTGAAAACAACATTGCCACCTGGAAGCCATCTTCAATATGCTAATGAAATGATAATGTACGGTGCACAGCTAGAACTTAGAGGGATGATGTGTGTCATGTTTGGTTAAGATCAGGTCAGTAGTTTTCTTGGAATAATGATAATAAGTTCCATTTTCAAATTTGGTTAAAAAACAACATTGCTTCCTGGCGGCCATATTTAAAAAGCAAATGAGATGAAAATGTAGGGTGCACAACTAGATCAGAGGGAGATAATGTCGGCCAAGTTTGGTCAAAATCAGACCAGTATTTTCTTGGAATAGAAGTAACGAAAAAACAATATCGCCCTCCTGGCGGCCATATTGAATATGCTAATGAGATCAAAATGAACGGTGCATAACTAGACCATAGGGTGATAATGTATGTTGATTTTGATTAATGTCAGGTAGTTTTCTTGGAACAAAGATAAAGAAAAAATCATCGCACCCTGGCGGCCATATTGAATATGCAAATGAGATGAAAATGTACAGTACACAACATGGCTATAGGGAGATAATGTGAGCCAAGTTTGGTGAAAATCGGATTGGTAGTTTTCTTGGAAAAAAGTAACAAAAAAAAATATATTGCCCCTGACAGCCATATTGAATATGCAAATGAGATGAAAATGTATGGTGCACAACTAGACCATAGGGTGATGTATGTTCAGTTTGATTAAGATTGGACTGATAGTTTTATTGGAATAAAGGTAACAAGCAAAAGTTTTCTTGCAATAAACGAAAAAAAAACATCTCCCCCTGGCGGCCATATTGAATATGCAAATGAGATGAAAATGTACGGCGCACAACTACACCATAGGGTGAGATGATGTATGTTAAGTTTGATTAAGATTGGACAGATAGTTTTCTTGGAACAAAGATAAAGAAAATAAACATCGCCCCCTGGCGGCCATATTGAATATGCAAATGAGATGAAAATGTACAGTACACAACATGGCTATAGGGAGATAATGTGAGCCAAGTTTGGTGAAAATCGGATTGGTAGTTTTCTTGGAAAAAAGTAACAAAAAAAAAACATCTCCCCCTGGCGGCCATATTGAATATGCAAATGAGATGAAAATGTACGGTGCACAACTAGACCAAAGGGTGAGATGATGTATGTTAAGTTTGATTAGGATTGGACAGATAGTTTTCTTGGAATAAAGTTAACAAAAAAAAAACAACATCGCCCCCTGGTGGCCATATTGAATATGCAAATGAGATGAAACTGTAGGATGCACAACTAGATTATATGGAGATAATGTCAGCCAAGTTTGGCGAAAATCGGACAAGTAGTTTCCTTGAAATAAAGGTAACAAAAAAAAACAATATCGCCCCCTGGTGGCCATATTGAATATGCAAAATGAGATAAAAATGTACAGTGCACAACTAGACTGTAGGGTGATGATGTACGTTGAGTTTGATTAAGATTGGACTGATAGTTTTCTTGGAATAAAGGTAACAAGCGAAAGTTTTCTTGCAATAAACGTAACAAAGAAAAACAACATCTCCCCCTGGCGGCCATATTGATTATGCAAATGAGATGAAAATGTACGATGCACAACTATACCACAGGGTGATGATGTATGTTAAGTTTGATTAAGATTTGACATGTAGTTTTCTTGGAATAAAGGTAACTAAGAAGAACAACATCGCCCCCTGGTGGCCATATTGAATATGCAAATGAGATGAAACTGTACGATGCACAACTAGACTATATGGAGATAATGTCAGCCAAGTTTGATGAAAATCGGACTAGTAGTTTCCTTGGAATAAAGGTAACAAAAAAAAAACAATATCACCCCCTGGTGGCCATATTGAATATGCAAATGAGATGAAAATGTACGGTGTACAACTAGACCGTAGAGTGATGATGCATGTTGAGTTTGATTAAGATTGAACTAATAGTTTTCTTGGAATAAAGGTAACTACCGAAAGTTTTCTTGCAATAAACATAACAAAGAAAAAAAACATCTCCCCCTGGCGGCCATATTGTTTATGCAAATGAGATGAAAATGTACGGTGCACAACTAGACCATAGGGTGATGATGTATGTTAAGTTTGATAAAGATTGGACAGGTAGTTTTCTTGAAATAAAGGTAACAAAGAAAAAACAACATCGCCCCCTGGCGGCCATATTGAATATGCAAATGAGATGAAAATGTAGGATGCACAACTAGACTATATGGAGATAATGTCAGCCAAGTTTGGTGAAAATCGGACAGGTCGTTTTCTTGGAATAAAGGTAACAAAAAAAAACAATATCGCCCCCTGGTGGCCACATTGAATATGCAAATGAGATGAAAACGTACGGTGCACAACTAGACCATAGGGTGATGTTGTATGTTAAGTTTGATTAAGATTGGACTGGTAGTTTTCTTGGAATAAAGGTAACAAGCAAAAAGTTAACGGACGGACGACGGACGACGGACGACTGACGACGGACGACGGACCACGGAAAAGCGATTTGAATACCCCACCATCAGAATGATGGCGGGCTAAAAACAAACTTTCAGAAAGAATGTGTTTATAAAATCTTAACTTAAAGCGTAGGGGAAATTAATTGTTAATTAAAAAAAAAAGAAAAAAAATTTTTATACCTGGTTGGAGAGGTTTTATTTCTGGAATAATCAAGTTTGGGATGCCTAGCGTAGGCGTCTGTCTCGGGGGCCGGGAAGGCGTAGATTTCATTGCAGACTTTAAGTTTCCTCCTCCACTCACATTTAAAGCAGCCTGTAAAAAAAAAAAAACAAGAATTGATCAAATTCACTTGGAAAATTGATTGATTGATTGATGTTTTTAAGATTATTTCACTTATATGGTCAATATGCATGTTGTATTATGCAGCCAGGGATGTCCTAAATGCTACCGGGCACACCATCTACCCCTTAGGTATATACTCAGAAATATACTCCATATAAGGTCAAAATTAAAGAAGATATATGAACTAAAAGAGAATATATTACATGATCATCAGTGCTGGGACTTTTTAGAACGGTTGCCATTTGGGCAAGCCCAATGGCAAACCTGGTTTCTCTTGCAAAGATACGTTTACCCAGATTTATCATAAAGGTTTTCAAGCTAATGAAAAGTGACTTCATAATGTAAAGTAATATCAGACCGTTTAAATCAAATGCTTAACTCGCTTCAATTCTCTTTTACACCCTGAATGAACCTACCTGGTTAGACTTTTACACCCCAAATGAACCTACCTGGTTAGACTTTTACACCCTGAATGAACCTACCTGGTTAGACTTTTACACCCCAAATGAACCTACCTGGTTAGACTTTTACACCCCGAATGAACCTACCTGGTTAGACTTTTACACCCCGAATGAACCTACCTGGTTAGACTTTTACACCCCAAATGAACCTACCTGGTTAGACTTTTACACCCCGAATGAACCTACCTGGTTAGACTTTTACACCCTGAATGAACCTACCTGGTTAGACTTTTACACCCCGAATGAACCTACTTGGTTAGACTTTTACACCCTGAATGAACCTACCTGGTTAGACTTTTACACCCCGAATGAACCTACCTGGTTAGACTTTTACACCCCAAATGAACCTACGTGGTTAGACTTTTACACCCCGAATGAACCTACCTGGTTAGACTTTTACACCCTGAATGAACCTACCTGGTTAGACTTTTACACCCCAAATGAACCTACTTGGTTAGACTTTTACACCCAGAATGAACCTACCTGGTTAGACTTTTACACCCCAAATGAACCTACTTGGTTAGACTTTTACACCCCGAATGAACCTACTTGGTTAGACTTCTACACCCTGAATGAACCTACCTGGTTAGACTTTTACACCCCGAATGAACCTACCTGGTTAGACTTTTACACCCCGAATGAACCTACCTGGTTAGACTTTTACACAACCAAATGAACCTACTTGGTTAGACTTTTACACCCAGAATGAACCTACCTGGTTAGACTTTTACACCCCAAATGAACCTACTTGGTTAGACTTTTACACCCCGAATGAACCTACCTGGTTAGACTTCTACACCCCGAATGAAACTACCTGGTTAGACTTTTACACCCCGAATGAACCTACCTGGTTAGACTTTTACACCCCGAATGAACCTACCTGGTTAGACTTTTACACCCTGAATGAACCTACCTGGTTAGGGAGAAGCTGTATTCGGGTGGCATTCCATTTAAAGGGCATTGTGGGGTTGTATGTGGCCTCGACGAGCACCCGTTCTCCCACATTTGGCATTGTGCCTTTCACACAGCTTAAAGAGAAAAGATTATAAGTAAAATTAAGCAAAATTAGAAAATTAGTATACAATAAATTGTAACAAGGCATTGCAGACAATACTAATACCCTCGCATCCCCATGTCGTATAAGTAATGTCGCGGGGGTATATAAGGATCCCCCCTACATATATATGCATGTAAGTAAAAGACTCCTCAAACGACTGCAATGCTACATTATCACAAAGCTTCATACAACTGATAAGAATTCTGACCTCTCTTAACAGGTTGAGAAGCAACCTCTTATGAGCGGTTGTATAGAATGCCAAATGAAAGGTGGGAAGGCGGTATTTGCATCAGTTTTGTGTCATCAGCTCAATTGCAGCCTGTAGAGCAATGACGTTAAGATTCTGGCCAATTTCTATTAATAGTAACAGTGACCTAGTTTTTGACCGCAGGAAGTTGAAACGCGAACTTGTACAAGGGGTGATGGTTATGAATATATGTATAAAGTTTCGTGACAATCGGATAAGAATTGCAGCCTGTAGAGCGATGACGTCAAGATTCTGGCCAATTTCTATTAATAGTAACAGTGACCTAGTTTCTGACCGCAGGAAATTGAAACGCGAAATCGGATAAGAATTGCAGCCTGTAGAGCGATGACGTCAAGATTCTGGCTAAGTTCTATTTATAGTAACAGTGACCTAGTTTTTGACCGCAGAAAGTTGAAACATCAACTTGTACAAGGGGTGATGGTTGTGAATATGTATAAAGTTTCGAGACAATCGGATAAGAATTGCACCCTGTAGGGGGATGACGTCAAGATTCTGGCTAAGTTCAGCTAAGTAACAGTGACCTAGTTTTTGACCGCAGTAAGTTGGAACGCGAACTTGTACAGGTTACATGATACAGTTTCATTTCCCATTTGCGGTAATGTTAACGTTTTGATTTGTGGCTAATTACCTAAATCTCGTTAAGACCTTTCCTTACCATTTTCAAATAGATCAACACATGAGAAATCCTTTACAACCAAATAAAGTTGACATAGTGCATGCCGATTACAAGCTACACACAGTTTAACATGGGTACCGCCATTTTGACAGTTTTAGGCTTACTTATTCTAAGCCAAACTTTGGTATTTTCAAAATTGGGTGAATTGGGCTTAAAGTATGTACAGTAGACCTGCATTAGTTTCAATCCAATATTCAAATAACCCAGATACCAAACTATCACTATGTAAGCCACCTCCTAGCTCCAGCATACCCGAAGTCAATTTTCATTGGCTGAGAAAACACAAACTGGGTGTTGTGACCTACAAGGGGTGATGGTTGTAAACATATGTATGAAGTTTCATGACGATCTGATAAGAATTGTGGTCTGTAGTGCGGTGACGCCGTTTGGAATACGTACATCCGTACATACATACGGGCATAATTACGGTGTATAAGTTATTCTTTAATTTATATGATCCATATTTTAAATTTGCCCATTGTTGACATGTTAAGAAGGCTGAAAAAGCCCTTGTAGAGGTGGCAGGTACATGTAATTTGCTTGGTAAGCTTGCGCGACTTGCTGTACTGGCAGAGGTCTGAAGCAGAGAATTACCTTTTTTGGAAAAATACATCTTCGTCCACAAATCCAAAGTTATCATGAAGTTTGGTTATTGACCCTGTGAATACCCTCTGTTTGGGTTGAGTTGGTCGTAGATGTGGGTACGTCACCGGGGGTAGAGGGGAGGGGGCTAGATGGCCCGGTAGACCCACGTTGTTGCCATGGGATAGTGGATTCTGCCAAAATATAATAAAATCCACTGATATTAGATGGACTGATTCATTGGTTCACTTATATTGTAATCAAGCTGATAATAAACAAAGCTGCAATGCATGATGGTGTGTTTGATAAAATATCAAAGGAAGTGAACCAAAGATGAAAAATTCTACGCTGCACTCAAGATTATTTCACTTATATGGCGACATTGCTGGGTTTAGTGGGGGAAGAAACCCTCAACCTTTGGTTGATTGATTGATTGTTTGGTGTTTTACGCCGCGCTCAAGATTATTTCACTTATATGGCGGCGTTGCCAGTTTTATTGTGGGAGGAAACCGGGCAGTATGCCCGGAGGAACCCACAGCCTTTCGGTGGTAACTGGCAACCATCCCACATAGGTCATTTGAGTGAAAACCCAGTCAGAAAATTTTCAAATTTTTTGGGACTGAGTGGGATTCGAACCTGCAACCCATTGGTGGAAGGCTGTCCGGATTGAGCGTACAACACTCTATCTACTAAACCACAGGGCCACTCAACCTTTGGAAAGTACCTGTCAACTCTTCCACATATGGCGATCGAATGAAAAATCCACTCAATTTTTCCAATATTATTTGGTCTGAGTGGGATTGGAACCCGTGTCGCATCAATGGAAGGCCAGAGTCGGACTGAGGGACAATCACTCTAACCGACTGAGCCACACGGGCCCCCTCCAGTCATTGGAGCATGTGGCTGGGTGTTCAAATGTGATTCTCAGTTTTGATGTCAAAAGTTGAGCGGACTGCACATGTTATAGTGAAATCTCTAAAGAAACTTATTGTAGGAGGAAACCAAGCTGAATTATGCTCGGAGGAACCTTCGACCTTACGTTTGCGCCCTTCTTTGTCACTCAGGGCCTTATGGATCATTAAAGCGAGCCTTCCAAAAATGAGACGAAGGTTCAGTCCAAAGACAATTGAAAAATTTCCGAGTGGGTTTTTCCACTCCAGGGAGAAATTGCCAGGTAGTCGCTGAAGGTCAGAGGTTTCTCCAGACAAAGACCCTGGTTTCCTCCTTCACTAAAACACTGATGAATCTTTCTCCCTCTCACCTGCTGTAAAGGGACTGATCCTAGTTGCTGTCCTGTTGCAAACTGTGGCGGAGGTATACCGGGTGTGGAGCCAGCAACACTGTAGTGTATCCCACCCATAGTCTGTCCAGGGTGTAGGGACACAGGGGGTGGGCCCAGGTTAGGGGCACCAAGTCCACTTTGTGGGGAGACATTTAGGAAGTCTGAAGAAAATGGATTCTATTGATTAGAATTGATTTTGTAAATCAGAAAGATCTTAATTTGGTAAATTATTTTTACACTTATGAGATAACAATTATGCCATAATTACCAAATGAAAGATATGATAATGAGAAGATTTAACGTCGCTTTCAATATTATTTCAGTCTTCTTGTGACACTTCAATACCCTGATGTTAAGATTTTTGTTTAGCAAAGCTAATAATATTTTTTTTCTTAAACAATTGGGGGAAAAAAAAGGAAAAATAGGTGCTTGCACAAAAAAAAAAAAGATTTATAGGGAAAAAATTTAAATAAGAAAAATATGAGGGCTTGGAACCCTGCCAAATTTAACAATGTGTTAAATGAATCAACTTCAAACCAGTCCCTGTGGTACTATACAAGAAATGGAACTCAGAGAAGTGGAATAGCGCTGAACAGAAGCCATAGTTCAATTATAGCTTCAATTTTCCCAGTTTCATTTCTTTTGTTGGATACAAATTTCTTCTGTATTGTTAAACAAGTTGTAAAGTTCAGTAAAGACAATGTGACTGTAGGCATCTTACCTGAGGGACGCGCCCAAGGGGGATTTTTACCTGGAAAGTGCGACATTATTATTCTGAAAATAAAAACTGAATACAATAAAAAAGAAGTCACTGCGATCCGTCTCTGATTGTCGGTTAAAGTAGCAAGAGCTGTCAAATCAAGCGTAGATTTTTTTTGCAACAGAATTAGCCGAGTCATTTTTATCAAGAAGTATAAATAAGAGCTTTCAGTTGATATCGATCTTCAAATGTAGCCTACATATTTCATTTCTGAGTGGATTTTTCACTCCGTCGCCGAATGTTGAAGAGTTGCCAGGCACTCGTCAAAGGTCGGGGATTTCCCCCGGCCAATGAGCCTGGTTTCCTCCCTCACAAAACCTGACAACGCATCCATATAAGTGAAATAATCTTGAGTGCGCCGTAAAACATCAATCAATCAAATAAAGCCTACCGGGTACTTTAAAGGTCGTTTTTATAAGCGACAAAAAACCCTGGTACATCCCAGCTATTATTTGAATTTTGTTTTTTATTTGCACAAATCTTGTTCGTGCAGGCTACTGAATCATTATCAGAATCAATATATTGCAGATTATTTATCAAAGTAGTATTGGTAGTAGGCCTATGCCTATGTACATGTAATAATACTGAGGCGATTACAAAAACCCTTATTTAGTGTCCAATTTTCGTAGGCCAAACATGGCACAAAAGAATTTTGGAGTTGATCGGTGTTGCTTTAAAAGATAATCTGCTTTTAAACGAGAATAGAATGAACATCGATAGACAATTTACCTGAAAGTAATGTCATCTCGCCAAATAAGACTCTAAAAAAGACAATATTCAAAACGATTCGCGAGACGGTGAGGGCAGGTTGGAAAATGGTGGCTGCCCTACATTTTCTGGTAATCGTAAACACTGCACTGAACAGGCCCCCTCCCCTGAATCAGTTGTGGCAGCAAACGTGACATGTTTAAAAAGTTACCATCATGACAGTCCTATTCATAGAGGGGTGTAATAAATTCATTTGTATACCTTTAACTACTTTATTTTTAGTTTTACAACTTTACAACAACCAGTAGGCCTACTCGTCAATCTAAACTAAGAAGTTAATCTTCGCATGCGAGACTTAGTTCTGAAGCGAAGGGGAGGTAAGCATGTGGGCACGATTGCCTACTCGTGTGCTGTATTGGTCACGTGGACTGCAAGAAGCATAGTTAGACTTAGAGTTAGATTCAGATTCTGGATATCCATACAGGCCCCTACAATGGCTGGGATACGGGCCTACAGAGCAAACACTATTTATTAACTGAAGTGAAGTCAATATAAATCATGTGCCCGTATATATAATATTTATAATTATTTACGGATAGGCCAATAGGATGAGGAACCATTGAGAAACCAATGGCACGGGGGACCAATGAGACGGGGACTATTGAGAAACCAATGACACGGGGGACCAATGAGACGGGGACTATTGAGAAACCAATGACACGGGGGACCAATGAAACGGGGACTATTGAGAAACCAATGGCACGGGGGACCAATGAGACGGGGACTATTGAGAAACCAATGGCACGGGGGACCAATGAGACGGAGACTATTGAGAAACCAATGACACGGGGGACCAATGAGACGGGGACTATTGAGAAACCAATGACACGGGGGACAAATGAGACGGGGACTATTGAGAGACCAATGCGACGGGGGATCAATGAGACGGGGGATCAATGAGACGGAGGACTAATGAGACGGGGGACTATTGAGAGACCAATGCGACAGGGGATCAATGAGACGGGGGATCAATGAGACGGAGGACTATTGAGAGACCAATGCGACGGGGGACCAATGAGACGGGGACTATTGAGAGACCAATGCGACGGGGGACCAATGAGACGGGGACTATTGAGAGACCAATGCGACAGGGGATCAATGAGACGGGGGATCAATGAGACGGAGGACTATTGAGAGACCAATGCGACGGGGGACCAATGAGACGGGGACTATTGAGAGACCAATGCGACGGGGGACCAATGAGACGGGGACTATTGAGAGACCAATGCGACGGGGGACCAATGAGACGGGGACTATTGAGAGACCAATGCGACGGGGGATCAATGAGACGGGGGATCAATGAGACGGAGGACTATTGAGCGGACCCCATTGTTGGCAAACTGATCGTATTGCACATTTGCAGAAACAATTGTGATCATAAAGGGCAACATTCTGGTGATAAGAAATCACCATTAACTGCAATAAGCTATACAATTTATTCAGAATATCGTTAGCCAAATCAAAAGTGTATGTAGGCCTATTCTAACAAAATAAAAAGATGCTTGTAAGTATGAAACTTCAGAGTCCATCTGGCTTCACAGCGCGAATAGGCCTATATTGAAGTAAAAATGTCACTTTGAGTGTACACGTAGGCCTAAAACACATCCCTAGAGCAGAAGGTCAATAGTGCGTATAGCCCCCATTAGCTCCCAACCCGCGTCTCGTCCCCCCAGTGAGACGTCGGATCTGTTGAAGGGGTAACTAGCTGTGAGGTTTCCTCGTATAGGCCTATATATAGTGACCAAAAATTAAGTCATGTTTGCAGTCGCGTGAGAGATGCACCCCAAACCATTACAGAGCTCCCTTCATAAGGAACATATGGATGGATGTTCTTGGGTGTATACGCTGTGTTTTGTGCCTCCAAACCCGCATTCGCCCATTCGTGACGTTGAGCAAGAAACGACTGACTTTCGTCCGACCAATAGATTCTTCGCCAGTTCCTCAAATTCCCACCTCGTCGTGCTAAACACCAAGCCAAACGTATCCGTAATTGATGGCAATCTGACAATAGGGGGCATTTGATGACTCTCCTTGCCCTCAGGCCTGCAGCTTGTGATCGGTTTCTTGCGGTTCTTGTGCACAGACCAGGGACCGCGGAGCATAATTGCGTTTGGGGTGGCCAACTATGACAGCCCAACTGGCGAGGGTCCAGGGGCCACCTAGGCCCCGGAAGCTCTGAGGCGCTAGACGGCCGGAGATGCGTTCTGGGGATTTTCTGGAAATAAAAATGATGATTTGCTTTCTTGTTTTTATAACTACATTCAGTTAAGAAATGTCTAATATCGGCACTTGACCCCAGTTCAAGAAGCGGTGGTCCGGGGACCGCTAAGGCACCGGAAGCTCAGAGGCATTGGCATTACTTATTTAGCTACAAAAAAACATCGCTTGATAGATAAAAAAAATGGTAAACACAAATATCACAGCCCAACAGGCGAGGGTCCAGGGGCCGCCTAGGCCCCGGAAGCTCTGAGGCTCTAGACGGCCGGAGATGCGTTCTGAGGATTTTCTGGAAATAAAAATGATGATTTGCTTCCTTGTTTTTATAACTACATTCAGTTAAGAAATGTCTAATATCGGTACTTGACTCCAGTTCAAGAAGCGGTGGTCCGGGGACCGCCTCGGCACCGGAAGCTCAGAGGCATTGGCATTACTTATTCAGCTCAAAAACCCATCGCTTGATAGCTAAAAAAATGGTAGACACCCTGTTAAAACACTTCCGAATTACACCACAACCTCCATCGCTATTCAATTTGCGCTGATGGAGAAATGGAAAACTGAGATATATCACAAACTGTTAGTTATTGCTCCAAGTAGGGGATCCCTAACTCGAGGTTGTTGAAGTTGCAGCGGGGCAACTTCAATGTCCAGGATCCCCATGCAGATAAGTTTCTATCCGTTCATTACTTGGAAGTTTGGGTCACTGTAAAGACTTTCCCCGGCATCAGTGGTGTGCAAAATTAAAAATGAAACCAATGTCAAATGATAGAATAAATTAGCTGGAAACTGTAGGATTGTTAAGTACTGAAAGGATTTTGTATGTGTTCTGTTTTAAGAATTTCGGTCGAATCATTTGTAAAGAATGTGTACATTGAGCCAGAAATCTCCGAAATAAAACCTAAATTCAGGAAATAAAATGTTTATTCGCTTATATTTTTCGATCATAATTTGCGGTAAACATTTTAGTACTGGCTCTGATATTATTTTTCTAATTACATTTTCCTGAACGATAATAGCAAAAATGCTATAATACCGATTTTTGGACTGATCACAAACCAGTACTCAAACCAAATAATGATGCTTATTTCCGATTTATTTCTATGTTAGCGGGTCCAGAAGTCCAATTTATATTGGAAAAATAAAAGAATATAAGAAATAGAAGGCCCACGTTATTCGTTAAATAATGAGTTATTCTCATTACGGGAAAATCTCGCTTGGGGAAATGTTGTGTAGGGAGAAATTGTTGGCCGTGAACCCGCCGAGTCAATGCACGTATGGTAAGGAAGAACTGTAATGGTTTGCTTTTAGTTTAAAAAAGATTGACGAGATTTGAAGGCCCTCACTCCTACCACACTTCGTATAACTCATCGAATTTCGGCCACTTTATTTCAAATCCATATTTGTATTTAAGAAAACTGCAAAAAAATAATTTGCCAAAAAAAAAAAAAAAATTGGTAGGCCAAAATTTGGGGGGGGCCAGGGCCAAAATTACTAAAACGTACGATCGGTCGCTTTTTCGGACAACGGACGGCAGATCATGGGGGAAATTAGAGTTTTGACGTCATCTTCTGAGGGGTTCTTGAACCAGGGCCGTGGCTCCCGTTCCGCCCGCAGATGAGGATCACAGTGAGTGTAACCACGTCTTTGGCGGTTGTAAAGTAAAGCATTTTTATATTTGCTTCCATCCCTTTTTCTCTTCCGTCATGTTGCCATGGCAAACCCTACATTGGCCTTAATCCTGTTGAAGACCGTGTGGCTGTTGGACTAAGATTAACATCTTGATTTTCATTTTCATCGGGCTACACGGGATTGTCGCCTCGGGAAGGTGTTTAATTCCAGCTTTCAGTCCTCATTTAACAACTCTGAATGCATATAAATATAATTTGGAGAATATGATGAAAGGGTATTTTTAAATAAATTTTCAGAGATGGATATGTTAATTACCGGTAGGCCTACTTTATAACCGCCAAAGATATGGGCTTACGCTCACTGTGCTCCTCGTCTTTGGCGGAACGGAAGCCACGGCGAGAGTTCCAAGAACACCTCAGAAGATGACGCCGAAACACCAATTTGATCTGCCGCCAGTCGTTCGTAAAAATCGCACAGCGAGTGATTCTCTACGCTAATACGCAGACGGGCACGCATATACGCAAACGTACGCATGGATATGCCCTCTATATAATGTATCTGTGTTAAATTTCATCCGTATACGCATGATTTCACGCACTACGCATACCTATATACGTAAATACGCGCACATGGATAGTCAGCTTAAAGGCATTATATTTATAATAACAGTTTCGGACTTATTTTATACTGACGGTCAATATATTATTTTAATATTTCATAAAAGTCTGAAGTTCGGTTAAGCTATATGAACCTATGGCACCCCCTGTAATCTGTAATCTTTTTTTTGTCAACTGTCTAAGATCGGCTAATGCCCAGTCTTCACCCCAGGCAATTTCACACCTCGTACGCGATGATAGCTGAGAAAGACGAAATTAAAATAACCCCACGTTGTCTGCTTCTTCCTTTTTATTTGTCATGAAGGACATACATGCAGTTAACATCGCACAATTTAGAACAGAAACACAGTGAAGCCTACCAAACCAACAAATCTTGAGTGGGGGTTACCAGTTTTCAGCCTTGAGACTAGTCCCGGTTTCTGACTCCAAAATGACTATTCTTTTTACACTGGCGGCCGTAATACGACCGTCAGTATAACAAAATAGTAATTTTGGAGTCAGAAATCCGGACTACCTTGAGATACAATAATTTGGGCTATGCATACTATTATTCGTCTCATTAAATCGGTCCCAAGTTTAAAAGCTGATCACGAATTTGTTAGTGAAATCGCCTTTTCCTTCATTCGTGCATTGGTTTCAAAATTTGAGTGTTTTCCCATGGACTATTTTACATAAATTAGATCAATATATTGAGTGCACAATATATTTCAATATGAAAGGTCAACTGTCATTAGTAGGAGCCCGAACGACATCTCTTTGCTCTGTCACCACGATCATTGGCCAACTGTCTTCTAATTAGTTAGTGTCTTTTAGAAAGTGAGTATAACAGTATTCACGTTATTTTATATTGGGATTACACTTTCTTGAAAAATGGCAGAAATTCTACTACCGATTTTGGGTGATACCCGAAACGGAAAATCGAACCCTGGTCCCTGGGTATGGCACCTATCGCCAGCACTAAATGCCGGCTGCCTTATCCATTCAGCCAACCGGCTTCCTAAAAAAAAAAAAGGTAGTTGACTGGTAGATACTACAGCGGACATTCAGTACCCATCTGGTAACGTAATTGACACAGCTCCCATTGCTGAATGCATGAGTTTAGTGTCTTTTAGAAAGTGAGTAAAACAGTATTCTCGTTATTTTTTGGGATTACACTTTCTTGAAAAATGGCAGAAATTCATCTACCGATTTTGGGTGATACCCGAAACGGGAATCGAACCCTGGTCCCAGAGTGCGGCACCTATCAGCCAGGTGCCGCACTTTGGGACCAGGGTTCGATTATGCCTTCTATCGGATAAGCATTAAAGTGGCATGAGCTGCTAAATTCATGAAAAATTTCATTGGCACAGAATTGGCTAAATGTTCGACATTTCAATCAATAAGTACAAAATAAGAGCTTACGCTGATACCAACCATGGATGTGCGCTAAGGTAGTTTTATAAGCATCAGACTACTTTAACTATACGCATGTTTCCTGGCAATACGAATTTTTACGGCCCGACAAATTACCCAAATGTACCAATATGTGATATTTTCATCCATAATTTATATAGAGGTTATCTAACGAGAGCCGGTGTGTTACGATGAATATCACTCGAGTCTATTAATTTTCAAAGCCACGAGCCTCTGGCGAGTGACTTTGGAAATTAATAAACGAGAGTGATGTTCATCGTAACACACTGGTTCGAGTTGGATAATCTTTTTCTCACACTACACAAAACACACAGCGCTTTATTTAAAAAACACGGCCCAAATTAAGCAAATGTTTGGCGACGTCAAGAATGGCTGTTTGACGAGAGACTCTATAAGGCATTGTGACGTCAGAAATGACGTCACCAACGTCAGCATCACTGGCCCTTCAATATAGGGTTGCTTGATCTTAACGTCATAATGACTGATGATGTAATTAATTTGTGACGTCAATTTTAACAGTTCTTTCGTGAGGTCGTATGCTAAAAATAACAAACTGGAGTGAAATTATCGGGGGTGTAGTGAGAAACTTATACTTTAATTTTCTTATGATAATCGAAATTCCTGATCAACTTCAAATTTTAGCAGCCTATGTCATAGCCCGGATTATCGGGGCGAGTGGTATTATATGGCTGCTAATGTGTCTTACACGGAGAGAAAGACAAAATTCGGCAGAGCCCAGATTTCTCGGCTACCCATGTCACTTTAATCAAGGTGTTAGACTTTAAGCACATCATATTTTTGGAGACGTGGACATATCTCAGATTTTTATTTCTAGATGGGGTGATCTGACGGATGCAATCAAAGCAAACACAGAAAGTTATACAATAATCAATATAGCTCTACAGAATTAGAAACAAGAAAGTTCTACAATATAAAGCTCAAGGGAGATAACTTTTACAAATTAAAATAAAAGTTGTGATTTGTGAAACAGGTTGTAGTACACTAAAGAAAGGCAAAAAAATAAAAAATAAAATTAATGTTAAAAAGAATGAGTTATTTTGTTCTATTGAATATTCCATAATTCAAGGAAATTGTTCAAAACCTGTAAAAATATCAATGAACAATGTATGTGGAATGGACACTCCTCATTGGCTGGTTTGGATCGGACTTTGTAAAAAGCTCCGCCATTGCTGAGTGATGGGTGCGTGCGTGACCAATCTGGATAGAAAATGCACCATCTCCTAGTAATGGCGGCGTTTGATGCACATCAAATAACATGTGACCGTCATTCCACGCATATAGTTCATTGAAAAATATAATCGACCTAACCACAATGCTCAAGGGGGATAACTGTTAAAAACAGATTGGCCTGCAATTCACAAAGTAGTTGAAGTTCTTCAAACTCTGTTGCCAAGATATTGATGATGGGCGGCAAACAGACCGCCCATCATCAATATCTTGGCAACAGAGTTTGAAGAACTTCAACTATTCACAGAGGTGAACAAGAAAACACACCTCGAAAAGAGTGAGTTAAATAATAAATATTTTGCTCTTTTAAATATGGCATAATTCAAGGAAATTGTTCACAGCCTTCAAAACTATAACAAGCAGCAAATTTTTTGACAGAAAAAAGTTCATTGTTAGCGTACACCTTGGATGTAGGTAATAAATAATGCGCCCAGGTATTTGGGTAGAAAATTAGAAATTGAAGCCCAGTAGAATAAATCATTAGAAAAAGTAATAAAACATAAACATTTCCCCTTTTTGGGGATTATATTTTCGTTAAGAAAAAAGTAGATAATTCTTCAACCCATTTTTGGCCAGGTCCCAGGGTAGGGGGTTGTTTTTAAAAAAATGTTAAGGTTTTGAGAAACATCCTTAAGGAGAAGATGACATGAGTTATATTTGACAAAAATCTTTGCACCATGGAGACACAAATGGTCCAATTTGTAGATTTATGCCAATGTTGACGCTAGTTTTGTAAGACAGGGCTCTGAGAAGTAACCCATGCCAATAACGGAGTCTGAATGTAGGCGCACTTGTGTGTCTCATCCTGTTTTACTTACTTTGTCGGCCAGGAAGATAGACTAAATGCTGGTTACTTTACCCACAGTCAATTCTTAAGCGTTATACGATTATCGGAATATTAGGAAAAAAAGACTGGTGTGAATCGCGGTTTCTGGAATCCTTGAAAAACTGAGTGTATTAATAATACTTTGTGCGTGTCTGGAAAACAGCAGTTCACATGCTTTGAGAATTAGAACATAAACAGTGTTACGGATATCAGTTGAGCTGCGTTGGCTATCTTGTCATTTTTTCTAATATTTGATTCACAGTAGGCGTGAGAATCGACTGTGGGATTACCCACTTGACCGCGTACAAATCTAGGATTTAATCGTTTTAATTATTATTCGGTGATTGATATAACAGCCACAAAGGAGATCAATTTTTACCATTGTTTAAGGAAACATAATCCCCAAAATTCGATAGATTAGCCCTAGATGAAAGTTTCTAAAAAAATCACAAAATTATAAAAGAAAACAAATCAACCCTGTCAAGATTTAGAATTCTGTTGAAAACTTCCCATGGAGTACAGGGCTTTTTGTCACATTAATAATTCTACGATGGACTATAATGGTGTAAAAACATAACAACAATGGTTAAATATGGACAACACATGATCTGTGAGAATAATAATAACAAAAATACCAACATGAACAAAAGATTAAAAACCAAGGGAGATAATCATGGAAGTTCTTTCTTTGAATTGGATTCAATATGATTTTTACAGGTCTCATTTAAGAAATACATAAAGAGATAATACTTTTATTAAAAAAAAATTTGGATAATATTCTTAACCAAAAAAGCTGAAAAAAAACTAACATTAAAAACTGTAAAATAAGTTTATTAGAAAATATACTAGACATTGGGAATCAACTTGGGTATCTACTTGTTCAGCAACAGTCAATATTAATAATCTCTTAACAGAGAAATAAGGGGTAACACAGGCTACCCTTTATGCCCGGATAATCATATTCTTTAAAATGAATTTCAATTTTACGAATTCTTAAAAAATTCATATTTCTTCAGTTTCTTTTAAAACAAATAGACAATGTTAGTGGTCAAACTTAGCCCTAAAGAACTAAAAAATAAATTCTTTTTGTACTGAAAATCATTTTAAGGGAGGTAACTCTGAAAGAGAATATCAGGGTAAAGATTAATGTAAACTCCGAGCCAAAGAAAACTTCAATTCAATAAAATTATTTGGAATTTTGGAATATATTTAAGTACCTCTGGTCCTAATACTTTTAACAATACTGTTGAACTTGGACGCATTTGTGGGTTGTAAATCAGAATTCCGTCCCTTCGATGTCAAGGGTTAAAGAGAGTAGAGATTGATTAATGTTTTACACCTCATTTGACATTAAAGCGTGGTAGCATAAATATTTTTTACAGCCATCCTAAAATGTAAGAAATGTTCGAAACTCTCTTTAAACGTGGGTTCCATACTAATGGTAAAAAATTAAGACATCACCACATCCTCAGTTGTTTTTGAACAACATGAGCTTTCGACACCTGTGTCGGTGTCAGTTACACTTGACGAAGACACCGGCACAGGTGTCGAAAGCTCGTGTTGTTAAAAAACAACTGAGGGCGTGGTGATGTCTTGATTTTTTATCATTAGCATCCTAAAATGCCTAAAGAAAAGCCAGAAAATGAATTATCCTGAACCATGCGAGATCCACTTTGTTAAGTCACCATTTATTGACAAAAATCAATCATAATTCATGGTAGGGAAATAACTAAGAAATAATCCAAGCCCGTTGAAATTGACCTCTGACCTCTTCGCCAGCGCCAGGGGGCCGTTTTACAAAACGTCGCAAGGTGCGATCAATCGCAGTTGCCATGACTCCGTATCTCTTCACTATGATATCCATTGGCAACTGCGCTTCATTTGCAATGCGAATGCTTTCTGAAACAAGCCCCTGGTGTGTAGTCCAAAGGCTAGTCAATTTGTGCTATTTGTAACGTCACAATTAGTCCAAAGGCTAGACAAGTTCAGCGAAATAGCTCTGTGACATCATGCTGTTTGTAACCTCACAATGTCAACACTCTGAGTTAATCTAACCTTTTGGTCGTTTGACCATAACATGTGGCACTGGGAAGAGGTCAATTGTGCTTAAAAACGAAGCATAATTATGAGAAAAAAAAATGTACTAGACAGGAAAACAAGAATGAAACCAGGGCCCTGTCTTACAAAGCTGGCGTAAGTTACGTCGGACGTAAATCAGTGTTAAAGCTATAGGAACTTGCGCCCTAGTCGCAACTTGTCCATGTTGTAGGTCTATGCGCAACTTTACGCCAGCTTCGTAAGACAGGGCCCAGGAGAGTGACAGCAAAGGGAAACTACTGTGTAGCTCTAACTACCATACCTATACATTTTATATACACTTATACATTTACAAATGAAACTATATTATATATTTACACATGGTAACATACACTTATACATTTACAAATGAAACTATAATATATATTTACACATGGTAACATACACTTATACATTTACAAATGAAACTATAATATATATTTACACAGGGTAACATTTGTGCGCAAAAATAAAATGGTTTAAAATTTTACAGAAACTATCACATATTTTTCATTATATTCTCTTAGATTGACAAAAATATAAGTTATACACATGAATATAAATACTCATAAACAATAAATAGATGACTAGAAAGTATGAAGATCTCAACTATTTCCATTTTTGTAGACATGGTTCCAGAACAGGGCAGAAACAACCTAAAGTGGCATGAGCTTTCAAAATGTTGAAACTTAATTCGGAAACTTGGTTAGCTCATGCCAAAATATGTAATGTTTTAGATATCCACCCTGTACACCATGGCACAAGTGGTGTCTCCAAAAGGAAAATGTGTCGGACTAGTTCATTGGTTAACCCATGGTTGTCATGTTCCTCACAGAGCTGGTTTCTGATTGGTCAGTTCAGGAAACAATCTCTCCAAGACGAGGTCTATCAATTTGTAGAAAAAATGTCTGAAACAAAACAAAGTTTTCTTTAAAATTAAACAATTTTGTTCTATTTTAATTTGAAATATGTATAACAAATCCATACTTATTTCACTTATATGGCGGATTTAGTTGGGGAGGGAACCAGAATCTTTGTCAGGAGGAAATCCTAGACCTTCAGTGAGTACCTCGCAACTCTTTCACATAAGGCCACCCAAGTGAAGACTCCAGTCAGAGAATTTTCAAACCAGATCCCTCTTCTATCCCATAATTTTTTGAGTGACTTTGTAAGGCTTTTGGACTATTGTCCTTTTGAAACAATTTCAAAACAATTTTGAAATGAGCTGCCAAAATGTTGACATTTTGACGTTGAAATAGAATGTTGAAATTATCGGCTATTTTTCCCAAGACGTATAATTCAGAAGCTTTTTAGTGCTTCTAGTCTGGAGAATGTACGATAAAGTATTGTTTTGAACTAACTTTGGCTTAGAATGAATGAATGGTCGTCCCGGTTATTTAAATTTTGTTTACTTTTCGAACACGTTTTCGGTTCGTACAGGCCACATACTGTATGGATTTTTCTCATTTCTCATTTTTCTCATTTCTCAAAATTGGTCTTATTTCTAAACTGTCAATGGACAGGTTAAAATAAAAAAATAGTTACCTGCTTAATTTTTCACTCTCAACGGACTGAATCATCTGGTTGATTCCTTCATCCATTTCTTCATCTCCAATCAAGACAACCAGAAACTCTGCAAACAAAGGCAGACATTAGAAAGACAAACATAAACTCTGCAAACAAAGGCAGACATTAGAAAGACAACCAGAAACTCTGCAAACAAAGGCAGACATTAGAAAGACAACCAGAAACTCTGCAAACAAAGGCAGACATTAGAACGACAAACAGAGACTCTAAACAAAGACAGCCATAAGAAAACAAACATAAACTCTGCAAACAACGCCGGCCATTAAAAAGACAATCAGAAACTCTGCAAACAACGCTGGCCATTAGAAAGACAAACAGAAACTCTGCAAACAACGCTGGCCAATAGAAAGACAAACAGAAACTCTGCAAAAAACACCGACCATTAGAAAGACAAACAGAAACTCTGCAAACAAAGACAGACATTAGAAAGACAACCAGAACCTCTGCAAACAACGCTGGCCATTAGAAAGACAATCAGAAACTCTGCAAACAACGCTGGCCATTAGAAAGACAAACAGAAACTCTGCAAACATCGCTGGCCATTAGAAAGACAACCAGAAACTCTGCAAACAACGCTGGCCATTAGAAAGACAAACAGAAACTCTGCAAACCACGCCGGCCATTAGAAAGACAACCAGAACCTCTGCAAACAACGCTGGCCATTAGAAAGACAATCAGAACCTCTGCAAACAACGCTGGCCATTAGAAAGACAAACAGAAACTCTGCAAACAACGCTGGCCATTAGAAAGACAACCAGAAACTCTGCAAACATCATCGGCCATTAGAAAGACAAACAGAAACTCTGCAAACAAAGACAGACATTAGAAAGACAAACAGAAAGTCTGCAAACAACGCTGGCCATTACAAAGACAAACAGAAACTCTGCAAACAAAGGCAGGCATTAGAAAGACAAACAGAAACTCTGCAAACCAACGCAGACATTAGAAAGACAACCAGAAACTGCAGACATTAGAAAGACAAACAGAAACTCTGCAAACAAAGACAGACATTAGAAAGACAAACAGAAACTCTGCAAACAAAGGCAGGCATTAGAAAGACAAACAGAAACTCTGCAAACCAACGCAGACATTAGAAAGACAACCAGAAACTGCAGGCATTAGAAAGACAAACAGAAACTCTGCAAACAAAGGCAGACATTAGAAAGACAATCAGAAACTCTGCAAAGGCAGACATTAGAAAGACAACCAGAAACTCTGCAAACAAATGCAGACAATCGAAAGACAATCAGAAACTCTGCAAAGGCAGCCATTAGAAAGACAACCAGAAATTCTGCAAACAAAGGCAGACATCAGAAAGACAACCAGAAACTCTGCAAACAAAGGCAGACATTAGAAAGTCAAACAAAAACTCTGCAAACAAAGGCAGACATTAGAAAGTCAAACAAAAACTCTGCAAAGAAAGGCAGGCATTAGAAAGACAAACAGAAACTCTGCAAACAAAGGCAGACATTAGAAAGACAAACAGAAATTCTGCAAACAAAGGCAGACATCAGAAAGACAACCAGAAACTCTGCAAACAAAGGCAGACATTAGAAAGACAAACAGAAACTGCAGACATTAGAAAGTCAAACAAAAACTCTGCAAAGAAAGGCAGGCATTAGAAAGACAAACAGAAACTCTGCAAACAAAGGCAGACATTAGAAAGACAAACAGAAATTCTGCAAACAAAGGCAGACATCAGAAAGACAACCAGAAACTCTGCAAACAAAGGCAGACATTAGAAAGACAAACAGAAACTCTGCAAACCAACGCAGACATTAGAAAGACAACCAGAAACTGCAGACATTAGAAAGACAAACAGAAACTCTGCAAACAAAGGCAGGCATTAGAAAGACAAACAGAAACTCTGCAAACCAACGCAGACATTAGAAAGACAACCAGAAACTGCAGACATTAGAAAGACAAACAGAAACTCTGCAAACAAAGGCAGGCATTAGAAAGTCAAACAGAAACTCTGCCAACAAAGGCAGACCTTAGACAGACAAACAGAAACTCTGCCAACAAAGGCAGGCATAAGAAAGACAAACAGAAACTCTGCAAACCAACGCAGACATTAGAAAGACAACCAGAAACTGCAGACATTAGAAAGACAAACAGAAACTCTGCAAACAAAGGCAGGCATTAGAAAGTCAAACAGAAACTCTGCAAACAAAGGCAGACATCAGAAAGACAAACAGAAACTCTGCAAACAAAGGCAGGCATTAGAAAGACAAACAGAAACTCTGCAAACAAAGGCAGGCATTAGAAAGTCAAACAGAAACTCTGCAAACAAAGGCAGACATCAGAAAGACAAACAGAAACTCTGCAAACAAAGGCAGGCATTAGAAAGTCAAACAGAAACTCTGCCAACAAAGGCAGACCTTAGACAGACAAACAGAAACTCTGCCAACAAAGGCAGACATTGGAAAGAAATATTTCAGTGATTTGGGGAACATTTCCTTTCGGTTTTTAAGTCCCACCCCTGACCTTTTGCTGATTGATTGATGTTTTACGCCGTATTCAATATTATTTCATTTACATGGGGCGTTGTCAGGTCTAGTGGGGGAGAAAACTGGGCTCTTTGTCCGGAGGAAATTTGGTGTGAGCTTTGGCAAGTTTTCACAAAGAGGCAAAATTCATAAAAAAAAGTCTCAAACTTACTTGGAAAGAAATCTTTTAATGATTTACGAGCAGTTTCCTTTCGATTGTTTTTCTCCAAGTCCGATAAAATATTTTCTCCTTCAGTAGAAAGTCTTCCATT
This sequence comes from Lepidochitona cinerea, assembly GCA_963971465.1. Classification (NCBI taxonomy): domain Eukaryota; kingdom Metazoa; phylum Mollusca; class Polyplacophora; order Chitonida; family Tonicellidae; genus Lepidochitona; species Lepidochitona cinerea. The sequence goes on from OZ020565.1 coordinate 527,804, forward strand.
CGGCCATATTGTTTCCCGAAGTAGCTCCATGTAAGAACAACATTGCTCTGTAGAGGTCAAAAGGGTCACCTGATCATCCAGCCATCTGTGTGGGGCAAAAAATAGAGAATATCTTCGAAAAGGATAGCTTGATTGATGATTTACTCCAAACTCTGGTGGACCAGAACTTGGTCAAAGAAAAATTCATATATTTTTTTTCATTATTTTTTTCTGGTACTTTTTCTGATTGATGGTTTACAATTATTTCACGTATATGGTGGCGATGCCAGGTTTAGTAGGGGAGGAGACCAGGCTCATTGACCAGAGGAAACTCCCGACCTTGGACGAGTACCTAGCAACTCTTACAAGGTTAACGAAAAATACATGTAGCTTTATGACATACATGCAGTAATATTTGTAATATCACAAAGCAAACAATCTGGGTTAACCTTATGGAACATTCATTCTAAACAGAGAGGTCAATATTAACCATAAATATTTCTGAGCAGATCGGAAATTTGGTAATTGAAATCAAATCTTTATTTTTGTTATTAACATATACCTATCAAGAGCTCTCCCAAGGAAGATTTGGATTCCGGTTAAAACATTTTCTCGACAAATCCACGTCGCTCTTTCTTCAAGACATCGTACACCGAGATCTAACACAGCCCGAGCTAACGGAATCTCTGTATGGCATCTCTCATCTAGACCTAGCAGAACACAGCATATTGTTATTAGGTATAACTTGAACATTGAAAATTCTAGAAATTACCCTAGTGGAGATGGATGTGTGGGGACAGAAAGTGTAAACCTCTGACTCTGATCATCCTTTCCACAAAGTTCAGTTTCATTATCCGCAATGACGCTGATCTGGCAAACAAAAGTTCTCGTGACAAAAAGTCACTGAAGTGCATGCTAATGAAAGGGTCACAATAAACCGTGTCAGTTTAGAAGATGTTTTTCAAATTGTATGGGATTGACATAATAATTTCTTTGATGCAGGAGCTATTATCTATCACATTGCGTCATAGACAAAATGAGCATGATTTCAACATCAGATTGATCTTAAAAATCAATGCAGCGTCATTTTGCCATACACAGAGGCTACTGTGCAAATGTCAATTATTAAGTTGAAAGGGTCTCTTTTGGGAATGGTTACAAGATGAACAAGAAATGAAAGCTTTTTTTGAGGCCTGTAGACAGCCCATGCATTTCTGAAGAGTCTTAATTAAAATAATTAATTCAAACTTTTACCACTCCTTCCATATCACTTACTGTCAGTAGTGGGTGGTTCCGGGGAGGCACAGCCGTCACCCTCTGACCTCAGTGGCATTTGTTCGTGTCGATCGCTCTCATAGTCCGTTATTCCACATACACCATCTGATTCTACTTTTAGATGCTCCCCACCAGGAGCTAATTGATTGGTCGGCATTTCATCTTGAATTATTCTGGCTAAATAGTCCTCGCCAAATCTATCATACGCCGAAAGAGGCGGCTAAAAGAAAAAAAAGAAAAACTTTTTAGATTTATTAAAAAGATGTCAATTTTTTGGTAATTGACCAATAATGGATAAATGATTGATGTTTTATGCTGTACTCAGGACTATTTCACTTATATGACGGTGCTGACAGGTTTAGAGGGGGAGGAAACCAGGTGAAAAACTCATGACCGTCAGCAAATACCTGGGGACCCTTCCACATAGGGCACGTCAGCAAACACCTGGGGACCCTTCCACATAGGGCACGTCAGCAAATACCTGGCGACCCTTCCACATAGGGCACCTCAGCAAATACCTGGGGACCCTTCCACATAGGGCACCTCAGCAAATACCTGGGGACCCTTCCACATAGGGCACGTGAGCAAATACCTGGGGACCCTTCCACATAGGGCACGTGAGCAAATACCTGGGGACCCTTCCACATAGGGCACGTCAGCAAATACCTGGGGACCCTTCCACATAGGGCACATCAGCAAATACCTGGGGACCCTTCCACATAGGGCACGTCAGCAAATACCTGGGGACCCTTCCACATAGGGCACGTCAGCAAATACCTGGGGACCCTTCCACATAGGGCACGTCAGCAAATCCCTGGCGACCCTTCCACATAGGGCACGTGAGCAAATACCTGGGGAGCCTTCCACATAGGGCACGTCAGCAAATACCTGGCGACCCTTCCACATAGGGCACGTCAGCAAATACCTGGGGACCCTTCCACATAGGGCACCTCAGCAAATACCTGGGGACCCTTCCACATAGGGCACGTGAGCAAATACCTGGGGACCCTTCCACATAGGGCACGTCAGCAAATACCTGGGGACCCTTCCACATAGGGAACGTGAGCAAATACCTGGGGACCCTTCCACATAGGGCACGTCAGCAAATACCTGATGACCCTTCCACATAGGGCACGTCAGCAAATACCTGGCGACCCTTCCACATAGGGCACGTCAGCAAATACCTGGGGACCCTTCCACATAGGGAACGTGAGCAAATACCTGGGGACCCTTCCACATAGGGCACGTCAGCAAATACCTGATGACCCTTCCACATAGGGCACGTCAGCAAATACCTGGGGACCCTTCCACATAGGGCACGTCAGCAAATACCTGGGGACCCTTCCACATAGGGCACGTCAGCAAATACCTGATGACCCTTCCACATAGGGCACGTCAGCAAATACCTGATGACCCTTCCACATAGGGCACGTCAGCAAATACCTGGCGACCCTTCCACATAGGGCACGTCAGCAAATACCTGATGACCCTTCCACATAGGGCACGTCAGCAAATACCTGATGACCCTTCCACATAGGGCACGTCAGCAAATACCTGGGGACCCTTCCACATAGGGCACGTCAGCAAATACCTGGCGACCCTTCCACATAGGGCACGTCAGCAAATACCTGATGACCCTTCCACATAGGGCACGTCAGCAAATACCTGATGACCCTTCCACATAGGGCACGTCAGCAAATACCTGATGACCCTTCCACATAGGGCACGTCAGCAAATACCTGGCGACCCTTCCACATAGGGCACGTGAGCAAATACCTGGGGACCCTTCCACATAGGGCACGTCAGCAAATACCTGGCGACCCTTCCACATAGGGCACGTCAGCAAATACCTGGGGACCCTTCCACATAGGGCACGTGAGCAAATACCTGGGGACCCTTCCACATAGGGCACGTCAGCAAATACCTGGGGACCCTTCCACATAGGGCACGTGAGCAAATACCTGGGGACCCTTCCACATAGGGCACGTCAGCAAATACCTGGCGACCCTTCCACATAGGGCACGTCAGCAAATACCTGATGACCCTTCCACATAGGGCACGTCAGCAAATACCTGGCGACCCTTCCACATAGGGCACGTCAGCAAATACCTGGCGACCCTTCCACATAGGGCACGTCAGCAAATACCTGGGGACCCTTCCACATAGGGCACGTGAGCAAATACCTGGGGACCCTTCCACATAGGGCACGTCAGCAAATACCTGGGGACCCTTCCACATAGGGCACGTGAGCAAATACCTGGGGACCCTTCCACATAGGGCACCTCAGCAAATACCTGGGGACCCTTCCACATAGGGCACGTCAGCAAATACCTGGCGACCCTTCCACATAGGGCACGTCAGCAAATACCTGATGACCCTTCCACATAGGGCACGTCAGCAAATACCTGGCGACCCTTCCACATAGGGCACGTCAGCAAATACCTGGCGACCCTTCCACATAGGGCATGTGAGTGAATACCTGGGGACCCTTCCACATAGGGCACGTCAGCAAATACCTGGCGACCCTTCCACATAGGGCACGTCAGCAAATACCTGGCGACCCTTCCACATAGGGCACGTCAGCAAATACCTGGCGACCCTTCCACATAGGGCACGTCAGCAAATACCTGGCGACCCTTCCACATAGGGAATGTGAGTGAATACCTGGGGACCCTTCCACATAGGGCACGTCAGCAAATACCTGGGGACCCTTCCACATAGGGCACGTCAGCAAATACCTGATGACCCTTCCACATAGGGCACGTCAGCAAATACCTGGGGACCCTTCCACATAGGGCACGTCAGCAAATACCTGGCGACCCTTCCACATAGGGCATGTGAGCAAATACCTGGGGACCCTTCCACATAGGGCACGTCAGCAAATACCTGGCGACCCTTCCACATAGGGCACGTCAGCAAATACCTGGGGACCCTTCCACATAGGGCACGTCAGCAAATACCTGATGACCCTTCCACATAGGGCACGTCAGCAAATACCTGGTGACCCTTCCACATAGGGCACGTGAGCAAATACCTGATGACCCTTCCACATAGGGCACGTCAGCAAATACCTGGCGACCCTTCCACATAGGGCACGTCAGCAAATACCTGATGACCCTTCCACATAGGGCACGTCAGCAAATACCTGATGACCCTTCCACATAGGGCACGTCAGCAAATACCTGGCGACCCTTCCACATAGGGCACGTCAGCAAATACCTGGGGACCCTTCCACATAGGGCACGTCAGCAAATACCTGATGACCCTTCCACATAGGGCACGTCAGCAAATACCTGGCGACCCTTCCACATAGGGCACGTCAGCAAATACCTGATGACCCTTCCACATAAGGCACGTCAGCAAATACCTGGCGACCCTTCCACATAGGGCACGTCAGCAAATACCTGATGACCCTTCCACATAGGGCACGTCAGCAAATACCTGGCGACCCTTCCACATAGGGCACGTCAGCAAATACCTGGTGACCCTTCCACATAGGGCATGTGAGCAAATACCTGGCGACCCTTCCACATAGGGCACGTCAGCAAATACCTGGGGACCCTTCCACATAGGGCACGTCAGGAAATACCTGATGACCCTTCCACATAGGGCACGTCAGCAAATACCTGGCGACCCTTCCACATAGGGCACGTCAGCAAATACCTGGGGACCCTTCCACATAGGGCACGTCAGCAAATACCTGATGACCCTTCCACATAGGGCACGTCAGCAAATACCTGGCGACCCTTCCACATAGGGCACGTCAGCAAATACCTGATGACCCTTCCACATAGGGCACGTCAGCAAATACCTGGCGACCCTTCCACATAGGGCACGTCAGCAAATACCTGATGACCCTTCCACATAGGGCACGTCAGCAAATACCTGGCGACCCTTCCACATAGGGCACGTCAGCAAATACCTGGGGACCCTTCCACATAGGGCACGTGAGCAAATACCTGGGGACCCTTCCACATAGGGCACGTGAGCAAATACCTGGGGACCCTTCCACATAGGGCACGTGAGCAAATACCTGGGGACCCTTCCACATAGGGCACGTCAGCAAATACCTGATGACCCTTCCACATAGGGCACGTCAGCAAATACCTGGCGACCCTTCCACATAGGGCACGTCAGCAAATACCTGATGACCCTTCCACATAGGGCACGTCAGCAAATACCTGGCGACCCTTCCACATAGGGCACGTCAGCAAATACCTGGTGACCCTTCCACATAGGGCATGTGAGCAAATACCTGGCGACCCTTCCACATAGGGCACGTCAGCAAATACCTGGGGACCCTTCCACATAGGGCACGTCAGCAAATACCTGATGACCCTTCCACATAGGGCACGTCAGCAAATACCTGGCGACCGTTCCACATAGGGCACGTCAGCAAATACCTGATGACCCTTCCACATAGGGCACGTCAGCAAATACCTGGCGACCCTTCCACATAGGGCACGTCAGCAAATACCTGATGACCCTTCCACATAGGGCACGTCAGCAAATACCTGGCGACCCTTCCACATAGGGCACGTCAGCAAATACCTGATGACCCTTCCACATAGGGCACGTCAGCAAATACCTGGCGACCCTTCCACATAGGGCACGTCAGCAAATACCTGGTGACCCTTCCACATAGGGCATGTGAGCAAATACCTGATGACCCTTCCACATAGGGCACGTCAGCAAATACCTGGCGACCCTTCCACATAGGGCACGTCAGCAAATACCTGGCGACCCTTCCACATAGGGCACGTCAGCAAATACCTGATGACCCTTCCACATAGGGCACGTCAGCAAATACCTGGCGACCCTTCCACATAGGGCACGTCAGCAAATACCTGATGACCCTTCCACATAGGGCACGTCAGCAAATACCTGGCGACCCTTCCACATAGGGCACGTCAGCAAATACCTGGGGACCCTTCCACATAGGGCACGTGAGCAAATACCTGGGGACCCTTCCACATAGGGCACGTGAGCAAATACCTGGGAACCCTTCCACATAGGGCACGTGAGCAAATACCTGGGGACCCTTCCACATAGGGCACGTCAGCAAATACCTGATGACCCTTCCACATAGGGCACGTCAGCAAATACCTGGCGACCCTTCCACATAGGGCACGTCAGCAAATACCTGATGACCCTTCCACATAGGGCACGTCAGCAAATACCTGGCGACCCTTCCACATAGGGCACGTCAGCAAATACCTGGTGACCCTTCCCCATAGGGCATGTGAGCAAATACCTGGCGACCCTTCCACATAGGGCACGTCAGCAAATACCTGGGGACCCTTCCACATAGGGCACGTCAGCAAATACCTGATGACCCTTCCACATAGGGCACGTCAGCAAATACCTGGCGACCCTTCCACATAGGGCACGTCAGCAAATACCTGGGGACCCTTCCACATAGGGCACGTCAGCAAATACCTGATGACCCTTCCACAAAGGGCACGTCAGCAAATACCTGGCGACCCTTCCACATAGGGCACGTCAGCAAATACCTGATGACCCTTCCACATAGGGCACGTCAGCAAATACCTGGCGACCCTTCCACATAGGGCACGTCAGCAAATACCTGATGACCCTTCCACATAGGGCACGTCAGCAAATACCTGGCGACCCTTCCACATAGGGCACGTCAGCAAATACCTGGTGACCCTTCCACATAGGGCATGTGAGCAAATACCTGATGACCCTTCCACATAGGGCACGTCAGCAAATACCTGGCGACCCTTCCACATAGGGCACGTCAGCAAATACCTGGCGACCCTTCCACATAGGGCATGTGAGTGAAAAACACACTCGGAAATTGTTACATTTTCTATTTATACACAGTCAAATTCAAACCAGGCACAGATGGATGGAAGGGTGTGTCAGACTGAGAGACCCTCGTTCTGTGGACAGAGAGAGTCACAGATGGATGGAAGGGTGTGTCAGACTGAGAGACCCTCGTTCTGTGGACAGAGAGAGTCACAGATGGATGGAAGGGTGTGTCAGACTGAGAGACCCTCGTTCTGCGGACAGAGAGAGTCACAGATGGATGGAAGGGTGTGTCAGACTGAGAGACCCTCGTTCTGCGGACAGAGAGAGTCACAGATGGATGGAAGGGTGTGTCAGACTGAGAGACCCTCGTACTGCGGACAGAGAGAGTCACAGATGGATGGAAGGGTGTGTCAGACTGAGAGACCCTCGTTCTGTGGACAGAGAGAGTCACAGATGGATGGAAGGGTGTGTCAGACTGAGAGACCCTCGTTCTGCAGGGAGAGGGTCACAGATGGATGGAAGGGTGTGTCAGACTGAGAGACCCTCGTTCTGCAGGGAGAGGGTCACAGATGGATGGAAGGGTGTGTCAGACTGAGAGACCCTCGTACTGCGGACAGAGAGAGTCACAGATGGATGGAAGGGTGTGTCAGACTGAGAGACCCTCGTTCTGTGGACAGAGAGAGTCACAGATGGATGGAAGGGTGTGTCAGACTGAGAGACCCTCGTACTGCGGACAGAGAGAGTCACAGATGGATGGAAGGGTGTGTCAGACTGAGAGACCCTCGTTCTGCGGACAGAGAGGGTCACAGATGGATGGAAGGGTGTGTCAGACTGAGAGACCCTCGTTCTGCAGGGAGAGTCACAGATGGATGGAAGGGTGTGTCAGACTGAGAGACCCTCGTACTGTGGACAGAGAGAGTCACAGATGGATGGAAGGGTGTGTCAGACTGAGAGACCCTCGTACTGCGGACAGAGAGAGTCACAGATGGATGGAAGGGTGTGTCAGACTGAGAGACCCTCGTACTGTGGACAGAGAGAGTCACAGATGGATGGAAGGGTGTGTCAGACTGAGAGACCCTCGTACTGCGGACAGAGAGGGTCACAGATGGATGGAAGGGTGTGTCAGACTGAGAGACCCTCGTTCTGCAGGGAGAGGGTCACAGATGGATGGAAGGGTGTGTCAGACTGAGAGACCCTCGTACTGCGGACAGAGAGAGTCACAGATGGATGGAAGGGTGTGTCAGACTGAGAGACCCTCGTACTGTGGACAGAGAGAGTCACAGATGGATGGAAGGGTGTGTCAGACTGAGAGACCCTCGTACTGCGGACAGAGAGAGTCACAGATGGATGGAAGGGTGTGTCAGACTGAGAGACCCTCGTACTGTGGACAGAGAGAGTCACAGATGGATGGAAGGGTGTGTCAGACTGAGAGACCCTCGTTCTGCAGGGAGAGGGTCACAGATGGATGGAAGGGTGTGTCAGACTGAGAGACCCTCGTTCTGTGGACAGAGAGGGTCACAGATGGATGGAAGGGTGTGTCAGACTGAGAGACCCTCGTACTGTGGACAGAGAGAGTCACAGATGGATGGAAGGGTGTGTCAGACTGAGAGACCCTCGTACTGCGGACAGAGAGAGTCACAGATGGATGGAAGGGTGTGTCAGACTGAGAGACCCTCGTACTGTGGACAGAGAGAGTCACAGATGGATGGAAGGGTGTGTCAGACTGAGAGACCCTCGTTCTGCAGGGAGAGGGTCACAGATGGATGGAAGGGTGTGTCAGACTGAGAGACCCTCGTTCTGTGGACAGAGAGGGTCACAGATGGATGGAAGGGTGTGTCAGACTGAGAGACCCTCGTTCTGTGGACAGAGAGAGTCACAGATGGATGGAAGGGTGTGTCAGACTGAGAGACCCTCGTTCTGTGGACAGAGAGAGTCACAGATGGATGGAAGGGTGTGTCAGACTGAGAGACCCTCGTACTGCGGACAGAGAGGGTCACAGATGGATGGAAGGGTGTGTCAGACTGAGAGACCCTCGTTCTGTGGACAGAGAGAGTCACAGATGGATGGAAGGGTGTGTCAGACTGTGAGACCCTCGTTCTGTGGACAGAGAGAGTCACAGATGGATGGAAGGGTGTGTCAGACTGAGAGACCCTCGTTCTGTGGACAGAGAGAGTCACAGATGGATGGAAGGGTGTGTCAGACTGAGAGACCCTCGTTCTGCGGACAGAGAGAGTCACAGATGGATGGAAGGGTGTGTCAGACTGAGAGACCCTCGTACTGCGGACAGAGAGAGTCACAGATGGATGGAAGGGTGTGTCAGACTGAGAGACCCTCGTTCTGCGGACAGAGAGGGTCACAGATGGATGGAAGGGTGTGTCAGACTGAGAGACCCTCGTTCTGCAGGGAGAGGGTCACAGATGGATGGAAGGGTGTGTCAGACTGAGAGACCCTCGTACTGTGGACAGAGAGAGTCACAGATGGATGGAAGGGTGTGTCAGACTGAGAGACCCTCGTACTGCGGACAGAGAGGGTCACAGATGGATGGAAGGGTGTGTCAGACTGAGAGACCCTCGTTCTGTGGACAGAGAGAGTCACAGATGGATGGAAGGGTGTGTCAGACTGAGAGACCCTCGTTCTGCGGACAGAGAGAGTCACAGATGGATGGAAGGGTGTGTCAGACTGAGAGACCCTCGTTCTGCAGGGAGAGGGTCACAGATGGATGGAAGGGTGTGTCAGACTGAGAGACCCTCGTTCTGTGGACAGAGAGAGTCACAGATGGATGGAAGGGTGTGTCAGACTGAGAGACCCTCGTTCTGCGGACAGAGAGAGTCACAGATGGATGGAAGGGTGTGTCAGACTGAGAGACCCTCGTTCTGCGGACAGAGAGAGTCACAGATGGATGGAAGGGTGTGTCAGACTGAGAGACCCTCGTACTGTGGACAGAGAGGGTCACAGATGGATGGAAGGGTGTGTCAGACTGAGAGACCCTCGTTCTGCAGGGAGAGGGTCACAGATGGATGGAAGGGTGTGTCAGACTGAGAGACCCTCGTACTGCGGACAGAGAGGGTCACAGATGGATGGAAGGGTGTGTCAGACTGAGAGACCCTCGTTCTGCGGACAGAGAGAGTCACAGATGGATGGAAGGGTGTGTCAGACTGAGAGACCCTCGTACTGCGGACAGAGAGGGTCACAGATGGATGGAAGGGTGTGTCAGACTGAGAGACCCTCGTACTGTGGACAGAGAGAGTCACAGATGGATGGAAGGGTGTGTCAGACTGAGAGACCCTCGTTCTGCAGGGAGAGTCACAGATGGATGGAAGGGTGTGTCAGACTGAGAGACCCTCGTACTGCGGACAGAGAGAGTCACAGATGGATGGAAGGGTGTGTCAGACTGAGAGACCCTCGTTCTGCGGACAGAGAGGGTCACAGATGGATGGAAGGGTGTGTCAGACTGAGAGACCCTCGTTCTGCAGGGAGAGGGTCACAGATGGATGGAAGGGTGTGTCAGACTGAGAGACCCTCGTTCTGCAGGGAGAGGGTCACAGATGGATGGAAGGGTGTGTCAGACTGAGAGACCCTCGTTCTGTGGACAGAGAGAGTCACAGATGGATGGAAGGGTGTGTCAGACTGAGAGACCCTCGTACTGTGGACAGAGAGAGTCACAGATGGATGGAAGGGTGTGTCAGACTGAGAGACCCTCGTACTGCGGACAGAGAGGGTCACAGATGGATGGAAGGGTGTGTCAGACTGAGAGACCCTCGTACTGCAGGGAGAGGGTCACAGATGGATGGAAGGGTGTGTCAGACTGAGAGACCCTCGTACTGTGGACAGAGAGGGTCACAGATGGATGGAAGGGTGTGTCAGACTGAGAGACCCTCGTACTGCGGACAGAGAGAGTCACAGATGGATGGAAGGGTGTGTCAGACTGAGAGACCCTCGTTCTGCAGGGAGAGGGTCACAGATGGATGGAAGGGTGTGTCAGACTGAGAGACCCTCGTACTGTGGACAGAGAGGGTCACAGATGGATGGAAGGGTGTGTCAGACTGAGAGACCCTCGTTCTGCAGGGAGAGGGTCACAGATGGATGGAAGGGTGTGTCAGACTGAGAGACCCTCGTACTGCGGACAGAGAGGGTCACAGATGGATGGAAGGGTGTGTCAGACTGAGAGACCCTCGTACTGTGGACAGAGAGAGTCACAGATGGATGGAAGGGTGTGTCAGACTGAGAGACCCTCGTACTGCGGACAGAGAGGGTCACAGATGGATGGAAGGGTGTGTCAGACTGAGAGACCCTCGTTCTGTGGACAGAGAGAGTCACAGATGGATGGAAGGGTGTGTCAGACTGAGAGACCCTCGTTCTGCGGACAGAGAGAGTCACAGATGGATGGAAGGGTGTGTCAGACTGAGAGACCCTCGTTCTGCAGGGAGAGGGTCACAGATGGATGGAAGGGTGTGTCAGACTGAGAGACCCTCGTTCTGTGGACAGAGAGAGTCACAGATGGATGGAAGGGTGTGTCAGACTGAGAGACCCTCGTTCTGCGGACAGAGAGAGTCACAGATGGATGGAAGGGTGTGTCAGACTGAGAGACCCTCGTTCTGCGGACAGAGAGGGTCACAGATGGATGGAAGGGTGTGTCAGACTGAGAGACCCTCGTTCTGCAGGGAGAGGGTCACAGATGGATGGAAGGGTGTGTCAGACTGAGAGACCCTCGTACTGTGGACAGAGAGAGTCACAGATGGATGGAAGGGTGTGTCAGACTGAGAGACCCTCGTACTGCGGACAGAGAGAGTCACAGATGGATGGAAGGGTGTGTCAGACTGAGAGACCCTCGTTCTGCAGGAAGAGTCACAGATGGATGGAAGGGTGTGTCAGACTGAGAGACCCTCGTACTGCAGGGAGAGTCACAGATGGATGGAAGGGTGTGTCAGACTGAGAGACCCTCGTTCTGTGGACAGAGAGAGTCACAGATGGATGGAAGGGTGTGTCAGACTGAGAGACCCTCGTACTGCGGACAGAGAGAGTCACAGATGGATGGAAGGGTGTGTCAGACTGAGAGACCCTCGTACTGCAGGGAGAGTCACAGATGGATGGAAGGGTGTGTCAGACTGAGAGACCCTCGTTCTGTGGACAGAGAGAGTCACAGATGGATGGAAGGGTGTGTCAGACTGAGAGACCCTCGTACTGCGGACAGAGAGAGTCACAGATGGATGGAAGGGTGTGTCAGACTGAGAGACCCTCGTACTGCAGGGAGAGTCACAGATGGATGGAAGGGTGTGTCAGACTGAGAGACCCTCGTTCTGTGGACAGAGAGAGTCACAGATGGATGGAAGGGTGTGTCAGACTGAGAGACCCTCGTTCTGTGGACAGAGAGAGTCACAGATGGATGGAAGGGTGTGTCAGACTGAGAGACCCTCGTACTGCGGACAGAGAGAGTCACAGATGGATGGAAGGGTGTGTCAGACTGAGAGACCCTCGTTCTGTGGACAGAGAGAGTCACAGATGGATGGAAGGGTGTGTCAGACTGAGAGACCCTCGTACTGCGGACAGAGAGAGTCACAGATGGATGGAAGGGTGTGTCAGACTGAGAGACCCTCGTTCTGTGGACAGAGAGAGTCACAGATGGATGGAAGGGTGTGTCAGACTGAGAGACCCTCGTTCTGTGGACAGAGAGAGTCACAGATGGATGGAAGGGTGTGTCAGACTGAGAGACCCTCGTTCTGTGGACAGAGAGAGTCACAGATGGATGGAAGGGTGTGTCAGACTGAGAGACCCTCGTACTGCGGACAGAGAGGGTCACAGATGGATGGAAGGGTGTGTCAGACTGAGAGACCCTCGTTCTGTGGACAGAGAGAGTCACAGATGGATGGAAGGGTGTGTCAGACTGAGAGACCCTCGTACTGCGGGGAGAGAGAGTCACAGATGGATGGAAGGGTGTGTCAGACTGAGAGACCCTCGTTCTGTGGACAGAGAGAGTCACAGATGGATGGAAGGGTGTGTCAGACTGAGAGACCCTCGTTCTGTGGACAGAGAGAGTCACAGATGGATGGAAGGGTGTGTCAGACTGAGAGACCCTCGTACTGTGGACAGAGAGAGTCACAGATGGATGGAAGGGTGTGTCAGACTGAGAGACCCTCGTACTGCGGACAGAGAGAGTCACAGATGGATGGAAGGGTGTGTCAGACTGAGAGACCCTCGTTCTGCAGGGAGAGGGTCACAGATGGATGGAAGGGTGTGTCAGACTGAGAGACCCTCGTTCTGCAGGGAGAGGGTCACAGATGGATGGAAGGGTGTGTCAGACTGAGAGACCCTCGTACTGCGGACAGAGAGGGTCACAGATGGATGGAAGGGTGTGTCAGACTGAGAGACCCTCGTTCTGCAGGGAGAGTCACAGATGGATGGAAGGGTGTGTCAGACTGAGAGACCCTCGTACTGTGGACAGAGAGAGTCACAGATGGATGGAAGGGTGTGTCAGACTGAGAGACCCTCGTTCTGCAGACAGAGAGAGTCACAGATGGATGGAAGGGTGTGTCAGACTGAGAGGCCCTCGTTCTGCGGACAGAGAGAGTCACAGATGGATGGAAGGGTGTGTCAGACTGAGAGACCCTCGTTCTGCAGGGAGAGTCACAGATGGATGGAAGGGTGTGTCAGACTGAGAGACCCTCGTACTGCGGACAGAGAGAGTCACAGATGGATGGAAGGGTGTGTCAGACTGAGAGACCCTCGTTCTGTGGACAGAGAGAGTCACAGATGGATGGAAGGGTGTGTCAGACTGAGAGACCCTCGTACTGCGGACAGAGAGAGTCACAGATGGATGGAAGGGTGTGTCAGACTGAGAGACCCTCGTACTGCGGACAGAGAGAGTCACAGATGGATGGAAGGGTGTGTCAGACTGAGAGACCCTCGTTCTGCAGGGAGAGGGTCACAGATGGATGGAAGGGTGTGTCAGACTGAGAGACCCTCGTACTGCGGACAGAGAGAGTCACAGATGGATGGAAGGGTGTGTCAGACTGAGAGACCCTCGTACTGTGGACAGAGAGGGTCACAGATGGATGGAAGGGTGTGTCAGACTGAGAGACCCTCGTACTGCGGACAGAGAGAGTCACAGATGGATGGAAGGGTGTGTCAGACTGAGAGACCCTCGTTCTGCAGGGAGAGGGTCACAGATGGATGGAAGGGTGTGTCAGACTGAGAGACCCTCGTTCTGCAGGGAGAGGGTCACAGATGGATGGAAGGGTGTGTCAGACTGAGAGACCCTCGTACTGCGGACAGAGAGGGTCACAGATGGATGGAAGGGTGTGTCAGACTGAGAGACCCTCGTTCTGCAGGGAGAGTCACAGATGGATGGCAGGGTGTGTCAGACTGAGAGACCCTCGTACTGTGGACAGAGAGAGTCACAGATGGATGGAAGGGTGTGTCAGACTGAGAGACCCTCGTTCTGCAGACAGAGAGAGTCACAGATGGATGGAAGGGTGTGTCAGACTGAGAGACCCTCGTTCTGCGGACAGAGAGAGTCACAGATGGATGGAAGGGTGTGTCAGACTGAGAGACCCTCGTTCTGCAGGGAGAGTCACAGATGGATGGAAGGGTGTGTCAGACTGAGAGACCCTCGTACTGCGGACAGAGAGAGTCACAGATGGATGGAAGGGTGTGTCAGACTGAGAGACCCTCGTTCTGTGGACAGAGAGAGTCACAGATGGATGGAAGGGTGTGTCAGACTGAGAGACCCTCGTACTGCGGACAGAGAGAGTCACAGATGGATGGAAGGGTGTGTCAGACTGAGAGACCCTCGTACTGCGGACAGAGAGAGTCACAGATGGATGGAAGGGTGTGTCAGACTGAGAGACCCTCGTTCTGCAGGGAGAGGGTCACAGATGGATGGAAGGGTGTGTCAGACTGAGAGACCCTCGTACTGCGGACAGAGAGAGTCACAGATGGATGGAAGGGTGTGTCAGACTGAGAGACCCTCGTACTGTGGACAGAGAGGGTCACAGATGGATGGAAGGGTGTGTCAGACTGAGAGACCCTCGTACTGCGGACAGAGAGAGTCACAGATGGATGGAAGGGTGTGTCAGACTGAGAGACCCTCGTTCTGCGGACAGAGAGAGTCACAGATGGATGGAAGGGTGTGTCAGACTGAGAGACCCTCGTTCTGCAGGGAGAGTCACAGATGGATGGAAGGGTGTGTCAGACTGAGAGACCCTCGTTCTGCAGGGAGAGGGTCACAGATGGATGGAAGGGTGTGTCAGACTGAGAGACCCTCGTACTGCGGACAGAGAGGGTCACAGATGGATGGAAGGGTGTGTCAGACTGAGAGACCCTCGTTCTGCAGGGAGAGGGTCACAGATGGATGGAAGGGTGTGTCAGACTGAGAGACCCTCGTTCTGTGGACAGAGAGGGTCACAGATGGATGGAAGGGTGTGTCAGACTGAGAGACCCTCGTTCTGCGGACAGAGAGAGTCACAGATGGATGGAAGGGTGTGTCAGACTGAGAGACCCTCGTACTGTGGACAGAGAGAGTCACAGATGGATGGAAGGGTGTGTCAGACTGAGAGACCCTCGTACTGTGGACAGAGAGAGTCACAGATGGATGGAAGGGTGTGTCAGACTGAGAGACCCTCGTACTGTGGACAGAGAGAGTCACAGATGGATGGAAGGGTGTGTCAGACTGAGAGACCCTCGTACTGCGGACAGAGAGGGTCACAGATGGATGGAAGGGTGTGTCAGACTGAGAGACCCTCGTTCTGCAGGGAGAGTCACAGATGGATGGAAGGGTGTGTCAGACTGAGAGACCCTCGTTCTGTGGACAGAGAGAGTCACAGATGGATGGAAGGGTGTGTCAGACTGAGAGACCCTCGTTCTGCGGACAGAGAGAGTCACAGATGGATGGAAGGGTGTGTCAGACTGAGAGACCCTCGTTCTGTGGACAGAGAGAGTCACAGATGGATGGAAGGGTGTGTCAGACTGAGAGACCCTCGTACTGCGGACAGAGAGAGTCACAGATGGATGGAAGGGTGTGTCAGACTGAGAGACCCTCGTTCTGTGGACAGAGAGAGTCACAGATGGATGGAAGGGTGTGTCAGACTGAGAGACCCTCGTACTGCGGACAGAGAGAGTCACAGATGGATGGAAGGGTGTGTCAGACTGAGAGACCCTCGTACTGCGGACAGAGAGGGTCACAGATGGATGGAAGGGTGTGTCAGACTGAGAGACCCTCGTTCTGCAGGGAGAGGGTCACAGATGGATGGAAGGGTGTGTCAGACTGAGAGACCCTCGTACTGCGGACAGAGAGAGTCACAGATGGATGGAAGGGTGTGTCAGACTGAGAGACCCTCGTTCTGTGGACAGAGAGAGTCACAGATGGATGGAAGGGTGTGTCAGACTGAGAGACCCTCGTACTGCGGACAGAGAGGGTCACAGATGGATGGAAGGGTGTGTCAGACTGAGAGACCCTCGTTCTGCGGACAGAGAGAGTCACAGATGGATGGAAGGGTGTGTCAGACTGAGAGACCCTCGTACTGCGGACAGAGAGAGTCACAGATGGATGGAAGGGTGTGTCAGACTGAGAGACCCTCGTACTGCGGACAGAGAGAGTCACAGATGGATGGAAGGGTGTGTCAGACTGAGAGACCCTCGTTCTGCAGGGAGAGTCACAGATGGATGGAAGGGTGTGTCAGACTGAGAGACCCTCGTACTGCGGACAGAGAGAGTCACAGATGGATGGAAGGGTGTGTCAGACTGAGAGACCCTCGTACTGCGGACAGAGAGGGTCACAGATGGATGGAAGGGTGTGTCAGACTGAGAGACCCTCGTTCTGTGGACAGAGAGAGTCACAGATGGATGGAAGGGTGTGTCAGACTGAGAGACCCTCGTACTGCAGGGAGAGGGTCACAGAGGTCACCGAATTCTACAGAAAATGGACCATTGGATTATACATCAGACAGTAAAGATACATGTAGTTTGTATTCAGGTTCAGCATAAGGTATGTCCCACTTACACCACCAAATGTACCTCTTAATTGAAGAGTTCCACTATTCCACTAATGGAAAAAGAAATCATTTAATGCACGGATGGTATAAATGTCCCCCCCCCCCCCCACCCGCTCCTTACCTCATTTGCAATGATTCCGAAGCTAAGTTTTATTTCATCCTCATCTTCGGTGGTCTCTTCAAAGGATTTCACGATAGGGGAGGATTCCTTTCTGGAGAGACTTGGCAGCTTATCCTGGGTAATGCTCGGTAACGCTGTCACAATTTTACCAAACACTCCTGACACGGTACGAACAAACATCTGAAATAGACCAGGGAAAATATGGAAAAGATTTTAATTTTAGACCATTCATGTAAGACTGAATAAAAGTACACAAAATTAAAAATGACGGGGAGGAACATGCATTCATTTTAGTTGATTCATACATTGTAAGTTGATTTTAAAAAATTGACAATAATTTCCAAATTTTGTTTTAATGAAAAAATAACAACATTTGTGAATAACATATCGTAGAACTAAACTGTTTCTATTCAAAATTTACTCATAAAGATGTCATGATTTCGGAAATGAGGCCCACAATCACCAGTTACATTTTAAGTTTTACACTAACTTTACGTACCTTATCAATTCTCGGTACATTTAGTTCCGGAGCTTTACGGACAAAAGCTATATGTGACTTTCCTTCATACGCTAAGAATTCTTTTATTTCTTCTCCATTACAAAGGGTATCCTTTTCGATAATAACCTAGGAAATAAAAGTAAAGATATGGGTTGTATATCTAAATACTCATGTCTGTCTAATGAAAGGTCATGGGTTTTGCTTTATTACAATATCTTTTGATTGGGTATAAAGGTCTACATGAAATACTCCTCTTTTTAACACAATTTGAAACTTTTCTCCAAGTTTATTTTAGTCAAGAAGATTTTCCCTGTGAAGAATATAGTCAAGTAATGAACTATTGTCAGGTTACCTAGAATGTGTGTGAGTGCGTGTGTGTTGAGTGGATGTGTGTGACAAGACGGGTATGGATCCTACTATCTACTGTAGAGCCAGCAATTTAGGTGGGAAACCTGCTTGTTAAAATTTAGGTGGGGGCCTGCTGGTTAAGATTTAGGTGGGGGCCTGCTGGCTGAAATTCAGGTGGGAAACCTGCTGGTTGAAATTCAGGTGGGAAACCTGCTGGTTGAAATTTAGGTGGGGGCCTGCTTGTTGAAATTTAGGTGGGGGCCTGGTGGTTGAAATTTAGGTGGTGGCCTGCTGGTTAAGATTTAGGTGGGGGTCTGCTGGCCGAAATTCAGGTGGGAAACCTGCTGGTTGAAATTTAGGTGGGAAACCTGCTTGTTGAAATTTAGGTGGGGGCCTGCTGGTTAAGATTTACGTGGGGGACTGCTGGCTGAAATTCAGGTGGGAAACCTGCTGGTTGAGATTTAGGTGGGGGCCTGCTGGTTTAAATTCAGGTGGGGACCTGGTGGTTGAAATTTAGGTGGGGGCCTGCTGGTTGAAATTTAGGTGGGGGCCTGCTGGTTGAGATTTAGGTGGGTGGCCTACAGGCTGAAATTTACGTAGGTGGGAAGCCTGCTGGCTGAAATTTAGGTGGGAAGCCTGCATGCTGAATTTTAGGAAGAAAGCCTGCTGGCTGAAATTTAGGATTAGCCTGCTGGCTGAAATATAGATGGGTGGCCTGCAGGCTGAAATTTAGGAAGAAAGCCTGCTGGCTGAAATATAGATGGGTGGCCTGCAGGCTGAAATTTAGGAAGGAAGCCTGCTGGCTGAATTATTTTTCAGGGAGACCTGCTTGCTAAAAGGATAAGTCTTCTAACCATTGAGTGCCAGGAACAGAAGCCTTACTTTGAGATTTATCGGTTAAATTTATGATCAACGGACAATCAATAAAATAATAAAACTCCAATCCAAACAACAGTCTTACCTGTAGAAATTTCTCCAAGTATTTCCGTCTTCCCTCTACCGCAGCCTTGTCCATGTTTCCAAACGGGAGGGACATCCAACGTTTTGGTCCCTTCACATCTAAACGGCACAAATAGAAATGGTGGAGTTTTAAGTTTGTCCTAATTAACTCAAATAGCTTTGAGGTGAGTTTAAGTTTTAGTTAAGTAAATTTACCTTTAAGGTGAGTTTTATGTTCTAATTAACTAAATTTACCTTTAAGGTGAGTTTTATGTTCTAATTAAACTAATTTACCTTTAAGGTGAGTTTTATAAACTGGATTGTCTTCTAGCCGAGCCTGTAAATGAACAAACTCTCGAAACCGTCTCATCACCGTTCCTTTCCTTAAAACGATCTCACTGTTTGCCCAATACCAAGCTTCAAACTGAAACAAAAAAATTAAAGTGAAGTTAAAAGTTGATACATGTATATTATGTTTGGAAATAAAAGATCCCAAAGTTTATATTGATACATTTACTACACGTACATGTGAGATTAAAACTTGTCATATATTATTGAATCAGTTTTAGTTCATTACAACATATCATTGGGTATGAAGGTCTAAATGACATCATGTACCCCCCTTTTTAACACATTTAGAAACTTGTCTTCATGGCTTACTCATGGCTCAGTAGGTAGAGCGTTGGACGCTCAATCCGAACAGCCTTCCACTAATGGGTCGCGGATTCGAATCCCACTCAGTCCAAAAATTGGAAAATTTTCTGACTGGGTTTTTCACTTGAACGACCTATGTGGGATGGTTGCCAGTTACCAACGGAAGGTTGTGGGTTTCCTCCCACAACAAAACTGGCAACGCCGCCATATAAGTGAAATAATCTTAAGCGCGGCGTAAAACACCAAACAATCAATCAATTGACCTTTCCCCGAAACGTTCTTTTATGGCAACGGATGTCCGACAAACTGGAAACATTGTTGCAACCTAAGAAAGTGGCTGTGACGTTGAATTGTGACGTTGTGTTTAAGCCTGAATTTACCACGTGTTGTCGGACATAATAGAACCTTGTCCAGCAACGTGAGCGTGTCGGGGAAACGTCAATCATAGCTTAGTCAAGAAGATTTTCCCTGTGCCCCTGTTGTGTTAGCATATTAGTACCGTCTATCGAATCGAGACCAGTATACTGTATTTGAGGTTTTCACCCATTAGTACTTCTGTGTTACAATATCCAGTGCTGGAACCGGTTTCACAAAGCGGAGTAACCTAAGTTTTCCGGTAAATGCCATAGCAATGTATCTCTACAATATGGGTTGCAATGACATTTGCGTGAAAACTTGCATTACACCGCACAGGTCCTTTTCGGACAGTCGACATCAGGGCAAGCTGAACAACAAAGCCTCCGCCAAGACACTGTTGCCCAGATCATCACAAATGCTTTTAAACAAATGAAAAGAGACTTTGTTCCGACAGTATAAGCTTAAAACAACAGGAATGATTCATAGCTCTCCATAATTAAACAACAGGAATGATTCATAGATCTCCATAATTAAACAACAGGAATGATTCATAGCTCTCCATAATTAAACAACAGGAATGATTCATAGCTCTCCATAATTAAACAACAGGAATGATTCATAGCTCTCCATAATTTAACAACAGGAATGATTCATAGCTCTCCATAATTTAACAACAGGAGTGATTCATAGCTCTCCATAATTAAACAACAGGAATGATTCATAGCTCTCCATAATTAAACAACAGGAGTGATTCATAGCTCTCCATAATTAAACAACAGGAGTGAT
Organism: Lepidochitona cinerea; assembly: GCA_963971465.1. NCBI lineage: Eukaryota > Metazoa > Mollusca > Polyplacophora > Chitonida > Tonicellidae > Lepidochitona > Lepidochitona cinerea. The sequence goes on from OZ020565.1 coordinate 548,523, forward strand.
TCATAGACCTCCATAATTAAACAACAGGAGTGATTCATAGACCTCCATAATTAAACAACAGGAGTGATTCATAGACCTCCATAATTAAACAACAGGAGTGATTCATAGCTCTCCATAATTAAACAACAGGAGTGATTTATATCTCTCCATAATCAAACAACAGGAGTGATTCATAGCTCTCCATAATTAAACAACAGGAGTGATTCATAGACCTCCATAATTAAACAACAGGAGTGATTCATAGCTCTCCATAATTAAACAACAGGAGTGATTTATATCTCTCCATAATCAAACAACAGGAGTGATTCATAGCTCTCCATAATTAAACAACAGGAGTGATTCATAGACCTCCATAATTAAACAACAGGAGTGATTCATAGCTCTCCATAATTAAACAACAGGAGTGATTTATATCTCTCCATAATCAAACAACAGGAGTGATTCATAGCTCTCCATAATTAAACAACAGGAGTGATTCATAGACCTCCATAATTAAACAACAGGAGTGATTCATAGCTCTCCATAATTAAACAACAGGAGTGATTTATATCTCTCCATAATCAAACAACAGGAGTGATTCATAGCTCTCCATAATTAAACAACAGGAGTGATTCATAGACCTCCATAATTAAACAACAGGAGTGATTCATAGCTCTCCATAATTAAACAACAGGAGTGATTCATAACTCTCCATAATTAAACAACAGGAGTGATTCATAGATCTCCATAAGTAAACAACAGGAGTGATTTATATCTCTCCATAATTAAACAACAGGAGTGATTCATAGCTCTCCATAATTAAACAACAGGAGTGATTCATAGACCTCCATAATTAAACAACAGGAGTGATTCATAGCTCTCCATAATTAAACAACAGGAGTGATTTATATCTCACCATAATTAAACAACAGGAATGATTCATAGATCTCCATAAGTAAACAACAGGAGTGATTTATATCTCTCCATAATTAAACAACAGGAGTGATTTATATCTCTCCATAATTAAACAACAGGAGTGATTCATAGATCTCCATAATTAAACAACAGGAATGATTCATAGCTCTCCATAATTAAACAAGAGTTTCGGGAAACCCAAAATACGCCCGGAAAGGCACAGTAACTGCGGCCATACCAAAACAAAACAAATCCTTCCATATTTATTTGGATTTAATTTTCAAAATTCAGAGGAAGCAGGTTGAAGCTTGGTAAAATGTGATGTAATGTCAACAAAATGAAATCTTACCACTAAAACCTTTAAAAATCATCTGTTTCAAATTTAAAATGGGCTATTTGGATCAAAGATTATTAACAAGATTTGTACTCGGTCTCGCTGCTGTTAAATCGTGATGTTAAACATTGCTTGTTGTCAATATAGTTTGGACTAAAATGTTTCAATTTTTTAGAAGAGTAGTTTATAATTTACTAATCATACTTAAACAAATGCAATTAATTGGCAATTTTGCAGCTCACACCAATTCAAGTAGATTTGAAAATTTTTCTCATAATATCATTTTTCTATATTATTTGGCTACAAAAAAAAAACAGTTCAGTATGGCATGGCTCAAACATTAATACAAAGCCTTCAGTTAGGCCATGTGGTAGACCATAAAACCATAAAACCTTCAACACTTGTAGTGATAAGAGACTTAGAGCTTTAGAGTATGTTTAAATAGAGGCATGTATGTAAATAGAACAAGGCTGGGTTACTTATCTCTTTATCTGTAGATAAAACTTTAATCCTTCTATGTATTTTTCATTTGATTAAAACGTTATAAATTGATTTAAGAATAGTTTTAATCAATTTAGAAACATTATTGCAATTTGAAAAAATCCTTTTTTGATGAGAATCGGAAAAGTAGAAGCCATTTTATAATTTAAAGGTTATTTTCATGAAAATAAAAGTAAGAATAAAAGGGAATGTACATAATCCAATAATTTGCAATAGTTGATATCATAAACAATTTTTTTACACACTGTCTGTTAATATGGTATGTAACATGAAAGATTTGAAAACATCGGATCATATTTGTTACGGAGAGAAAAAGTAAATATTACATAACCGAATATGGCTGCCATATTATGCAATGTATGATGTCAAAAATAGTTTGCGACACACCTTCCACCCATAAGGTATATACTCAGAAAAAATTGTGCAGATGGAATCAAAACTTTGGAAGTTATGGAGCGGAAGGGAATATTACATAATCCAATATAACTCCCATATTATGTAACCAGTGATGTTAAAAATAGTTTGCGACACACCTTCTACCAAGGGTTTATCTAGCCATGCGTCTCGCCGTCTTTGAGACGGCTTTCCTTGAGCTGAGACACTGAGGCGGTCTGTCAAACTTCGAGACGGTTCAATACTTCTTTTAATGTAAAAAACCTACCCATGAGACGGCGACGAATAGTTTTATTTAAAGCGAAAATCGCCTATGATTTCTCCGCATTTGCCATGTTAACTGGTCAGGAAATCCTCATGTCAAACACCAAAGCGAGGCATCACCTTGTTCGTAAGGTAAATCTCCCCGTTTGCGATTGATATGTACGTTTGTTTAATGTTAGTCTCAACCAATGACTCCTTTGAACAGAGGACTCGCGGAAAATGGTAAATCGAAAAAGAGGCTATTACCTTGTTCTCAGAAATCCGCGTAGATCGAGAATTGTAAGCCCGAAAACCCTATTGCTTCCAACACTAATATTAAAAGAATGTGGAATGGGGTAGATCATGGTGACTGTCACGTGTTGAAAAAGTGTTGGAAAACGAATCCATGCAAATGTCTAAAAAAATTTCAGATTTCTTTGGAAAGCGTCGGCCTGTTACCGAAACAGCGGCACAAGCGGAGGTTGTCAGTGACGAGACTGACGACAACGATACTGAAACCACTGATAGCCCAACTCCGACAACCAAACGACCTCGAATACAAATTAGAAAGTTTTCACCATTATGGCTGAAAAACTTCGCGTGGCTGAGATATAACGAGGCCGAGGATTTGATGTTTTGTTTTCAGTGCCGGAAAACAGATAGGCGAGGTGTGTGGAGCGATGGAACCAGGAATTTTAGGTAATGTTACTTGTATGAACTTTTGTAATCCGTTTTCTGAAGCAAAGTAAATAGAGGTTATGCAGTCGGATCACGTGATTTATCGTCTGCAAACATTGACGCGCGTAAAAACTTGTCAGCTTCTTGAAATTGTCTTGAATTTCTTCAGATATTGCTTTACTAATCTTTTATCTGCCAAAGCATGTGTCATTTACAAATAATACTACCGAGTACCGAATTAAAACCACACAGGCAAAATTTGTGCAACATGATTTTTTCCTAAATCGGGACAGCCATTTTACAACATACGATACTGTCGTAAAACGGCGCTTTCTGCAGTGATTGGAAATATGCAACCGCTAAATACAAGACCCAGTGTTTTGAGGCAGATCAAGCTAACTTTTTCGAATTTATTGGTGATTTCTTTCTTAGATATATTAGAAATGTTTACGGTTTCATGCAAATATTCGAAGTTGCAAAAAAAAAATTTCATTTTTGTCATAAAGTGATAAACCGTAACTTTTGTGAAATTCCGTGTCCTGATTTAGGAAGGGTTGTCCCGTTTTAGGGGAAATAGTCAAATTTTTAAGACGATTTTTGAAATAGTTAGCTGCTTAGAGAGACAAAATCATTGGATTATTTAATAAAGTCTATAAACTTCAGAATATAAACATTTTAACTTTTTGTCTTGTATTTTGAATCTGCGATGAAAAATAGAAAAGTGTCCCGATTTAGGGCGAGTGACTGTACTACTAGACTACTACTACCCTTTTTTTAATTTATTTATTTATTTTACACTCAGCTTCATTGTTAGAATTTACATTATTTCAATTTTTACTTTTAATTTTCTAATTTAAATTTACCTATATCTGCGATTAAATTTAAACATTACAAACAATGTGAAAGATGTTTTATACTTAATCATTGGGAATGCCCTGTTTCATTGTTTGTAATTACACCAGTTAAAATAAATTAACATTTAGGCCTAATCATATTTATCTATTTTTTTAAAATATTTTACTTCTTGATTAAATAAATGTCACACTAAAAAAAAAAAATCTGTAAAGCTACTGTGGTGATGTTTTTAAATTGTGTTTAAATTAGGTACCTGTTTGATATCAATGGATAAAGTGATTGTGCAGAAGAATGCAGATTTAATTTTGAATGTAATTTAATTCTGTAGAATTAAAAAGACCTTGTTTCAACTTTTCAGGTTGAAAACTTTGAAAGTGCATGCACTCTCAGAGGAACACCGATTTGCTGTTAATAGTGAAATGCAGCCTACCATTGCTGAAGGGAATGTAAAACGTAAGAAGGCTTTCCTACTAGCCCTGAAAGCCGTGTTTTGGCTTGCCAAAGAGGAGATTTCAAATATCAAGTATAAAAGCCTTCTAAACTTTTTGCAGCAGCTTGGAGTTCAAGATTCTCAAGTCCTGAACCATGCAGGGAACGCACAGTATAATAGTCCGGGAATATTCAACCAACTTTTGTCCTCACTTGATTTTGTCGTTCAAAGCTGCATGAAAAAACAACTGAGAAACTCTCCCTTCATTGCAGTTGGCATAGATGAGAGCACTGACAGATCTCAAGAAAAACACATTGCTGTGGTAGTTCGTTTCATTAACCAATCATATGAAGTTGAGACAACATTCTTAAAATTAAGATCTATCAAAGATGGTACTGCTGTTTCGATTTTGGGTTCACTCTCTGAGATACTTCAAGAGTTTGACGTGCCTTACTCTAAGGTTGCAGGTCTGGGAGCCGATGGGGTGAATGTGATGTCGAGTACTTTGAATGGACTTACTGGATTAGTACAGGTGAAGAACCCATTCTGCGTATACATCCACTGTGTTTGTCATAGACTTGCTCTTGCTCTTAGTAACTGCCAAACTTCTATTCCAAGCCTCACATCACTCAGTAAAATAATTGCAAGCGTTTACAACTACGTTCAATATAGCAAGCTAGAGAGATTTAAGGACATTGCAGAAATCTTACAATGTGAAACCCTGAAATTTAAACGGATTTTTGATATCAGGTGGCTGAGTTTGGGAGAGGCTGTAATCGCTGTCCTCCGCAATTACGAGCCTTTAATGGTCCTTGTTTCACAGGATGCAAGAGAAGGCGACCCAGTGGCTATTGGTATAAATCAACAATTTTCAAGCTATAAGTATGTGGCCTTACTTCATCTAATCGCTGACGTCTTGGGAATATTAAATCATTTGAGTAGGATCTTTCAGCACAATGACATTGGGTTTTCTGTCGTCAGACTACAGGTACAATCATTTGATTTCCCCCTAAAATTGTGCGAATTAAATGTGTAAGCTTTCATTTTATGTAAAAATTGACATCTGTATAACTTTTTGTTTTGCTTTTATTAAATCAATGTTAGATAAGAATCGTTTAATGCTTTTCTAAAATGCATAATTAAAAATGAAAGTTGCATAGTAAGAGGCAGTCTTTTCCTAATTATTCACTGTTTTTCTAATTTAAATCATTGTTTTTTTATTAAAGCTACAAGACAGTATTGAGACTTTGGACAGTTTAGCCCGGGATGATGGACCATACATGGCCAGTCTGAAAAATAGTTTGACTCCAGAAAACATGTTCAAGGGTGTTACTTTGAAAACAGATGGTCGTCGTGGAGAACCCAACCAAAAGGAGTTATATGAACAGTGGAGACAGGAGCTTGTGGCAACTCTATCCAATAACATAAAAACCAGGTTCCCTAAAGTAGACCTTCTTGATGCCATGAAGGTACAGTAGTTCACTCCATATTATTGTCACATAAAAAAATATTTCTGTAGAAACTGATAATCATATCATTTCTATAAATTCTATTTCAGATATTTATATTCACCTGATGAATGTGATTTTACTCTGCAAGTTTAAACGTTTCACTATTCACATTTGTGTCATTTAATCTTTTCGCTAATATGTATTTTTCCAAAATCTTTTTATTGTCAATTTCTTTTAGATTTTTGAACCAGCTGCATATCCTACCGATAGTACTCTTGTTGGATGGGGAAACGACGATCTTGATTTACTGCTGAAGCATTATGGGGCAAGCAAAACAAATAGGGAAGATGAGGTTTTCAACGAATTGGTTGACCCAGATGGAGCAAGAGGGGAGTTTTTGGCTTTTAAGAGAGTTGTTGCACGTAATAGAGGTACTGGAGGGCAGGGGCAGCAGTTCCATAGTTACAGGCCAACGGAGCTCATGCAAATTCTTTTTTCAAAAGATGAACATAGAGTTCTTTTTCCAGGTATAAATACTTCTCTAGCTAATAAACAAACAGAAATTCAACCAGTCTACTTTTGCTGTTTAAACACTTATCATTGGACATGATTTCCATAAACATGAAAGATATCCTGAGACTTGCACATGTATATATTCTTTTAACACAATAAGAAGCTTGTCTCCATGGTTATTTTATACAAGATTTTCCCTGTGCCCATGTGTTTTAGTGTTCATAGATATATGTATATATTCCTAAGCTCAACTATATAACACCAAAACACATATATATATATATTTTTTTTTTTTTTAATATTGTTTTAGAGATGTTCAAGCTGATGAACCTTGCTGTGTGTGTTCTTGTTGGAAATTCTGAAGCCGAGCGAGTATTTAGCTGCCAGAATCGAATTAAGTCCAGGCTTCGAACAAGATTGACAGTCAAGCACCTTGATCAGCTCATTCGTATATCATATTCCAACAAGACAAGCTTTCCATTTGATGAAGCTTTAGACCATTTTCTGAGGCAATCTAGAAGACTGTGAATTTGTAGCCAAAGTCTTCATTTTAAGAACAGTTCACTACATTTCTAACGATGTAAATAACTCTTTCATTATCCAATTCCAAATATTTGTCTTACTCTTTGCCGATGACGCTGTGCTTTTCTCTAAAACGCCCGAGGGATTAAATCTCCTGTTAAAGAACTTGAAAGAATACTGTGATAAATATGATCTTACTGTTAACACTAAAAAGACTAAAATAATGGTCTTTGGAACCAAAAAATACAAAGGTAATTTCCGTTGGTTATACAATAATTTACTATTAGAAGTAGTCGATACTTTCTGTTATCTTGGTGTCTCATTTAAATACAACTTGTCAATGAAAGAAGCACCCAAACTACTAATTGAAAAGGCAAAGAAAGCTGTTTATATGTTAAAACTATGTTTTAAAAAAGTCAATTTTAATATACAATTAAAAATTGAATTGTTTGATAAGATCATAAAACCAATGTTATTGTACGGCTGTGAGCTATGGGGCTTTATTGATTTTAGAGACGTTGAAGTTGTACATACTCAATTTTTGAAATATGTATTAGGGGTCCCCAAAAATACGCCAAATATGTTTTTATATTCGGAGTTTGGTCGTTTCCCTCTGATTGTTCATTGTAAACTAAGAATAGCTAAGTATTGGTGTAGAATTAATAGCAAGCAAGACAGCTTAATCTTCCGACTTTTACACCACCAGATAAATACGGAAAGACGACTTAAGTCAACGTACAATTGGGGTGCTGAAGTGAAAAAATTATTGTTTAGTCATGGGTATGGTTTTATTTTTGTGTATAATGGAATTACTTTTTCTCATAAACATTTCTTACAAACATTAAAAGACAGTTTTATCCAGAATTGTAGATCCGACATTTACAATTCCTCCAGATATGATAGCTATGTTACTTTTATGAATACTGACTTTGTACCCTCTAAGTTCCTTACATTTTGCTCTTCTGTAAGCTGGAAACTCTTTAAAGGCGTTTCTAGATTTCGTTGTGGTTATCATGGTCTTAATATAGAAAAGGGAAGATATCTTAATATACCGAAAAATGAAAGACTTTGTACAAAATGTAAAATGCGTTGTATTGAAAATGAGTACCATGTTATATTATGTTGTCCAGCCTATTCACACATAAGACGTCTATACTTACATAAATATTATCTATCTTGGCCGACTTTACATAAGTTTCACAAATTAATGAATGTTTCCAGTAGAAAATCCTTTTTATCGTTAGCAAAATTAATTCTCTCAATTATTGATGAGAGAAATGCGCTGCCTAATGTATAAATTAGTTAGTTTTTTTTTTTGTGTGTGTTTTGTTTTTATTTGTATTTTTTTTTTGTTTTTTTTTGTTTTTTTTTTTTGTTTTTGTTTTTTTTTTTGTATTGTTTTTTTTGTCGGTGTTCTGTATATGTTGTTCTTCTATTATGTACTTGAACTGTTTTGGGAGAGAAGCCACTTGGCTTATCCTGTAATAAACTAAACTGAAACATTACTGTCACACTTTCAGAGTTCAAGCATATTAAAAAATAACACCAATTCAGCACATTGAATTTTCCTATTTGTTTATTTTTTGGTAACATTTTCATATTCCAATACATTACAAATCATTTTCAACTTGGGTAAACTAATGGGTAGATGGCTGAACACGCCGTTTTCACGATACGATTTGGAGTATGAACTTGTCTTAAGCCAATAAAAAGGTATGAATTTGATTTGTCGTAATGGTTTATCAGCAAATCAAATTTATCCATTTGCATACTATGATACCATATGATATGCCAAGTTGTTACTACAAATCGCGCGTAAAAACGGATCATACTTAGAGACTTTATGACATAGCTGGATTTTTGTCTTTTGCCTGGAGATTGAGACACCCTGAAACTGAGTTCTAGATAAACCCCTGCCTTCTACCCATAAGGTATATACTCAGAAAAAATTGTGCAGATGGAATCAAAACTTTAGAAGTTATGGAGCGGAAGGGAAAGCGGACGCCGGACAGCCGGACTTCCAGACTTCCGGACTGCCGGACGGACGGAGATGATACCATAATACAGCCCGCTTTTCAAGCCGGGCGTATAACAACAGGAATGATTCATAGATCTCCATAATTAAACAACAGGAGTGATTTATATCTCTCCATAATTAAACAACAGGAGTGATTTATATCTCTCCATAATTAAACAACAGGAGTGATTCATAGATCTCCATAAGTAAACAACAGGAGTGATTTATATCTCTCCATAATTAAACAACAGGAGTGATTCATAGCTCTCCATAATTAAACAACAGGAGTGATTCATAGACCTCCATAATTAAACAACAGGAGTGATTTATATCTCTCCATAATTAAACAACAGGAGTGATTCATAGCTCTCCATAATTAAACAACAGGAGTGATTTATATCTCACCATAATTAAACAACAGGAATGATTCATAGATCTCCATAAGTAAACAACAGGAGTGATTTATATCTCTCCATAATTAAACAACAGGAGTGATTTATATCTCTCCATAATTAAACAACAGGAGTGATTCATAGATCTCCATAATTAAACAACAGGAATGATTCATAGCTCTCCATAATTAAACAAGAGTTTCGGGAAACCCAAAATACGCCCGGAAAGGCACAGTAACTGCGGCCATACCAAAACAAAACAAATCCTTCCATATTTATTTGGATTTAATTTTCAAAATTCAGAGGAAGCAGGTTGAAGCTTGGTAAAATGTGATGTAATGTCAACAAAATGAAATCTTACCACTAAAACCTTTAAAAATCATCTGTTTCAAATTTAAAATGGGCTATTTGGATCAAAGATTATTAACAAGATTTGTACTCGGTCTCGCTGCTGTTAAATCGTGATGTTAAACATTGCTTGTTGTCAATATAGTTTGGACTAAAATGTTTCAATTTTTTAGAAGAGTAGTTTATAATTTACTAATCATACTTAAACAAATGCAATTAATTGGCAATTTTGCAGCTCACACCAATTCAAGTAGATTTGAAAATTTTTCTCATAATATCATTTTTCTATATTATTTGGCTACAAAAAAAAAACAGTTCAGTATGGCATGGCTCAAACATTAATACAAAGCCTTCAGTTAGGCCATGTGGTAGACCATAAAACCATAAAACCTTCAACACTTGTAGTGATAAGAGACTTAGAGCTTTAGAGTATGTTTAAATAGAGGCATGTATGTAAATAGAACAAGGCTGGGTTACTTATCTCTTTATCTGTAGATAAAACTTTAATCCTTCTATGTATTTTTCATTTGATTAAAACGTTATAAATTGATTTAAGAATAGTTTTAATCAATTTAGAAACATTATTGCAATTTGAAAAAATCCTTTTTTGATGAGAATCGGAAAAGTAGAAGCCATTTTATAATTTAAAGGTTATTTTCATGAAAATAAAAGTAAGAATAAAAGGGAATGTACATAATCCAATAATTTGCAATAGTTGATATCATAAACAATTTTTTTACACACTGTCTGTTAATATGGTATGTAACATGAAAGATTTGAAAACATCGGATCATATTTGTTACGGAGAGAAAAAGTAAATATTACATAACCGAATATGGCTGCCATATTATGCAATGTATGATGTCAAAAATAGTTTGCGACACACCTTCCACCCATAAGGTATATACTCAGAAAAAATTGTGCAGATGGAATCAAAACTTTGGAAGTTATGGAGCGGAAGGGAATATTACATAATCCAATATAACTCCCATATTATGTAACCAGTGATGTTAAAAATAGTTTGCGACACACCTTCTACCCATAAGGTATATACTCAGAAAAAATTGTGCAGATGGAATCAAAACTTTAGAAGTTATGGAGCGGAAGGGAAAGCGGACGCCGGACAGCCGGACTGCCGGACTTCCAGACTTCCGGACTGCCGGACGGACGGAGATGATACCATAATACAGCCCGCTTTTCAAGCCGGGCGTATAACAACAGGAATGATTCATAGATCTCCATAATTAAACAACAGGAGTGATTTATATCTCTCCATAATTAAACAACAGGAGTGATTTATATCTCTCCATAATTAAACAACAGGAGTGATTTATATCTCTCCATAATTAAACAACAGGAGTGATTCATAGCTCTCCATAATCAAACAACAGGAATGATTCATAGCTCTCCATAATTAAACAACAGGAGTGATTTATATCTCTCCATAATTAAACAACAGGAATGATTCATAGCTCTCCATAATCAAACAACAGGAATGATTCATAGCTCTCCATAATTAAACAACAGGAGTGATTTATATCTCTCCATAATTAAACAACAGGAATGATTCATAGCTCTCCATAATCAAACAACAGGAATGATTCATAGCTCTCCATAATTAAACAACAGGAGTGATTTATATCTCTCCATAATTAAACAACAGGAGTGATTTATATCTCTCCATAATTAAACAACAGGAGTGATTCATAGATCTCCATAATTAAACAACAGGAGTGATTCACAGCTCTCCATAATTAAACAACAGGAGTGATTCATAGCTCTCCATAATTAAACAACAGGAATGATTCATAGCTCTCCATAATTAAACAACAGGAGTGATTCATAGCTCTCCATAATTAAACAACAGGAATGATTCACAGCTCTCCATAATTAAACAACAGGAATGATTCATAGATCTCCATAATTAAACAACAGGAATGATTCATAGATCTCCATAATCAAACAACAGGAATGATTCACAGCTCTCCATAATTTAACAACAGGATAGATTCATAGATCTCCATAATCAAACAACAGGAATGATTCACAGCTCTCCATAATTAAACAACAGGTGTGATTCATAGATCTCCATAATTAAACAACAGGAGTGATTCATAGCTCTCCATAATTAAACAACAGGAATGATTCATAGATCTCCATAATTAAACAACAGGTGTGATTCATAGCTCTCCATAATTAAACAACAGGAATGATTCATAGATCTTCATAATTAAACAACAGGAGTGATTCATAGATCTTCATAATTAAACAACAGGAATGATTCATAGATCTCCATAATCAAACAACAGGAGTGATTCATAGATCTTCATAATTAAACAACAGGAATGATTCATAGATCTCCATAATCAAACAACAGGAATGATTCACAGCTCTCCATAATTAAACAATGGGAGTGATTCATAGATCTCCATAAGTAAACAACAGGAGTGATTTATATCTCTCCATAATTAAACAACAGGAATGATTCATAGCTCTCCATAATTAAACAACAGGAGTGATTCATAGCTCTCCATAATTAAACAACAGGAATGATTCATAGCTCTCCATAATTAAACAACAGGAGTGATTCATAGCTCTCCATAAGTAAACAACAGGAATGATTCATAGCTCTCCATAATTAAACAACAGGAGTGATTCATAGCTCTCCATAATTAAACAACAGGAGTGATTCATAGATCTCCATAATTAAACAACAGGAATGATTCATAGCTCTTCATAATTAAACAACAGGAGTGATTCATAGATCTCCATAATTAAACAACAGGAGTGATTCATAGCTCTCCATAATTAAACAACAGGAATGATTCATAGCTCTCCATAATTAAACAACAGGAGTGATTCATAGCTCTTCATAATTAAACAACAGGAGTGATTCATAGATCTCCATAATTAAACAACAGGAGTGATTCACAGCTCTCCATAATTAAACACCAGGAATGATTCATAGATCTCCATAATTAAACAATGGGAGTGATTCACAGCTCTCCATAATTAAACACCAGGAATGATTCATAGATCTCCATAATTAAACAACAGGAGTGATTCACAGCTCTCCATAATTAAACACCAGGAATGATTCATAGATCTCCATAATTAAACAACAGGAATGATTTATATCTCTCCATAATTAAACAACAGGAGTGATTCACAGCTCTCCATAATTAAACACCAGGAATGATTCATAGATCTCCATAATTAAACAATGGGAGTGATTCACAGCTCTCCATAATTAAACACCAGGAATGATTCATAGATCTCCATAATTAAACAACAGGAGTGATTCACAGCTCTCCATAATTAAACACCAGGAATGATTCATAGATCTCCATAATTAAACAACAGGAATGATTCATAGCTCTCCATAATTAAACACCAGGAATGATTCATAGATCTCCATAATTAAACAACAGGAATGATTTATAGCTCTCCATAATTAAACAACAGGAGTGATTCATAACTCTCCATAATTAAACAACAGGAGTGATTTATAGCTCTCCATAATTAAACAACAGGAATGATTCATAGCTCTCCATAATTAAACAACAGGAGTGATTCATAGCTCTCCATAATTAAACAATGGGAGTGATTCATAGCTCTCCATAATTAAACAACAGGAATGATTCATAGATCTCCATAATTAAACAACAAAAGTGATTCATAGCTCTCCATAATTAAACAACAGGAGTGATTCATAGCTCTCCATAATCAAACAACAGGAGTGATTCATAGCTCTCCATAATTAAACAACAGGAGTGATTTATAGATCTCCATAATTAAACAACAAAAGTGATTCATAGCTCTCCATAATTAAACAACAGGAGTGATTCATAGCTCTCCATAATTAAACAACAAAAGTGATTCATAGCTCTCCATAATTAAACAACAGGAGTGATTCATAGATCTCCATAATTAAACAACAAAAGTGATTCATAGCTCTCCATAATTAAACAACAGGAGTGATTCATAGCTCTCCATAATTAAACAACGGGAGTGATTCATAGCTCTCCATAATTAAACAATGGGAGTGATTCATAGCTCTCCATAATTAAACAACAGGAGTGATTCATAGCTCTCCATAATTAAACAATGGAAGTGATTCATAGATCTCCATAATTAAACAACAGGAGTGATTCATAGCTCTCCATAATCAAACAACAGGAGTGATTCATAGCTCTCCATAATTAAACAATGGGAGTGATTCATAGATCTCCATAATTAAACAACAGGAGTGATTCATAGCTCTCCATAATTAAACAACAAGAATGATTCATAGGTCTCCATAATTTAACAACAGGAGCGATTCACAGCTCTCCATAATTAAACAATGGGAGTGATTCATAGATCTCCATAATTTAACAACAGGAATGATTCATAGATCTCCATAATTAAACAACAGGAGTGATTCATAGATCTCCATAATTAAACAACAGGAATGATTCATAGATCTCCATAATTAAACAACAGGAATGATTCACAGCTCTCCATAATTAAACAACAGGAATGATTCATAGATCTCCATAATTAAACAACAGGAATGATTCACAGCTCTCCATAATCAAACAACAGGAATGATTCATAGCTCTCCATAATTAAACAACAGGAATGATTCACAGCTCTCCATAATTAAACAACAGGAGTGATTCATAGCGCTCCATAATTAAACAACAGGAATGATTCATAGGTCTCCATAATTTAACAACAGGAGTGATTCATAGCTCTCCATAATTAAACAACAAGAATGATTCATAGGTCTCCATAATTTAACAACAGGAGTGATTCACAGCTCTCCATAATTAAACAACAGGAGTGATTCATAGATCTCCATAATTAAACAACAGGAGTGATTCATAGCTCTCCATAATTAAACAATGGAAGTGATTCATAGATCTCCATAATTAAACAACAGGAATGATTCATAGATCTCCATAATTAAACAACAGGAATGATTCATAGCTCTCCATAATGCCCGAGATTATATCCTGGCCATTGAAAGCAGTCCCTGAATTTTGCTAACCAGTATGCCAAAGACCGACATTCATATATTGGCCTGGTTGTTCAAATTCATCCAGAAATCGAAATGTAGCGTCATTCTGCCAGTATTGAGCAAGATGCAACGGTCATGCAATTGGCCAGTTTAGCTGTTAGCTCTTTGAACCTAAAGTTTAGTCAAGAAGTCTTACTCGACAAATTAAATGGCTCAGTCGGTTAAATCGGATTGTCTCTCAGTCTGACATGGGCCTTCCATCAATGTGGCATGGGTTCAAATCCCACTCAGACCAAATATACATGTAGCTGAAAAATTTCTTTGCGGGTTTTCAAACGATGACCGTGTAGAAGAGTTGCCAGGTACTCACTGAAAGACGGGGGTTTCCTCTGGGCAAATAGCCTGGCTTCCTCCCCCACTTAACCTGGCGACATCGTCATATAAGTAAAATAATCTTGAGTGCGGCATAAAAACACCAAATTGCAATCAATCAATCAAAGAATCGGTAACCCCCAACCTGACACGGGTAAATCTGTCATCCATTCCACATGATACAACACTTGTTATAGAAGTATTTATGAATACTAAAACACACGAGCAAAGGGAAAACCTTCTTGTCTAAAATAACCATGGAGACAAGTTTTTAATTGTATTAAAAACAGGTGTATCATTTAGACCTTTATACCCAATCATAAGTCGTTGTAGTAAGCTAAAATCCATGATATTTCAGGTTGACGACAGACAGGAGCATGGCCTTTAGGCTTAGTCAGCAGAATTTTCGGGAACACTATCATTTATAATATTTTATTTGGACTGAAGGGAATTAAAACATGTGATTGAAGAAAAGCCTGAGAGAATATCACTCTACCAGCTGAGAAAAACATACTGTGAATAATTGCCAAAAGATAACTTACCTCAATTTTGTAGATAGTATAAGTACTCGCCCCTCTGTCCGTCATGGATTCTGCTGTTGGTATGGCAACAGTGTTAAACAATCGTTGTTTACTCTCCAAGACCTTACATTCATCAGGTTTAACGTCTGTCTGGCAGTTTGCCAAGGCACTTTCATAATTATAAGTTGGAATGTTTGAAGCGAGTTGGGCCCAATTTCCATGAGTTGGGAAAAACTGACCGTCCATTTCATCATCAATATCTTCTGCATCCTCAACAGTATCGTCCAAATAAAATCTGTCATGGGGAATTTCCTCATTTGTCTCACGTAAGGGAAAATCCGACTGAGAGTCCAAAGAGGTTTTTCTTGAAGAATTAATTCTTACCTCCGGGATGGAGATATCTTCCAAATCAGGGGAGGTAACTTTTGCGGTTTTAACTGGACTACCGATATCTATGCTGTGATGCCGCACATCAAGTGAGCTAGAGCTTCGACTTACAAGATCGACTGAACTTGAGCTCCTGCTCAGAAAATCTCCTGAGCTTGAGCTATGGCTCAGAATATCAACTGAGCTTGCACTATGGCTCATGATATCAATGGAATTTGATCTTCTTGGCTGTGCGTCAATCGATTTGAAGCTGTGATCTGACGTATAAACAGATTTTGCTTGATGGTAGCCAGGTTTAAGACTGGGACCTATGAAGGATATAGGTATACAAGAATCATGCTGCGGGTCGCTAAATGTTTCTGACGTGTTCTCAAGAAAGCCATTGATGTGCTCAACAGGATAGGTAAGTCCAGAGTTGGCATCTTTAAATTCAGATATATCATCATCATCGTTATTTAAAGGAAATGAATTAATCTCTTTACATTTGCAATTTCCTTGCTCCTTTAATTTAACATTTAAGTTTGCTGGTAAATTCCTTACGTCATTTGTTAAAACTTCAGGTTGTACTTCAGTGTAGAGTTGGGCATCACTTCCGTTTGGTGGAACACGAATTTCAAATGCTTCACCAGCCTCTTCTGTGGCTGTAATTATTAAACGTCTGTCAATTTTTGGGCTTTCCTTTTTGTTATTTTTCACATTAATCTCTTGTGAGGGATTAACTGAATATTGAATTCCTTGATGATCATTTGTAGCAGTTCTTTCAATAGGTGATTCATCTCCTTTTAAACAACTTTCTCCATCTGATATATTGTTCTCAACTTTTAAGTTAGATTTTTGACTATCTGCAAAACAGCTTCTCTTTCTTAGTAATCTGTCATCAGGCAAAGATATTTCATGTTGTTTTCTTGGATTTTCATTAGAGGTTTCTATGAAATCAATTGTCTTCAGCAGTTCTGTATCTTCCTCTGCCTGAGCTTTTCGTTTTGTATCTTCATCTGATAGAGGGAGTTCAGTAGTATCCTGAAGACTTTCCTCAGATAGAATTTCAGTAACTGCTTCATAAATCCACTCTCTCGTAGATAGTTTATCGATAAGTGGCAAAACAACATTGCACGCTAGGATTTCTGTTACTAAAGCTCTTGCCAAGCGACATCGGTGGATTTTAATTGGTAATAAGCGAACTAAAACAATATCCACTAAACTACGTATATAATTAATTTCAAAGAGGTCATTTTCTAGGGCTTCATGGAAACCATATTTTTGTTGAAAGGCATCTTCAATAGAGGTTAGTTTTGAGGTTGATAATCTTCTTCTCTTTGGTTGACTTTTTATGACACTTTTGCAAACAATATAGGCTGATAAGTGGTGCTGGTATAACTTCACTACATCACATACAAGTTTTTTAAAATTAAGTTTGGCAATTCGGGTTTTACAAACTTGAATAGCAGCTTGATAAAGAATTTCATGGATTTCCTCAACAACATCCGGATCAGGACTTAAACTTTTGTACCAAGATTGGACAAGATCTCTCATAACTAAATTAAGAAATCTTTCAATCTCGTCATTAATGGAATTATCGTTATCAACTTCGGCTTGTCCCTCAGTCTTGTTTTCCAATAAACCAAAGTTCGTTTGTGAAGCGCCAGCATCTCCATCGCTTTGTGGCATTGACACTGGTCCATTTTTGGTTGTAGGAATTGAATTTTTGAATGTTTGTTGTTGCTTTGGCTGAATTAACGAGGACAGAGACTGGAGAATACTCGTAACTCCTTCAATAAATAACAGAATTGATTCACTTCTGTACAAAACTCTTCGCTGCAATTCCAAATTGCATTGGATAGTTGTAAAATAAATTACAAGGCCATAGAAAATCAATACACCTACACAGTGTAACCAATGAAGAGTTGTAACAACAACAACACATAGTAAAAACAACGCAATCACAGACCTCTGCGAAGAATTAAAGTTATGTCGGTAAAACCATAGCTTTTTGATGAATTCTGATACGACGTCGAATCTCAGACGCTCAACCACAGGCATTTTTTCCTCCCAGTCATTCTGGGAATGCTCGCAAAGCGTTCCACATCAACAGACGACATATGTCACTTTTAAATCGTCAGTCATTTTGACTCCATCAATGAGTCACGTGATATTGGGCTTCATGTGATTGTTCAAACTTGTCAAAGTTTCAGACATCATTGCGCTGATAAAACTTCAAATATAGACCAAAATATGACGTTGATAATGCTTGACCCTTGATGACATCGAAACGTTTGAAAAGTGGTAAAATGACACCTTTAACGTGAAGAACATTTGACAAAAAACATTGGCCTTATTACCCCCCCTTTCTGACACTCTTTTGCTTAATGGCTTCATCTGGGAAGGTACATGTCAGTTTCTGCCGATAATAAAACCTTTTAATTGTGGTAGAATTATGAAATGTCATCCATTTATTTTCATATATCTACTAGAACAAACTTTACAGTTTTATTTTCTCTACTTACAATAAGTTTACCCTGTTTCTTTTTTACGTTTTTCGCAGATTTCTCTATGGTATTTTTGCCAGCTCATTCAACATGGTGTTGTCTCTAGCAACTTCGGTATTTGGACTCGTCTACTCAATCTTGTTGGTAATTTTTTACATCTTTGAGGGAATTGTACTCTCCCTTATTCCTAAATCATGGAGAAGCCATAAAGATGTGAGTGATCAGATTGTACTGATCACAGGTGCAGGTATTTGCAAGTTAAATTATCAATCCATAAATTAATTTAAAGATATTTCCATTTTAAAATTATTATTATAATTGATAAATATAAATAATATATTGAGGGTTCCATTTCAAAAGCTACCAAATGCAAACTTAAATATGTAAGCTGCATCAAACACTAGTTCAATTTACCAATTTACCGAACAAGCCCCCTGGGGTTTTACTCCCGCCATGTTTTGTACTGTTATTATGTATCTATATTGTTACATGTAAATCATGGTGAATAAATTGAAATTGAATTGAAATTGAATTGAATTGAAATTGAATTGAAATTGAAATTGAATTGAAACTTATGGTGATATTACATATACCAACGTTCGGTATAGGAATTCGAAATACAAGGTGGAAATGATGCTAAAATTACAAGCCATGAAAATATTATTGTAACTCCTCGGTATGGTCGGTTCCTACCTCAGACTTCTTTAAAACTCATAAAAGATTATTCTTGTCCACTTTTATTACATGTAGCTATTCCAAAAGGCGTACACCTGGTCTTAAACAACAACAAACTGTCATTTCTTGGAGACTTTGCCGCCATTTTGCGTGTCGTTCGAACTGGGTCAAACGGTGCATGCAAAATAAATAAAAATAAATAAAACAGGCCAAGAATAATCTTTTATGGGTTCTAAAAAAGTCTGGGGTAGGAATTGTCCATACAGAGCAGTTACAATATTATTTTCATGGCTTGTAATTTCCGACAAAAGTGCGTCGGACTTTACCGACCAGCATTTCAAAATTCGTAGACTGAACGTTGGTATTTGGAATATCACCATAAGTTCGGTAAATTGAACTACATCAAACACTAGCTATAAAGATTTTAAATTTCAGTTCAAAAGTTTTTTTGTATGTAGTGAAATTTTTAAAGAAACCATGGTCAATATGATCAATGTCAAGCATTTGAATGATCAGTTTTAAATTTCAGTCAAAAGTTTTTTCGTTTGTAGTGAAATTTTTAAAGAAACCATGGTCAATATGATCAATGTCAAGCATTTGAATGATCAGTTTTAAATTTCAGTTCAAAAGTTTTTTTGTTTGTAGTGAAATATTTAAAAACAAAACATGGTCAATATGATCAATGTCAAGAGTTTTACTGCAGAACCAACTGAAAAAGTGAATGAGGCATCTTCAATTGAAATAATTAAATGTTACTTTTTAATCTACAACAAAATGTGTTTTACCGCAGAACCAACTGAAAATGCAAATGAAGCATCTTTTATATGATTTTTGCAGGTAGTGGTATTGGTAGATTGTTATCGATACATTTTGCCCGGCTTGGATCAAAGTTAGTTTTATGGGATATCAACCCAAAGGGTTGTGAAGAGACTGCAGAAGAAATTAAAAAATATGGAGCAAGAGTTTTTACTTACACAGTTGACCTCTCTGACAGGGTACAGATATATAAAGTAGCAGAACAGGTTTGTATATTGAAACTATTTTGTCCTTATTTCTAAATAAATTTCCGCCAGGCCATCACTTGGTAAGGGAGGGGGGGGGGAGGGGGCGCAGAGATTTTCATTCTCAAAGCTGCATATTACTCTTGAGTTTGGCCTTAAATATTAATCAATCGAACAATCTAAATCAGCATCTTTTCTTCTATTAATAGTATTTTTCTACGTCTCGTTTCGTTGGTGTTTGTGCATAGTGAGGGAGGAAGTTATAATGGGATTTTTTTCCTACTCATCAGCATGTATTCTAACATTTGAAATATTTCCCTGTATGTTGTCTGTCTGTTTGATGTTTGTACAAGGCTAGTATGATATGACCATGCTGGTATTGAGATTAGACAGATCCAAAGTTCAATGTCACCATACCTGTAGGTTGAGACCCTGTGGATTTGTGAGCTATTTATAATTATGTCAACACCCCAAGGCCACATAGGAAAATATTTGATAAGAAGAAGATACTAGTACTATCTGAAGTGTTGACAGATTGATTGAGATTTTACGCCACTTTCAAGATACTCTGCGTATTTGGGATGGGTGGGGGTGGAGGGCTAAGATAGTGTTCATATTAAATCCTTTTTTTTAATTACTGATTTTGTTATTTTTTAGGGGCCTCCGTATTAAACACTTCAGGGGCCTGTTTCACAAAGTGAGGTAGCGTATTTTGCGTAGCGTGATGTAGCGTAAGTGTTTATGTAAATGGCATGGCAACTCATACTATAGAGATACCTTGCTATGACAGTTAGGTAAAAACTTAAAGCTAACGCTGCTTTGTGAAACAGGCACTAGGCCTTGGTGGCTCAGTCACTAGAGTGATAATCTTTCAGCCCGGCACATACCTTCTGTGGAATAGTCACCTGCTGAGATCCCAAGTTGTTTTTTTTCATTTTTATTGGTTCCGGCAGGCAAATGGAGTTCTGCATAAAACGAAAATTAAATTTAGCAGGCAAAAATTGATTTTATATCCATCATAATTCATAAGGCCAGGGAATTTCCTCAGAAATATCGCTTTGTGGAGTGACATATTATGTTTTTTTATTATGTCAGTTCGATTTTCTTCTACAACGTCAGAATTGAGCCTCACATAAGGCTTTCCACATGTGGTAATAACAGCGTATGTGACATGAAATTTGTGGAATTCTCACGATGCTCTTGGTCCTAGGTAAAACAAGATGTGGGTGAAGTGGACATTTTGGTGAATAATGCCGGGATTGTGACTGGGAAGAAGTACTTAGAATGTCCTGACAAAATGATCGTGAAAACTATGGAAGTGAACTGCATGGCTCATTTTTGGGTGAGAAAGTTCTTTATACAGCTGTAAAATATCAGTGAATCACCAGTGCATTTCCAGGGAATCACTAGTGCATTTCCAGTGAATCACAAGTACATTTTCAGTGAATCACTAGTACATTTTCAGTGAATCACTAGTGCATTTCCAGGGAATCACTAGTACATTTTCAGTGAATCACCAGTACATTTTCAGTGAATCACTAGTACATTTTCAGTGAATCACTAGTACATTTTCAGTGAATCACCAGTACATTTTCAGTGAATCACTAGTACATTTTCAGTGAATCACTAGTATATTTCCTGTGAATCACTAGCACATTTCCAGTGAATCACTAGTACATTTTCAGTGAATCACTAGTACATTTCCAGTGAATCACTAGTACATTTCCAGTGAATCACCAGTGCATTTCCAGTGAATCACTAGTACATTTCCAGTGAATCACTAGCGCATTTCCAGTGAATCACTAGCGCATTTCCAGTGAATCACCAGTGCATTTTCAGTGAATCACTAGTATATTTCCAGTGAATCACTAGTACATTTCCAGTGAATCACTAGTACATTTCCAGTGAATCACCAGTGCATTTCCAGTGAATTAGTAGTACATTTCCAGTGAATCACTTGTACATTTCCAGTGAATCACTAGTACATTTCCAGTGAATCACTAGCGCATTTCCAGTGAATCACTAGCGCATTTCCAGTGAATCACTAGTGCATTTCCAGTGAATCACTAGCGCATTTCCAGTGAATCACCAGTGCATTTTCAGTGAATCACTAGTATATTTTCAGTGAATCACTAGTGCATTTCCAGTGAATCACTAGTACATTTCCAGTGAATCACCAGTGCATTTCCAGGGAATCACTAGTATATTCCAGTGAATCACCAGTACAATTCCAGTGAATCACTAGTACAATTCCAGTGAATCAGTAGTACATTTCCAGTGAATCACTTGTACATTTCCAGTGAATCACTAGTACATTTCCAGTGAATCACTAGCGCATTTCCAGTGAATCACTAGCGCATTTCCAGTGAATCACTAGCACATTTCCAGTGAATCACTAGCACAATTCCAGTGAATCACTAGCGCATTTCCAGTGATTCACCAGTGCATTTTCAGTGAATCACTAGCACATTTCCAGTGAATCACTAGCACAATTCCAGTGAATCACTAGCACATTTCCAGTGAATCACTAGCACATTTCCAGTGAATCACTAGCACAATTCCAGTGAATCACAAGCGCATTTCCAGTGAATCACCAGTGCATTTTCAGTGAATCACCAGTACAATTCCAGTGAATCACTAGTACAATTCCAGTGAATCACTAGCACATTTCCAGTGAATCACTAGCACATTTCCGGTGAATCACTAGCGCATTTCCAGTGAATCACTAGCGCATTTCCAGTGAATCACTAGTACAATTCCAGTGAATCACTAGTATATTCCAGTGAATCACCAGTACAATTCCAGTGAATCACTAGTACAATTCCAGTGAATCACTAGTATATTCCAGTGAATCACCAGTACAATTCCAGTGAATCACTAGCGCATTTCCAGTGAATCACTAGCGCACTTCCAGTGAATCACTAGAATATTCCAATGAATCACCAGTACAATTCCAGTGAATCACTAGTACATTTCCAGTGAATCACTAGTACATTTCCAGTGAATCACTAGCACATTTCCAGTGAATCACTAGCACAATTCCAGTGAATCACTAGCGCATTTCCAGTGAATCACCAGTGCATTTTCAGTGAATCACTAGCACATTTCCAGTGAATCACTAGCACAATTCCAGTGAATCACTAGTACAATTCCAGTGAATCACTAGCAAAATTCCAGTGAATCACTAGCACATTTCCAGTGAATCACTAGCACAATTCCAGTGAATCACTAGCACATTTCCAGGGAATCACTAGCACATTTCCAGTGAATCACTAGCACAATTCCAGTGAATCACTAGCACATTTCCAGTGAATCACTAGTACATTTCCAGTGAATCACTAGTACATTTCCAGTGAATCACTGGTACATTTCCAGTGAATCACTGGTACATTTTCAGTGAATCACTAGTACATTTTCAGTGAATCACTAGTACATTTTCAGTGAATCACTAGTACATTTTCAGTGAATCACTAGTACATTTTCAGTGAATCACTAGTACATTTTCAGTGAATCACTAGTACATTTTCAGTGAATCACTAGTACATTTTCAGTGAATCACTAGTACATTTTCAGTGAATCACTAGTGCATTTCCAGTGAATCACTAGTGCATTTCCAGTGAATCACTAGCGCATTTCCAGTGAATCACTAGCGCATTTCCAGTGAATCACCAGTGCATTTTCAGTGAATCACTAGTATATTTCCAGTGAATCACTAGTACATTTCCAGTGAATCACTAGTACATTTCCAGTGAATCACTAGTACATTTCCAGTGAATCACCAGTGCATTTCCAGTGAATCAGTAGTACATTTCCAGTGAATCACTTGTACATTTCCAGTGAATCACTAGCGCATTTCCAGTGAATCACCAGTGCATTTTCAGTGAATCACCAGTGCATTTTCAGTGAATCACTAGTATATTTCCAGTGAATCACTAGTACAACAACAGTGAATCACCAGTACAATTCCAGTGAATCACTAGCACATTTCCAGTGAATCACTAGCGCATTTCCAGTGAATCACTAGAATATTCCAATGAATCACCAGTGCAATTCCAGTGAATCACTAGTACATTTCCAGTGAATCACTAGTACATTTCCAGTGAATCACTAGCACATTTCCAGTGAATCACTAGCACAATTCCAGGGAATCACTAGCGCATTTCCAGTGAATCACTAGCACAATTCCAGGGAATCACTAGCGCATTTCCAGTGAATCACTAGCACAATTCCAGTGAATCACTAGCACATTTCCAGTGAATCACTAGCGCAATTCCAGTGAATCACTAGCGCATTTCCAGTGAATCACTAGCGCATTTCCAGTGAATCACTAGCACAATTCCAGTGAATCACTAGCACAATTCCAGTGAATCACTAGCACATTTCCAGTGAATCACTAGCACAATTCCAGTGAATCACTAGCACATTTCCAGTGAATCACTAGCACAATTCCAGTGAATCACTAGCACAATTCCAGTGAATCACTAGCACAATTCCCTCCATCATATAAAAAAATCGTGAAATATGCATTATTACGATGATCAATAAGTGCCAGGATTTTGTATACTAATTCTGAATTTCTTTTTGAATTCTATTTTTTGTTTTTAAAATTATTTGTACCAAGGTAAAAATAATATCGACCCTTGTCAAAATATTTTAAATCAGAATTATTATTATTATTTTTTTTTTCTAAACATCTTTATTTCGGATTAAATGGCTGTACACTTAAGCCAGAATTATTTTGACTAGCATTAAAATGGAAAATTTAAAAAGTTCAAGTAAAAAAAACATGTCACTTATCAGCCACTGTACATTGTTTATATATTTTATGAACAATGCAGTTTTTCCCCATTCAGACTCTGAAAAACAATGTCACACTGAGAACAAATTTGGAAATTTTTTTTCCATAAAATTAGGAGGTGTCTGACGCTATGTTTTTCACCGCCTTGTGAGACAAGTCCAGACCTCTACAATCGCTCTAATGTTCTGAGATTGTTTGGTGTTGGAGTCACATAAGAATCTAGGCAGGGATAAGAAATTTCATAATTTTGGACTTTTTCTGTGAAGGAGATAAAAAGCCAGATTAAAACCTAGACATCTGCCCGTTAGCATGTGGTTTTTGCCCAAACTTCAAATCTGGACTGCTGGAATCTGAGAGGGGAAAAAATGAAGCATTTGTAGCGAGCACCTAAAAGTTATTTGAGGTGGCATGAGTCATCAAAATTCACACTATTTCCATGCAGAAATTTTGATTCTCACGATAATAAGAGGCCCTTGAAGTTCATCAGAAAACAAAAGGATTATACGGTCATTTATGCCTACATTCAAAACAACACTTTATTTAATGAACATTCTCGCGACTAGTACATCTAAAATGCTTCTAATTTGTGCTATGAATTGAATTGGCATTTACAGATCACAGATTGGGGACATAAATAGTTGATATAACCACATTGATGAACACTTGACGAAAATCTATCACTGGAGTATCATGCAGTCACTGGAGTAACAAGGGTTTAAACTGCCTAATTTCAGAATTATTTAAAATACGATTTAATGATTTGTAGCTGTTATTGGTAATTAACACCAACATGGGTAAGCCTGATGTTGGGACGTTCATCCTTGTCTATTCTAGGGGTTCCCCAAAAATTAAGCAATTGGTGTTTTTTTGGTACATTGATATAGATGAACTTTAGGATATCAGTATAATACACTAAATTTACCTTTAAAAAAGAAATGGGCTTCTCGATTTATCTTTTTCCTTTGTGTAACACCAGTGACTGAATCGTTTGAGGTAAACAAAAACATTTTCTGAAATATAGCTTCTGTCTGGGGAGGGGGGGTGGGGGGCTCCGTGACTCAGTAGGTAGAGTGTTGGACGCTCAATCAGAACAGCCTTCCACAAATGGGTTGCGGGTTCGAATTCCACTTTGGAAAATATTCTGACTGGGTTTCCACTCGAACAACCTATGTGGGATGGTTGACAGTTACCACCGGAAGGTCGTGGGTTTCCTCCCACAAAAGCACGCCGCCATAGAGGTGAAATAATCTTGAGCTCAGCGTAAAACACCAAACAATCAATCAACCGTCTGGGTGGGAATTTTTGCTGGCTCCAAATAAGCCATCTATGATGCTAAGACTTGGTAAAAAGTGACAAAACACTTAGGTATTCTTAACTTTGACATTGCCATATAGAGTGTATGAAAAGCTACGTTTTACTGAGAATGACCCAGCAAGCACTTAAAAGTTATTTGAGGTTGCATGAGTTATCAAAATTCATAGGACAATAAGAGCCGCTTGGAGTGCATCAGAAAACAAAACATTAATTTAAGCCTACATGTACATTCGTTCAAAACAACACTTTAATATACATTCTCGCGTTTGGAAATAAGTTTGAACATTTACCTACCATGGATGTTTCACAATTTCTCCACCGCCATGTTTTGAGATTTTATTTATATGTTTATATTTTTTAGACAGTAAAAGCGTTTCTGCCAGGAATGATAGAGAGAAACCACGGCCATATCGTGAACATCGCCAGTGCAGCAGGTCTTGTAGGGGTCACAGGGCTGGCTGATTATTGCGCCAGCAAATATGCAGCGGTTGGGTTCGACGAATCTCTGAGGTATGAGCTAGGTTCCATGAAGAAGAACGGTGTTCACACCACAGTTGTCTGCCCTTTCTATATCAACACTGGAATGTTTGATGGAGTACAGTCAAAATGTATACCGCTTCTTCAACCCGATTATGCAGTCAATACAATCATGGAGGCCATCTTGTTAAACCAGACCATGGTTTATATGCCGAGAATTGTTTACTTCTTCATCATCTTAAAACAGTAAGTATAATCTCTGAATTTGGCTCAGTTGGTGTCACCCACGTTTTTCGTTGTAACACTGATATCGTGTATTATGCATGGGATCGTTGCCAGTTACCAGTGGAAGGTCGTGGGTTTCCTCCGGGCATAGAGCCCGGTTTCCTCCCACAATAAAACTGGCAACACCGCCATATAAGTGAAATAATCTTGAGCACGGCGTAAAACACCAAACAATCAATCAATCAATGTATTATGCAAAACTGATCAGTGCAACTAATGAATTTGAGCATATTTGTACTTTGATACTTCCATGTAAGGCTACTGTTTTGTTAACTCTTCGTAATAAACTCAAAATTTCATCCAAGGCGTAAGTATATTTTTGACACAGATTTACGTCCAACGTAACTTACACCAGCTTCATAAGACAGTGCCCAGCAATCAATCTTCAGAGTTGAAATTTTCATTTTAACCAACAATAAAGCTAGTTCAGATCTCATAAATCGCTGTGCATTCTGGGATTGAGGGTGGATAAACAGCTGCCACATGCATACTTTTGAGATTTTAGGGAAAGATAAATATGAGTCATCGAACTGCTTAAACTTGAGTGATCTGAATTCTAAGGTTTGAGTATGTTTGTATGCTTTTTGAGCAGATCCACTGGCAAATAGGAGAATTTGTCAGCCCCCCCCCCCCCCTCTCTCCCCAAAATAAAATCTAAATCTTATCTGTTTATCATTTTGAATCCTGTTGAATGCATGTATTTTCTTTCTTTTAACGTTTCAGTGTTCTTCCTGCCAAAGCATCTTCCCTGGCTGCCCACGTTTTGGGAATGAATTGTACAATGGATACATTTGTTGGTCGTCAAAAAAAGCAGTGATTTAAAGTGTTTATTTAGACAGGAAATATTCCTGTTGTATTGAAAACTTAATTTTTTCGCTAGGAAATCTTTAAATTAAATTGGACAAATTCTGAAAATTTAATTGTCAAAGAAGAATTTAAAGAAAGCAAACATTGACTTTTTCCCCCAATAGGAGGTTGGTTTGATCAGATCCTCCTAGTTTAAACATTTGCTCAATTATTATACTATGAGAAAGTGTTGCCAGTACCAGTCAAAAGTACCAGCCAAAAGTACCAGTCAAAAGTACCAGTCAAAAGTACCAACTGAAAGTTGTTTCACCAAGCTGTCTCCATTGGGCAAAGAGTCTGTTTTCCTCCCCAATAAAAAAAAGTAGCAACACCACCACATTCCTCAAATAATTTTGACTGTGGACTATAAGATCAGCTGTGAGAGAGCAGTGAGAGGTTTGCAGTTTTCCTTCGGGGAGTGAGCCTGGGTTTTAACCCGTGGACTCTACCACAGGCTATATTAAAGGGAGATAATCACCTGGAGCCAGTTGTTTGAAAGAAACTCACTTTAACAGGTACCTTACAAATGACCCCTCCACCCCACGCAGCAAAGATTGGTGCAACTTTTCAAACTTTATTATGAAATAATTGTTTTTTTAATTTTATGTGATTATTTTGTAAAATTTGTCAATTTTGTGATTTTTTAACAATTTTGTTATTTTTAACAATTGAAGGATTCTATCAATTTATATGTTTTATTTTTTAAAATTGTTTCTGTTAATTTTTATTTTGTTTCATAACTTTTATGTGATTTTGAATTCCGTTTTTCCATGAGCACCAATAGAGGCGAGACGGGTTTCAAAGGACGGATGGAAAACCCGAGCAGCACATATTCCGGGTCCCAAAAGAATTTTTCTGCTTTTTACAATCCGAAATTTGTTTTTGCTACATATCATTTTATTCTGGGAAGGGGGTGTGGGGAGGTGGGCGTGTTGCGCAATATTGAATTTCTTGTGCTTGAAACCTTAGAAATTCTATTTTCAACACACTAGGTTATCCAGATTTGGAGGCAAAGAGCTCAGGTCAGATCTTTATTTAAGGGGGCGTTGTGGCCAGACTTAGTAAGAATAAAACCAAACTGTGTCTGGGTGGGTTTGAATTGGCAAGTCATATATAGAAACCCTGTGTCTGCACGAGCAGACCGTGTGCCCAAAGTAAAAGTCAGATGGTGTCTCCATTTGATGTGCTCTGGGTAAAGAGCTTGCGTTGATTTTAGTAAAAAGGTCTAGAATAGCAGGTAAATGGAATCGTAAACTTAACCTAAATTTTACTTGAGCTAGGTAGGTGGGGTAGTACGGGTTTTGGACTCCAAAATTATTATTTATTATTATCTAGAATACGACCGTCAGTACAAAAAAAAAGTAATTTTGGAGTCAGAAACCTGTACTATGGGTGGGGGTGTAATTGATTGGAGATTAATGTCGCACTCAACAGCTAAGGTCAGATGGTGGCATAAGTACTAACCATCCAAAAGATCCACCCCCCCCCCCCACAAATCGAAATTCTGAAACACTAGACTTCTTACCTATTCAGCAACCTTGACGAAAGCAAAGCCACAATAACCACAGCCAGTGTTAGGATAAGTTAATTAACAAACAGTAAAGTAACATGATTTCAGTATTATCTAAATCTAGCTGTTTGCCACTCCAAGATGGTGGGGGATTTCTTTGTACTTACACATGGTCAAATAATCTTGAGTATGGCGATAAACAATGATTAATCAATCAAGCTATTCCTCCATCCAAATATTTATTTTGTAATTTGTATAGATTGACTCAATTCTATTTAATATGATTGTTACGCATAATCTTGAGTATGGCAATAAACAATGATTAATCAATCAGGCCAGTACTCCATCCAAATATTTATTTTATATTTGTATATTGGACTTATTTTTATAGACAATAATTGACGAACAAAACCATTTTGCTAAAATTATTAATAAGCCCATGTCAGATATATTTTTTGATACACGAATAAATATATATTTTGAATCTTAATCTAGCTACTCCGTTTTGAATCAGAAGAATTTGATCTGCCATGGTTTAATGCAGGCTTTGATTCGTGTTTTATGTTGCTCTAGAGATTATTTCACCCTAATATTGGTATTGTCTGGTTGTTGGAGAGAGGGGGCATGTGCGTTTTTCTGAACGGAACCCAGAAATGATACTTTATTCTGTTTTGTATCCTTATTATCGTATAAACAGTGTCCAGAAATTTTCATATTTTTCTTGGCAAGATCCAACAGTTTTGATAGCCAAATGTTCAACACCGTGATGATTGCCCTATGAGGGAGAGTTGTCAGGTACTCGCTCAAAGATCGTGGGTCCCAGTTTCCTCACCCCACTAAACCTGGCAATGCCGTCATATAGGTGAAATCAACCGTGATGATTGCCCGATGAGGGAGAGTTGTCAGGTACGCGCTCAGAGGTCGGGGTCCCAGTCTCGTCACCCCACTAAACCTGGCAATGCCGTCATGTAGGTGAAATCAACACCGTGATGATTGCCCTATGAGGGAGAGTTGTCAGGTACTGGCTCAAAGATCGGGGACCCAGTCTAGTCACCCCACTAAACCTGGCAATGCTGTCATATAGGTGAAATCAACACCGTGATGATTGCCCGATGAGGGAGAGTTGTCAGGTACTGGCTCAAAGATCGTGGGTCCCAGTTTCCTCACCCCACTAAACCTGGCAATGCCGTCATATAGGTGAAATCAACCGTGATGATTGCCCGATGAGGGAGAGTTGTCAGGTACTGGCTCAAAGATCGTGGGTCCCAGTTTCCTCACCCCACTAAACCTGGCAATGCCGTCATGTAGGTGAAATCAACACCGTGATGATTGCCCTATGAGGGAGAGGTGTCAGGTACTGGCTCAAAGATCGTGGGTCCCAGTTTCCTCACCCCACCAAACCTGGCAATGCCGTCATGTAGGTGAAATCAACACAGTGATGATTGCCCTATGAGGGAGAGTTGTCAGGTACTGGCTCAAAGGTCGGGGTCCCAGTCTCGTCACCCCACTAAACCTGGCAATGCCGTCATGTAGGTGAAATCAACACAGTGATGATTGCCCTATGAGGGAGAGGTGTCAGGTACTGGCTCAAAGATCGTGGGTCCCAGTTTCCTCACCCCACTAAACCTGGCAATGCCGTCATGTAGGTGAAATCAACACAGTGATGATTGCCCTATGAGGGAGAGTTGTCAGGTACTGGCTCAAAGGTCGGGGTCCCAGTCTCGTCACCCCACTAAACCTGGCAATGCCGTCATGTAGGTGAAATCAACACAGTGATGATTGCCCTATGAGGGAGAGGTGTCAGGTACTGGCTCAAAGATCGTGGGTCCCAGTTTCCTCACCCCACTAAACCTGGCAATGCCGTCATGTAGGTGAAATCAACACAGTGATGATTGCCCTATGAGGGAGAGTTGTCAGGTACTGGCTCAAAGGTCGGGGTCCCAGTCTCGTCACCCCACTAAGTCTGGCAATGCCGTCATATAGGTGAAATCAACACAGTGATGATTGCCCTATGAGGGAGAGGTGTCAGGTACTGACTCAAAGATCGTGGGTCCCAGTTTCCTCACCCCACTAAACCTGGCAATGCCGTCATGTAGGTGAAATCAACACAGTCATGATTGCCCTATGAGGGAGTTGTCAGGTACTGGCTCAAAGGTCAGGGTCCCAGTCTCGTCACCCCACTAAACCTGGCAATGCCGTCATATAGGTGAAATCAACACCGTGATGATTGCTCTATGAGGGAGAGTTGTCAGGTACTGGCTTAAAGATCAGGGTCCCAGTCTCGTCACCCCACTAAACCTGGCAATGCTGTCATATAGGTGAAATCAACACCGTGATGATTGCCCGATGAGGGAGAATTGTCAGGTACTGGCTTAAAGATCAGGGTCCCAGTTTCCTCACCCCACTAAACCTGTCAACGCCGTCATATCGGTGAAATCAACACTGTGACAACGAGATTAGAGTTAATGATCTGTATC
Organism: Lepidochitona cinerea; assembly: GCA_963971465.1. Taxonomy (NCBI): domain Eukaryota; kingdom Metazoa; phylum Mollusca; class Polyplacophora; order Chitonida; family Tonicellidae; genus Lepidochitona; species Lepidochitona cinerea. Next base: position 580,248 of record OZ020565.1, read on the forward strand.
GAACACCGCACTGGAGCGTTTCACATATAGCAGCATTGCCAGGTGGGGGTAAAACCCTGTTCATTTACCTGGGGAAAGCCTGACCTTCAACAAAAGGCATCTTGGTAGATGAGAAGGGTTGAAACCTTGTGTTATATTCTCAGGTAATGCCTACAGATGTCACAATACAGGTAACATCACATATATTAAAGTGGCATAAACTGTCAAAATCCAGATTATTTTCTTCATAAATTCAGATTGTCCAGAAAAATATTTGTAAAGTCAGTACCCCACACAAATCAATGAAGTGTGCAAATAACTGAGAAAATTTAAATAGCTTGGATGTATAAGAATATTATTAAGGAATTTATTGCTAATAAAACTACCGTAACATTCAGATGAAATATTGGTATTAATAGAAAGCTCTCTTTCAAAATTTTTGATAAACATGATGAACAATTACCTTCTGTTTCAACACGCTGAATTTGTCAGCTCATGCCACTTTAGGTAACTGTGATGCAGAAGGCTGGTTTCTGGGAGTGAAACAAACCCCAGACCTTCTAAAGGTTCCTGTTTGTTTTGGTTTCAGAGGTTACAATTCAGTTTGAATCATGACCAAGAAGGCTGGTTTCTGTGAGTGAAACAGACCCCAGACCCTCTAAAGGTTCCTGTTTGTTTTGGTTTCAGAGGTTACAATTCAGTTTAAATCATGACCAAGAAGACTGGTTTCTGTGAGTGAAACAAACCCCATACCTTCTAAAGGTTCCGTTTGATTTCTAAAATAAGTTATGATAAAACATTTTTTTTTTTAAAGTTCAGTTGCTGTAAATAACACGCTCAGGAATAGGAATGAATCTATTCTATGCTGGTAAAGACGATATCTTATTCGTCATTTTTACCACAAGGTACAAAACCAAACATTTTGTTGATGCCAATCTTCCAGATTTACGTAAAGGTTGTTTCAAAACCAACAAAAGCCTAAAGAATGTACTCCTTCATCTCGGCTATTTGAATTGTGTTTGTTATTAGCACACATTTTCAGTTTGTATGGCTCACTGGCTTTAAAAAACATTTTTTTTCTTGGCAGCTGATGCCACTTTACATACCGTATTTCTTCTAAATATTCAGCCATTCTAATGGCCTATATTTTCCATTGAGTCGGACAAAAATGGAGACGTGGAGTTGTGTTTAAGGATAACCATTTTCATACACTGCATGGTGGGTCATATTGCCCTAAATTCCCTTTAATGGGCAAATTTGTCTGGCCTCATTTAGCATATATTTCTTTTCTTATGGTCAAATCCCTGTGAGGAAGAAAGTGGCTGAAACTTTAGAAGAAATACGGTATTTAATTTCTTCTTAGATTTGCTATCGACCCAACTAGATTACCAGATCACAGAATTATGCAAGAATACAAATGTAGTATGAACACTTATTGCCTCTGAAGGGTTAGGGTTCAACCAGTACCCGTCATAAACATTACATAATTCAAAGTGATAGAAAAGTTATTACAATTCTATTGAACCTGTGTGGTAAGCAGGTCAGTTTTTTCAAAATGAAGTTTAATGTATTTTAGCTAAATTGCCCACTTAAAATAAACACGGAAAACAAATATCTTTCAACAAATTAATTGTAATTAACAGTTAACCAAGAAATACACACATATAACAAGAAACAAACAACATAATCAAGTAAGCGAATTTCATTGAATTAATGAGGGACAGAATATCTGCTTGGTCGTAAGAGTTCAGATAATTCGACTTTTACAACAAATGCAGGCAAGCTGCAATCAGGGAAATTACTGAATTAGTAAATAACCGACACTAATTGACCCGGGAAAAATTCCGGGCCAGGTGAGAAACGAACTCACGACTTAGGGTTACCGTTCCACTGCTCTTCCAACTGAGCTACTAGTGTCGGTTAAGATTGACTTTGTTTTTCAGTTTGCCTCCATTAGTTAGTGCTTAACGCCACAGTAAATATAAACCGAAGTTACATCAGCTTAATTTTGTACTCTTTTTCTTTTTCAACTGAGAGGGTATGTGGATTTTATCTGTACTCTAGATTCGCAAAAAGGGAGTCTTCGTCGAATAGGTAATTGTTCTGTGTCGGATGTTTGCCAGGTACAAACTAATGGTTGGGGGTTCCTTCGAATAAAGGACATTTGCTTCTCCACTAACCCTGGCATGGCTGCCTTTTATCAGCAATAATCATGAGTATGGTGAAGAACACAAAACTCTCAACACTTTCGATATAGTCTACACATCTTCTGTTTGTATGGCATACGTTTCTAACTGGTTAGGGATATTTGTGTCTGTGATTTCCTCTACGGGAACCGTGTACGTCTCACCCATGTCGCCCTCTTCATCCTGGTTGACGATTTGAACGATGACAACTGTGTGCTGATCATCGTCCTGTAGTTCTCCTTGGAGTTCACTCAAATCAACGGTGCCATCCTCTCCCGTCATAGATAAGGATTGTAAGGCTTCCGCAGCCACCTGAGGTAGATCATTTTCCTCGCTGAATCCTTCCGGAGTTCGATAAACAATACGAGTTTCATTTCCTTCAGTATCAGTGATGATAGATTCGGTGAAAGTTTCTCCCAATTCGTTGGTGAACGTTTGACCAATACTCATTGTTGGAGCATTCTGAGCATCGCAAGCGACCGCAGCCGACTCGATGGCTTCAGCAATGGCCTCTGCTGATTCAACTGCTACCTCTTCCACAGTCTGTAAATCAGTAGCTTGTGCTTCCAAAACACCAGGGGTTAAGCCTAAGTTATCTGTCACAGCCTCTTTATTAACCGGTTGCATGAGGGATTCAACATATTCATCTTCTTTCAGTAAGTGCAAAGCGCCACGATGTTTTCTTCGAAAATGTCGCATGAGAGTGTGTTTGTGGCTGCATACCACCTTGCAATAGGTGCACTGGTATGCCGTCCCACTATGAAACACTTGCATGTGTCTTCTATGTTCATGAGCTTTGACAAACTGACGGCTGCAATGTTCACAGGAAATCTTCTGTTTCATGGTGTGTTCCAGTTTGTGCCGGGCTAGTTGGTCAGGATACTTAAATCTCTTTGGACACATGTCACATGTAAAGGCCTTGGTCAGGCTGTGGGAGAACATATGTGTTTTCAAATTTCCTTTCTGTCGGAAACGCTTTTTACAAATATGACACTGATGTTGGGGATCAAGCCCAGAATGAAATTGTCGAATATGGGTTTTAAGGCTTGTTTTTGTTTTGAGTATTTTCCCGCACATTGTGCACTGTAGGTCTAAACCTCCAGAGTGTACATGGAATTTGTGCGCCTTTAGATAAGCCAAATAATGAAACTTCTTATCGCAGATGTCGCATTGGAACTGTTTCTCCCCGTGGGTCCTCATGTGCTTGTTAAGGTTACTGCTGCTGGTAAACGATGCCCCACACAAGTGACACACTTCATCCGCTCTCACTTCAACACGGTTACGTCTGCGTACAACACGAGCAACTGTACCATCTGGAAGCAGACAACGATGGTCCTTCAAATAATCTTCACGGAAAAATCTCTTTTTACAAACTTCACATTCAAACTGACGCTCACCATGAATGACTGCATGTTTCTCCATATTCGCTCTACAGCTGAATGTTTTGTCACAAACTGGACAAGTTACTCCCCCTTGTTGGTAAAAAGCAGGGTCGCAATTATGAGTATGGATAGAGCCTTCTTTTCTGAAACGCTTCAAGCACTTTTCACATTGGTAGGGATGAGTATGACTATGGTGATGCTGCCGGAATTCTTTAGGGTCAGTAAACTTCTCACCGTTGTCGCAGAGGTCACAAGTTACAAATCCATCGGTTTTTATTTTTTCTGCGTTTTCACAAATGACAATGTGCCATAAATATTCGTCTTTGTGACCGAAGGCGCGCCGACAGATAGTGCACTGGAAGATGGTAGTGTGAGTGTTCTCGTGGCGTTTCATATTCCTCAAATTGCTGAAGCCTTTGTTGCAAACACTACAACTGAAACGGTAACTGGATTCAGTGTCAGCATCACCCGCTTCCACTTTATTCTTCTCGCTGCAACCCTTTAAGTGAGAGTCAAATGCTTTCTGAGAGGCGAAGGCTTTATTGCAAGTCTCACATACCAAGATGTTTTCCTCTAGGGCTCTTTCAGGGTCACATTTAACAACATGTCTTTGCATAGAGTCCTTCCTGGAGAAACATTTTCCACAGACATTGCATTTAAAGATATCTGTATGCATAGCAAGATGTCTAAAGAGATAATTTGCTGTGCGGAAAGACTGAGAGCAAATGTCACACTGGTGGGTTTTTTTGGACTTAGTACATTTGTGGTTTGCCAGTCCAGCCCTGGTCTGAAACTTTGCCTTACATACGTCACATTGGAACATCTCGGAATGAAGGGTGGCGTGTTGCAGAGCGTAACTCTCGTTCAGAAACGTCTTACCACATTCAGTACAGCTGAATCGGACTTCGTTCCCAACAAGAGTAATTATAACTTTTGCCTTTCCAATCACACATTCATGATTAACTAACAAAGTTTCATTTGAAAATGTTTCATTGCACTCTTTACAGAAGGGCTTCTTCTTGTGGTGTTTCCTAAGATGCTTTTGCACGAATAGTAGACTTTCAAATTTCTTGTTGCAAAGCTCACATCCGTAGATTGTTTTATTATCCTGTGTCAGATACAACGCATAATGAGAAGCTCTTGTATTTGTCGTCTCAGTTGTGTGGTTTTCAACATTGGTTTGATCATTCTCAGTCTGTAGGTCATCTGGTTGATTATCAACAAGAGTTGTTGTTGTTTCACTTTCTGTTATCTTGGCTTCTTGTACAGTTCCCTCCTCCGTAAGGACAGCAGAAGCTTCCTTTTCCGTCATACCATTGCCTGTCTCAGATGTTATCAATCCTTCAACTTGAATGACTTCAGCACTAGTTGTGTTTGGCATTATGTCTTGGGCAACTGATCCTGTTTGATCAACATTCACACCACTCACATCGCTTGTGTTCAAAAGTTCAATATTTTCTCCTTGGTTTCCCACTGAAGAAGCAGGGACACTCTCTGAATGGATACGGGTATGAGAGTCTTTGGAGGAGGCAGTATTTTCCATGCTCTCTGGGGTTTCCTGTGGCAGAGTTTGAGACAGCTCTCCAGTTTCAGGATTCAAAATCAGAAAACTTTCCTCATTTTGTGAATCAGGAATTTCTGTTAACTTTTCAGAGGGAATCTCATTTTCATCATTTTCTGCTTGTTCGATATTCTGCAGAACATGAGCAGTGTTTTGAGTCTCATCAGAGGGGATCATTATAACAGTTTCTTCTCCTGGTCCGCTGCTAAGAATTTCTATTTCTCCGCTTTTTGTTGTCGCACATATCTCTTCTGTGTCCAATATCTTAAAGACTTCGCCATCTTCAAGTAACACCTCACCTTTCTCTGTATCCCCTTCAGTAATGACTTCATCTTCAATATCCGCTTCACTATCGGATTCCTCTTGGTTAGAACCCTTTAAGCCATTTTTCTTTGGCACCTCAAAATCCACGTCATTCACATCATCTGTATCCTCAATATCACTATCATCATCAGAGTCTTTATCGGAATCCTTTTTAAAAGGGGAGAGAACTTCCTTCATTCGCTTGCCTCTGTTGTGCCTTTGTGGAAGAACCCGTTTTGGTGAACTGTTTTCATTGTTGGTATTTTCATTCCCGATTTCCAAAACCTCTGGATCAGGCAAAGGATGTTTCCTTGGTCTTCCTCTTTTTCTTTTAACAACACATGGAGAGTTTTCCTGGAAATCAGTTTTAACCGCTGGCTTCTGGTAGGTCAAACCGTGCATTGCCTCCATGTGGTTTCGCAATATATCATGTCTGTAGGTACTATAAGAGCATTGTGGGCATGTCAGTGTCTTTGTTGTACTTTTATGGATCCTCATGTGGCGAGAGAGATTGCTGGCGTTCACAAAACCCTGGTTACAAATCTCACAAAAAAGTGTCCTAACTGGGTCAGCGGACTGAGTCTTCGTTGATATGATGTGGTTTCTCAGATGTCTCACCATAGCTGCTTGAGTTGGGTAGGTCTTGGGACAGCGAGTACATTTGAAATCTCCTCCCTCAGTTTCCCCTTCACTTTCAGCCTGATTTTCTACATCTTCCTCTGCGTCAGTGGTTAAAGGCTTTGGCTTGGTTGTAGGTGTGCTACCTATTGGATATTTCCTGGGTCTGCCTCGGCCACGGCGAACAACAGGGGTTTCTGTCTCAGATACTTCCGGTTCGCTTTTTAAGGATTTTCTCGCACTTTCCAAATATTCCTGAACTTCTGCCCTCATTTTTCTCTTTCGCTTTCCCAAAGGCAATTCTGAAAATAAAAGAAACAAAAACATGAAGTTGTGTCCATTGACAGAAAATAATATAAAAAGCTACCCAGGTAAGTATAGGTCAGCCGGAAGAAAAGTATACCTTTAACAACATTACAAGTCATTAATTTGGAGTTAAAGTGACATGAGCTGCCAAAATTCACACTTTTTTCTTAATTTCTGATCGTCACGACAGTAAGAGACTTTGGAGGCCATCGAAAAACTAAATGATTGGCATTGGAATGAGGAAAATCCATACAGTATGTGGCCTGTACGAACCGAAAACGTGTTCGAAAAGTAAACAAAACTTTAACAAGAGTTTCGGGAAACCCAAAATACGCCCGGAAAGGCACAGTAACTGCAGCCATACCAAAACAAATCCTTCCATATTTATTTGAATTTAATTTTCAAAATTCAGAGGGAAGAGGTTGAAGCTTGGTAAATGATTGATTGATTGATTGTTTGGTGTTTTACGCCGCGCTCAAGATTATTTCACTTACATGTATATGGCGGCAATGCCAGTTTTATTAGGTGAAGCTTGGTAAAAAGGTGATGTTATGTCAGCAAAATGAAATATTACCACTAAACCTTTAAAATCCATCTGTATCAAATTTAAAATGGGCTATTTGGATCAACAATTATTAACAAGATTTGTACACGGTACATGTACAAGTCATCAATTCTCGCTGCTGTTAAATCATGATGTTAAACATTGTTTGTTGTCAATATAGGTTGCACTAAAAGGTTTAAATTTTTTAGAAAAGCAGTTTATAATTTACTAATCATACTTAAACAAATGTAATTAATTGGCAATTTCGCAGCTCACACCAATTCAAATAGATTTGACAATTTTTCTCATAATATTTTTTATCTACATTATTTGGCTACAAAAAATATATAACAGTTGGGCATGTTAAAAGCCTACATTTAATTTTATCAGTGTTTGACATTGGCATAATTTTCACCATAGACATCTTGACAATATTTTAAATCTCCCCAAATACCTACAGGTTATTACTTCTAATTTTATCATAGACCAAATGGATTTACAATAGATTTGGCTATGGGTCCATTGCTAATGTCACACACTGTTTTATGGAGGCCATAAATCTTTAGGCCATAAAAGCTCTAGAGACTGAGAGCTAACTGTAAGTTGACAAGGTAAATAGACCAAAGCTGGGATACTTATCTCTTGGTCTGTAGATAAAACTTTAATCCTTATATGTATTTTTCATTTGATTAAAACATTATATATTGATTTAAGAATAGTTTTAATCAATTTAGAAACATTATTGCAGTTTGAAAAAATCCTTTTTTGATGAGAATCGGAAAAGTAGAAGCCATTTTATAATTTAAAGGTTATTTTCATGAAAATGAAAGTAAGAATAAAAGGGAATGTACATAATCCAATAATTTGCAATAGTTGATATCATAAACAATTTTTTTACACACTGTCTGTTAATATGGTATGTAACATGAAAGATTTGAAAACATCGGATCATATTTGTTAAAGTTATGGAGAGAAAAAGTAAATATTACATAACCCAATATGGCTGCCATATTACGCAATGCATGATGTCAAAAATAGTTCGCGACACACCTTCCACCCATAAGGTATATACTCATAAAAAAATTGTGCAGATGGAATCAAAACTTTGGAAGTTATGGAGCGGAAGGGAATATTACATAATCCAATATAACTCCCATATTATGTAACCAGTGATGTTAAAAATAGTTTGCGACACACCTTCTACCCATAAGGTATATACTTAGAAAAAATTGTGCAGATGGAATCAAAACGTTAGAAGTTATGCAGCGGAAGGGAAAGCGGACGCCCGGACTTCCGTCCTGCCGGAGATGATTTTGGTTGTTTTACGGTTCACTATTCATGGGGACACTGTCTTTATGGTTGATCGATTATTTGTTGTTTCATAAATTATTTCACTTATATATGGGCCATGCAAAAAAAGTTTGGTCGAGGGAAGAAGAAAGTGATCCCCGATCTTCAATCAGTGCATGGCAACCACCGCAAACAAGCATCTTGATCGTGGAAGGGTTGCTTAGTAAACTTCTTATTTGCTCTCTCAACAAAAAGAAACGCTTTCTTCTCCAGCTAAACCTGGAAATGTTGCCATATTAGGCCAGGGGGACACAATCTTGTGAATGGTGCAAAGCAACTCATATAAATCCACTCTTTTTTATTTGGTCTGAGTGGGATTTGAACCCCGGTCTGATTGAGGTATCTTGTTTGGACATTGAACGTCATAGTGTGATGCATTCTGGTCGTTTGTTTTAACTGCCTAACAACAAGGGGGCACTCACATAGTAACTGTAGAAATATATATTTGTTTGTTGAGAGGGGATGGGGGTTGGCAGGGGGGGGGGGGGACGGAATATTCAGTCGAAGGCAATAGTGACGAAAATTCCGCTGAGAATACAACATTTGGTCTTACCTATAGGTTTGCTTGGTGTGGATAATAGTTTACCAATATCAGTGCCCAGCATCACTGCAACAAAGACAACAATTATTACACAAGTGCCAAAAAGAACAAGATGTTGATTTCAAGCTCCGTTGTCTGGGTGTACTTAATTTACCAGCTCAGAGCACAGCCATAGCTGCGGACAGCAGGCAGCGAACCAAGTGAAGTTTTAGTGCTGCAAACGTTCCAAGCTGTCAGATAAAATGATTTTTTTAAAACATACAGATGCCACTATCTGACCATGAAATAATCACCCAATTTAATAAAAGTTTTATTTCTTTTACAAACAAAATTATTAAGTCTACACTTGCATCTACATTAACATTCATTTTACGTTCGACTGCTAATTCGGTCACGTCTCCTGATAGAAGCAAGCTGCTAAAGCCCCATGAACTTTTGGTTGTGACACTAAGAGCATGCTAAAGGTTTAATCAAGTGTGACATAGTACATTGAGAGGTGCTGTGAGTAGTGAATCAAGTGCGATATAGTACACTGAGGGCTGCTGTGAGCGGTGAATCAAGTGCAAGATAGTAAACGGAGAGTTGCTGTGAGTAGTGAATCAAGTGTGACATAGCACACTGAGAGCTGCTGTGAGCGTTGAATCAAGTGCGACATAGTACACTGAGAGCTGATGTGAGCGTTGAATCAAGTGTGGCAAAGAACACTGAGAGCTGCTGTGAGTGGTGAATCAAGTGTGACATAGTACACTGAGAGCTGCTGTGAGTGGTGAATCAAGTGTGACATAGTACACTGAGAGGTGCTGTGAGTGTTGAATCAAGTGTGACATAGTACACTGAGAGCTGCTGTGAGTGGTGAATCAAGTGTGACATAGTACACTGAGAGCTGCTGTGAGCGTTGAATCAAGTGCCACATAGTACACTGAGAGCTGCTGTGAGCGATGAATCAAGTGTGACATAGTACACTGAGAGCTGCTGTGAGTGGTGAATCAAGTGTGACATAGTGCACTGAGACCTGCTGTGAGTGGTGAATCAAGTGCGACATAGTACACGGAGAGGTGCTGTGAGTGATGAATCAAGTGTGACATAGTGCACTGAGAGCTGGTGTGAGAGGTGAATCAAGTGTGACATAGTACACTGAGAGCTGGTGTCAGTGGTGAATCAAGTGCGATATAGTACACTGAGGGCTGCTGTGAGTGGTGAATCAAGTGCGACATAGTACACTGAGAGCTGCTGTGAGTGGTGAATCAAGTGTGACATAGTACACTGAGAGCTGCTGTGAGCAGTGAATCAAGTGTGACATAGTACACTGAGAGCTGCTGTGAGCGGTGAATCAAGTGTGACATAGTACACTGAGAGCTGCTGTGAGCAATGCGACATAGTACACTGAGAGCTGCTGTGAGCAGTGAATCAAGTGCGACATAGTACACTGAGAGCTGCTGTGAGTGGTGAATCAAGTGTGACATAGTACACTGAGAGCTGCTGTGAGCAGTGAATCAAGTGTGACATAGTACACGGAGAGGTGCTGTGAGCGGTGAATCAAGTGTGACATAGTACACTGAGAGCTGCTGTGAGCAATGCGACATAGTACACTGAGAGCTGCTGTGAGCAGTGAATCAAGTGCGACATAGTACACTGAGAGCTGCTGTGAGCAGTGAATCAAGTGTGACATAGTACACTGAGAGCTGCTGTGAGTGATGAATCAAGTGTGACATAGTACACTGAGAGCTGCTGTGAGCAATGCGACATAGTACACTGAGAGCTGCTGTGAGCAGTGAATCAAGTGCGACATAGTACACTGAGAGCTGCTGTGAGTGGTGAATCAAGTGTGACATAGTACACTGAGAGCTGCTGTGAGCAGTGAATCAAGTGTGACATAGTACACGGAGAGGTGCTGTGAGCGGTGAATCAAGTGTGACATAGTACACTGAGAGCTGCTGTGAGCAATGCGACATAGTACACTGAGAGCTGCTGTGAGCAGTGAATCAAGTGCGACATAGTACACTGAGAGCTGCTGTGAGTGGTGAATCAAGTGTGACATAGTACACGGAGAGGTGCTGTGAGCAGTGAATCAAGTGCGACATAGTACACTGAGAGCGGCTGTGAGCAGTGAATCAAGTGTGACATAGCACACTGAGAGCTGCTGTGAGTGGTGAATCAAGTGTGACATAGTACACTGAGAGCTGCTGTGAGTGTTGAATCAAGTGCGACATAGTACACTGAGAGCTGCTGTGAGCAGTGAATCAAATGTGACATAGTACACTGACAGCTGCTGTGAGCGGCGAATCAAGTGCGACATAGTACACTGAGAGCTGCTGTGAGTGGTGAATCAAGTGTGACATAGTACACTGAGAGCTGCTGTGAGTGGTGAATCAAGTGGGACATAGTACACTGAGAGCTGCTGTGAGTGGTGAATCAAGTGTGACATAGTACACTGAGAGCTGCTGTGAGTGGTGAATCAAGTGCGACATAGTACACTGAGAGCTGCTGTGAGTGGTGAATCAAGTGCGACATAGTACACTGAGAGCTGGTGTGAGAGGTGAATCAAGTGTGACATAGTACACTGAGAGCTGGTGTCAGTGGTGAATCAAGTGCGACATAGTACACTGAGGGCTGCTGTAAGTGGTGAATCAAGTGCGACATAGTACACTGAGAGCTGCTGTGAGTGGTGAATCAAGTGTGACATAGTACACTGAGAGCTGCTGTGAGCAGTGAATCAAGTGTGACATAGTACACGGAGAGGTGCTGTGAGCGGTGAATCAAGTGTGACATAGTACACTGAGAGCTGCTGTGAGCAATGCGACATAGCACACTGAGAGCTGCTGTGAGCAGTGAATCAAGTGCGACATAGTACACTGAGAGCGGCTGTGAGCAGTGAATCAAGTGTGACATAGCACACTGAGAGCTGCTGTGAGTGGTGAATCAAGTGTGACATAGTACACTGAGAGCTGCTGTGAGTGTTGAATCAAGTGCGACATAGTACACTGAGAGCTGCTGTGAGCAGTGAATCAAGTGTGACATAGTACACTGACAGCTGCTGTGAGCGGCGAATCAAGTGCGACATAGTACACTGAGAGCTGCTGTGAGTGGTGAATCAAGTGTGACATAGTACACTGAGAGCTGCTGTGAGTGGTGAATCAAGTGGGACATAGTACACTGAGAGCTGCTGTGAGTGGTGAATCAAGTGTGACATAGTACACTGAGAGCTGCTGTGAGTGGTGAATCAAGTGCGATATAGTACATTGAGAGCTGCTGTGAGCAGTGAATCAAGTGTGACATAGTACATTGAGAGCTGCTGTGAGCAGTGAATCAAGTGCAAGAAAGTACACTGAGGGCTGCTGTGAGTGGTGAATCAAGTGTGACATAGTACACTGAGAGCTGCTGTCAGCGATGAATCAAGTGTGACATAGTACACTGAGAGGTGCTGTGAGTGGTGAATCAAGTGTGACATAGTACACTGAGAGCTGCTGTGGGTGATGAATCAAGTGCGACATAGTACACTGAGAGCTGCTGTGAGCAGTGAATCAAGTGTGACATAGTACACTGAGAGCTGCTGTGAGTGTTGAATCAAGTGCGACATAGCACACTGAGAGCTGCTGTGAGCGGCGAATCAAGTGTGACATAGTACACTGAGAGCTGCTGTGAGTGTTGAATCAAGTGCGACATAGTACACTGAGAGGTGCTGTGAGTGTTGAATCAAGTGTGACATAGTACACTGAGAGCTGCTGTGAGTGGTGAATCAAGTGCGACATAGTACACTGAGAGGTGCTGTGAGTGTTGAATCAAGTGTGACATAGTACACTGAGAGCTGCTGTGAGTGGTGAATCAAGTGCAACATAGTACACTGAGAGCTGATGTGAGTGATGAATCAAGTGCGACATAGTACACGGAGAGCTGATGTGAGTGGTGAATCAAGTGTGACATAGTACATGGAGAGCTGCTGTGAGTGTTGAATCAAGTGTGACATAGTACACTGAGAGCTGCTGTGAGTGGTGAATCAAGTGCGACATAGTACACTGAGAGCTGATGTGAGTGGTGAATCAAGTGTGACATAGTACACTGAGAGCTGCTGTGAGTGGTGAATCAAGTGCGACATAGTACACTGAGAGCTGATGTGAGTGATGAATCAAGTGTGACATAGTACATGGAGAGCTGCTGTGAGCGGTGAATCAAGAATACTGGCTCATTGCCCAGAGGAAACCCCCGACCTTCGGAGAGAACCTGGCTCTGTAGCTGATGACCTTGAATAAAAACTACTGAATGGATCAATTTTCTAATAATTTCTCTAGTATTCAATTTTAAGTGACACGAGCTGCAATTTTTTCATTTACACAAATTTCAAAATAAAAGTTTTCGGTAATACCAGTCACGAACAATATGTGTCAAATTGTGTTCAGAAGTAAGTTAAGTAAAAACGGAAATAACGATAATCATAGTGAGTTCATATTTAGTTAACCTTCAACATAATTTAAGTTCATACAGGCTAAACAGATATTTTTTAATTCAACATCAATCATTGAGTTTTTGAATTTGTTTCTGTTTTACGAAACTCACTTTTCCAAAATACAGTGTATGGTTTATACCTTCATACATATCAAGGGAGGTAATTCCAACATATCAAGGGAGGCAATCAAGCATACATGAACACTCCTCATATTAAAAAAACAATCCTACCTTTAGTGGTCCCATCTGGCTTAGGTGGTTTGCCAATCTTTTTAGCATAGCTTGGAGCATACCAGACCCGCAGCACTTCGCCTGTACGTATAATCCGCATGGTATTGTAAAATATGTTGATGCCGAGTTGATAAGCTATACAGTTCTGTTGTTCCTCAGTTTCCGCTGCTTGTACAAAACATAGCCAGTTACATTCATTCTCCTCACTGCAATCTAGGAGTACACTAGTCTGGTCTTTGGAGAGAACCTGTTTGGGGTTAAATAACGACACACAGGTAAAGATAACGGTCAACACATTCAAGCTCAACACAAATTACCTTCCAATTACCATAGACCGTTTGGGCTTTAGAATTGATAACGTTTGTGCAGTTTTTACTTAACTGCCATAGCAACCTGTACTGAAGATTGATTGTTTGGTGTTTTACGCCGCGCTCAAGATTATTTCACTTATATGGTGGCGTTGCCAGTTTTATTGTGGGAGGAAACCGGGCTCTATGCCCGGAGGAAACAAACGACCTTCCGTTCAACTGGCAACCATCCCACATAAGTCGTTCGAGTGAAAACCCAGTCAGAAAATTTTCCAATTTTTTGGACTGAGTGGGATTCGAACCCGCAACCCATTGGTGGAAGGCTGTTCGGATTGAGAGTCCAACGCTCTACCTACTGAGCTACTGAAGAGATTCGTTGCTAAAAACTTCCGCTTCGCCGCTTTGTGAAACAGGCTCCTGGTCTGGAGTACCTGCTAAATGACTTTAGTTTTATGATACAAATAGACACTAGCTTAAAGTGGCATGAGCTGCCAAAATGTTAATATTTTGCCGTTATTCAGAATACTGAATTTATTGCCTATTTTTCTCAAGACGTATAATTCAGAAGCTGTTTAGTGCTTCTAGTCTCTAGAATGTACGATAAAGTATTGTTTTAAACTAACTTAGGCTTAGAATGAATGATTGGTCGTCCCGGTTATTTAAATTTCGGTTCGTACAGGCTGTTGACTTATTTTATTTGTATGTCTGTTTTACTATGTACCAAAAGGTTTCTATTTTTGATTGTTGACTTGGCCAAAATGTATATATTTCCAATGTGTCTAGGTAACTTAATTACCTCCCCTTTGATGTCCAGTTATACTGACCATTTGTTTAGGTAACTTGGTTACCTCCCCTTTTATTGTGCAGTGATCTCCCTAGAAAGTGTACTTCCTGCAGGAGTCCGGAATAAAGGTGTACAAGATACAGGTGGTTGTTGTGAGGTCCTTTTTGACTATGGATTTTCCTCATTCCAACGCCAATCATTAAGTTTTTCGATGACCTTCAAAGCCTCTTACTGTCGTAACAATTAGAATCTATGTGTACTTAATTGACCAGCTCAGAGCACAGCCATAGCAGCTCATGCCACTTTAAGAGAAAATGTTGTTTCTGGATTATAATTAGACTAATAATTTATAATTGTGCTTACTTTGACTGCATTTAAGATTGATTGATGTTTTACGCCACAATTAGGATCTCTCATATAGCTGTGCTGTGGCCTTTAGTGGGGGAGGAAACCTGGTTGTTTTCCACATAATGCAATTGAGTAAAAACTTTCAATAAACAGGAGACCCATTCTATTTCCATTGGTTCCACTGACTAGTTTTATGTAATACACAAGTAGTGATAACCCGAAAAATGTCACGTTTTGATAACATATATTGTTGCTCATTCATTACTCTCCTGAAGATGGTATAATAAATGCCGAAATATTGAGTCATCATGAAACTGTCGTTTTTCGGGTTACCATTCTATTTTGAGTTAGAGAATGTGGACAATTTCACAATTTTTAACCTCAAGAAAAACGTCCCTCTTATCTAACCTAAATCCCACGACAATGACCGAAAACGAAAAAAAAAACATAATTTCTTTTCTATCACACTTCTATATTTTGGATGATGTTATTGTAACAAAAGTATGACACCGGGGACTCCACTCATAACATTTGGAATACTCAGGTCAGGATTAGAATGTTGCATCTACGGTTTGTTGTCATGGCAACTGCACAAGGGCTCGTTCCTGTCATACTCGGATTAGACCCCTGCCAGAGGTGAAAGGGTGTTGGATTGATTGATTGTTTGGTGTTTTACGCAGCGCTCAAGATTATTTCACTTGTATGGCGTTGCCAGTTTTATTGTGGGAGGAAACCGGGCTCTATGCGTGCCCGGAGGAAACCCACGACCTTCCCTTGGTAACTGGCAACCATCCCACATTGGTCGTTCAAGTGAAAACCCAGTCAGAAAATTTTCTAATTATTTTTTGGACTGAGTGGAAAGGCTGTTGGAAGAGTGAATGAGGAAGAGCTTCACTAACTCAGAGCTAGCGCCCAAAATGACCAGTCCACGTTGTCTAACCTAAATCCAACGACCTGAAATGAAGACATTATTTCTTATATCTACCTTCAACGCGAACACATCATCTAGTGGAATATCGTTTGTGCTTCGTTTGGCTTCAAATGGACCAAACTGTGTCTTGGCGAGGATATCATAGGTGGCGACAACTTGTAAAGTTCCGTCCTCCAGGCTTCCGGTGAGGTCAAGGTTATGGGGAAGGGTAAGGCGAGCTCTGTAAGGAAACAAAAACATGATTGATTGTCCCACTTGTAGTTATATAATATAGCACCATTGCCAGGTTTAATGAGGGAGGAAGTCGGGCTCTTTGCCAGAAGGAAACACTCAAACTTCAATGAATACCAGGGCCTCGGTGGTCCAGTGGGTTAGAGTAATCGTCCTTCAGTCCCACACAGACCTTCCATCGATGCTGGGCGGGTTCGAATCACACTCGGACCAAATAAAAATGGAAAAATTTCGGAGTAGATTTTTCACACGGTTGCCCTATGTGGAAGAGTTGCCAGGTACTTGCTGAAAGTCGGGGGTTTCCTCCAGGTCATGAGCTTGTTTTCCTCCCCCACTACACCTGGCAATGCCGCCATATAAGTGAAAAAATCTTGAGTGCGGCGTAAAACATTAATCAATCAATCAACAAATGGTGACTCTCGGACATTTATTGGTCGAGTGAAAAGTGAAATTAGTTTGATTGATTGATTGTTTGGTGTTTTACACCACGCTCAAGATTATTTAACTTTTATGGCGGCGTTGCCAGTTTTATTGTGGGAGGAAACCGGGCTCTATGCCCGGAGGAAACCCACGACCTTCAGTTGGTAACTGGCAACCATCCCACATAGGAAAAGTGAAATTAGAGATTTTCTGGATGGAGTATTTGACCCTCACAGGAACACAAACCTTTCACAGATAAGAATTTTGTATTTGAATGACCTTTCTAGAATAATTTGTCAAAAATGTGCCAATCGTACCTGCTCAATTGTGTGCCTGTCTTGGATGTGGCATCGAGTCCTAGCTCCGGACACACCTCTGTATCATGGGCCCCTCCACACACATCACAAACTGCCGCAAAGAAAATGGGCATGTTAACAATATGGCAAATATATAAAAAATATAAAGAAGAAAGCTGATAATTTCCTTGAGTAAACCCCTGACCTTGGGCAGTTACCAGGGCGACCATCCCCTCGAGGGTGATCGCCTTCGGTCTATACGTCACAGGTTCGAATCACACTTTATTTACTTGATCTCTGTATGTGGAAGAGTTGCCTCCAGACAAATAGCCCAGGTTTCTACTCAACTAGACCTGGCAACATAACCATCTTGAAGATGGCGTAAAACATCAATCTACCAGCTGAACAGAGCACATCAGAGAATTGAAAATGGTCTAAAACATTCTCCTGTGGACCTCAGTCCTCTCCAGGTCATTTTGGTAGTAATCTATTTACCAAACGCACTCTTGTCTAGAATTCAAAACTTTTTTTTTCCTGTAAAGTGTCAAGAAAATTTGTTTCCGTAGTCTTAGAACAACAGTAACATCAGGCTACCGGAACTGATCGTTACCCTGAAATTCCCTGGCCTGTTATCTCGGATAATGGTGAATAGCAAAAGCTAAATGTATTTTTACACGATCGGAAAAAATATTCACCAGTAAAATTGAACAATATTTAATTGTTAATAAAAATAGACCACCCCCCCCCCCCCCCCCCCTGTAGACCCACTACACACCTTCTTCTTCGGCTTCCATGGCTTCAACATCAACCATTCAACATGCAGAACTGCTTCTGTTACGTCAAACCTGACAAGACAGAATAAAAACATCATTTATAAAAACTTGAATTTTAACCAATCAGACCATTGCAGAATTGATTTTTTCACTAATTTGGTTGACACGATTTACTGAAAATTGCATTGGTCAACAACTGTAGTGATAAGAAAGATGGATAGCAGGCCATATAATTTCGGTGTTAGTCAGAAACATTGAATCGGTTCCATTGAAATGCTGGGAACGAATCGGTACAGATGCTAGTTTTGTTATACATCACACAATGGGTAACATATTTTCGTTTCTGTATTTTTAGAACAACAGGCTACCGGAAGCGATTGTTATCGTGAAATCATATGACCTGGGATAGACGTTTGTCCATGTGTTTCTTTCAACGCAAGTAGGGGCCTTCATGGCTCCGTAGGTAGAGCGTTGGAAGCTCAATCCGAACAGCCTTCCACCAATGGGTGTGGGTTTGAATCCTACTCAGTCAAAAAAAAAATTGGAAAATTTTCTGACTGGGTTTTCGCTCGAACGACCTATGCGGGATGGTTGGCAGCTACCAACGGAAGGTCATGGGTTTCCTCCGGGCATAGAGCCCGGTTTCCTCCCACAATAAAACTGGCAATGCCGCCATATACAGTAAATGAAATAATCTTGAGCGCGGCGTAAAACACCAAACAATCAATCAACATACATGTAAGGGCGCTAACAAGCATCCCAAGCCAATGTGTGGTCCAGTCACTCCAGTGGGTTTGGGTGGTCGTCTTTCAGTCCCACACAGACCTTCCATTGATGCAGTGCGAGTTTGAATCACACTCCGACCAAATAAAAATTGAACAAATTTCTGAGTGGATTTTTCACTCGGTCGCCATATGTGGAAGAGTTGCCAGGTACTCGCTGAAGGTCGGGGTTTCCTCCAGGCAATGAGCTGGGGTTCCTCCCCCAAGAAACCTAGCACGCTGCCAATGTGAGCATTCTTATCAAGTTGCTCTGATATTCAAAAATTATTTCACTGTTTAAACGTAGGATATGATATCAACATTCAAATTCTGAAAGATCAGTACGTAATAAGTCCCTGAAAAGTTTCCTAAAATACGACGGGGTTAACATTTCTATAAACATATTCAGTTTTTGCGATAAAAAATAATGATTAGCTTAAGCTTATAAACAAACATTTCTCTCCAACAAAACATCCTTGTTCACAATTGATTTCACTTGCATCGTGGTTAACCATTTATTATGAAAGTCAGTATATGGTATGGTGTTACGGGTATAACAAAAATAGCTTCGGTACTGGTTGTTTCCCAGCATTTCGATATATGAAACCAATTCAATGTTTCTGTCTGACACAGAAATTATCTGTCCTGTCTCAGTCCAACAGAAGCCTCCTATCAAAAAAAGGTCATTGGATTCTGAGTTTCAATTGTGAGAAAAATCTTACAATTTCTGACTGGGTTTTTCAGTCAATTGGCTACATGTACATTATGTGGGAGAGTTGCCAGGTACGGTAATACCTGAGTTAATTAGAGGACTATGCATGTTGCTAAATTCTCAATAACAAAAAGGTTCTGAATGAGATTTAAACTTTTAACACATCCAGTCCAGGGAGATGATTGACCAGCAGTTAATCCTTGAATGTTTTACAAGCTCTCTCTTGAATTAAGATGAGAATTTGTACTCTTCTACTTTTTTCCAGCCCTTGAATTAATTCAGACATTATCGTACTTCAGGAAGGTGGTAGGTTTCCTCCCCCAGTAAACCAGTGCCGACTGTATGGCCACAAATGTCGACAGGAACGAGTAAATTTGAAAGAATGCTGGTAACATAGTAGAAAATTTGATTCAGGAGTGAGAATTTAAATTAAACAGCAAAATTTGTTTTTGATGGACTTTACGGAAACTGCACATGATGATGTAGTTGTATAGAGATTATCTGTAAAACAATTTTAGTCAGAGAATTTTCCTGACCGTGGGTAGTGTTCCTAAATTTCGAGCTTTAATTTTGTAAAACCTCGGTGCACATTCTGAAGTTGCATCGAGTAGACTGAACTTTGAAGGAGCACATGTGAATAGCTTCAATCCAATCGCACTCATTAATTATTATTGCTAAATAAATAAGATTTTTCTTTGTGGTTCAGTCGGTTAGAGTCATAGTCCCTCATCCCGACACAGGCCTTCCATCAATGCAGCGTAGGTTAAAATCCAACCCAGACATAAGTGCAGCGTACTCGTTGAAGGTTGGGGTTTCCTCAGGGCAAAGAGCCCGGCTTCCTCCCCCCACTAAACTTGGCAACGTCGCAATATAACTTTGTGAAATAATCTTGAGGGTGACGTAAAACATCAATCAAACAACCAACAAAACTAGTTTTTTGAACTATCACAAAATTATCCCACTCAAGCCATCTCATTGTCATGACTAATTTAATGAAAACAATGAGAATTTTTGCAGCAAATGCAAGTTTAACATTAGGTTGTTGTTGTTCAGACATTTAGCTGTGTGTTGCTAAATACGTCAGATCATAATATTTTGAATTAATTTTATGTTTAGACAAGAGACCAGATAAGATCAGGGATCAGTTCAAGAGAATGCACATAATGCAAATCAAATGAGCTACTGTCAAACATAATCATCTATGTTGAAGTCTAAAATAACTTTTTTTTAATCGTTCAAATTTTTCATATGTTCCTTAAAGCTTGAGAAGTCCGATCGTGTATTTCTAAGGTTACTTTTTCACGAAAACCGGCAAAGAATTCGAAACCATGAAAAGAACCTCGAGGACGAAACGGACTAGTGGAAAACAGAAATGCGGCCGCCATTTTGATCCTTACGATTTCGGCTTGGTAAGTGCAGTTTTCTATTGTAACAACTCAAATGGATTATTCTGATCCATCAAGTTCACATGTTTAAACAGTTCTCGTCCAATATGTTAAGAAAATTGCTTTCCAAACCTGGAATGATTATTTCTAGAAACAGGGACGTCCCGACTTTGTCTCTCAGCTTTATCTTGTATAAACCCGAAACAGTTGTTGAGCATGCGCAGTGGGAGCCTTGATATTCGGAAAAGCGCGCACTTGGCTTATGAAATCATTTAATACATTTTTAAAAATTAAACACAGTGAACACTTGAAATAATACAAAAAACTTGTCGTTAGGAGACAGAATGAGCTAAAAGGAAAAATTAAGTCGGGCAGTTTTCGTTTTATTTATGGATGATTGTGGATTAAGGGTGGATGCCTTCGTACGACCCCAAATTTCGCTTACACATGAGGGTCCACAGGGGGTTTATCAGATGTCATATGGTTTTTAGTGTATGGTTCGAATCAGTGTTTTCAAATGTAACCATTTTCTGATTTTCTCGTTCGACCATAGGCTCTATAGTTTCTGAGTTTTTCGGGAAAAAAGCCATGCATGTGATATAGGCCTATGCATCGCCTATACTGGCTATAGCTCGCTATTTTAGTCTTCACAAAGCTAGAATTTAGAAAGGCTCGTGAACACTGACACAGCGATATGCCTACTAATTACTATACTCTATAGTAGTATAGGCCTACTAATGATCGGGGATGTTAAGGCCTAATTAAGTTAGCCTTCAAAAGTCCTTGCCTGGTGCCGTGATAAGTCGCGGGTTCGAATCTCAGTCATTCGTCCTGTTTGAATCGAGTAGCCTATATATAGGCCGGTTGGCTTAATGGATAAGGCAGCCGGCATTTAGTGCTGGCGATACCTGTGCCATGCTCTGGAACCCAGGTTCGATTCCCGTTTCGGGCGTCACCCAAAAATCGGTTGAAGAATGTCTACCATATTTTCATTCAAGATAGTGTAATTCCAAAATAACGAGAATAGGCCTACTGTTATATTCACTTTCTATATATAGGCTTTATTATATTTACAACTCGAGAGTGAAATAGGCTATGTAGAGCTGCATATTCAGCTATATAGAGCTGTGATTAGAGCTGCCAAAATGTTGATATTTTAATGTTAAAATTATTGGCTATTTTTCTCAAGACGTATAATTCAGAAGCTTTTTAGTGCTTCTAATCTCGAAAATGTACGATAATGTATTGTTTTGAACTAACTTTCGCTTAGAAAGAATGAATGGTCGTCCCGGTTATTCAAATTTTGTTTACTTTTCGAACACGTTTTCGGGTCGTTCAGGTCACATACTGTATGGATTTTCCTCATTCCAACGCCAATCACTTAGTTTTTCGATGACCTTCAAAGCCTCTTACTGCCGTGGCGATCAGAAGTTATGAAATAAGTGTGAATTTTGGCATCTCATGCCTCTTTAAAATTCAAACTTTATTTACTCAACACTGATCTGGGTAAACACCAAAACAACAAGCATACATAGCATTAGAAACAATTGCAGTTTTGACAGCGTATGGCACTTAAAAGCTACGAAGTAGGTAGCATTGCAAGCATTACCCTATAGGGCCTACCGCAGGCGTAGAGCGACTTAGTATATTTTAGACAAGAAGATTTTCCCTGTGCCCGTGTGTTTTAGTGTTCATACATATATACTAAGTCGCTCTACGCCTGCTGTATATGGTAATGCTTGCAATGCTACGAAGTAGGCTATCACACAATGTTAGACTACAATATTTCGGCGTTTCTAACCGGTTGACGTATGTATATAGGCCTACCACTCGTCTGTAGGGTGTTTTCCCTCTTATTGTCTGATTTTTAATCGCCCCCCCCCCCCCCCCAAACAAACTTGAGAACTCGGTCAGTAAACTGTAACATATTGAGACCGACTTAAATGAGCTCCTCAGACGAATTAGCAAATAATCCGAACATGAAATAACTAAATACTGTATATAAACTTCTAACGAGTCTACATGTGATTAACATTAGCACTGAATACAATCGCCGGATTAATGAAGCTGAGATTTAGAACTTTAATTAATCCAGGGACTTACAACTTATACATGGCACTCGAGTCACTTTACACAACAGTGTCAGCCCTCTATTGTTCTTTAGCCGTCAAAAGGTTTATACCACAGCCACTTGGACAAACAATTATGAATATATATACTAAAACACTCGGGCAAAGCCGAAAGGGAAAATCTTTTTGACTAAAATAACCATAGAAGCAAGTTTCTAATTGTGTTATAAAGGAAGGGGTGGGTGTCATATATACCTTTTAAGTTTATACCCGATCAAACGTTGTTGTAATAACCCAAAACCCATGATATTTCATTAGCTTGACGATAGGGTTTTGGCTTAAAGGTCAGTAGAATTTCCTGCGATCGCAGTTGCCATGACGTCGCTTCCCTATCGTATTCATTTGCAACTACGTTTCGTTTGCAATGCGACTGCTTTGTGAAACGAGCCCCAGAATCTCTCATCTTTAAACCAAGTTTCCACTTTTGCAAAATGCTGCTAGACGGGAAAATGTAAAAATTCCAGCCATGGTACTAATAGGGCTCCGTACAAACAGTACAAAAAATACATTTTCGTTATATCAAAATCAGAATTGCACGTTGAGTGATTGTTCAGAATTATCAAACATTCAAAAATAAACTCTTGTATCCGGACTGAGGCATTCAAAATCCATGTGCCCATTTCCATATACAACTCAACGCTGAAATGTAAGATTATGGTACAAGATACAAGAAACTTTATTTAGAGTCGGTTTACAAGAAAACGAACAACATAAGCCCAGAGGGGCTTTTCTTCCGACTGGTAATACATCAACAAGTCGTGTTTAGCAAGTAAAGTCCTGTCATTCGAGGAAAACAAGGCTTTGGAATCGGTCCGAAATACCGGGGAAATTGTGCAGGACAGGACCGTATTCTCGATGCGCTTTCGGGGTTAGACAAGGGACCAGCAGGTGAAACTGTTTGGGTAAGATAAACCACTTCGCCTGGTATTCTCATGTCGCAGTTAGAAGAAGTAAAATGACCCGTCCACTTTTAGTATCAGAACAAACAGCGATAAATTTCTTTGGGTAAATACAAAGTATAGACTCCTTAAATAATTCTGTGTGGCTCGTTAAGGTTTTTAATGAGTTGGCAATTCCACCTTTCTCTTGACACTTGGAATTCATGAAATATCTTAATTTTGGCAGCTCATTCCACTTAGGGTTAAATCGGTTTTCTGTCCAACTAAACCTGGCAACGCCGCCATATAAGTGAAATAATCTTTTACACGACTATAGGTGAACCCTATTCCACAGGTAAAACGCAACACCATTCATTAAGCTCGCTAGAAATGCATATTCTCTTGTCTTATGTTTCAGAGTACTGTGGACTACAAGTCAACATAACCAAATACACAATGTCATACGATGAATTCAGCCACGGAGTTACGTTGACAACCGCAACAAAAAGTCCCACAGTGAGAGAAGTATGGCGTGTAACACCTCCAAGCGATACTGTCGGACGACCTACAAATTTATCCCAAAGCAAACAAAATGGATCGTTCAGAAGAAACTTGTTTCTAGTAAACCTTTTTGGAGTAGCGTATTATTTCGTATTTGGGGCTGTCGTATTTGCTGTGCATATTTGGGTGACGTTACCAACAATTTACCCCGATCTCTCTCAACGTTACATTCATCAAATGCTGTACTATTTCGTTTATTTCAACATGATGCTTAACTACGTCTTAATCTTCCTGAACAGCGGCCACTCCTTTCTTTCACATCAGCGGTCTGTCTTACCGACACAAGCAGGAACTATGGAGAGGCCATATTGTGACACCTGTCAACGGAATATACCCCAACGTGGAAAACATTGCGTGCTTTGCAACACGTGTATCCTAAAACGAGATCATCATTGTTTCTTTTCCGGATGCTGTATTGGTTTCTATAACCAACGTTATTTCATCGTGTTTTGTTTCTATGTGTTTTTGGGCTGTTTGATCGCCTTTTATGTAGATCTCGAATATCTTAGGATTTATTATGCCAACTTTTACAGCTTTGAAATATTCAAGTTTCTTTTGCCCTGGTGTCTTGGAGAGTGGATGTTTAGTGACTTAGATGGGGGGACGCTGGCAGTTATCTTTCTCACTTACTTAACGTTCACCACTGGCTTGTCCTGTGCCTGGTTTTCCTCCCAGCAAATGTATTTTGTCTACCTTGGTCAAACCAGCTATGAGTATGTAAAAGGCATCAAGACGTACCGGACAAAACCTAGAGATCATTTTCGTTCAGTGTTTGGATATTTCTGGCCATTTAACTTTATTGTTCCCATGCCCTGGTTCAAAAATATCGGAGACGGTGTCCATTGGATTACATTAAAGCATCTGTGATTTTTAATTTTTATTATCATTATTATTTTTTTTTTTTACAATTTTTTTCAATGCAAAGACACCAGCATTTCAAGATGGAGCAAATGTTCACATGGCGATTGTTATTGGTTCACAGGTTACCCGGCAAAATACCGAATAAAATCCTAACAATTTATATAAAAAGCAGAAGCGGATTTACAGGCAAATATTATACAAACCGTGAAATAAAACTCTATATTTTATGAAATCTGCGGCTTTATTCTATTCAAAGTGGCTTGAGCTGGCAAAATTCGCACCTTTTTCATAAATTTCACAGATTTTGGAGAGCAAAATTGAAATAACCAGGACGAACGTTCCAAGTTTAGAGAAAATTTCTTTGGGACAGAATTAGCTATAGTTGGTCATTTGTATAAAGGTGTACAAAATAAAGGCTCTCGGCTGATACCATTCTTGTCGATGTACGTTAGGATAGTTTTATACGCCCGGCTTGAAAAGCGGGCTGTATTATGGTATCATCTCCGTCCGTCCGGCAGGACGGAAGTCCGGCTGTCCGGCGTCCGCTTTCCCTTCCGCTCCATAACTTCTAAAGTTTTGATTCCATCTGCACAATTTTTTCTAAGTATATACCTTATGGGTAGAAGGTGTGTCGCAAACTATTTTTAACATCACTGGTTACATAATATGGGAGTTATATTGGATTATGTAATATTCCCTTCCTCTCCATAACTTCCAAAGTTTTGATTCCATCTGCACAATTTTTTCTAAGTATATACCTTATGGGTGGAAGGTGTGTCGCGAACTATTTTTGACATCATACATTGCGTAATATGGCAGCCATATTGGGTTATGTAATATTTACTTTTTCTCTCCATAACTTTAACAAATATGATCCGATGTTTTCAAATCTTTCATGTTACATACCATATTAACAGACAGTGTGTAAAAAAATTGTTTGTGATATCAACTATTGCAAATTATTTGATTATGTACATTCCCTTTTATTCTTACTTTCATTTTCATGAAAATAACCTTTAAATTATAAAATGGCTTCTACTTTTCCGATTCTCATCAAAAAAGGATTTTTTCAAATTGCAATAATGTTTCTAAATTGAGTAAAACTATTCTTAAATTAATATATAACGTTTTAATCAAATGAAAAATGTATATAAGGATTAAAGTTTTATCTACAGACAAAGAGATAAGTAACCCAGCCTTGTTCTATTTACATAGTGATACTCTATTTAAACATACTCTAAAGCTCTAAGTCTCTTATCACTACAAGTGTTGACAGTTTTATGGTCCTGACTCATCTATACCACATGGCCATGCCCTGCTCAACTGGTTTTTTTTTGTAGCCAAATAATATAGAAAAATGATATTATGAGAAAAATTTTCAAATCTACTTGAATTGGTGTGAGCTGCAAAATTGCCAATTAATTGCATTTGTTTAAGTATGATTAGTAAATTATAAACTACTCTTCTAAAAAATTGAAACATTTTAGTCCAAACTATATTGACAACAAGCAATGTTTAACATCACGATTTAACAAGCAGCGAGAATTGATGACTTGTACCGAGTACAAATCTTGTTAATAATCTTTGATCCAAATAGCCCATTTCAAATTTGATACAGATGGATTTTAAAGGTTTTAGTGGTAACATTTCATTTTGTTGACATTACATCACCTTTTACCAAGCTTCAACTTCCTTCCTCTGAATTTTGAAAATTTTAAATAAATATGGAAGGATTTGTTTTGGTATGGCTGCAGTTACTGTGCCTTTCCGGGCGTATTTTGGGTTTCCCGAAACTCCTGTTTAAAGTGGCATGAGCTGCAAAAATTCACACTTTTTTCACAATTTCTGATCGCCACGACAGTAAGAGGCTTTGAAGGCCATCGAAAAACTAAATGATTTGCGTTGGAATGAGGAAAATCCATACAGTATGTGACCTGTACGAACCGAAAACGTGTTCGAAAAGTAAACAAAATTTAAATAACCGGACGACCATTCATTCAAAACAACACTTTATCGTACATTTTCGAGACTAGAAGCACTAAAAATCTTCTGAATTATACGTCTTGAGAAAAATAGCCGATAATTTCAACATTCTGTTTCAACGTCAAAATATCAACATTTTGGCAGCTCATGCCACTTTAAGCAGCAGAAACCCTGAACATGTTCTCCTACATCCGGGCTATTTCAATTTTATTCGAGGCTTCCGTGGCTAAGTAGGTAGAGCGTTGGACGCTCAATCTCAACTGTCTTCCACCAATGGGTCGCGGGTTCGAATCCCACTCAGTCCAAAAAAAAAAAAAAATTGGAAAATTTTCTGACTGGGTTTTCACTCGAACGACCTATGTGGGGTGGTTGCCAGTTACCAACGAAAGGTCGTGGGTTTCCTCCGGGCATAGAGCCCGGTTTCCTCCCACAATAAAACTGGCAACGCCGCCATATAAGTGAAATAATCTTGAGCGCGGCGTAAAACAGCAAACAATCAATCAATTCAATTGTATTGGTAATTAACACATCTTCAGTAAGTGCGGGCTGCTGGCTTTACTAATAATTTTATTATTGCAAAGGTACCATACGGACCGAAATACTCATCATCTGTCAACTTCTCTTGACGATCAGAATTTCTGGAAATAGTTCGAATTTTGGCAGCTCATTCCACTAAAACGCATTAACTCCAGATGGACAGTACCAAAAAGCTAGAAATTTGTACTGATATAGAAAAGTCTTATGCTGGGCGTCTAGATTCTACTCTAGATCGTCGAACGTTCAATTCACGTTACTTCACAATTTACTTACAATTCTTAAAGTGGCATGAGCTGCCAAAATGTTGATATTTTGACGTTAAAACAGAATGTTAAAATCATTGACTATTTTTCTCAAGACGTATAATTCAAAAGCTTTTTAGTGCTTCTAATCTCGAAAATGTACGATAATGTATGCCTATTGTTTTGAACTAACTTTTGCTTAGATTGAATGAATGGTCGTCCCGGTTATTTAAATTTTGTTTACTTTTCGAACTCGTTTTCGGTTTGTACAGGCCACATACTGTATGGATTTTCCCCATTCCAACGCCAATCACTTAGTTTTTCGATGGCCTTCAAAGCCTCTTACTGTCGTGCCGATCAGAAATTTTGAAAAAAGTGTAAAGTTAGGCAGCTCATGTCACTTTAAGCCAAAAAGCTCATTGAGTTCAACGAAACAGTTTGTCAACGGTACTCATAAGCTTTTCTTCTTGTATTTTTATCTGCTTAAGTACAAAACCTTTCACGCTGAGAGCTTAAGTGGCTGTAGAAGCGCGCGCTGTCATTCATAGCTGGAATATTTGAGTGTGTGCATTCCGTCGCCAGGGGCAACCAAACGCTCACTATATTTTTACCATCGACATGTCTACACGTTTTCATTTATTATCAGAGAGTCAGACTTGCCGGGTTTATTTTGTTATTTTACTGCGTACGTTGCAGAAAATTTGCTGAACAAATCCGCTGTATTTACGTAGCTTGTATTTTATCTGGAATGTATAACACAACTTTACTGGACAAATCAACCTAATTTACTGGTTTATTTTGTTATAAAACCTGCTACTTTACACACCGTGGCTGAACAAATTCAGCGTCCAGCAGGTTGATTTCCTTAGTTTAACCGGAACGTAACCCATTGAACAAACCCACCGAATTAACTGGCTTGTTTTCGGATTTTACCTGGATAAATCCAAGGTATTTACTGGCTCCGTTTGATTAACCTGGTGCGTTGAACAACACTGCTGGAAACTTATTGATGGAACTGACGTTTTTGGTTGACGTCTTTCATCACAATAGGCAACTAATTCCAGGTACGTTGAAATATCGTGTAAAATGTATTGTGGTAATACCTTGTGCATAGGCCTAAGTACATGAGTGAAAGCTTCTTGAATGCGAAGTCGCACGCCAATCACTGAATCAAGTATTCGGTCACAAGGTTCATATCAGTCTAGGCCTGTACACCGTGAGTACACGCTCTCCTTTCCTTCCACCAATGTCGCATTGGTTCAAATTTCAATCTGCGGCATTGCGTTTTTTTTTATTTTTTGAAGTGTTATGATAGTTGATATTGATACACGTGTATGATTGGACATACAACTCAGGTTACTTCTCTAACGAGTCCAGCAACTCCGTCTTCCACCCTTTCCGAATAACCTAGAGTGCTGAATATCATATAAAAAAAATTACGCCTTCAAAAAAAATAGTTGGCATTTAGTTGATATTTCTGAATACCAAGAATATGTCGAAAAAAGTTAGTGTATGGAGCTCTCTCCCCCCCCCCAGTGTATGGAGCTCTCTCCCCTAGTATATGGAGCTCTCCCCCCCAGTGTATGGAGCTCTCCCCCCCCAGTGTATGGAGCTCTCCCCCCCAGTGTATGGAGCTCCCCCCCCCAGTGTATGGAGCTCTCCCCCCCCAGTATATGGAGCTCTCCCCCCCCAGTGTATGGAGCTCTCCCCCCCAGTGTATGGAGCTCTCCCCCCAAGTGTATGGAGCTCTCCCCCCCAGTGTACGGAGCTCTCTCCCCCCCCCCCCCAGTGTATGGAGCTCTCTCCCCCCCCAGTGTATGGAGCTCTCTCCCCCCCCCAGTGTATGGAGCTCCCCCCCCCAGTGTATGGAGCTCTCTCACCCCCCAGTGTATGGAGCCCCCCCCCCCCCCCCCCCAGTGTATGGAGCTCCCCCCCCCCCCCCCCCCCCCTCCCCCCCGAACACGAACACACATGCCACATAAAAATTTTAAGCTTTGGCACTAATGAGAAATAATTAAGGCATCATTATATGTAGTTTTTGTGAACAGCACGAGCTTTCGACATCTGGAGCCTGTTTCACAAAGCGGCGTAGCGTAAGTGTTTACGTAGGCTAACTGCCATTGCCACCCATAGGGCCTACTGTAGGGAAACGTTGTTATGGCAGTTTGGCCAAAAATACATTTACGCCGCTTTGTGAAACTCCTAGAGCCTGTTTCACAAAGCGGCGTAGATGTATTTTTTGCGTAACTTTTATACTAACGTATCTCTACAGTATGGGTTGTCATGACAGTTACGTAAAAACTTACGCTACGCCGCTTTGTGAAACAGGCTCCTGGGCTGTACCGGTGTCTTAATCAAGTGCATTTCCTTAGCAGTGACACTGTAGAGGTTGTAGCCATTTGAAATAAAAAACAACAACTTTTATTTCAGCATATATTTCTCCCACATGAATGTGTATAAATTGATCCCCCTAACTGTGCTTTACAAGTGTTCAACTTGAATACATCTGCTCTTAACATTGTTTCTATTTCTGTTGTAGCTATGGGGAGAATGTGTAACGCGATAAATGATAAACGGATGGCAATGCTATCGGTACACCGGATACACGGTTAGCGCATGTCTGATAAACAATCAAGATGCGAATGATGGACGTTGTTGTTGTCCCAGCTGGTTCCTACATCTGATAACTGCAAGTCGGTGTGTCGTTTTTTTACAGAACAGACATGTGTTTATCTACACTGATTTTATCTACAGAATAATAAATGCAGCTGATAATAATCGGACCGCCCATTTCTGAGGAGTATACGTATGGACATCTTTAGCGAGTGTATAAAGGACTGTATTCAAGTACCATCCTTTTAAACAAAGAGAGGTACTTTTGCTTGGGTTTAGAATTCCCAAAGGACCAGATTTGTTGCACGTTCTTCTCTGATAGGCTGGTTAAAATGGGTTTCAAACGGAATATTTTAAACTAATACAAACAAAAACATTCGTATGTTGATCAACATGTTCGTCCAAATATAGGCCAGTAAACTGGAATGTGTGTCACAATGTGTATATCAAATGGATCCCGATGACGTCATAGTTTAACGCTACACGTCATCGGAATGAACGAGTCCGAATGATTCCATAAAACTATAAGTGACAATTGAGAAATAGTCAATTAAGAAGTGTTTTTTTTTTGGGACCCTATCGACGAATTTTTCTCGGATCACAATTGGCCCAGTGTTGTTATCTCAAAGTAAAATACTTTTTAGGGAGTCTCAATAAAAAAAAAACTGATCTGTAATCTTGACTGTCATCTCAAGACTGTATGACTTAAAAAGCGAACAATGGGAACAGCATCTAGGACTACGACATCTATGCATGGTCTTGACGACAATGTCGTTAATACGGCCCCCAAAGATAAACAAACGATTGATCCCAGATTACCTTACTTCATGAATATGTTATTTCCACCTTGGTATCTCTTGACGATTCTCAGTGTTTGGTATTACGGGTTTTTTACAGTTTTCCCATACATGTATACCACTTCGTCTCTATTGCTGGCCCATCGCATCTTCTCAACTTTCATTTTGATGGAGATGATGGTGAACTGGGCCTGTATGTGTTTTGTGGACTCTACGTTTTCAAGACCACCTGGTCGACAACATGGACCCTCCCGTTCTAAGCTCGGCTTGGGGAATTTTGGGAGAGAGCAACTGATGGAACCTGTTCGACAGGTGGTGGTTAACAGAAATGGAGAACAAAAACAGAGAATAGCTGAATCCCCTGAGATGGCGACTAAATACTACCGCACTCCCGACGGCTCGGTAATAGTTTCCATGCCAACGAGTTCGGCACATGTTACCGAACAACAACAACAGCGCACAATGTACCCATACTTCTCATGGAAGCCATGTTTGATTTGTGAGCGCATGCGCCCTCCCCGTTGCCACCACTGTGCTTTGTGTAAAAAATGTGTGATAAAACGCGACCACCACTGTTACTTTGCTGGGGCCTGTGTTGGGTTGTATAATCAAAGACATTTTATAGTGTTTACCTTCTGGGCCTCTGTGGCAACGCTCTACGCATTTGGCCATTCAGTACCTTTTATTTACCACGAGTTTCTGTCCCAAACCACCTTCTGGGATCTCATTTTGCCTTTAACTTTCTTACGGCTCTTTTTTCAGTTCACCAGTCTAAAGATAGCACTACTCGTGACAATGGAGTGGTCTCTCGTTTGTTTCGTGTTTTTTAGCATAACATTTTTCGTGGAGCAAGCATTGCTCGTGAAGCGGAGTCTCACGACTTTTGAAAATGAGAACCGTGTGAACCTTAGCGATAACCGCGATTTCCAAGGCAAGGTACGAGCTGTCTTTGGTGAACACTGTATGCTTCAGTTTCTCGTCCCATTACACATGTGGATTGACCCAGAGGAAGATCCCATTAACTGGCCCCATATTAGTTGACGTCACGATACATTTTAACTATATACATATATACATATCAGAATCTCGTTTTTTTTTTGTTTTCTGGTGGGCATGTGTTAAGGCTCGACTATAATAAGGCGCCATGTTTATCCAAAGATTTTGAAGGCAATGGCCATGTTCTCGAAACTTGTAGCATCTATATGTTTGAATTTGTGACGCGAAGATGTATGTGTAGATGTTTAGACTTCACATATATTGGAGTAAATTGATTTTAGCCAGAGCAAACCGACTCTATGGTGCTACACTTCTAGCACAGTTTGGTGAGGGAAAATTGTACAGATATGGTTTTGATACCCTTAGAAATGAAAATTTACCACGCCTGAACTGTATTTATTAAAGTGGCATGAGCTGCCAAAATTCACACTTTTTTCACAATTTCTGATCGTCACGATGGTAAGAGGCTTTGAAGGCGAACGAAAAACTAAATGATTGGCGTTGGAATGAGGAAAATCCATACAGTATGTGACCTGTACGAACCGAAAACGTGTTCGAAAAGTAAACAAAATTTAAATAACCGGGACGACCATTCATTCATTCTAAGCCAAAGTTGGTTCAAAACAATACTTTATCGTACATTTTCGAGACTAGAAGCACTAAAAAGCTTCTGAATTATACGTTTTGAGAACAATAGCCAATAATTTCAACATTCTGTCTTAACGTCAAAATATCAACATTTTGGCAGCTCAAGTCACTTTAAGTTCTTTCCTTTCCTTCTCTTTTCAAGCAAATTTTAACGTTGCTGTCCATATTTTTGGCTGTGTGGTGCGATAATAATTAAAATAAAACACACACACTCGACTTAATTGATATAAAAACAAACTTGAAAAAAAATTCTGAAGATTGTAAAACGTGATTGTATTTTTGTGCTTTATTTTACAATGTGTTATCAATGGGTGGTCTGGCAGCCAAACCACCAGGGGGCCGTGTCACGTGGTCCAATCATAGTGGATGGTTTCAATCCTGTAAACCGGAAGTAACGACTGTCTGATGTAAAGAAATAGTTTTTCCGCTCATCTTCTGATCGGAACGCAGCCGTAATATTATAATTAGCCATTACATTTACCGGTTTTAGTTTCTTCACATCTTGTAACCTTGACCTGACTCTCCCCGTCCTGGAAAATTTCGACTTCAAATACTTGGAACCTTAAAAAAAAATAGAACCGAAAACTTATTTTTTTTAGCTAATATGGTCCTTCGCAATATTCACTTTCTCATCTCAATTGTCAGCTAAAGTTATCGTTGAAGAGAAAAAAAACAGTTTCTCTTATGTTTGTGTAAACGTGGACCCCAACAACTAGAGATGTAGTGGTAGCTCACTTATTGTCTCCATGGTTATTTTAGACAAGAAGATTTTCCCTGTGTTCATATGTTTTAGTGTTCTTAAATATTAGAAAGACGATGCTCGAGGTTAAACATAAATCTCAATTTAATGGGCTGAAAATGCAACCTTAGACAATCGCTTCATCCCCCCCCCCCCCGATTTTCTTATTATTGAATCAACACAACCGGTTGAATAGTTCTGTGCATCCCAACCAATTTTTTGTTGTTCGCCGCTCATAACTTAAAGGCACACTTGCCGCCGTAGCCTGTTTAAATTTGCTAAGAAAACCAATTTACATGAGCTTACTACGACTAATACCACTAAACTTAAACATAGGACACATAAAACATGTCTAGTTAGCTTTAGACTGTAAAAATGGGGTGAAAAACAAACGAAGAATCGAAGCCTGATTACAACAACAACGATAAGTGACGGTCAACTTTCGTGTTGGATTACCCTCCTTTCAGGCCTTTGTATCTGTGGTTTACACTCAAACAATTATCAGCAGGCTTTTCCAGTCGCTGTTAACCGATCGTCAGTCTGTATTTCTCAGATAAATAGGCCTACGTAAAATTACACTGTGCCGTTAGTTCACTCACTCGACTGAAACATAAAATCGCCAATAGGGGGCAGTTCGGTTTGTTTACGTTCCGGGTACGTAACAATTCAAATTTTCAAATTCAAAATACAAAGTGACGTCCAAACTTTTAAATTTTGGTAAAAATAGAAAGTTCCTAACTTATATTGTCTGGGAAAAATACAGAATACGGTCTTTCTTTTTTAATGTAAACAATATTCCTGATTTTCGCGGCAAGTGCGCCTTTAAAATATCATGCTTACAATTGGCATGTTACCATGCTACTTTTCCTAACCAAGAGTTACTTCCTGGTACCGGCCAAATGTGAGCATTTGCATGATGTTTACGACATGAGCGGTGAAGTAAAGGAACGATTAGGATGCACAGAAAATGTGAACAGGCTGTTTTGGTTAATGAGGATAGAATAAGAGAGAAATGAGGCGATTCTCTAACGTTACATTTTCCAACTCTACTGGTGAGCACAACGTACGTCGGTTATAGAGTTTGTATGTTTACAACTAAATCGTCATGTACAAGGTTTGATTATGTTTTGCTGCAAAACCGCGCACCTTAGTTTGCAATAAAATCCATTTAATGACCCCCCCCCCACCAGAAAAAATAAAAAGAAAAGAAAATCAAATACACTTCTTGCATAAATAAAAGTGAAGTCAAAATTTAGTCTTGGCGTTAGCAACGCCGCCATATAAGCAGACTAATGTTGAATGCGCGGCGTATAACACCAACCAATGGTAATCAACAACCGGACCAACGTCTATAGCAGTACTTTTATACTGGGTTCGTAAGATTCACTTTAATTCGCTTACCGCTGACCAAATACATTGTGTAGTAACGGTTTCGACAAGCATAAAAAGCGTAGTCAATTTTCGCACGCCGAATATTGAAGTCGTCGTATAGTGTTCTGGGATATCCTGGTTCCAGCCTTGGAGGGTCGTCGACCGTAGAGTATCTCCAAACGTTAGACCCCTGTAAGTTAAATAACACAAACAAGGCATCAACGTGGCTAAATATAAGACAATTATCATTGAAACAAAATTAGCAATAATTGTTTATTATTTAATGCAGAATGAAGAACTGCGCGAACTCGACAGAAACGAAAATGAATTTTATGACACAACACCTACAAAATTACAGGCACTTTTACCCTGTAAGATCCCAACAGAAATTAATAAGCTGATAGCGTCGTGGCGTCATGGTTGATATTTGGGGGCTTTTTCTCAAGATATTTACGCCCGACGTAAGTCAAATGCAAGGCCTATACTACCATGGCATTATATACCTTCAACATTACGTTACGACCAGGCGCAAAGTTACGTCGGTGTTGAGACTCAGCCCCGTGATGTGTATAGCCTACATTCTCAGTGCTGTGATGTCATAGACGAAATAAAAAAACGACGACAGCGTTCACGTCAAATTTCGAGTGGTGACGGAAAGTATTCAAACTCTCAGTGGCCTTTTCTTTGACGCACAGGAACGCAATATAGGCCGACACGAAGCTTGTTTTGTTCCAACATTTTGCTTTTAAAATACCGGTAGGGCCTACCTATAAGTCAATTGTACACACTCAATATTTCGGCACTTTATTCCGCCATCCTCATTACTCCTGATGATGGCGAAATGAAGTGCCGAAATATTGAGTCAAATATGGGTCTTACATTTTTCGGAGTTACGCTACTTGTGTACTTTGTTAAACGTATCAGTGGTACAAATGGATTATAAATCAATTTACATGTACACGTCATATCTTTTCAATGGGCAAGGTCTGTCAACTTTTGAACCCTTTTCATACATTCCGACTGTGAAGACGGAGGAGGTTTGTTTTATCTAAAAACTATATTAACGTGGTACTAATGGACTTCCATAGATTCTGTACCCTGTCTGAAATAGTGTTAAAAAGTAAACAAAAGTTAAATAACCGGGGCGAACGTGCACTTACTTTAGGCCTAAATTAGTTCAAAAAAACATTATTTTAACATACTAGTACATTCTCGAGACTAGTAACCGAGAATTTCAACATTTTGCTTCATACCAAAACATCTGTAGTCCTAAAATGTCTGAACTGAGCGTCACAGTTGAACGCTTAAGGCTCCCAACATGCGCAATGATAGTACCGGGCACAGAAAGTGTGTGGAATTCATTCCCGCTCCCCATTGTCACTGAAAAGAAAATCTCTTTTTGGTCCCACCTATCGGGATGTCATTAAACATGCATTCATTTATGGTACATGAAGGGGATGCGAAACAAGAAATGTTTTAAACTGATTGAGTTATGTTTCATGTCGGGGTTTCCTAGGGACCATGGCAACCCATCAACAAACGGCCATCACGGAAAACCCACAATCGTTTTCTCGCGAGATCTTCTTTAGAGGTGGCTAAGATCTCGCGAGATCTCCTTTAGACGTGGCTAAGATAGACCTCGTACGACTTTACCGGACATAGCGCAGGGATTTTCGCGTGCGATCTTGGGTGACATTATTAAAGCTATCAGATAAATATAAAAATTCTGACATCACGCTGTACGTGAATATATATTTTGAATTTAAGAAAACGTTAAACTATAACGAAAACATAGCGTCAATTTCAAGAAATAGTCCCATTTTGACGAAAACTGGCAAAATGGCGACGTCCCCTGTCTATCCGATTCACTTTGAACTGGTTACTGTGATAGGTTCCACGGGGCGTTTCCAATAGCTGCTAGCGTTTAAATGCGTGATGTAACTAACAATAGGTCTAGCTAAGTGTAAGAGAATACTAGAAAAGCACGTAGATGCGAGCAAATGCCAGGTAAATTCCATGGTGTTGTTGTTTTGTTGAAAACTTAAAAGTGTCATGATCAATTGACTTCCAATGTGAACTCTCCAACCCCATTCCAATGGATATTTCCGATAAAAATTTCGTCCAATGGCCTTAGAGGTTAAATCTGGTCTTTAGAACTAGGGTAAATTCTAATTTTAGATAGGGAAAACCCGGTCTGGGACTTTTTCAAACCCGGCCCATCATCCATAGAAGTTAGAGACTATTGTTTCTGAGTATTAATCAATGAACTGTATGCGTGGAACGGAGGTCACGTGGTATTTGATATGCATCGAATGCCGCCATTACTAGGAGATGATGCGACTGTTATGCACGTGCGCTTCAACTATCAATGGCGGCACATTTTACGAAGTCAGATCCAAACCAGCCAATGAGACGTGTCCATTCCACGCATATAGTTCATTGGTGTTAGTGTCCAAAAAATTAATACAAGTAGGTTATAAATGATCTAAACCGTTATACACACACACGCACGCACACGCACGCACACGCACG
The DNA here is from genome assembly GCA_963971465.1 of Lepidochitona cinerea. Taxonomy (NCBI): domain Eukaryota; kingdom Metazoa; phylum Mollusca; class Polyplacophora; order Chitonida; family Tonicellidae; genus Lepidochitona; species Lepidochitona cinerea. The sequence continues at coordinate 617,525 of OZ020565.1, forward strand.
CACACACACATGCACCAACACACGCACCTAAACAAACTCTGAATGACACTATATGCATCGAGAAATGAGTCCATACAAGTTAGAGTTATTGAATGGCTTCCCGAGAGTATGGAAGATATTCTGAGGGGTGTGGCAGAGTGCGAAGCCATTCAATAACGTGCTTGTATCATGATATTAGTGATTGACGTTGTCAATCAACTATCACGTGTTTAATCTCTGATACCCAGTCAAGAGAGCCATACAACAACTTCCAAACTCGGGAAGTTATTCAACGCTTAAGCCCCGCCAACTCTCTGTCCACTGGCTATCGGATTTGTCGAAGACTGCTCATCAAAAAGGAAAACGCCGCAACCATGATACAATTCACCCTATCGAAAATGAAAATTAAAAAACAAACTCAGATCCATTCCGTCTGTGAGAAATTGACTTACACTGAAAAGAAACGTCATTGGCCTGTTGTGCTTCACTTTGACAGTAACGGCTGCATCCACGTAACTCGGGCCTCGTGGGAACACTGAGCTTATATTTCGCGGGAAACCTTCGTCGACTGAGAAGCTATTCAAGCTGTAGACTTGGTTACCTAGAAATATTGATGAAACAATGCTCTCATTCGTCAAAATAAGCGATTTAGGTTTAGAAAGCAGTATTATTGTTAACCTTCCGACAATATTTGTAGAATAAAGCAATTTTATTTGATGATGGTGTAGTTATTTGACGAATATCCCATTTAAAAATAACACTATCACAGGGACAAGACCCATCTTTTTTCACTAGAAAAATTATCCATACATTTAAATTTCTATAATTGGTTCACATTGGCAAGACGTCATTATTGGCCTTGAAACTTAAGGATATGATCGAAAGAAGGTTGATTGATTGATTGATGGTTTCTGCAGCACTCAAGATTATTTCACTTACACAGGTTTGGTGGGGAAGTAAGGAAGGCTCTTTATCAGAAGGAAACCTATGGAAGCCGATAGAGGCCATGTCGCAATTTCGCCCTTCAAAGCATAGAGCGAAACCTAGACCGTAAGATCTCGCGAGACTGCAAGAGAAAGCCTGGCTCATTGACTGGAGGAAACACCCGACCTTCGGCGAGTACCTGGCAACTCTACCACATACGTCGATCAAAGAAATTGTTTCAATAGATAAGAGCTTTTGAGACTGATTTCAACAGGCAGTACAGTACACACAATTATTTATTTTATATTCAGTTTAAAGTGGCATGAGCTGCCAAAATGTTGATATTTTGAGGGTGAAACAGAATGTTGAAATTATTGGCTATTTTTCTCAAGACGTACAATTCAGAAGCTTTTTAGTGCTTCTAGTATCGAAAATGTACGATAAAGTATTGTTTTGAACTACCTTTGGCCTAGAATGAATGAATGATCGTCCCGGTTATTTAAATTTTGTTTACTTTTCGAACATTATTCCAGTTCGTATAGGCCACATACTGCGTAGATAGACGCCAATCATTTAGTTTTTCGATGACCTTCAAAGCCCCTTGCTGTCGTGACGATCAGAAGTTATGAAAAAAGTGTGAATTTTGGCAGCTCATGCCACTTTAATAGAGAAGATTCCTCCCTGCTACCAAAATGTGATAATTAGAGACACATTTAGGTCAAAAACCATGCACGCTCTGATCACTCCAAATGCAGTCTGTATAAATGGGATTAAGCCTTTCTTCGATTAGAGACTTACTAATATGACGTCACACCTCGTAAATGTTTTTCTAGCACATACCAACTCTGGGTATAGAATTCGAAGATCGCTGTACACGCACGATTTTGTTGATTTTGGGTGATTTCTAAGACGTTGTCTATCAGTATGAAATGCATTTGAGATAACCTTTAACGTTACCAAATTTACCTCTAAAAGCATAAGTTTTTCCCGAGGATGTTCGGGTGATAGCGTCTATTTGCCCACTACACATGATAGGAGTGTTGAGTGTTGTACTGGGAGATTCGGTTGATGTAGATTGTTGTATAGTTTTACTGGGGGTCTTAAACATTTTATCTGTTGTTTCCGTCGTCGTGAGAACTTTAGTAGTCACTGCTGTACTAGTGGTAACGGCGCCTCCACACGTGTCTGGTTGAGGCTCCATTGGGTTAACATCAACAGGGCTACCTAAAAAGCAATTCTACATGAAAAAAACCCCAAAAACACACACGAATACACAGCAGAAGCAAAACGTTATATTTCAATTTTTGTTAGTTTATGATCCGTTGACTTTTTGTTAGTTTATCTGTTGACTTTTTGTTAGTTCATCGTCGAGTTTTTGTTAGTTTATGAACGTTTGACTTTCTTGTTAGTTTATGATCTGTTAACTTTTTGTTAGTTTATGATCTTTTGACTTTTTGTTAGTTTACGATCCGTTGACGTTTTTGTTAGTTTGTGATATGGCAACCTTTTGTTAGTTTATGATCCGTTGACTTTTTGATAGTTTATGGTCTGTTGACTTTTTGTTAGTTTATGATCTTTTGTTTTTTTTAGTCTATAATATGCGGACTTTTTGTTAGTTTATGATCTGTTGACTTTTTGTTAGTTTATCTGTTGACTTTTTGTTAGTTCATCGTTGAGTTTTTGTTAGTTTATGAACGTTTGACTTTCTTGTTAGTTTATGATCTGTGATCTTTTTGTTAGTTTATGATCTTTTGACTTTTTGTTAGTTTACGATCCGTTGACGTTGTTGTTAGTTTGTGATATGGCAACCTTTTGTTAGTTTATGATCCGTTGACTTTTTGATAGTTTATGGTCTGTTGACTTTTTGTTAGTTTATGATCTTTTGTTTTTTTTAGTCTATAATATGCGGACTTTTTGTTAGTTTATGATCTGTTGACTTTTTGTTAGTTTATGATCTTTTGTTTTTTTTAGTCTATAATATGCGGACTTTTTGTTAGTTTATGGTCTGTTGACTTTTTGTTAGTTTATGATCTTTTGTTTTTTTTAGTCTATAATATGCGGACTTTTTGTTAGTTTATGATCTGTTGACGTTTTGTTAGTTTATGGTCTGTTGATTTTTTCTTAGTTTATGATCTGTTGACTTTTTGTTAGTTTATGATCTGTTGACTTTTTGTTAGTTTATGCTCTGTTGACTTTTTGTTAGTTATCATCTGTTGACTTTTTGTTAGTTTATGATCTGTTGACTTTTTGTTAGTTTATGCTCTGTTGACTTTTTGTTAGTTATCATCTGTTGACTTTTTGTTAGTTTATGATCTGTTGACTTTTTGTTAGTTTATGCTCTGTTGACTTTTTGTTAGTTATGCTCTGTTGACTTTTTGTTAGTTTATAGTCTGTTGACTTTTTGTTAGTTATCGTCTGTTGACTTTTTGTTAGTTTATGATCTGTTGTCGGTTTTGTTAGTTTGTGATATGGTAACCTTTTGTTAGTTTATGATCCGTTGGCTTTTGTTAGTTATGGTCTGTTGATTTTTTGTTAGTTATGGTCTGTTGACTTTTGATAGTTTATAGTCAGTTGACTTTTTCTTAGTTTATGATCTGCAGGCTTTTTCTTGGTTTATGATCTGCAGGCTTTTTCTTGGTTTATGTTCTTTTGGCTTTTTCTTAGTTTATGATCTGCTGACTTTTTGCTAGTTATGATCTTTTAACAGCACAATTATCCACAAACAAGCTTATGTTGCTAAGTGATTTTCTGTTTAAAATACGTTAAATTGTAACCATTCGCTCAAAATTAAAGCCAGAGTGTAACGTTCTCACCATATAAAAGCTGAATGCCGTCGATATCATCTTGGTGTAATTGTGGAGAGCCTCTTATACTACTGGCCATAAACTGCATTATCGACCCCTTCACATCAGAATGTCTCAGTCCAAGACTATGACCTATTTCATGCGCTGCAGTCACAAGTAGGTTGGAACCTGTGGGAAATATATGACAAAACACGAATTCAGTGTGTTTTAGTGTACATTGCAGGGGATAGAAGCAAAACGGTTAGCTCACATAAGGTTAAATCTTTCAATGGCATTTAGAAGTTGGAAGGTTACAATAATAAACCCAATAAACCAAGAAGTTGTTATCCATGTCACCCAATAAACCAAGAAGTTGTTATCCATGTCACCCAATAAACCAAGAAGTTGTTATCCATAAGTAATTCTTGACACATAAGGTTAGCTCGAATAGCCGGTCTAAGGGCGATTGGGTTATTCAAATTGGTCCAGTGGTGTTTATATTTGAGTTGGAGGGTTTTTTTTGGGAGGGGGGGGGGCTTTGGTAATAGAAAAAAAATTAGATTGACAAGTCCAAGTGGTTGATTGATTGGCGTCGCCAGTTTAGTTTCGTTGACAAATGGTCTCTCTATCAGAAAACGCTGCCAACCTTTAGCAGGGAACTGTCAACCTTTCCACATAGGGCGACCAAGAGAAAGTGGTCAGTTCAATCTGATTCTTTTCAATGAACATCTCGACCTTAGTTAGATTGGGGTCAATTGAGCCTTAGAATGACGACCTTGAGTTTTATATCAGCGAATGACTTGATTTCAGAATTTTATTCATTTAGATTTATTTTTATTCTCTGTTTTCCTGTCGCCATTTATATTCGGACCAAAAATACGATGATTTGCCGTATTTTCGATTTCGGCGTGACGTCATGATCGCGAAAACTAGACTGATTATCAGAAGGTGGTTGGAAACAACTGCTCATGGATGGCTTGCATCGCTGGAACAAAATGGCATTCCACGCCAGTATGTTCATTAAAATATGGATGGTATTCATTCCACGCCAGTATGCTCATTAAAATATGAATGGTATTCATTCCACGCCAGTATGCTCATTAAAATGTGAATGGTATTCATTCCACACCAGTGTGTTCATTAAAATATGGATGGTATTCATTCCACGCCAGTATGCTCATTAAAATATGAATGGTATTCATTCCACGCCAGTATGCTCATTAAAATATGGATGGTATTCATTCCACGCCAGTATGCTCATTAAAATATGAATGGTATTCATTCCACGCCAGTATGCTCATTAAAATATGAATGGTATTCATTCCACGCCAGTATGCTCATTAAAATATGGATGGTATTCATTCCACGCCAGTATGCTCATTAAAATATGGATGGTATTCATTCCACGCCAGTATGCTCATTAAAATATGGATGGTATCCATTCCACACCAGTATGTTCATTAGAATATGAATGGTATTCATTCCACGCCAGTGTGTTCATTAAAATATGAATGGTATTCATTCCACACCAGTGTGTTCATTAGAATATGAATGGTATTCATTCCACGCCAGTGTGTTCATTAAAATATGAATGGTATTCATTCCACACCAGTGTGTTCATTAAAATATGAATGGTATTCATTCCACACCAGTATGTTCATTAGAATATGAATGGTATGTTCATTAGAATATGGATGGTATTCATTCCACACCAGTGTGTTCATTAGAATATGAATGGTATTCATTCCACGCCAGTGTGTTCATTAAAATATGAATGGTATTCATTCCACACCAGTGTGTTCATTAAAATATGAATGGTATTCATTCCACACCAGTATGTTCATTAGAATATGAATGGTATGTTCATTAGAATATGGATGGTATTCATTCCACACCAGTGTGTTCATTAGAATATGAATGGTATTCATTCCACACCAGTATGTTCATTAAAATATGGATGGTATTCATTCCACACCAGTGTGTTCATTAGAATATGAATGGTATTCATTCCACGCCAGTGTGTTCATTAAAATATGAATGGTATTCATTCCACACCAGTATGTTCATTAGAATATGAATGGTATGTTCATTAGAATATGGATGGTATTCATTCCACACCAGTGTGTTCATTAGAATATGAATGGTATTCATTCCACGCCAGTATGTTCATTAGAATATGAATGGTATTCATTCCACACCAGTATGTTCATTAAAATATGAATGGTATTCATTCCACGCCAGTATGTTCATTAAAATATGAATGGTATTCATTCCACACCAGTATGTTCATTAAAATATGAATGGTATTCATTCCACACCAGTATGTTCATTAGAATATGAATGGTATTCATTCCACACCAGTATGTTCATTAGAATATGAATGGTATTCATTCCACACCAGTATGTTCATTAGAATATGGATGGTATTCATTCCACACCAGTATGTTCATTAAAATATGAATGATATTCATTCCACGCTAGTATGTTCATTAGAATATGGATGGTATTCATTCCACACCAGTATGTTCATTAAAATATGAATGATATTCATTCCACGCCAGTATGTTCATTAAAATATGAATGGTATTCATTCCACACCAGTATGTTCATTAGAATATGGATGGTATTCATTCCACGCCAGTATGTTCATTAGAATATGGATGGTATTCGCTACACACCAGTATGTTCATTAGAATATGGATGGTATTCATTCCACACCAGTATGTTCATTAGAATATGGATGGTATTCGCTACACACCAGTATGTCCATTAGAATATGGATGGTATTCGCTACACACCAGTATGCTCATTAGAATATGGATGGTATTCGCTACACACCAATATGCTCATTAGAATATGGATGGTATTCGCTACACACCAATATGCTCATTAGAATATGAATGGTATTCATTACACACCAATATGCTCAAAGAAGCTTCGCCGATTAGGTTCGCGGACAATTGACTGACTTTTACCTTCTAGACTTCTTCCAGTTTTCCACAGTTCAGCCTCGTCATAATGGATATCGCCAAATAACCCATGTTCGTTTTGATAGGGAGCGATGGCGTGCCCCAAAACCCCACCACGGCCATCAAAAGGGTCCCCATCACCGTGATCGCCTGATACAAACTTTATTTCAATATCGACGTCATCGCATTTTGACTGCGTGAACGTCAATGGCGTTACGTTGGCCCAAATCTGTAAACATACCAGATTTAACCTTAATTGTACATTTAATCCATACAGCTCTTTTTATTTGATCAATTTACAATGTATTTACATAGAATATAAGCCGGACATATCGCTTTTAGAACAATATACTAGATAACATTAAAGGATTAGCCGTTCCAGACATGTATAGGCCCGTTCTCACTGTGCGATTTGTCGTACGGACTTGTTGCATGCTAGTCAGATGGGTGCATTTGATTGGTTGACAAATCTTATTCACCAATTAAAAGCACCCATTTTAATCGCATCCTACAAGTCCGTACGACAAATCGCACAGCGAGAACGGGCCTTATAGGATGAAAATCGCTCACGTGTCTGTTGCTCAACTTTATTTACTTTTTTGAATGATTTAAGGCTGGAATGGATCAAGAGAGTGGAAGGGGGAGGGGGGGGGGGGGGGGCATGGAGAGTACGCTCACAGTTGTGTCTTCCCTAGAATCTAAAAACCGAGTTTCACAGCTTGCCTCTATCTGTTCATATAGTCAAAACTGGACAAGCGACCACCTGTAAACAGCGACCAACTGCCTTAAGCGGCCACCCCATGACGCCCCCGAACGAAATCCCGTACTTAGTGTCGCATCAAACTCTGGATTAAGAGACCACCTTTCACGTTTCCCTTGGATGGTCGTTTAAACCAGGTTTGACTTTATTTTGATCAGTAAAGGATGAGAGGTTATCGATCTATACCCCTGGGGGGGGGGGGGGAGGGGGGGGGTGGCTTATGTTTTGTAACATACTTAATATAACATACCTGGAAAGCTTTTGCCATCGTTTGGTCCACTTGGTGACGTGTTAAATCAGGTGTGTATTTGGTTATTCGGTAGGTGATATGTTGATGATTCCAACGGGAGCCTGTTATTGAAGCACACAACAATAAAGTATTCTCCGGTAGTTTTAAAGTAATAGACCAATATATAGCCTACATAATAACACATTCTTATCGATATCATTTCATTACGTTGAAGAGACGCCGGATTCATAAATATTGGACTTATTGATCAAGTTGTCTAATTGCGTACAACAACCGTGATGGTTTTTGTAGAACGTTGTGACGTTTTTTTCCCCCTTCATGAGTGACGCTTATGATACCTCGAAATTGTCAAATAGACGTCACTTTCATCTTTGTCTGACGGTATATATCAGTACAGATGGGGAGGTTTTGAAACACTTATGTACATGTAGGTCATGTAACATCGGAAATAATACATTGTATGTTTTCCTCCGAACCTTCCAATGAAGCGATTGGACAAAGTGGGCGTAACAAAAGACTCAGCGGGGCGGAATCTCAACACATTTACGACCGACGTAACTTTGCACGGCCTAGCGCACAAGAGAGGATCCGACTGAGCTGCCGGCCACGCGTGGCTGAGAGCTTAGCTGTTTCCCCGTATGCACGTAAATTTTGGTGGAATTTTCGCCTAAAGAGGCGGTGAGAAAAATATCTAACATCTATACACAAGGAAAAAGGTTAAGCACCCCATGCTGAAATTAATTATTATAAATCTGCATTAATGTTAGCCGTAATGCCAGTTATGATGATGGTAGAAATGATGTTCTATTGAACGATTGTGGCCATTCGTGTGTGACAGTAACGCAAAAACTGCATGTAATGCGACATGAAATGTTTTTTTTCCTGCAATTACACAAATTCAGTATGCTTGCCCTTAAATGTTTTGTACTTAGGGCCGGTTTTGTGCAACGTGGACTCATCTTCTGTGAACATGGCACAAAGGAGGATATCAGAGGGGCAAAAATAGCAAATTGTCGGTATGCACTCCACAGGGATGTCGTACAAAGCTATCGGGCGTCAATTAGGCTACCATTATACAGTGATAAGCAGATTGGTGAGAAAACACGGTGACACTGGTGCTGTGAAGGACTGTCCACGCTCGGGTCGACCACCTGTAACATCACAGGGTGAAGATAGGACACTTATCCGACTGGTACGACATCATCGATTTGCATCAAGTTCATCTTTGAAGCGGCAATGGCTACCCAACCGACGTCTGTGCACACGAACCGTGAGAAACCAATTGAAAGTTACAGGCCTGGGGGCAACGGAAGTCATCAAAGCCCAGATCGCCATCAACGGATACGTTTGGCTTGATGTTTAGCACGACAAGGTTGGAATTTGAGGAATCCACTGGTCGGACGAAGGTCGTTTCTTGCTCAACGTCACGGAAGGGCGAACGAGGGTTTGGAGGTACAAAAACACAGCATATACACCCAAGAACATCTGGGGGTGCATCTCTCACGACTGCAAACTGGATTTGGTCACTATGCGAGGAAACCTCATAGGTGACCGGTACATTCTGGAGGTCCTGCAACCAGTTATCGTGCCTCATTTTGAGAACCACCCATTAAGCTCAAGACCTGTGTACATGGATCCAGACCTCCTACGTTCCAGGGCAGTAATAGCCTACTTCCAAAACGAAGCTGTAACAACACTTGGCCTTGGCCGGATTTGAATCCTTTAGAGCACATTTGGGATAGGATGCGCAGAAACATTCAAGCCCTATAGAGCCTCCTGTACGAAATCTGCAGACATTGGAAGCCGCATTACATCGGTATTGGTGGCGGCAGTTACCCTTTCAACAGATCCGACGTCTTACTGGAGGGATGAGACGCAGGTTGGAAGCTGTAATTCGGACTAATGGAGGCTATACGCGCTATTGACCTTCTGCTCCAGGGATGTGTTCTACACACTCAAAGGGACATTTTTATTTAAATATGTTCGCCTTGTGAATCCAGATGGACTCTTACATACTCTTTCATACTTACAAGCATCTTATTATTTTCTTAAAATACACTTTTGATTTGGCTAACGATATCCTGAATAAATTGTATAGCTTATTGCCATTAATGGTGATTTTTTATCGCCAGAATGTTGCCCTCTATGATCACAATCGTTTCTGCAATATCAGTTTGCCAACAATCTCCATACACCAATGATGCAGACTTTCCAGGCGAGGGGGGGGGGGGGGGGATGGAGAAGATGACCTTACATTGGATTTACGTTGGGTGTAAATGGTCTGAGAAACAGGGTGTGAACTTGATTTCATGACCCAACAAAAGTTTTAGTCAGTCCGTGAGGCTTAGTCGAAAATACATGTGAAAACTCGGCTTCTTCTCCGGTCAAGTTACAATCCTCATGGAACTCATTCCGTGTTTTGTTCCTTCAAGATTTTAACTTGGCTCGAGATGATGAATTATGTCCTACAAATGCGACATCAATTGGGAGCTGTATCTCGTTCAAACTCTCGAAATACATAGCTCACTACAGTTAGTGATAAATCCAGATAGACCATTCTTATTTGCTATCTATAATCCCATATTAATCCCAAAGCGGATTGGACAGAGCTTATAAGCGTGGCGCATCGCTCGATTTTGGGATATATTCTATAGTTTTGCATCACACTTTCGCCGGATCCGGATTAAAGACACATCTCATTTCAGATGCGCGAATATTTTGGTTGAACTAAATTGCTTATATGGCATCGGAACCATAAACTCAGTAGACAGATCGTTGGGCGCTCAATCCGAACAGCCTTCCACCAATGGGTCGCCGGTTCAAATTCCAGTCAGTCCAAAAAAAAAAAAAAATTGGAAAACTTTTGTATTGCGCTTTCACTCGAACGACCTATTTGGGATGGTTGCCAGTTACCACTGGAAGGTCATGGGTTTCCTCCGGGCATAGAGCCCGGTTTCCTCCCACAATACAGCTGACAACGCCTCAATATAAGTGAAATAATCATTCAGCATCTTTTCGTAACATCTGTTATGCAGGATATACAGTTGTATAATTGGGAGACCCGTATTGAACAAACAGGCATAGGCCCTACTTCCTGCGACAAAAACAAAATTACTGCGGCCCTCCATGAAAACACAATTACACCAGATGTACATTCCCGACCTAAGAGCTTTTGGTTCATTGATTTATTGATTAAGGCTCAATCAAAATGATTTCCTTCCATGGCCTTTCGCATCACTACTTGACCCCTGACCTTTCACTGAGAGTCTCGCAACCATCCCACACTGCCATCATTCATAGGTCACGGAGATGTAAATACCGATATGGGAGATATACCGCTTAGATAATGTGTTAAAATGAATAATAATAAAACTGTAAAACATTGATGTTCACTAAATACCCTGTAGAAGATATCTTTTCCGTCGGGGGTTCGGGGAGAGCAAAGGTCGACCAGTGAAGACGCTTCCAGAAACATCCAAATTTCCGCATCGCCCAAGTTGTAACATACCGTATGTTTCCTTGTCCAGCTTGCCTGTCATGAAAACACAAATGGATACTGCATTAAAGGATAAAGGATAAGTTTAAGAGAATACCGCTTATACTTTGTAATCAGTTCATTTAAAGTGGCATGAGCTGCCAAATTTCACATTTTTTTCATAATTTCTAATCGTCACGACAGTAAGAGGCTTTGAAGGCCATCGAAAAACTAAATGATTGGCGTTGGAATGAGGAAAATCTATACAGTATGTAGCCTGTCGAACCGAAAACGTGTTCGAAATGTAAACAAGATTTAAATAACCGGGACGACCATTCTTTCATTTTAAGCCAAAAATAGTTCAAAACAATACTTCATCGTACATTCTAGAGACTAGAAGCACTAAAAAGGTTGTGAATTATACGTCTTGAGAAAAATAGTCAATAATTTCAACTTTCTGTTTTAACATCAAAATATCAACGTTTTGGAAGCTCATGCCACTTTAAGAACATGCATTTAACTGGGCCAAGAAAAAAGAGATTCTAAAGGCATTCTTTTCTCTCATCGAACTCTCCCCTAAGGAAATTGATTAGCTTAGCACCGCGACGTCATAGCGAGTATGTACATTATCAGTGTTGTGGTGTCACAGTTGACTAACGATTATGTACATTAGCAGTGTTGTGGCGTCATAGTTGATTAACGATTATATACATAATCAGTGTTGTGGCGTCATAATTGACTAACGATTATGTACATTATCAGTGTTGTGGCGTCACAGTTGACTAACAATTATGTACATTATCAGTGCTGTGGCGTCATAGTTGACTAACGATTATGTACATTATCAGTGTTGTGGCGTCACAGTTGACTAACGATTATGTACATTATCAGTGCTGTGGCGTCACAGTTGACTAACGATTATGTACATTATCAGTGCTGTGGCGTCACAGTTGACTAACGATTATGTACATTATCAGTGTTGTGGCGTCATAGTTGACTAACGAGTATGTACATTATCAGTGTTGTGGCGTCATAGTTGACTAACGAGTATGTACATTATCAGTGTTGTGGCGTCATAGTTGACTAACGAGTATGTACATTATCAGTGTTGTGGCGTCATAGTTGACTAACGAGTATGTACATTATCAGTGTTGTGGCGTCATAGTTGACTAACGATTATGTACATTATCAGTGTTGTGGCGTCACAGTTGACTAACGATTATATACATTATCAGTGTTGTGGCGTCGCAGTTGACTAACGATTATGTACATTATCAGTGTTGTGGCGCCATAGTTGATTAACAATTATGTACATTATCTGTGTTGTGGCGTCATAGTTGACTAACGATTATGTACATTATCAGTGGTGTGGCGTCACAGTTGACTAACGATTATGTACATTATCAGTGTTGTGGCGCCATAGTTGATTAACAATTATGTACATTATCTGTGTTGTGGCGTCACAGTGGACTAACGATTATGTACATTATCAGTGTTGTGGCGTCACAGTTGACTAACGATTATGTACATTATCAGTGTTGTGGCGTCATAGTTGACTAACGATTATATACATTATCAGTGTTGTGGCGTCACAGTTGACTAACGATTATGTACATTATCAGTGCTGTGGCGTCACAGTTGACTAACAATTATGTACATTATCAGTGCTGTGGCGTCATAGTTGACTAACGATTATGTACATTATCAGTGTTGTGGCGTCATAGTTGACTAACGATTATGTACATTATCTGTGTTGTGGCGTCATATTTGACTAACGAGTATGTACATTATCAGTGTTGTGGTGTCATAGTTGACTAACGATTATGTACATTATCAGTGCTGTGGCGTCATAATTGACTAACGATTATGTACATCATCAGTGTTGTGGCGTCACAGTTGACTAACGATTATGTACATTATCAGTGTTGTGGCGTCACAGTTGACTAACGATTATGTACATTATCAGTGCTGTGGCGTCATAGTTGACTAACGATTATGTACATTATCAGTGTTGTGGCGTCATAGTTGACTAACGATTATGTACATTATCAGTGTTGTGGCGTCATAGTTGACTAACGATTATGTACATTATCAGTGTTGTGGCGTCATAATTGACTAACGATTATGTACATCATCAGTGTTGTGGCGTCACAGTTGACTAACGATTATGTACATTATCTGTGTTGTGGCGTCATAGTTGACTAACGATTATGTACATTATCAGTGTTGTGGCGTCACAGTTGACTAACGATTATGTACATTATCTGTGTTGTGGCGTCATAGTTGACTAACGATTATGTACATCATCAGTGTTGTGGCGTCACAGTTGACTAACGATTATGTACATTGTCTGTGTTGTGGCGTCATAGTTGACTAACGATTATGTACATTATCAGTGTTGTGGCGTCACAGTTGACTAACGATTATGTACATTATCTGTGTTGTGGCGTCATAGTTGACTACAATTATGTACATCATCAGTGTTGTGGCGTCACAGTTGACTAACGATTATGTACATTATCAGTGTTGTGGCTTCATAGTTGACTAATGATTATGTACATTATCAGTGTTGTGGCGTCATAATTGACTAACGATTATGTACATCATCAGTGTTGTGGCGTCATAGTTGACTAACGATTATGTACATTATCAGTGTTGTGGCGTCACAGTTGACTAACGATTATGTACATTATCTGTGTTGTGGCGTCATAGTTGACTAACGATTATGTACATCATCAGTGTTGTGGCGTCACAGTTGACTAACGATTATGTACATTATCTGTGTTGTGGCGTCACAGTTGACTAACGATTATGTACATCATCAGTGTTGTGGCGTCACAGTTGACTAACGATTATGTACATTATCTGTGTTGTGGCGTCATAGTTGACTAACGATTATGTACATTATCAGTGTTGTGGCGTCACAGTTGACTAACGATTATGTACATTATCTGTGTTGTGGCGTCATAGTTGACTAACGATTATGTACATCATCAGTGTTGTGGCGTCACAGTTGACTAACAATTATGTACATTATCAGTGTTGTGGCGTCACAGTTGACTAACGATTATGTACATTATCAGTGCTGTGGCGTCACAGTTGACTAACGATTATGTACATTATCAGTGTTGTGGCGTCATAGTTGACTAACGATTATATACATTATCAGTGTTGTGGCGTCACAGTTGACTAACGATTATGTACATTATCAGTGCTGTGGCGTCACAGTTGACTAACAATTATGTACATTATCAGTGTTGTGGCGTCATAGTTGACTAACGATTATGTACATTATCAGTGTTGTGGCGTCATAATTGACTAACCATCATGTACATTATCAGTGTTGTGGCGTCATAGTTGACTAACGATTATGTACATTATCAGTGTTGTGGCGTCATAGTTGACTAACGATTATGTACATTATCAGTGGTGTGGCATCATAGTTGATTAACGATTATGTACATTATCAGTATTGTGGCGTCATAGTTGACTAACGATTATATACATTATCAGTGTTGTGGTGTCATAGTTGACTAACGATTATGTACATTATCAGTGTTGTGGTGTCATATGGGACGCCTTCATAAAACTAATATAAAAAGTTGCAAATCGTCATAAACTAGCTACGATTTTTTACATAGCTCTTTATAGAGGGTTGAAGTGATGACGACAATGTCCGCCATCTTGTTTTCTGACATTGACCATATATTGCTGCTCATTCAACAGGGTTCAAAATCTTACCAATGCAGAGGCACGCCAGGGGACGGTCGCTTCTGATTGGTCAATAGCACGGCAGGGCGCAGCCTGCTGGGACAGCGTGTAGAGCTTAGTCAAGTAAGCCAGACAGGCTGTCTGGTAGTAGTACACAGCCCAATGGGACACCACAAGGGGCTAAGCTAACTATTTGACAGAGCGCAGTCTGATAACTTCGGGTATTCACGTGCATATTGAATGTGGCGACTAAAGATGTAGCCGTGAAACGTACAACTTCCATATCATCTTGAGGGCCCAACAAAAGTGTCCTCATGATAATGTATTGTAAAGGAACGAAATATTCCACTCAGACTCGATCTTTTTATAATTAAGGCATTGGAGGATTCCTGTTATGTACCGAAACTGCGTCTCTTCTTTGCGTTGCACAACATGTGCTTTACCGGGCCAAATAACATATATATAACAATATCTTTCTAGATGATTTCAGCGTTTGATTAATTTAATACAATTTTTATTTTATTTTTCCGTCTGCATTTTGATATGCCCGTACTTTGAAAAGACAGAACGGCGCACCAGAGAACGGTTCGTAAAGAGATCCTCCCATTTTATAAACCATAGAAACCCTTTAATTTATATAGCATAAAAGCCCGTTCTGGGAAGTGCCGTCCAGAACGGCTCCCCAGAGAACGGTTCGTGAAGATACCCCATAGTTTGCTGTTTGACAGAGCACGACTCACAGGTCTGTGAGTGACGCAACCCGTAGAATGTCCGAGGCTAAGTAAGATGCGTCACGTGACACGGCACTTCCCAGAACGCCGACAGAAAATTAGGCTGGACATAGCCAAGTGAGCTACGAGGCAAAGTAAGATATTCCAAGGCGCGGCACTCCACAGACTGATGTTAACTAAACGTAAACAGCGTCAGTATGGAATCGTGTAACTGTGGGGAGAAAAAAAACTAAACGTATTGCCAGTCGAAAAATATAACAAAAAAAACAAAACATTTTCAATCCTCATTTATTCTCCACACTTATTATTGTGGATACGGTTTCCTACTCTGAAGATAGCCAAATATAGGCTACATAATTTTCTTTTTAAGAAATAAAAAATTTTAATGCTGAGATCGTCATCTGATTTTTTTGTATTTCGTTAGTTGGCTTATCTGAAAGATTTCCATTTTTGGACCTGCGAAGTACCGAATAATTATGGATCTATACATTTCAGGCGTATTTTTCACCAAACCTCCTGCATGCTTGTATATCCTTTCCTATAATGTCAGGTTTGAAGCTATAGATTCATTTTCGTATTTTTTTTAAGAATAAAAAATTAAGAAGATTTTAAAGTTTAATGGTTTGTCTAATTAAACATTTTGTCCTTTGCTGTGACACAGTGAGCGATCGTCTGTCCAGCGGATTAAAATGGCTTACTCTCGCCTGTCAGTGTCCACTTCACAGCACGGATTCTACAGTGAGTTTATGTCAGTAAATGCTTGACGGCTATGACTCCAGTCTCTGTGCAGCATGTTCGAGGCTAAGTAAGATATGGCACGCCACACGGCACTGCCCAGAACGATAAAACTGGAAAAATTCGCGGCAAAGTAAGATATATAGCACGCCACACGGCACTGCCCGGAATAGGTTAAAGGTGGATCCAAAAAATCGTCTGACAGAAAACGATATATATGCTAGGCCTGTGTTAATCACCGGAATGTAATAACTGCCCGGAATGTAATAATTGTTACATTCCGGGCAAGCAAGCTATCAAATTTGAAGGACATGCCAGCCCTGCCCGGAATTTAACAACTGTCAATTTATTCGCCAAAACACATCATTTACCACTTTTTACACCCCAAAAGCTCGCCAACCACGAATACATAAATTCGAGGCTTACTTTTTTCATCTATGTTCATGTATGCTTGATTATTTCTTTAATCTCAGGTTAAAAGCTATACATTATTTTTTCGTCTTAAAAAAAAATTAAAAAGGAAAAAGAAAATCAGTGAGACTTTGATGTTTCAATGAGTCTAATCGAACCTTGTGTTTTTGGAACTGACACAGTGGGCGATTGTCTTCGTAGCAGTGGTATTGTCTACACGGCGGATTAAAATGGCTTATTTCACACAGCAGTCTCTGTGAGATGCGCTCTGCAGAACGTTCGAGGCTAAGTAAGATTTGTCACGTGACAAGGCACTTCCCAGGACGGTGAACAAGTGAGCGAGAAAGCTCGAGGCTAAGTAAGATGCGGCACGCCAGACGGCACTGCACAGAACGGTAAAACGGTGAAAAAGTTGGAGGTAAAGTAAGTATGGCACGCCACACGGCACTGCTGAGAATGAAGTCAAAGGTGGAGCCAAAACATCGTCTGACTAAAACAGACACGTAAACCTGGCCTGTATCGGCAAAATTCATATATTTATGATAAGCCTTTCGGCAAAATAATATAAATGCTTTCACAATTTGCTAGTAATAATTCTTACTCCTCTGACTCCTTGACTTGTGAATACCAATAAGTGGCGAAGCTTTTCAATCATATGACTGACAGGCTTATCTCAAAGATTTCCATTTTTGGACCTGCGAAGTACCGTATAATAATTTATTGTGGATCTATAAATTTCAGGTTTCACCCAACCTCCTGCATGCTTGTATACCCTCTCCTATAATGTCAGGTTTAAAGCTATAGATTTATTTTCTTTTTTTTTTTCAAGAAAAAAAATTAAGAAGATTTGAAAGTTTAATGGTTTGTCTAATTAAACATTTTGCCTTTTGCTCTGACACAGTGAGCGATTGTCTGCCCAGCGGATTAAAATGGATTACTCCCGCCGGTCAGTCTCCACTTCACAGCATGGATTTCTACAGTGAGTTTATGTCAGTTAATGTTTGACGGCTATGACTCCAGTCTCTGTGAGATGCACTTTGCAGCATGTTCGAGGCTAAGTAAGATATGGCACGCCACTGCCCAGAATATTTTTAAGGTGTCGCCGAAAAATCATCTGACTGTCCCGTATAACCATATAATCTTGAAGATTTCCATTTTTGGACCTGCAAAGTTCCGTATAAAAATTTATTATGGATCAATAAATTTGAGGCGTATTTTTCACCAAACCTCCAGCATGCTTGTATATCTTTTTCTTCAATCTCAGGTTCAAATGCATACACTCTTTTCTGTCTGTAAAGAAAACGAGACGAAATGAAAAAATTTAAGTTTTGTTATAATAGGGCTTGTCTAACTTGATTTGAAACAGTGAGGGATAGAAGTTGTATTCTCAGCCCAGCGGATTAAAGGACTTTGCCATTGTCCGTCCCGTGTAAAATGCACTCTCCGGAACGTTCGAGGCTAAGTAAGATTAGTCACGTGACACGGCACTTCCCAGAACGGTGAGCCTACTTGGTCGAGAGAAAGTTCGCGGCTTAGTAAGATACGACACGCCACGCGGCACTGCCCGGAACGGTACAACAGTGGGAAAGTTCGCAGTAAAGTAAGATATAGCACGACACTGTATGGAAAATGGTTAACGTTGTAAACCAATTAACAATTCTTCACACTAATTTCGTAACTGGTGACGTGTGAATAGTGTAAAAAGTAGTGAAGCATTTAAATCATATACTTAACGTGATGATTAATGAAAGATAATTTATTTAGCGATTTTTGTTTTTCTAATCTCTGGTTTAAAGGTTTATAACAAATGATTAAATTAAACAGAAGTACGTACGATTGCAAACAATCATTTCTTGAAATCACAATCGTTTATCTTTATTTCGCATTTTGGTAAAACATGAACTGACTTAGTTTCGGACGACCGGTAGGGTGCACATTCAGCGTTCTGGGCAGTGCCGTATCTTACTTAGCCTCGAACTTTCTCTCTCACGGGTTCACCGTCCTGGGAAGTGCCGTGTCACGTGACCAATCTTACTTAGCCTCGGACGTTCTGTAGAGTGCATCTCACTCAGACCGTGCCGTGTATGTAAAATACAGATTGTCGATAAACTGCGGGGCGCTAAACAGGCTGCGGAGGGTGAGGCGCAGCACGGGGTTTCCCCACGGTGCGCGCGATTAGACATGAATATGATTCAGTGGATTAGCGGTAAATTTTTTAATCCTCTGTTAAAGCAGCAAGTGGTCGACCGAACAATACACTTTAAAGTTTTCCTTTTCTTTTAATCCTGTGATCATCTGTCATCGGATTACCGTACCTTTGGTATAAAACACCCAGTTCTCTCAATTTTCAGTACATTTGGTCACTGGCACCTTCCACGATGGCTCATTCCACTGCTTTACCCGAAAGTTCCGATCTACAAGCGTATTTTAATTTGCAACCATGCACTTCGTGTGATGTCAATTGTAAAGGCGATCATATGTCTTTTCATTGCCCGATTTGCCCGCCATCAAAATTCAAACCAACCCGTAAACCGAAAGTTTTAGATCATCTCAACGCTCATTTTTTTGGACCACGGGGGAATGTTCAAGTTGAAGGTAAGTTCAACACTTTTACAACAATATTAAATACTTTCCTTTACAGTTGTAAAATACGTTCTCGTCCACGATCAATAATTACTGTATGACTAATGTTGTGTTTTATGTTTTAGGTTTCCGCGTGACCATTTGTCCCCAAAACTGTGGCAATTACAAGACAGCCAGCTCACGAGGCCATTTTCATTGTCCCCACTGTAACAAAACCTTTACAAAGAAGCCACCCCTTATCCAGCACGTGTTAAAATGTAGAGGCAGTCTGGATAAGGTTTTGGATGGCTTCGATATGCGACAAACGGTTACAACTGAAGATATGGCTAATGACGAGCATAGAGTTTTGGAAACTGAACCAGAGAATATTATTATTCCACCGAAG
Organism: Lepidochitona cinerea; assembly: GCA_963971465.1. Taxonomy (NCBI): domain Eukaryota; kingdom Metazoa; phylum Mollusca; class Polyplacophora; order Chitonida; family Tonicellidae; genus Lepidochitona; species Lepidochitona cinerea. The sequence continues at coordinate 637,221 of OZ020565.1, forward strand.
CCAGCGGATGGTACTGCGCATACGCTTCCCGAGAAGAAAGGAACCGAAAAGAGCAATCAGTCGGTTGAATGTGGTCATTGTGGTAAGAAGTATCACCCTAAATATATCAGAGCACACATCAGAGACCAGCACTTTGGGAATGAACCTGAGATTCACCAGGGACGTAACCACCACTCCATTCTAGTTGACACGGAGCTTGGCATTTACACCTGCAGCAAAACCCTCCGGGGTGTACAGCACCCCATCCATGTTGTAAAAAAAACCATGGGTGGAAATGCTGCAGTGGAATGTGAAGTGTCCGAGTGTCGCGATATCTGCCAGACCGAGTGGAGGAGTGGAAATGCTGGATTTATGTGTGACCACTTGAAGTCAACCGAGTTTGCAGGTAAAGGTTTGGATATCGAATTGAACACTGATAAATTAAAGGATATGTTAAATTCATCGTTTATTTCTACTTTCAGGTACCAGAGCTGTGTGAAAATCTTGGATAAGGCCACAGCTGACGAAAGGCCTGTGATTGTCAAAATCCCAAACCTTACTCACGGCAGTCAGAGGTATACTTTTTTTAGTGTTTACACTGGTGAGGTAAGATGGTGGTGTCGATTGAAAAGAACTGTGGTTACTTTAGATTCACAGACGTCCAGTTTGGTGTGTCGGTGTAAGTATAAGTCGTGTGAACACAAAGGACTAGTTCGGTGGTATATGTTTCAGGAGGGTATGCCTGTTGCCACTGGTAAGACAAATGATGTAGATTTAGAGTGTATGGAAGATTTTGAGGAGGGCGATATGCCACCATCAGATTCCCACTGTGGGGATCTGAGTAATCATGTCGAGTATTTAATGGACAACAAAATTATCCCAGAAGGTATGAATCTTCCAAACTTCAGTAATGAAAGTTGTCCGAGGCAATTTATACCGAGTGAGATTGAATGTTTTAAATGTCAAGTACCACTCTCTGCGCCTCAGCTTTGTTCACGCCGAGCAAAAGTGGTGGCTTTGAATCAGGCACCAGTTGAAGGGTTTGAGACCTTTCATAAAGTATGTTCTTCTTGTAAGTCTGTTTTCAGGTACCAAGAGGTCAAAGATGGAGTTTTCAATTATGATGACTCCTTCTTCGTGACTTACGACGTTCTTTTGCACTTTCGTGCTGCATTAATGGTGAGTTGATTTTAAATTGTACGTATAATTGATCCTATAATTTTCTTAAAAATGTATTCTTACTAAGTCTCGTTTTTGCTTTGTTTCAGAACCACACAGCCATCAACAGAGTTGTTTCGATGCTAGAATACAGGTTACAGGTAACCATTAACCACAGCCATTTAGAAAATGCATATCTAGCTTTTGAGGCACTCTGTGGGCACTCCTATGACTACTTCTGTGTCCGATGTGGACATCATCCGAAAATTCTGGTCCACGACTTGACAAAGAAAGCAGTGTTCAAGTTTCCAGGTAAGTAATGATATCAATTGAATTATGCTCTTGTTTTTTCTTTAAACTATTTACATTTGCATTGACACGCTATATATTTTACACTATTCTACTTTCAGTTGACCAGCTCAAACCGCCCAAGAAACCAACACCACAGGTAGATTCGGAATCTTTTTGGAGAAGTGTAAGAAAAGAGATTTTAGCTAGATGTTTCCTAAAAGGTAAGCATGGCGTGAATTATGCTCAGTATGTTGTCTTTAATATAGCAGTTTATAAAGAACAATCTTTTCTTTTCTTTTCTTTCAGGTCAGCCGAACCCCTTCAAAATGAAGCCCGACTATCAGAACTGGGCACCATATATTGGTCCACACACTAGAAGTTCTGACATGCTGTACAACACAGAGTATGAAAAGCTTCATACTGTCCAGCCTGAGGACCACGAACCCGTCCCAGAGGAGGTTTTAACCCACCTCTTAGCGGACGAGAAACTGGACACAGTCAAACGGTTTTGTAGAGTTCTTGGTGTAAGTTGTAAGGGTAGTAAGCTTGATATGTTGTGTAGGTTAAAGAGTCAGTCGGTAGAAAAAGCTAACTTTGATCACGCCTATTCTACTTTGTTTGGACATTCTGGTAAGTTCAATTACTCAAAAGTTCATTCCACTTTAAAATGTTTCTGGAAATTTCTTGACAAAGCTAATTTCTTTTCTTTCTCTTTGTTTACAGGCGGTTGGCTGTCTTCCACGTGTCCCCACAATGTCACATATGCGGTAAAATTTCTTTTACGGTCAGAATCTCCCCGAGATTATGTGGACGTTTTGCGGTCGATGAAATATGTTCCCACCGTTAATATTGCAGACATTGCAAACGGTATCGCAAGCATGGCGAACAAAATCGTTCCAAACTTTTTTCATCCGCATGAGGGGAGACTCGTGGAGACAAATGAAGAGAATGTGAGTGCCGCTAAGGCAGGCAAACTTTCAGTAAGTTTGCCATATATGAATGATGACCGTCCAAAGTCGACGGACGGTCATCCAATAACAGGTAGTAAAGATAGGTATATGCTTTTCGACTGGTTTCACCAAGACAACTGTAAGAAGGAGGCTGAGGTTTTGAGGCGGATGACCCTGGTGAAGGAGTTGGCTGGTTACGTAAACTCACAAGCAGCAGAGCAGCTTCATAGAGATAAGGCTAGAGATGTTTACTGGCTGAATGAAATGGCCCCCTCCAATCATATCTTTTCATTTCGGCTAGTAACACATCTGAAAAACGCATCGATAAATGATAAGACGACTGTCAGACAACAAAAGGTAATTCCCAACTTAATTCTTGGGGAGTTAGGCCAACTCGTTCGCCAGGACACCGATGTTCCAAACCAACAGGTAAAAGAAATTTCAACCAAGTCAGTAAGTGTTTTTCCCATTATGCCTCCTACCTCTGTTAATTTAAGGGATTCACACAGTTACCAAATACGTGGTAATACTTACAGACGTCGTCGTGTAGTAGGAGATGGCAACTGTCTGTTTCGTTCCGTCTGTATTGTTGTACCTGGTCAACAGGAGGAAAATCACCTCAATCTGAGGAAAGAGTGCTTAACCTGGTGCCAGGTAAATAGGTATATTCTTGACATTGCTGACCAGGAGTTATTAGATATTCAAACTCCAGGTACAGCAGTAGGCGAAGTCGCTCTTACTGCCCTTGCAAATGTTTTGGAGGTCGGTATTCTGGTTGTTTACCAGACAAAAACAAGCCAAGAAGAACAACTTTTTCAACCAAGAAATTCAATATCCGTTAAAATATTTCCTATTTTGTTTGATTTTTCAGGTCATTACGACGCCCTCCTAACTGATGTGGCTCCTCCTCGTACCTCGAAGAGTAAAGTGGCAGAGAAATGTTTGTCACTGAAGCGAAAGGCTTCGTTGGACGGTGTGTCGGAAAAGCCTTCAAAACAACATCGTGGCATTCCGCGACCGTTCAATGACTTGTCCTTGCTTGAACGTCAGAGGAAAATTCTTAATTGGTTGGTTGATTCGGAAGAAGTTCTGAAGGCTATGGGAGGAGAATTGCTGGATGAAGATGTGATGGAGACACGTCCAGAGTGTTTGTGTGTCAACTTGTTGGACGAGGCAGTGGATTTGGAGGATGTTCGGTCTCTTCTTACGAAAGAGGCCTGGATATCACTCCAAAGTACACTGTCCGTTAAACGATTGACGGCAACCTGGACGTGTCCGGTGTGTAATTTATGCATTGAGGAGGGAGTTACGAGTATCTCATGCGACGCATGTCTTCAGTGGTTACATTTAAACTGTGCAGGTCTGGTAAGAATTCCAAGAAAACAAAAATGGTTTTGTCATGTTTGTAAATAAATATTTCGTATTTTGTTTTGTAACAATTTATAATTGCTTTTTAACTCTGTCTGAATTTACTGTATGTTTTCATAATGCCCTTTAACTCGTTTTTTTTCATGAATGTAATGTAACTGTATGTACATATACTATATGCTGTTTTGTAGCCATTTATATTTACTTTTTATGTCTCTTTGATAATCACTCACTGTCATCTTATTGTTTTTTTTAAATCCTGCTGCTTCTTCATGAATATAATTATCTGTATGTTTGTTCCAAACTTTTTTGCAGGTTGACAAATTATCCTGTAAAATGTTTAAATGCAGATAAAAAACATTTAACTTTTAAAATTATTGAATTAAATTAACAAAACAAAACTTTTAAAATTTTAAAAGCTTGATACGACATTATTTAAAATATAAAAAAAACATTACATTTTAAAAAATTAAAAAAAAAAAAAAACATTATAAATACAAATATTACATTGAATCAAAATAAAATATAATCCTCATAACTATAAAAAGGCATTTAGAAAATAATAACATTAAATCAAAAACATTAAACTTTAAAATGTCACATTAAATAAAAATTAATATTTAGCAATGACAAAGTTGAAATAAATAAAATATATTCCTACTTAAACGACTTGTTGTTTGCGTTCATTTCTTTAGTTTGTTTTGCTCCGTATCGGTATTTACTAAATAACTGTATCTTTTCAGTTAAAAAAAATAATCGTGTTTTATTTTATCCCCTTAATAAAGAATTTAAACTATATAAATATTTAAAAATGGTTTGTTTTTATGTTTTACTTCTTTGACTTGTTTTAGAGAATAAATACAATACGTATATTTAAGAGTTCACATTTCTTTATTTATCATAGAATAGCTACAGCTATGAAAAATATAAAAATTAAACCTTTGACAGGGTAAAAATCCGACTTACCTCCCTTGAAGTTAGCTCTTGCTTGTTGAACTCAATTCACCCTTAATCTCTTTTCTGACTTCGAAACGGTGTGCGGTCAAACATCTTAAAAGTAATACATTAGACCGCCCCTTCACCCTCCCCACTCATACCCCATGCTATTATATAGACCGTTCTGTGCAGTGCCGTTCTGACTGGTGCCGGCACGCTACAGGACGGGTAAGATTTTGAACACGTATCTTTTGGACTAATATAGTGACCATAATTCTAAACAGTTTTTACCCCTCGGGCAAATTTTGCCCTTCACACATTTGTTTAATACAGCAAGTACAAGAATCCTATTGAAAATCAACGCGCTCGGGTGTTTTTTTCAAGAGTTATGCCCCTTACATTACCGCTGCTGCCAAAAGCCTTGTAAACACATTATCTAAAAAAGTTTTTAACTTACAATTTTGAAACTTCCTACATTTGTTTAATACAGCAAGTACAAGAAGCCTATTGAAAATCACTCGGATGTGTTTTTCAAGAGTTATGCCCCTTACATGACCGTCAGTCAAAACCCTTCTTGTAAATGTGATACATGTATGTGGAGTAGTTTTTCACTCGCAACAAATTGTCTGGAATATAAATATATCTTCGGTTTCTTTGGACCAGACCCGAGGGGTCCTGATGGCGACAGCCACTTATTTTATATAGCTCTTGTTAATTGATGTACTTCAAGATGGTGTGAATCAGTTCTGAATCAAGCGAAAAAAACTTTTACAAAGTGAAATAGAATTAAGATACGATATTTATCCAGAGCTCATGTTCTATCACGGGACAGCGATCGTCGTTTAAAACCTACAATGCAGATACGTCACCCTTCATCGCTCTCTATATAGGCTCTATTACCAAATGTAATGACACACAACTGTAGGCGGTTTCAGATGCAGAGGAAGCTACAAGAATAACTTGTAAGATAATGGGATTTTTCGGATAAATTCTGTGAAAAAAGTTTGAACTCTGAACAAACCTGTTTGATTTAGATTGGCCATTTTCTGGAAAAGCTGAATAGCTTTGGTGAAATCTGTCTGGTCCCCATCTGCCGACAAGTAACCGAAACGGAGAAAGTACGTCTGAAATACACAATGGGTCGGGATTAACTGTTTGCAGGTATTTAATCTAGGGAGGGGGGGGGGGTCGGGATTAACTGTTTGCATGTATTTAATCTAGAGAGGGGGGGGGGGTCGGGATTAACTGTTTGCAGGTATTTAATCTGGGGGGGGGGGGGGTCGGGGGGGCGGTCGGGATTAACTGTTTGCAGGTATTTAATCTAGGGAGGCGGGGGAGGGGGGTCGGGATTAACTGTTTGCAGGTATTTAATCTAGGGAGGCGGGGGGGGGGGGGGTCGGGATTAACTGTTTGCAGGTATTTAATCTGGGGGAGGGGTCGGGATTAACTGTTTGCAGGTATTGAATCTAGGGAGGGACGGGGGGGGGGGGTCGGGATTAACTGTTTGCAGGTATTTAACCTAGGGAGGCGGGGGGGGGGGGTCGGGATTAACTGTTTGCAGGTATTTAATCTAGGGAGGGAGGGGGGCGGGATTAACTGTTTGCAGGTATTTAATCTAGGGAGGGGGGGGGGGTCGGGATTAACTGTTTGCAGGTATTTAATCTAGGGAGGGACGGGGGGGGGGGTCGGGATTAACTGTTTGCAGGTATTTAATCTAGGGAGGGGGGGGGGTCGGGATTAACTGTTTGCTGGTATTTAATCTAGGGAGGGGGAGGGGTCGGGATTAACTGTTTGCGGGTATTTAATCTAAGGAGGCGGGGGGGGGGGATTAACTGTTTGCAGGTATTTAATCTAGGGAGGGGGGGGGTCGGGATTAACTGTTTGCAGGTATTTAATCTAGGGAGGGGGGCGGGATTAACTGTTTGCGGGTATTTAATCTAGGGAGGGGGGAGGGGTCGGGATTAACTGTTTGCAGGTATTTAATCTAGGGACGGGGGGGGGGTCGGGATTAACTGTTTGCAGGTATTTAATCTAGGGAGGGGGGAGGGGTCGGGATTAACTGTTTGCAGGTATTTAATCTAGGGAGGGGGGAGGGGTCGGGATTAACTGTTTGCAGGTATTTAATCTAGAGAGGGGGGGGGGGGTCGGGATTAACTGTTTGCAGGTATTTAATCTAGAGAGGGGGGAGGGGTCGGGATTAACTGTTTGCAGGTATTTAATCTAGAGAGGGGGGGGGGGGGTCGGGATTAACTGTTTGCAGGTATTTAATCTAGAGAGGGGGGGGTCGGGATTAACTGTTTGCAGGTATTTAATCTAGGGAGGGGGAGGGGTCGGGATTAACTGTTTGCAGGTATTTAATCTAGGGAGGGGAGGGGGTGTCGGCATTAACTGTTTGCAGGTATTTATTCTAGGGAGGGGAGGGGGGTCGGGATTAACTGTTTGCGGGTATTTAATCTAGAGAGGGGGGGGGGGGGCGGTCGGGATGATCTGTTTGCAGGTATTTAATCTAGGGAGGCGGGGGAGGGGGGGGTCGGGATTAACTGTTTGCAGGTATTTAATCTAGGGAGAGGGGGGATTCGGGATTAACTGTTTGCAGGTATTTAATCTAGGGAGGGGGGGTCGGGATTAACTGTTTGCAGGTATTTAATCTAGGGGGAGGGGGGTCGGGATTAACTGTTTGCAGGTATTTAATCTAGGGAGGCGCGGGGGGGGGGTCGGGATTAACTGTTTGCAGGTATTTAATCTAGGGGGGGTGGGGTTGGGAGAATGCTTCACCAAGCGACCCAAGCTCATGCAAGCCACTAGTGTTATGTCACGCAAGTAAAACGCTGCGAAGGTTGTTGATGATTTTCAATTACATGCTCTCTTAATGAAATTCATCCGTAACGAGCTGGATCACCTTCTGTAGCCTGCCACACTAATGGATTGATTAATTGTTTGGTGTTTTACACCGCGCTCAAGATTATTTCACTTATATGGCGACGTTGCCAGTTTTATTGTGGGAGGAAACCGGGCTCTATGCCCGAAAGAAACCCACGACCTTCCGTTGGTAACTGACAACCATCCCACATAGGTCGTTCGAGTGAAAACGCAGTCAGAAAATTGTCCATTTTTTTCGGACTGAGTGGGATTCGAACCCGCGACCCTTTGGTGAAAGGCTGCCACACTAATGCACGCTATAGACCTGTCGTGGAACAAAACAGCCCCTCTTGTTGTACAGTACTCGACGAAGACCTTCCGATAAGGCCCGTTCTCACTGTGCAATTTGTCGTACCGACTTGTAGGATGGATGCTTTTGATTGGTTTATAAATCATTTTGATCAATTAAAAGCATCCATTTTAGTCGCTTCCTACAAGTCGGTACGACAAATCGCACAGTGGGAACTGCTAAATCGCGGGGGGTGGGTGTGCTTCATGCACGTGGCTGCGAGGATGCGACGAATGCTTTATCTGAAAATCGCGCTACTGCAAAGTGATGCTTGAGCACATGACAACGTTTACTGGAAGGATCTCGTGTTCGGATGGTACACCAGACGAAGTTGGCGAAGTAAGGCGATGTTGACCCGAACCATCGAGGGTTGGTATTGCTGTGAGTAACAACGATGATATTGTGCCCACAGACAAACAGGTACAGTGCATGACTGAAGTTGAATATTCAACTCTTTTCATTAGTGAAGTGTCGACTCTGTGGGATTTGTTGGGTATCATGAATATCACAGCTGTTTCACAGATGACAGTTTTTGGATGGTTAACTTGGAACACACCATCTAAATGTGTGCGAAACATGTTGTCATGGCGATCAGGCGAGTTCCTATTGTTCTTCGTCCATAACTTAAAGCTGGATTGCTCCTGTGGAAAACCCTACTCAAAACGTCTGGTGAAGAACTAAACAAAGTTCGAGTTTAATTAGTTAGTGTCTTTTAGAAAGTGAGCAGCCTATACCAGTATTCTCGTTATTTTGTTTCGGGCGTCACCCAAAAATTGGTAGAAGGATTTCTGCCATATTTTCCAGAAAGTGTAACCCCAAAATAAGGAGTAAACAAAGTTCTGTTGCGTGAACAGTTCACACGTCCTGTCCTTGATGAAACGCTTCATGAACTAAGCGAATCTGTATTTTGTCCAAAATGGATTTAAAATCAGGTTATTGACATGTCTGTAAGGAAAAGAAAACCCACGGCATTTCATCCCAGAAATACGGTGATTTGCCGTATAAAAAGCGCAGACTGTCCTCGGCGTGTCAAAGCCGACCGGTAGCGAGCGAAGATAGCCGAAGGATGTTCCGAGTGTGTTCTAGGCCAATCTCATTCTCGCGAGATCCCCTGCTACTACGTGAACGCGACGGACCACTCAGATCATCCTTCGGCTATCTTCGCTCGCTACCGGTCGGCTTTGACACGCCTCGGACAGTCTGCGCTTTAAATACTGTAAATCACCGTATTTTTGGGCTGAATAAAAATGGCGTCGAAAGTAAATATCAAAATGTTTTACTACAGACGAAAACAGAAAATAAAAATAATTGTAAATTTATTAAATGCTAATATCATTTAGAAAAATATTTGTTTATATATTATATTTAGCCCGGTAAAGCACATGTTGTGTAACGCAAAGAAGAGACGCAGTTTCGATACATTCCAGGAATCCTCCAATACTTCAATTATAAAACTGATGGAGCGTGAAAGTTAACAAACAGAGTATTTCGGTCCCTTACATTATCACGAGGACACTTTCGATGGGCCCTGAAGAGGATATGGAAATTGTACGTTACACGGCTACCTTTTTGGTCGCCACATTCAAAATGACCTGCAGTCTATCAGAGGGTATTTCACGCACGTAAATCCCCGAAGTTATCAGAGTGCGTGACGGACCTCTCAGGCCGTTACAAGCCATTTGCCTTAGTCTGCTAAGGGGAATCCCCTTTTGCCAGAGCTGCGGAGAAATACTCTCACTACAATCACGTGACGTAGACATACAAAATAGCACGTTATACGCTGGCCTGTTCACAATCGCGGAGGGTAGAAATATAGTCCCTGTATTTCCTCAACGATAATTCAAAACTTAAGGGCGTGTACCAAAAACGAAATACAAGCCAACATAAAGAATCAGGTAAAGATCACGTACAAATCCATTTTGGAAGTAAGTTTGATTACCCAAATTTTGGGTAAAATGGCTTGGGACGGCCTGAGAGGTCCGTCGCATTCACGTAGTAGCAGGGGATCTCGCGAGAATGAGATTGGACTGAGGCGTCAATCTGATAACTTCGGGGATTTACGTACGTGAAATACCCTCTGATAGACTGCAGGTCATTTTGAAAGTGCCGACCAAAAAGGCAGCAGTGAAGCATACAATTTCCATATCCCCTTAAGAGCCCTACAAAAGAGTCCCTGTTATAATGTAAGAGAGCGAAACACTCGGTTTGTTAACTTCCAGTTTCGATCAGTTATTTAATTGAAGCATGAGCGGATTCCCGATATATACCGAAACTGCGTCTGTCTACAATATGTGGTTTACCGGGCTAAATGAAATATATAAACAAATATCTTTCGAAATTATATTAGCATTTAATAAATTCATAATTATTTTTACTTTATTTTTTCGTCTGTAGTAAAATATTTTGATATTTACTTTCGACGCCATTTTTATTCAGCCCAAAAATACTGTGATTTACCGTATTTCAAACGCAGACTGCCCGAGGCCGGCGTGTCAAAGCAGACCGGTAGCGAGCGAAGATAGCCGAAGGGTGTTCCGACTGACTGAGGCGTATATGGCAGCAGGTCACAGTTTCATTTTCCCTCATTTCCCATTTGCGGTAATGTTTATGTCTGCTCTCACAGCCCCTTCCCTAACTTTCGTTGAACCAAATCCTTCGGTGGGGGCCTTGAACAGTCCTTTGGCAGCATTTTAAGCACAATTTTCATACGTTGAAGAAATTTTGAGTTACGAGTAGAATCAGCTGATAGGGGTCCCATTCCACTTCTAAAATCATTTCCAGACAGTAACTCAACCCCTGTCCTTTCATACAAACTACAAAAATACCCCGAAAAAAAATGCAGGGGGCCAGGAAAAAATAATAAAAAAAACACACAAAAAAAAATCTGGAACTTCTTTCGTCCTAGGAAAATTCGGAAGTGAGAAACTGTGACCTGTATCCTATCAGAGGCCAAAAATTCCTTCAATCTCGTTCAAAATCTAACATATTGAGCTTAAAGGTATTTGGAATGATCTCTCAAGAGGAAAACTAAATGCAACGAAAACTAAGCCTTCTGTAGCCCTCCCATTTACACCCCCCCCCCCCCATTAGAACATAGCAAGGACAATGACCGGTGAGCTAAAAAAGCTTAAAATTGTCATATCTCAGCTCTGGGAAAACATATTTGAATTCTGTAAACTAGTGTGAAGTCTGTTAAGGGTGTTCTACAATAAAACACTAAGTTTATGAGGACACATATCTTTCTGTGGCTTCCATGCCGACCAACAGTAGCCTATTTTCCACAGTAAAGTATATAAGTATTCTTGTTAATTTGGGATTACACTTTCCTGAAAATATGGTAGAAATTCCTCTACCGATTTTTGGGTGACGCCTTGAACGGGAATCTAGTGTTAACTAGATTTGTGTGGGTTGTGCCTTTGAAAGACAAGACTAGTGTTAGTGTTGTTTCAGCATTAAGAGAAATTATTCGGGATAAAAAACCAGATAAAATCAGATTTGATAGGGGCCGAGAGTTCAACAATACGAAAGTCTTGTCTTTCCTGAGAAATGCTGGAGTATATCCATATTTCACTAATACCAACACTAAAGCTAATTATGTAGAGAGATTCATTAAAACATTAAAAGGGATGATGTATAGATATTTCCAATACAAAAGAAACTTTAGCTATCTGGACGCATTGCCCCAACTCGTTTCGAACTATAATAATAGGGTACACAGTTCCTTATATGGGGTTTCACCCGCAGAAATCCATGACAAAAAGGCGCTTATGGCTTGGAAAAAACAATATCTGTCAGATGAAAAGAAAAATAAAGCAGTATTTAAATATAAAGTTGGTGATCATGTTCGTATTTCTCTTTCACGCTATGTCTTCCAACGCAGTTACCATGAACAATGGTCTTATGAAGCCTTTAAGGTAAAGCGGAGAATGTTAAAACAAAATATTCCTTTGCATACTCTAGAAGATTTGCAAAATGAAGAAATTCGAGGGATGTTTTATACTCAGGATTTACAGAAATTTAATATACATTCTAACATGAAATGGTATGTTGAAAAACTTTTGAAACGTGTAAAGCAAGTTGGTAAAGAATTTTATATGGTCAAGTGGTATGGCTACAGCACAAAGTTTAATTCGTTAGTTCCAGTAAATGAAGTGACTGAAGTTTAACATTATTTAAACTTGTGTATTTACTCATGAACTCACACTTAACAAGTAAAAGAGGAGAATGGAGCATTATATTTATTTGTCGAGTGAAGATTGCAAAGAGCTTTTTAGTGATAATACTGCCTGGAGTTTCAGGGTTCAGTTACCCAAGGAATTGGATCTTCGATACGAATGGGTTATGGCTTTGATGGAAGTAACTTTGTCCAGTGAGAAAGTGAAAGGTAGCGACGTTTATATTTGTTCCAATATAAACGCCTTATCCTTTGTAGGGCAGAGTGCTATGAGTGTATTGAGAAAGGTAAAATTGTCACCGAAAGGAGCTTTATCTCAGGTTTTCATAAAACCATTTTACGCTCCGGTGGATGTAAATAAAATCAAAGAATTTCATGTCTATATAACACTTAGAAATGGGTTGTATGCCACATTTTTAACTGGTTCATCAAGGGTGACACTACATTTGAAGAGAAAAGCATGAATTCTACAAAACAAGTGTTTATTCCGAATACAGAGAGGTGAGTCAAACTTTATGAAAGCCTGAATCAAAATAAATCCTCCAAAGAGATGAAGAAGGTTTCATTGAAAAAACCCAAAACCAAACGGACAAAGTCTACGAAAAAAACTTTAAAACATATATGAAAGCAAAAAAAAGAATCATTTTACCCAAAGACACTCGAGGGGGGACAGATCGCTACAAAGTCGGACGTGTTTGCTTAAGCTATGGCATTCATCGGTGATAATACTACCGAAAGTATACCAAAGGAATTGAATTTATTCAATTTACCCACTTCACAGACTGCTATAGAAAATACGCACTATGAAGAAATACGTCCTGTCACTAGAGTTTATGGCAGATCTATAGAATTCCAAATCAATGGAAGTACACCTGAACTCATTTCATTGAGAGATACAAAAGTAAATATACGGGGGCGAATAATTAAGTCAGACGGGAGTGATTTAAAGAAAGATGAGAACGTTGCATCAGTTAATCTCTACCTACATTCCATTTTTGAATCAGTCTTCGTAAAATTTAACAATGTATTGGTTACATCGTCACCGAATAATTATCACTACAAAAGCTATATTCAAACAATTGTTAATAAAAGTTACGATGCAAAAAACTCCCAGCTTGAGGCGCAATTGTTTAGCAAAGATGAGAGCGATCTCAGTGTATATGACATCTTGGGAAATAATCCCGGGGTGAGCGAACGTGAACGTTTTCTTGAAAGTATTAAAGGTTAATGTAAATCTTGGAGTTAGGTTAGGTATTGAACAACAGCTCCAATCAACGAATGCAAAATATGCATTTACAAAAACAGACCTAAAAGTGGCTTCTATTCCTAGCGGTCAAATGATGTTTCATTGGGATAATATGTATAACAATGTCATGCCCACAAAACTGTTTGTGGGTTTTGTTTCGTCTAATGCTGTGACTGGTTCTTACACAGAAAATCCATACAATTTTCAAAATTTTTCAATTTAAAAAATCGGAGTATTTGTGAATGGCGTTTCAGTGCCATCTTCACCTATACATGCTCATTTCAAAAAGTCAAACTCCGTTTGTACATCTGCTTACATGACTCTGTATGATTTTTTAGGTCGGTCGAATGACAATTTTGGGAATGATATAACTTTGTACAATTTTGCTAATGGCTATGCTCTGTTCGCTTTCAACCTAGATTATACTAAAGCAGAAGGTATTCCATTGTTAAAACATGGTAATGTTAGATTGGAAGTTATGTTTAATGAAGCTTTACCAGAAACCGTGAGCTGCGTCGTTTACAGTGAGCAGCCGGCTTTGATAGAAATAAATAAGAATAGAAATGTAATGTTTGATAGCGCAATGTAGATTTCATGTAATGTGATGTTTAATCCACTCTTAATGAGACATTGTTTTGTTCTTGTTTAATTTACCTTTAATCCATGACCTGTTAGAATTTTTATCTTATCTGTAATAAAGCTGAAGATTTACTTAACAGTCTGTGTTCATTCAGAGTTGTCTAACTTGATTATTCAGGGTTAAGAATTTACAAAAAAAAACGTGTACAAACATGTGAGTGGTTTTGTTGACTTTGTGTTTATGTTTCCGCACGAATGGAAAGATACATTAACCTTCATCGCTTATAAGAGAATTCAAGTGTGTGGTTAGTTAGTTATGAAAAGACGTATAATATAAACCACGGTGCTTTCACCAAGCCTGCTGAGTGGACTGGCATACCACGGTCGATTTGTTTACAAAAGAAGATGATAAGAATCTTGACCTTGTCTCACCTTTCACCGTCTTTATTTGACATGGGCGCGAATTAAGCTCAGTCACTTTGCTATGATCAGGAATTCTTGAGTGTAAACATGAGTCACTAAAGTGGTGTAGGTTAAGACACTGAATGTCTGCCAAACGCTGGCAATTCATTCATTAAAGGCACACTTGCCGCGAAAATCAGGAATATTGTTTACATTAAAAAAGAAAGACCGTATTCTGTATTTTTCCCAGACAATATAAGTTAGGAACTTTCTATTTTTACCAAAATTTAAAAGTTTGGACGTCACTTTGTATTTTTAATTTGAATTTGAAAATTTGAATTACGTACCCGGAACGTAAACAAACCGATCTGCCCCCTATTGGCGATTTTATGTTTCAGTCGAGTGAGTGAACTAACGGCACAGTGTAATTTTACGTAGGCCTAGGCCTATTTATCTGAGAAATACAGACTGACGATCGGTTAACAGCGACTGGAAAAGCCTACTGATAATTGTTTGAGTGTAAACCACAGATACAAAGGCCTGAAAGGAGGGTAATCCAACACGAAAGTTGACCGACACTGATCGTTGTTGTTGTAATCAGGCTTCGATTCTTCGTTTGTTTTTCACCGCATTTTTACAGTCTAAAGCTAACTAGACATGTTTTATGTGTCCTATGTTTAAGTTTAGTGGTATTAGTCGTAGTAAGCTCATGTAAATTGGTTTTCTTAGCAAATTTAAACAGGCTACGGCGGCAAGTGTGCCTTTAATGTGGTCATTGTCTTTCTTCTTCAAATCAATCATTAATATAGAGTGATTTGTAAAAAACAATGATTACATATTAATTAAGTGCTTTGTTTAATCAATGATTTGTTAAGAAAAAAAACAATGATTACATATTAATTAAGTCCATTCTTATGTCATGTCCTTAATAATAGTTCTCTAATGAGTAGCCATAACAATAAGTCCTCGTTATTGAACCTGATTGATTGGTTATTGACCCACAATACAAATGAAGAAATTAAACAATACAAAATTAAAAAAAAACAATAAGCTAATGTTAGCTGGCTGCAAAATTGCAGTTTTCATCTACTCCCACAATTAGCTATTTCTGTTTCAACGAAATTTTCCTTATACTTGGCAGCTCATGCCACTTTAAACTGTCGTGACAATCAGAATTAATGAATAAAGTTCCAAATTTGGCAGCTCATGCCATTTTAAATATGTCAATTGTTATGCTCACCTTGGCTTCGAATGGCGTTGTTGGGCCGGTAATAGAGACGACTGGACACGAGGGGCCGTCAGGCTCAGTAGACAGGGAATCGCCCAGCTTCTTGTGTAACGTTACCTTCGCGGGAGATGTGTCCGACAAACCAAAATTTAATTCTAGTTTTTTAAGCATGGAGTCAATTCCATCTTTGACAGAAAACCCAGCTGCGGCACAGAGATAAATCATAAAAACTAACTTTCCAAACATGGTTAAGCCTATAGCATCACTGAGGGTAGCCCCACTCGTGTGTCTCTATCCTGTTTTACTTACTCGCCTGTCAGGTAGATACACTCAGGGCTCAATCGTGTGAAATGCAGGGGTATCACTGAAGCAGTTTATGTTTCCTAGGAAGCAGGAGAAAAACCCAATCCAAAAATAGAAATGACCCAATTCTTATACGTCAGCTTACGTCACGAACGTGTCCTCTTGTAACTTTCTATTATGGTCTCTGTTCTTTTTGTTCCTATTAGAGAATTCCAACCTAATATCAGCGTGTAGTTTGATTTCAACTTTTTTCAAATAACTTTGTAGTTTAAGAAATGCTTTCCTAGAACTGAAGCGAAAGCATGGCCGGTAAAGCAGTGTAAGGTCTATCTAATACATGTCTAATGGAGATCTCGCGAGAATACCATTGCTTTTAAAACACGCCAAAGCTTTTTCTTGTACAGAGCGTTATCATATACATATTGACAGTTGAAATCGGAAACAAGCCACTTGAGTTAATGACGCTATGATTAACAAATTTCACAAAAACCGCACGTAGGCTATGTGCATGATTTACTGGTGGGCACTTCACAACATCCGATTTCCTGAATTTGTCATAGGCGTTCAGAGATTCTTCCACTGATATTGTTCATTTTTAGATGCTGAGTAGGCAGAGAATAAACCGATTGTTTAAGGACCTCATAGGCGTATACAATCTCATTCTCGCGAGATCCCCTGCTACTACGTGATTGCGACGGACCTCTCAGGCCGTTCCAAGCCATTTTACCCAAAATTTGGGTAATCAAACTCACTTCCAAAATTGATTTGTACGTGATCTTTACCTGATTCTACATATTGGCTTGTATTTCGTTTTAGGTACACGCCCTTAAGTTTTGAATTATCGTTGAGGAAATACAGGGACTATATTTCTACCCTCCGCGATTGTGAACAGGCCAGCGTACAACATGCAATTTTGTATGTCTACGTCATGTGATTGTAGTGAGAGTATTCCTCCGCAACACTGGCAAAAGGGGATTCCCCTTAGCAGACTAAGGCAAATGGCCTGGAACGGCCTGAGAGGTCCGTCGCGTTCACGTAGTAGCAGGGGATCTCGCGAGAATGAGATTGAGGCGTATACAGTCGGAACTCCCTTCGGCTATCTTCGCTCGCTACCGGTCGGCTTTATTTCACGCACGTAAATCCCCGAAGTTATCAGACTGAGGCCAATCTCATTCTCGCGAGATCCCCTGCTACTACGTGAACGCGACGGACCTCTCAGGCCGTTTGCCGTAGTCTGCTAAGGGGAATCCCCTTTTGCCAGTGCTGCGGAGGAATACTCTCACTACAATCACATGACGTAGACATACAAAATTGCATGTTAGGCTATACGCTGGCCTGCTCACAATTGCGGAGGGTAGAAATATAGTCCCTGTATTTTCTCAACGATAATTCAAAACTTAAGGGCGTGTACCAAAAACGAAATACAAGCCAACATATAGAATCAGGTAAAGATCACGTACAAATCAATATTGGAAGTAAGTTGGAATTGGATTACCCAAATTTTGGGTAAAATGGCTTGGGGCGGCCTGAGAGGTCCGTCGCAATCACGTAGTAGCAGGGGATCTCGCGAGAATGAGATTGGACTGAGGACGTGCTTGAAATACCCTCTGATAGACTGCAGGTCATTTTGAAAGTGCCGACCAAAAAGGCAGTTCTGAAGCGTATAATTTCCATATCCCCAACAAAAGAGTCCCTGTTATAATGTAAGAGAGCGAAACACTCGGTTTGTTAACTTCCAGTTTCGATCAGTTATTTAATTGAAGCATGAGCGGATTCCCGATATATACCGAAACTGCGTCTGTCTACAACATGTGGTTTACCGGGCTAAATAAAATATATAAACAAATATCTTTCGAAATTATATTAGCATTTGATAAATTCATAATTTTTTTTACTTTATTTTTTCGTCTGTAGTAAAATATTTTGATATTTACTTTCGACCCCATTTTTATTCAGCCCAAAAATACTGTGATTTACCGTATTTCAAACGCAGACTGCCCGAGGCCGGCGTGTCAAAGCCGACCGGTAGCGAGCGAAGATAGCCGAAGGGTGTTCCGACTGACTGAGGCGTATATGGCAGCAGGTCACAGTTTCATTTTCCCTCATTTCCCATTTGCGGTAATGTTAATGTCTGCTCTCACAGCACCTTCCCTAACTTTCGTTGAACCAAATCCTTCGGTGGGGGCCTTGAACAGTCCTTTGGCAGTATTTTAAGCACAATTTTCATACGTTGAAGGTAGAAATTTTGAGTTACGAGTAGATTCAGCTGATAGGGGTCTCTTTGCACATATACCGCCGCATGTAAACAGACCAAAGCACCCCCAACTCCATACACCTGAACTGGTCCCATTCCACTTCTAAAATCATTTCCAGACAGTAACTCAACCCCTGTCCTTTCACACAAACTACAAAAATGCCCAGAAAAAATGCAGGGGGCCAGGAAAAAATAATAATAAAAACACACAAAAATATCTGGAACTTCTTTCGTCCTAGGAAAATCCGGAAGTGAGAAACTGTGACCTGTATCCTATCAGAGGCCAAAAATTCCTTCAATCTCGTTCAAAATATAACACATTGAGCTTAAAGGTATTTGGAATGATCTCTCAAGAGGAAAACTAAATGCAACGAAAACTAAGCCTTCGTAGCCCTCCCATTTCCATGCCGACCAACAGTAGCCTATTTTCCACAGTAAAGTATATAAGTATTCTTGTTATTTTGGGATTACACTTTCTTGAAAATATGGTAGAAATTCCTCTACCAATTTTTGGGTGACGCCTTGAACGGGAATCTAGTGTTAACTAGATTTGTGTGGGTTATGCCTTTGAAAGACAAGACTAGTGTTAGAGTGTTTCAGCATTAAGAGAAATTATTCGGGATAAAAAAACAGATAAAATCCGATTTGATAGGGGCCGAGAGTTCAACAATACGAAAGTCTTGTCTTTCTTGAGAAATGCTGGAGTATATCCATATTTCACTAATACCAGCACTAAAGCTAATTATGTAGAGAGATTCATTAAAACATTAAAAGGGATCATGTATAGATATTTCCAATACAAAAGAAACTTTAGCTATCTGGACGCATTGCCCCAACTCGTTTCGAACTATAATAATAGGGTACACAGTTCCTTATATGGGGTTTCACCCGCAGAAATCCATGGCAAAAATGCGCTTATGGTTTGGAAAAAACAATATCTGTCAGATGAAAAGAAAAAGAAAGCAGTATTTAAATATAAAGTTGGTGATCATGTTCGTATTTCTCTTTCACGCTATGTCTTCCAACGCAGTTACCATGAACAATGGTCTTATGAAGTCTTTAAGGTAAAGCGGAGAATGTTAAAACAAAATATTCCTTTGCATACTCCAGAAGATTTGCAAAATGAAGAAATTCGAGGGATGTTTTATACTCAGGATTTACAGAAAGTTAATATACATTCTAACATGAAATGGTATGTTGAAAAACTTTTGAAACGTGTAAAGCAAGGTGGTAAAGAATTTTATATGGTCAAGTGGTATGGCTACAGCACAAAGTTTAATTCGTTAGTTCCAGTAAATGAAGTGACTGAAGTTTAACATTATTTAAACTTGTTTATTTACTCATGAACTCGCACTTAACAAGTAAAAGGGGAGAATGGAGCATTATATTTATTTGTCGAGTGAAGATTGCAAAGAGCTTTTTAGTGATAATACTGCCTGGAGTTTCAGGGTTCAGTTACCCAAGGAATTGGATCTTCGATACGAATGGGTTATGGCTTTGATGGAAGTAACTTTGTCCAGTGAGAAAGTGAAAGGTAGCGAGGTTTATATTTGTTCCAATATAAACGCCTTATCCTTTGTAGGGCAGAGTGCTATGAGTGTATTGAGAAAGGTAAAATTGTCACCGAAAGGAGCTTTATCTCAGGTTTTCATAAAACCATTTTACACTCCGGTGGATGTAAATAAAATCAAAGAATTTCATTGTTTTGTTCTTGTTTAATTTACCTTTAATCCATGACCTGTTAGAATTTTTATCTTATCTGTAATAAAGCTGAAGATTTACTTAACAGTCTGTGTTCATTCAGAGTTGTCTAACTTGATTATTCAGGGTTAAGAATTTACAAAAAAAAAACGTGTACAAACATGTGAGTGGTTTTGTTGACTTTGTGTTTATGTTTCCGCACGAATGGAAAGATACATTAACCTTCATCGCTTATATGAGAATTCAAGTGTGTGGTTAGTTAGTTATGAAAAGACGTATAATATAAACCATGGTGCTTTCACCAAGCCTGCTGAGTGGACTGGCATACCACGGTCGATTTGTTTACAAAAGAAGATGATATTAATCTTGGCCTTGTCTCACCTTTCACCGTCTTTATTTGACATGGGCGCGAATTAAGCTCAGTCACTTTGCTATGATCAGGAATTCTTGAGTGTAAACATGAGTCACTAAAGTGGTGTAGGTTAAGACACTGAATGTCTGCCAAACGCTGGCAATTCATTCATTAAAGGCACACTTGCCGCGAAAATCAGGAATATTGTTTACATTAAAGGAAGGGTCCATTTTAGCGTTTCACTAGTGTGTTCTGAAAGAGCAGTGTTTCCTGAGTCTAAAACAGCAATCCAATAAATTTTTCGTTGATTTGTTAGCGAGTAACGAACATTTGAAAAGTCCGTGGTCGCAGGCATTCGATCGCCATGAGCCCGTTCTTCGGTGCATCCATTTTCCCCGTATTTTTGCCCAATCAAATTCGAGCACCGGGCCGACCTTTGACCTGATCTAGTAAGCCAATGAT
The DNA here is from genome assembly GCA_963971465.1 of Lepidochitona cinerea. NCBI lineage: Eukaryota > Metazoa > Mollusca > Polyplacophora > Chitonida > Tonicellidae > Lepidochitona > Lepidochitona cinerea. Next base: position 657,812 of record OZ020565.1, read on the forward strand.
TTGGCAGAGAAATGACGGGGGTTAATTCGCTGACATTGTTCTAAAAATAAAGTCTCCCACAATCCACGGCGTTTGTTTATTCGCTTAACTCTGTCGCCATGTTTCTACGTCTAAAACTACCTCCACATAGAAGAGTGGATCTAAAAATAGCGGCCCTCATATGATGCAATAGACAAGCCAGGAAAATGGCGACACTGATAAGAACCAGAGGGTGACACTAGTCAATATCAGTTTACTAATTTCAGGGTATTTTGCGGTAAGAGTCGTTATGTGCATTAAGGGTTTTGGTGGGCATTCTGCTAGTTAGGTTGTGTCTATTTCTGGAGTTTTCTATCCCTTTAAAAAAGAAAGACCGTATTCTGTATTTTTCCCAGACAATATAAGTTAGGAACTTTCTATTTTTACCAAAATTTAAAAGTTTGGACGTCACTTTGTATTTTTAATTTGAATTTGAAAATTTGAATTACGTACCTGGAACGTAAACAAACCGATCTGCCCCCTATTAGCGATTTTATGTTTCAGTCGAGTGAGTGAACTAACGGCACAGTGTAATTTTACGTAGGCCTAGGCCTATTTATCTGAGAAATACAGACTGACGATCGGTTAACAGCGACTGGAAAAGCCTGTTAATAATTGTTTGAGTGTAAACCACTGATACAAAGGCCTGAAAGGAGGTTAATCCAACACGAAAGTTGACCGACACTGATCGTTGTTGTTGTAATTAGGCTTCGATTCTTCGTTTGTTTTTCACCCCATTTTTACAGTCTAAAGCTAACTAGACATGTTTTATGTGTCCTATGTTTAAGTTTAGTGGTATTAGTCGTAGTAAGCTCATGTAAATTGGTTTTCTTAGCAAATTTAAACAGGCTACGGCGGCAAGTGTGCCTTTAATGTGGTCATTGTCTTTCTTCTTCAAATCAATCATTAATATAGAGTGATTTGTAAAAAACAATGATTACATATTAATTAAGTGCTTTGTTTAATCAATGATTTGTTAAGAAAAAAAACAATGATTACATATTAATTAAGTCCATTCTTATGTCATGTCCTTAATAATAGTTCTCTAATGAGTAGCCATAACAATAAGTCCTCGTTATTGAACCTGATTGATTGGTTATTGACCCACAATACAAATGAAGAAATTAAACAATACAAAATTAAAAAAAAACAATAAGCTAATGTTAGCTGGCTGCAAAATTGCAGTTTTCATCTACTCCCACAATTAGCTATTTCTGTTTCAACGAAATTTTCCTTATACTTGGCAGCTCATGCCACTTTAAACTGTCGTGACAATCAGAATTAATGAATAAAGTTCCAAATTTGGCAGCTCATGCCATTTTAAATATGTCAATTGTTATGCTCACCTTGGCTTCGAATGGCGTTGTTGGGCCGGTAATAGAGACGACTGGACACGAGGGGCCGTCAGGCTCAGTAGACAGGGAATCGCCCAGCTTCTTGTGTAACGTTACCTTCGCGGGAGATGTGTCCGACAAACCAAAATTTAATTCTAGTTTTTTAAGCATGGAGTCAATTCCATCTTTGACAGAAAACCCAGCTGCGGCACAGAGATAAATCATAAAAACTAACTTTCCAAACATGGTTAAGCCTATAGCATCACTGAGGGTAGCCCCACTCGTGTGTCTCTATCCTGTTTTACTTACTCGCCTGTCAGGTAGATACACTCAGGGCTCAATCGTGTGAAATGCAGGGGTATCACTGAAGCAGTTTATGTTTCCTAGGAAGCAGGAGAAAAACCCAATCCAAAAATAGAAATGACCCAATTCTTATACGTCAGCTTACGTCACGAACGTGTCCTCTTGTAACTTTCTATTATGGTCTCTGTTCTTTTTGTTCCTATTAGAGAATTCCAACCTAATATCAGCGTGTAGTTTGATTTCAACTTTTTTCAAATAACTTTGTAGTTTAAGAAATGCTTTCCTAGAACTGAAGCGAAAGCATGGCCGGTAAAGCAGTGTAAGGTCTATCTAATACATGTCTAATGGAGATCTCGCGAGAATACCATTGCTTTTAAAACACGCCAAAGCTTTTTCTTGTACAGAGCGTTATCATATACATATTGACAGTTGAAATCGGAAACAAGCCACTTGAGTTAATGACGCTATGATTAACAAATTTCACAAAAACCGCACGTAGGCTATGTGCATGATTTACTGGTGGGCACTTCACAACATCCGATTTCCTGAATTTGTCATAGGCGTTCAGAGATTCTTCCACTGATATTGTTCATTTTTAGATGCTGAGTAGGCAGAGAATAAACCGATTGTTTAAGGACCTCATAGGCGTATACAATCTCATTCTCGCGAGATCCCCTGCTACTACGTGATTGCGACGGACCTCTCAGGCCGTTCCAAGCCATTTTACCCAAAATTTGGGTAATCAAACTCACTTCCAAAATTGATTTGTACGTGATCTTTACCTGATTCTACATATTGGCTTGTATTTCGTTTTAGGTACACGCCCTTAAGTTTTGAATTATCGTTGAGGAAATACAGGGACTATATTTCTACCCTCCGCGATTGTGAACAGGCCAGCGTACAACATGCAATTTTGTATGTCTACGTCATGTGATTGTAGTGAGAGTATTCCTCCGCAACACTGGCAAAAGGGGATTCCCCTTAGCAGACTAAGGCAAATGGCCTGGAACGGCCTGAGAGGTCCGTCGCGTTCACGTAGTAGCAGGGGATCTCGCGAGAATGAGATTGAGGCGTATACAGTCGGAACTCCCTTCGGCTATCTTCGCTCGCTACCGGTCGGCTTTATTTCACGCACGTAAATCCCCGAAGTTATCAGACTGAGGCCAATCTCATTCTCGCGAGATCCCCTGCTACTACGTGAACGCGACGGACCTCTCAGGCCGTTTGCCGTAGTCTGCTAAGGGGAATCCCCTTTTGCCAGTGCTGCGGAGGAATACTCTCACTACAATCACATGACGTAGACATACAAAATTGCATGTTAGGCTATACGCTGGCCTGCTCACAATTGCGGAGGGTAGAAATATAGTCCCTGTATTTTCTCAACGATAATTCAAAACTTAAGGGCGTGTACCAAAAACGAAATACAAGCCAACATATAGAATCAGGTAAAGATCACGTACAAATCAATATTGGAAGTAAGTTGGAATTGGATTACCCAAATTTTGGGTAAAATGGCTTGGGGCGGCCTGAGAGGTCCGTCGCAATCACGTAGTAGCAGGGGATCTCGCGAGAATGAGATTGGACTGAGGACGTGCTTGAAATACCCTCTGATAGACTGCAGGTCATTTTGAAAGTGCCGACCAAAAAGGCAGTTCTGAAGCGTATAATTTCCATATCCCCAACAAAAGAGTCCCTGTTATAATGTAAGAGAGCGAAACACTCGGTTTGTTAACTTCCAGTTTCGATCAGTTATTTAATTGAAGCATGAGCGGATTCCCGATATATACCGAAACTGCGTCTGTCTACAACATGTGGTTTACCGGGCTAAATAAAATATATAAACAAATATCTTTCGAAATTATATTAGCATTTGATAAATTCATAATTTTTTTTACTTTATTTTTTCGTCTGTAGTAAAATATTTTGATATTTACTTTCGACCCCATTTTTATTCAGCCCAAAAATACTGTGATTTACCGTATTTCAAACGCAGACTGCCCGAGGCCGGCGTGTCAAAGCCGACCGGTAGCGAGCGAAGATAGCCGAAGGGTGTTCCGACTGACTGAGGCGTATATGGCAGCAGGTCACAGTTTCATTTTCCCTCATTTCCCATTTGCGGTAATGTTAATGTCTGCTCTCACAGCACCTTCCCTAACTTTCGTTGAACCAAATCCTTCGGTGGGGGCCTTGAACAGTCCTTTGGCAGTATTTTAAGCACAATTTTCATACGTTGAAGGTAGAAATTTTGAGTTACGAGTAGATTCAGCTGATAGGGGTCTCTTTGCACATATACCGCCGCATGTAAACAGACCAAAGCACCCCCAACTCCATACACCTGAACTGGTCCCATTCCACTTCTAAAATCATTTCCAGACAGTAACTCAACCCCTGTCCTTTCACACAAACTACAAAAATGCCCAGAAAAAATGCAGGGGGCCAGGAAAAAATAATAATAAAAACACACAAAAATATCTGGAACTTCTTTCGTCCTAGGAAAATCCGGAAGTGAGAAACTGTGACCTGTATCCTATCAGAGGCCAAAAATTCCTTCAATCTCGTTCAAAATATAACACATTGAGCTTAAAGGTATTTGGAATGATCTCTCAAGAGGAAAACTAAATGCAACGAAAACTAAGCCTTCGTAGCCCTCCCATTTCCATGCCGACCAACAGTAGCCTATTTTCCACAGTAAAGTATATAAGTATTCTTGTTATTTTGGGATTACACTTTCTTGAAAATATGGTAGAAATTCCTCTACCAATTTTTGGGTGACGCCTTGAACGGGAATCTAGTGTTAACTAGATTTGTGTGGGTTATGCCTTTGAAAGACAAGACTAGTGTTAGAGTGTTTCAGCATTAAGAGAAATTATTCGGGATAAAAAAACAGATAAAATCCGATTTGATAGGGGCCGAGAGTTCAACAATACGAAAGTCTTGTCTTTCTTGAGAAATGCTGGAGTATATCCATATTTCACTAATACCAGCACTAAAGCTAATTATGTAGAGAGATTCATTAAAACATTAAAAGGGATCATGTATAGATATTTCCAATACAAAAGAAACTTTAGCTATCTGGACGCATTGCCCCAACTCGTTTCGAACTATAATAATAGGGTACACAGTTCCTTATATGGGGTTTCACCCGCAGAAATCCATGGCAAAAATGCGCTTATGGTTTGGAAAAAACAATATCTGTCAGATGAAAAGAAAAAGAAAGCAGTATTTAAATATAAAGTTGGTGATCATGTTCGTATTTCTCTTTCACGCTATGTCTTCCAACGCAGTTACCATGAACAATGGTCTTATGAAGTCTTTAAGGTAAAGCGGAGAATGTTAAAACAAAATATTCCTTTGCATACTCCAGAAGATTTGCAAAATGAAGAAATTCGAGGGATGTTTTATACTCAGGATTTACAGAAAGTTAATATACATTCTAACATGAAATGGTATGTTGAAAAACTTTTGAAACGTGTAAAGCAAGGTGGTAAAGAATTTTATATGGTCAAGTGGTATGGCTACAGCACAAAGTTTAATTCGTTAGTTCCAGTAAATGAAGTGACTGAAGTTTAACATTATTTAAACTTGTTTATTTACTCATGAACTCGCACTTAACAAGTAAAAGGGGAGAATGGAGCATTATATTTATTTGTCGAGTGAAGATTGCAAAGAGCTTTTTAGTGATAATACTGCCTGGAGTTTCAGGGTTCAGTTACCCAAGGAATTGGATCTTCGATACGAATGGGTTATGGCTTTGATGGAAGTAACTTTGTCCAGTGAGAAAGTGAAAGGTAGCGAGGTTTATATTTGTTCCAATATAAACGCCTTATCCTTTGTAGGGCAGAGTGCTATGAGTGTATTGAGAAAGGTAAAATTGTCACCGAAAGGAGCTTTATCTCAGGTTTTCATAAAACCATTTTACACTCCGGTGGATGTAAATAAAATCAAAGAATTTCATTGTTTTGTTCTTGTTTAATTTACCTTTAATCCATGACCTGTTAGAATTTTTATCTTATCTGTAATAAAGCTGAAGATTTACTTAACAGTCTGTGTTCATTCAGAGTTGTCTAACTTGATTATTCAGGGTTAAGAATTTACAAAAAAAAAACGTGTACAAACATGTGAGTGGTTTTGTTGACTTTGTGTTTATGTTTCCGCACGAATGGAAAGATACATTAACCTTCATCGCTTATATGAGAATTCAAGTGTGTGGTTAGTTAGTTATGAAAAGACGTATAATATAAACCATGGTGCTTTCACCAAGCCTGCTGAGTGGACTGGCATACCACGGTCGATTTGTTTACAAAAGAAGATGATATTAATCTTGGCCTTGTCTCACCTTTCACCGTCTTTATTTGACATGGGCGCGAATTAAGCTCAGTCACTTTGCTATGATCAGGAATTCTTGAGTGTAAACATGAGTCACTAAAGTGGTGTAGGTTAAGACACTGAATGTCTGCCAAACGCTGGCAATTCATTCATTAAAGGCACACTTGCCGCGAAAATCAGGAATATTGTTTACATTAAAGGAAGGGTCCATTTTAGCGTTTCACTAGTGTGTTCTGAAAGAGCAGTGTTTCCTGAGTCTAAAACAGCAATCCAATAAATTTTTCGTTGATTTGTTAGCGAGTAACGAACATTTGAAAAGTCCGTGGTCGCAGGCATTCGATCGCCATGAGCCCGTTCTTCGGTGCATCCATTTTCCCCGTATTTTTGCCCAATCAAATTCGAGCACCGGGCCGACCTTTGACCTGATCTAGTAAGCCAATGATTTGGCAGAGAAATGACGGGGGTTAATTCGCTGACATTGTTCTAAAAATAAAGTCTCCCACAATCCACGGCGTTTGTTTATTCGCTTAACTCTGTCGCCATGTTTCTACGTCTAAAACTACCTCCACATAGAAGAGTGGATCTAAAAATAGCGGCCCTCATATGATGCAATAGACAAGCCAGGAAAATGGCGACACTGATAAGAACCAGAGGGTGACACTAGTCAATATCAGTTTACTAATTTCAGGGTATTTTGCGGTAAGAGTCGTTATGTGCATTAAGGGTTTTGGTGGGCATTCTGCTAGTTAGGTTGTGTCTATTTCTGGAGTTTTCTATCCCTTTAAAAAAGAAAGACCGTATTCTGTATTTTTCCCAGACAATATAAGTTAGGAACTTTCTATTTTTACCAAAATTTAAAAGTTTGGACGTCACTTTGTATTTTTAATTTGAATTTGAAAATTTGAATTACGTACCTGGAACGTAAACAAACCGATCTGCCCCCTATTAGCGATTTTATGTTTCAGTCGAGTGAGTGAACTAACGGCACAGTGTAATTTTACGTAGGCCTAGGCCTATTTATCTGAGAAATACAGACTGACGATCGGTTAACAGCGACTGGAAAAGCCTGTTAATAATTGTTTGAGTGTAAACCACTGATACAAAGGCCTGAAAGGAGGTTAATCCAACACGAAAGTTGACCGACACTGATCGTTGTTGTTGTAATTAGGCTTCGATTCTTCGTTTGTTTTTCACCCCATTTTTACAGTCTAAAGCTAACTAGACATGTTTTATGTGTCCTATGTTTAAGTTTAGTGGTATTAGTCGTAGTAAGCTCATGTAAATTGGTTTTCTTAGCAAATTTAAACAGGCTACGGCGGCAAGTGTGCCTTTAATGTGGTCATTGTCTTTCTTCTTCAAATCACTCATTAATATAGAGTGATTTGTAAAAAACAATGATTAATTATTAATTAAGTGCTTTGTTTAATCAATGATTTGTTAAGAAAAAAAACAATGATTACATATTAATTAAGTCCATTCTTATGTCATGTCCTTAATAATAGTTCTCTAATGAGTAACCATAACAATAAGTCCTCGTTATTGAACCTGATTGATTGGTTATTGACCCACAATACAAATGAAAAAATTAAACAATACAAAATTAAAAAAAAACAATAAGCTAATGTTAGCTGGCTGCAAAATTGCAGTTTTCATCTACTCCCACAATTAGCTATTTCTGTTTCAACGAAATTTTCCTTATACTTGGCAGCTTATGCCACTTTAAACTGTCGTGACAATCAGAATTAATGAATAAAGTTCCAAATTTGGCAGCTCATGCCATTTTAAATATGTCAATTGTTATGCTCACCTTGGCTTCGAATGGCGTTGTTGGGCCGGTAATAGAGACGACTGGACAGGAGGGGCCGTCAGGCTCAGTAGACAGGGAATCGCCCAGCTTCTTGTGTAACGTTACCTTCGCGGGAGATGTGTCCGACAAACCAAAATTTAATTCCAGTTTTTTAAGCATGGAGTCAATTCCAGCTTTGACAGAAAACCCAGCAGCGGCACAGAGATAAATCATAAAAACTAACTTTCCAAACATGGTTAAGCCTATAGCATCACTGAGGGTAGCCCCACTCGTGTGTCTCTATCCTGTTTTACTTACTCGCCTGTCAGGTAGATACACTCAGGGCTCAATAGTGTGAAATGAAGAGGTATCAACTGAAGCAGTTTATGTTTCCTAGGAAGCAGGAGAAAAACCCAATCCAAAAATAGAAATGACCCAATTCTTATACGTCAGCTTACGTCACGAACGTGTCCTCTTGTAACTTTCTATTATGGTCTCTGTTCTTTTTGTTCCTATTAGAGAATTCCAACCTAATATCAGCGGGTAGTTTGATTTCAACTGTTTTCAAATAACTTTATAGTTTAAGAAATGCTTTCCTAGAACTGAAGCGAAAGCATGGCCGGTAAAGCAGTGTAAGGTCTATCTAAGACATGTCTAACGGAGATCTCGCGAGAATACCATTGCTTTTAAAACACGCCAAAGCTTTTTCTTGTACAGAGCGTTATCATATACATATTGACAGTGGAAATCGGAAACAAGCCACTTGTGTTAATGACGCTATGATTAACAAATTTCACAAAAACCGCACGTAGGCTATGTGCATGATTTACTGGTGGGCACTTCACAACATCCGATTTCCTGAATTTGTCATAGGCGTTCAGAGATTCTTCCACTGATATTGTTCATTTTTAGATGCTGAGTAGGCAGAGAATAAACCGATTGTTTAAGGACCTCATAGGCGTATACAATCTCATTCTCGCGAGATCCCCTGCTACTACGTGATTGCGACGGACCTCTCAGGCCGTTCCAAGCCATTTTACCCAAAATTTGGGTAATCAAACTTACTTCCAAAATTGATTTGTACGTGATCTTTACCTGATTCTACATATTGGCTTGTATTTCGTTTTAGGTACACGCCCTTAAGTTTTGAATTATCGTTGAGGAAATACAGGGACTATATTTCTACCCTCCGCGATTGTGAACAGGCCAGCGTACAACATGCAATTTTGTATGTCTACGTCATGTGATTGTAGTGAGAGTATTCCTCCGCAACACTGGCAAAAGGGGATTCCCCTTAGCAGACTAAGGCAAATGGCCTGGAACGGCCTGAGAGGTCCGTCGCGTTCACGTAGTAGCAGGGGATCTCGCGAGAATGAGATTGAGGCGTATACAGTCGGAACTCCCTTCGGCTATCTTCGCTCGCTACCGGTCGGCTTTATTTCACGCACGTAAATCCCCGAAGTTATCAGACTGAGGCCAATCTCATTCTCGCGAGATCCCCTGCTACTACGTGAACGCGACGGACCTCTCAGGCCGTTTGCCGTAGTCTGCTAAGGGGAATCCCCTTTTGCCAGTGCTGCGGATGAATACTCTCACTACAATCACATGACGTAGACATACAAAATTGCATGTTAGGCTATACGCTGGCCTGCTCACAATTGCGGAGGGTAGAAATATAGTCCCTGTATTTTCTCAACGATAATTCAAAACTTAAGGGCGTGTACCAAAAACGAAATACAGGCCAACATAAAGAATCAGGTAAAGATCACGTACAAATCAATATTGGAAGTAAGTTGGAATTGGATTACCCAAATTTTGGGTAAAATGGCTTGGGACGGCCTGAGAGGTCCGTCGCAATCACGTAGTAGCAGGGGATCTCGCGAGAATGAGATTGGACTGAGGACGTGCTTGAAATACCCTCTGATAGACTGCAGGTCATTTTGAAAGTGCCGACCAAAAAGGCAGTTGTGAAGCGTATAATTTCCATATCCCCTTAAGAGCCCTACAAAAGAGTCCCTGTTGGTTTACCGGGCTAAATAAAATATATAAACAAATATCTTTCGAAATTATATTAGCATTTGATAAATTCATAATTATTTTTACTTTATTTTTTCGTCTGTAGTAAAATATTTTGATATTTACTTTCGACCCCATTTTTATTCAGCCTAAAACTACTGTGATTTACCGTATTTCAAACGCAGACTGCCCGAGGCCGGCGTGTCAAAGCCGACCGGTAGCGAGCGAAGATAGCCGAAGGGTGTTCCGACTGACTGAGGCGTATATGGCAGCAGCACTCTGAAACTTCGGGGATTTACGTGCGTGAAATACCCTCTGATAGACTGCAGGTCATTTTGAATGTGGTGACCAAAAAGGTAGCCGTGTAACGTACAATTTCCATATCCTCTTCAGGGCCCATCGAAAGTGTCCTCGTGATAATGTAAGGGACAGAAATACTCTGTTTGTTAACTTTCAGACGCGATCAGTTTTATAATTGAAGTATTGGAGGATTTCTGGAATGTACCGAAACTGCGTCTCTTCTTTGCGTTACACAACATGTGCTTTACCGGGCTAAATATAATATATAAACAAATATCTTTCTAAATGATATTAGCATTTAATAAATTTATAATTATTTTTATTTTCTTTTTTCGTCTGTAGGAAAACATTTTGATATTTACTTTCGACGCCATTTTTATTCAGCCCAAAAATACGGCGATTTACCGTATAGAAAGCGCAGACTGTCCGAGGCGTGTCAAAGCCGACCGGTAGGAAGCGAAGATAGCCGAAGGGAGTTCCGAGTGTGGCAGCAGGTCACAGTTTCATTTTCTCTCATTTCCCATTTGCGGTAATGTTAATGTCTGCTCTCACAGCACCTTCCCTAACTTTCGTTGAACCAAATCCTTCGGTGGGGGCCTTGAACAGTCCTTTGGCAGTATTTTAAGCACAATTTTCATACGTTGAAGGTAGAAATTTTGAGTTACGAGTAGAATCAGCTGATAGGGGTCTCTTTGCACATATACCGCCGCATGTAAACAGACCAAAGCACCCCCAACTCCATACACCTGAACTGGTCCCATTCCACTTCTAAAATCATTTCCAGACAGTAACTCAACCCCTGTCCTTTCATACAAACTACAAAAATGCCCAGAAAAAAATGCAGGGGGCCAGGAAAAAATAATAAAAAAAACACACAAAAATATCTGGAACTTCTTTCGTCCTAGGAAAATCCGGAAGTGAGAAACTGTGACCTGTATCCTATCAGAGGCCAAAAATTCCTTCAATCTCGTTCAAAATCTAACACATTGAGCTTAAAGGTATTTGGAATGATCTCTCACGAGGATTGATTGATTGATGTTTTACGCCGCGCTCAAGATTATTTCACTTATATGGCGGCGTTGCCAGTTTTATTGTGGGAGGAAACCGGGCTCTGCGCTGGTAACTGGCAACCATCCCACATAGGTCGTTCGAGTGAAAACCCAGTCAGAAAATTTTCCAATTTTTTGGACTGAGTGGGATTCGAACCCGCTACCCATTGGTGGAAGGCTGTTTGGATTGAGCGTCCAACGCTCTACCTACTGAGCCACGGAGGCCCCCTCTCAAGAGGAAAACTAAATGCAACGAAAACTAAGCCTTCTGTAGCCCTCCCATTTATACCCCCCCCCCCCCCCATTAGAACATAGCAAGGACAATGACCGGTGAGCTAAAAAAGCTTAAAATTGTCATATCTCAGCTCTGGGAAAACATATTTGAATTCTGTAAACTAGTGTGAAGTCTACTAAGGGTGTTCTACAATAAAACACTAAGTGTATGAGGACACATATCTTTCTGTGGCTTCCATGCCGACCTAAAGTAGCCTATTTTCCACAGTAAAGTATATAAGTATTCTTGTTATTTTGGGATTACACTTTCTTGAAAATATGGTAGAAATTCCTCTACCGATTTTTGGGTGACGCCTTGAACGGGAATCGAACCCAGGTCCCAGAGTATGGCACCTATCGCCAGCACTAAATGCCGGCTGCCTTATCCATTCAGCCAACCGGCCTCGATTCCCGTTCAAGGCGTCACCCAAAAATCGGTAGAGGAATTTCTACCATATTTTCAAAAAAGTGTAATCCCAAAATAACAAGAATACTGTTATACCCACTTTCTAAAAGACACTAATTAATTAAACTAAAGTATATAAGCCTGTAGTCATGCGTGTCATTACATGGGTCTGTACCGAAGAGGTCATTTAAAACAAGGCCCTCAAATATCCAAGCATTGTTTGAGTGACATCATGAGGCATCTGGCCTATTCATGGGACGAGCAAAAATGATCCTGGTATACATCGTGCAAAAAGGGTTCTAACCGAAGAGAAAGGCTTCCAATACAGCGTTATAGACAGAAACAATCAACAGTTTTATTAAAATCGGCCATTGTACCTCGCTGTTGACGATGTGCCCCTCAAGGGATGTTGGTGTTTTAAGGATAATTAAACGTCAAACTCATGAATTCTTCATCAGCATGTCAAATTCACGATTTCTTCATCAGAATGTGTTCATTAGGCTCTAGGGAGACAGAAACAAACAATAGTTTTATTGAAATCGGCCATTGTACCTCGCTGTTGACGATGTGCTCCACAAGGGATGTTGGTGTTTTAAGGCTATTGAATTAGGCGTCCCAAATTCATAAATTCTTCATCAGAATGTGTTTATTATGACTGTGGGGACTGGGGAGTTACAAACAATCAAACGTTTTATGGAATTCACACAATTTGAAAAGAGTGACGTTTCTTTTGCGGTTCAGTATAGGTTTAATAAAATCGGCCATTGTCCCTCGCTATAGGCGATGTGCTCCACAAGAGATGTTGGTGTTTTACGGCTAATTAAACATCAAAATCACGATTTCTTCATCAGAATGTGTTCATTAGGCTCTAGGGAGACAGAAACAATCAAAATTTTTATTAAAATCGACCATTGTGCCTCGCTCTTGACGATGTGCCCCGCCAGGGATGTTGGTGTTTTAAGGCTAATTAAACATCAAAATCACGATAACTTCAGCGCAATGTGTTCATTATGCTCTAGGGAGTTAGAAACAATAAAAATTTGATTGAAATCGGCCATTGTTCCTCACTATTCGTATTGACGATGTGCCCAGCGAGGGATGTTGGTGTTTTAAGGCTAATTAAAAATCAAAATCACGATTTCTTCAGCGCAATGTGTTCATTAGGCTCTAGGGAGTTAGAAACAATAAAAAAATTGATTGAAATCGGCCATTGTGTCTCACTATTGACGATGTGCCCAGCGAGGGATGTTGGTGTTTTAAGGCTAATTAAAAATCAAAATCACGATTTCTTCAGCGCAATGTGTTCATTAGGCTCTAGGGAGTTAGAAACAATAAAAAAATTGATTGAAATCGGCCATTGTGTCTCACTATTGACGATGTGCCCAGCCAGGGATGTTGGTGTTTTAAGGCTAATTAAAAATCAAAATCACGATTTCTTCATCAGCATGTCAAATTCACGATTTCTTCATCAGAATGTGTTCATTAGGCTCTAGGGAGACAGAAACAAACAATAGTTTTATTGAAATCGGCCATTGTACCTCGCTATTGACGATGTGCTCCACAAGGGATGTTGGTGTTTCAAGGATAATTAAACGTTAAATTCACGATTTCTTCATCAGAATGTGTTCATTAGGCTCTAGGGAGTTGGAAACAAACAATAGTTTTATTGAAATCGGCCATTGTACCTCGCTATTGACGATGTGCTCCACAAGGGATGTTGGTGTTTCAAGGATAATTAAACGTTAAATTCACGATTTCTTCATCAGAATGTGTTCATTAGGCTATAGGGAGTTAGAAACAAACAATAGTTTTATTGAAATCGGCCATTGTACCTCGCTATTGACGATGTGCTCCACAAGGGATGTTGGTGTTTCAAGGATAATTAAACGTTAAATTCACGATTTCTTCATCAGAATGTGTTCATTAGGCTCTAGGGAGTTAGAAACAATAAAAAATTTGATTTAAATCGGCTATTGTGTCTCACTATTGACGATGTGCCCAGCCAGGGATGTTGGTGTTTTAAGGCTAATTAAAAATCAAAATCAGGATTTCTTCAGCGCAATGTGTTCATTAGGCTCTAGGGAGTTAGAAACAATAAAAAATTTGATTTAAATCGGCTATTGTGCCTCGCTATTGGCGATGTGCTCCACAAGAGATGTTGGTGTTTTAAGGCTAATTAAACGTCAAAATCACGATTTCTTCATCAATATGTATTTATTAGGCTCTAGGGAGTTAGAAACAATTAAAAAAATTTATTTAAATCGGCTATTGTGTCTCACTATTGACGATGTGCCCAGCCAGGGATGTTGGTGTTTTAAGGCTAATTAAAAATCAAAATCAGGATTTCTTCAGCGCAATGTGTTCATTAGGCTCTAGGGAGTTAGAAACAATAAAAAATTTGATTTAAATCGGCTATTGTGCCTCGCAATTGACGATGTGCCCCACGAGGGGTGTTGGACGGCTAATTAAACATCAAATTCACGTGTTCTGATATGTCTGGTTAGAGAACTCTTCTCACTACATCTGTAATCACACATTGTACACTGAAAATTGTTTTTCTCCTGTATGTGTTCGGATATGTCGGGTTAGAGAACTCTTCACACTACATCTGTAATCACACATTGTACACTGAAAATTGTTTTTCTCCTGTATGTGTTCTGATATGTCGGGTTAGAGAACTCTTCACACTACATCTGTAATCACACAAAGTACAATGAAACGGTTTTTCTCCTGTATGTGTTCTGATATGGGTGGTTAGAGAACTCTTCTCACTACATCTGTAATCACACATTGTACACTGAAATGGTTGTTCTCCTGTATGTGTTCTGATATGCTTGGTTAGAGAACTCTTCTGACTACATATGTAATCACACATTGTACACTGGAAAGGTTGTTCTCCTGTATGAGTTCTCATATGTTTGGTTAGAGAACTCTTCTCTTTACATCTGTAATCACACATTGCACACTGAAAAGGTTGTTCTCCAGTATGTGTTCTGATATGTTTGGTTAGAGAACCCTTCACACCACATCTGTAATCACACATTGTACACTGAAATGGTTGTTCTCCTGTATGTGTTCTGATATGTTTGGTTAGATTACCCTTCTGACGACATCTGTAATCACACATAGTACACTGAAATGGTTGTTCTCCTGTATGTGTTCTGATATGCTTGGTTAGAGAACTCTTCTGACTACATCTGTAATCACACATTGTACACTGGAAAGGTTGTTCTCCTGTAGGAGTTCTCATATGTTTGGTTAGAGAACTCTTCTCTTTACATCTGTAATCACACATTGCACACTGAAAAGGTTGTTCTACTGTATGTGTTCTGATATGTCTGGTAAGAGAACTCTTCACACTACATCTGTAATCACACATTGTGCACTGAAAAGGTTGTTCTCCTGTATGTGTTCTGATATGCTTCGTTAGAGAACTCTTATGAATACCGGCACATCTCTAATCACGCAGATTGTTCTCCTATATGTCTTCTGATATGGGTGGTTAGATTACTCTTCTGCCTACATCTGTAATCACACATTGTACACTGAAAAGGTTGTTCTCCTGTATCTGTTCTGATATGTATGGTTAGGGAACTCTTCTGACTACATCTGTAATCACACATTGTACACTGAAATGGTTGTTCTCCTGTATGTGTTCTCATATGTATGGTTAGATTACTCTTCCCACTACATCTGTAATCACATATTGTACACTGAAAAGGTTGTTCTCCTGTATGTGTTCTGATATGTCTGGTTAGAGAACTCTTCTGACTACATCTGTAATCACACATTGTACACCGAAAAGGTTGTTCTCCTGTATGTGTTCTGATATGTCTCGTTAGATTACTCTTCCCACTACATCTGTAATCACATATTGTACACTGAAAAGGTTGTTCTCCTGTATGTGTTCTGATATGTATGGTTAGAGAACCCTTCACAGTACATCTGTAATCACACATTGTACACTGAAATGGTTGTTCTCCTGTATGTGTTCTCATATGTATGGTTAGAGAACTCTTCACACTACATCTGTAATCACACATTGTACACTGAAATGGTTGTTCTCCTGTATGTGTTCTCATATGTATGGTTAGAGAACTCTTCACACTACATCTGTAATCACACATTGTACACTGAAAATGTTTTTCTCCTGTATGTGTTCTGATATGTTTGGTTAGATTACTCTTCCCACTACATCTGTAATCACACATTCTACACTGAAAAGGTTGTTTTCCTGTATGTCTTCTGATATGTCTGGTTAGATCACCCTTATAACTAGATCTGTAATCACACATTGTACACTGAAAAGGTTGTTCTCCTTTATGTGTTCTCATATGTCGGGTTAGATCACCCTTATAACTACATCTGTAATCACACATTGTACACTGAAAAGGTTGTTCTCCTGTATGTTTTCTGATATGGTTGGTTAGAGAACCCTTCTGACTACATCTGTAATCACACATTGTACACTGAAACGGTTGTTCTCCTGTATGTGTTCTGATATGTTTGGTTAGATCACCCTTCTGACTACATCTGTAATCACACATTGTACACTGAAAAGGTTGTTCTCCTGTATGTGTTCTGATATGTATGGTTAGGGAACTCTTCTGACTACATCTGTAATCACACATTGTACACTGAAATGGTTGTTCTCCTGTATGTGTTCTCATATGTATGGTTAGATTACTCTTCCCACTACATCTGTAATCACATATTGTACACTGAAAAGGTTTTTCTCCTGTATGTGTTCTGATATGTTTGGTTAGAGAGCCCTTCTGACGACATCTGTAATCACACATAGTACACTGAAACGGTTTTTCTCCTGTATGTGTTCTGATATGTTTGGTTAGAGAACTCTTCACACTAAATCTGTAATCACACATTGTACACTGAAAGACTTTTTCTCCAGTCTGAGTTCTGATATGGGTGGTTTTCACCACTATATGAGTCATAATATTTTCAGTTAGATTGTCTTTCTTGCTGTATTTAACATCACTGATTTGACCAATAACAGATTTGTCACTCTTGCTTAACTATACTTATTGTTTCCAACATTCTTTATATTGGCCTTGACCTTGCTAGATTCAGATGAGACTCTCTTGTCTCTATCACGCCCTTCAGTTGGCAGCTTTATTCTGTGGTTTTTCAGCATACGACTCAACAGATACTTTTCATACACAAATTGAACATCAGTATACTGACCACAGCAATACAAAGTTTCGACTACAACAGAAAGAAAATTGTTACGATAAATAATTTGAAACATTTATCAACAGGGTTCATACAACTGGTCTGTTTCAATTGTCCACAACTTTATCAGGTTTTCAAAATCATTTTAGCTAAATTATTGACTGTACTGACAGCCTTATTCTCTGATTATTAATATATAATTGACAAACTTCATGATTTTTTGAGACAATTTGTTATCATTTTATTTGTGAATTAAATGAAAAAACAAGAAATTATTGACTATTGCTCTGTTGAAGTGCTAGTAAGAATTTTCTAAGGGATTCCAGGCTTGAATATATATATATATATATACACGGTAGTGTTAAGAAATAGCCTTGGTCTAGAATGAACACAGGGTAAATGTGTATAGCCGAACAAAAAAATAAATATATTATTTATGATGGGCACAGGGAAAATCTTCTTGTCTAAAATAACCATGGAGACAAGTTTCTAATTGTGTTAAAATGAGGTATATCATTTAGACCTTATATATATATACACGGTAGTGTTAAGAAATAGCCTTGGTCTAGAATGAACACAGGGTAAATGTGCATAGCCGAACAAAAAAATAAATATATTATTTATGATGGGCACAGGGAAAATCTTCTTGTCTAAAATAACCATGGAGACAAGTTTCTAATTGTGTTTAAAAGAGGTATATCATTTAGGCCTTTACACCCCATAAATTGTTGTAACAAACCAAATTAGGTTGACGACTGACAAGAGCTTAGCCTTGGTCAGTAGAATTTCTGGAATCCTTTTGTAACACATTGACAATGGTTACGCATCTTAACTATGGCAACAACATCGGTGGACTGAGATTGAACCCCATACATTTTGCTTTCTCCACCCCCCCTCCCATAAACTCCATCTCATAACCTTTTTCTAGCAAACAACAAGGTTATAAACTACATCTCATAACCTACAACCAACACAAAAAACAAGGTTATAAACTCCATCTCATAACCTTCTTCTAGCAAACAACAAGGTTATAAACTCCATCTTACAACCTACAACCAGCAAGCAACAAGGTTATAAACTCCATCTCATAACCTACTTCTAGCAAACAACAAGGTTATAAACTCTATCTTATAACCTACAATCAGCAAACAACAAGGTTATAAACTCCATCTCATAACCTACTTCTAGCAAACAACAAGGTTATGAACTCCATCTCATAACCTACAACCAGCCAACAACAAGGTTATAAACTTCATCTCATAACCTACTTCTATCAAACAAAAAGGTTATAAACTCCATCTTACAATCTACAACCAGCAAGCAACAAGGTTATAAACTCCATCTCATAACCTAGTTCTAGCAAACAACAAGGTTATAAACTCTATCTTACAACCTACATGTACAACTACATGTAGCAAACAACAAGGTTATAAACTCCATCTCATAACCTACTTCTAGCAAACAACAAGGTTATGAACTCCATCCCATAACCTACTTCTAGCAAACAAGGTTATGAACTCCATCCCATAGCCTACTTCTAGCAAACAACAAGGTTATGAACTCCATCTCATATCCTAGAACCAACACAAAAAAAAAGGTTATAAACTCCATCTCATAACCTTCTTCTAGCAAACAACAAGATTATAAATTCCATCTCATAACCTACAACCAGCAAACAACCAGGTTATAAACTCCATCTCATAACCTACTTCTAGCAAACAACAAGATTATAAACTCCATCTCATAACCTACAACCAGCAAGCAACAAGGTTATAAACTCCATCTCATAACCTACTTCTAGCAAACAACAAGGTTATAAACTCTATCTTATAACCTACAATCAGCAAACAACAAGGTTATAAACTCCATCTCATAACCTACTTCTAGCAAACAACAAGGTTATGAACTCCATCTCATAACCTACAACCAGCCAACAACAAGGTTATAAACTTCATCTCATAACCTACTTCTATCAAACAAAAAGGTTATAAACTCCATCTTACAATCTACAACCAGCAAGCAACAAGGTTATAAACTCCATCTCATAACCTAGTTCTAGCAAACAACAAGGTTATAAACTCTATCTTACAACCTACATGTACAACTACATGTAGCAAACAACAAGGTTATAAACTCCATCTCATAACCTACTTCTAGCAAACAATAAGGTTATGAACTCCATCCCATAACCTACTTCTAGCAAACAAGGTTATGAACTCCATCCCATAGCCTACTTCTAGCAAACAACAAGGTTATGAACTCCATCTCATATCCTAGAACCAACACAAAAAAAAAGGTTATAAACTCCATCTCATAACCTTCTTCTAGCAAACAACAAGGTTATAAACTACATCTCATAACCTACAACCAGCACAAAAAACAAGGTTATAAACTCCATCTCATAACCTTCTTCTAGCAAACAACAAGGTTATAAACTCCATCTTACAACCTACAACCAGCAAACAACCAGGTTATAAACTCCATCTCATAACCTACTTCTAGCAAACAACAAGGTTATGAACTCCATCTCATATCCCACAACCAACCCAAAAAACAAGGTTATAAACTCCATCTCATAACCTTCTTCTAGCAAACAACAAGGTTATGAACTTCATCTCATATCCTACAACTAACACAAAAAACAAGGTTATAAACTCCATCTCATAACCTTCTTCTAGCAAGCAACAAGGTTATAAACTACATCTCATAACCTACAGCCAGCTAACAACAAGGTTATAAACTCCATCTCATAACCTACTTCTAGCAAACAACAAGGTTATAAACTACATCTCATAACCTACAACCAACAAACAACAAGGTTATAAACTCCATCTCATAACCTACTTCTAGCAAACAACAAGATTATAAATTCCATCTCATAACCTACAACCAGCAAACAACCAGGTTATAAACTCCATCTCATAACCTACTTCTAGCAAACAACAAGATTATAAACTACATCTCATAACCTACAACCAGCACAAAAAACAAGGTTATAAACTCCATCTCATAACCTTCTTCTAGCAAACAACAAGGTTATAAACTCCATCTTACAACCTACAACCAGCAAACAACCAGGTTATAAACTCCATCTCATAACCTACTTCTAGCAAACAACAAGGTTATGAACTCCATCTCATATCCCACAACCAACCCAAAAAACAAGGTTATAAACTCCATCTCATAACCTTCTTCTAGCAAGCAACAAGGTTATAAACTACATCTCATAACCTACAGCCAGCTAACAACAAGGTTATAAACTCCATCTCTTAACCTACTTCTAGCAAACAACAAGATTATAAACTCCATCTCATAACCTACAACCAACAAACAACAAGGTTATAAACTCCATCTCATAACCTACTTCTAGCAAACAACAAGATTATAAATTCCATCTCATAACCTACAACCAACAAACAACAAGGTTATAAACTCCATCTCATTACCGACAACCTACAAATAACAAGGTATAACCCCCATCTCATAACCTATGACAAAACAGCACAGTTAATACAAACAACATGATTATAAACTAGGACAGTTATAACAAACAATATGGTTATAAGCTCCATCTCACAGCCTACAATAAACAAACAACACGGTTATAGACTCCATCTCACAACCTACAGTTAACAAACAACACGGTTATAAACTCCATCTCACAACCTACAGTTAAGAGGACAAAAATTATCCATCTCATAACAATTAACAATCAACAAGGTAATAAACTCCATCTCAGAACCTACAGTTAAGACAAAAAACAATAAAAACATATAAAAGAAAGTAAAATGTATACAACGTTTTACAGTAAGTAAAGGATACATAGCATAAAACGGAACTGCACACGGTTGACTAGAAGCTTTTCGGGATAAATTTCCTTCGTCAGTAGCCTAAGAAACAAGTCTAAAGGTATATTGAATTTCTCGAGTTTATATGGGAGAAAGACAGGAAATAAAAAGGGCTTGGGTAATTAAAGAGTAGTTTTTGTAAACAAGGGAAGATTAAGCTATCAAACGGACATATTGTTAGAGAGAGCAGGGGTATTAATATCCTGTGGTTTGGGAATAAAGGAGCTTAAATCAAAAGGAAATTACAATAACTAAAAAGTAACAATATAAGGTAATCTAGGGTAGAAACACATAGCCTATTCTATATTGAATGAGATAAAACTGTTCAAATATCAAAAGACAGAATTCAAATGAAAGAAATAATTTTATACGAAAACTAGTCAAGTGTTTAAAGATAAACGGTAATAGTATATTATATAAGTAAAATGTGGACCAAGAAAGTTCAACAATGTTGCAGACTGCTTCCAACCGTGTGAAAATGTGTGGGTAATTTTTGTTTAAAATACAATGTATTATTGGTATGTTCAACAACTTAAAGGCACACTTAATTTACATGAGGCATATCATAGTTGTCCAATTATTGTCCAAATTGTGGTGTAAATGCATACGTAAAATGGAAACTCGAGCACACCCATATCGATCAGAAATCTTTGTTTGATTTCTCAGTTCAGATCTTTTTTTTTTGTTAATCTCATATTTTTGGGCAGGCTTATTTTTCAGATACAGTAATAATTTTGTACTTACGCTTACACAGTTCAAATGATTCGGTCACTTGGACACAGGCCTGCAGGCTCACAGTTTGTTAACAATTCAAGTACCTAATAAATCAAATTTTCAATTTAAAATTAAAACCACAAAAATCAGAATGACACCAAAACTTTCAAATTTAACTGATGTAAAAATAGAAAGTTCCAACTTCTCCTGTGTAGCAAAAATACAGAAAATCATCTGCTGTTTTTAGTGTCAAACTGTCAATAGTATTTTGCCTTAGCTCTACAAAGAGATTATCAAAGGGAGATATATTATTAGGCAGGTCGGTGATGTCATCAAATGTTGGTACAAGGTACATGTATTTGATCAAAAAAGTTAAAAAACAAAAGTGAGTCTCAAAAGTTACAAATAAAACAAAAAAGTCTAGTCTGTATATTTTTTCAGGGCCCTTTCACTGAACCCTGTTTGCTCATTTTGGCTTGAACAGAAAAATAACTACCATTCATAAAAAAAAGCTTGAAATAGGCCCATATTTTGTATGTATGCATTTTAGCCCACTGTAGAGCACAACTTTGCAATAAATATCTATTTATCTATTTAGAGATAAGTTGTCTCCCCTGATTTATTAAATATCATTTTTTTTAAGTAAATATGATTATACATGTGGAGTGCGAATATAGAATAGGTCCGTCACCTGGAACTTACAATAAAACACAGGTCTAGTTTCCTTTCAAATATTCTGTATAATACCTTAGGGAACTCCATACTCGGAAAATCAGTCTTTACTTGCACAAAAATTCACTCTACACACAAGCAATTTCAAACATTCCCCTCGCCATCTTTGCTTCGTTTAATGCATGACAGGACAATGTACGAGCTTGTGACTTGTCTAAGTACCGTCAGTGTTCAACTTCAACATACAGCCGATATGGCGATAGGGCTCTACATCAACCCTATCGACCTTTTTATTTACTATGACTTCAGCCTTCAGGGTTATTTCTTTTGTAGTTATTGTTCGTTATTAAAAATTCATAAAGAAAAAGAAAAAGAAAACTTGGGGGGTTATAGGGGGGCTTGCCCCCCGACGATTATGACATATTTACGGTGACCGACCATTTCTCGCCCGTAGGCCTACAAAAGTAGGCCTACATGTATGTCCTTTTTTCTTGTTAATTAAAAATTCATAAAAAAAGGAAAAGAAATCCTGAGGGGGGGGGGGGGGGGGGGGGGGGGGTTCTAGGAGAGCTTCCCCCCCTGACAATCATAAAATATTTACGCTGACCGACCATTTTTTATTGACAGAAGAAGTTTTCAAAGTGACGGACCTATTCTACTATATCCTGTCCTACACGTGAAACTGAACACTAATTACATCTTATAAAAATGTGAATAATACTTTTTAGGTTTTAAACACAAACTATGGATGATTAAAATTGACCTGACCTGCTCTGGCTTCCCCAGGTTGGGGAAATGTGCCGAACGGGAGTCCACTCCTGAACAGGAGTAACACTCCGGAACGAGCTATAGACCGCACTTGATCGGGAGTTCGGTGGGTGAAAAAAACAAAACACGCCGCCGTTCTCCTCAACCCCTACCGTAATGCACGCTTTGCAGAGCAACAACAACGCAGTAGACATCAAGCTTTGCCTCCGTGTGTTTTTTTCTTTAAAATTATTTATAGTCGCATGCGCTGACCACTTCAAAGAAATTCACGCAAACTACAAAAAGTGAATTCGCCATTTTCAAAGAGCCATAGCAGCGTACAGGTGACTATCATGCCATTCTCTTGTATAACAGAATGGCAGGATAGTCACCTGGGGCTACGTCTAAATAAATGTTTACCATAGCCATTGATGTTTCAAATTGAAGATTGGTGTCTGTAGTGTTGCATGCTTACCACGTGGTGACAGTCCGTCGTTCACCCAAGCCACTGACTCGGACGCGCAAGTTTCAGGTCTTTAAATATTGCCAGTCGGCGCGATTATACGGTGGTCATTATAGTGACCATCGATGCATTTTTATTCTGCACACATCGTTTTTAATTCATTTTAAAACTGTTTGATAATGAAAATCTTTTTTATTTACTTCATACACTAAAACAGTTTATTTGTTAATTGTGTATTTAATTTGAATCGTAAATTTTAGATGGCAGCACATTTACAAGACTTTTTTGCATCTCTTCATGTTATTTGCCATAAGGCGTGTTTTTCGTAAACTGAGTGAATGTGTCGGATGACGTCATAATTTATTCATATCCGAGAGGTCAAAGGTCAACTAGCAAAATCCGTCAGTTCAAAGGTCATGTGAGCTGAATGCGTTTGACCATTCGTTTTTTCCCGGAATACTAGCGACAAAAACCACTGATATAAAAGTTTATTTTTAAATTGATATACAAAGAGGAATGAATTAATCAAGATCTCATTTGTAATTTATATGTATAAATTGTTCTAAACTAAATTTGAAGCATGTCATGTTTGTTGGGCTGTTGTTACAGTAGATCATGTGGGTGGATGTATATAATAACAGTAAAATTGTATCTAAAATTCTGCTTGTTTGGCTGTGTATTTGACTCATTGGATTTTGACAGGAAATTAGGGACTTCCATAGACTGACCCCATAATATATACCCAAATACCCAAGTATTCTCGCGAGATCTCCTTTAGACGTGGCTAAGATAGACCTCGTACGACTTTACCGGACATAGCGCAGGGATTTTCGCGTGCGATCTTGGGTAACATTTTTAAAAGCTACCAGATAAATATAAATCTCCTGACATCATGCTGCACGTGAATATATATTTTGAATTTAAGAAAACGTTAAACTAGTAATGGAAACGTAAAGTCAGTTTCACGAAATAGTCCCATTTTGACGAAAACTGGCAAAAGGGCGACGTTCCTTGTCGATCCGATTCACTTTGAACTGGCCACTGTGATAGGTTCCACGGGGCGTTTCCAATAGCTGCTAGTGTTTAAATGTGCGATGTAACTAACCATAGCTCTAGCTAAGTGTAAGAGAATAATAGAAAAGCACGTAGATGCGAGCAAATGCCATGTAAAATTCCACGGTGTTGTTTTGAAAACTTAAAAGTCACATGATCAATTGATCTCCTATGTGAACTCTCCAACCCCATTCCAATGGATATTTCCGAGAAAAATGTCGTCCAATGGCCTTAGAGGTTAAATCTGGCCTTTAGGACTAAGGTAACTTCTAATTTTAGATTGAATATATACCATGAAAACATGTGACGTCATTTCAAAGCTGAAGACCATGGCTTCCAAACTTTAGCAGCTATATTTGGATACTTTGAAAACTTTTATCAGCGTAATATTACAATCAAAATAGAGAACAGAAAACTGACTTTCATAAAATGTTGTTGCTTTCCTCTTATAAGCTAGCGTTTCTCTGTGCGCGGCGACTGACAGTGATCAATACGCTAGTATCACGAAAACCCATGACGGCGACGCGATGGTAGGGCTTATATATATATTTTTCATATTCCACAGCGACATGGGTTCCAGGGCTAGCCTTGTACCTAGTTGGAGATCTCCAAACTCTGTTAACAAAGTATATGATGATGGGTGACAAACAGAGTCCCATCATCATACACTTTGACCACAGCTCGAGTTTGGAGATCTCCAACTAGCCTTACACCTAGTTGAAGTTCGTCCAACTCTGTTGCCACGGTGGATGGACCCATCATCAATATATTGGCAACAAAGTTTGCACCTAGTTCGATTTTACAGAACTTATGCCTTTATATTACATTTAGCATCAGCGGACAGTCGTGAGACACGGACAGTCGTGAGACACTTTAACCATTTTCATGTTTAAAATATAACCATCTGCCTTTCAATAGGTTTATCTAGAAAAAGAATATAAAATTGATTTATATGTTGCTGACATGAGTGAAGAAATACCTCATTACATCTCATTGTACCCACTTTATATTGTATTAACCACTTATTACTGAACCATGTTATCTTTTCTTTTATTTATATGCTCTTTGTATAAATGATGTATTTTTAGTAGAGATGTAAATGGTCTATGACAACTGCATTATTATATCCAGCCAAACAGAGACTCTGGAAAATTGTTTTCTGCAATGACTTCACACTAAAATTAGGAATAATCTAATAATTTTAGTAAGAATTTAAAGAACTCTCAATCAGCACTTCTTGCTTGTTTTATTATTGTATCTTTTGAATTGTAACTAGTATTCATGTTTAGTAAAAAATACAAATACATGAGCTTTTGAATGACAAAACGTTCTTGTTTTTAAAGGTGTTTGGTTGCAAAAAGAATGTTCCTTTAAATATAATGAATCGATGAAAACCGCCTCGGTGTCTCAGTCGACAGATAGTCTCACAGTCTGACACAGGCCTTCCATCGATGAGTCATGGATTCAAATCTCACTCAGACCGAATGAAAATTGACAAATTTCTTTTTCACTCGATCGCCATACGTGAAACAGTTGCACGGTATTCGCCAAAGGTTAGGGGTTACCTCCTGGCAATGGGCCCGCTTTCCTGTCACTAAGCCTGGCAACACTGCCATATTAATGAAATAATCTTGAAAAAATATAAACATCAATCAATCACTAGACTGAGTGTTAAAACTTATTCCAACATCCTACAACCCTCTTAATTCCTCTCATTTGGAAATATGATTTATACATTTTAGTTTTTTGAAAGGCATTATGATCAGTTTGATGATATCTAGGAAGATTTGAGCTTCCTCAGTTATCTGAACATATTCCTGAGCCAACAAGTCTGGCAAAACCCCAAAATAGCAAAACAATCGACTGCACTGCAAAAAAGACTAGCATAGCTTATGCATAGGGTCTATTACCCAGTGGCGGATTTGGGGGGGAGGGGGGGGGGGGCGCAGGGGGCGTAGGTTCGGGCAGTGCCTATGTGTATATTTAAAAACACCAGGTTCTTGGAGAAGTGGTAAGGAGAGTAATCGGGGGGTGGGGGGGGGGGGGGAGGGGGCGCAAAGCCATACGAAGTTAAGCGATATATATAACCTGTATATATAATAGGCTTACTGGGTTTGGGTACTCTGTCCCCTTCCCACTTTCAATAAAAAAACTATATCCAGAGGCTCTTGTGTGTAGCACAAGTATGTAGTTTTTCTATATAATGGCCCAAGTCAGTCCAAAACAAACCGTGGGCGATTCTCCTGCTTGTCTTATTTTGTTATTTTTTAGAATTAGGGAAAGCGAAATCCGAAACTTATTAGCATTTTTACTCGCAGAACAGACTCAGAACACTTCTCAGGCAATCTAGAACCCCCGAGCTTCCGGGGTCTGGGCGGCCCCTGGACCCTCGCCTAATGCTTTGGGATAGTCATCTCCTCCTCATGCTTCTAAAACGTCAACTGGTACTTTTTAACAATAAGGGAAAGCAAAATCCGAAAATTATTTAGCAATTTTGCTTGCAGAACAGCCTCAGAACGCTTCTCAGGTAATCTAGAACCCTTGAGCTTCTGGGGCCTAGGCGGCCCCTGGACCCTCGCCTATTGGCTTGGGATAGTCAGCCCCTCCTCATGCTTCAAAAACGTTATAAGGCTTCATCTATAACTTTTGAAAATACCGATTTTACTGGTATTTTTTAAGAATTAGGAAAAGCAAAATCCGAAAATTATCAAGCCACTTGCAGAACAGCTTCAGAACACTTCTCAGGCAATCTAGAACCCTTGAGCTTCCGGGGCCTAAGCGGCCCCTGCACCCTCGCCTATTGGCTCGGGGTAGTCACCAGGGTATGTGTAGGTAGAACGGGGGGAGTGGGGGTTACAGGCCTCTTTCGAATCTGTTTCTGTAATCAGAGGGCCTGGAACATTGACCATTAAGAATTCGGGTAGGGTCTAACAAAGTGAAATTCGTGCAAATTAATTTGATTTACCCGTGAGTATGTTTTCGATTGCACTCACAGCACCCCCACCCCCCCCCCCCCCCCCCCCCCCCTTCCGCCCCTGTATTACCGATACTCAAAATTCAGCGTTTCCTCGTAAGAAAATGGTTATGTGACTTGGCGTCATTGGAAATAAATCTTATAATTTTATTCGGAGGTAAATTTTGACTAGCCCAAATCTAAAAGTTAATTCCTAGCTGGACCTCTCCAAAGATGGTTAAAGACTCTTAAAATATTTCAATGCACTAGTCCGACATATTTTGAATGAATTGAAAGTTATTCTGATACGCCCAACAATGCTTCCAATTTTTCAATGGTAATAAACTAAAGTAAAGCTGGGCGTAGTCCATTGGACGAATCAATCACTGCCACTTAATCAGAATGTATATGACTTTAATAAATCAACTCGACACTTTAGTGGAATAAACTGACATAAATTGTGGACTAGTATCATTTTCTTATTCATTATCATATTAGTAGGCCTACCGTTAATAAAGTAGAGTGAGCAATCCGAAGAAAAACATGTAATCTTGACATATTAACTCAATATTTCGGTTTATTATCAAACCATCATCAGGAGTAGTGATTACAATGGGGAAAAAAAAAAACGGTAGGGATATAGGCAGTAGAAAAGAATTTATAACAACACGTGTGGGGTAACTATATCGGTAATTAGCGCAAACAGAGTGAGCACTCTTGTCAATCAACTCTCTTTGCTTGCACGGAGGTAATGAAGAAGATCCATTCAGTCTCCATCACTGACCCAATTTATTTTTTGACCAGCGGTTGACAAACTTTTACAATGTACGAGTCACTTTTCTATCGGCGTTTTTTAAAGCTAACGTACGAGTCAAATTTTGCGTCGCCGGGAAGCAATCATATTCTCGCGAGATCTCCTTTAGACGTGGCTAAGATAGACCTCGTACGACTTTACCGGACATAGCGCAGGGATTTTCGCGTGCGATCTAGGGTAACATTTTTAAAAGCTATCAGATAAATAACTCCTGACATCGCGCTGCACGTGAATATATATTTTGAATTTAAGAAAACGTTAAAGTAGTGACGGAAACGTAAAGTCAATTTCACGAAATAGTCCCATTTAGACGAAAACTGGCAAAATGGCGACGTTCCCTGTCGATCCGATTCACTTTGAACTGGCCACTGTGATAGGTTCCACGGGCGTTTCCAACAGCTGCTAGTGTTTAAATGTGCGATGTAACTAACCATAGCTCTAGCTAAGTGTAAGAGAATAATAAAAAAAGCACGTAGGTAAAATTCCACGTTGTTGTGGTTTTGTTGAAAACTTAAAAGTCACATGTGAACTCTCCAACCCCATTCCAATGGATATTTCCGAGAAAAATGTCGTCCAATGGCCCTAGAGGTTAAATCCAATGAACTATATGCGTGGAATGGACAGGTCTCATTGGCTGGTAGAGTTCTAATGCAAAGGGAGGTAAGCATGTGGCCACGATTGGATTTGCCAATCTGAAATGCAATCGAAACAGAGAAGTTAATCTTCGTATACAAGACTTAGTACTGAAACAAAGGGTAAGCATGTGGGCACGATTATCTTAAATAGGGATTGATCCAACTGCCGTTTCTTTGAGATATCAACGTGGAAATCCTGGACATAAAGGGATGCCGATCCGACAACATTCTTTTTTCAGTTTGTTGTTGTTGTTGTTGTTGTAAAACATAAGGATGAGCGGGTAGATCAAACTTTTGGTGCGAACTAAAATCTTCATATGGATTATTGTTAACAGATCTGCCAAGATGGAACAGGTGCGAATATAGAATACGTCCGTCACCTGGAACTTACAGTAAAACACATAGTTTCCTTTCAAATATTCTGTACAATACCTTAAGGAACTCCCTAATCGGAAAATCCGTCTTTATTTGCCAAAAATTCGCCTACATTTACTAAATTCGCCGATTTCACTCTACACACAACACTCGTCTCGCCATCTTTGCTTCGTTTAAAGTATGAGACAGGACAATGTACGAGCTTGCCTAAATACAAGTCTCTCCGCAAGTGTTCAACTTCAACGTAGCCGATACTGTTTAACATCAACACTATCGACTTCAGCATTTTTATTTACTGTGACTTCAGTCTTCAGGTTATTTCATTATAAATTTGTTCTTTATTAAATATTCAGAAAAAAAGAAAATTTGGGGGGGGGGGTCATAGGGGGGCTTGCCCCCCTGACAATTACAACATATTTACGGTGACGGACCATTTCTCGCCCGTATTTCCTTTTTAATTTCTTCGTTATTAAAAATTCATAAAAAAAGAAAAAGAAAAACTTGCCCCCCTGGCTATCATAACATATTTACGATCACCGACCATTTCTTATTGGCAGAAGAAGTTTTCAAAGTGACGGACATATTCTATATCCTGTCCCCAAGCCATTTCGTGGATACCAGTGATCCCAAAACTTTAGTTTGATGAGATTTGTGAACTGTGCCCTGTCAGATGCTGAGCAAAATCTCCCGCCATTTTACCATTAACAAGGAGGGATCTACTACTAGTACCAAAGAGAGTAGATTGACAAGAGTGGTCACTTCGTCCAATCAGCATTGCCGGCATGTTTTTCGCCCCCCTAGCAGAAGGGTGTTCCGACTGTACACGATTCGACTGTAAAGCGCCCCCTAGAGAAAGGAGGTTCCTAATAATCAAATCGCGTCCGTGTCAGCGGGTACTTTAGTTACCATTGTAAATATTTCCAAGTTATGATTGTTACACTTTTTGTTGTTTGTATTCTGCTTTGTTCAAGTGCCAAGTACAATAGAATTGAATTAAATTTAAATTTTTCAAATTCAACGAAGTGACCACTCTTGTCAATCTACTCTCTTTGCTAGTACTACACGTCTAAATCACATTGTACTATCTTACCTGGGCAAGAACTTCTTGTGTGGTACAGAGGGGACTATGGCAATGAACGTGGAATAACAACTAAAACAACCAATTTCAAAGTCATCTGATGGAGTGTATACTGTAGTTTGAAACTCAGGCAAGTTTCTGAAAAATATTGTGTATTTCTCATACCTGCAATATTCTATATAAATGCAATGAATAAAGAACATATTTGGAAAGAAGCTGATGATTTTTTTAAAAAGATAAGATGATTATGTAGAATTTAAATTCCAAATTCAACTAAGAGTTTAAGATACTCATAATAAATATTTCTGTACCCAGTGTAGGTGAAAATTCACTGCCCTTCACCCTTTATGTGAACCGTTAATGCTGTATGGCATAATTGTGGCAAAAACCCAAAATACCAGTCACACAGTGGACAATTTTCTGTATTTTCCTCAGACATGAGAAGTTAGGAACTTTGTATTTGTGCCACAATTTGAAAGTTAAGCCGTCATTTTGTGTTTTTAATTTGAAATTGAAAATTTGATTTATTAGTTACCTGCAATGTAAACAAATTGTGAGCTTGCAGGGCATGTGCACTAGTTCGACAATGATTTGAACTGTGTAAGCGCGCTAACTGTACAAAATTATTATCTGAAAAATAAGGAAGACAAAAAGCCTGCCCATAAATGTGAGATTGTAAACAAACACAAAAAAGATCTGAACTGAGTAATCAAACAAAGGCTACATGTATTTCTTAACACTTCCATACATAAATTACCAACCCTGGAATCACTAAGAAAATTCTTATTAACACTTCGCTGGAGCAATAACAAATAATTTCTTCATTTTTCATTTAATTCACGAACAAAATAAGAAATTGTCTCCAAAATCGTTAAATTTGTCAGTTTTATATTTGTTAATAATCACAGAATAAGGCAGTCAGTACAGCCAAAAACCTATTAGAAATCTTGGAGTATTATATTAAAATGATGTTGAAAACTTTTCGGTGTGGACAATTGAAACAGACTAGTTGTATGAACCCTGTTGATCAATGTTTCAACTTATTTATCGAAACAATTTTCTCTCTGTTGTAGTCGAAACTTTGTATTGCTGTGGTCAGTATATTGATGTTCAATTTGTGTATGAAAAGTATCTGTTGAGTCGTATGCTGAAAAACCACAGAATAAAGCTGCCAACTGAAGGGCGTGATAGAGACAAGAGAGTCTCATCTGAATCTAGCAAGGTCAAGGCCAATATAAAGAATGTTGGAAACAATAAGTATAGTTAAGAAAGACTGCAAGAGTGACAAATCTGTTATTGGTCAAATCAGTGATGTTAAATACAGCAAGAAAGACAATCTAACTGAAAATATTATGACTCATATAGTGGTGAAAACCACCCATATCAGAACTCAGACTGGAGAAAAAGTCTTTCAGTGTACAATGTGTGATTACAAATGTAGTGTGAAGAGTTCTCTAACCAAACATATCAGAACACATACAGGAGAAAAACCGTTTCATTGTACTTTGTGTGATTACAGATGTAGTGTGAAGAGTTCTCTGACCAAACACATCAGAACACATACAGGAGAACAACCATTTCGGTGTACTATGTGTGATTACAGATGTAGTGGGAAGAGTTCTCTAACCAGACATATCAGAACCCATACAGGAGAAAAACCGTTTCAGTGTACAATGTGTGATTACAGATGTAGTCAGAAGGGTTCTCTAAGCATACATATCAGAACACATACAGGAGAACAACCTTTCCAGTGTACAATGTGTGATTACAGATGTAGTTTAAAATTTTCTCTAACCAGACATATCAGAAAACATACAGGAGAACAACATTTCCAGTGTACAATGTGTGATTACAGATGTAGTGTGAAGGATTCTCTAACCATACATATCAGAACACATACAGGAGAAAAACCATTTCATTGTACTTTGTGTGATTACAGATGTAGTGAGAAGAGTTCTCTGACCAAACACATCAGAACACATACAGGAGAACAACCATTTCGGTGTACTATGTGTGATTACAGATGTAGTGAGAAGAGTTCTCTAACCAGACATATCAGAACCCATACAGGAGAAAAACCGTTTCAGTGTACAATATGTGATTACAGATGTGGTGTGAAGAGTTCTCTAACCAGACATATCAGAACACATACTGGAGAACAACCTTTTCAGTGTACAATGTGTGATTACAGATGTAGTGTGAAGAGTTCTCTAACCATCCATATGAGAACACATACAGGAGAACAACTTTTTCAATGTACAATGTGTGATTACAGATGTAGTGTGAAAAGTTCTCTAACCAAACATATCAGAACACATACATGAGAACAACCTTTTTAGTGTACAATGTGTGATTACAGATGTAGTGTGAAGAGTTCTCTAACCAAACATATCAGAACACATACAGGAGAACAACCTTTTCAGTGTACAATGTGTGATTACAGATGTAGTCAAAAGAGTTTTCTATCCAAACATATCAGAACACATACAGGAGAACAACCGTTTGTTTCAGTGTACAATGTGTGATTACAGATGTAGTGTGAAGAGTTCTCTAACCAAACATATCAGAACACATACAGGAGAACAACCTTTTCAGTGTACAATGTGTGATTACAGATGTAGTGTGAAGAGTTCTCTAACCACCCATATCAGAACACATACAGGAGAACAACCTTTTCAATGTACAATTTGTGATTACAGATGTAGTGTGAAGTTTTATCTAACCCAACATATCAGAAGACATACAGGAGAACAACCTTTTCAGTGTAGAAAGTGTGATTAAAAATTTAATCAGAAGAGTTCTCTAACCAAACATATCAGAACACATACAGGAGAACAACCTTTTCAATGTACAATTTGTGATTACAGATGTAGTGTGAAGTTTTATCTAACCCAACATATCAGAAGACATACAGGAGAACAACCTTTTCAGTGTACAAAGTGTGATTAAAAATTTAATCAGAAGAGTTCTCTAACCAAACATATCAGAACACATACAGGAAAACAACCTTTTCAGTGCACAATGTGTTATTACACATGTAGTCAGAAAAGTCATCTAACCCAACATATCAGAACACATACAGGAGAACAACCTCTTTAGTGTACAATGTGTGATTAGAGATGTAGTGAGAAGAGTTCTCTAACCAGACATATCAGAACACATACAGAAGAACAACCTTTTCAGTGTACAAAGTGTGATTAAAAATTTAATCAGAAGAGTTCTCTAACCAAACATATCAGAACACATACAGGAGAACAACCTTTTCAGTGCACAATGTGTTATTACACATGTAGTCAGAAAAGTCATCTAACCCAACATATCAGAAGACATACAGGAGAACAACCTTTTCAGTGTACAATGTGTGATTAGAGATGTAGTGAGAAGAGTTCTCTAACCAGACATATCAGAACACATACAGAAGAACAACCTTTCCAGTGTACAATGTGTGATTATAGATGTAGTGTGAAGAGTAATCTAGCCAAACATATCAGAACACATACAGGAGAACAACCTTTCCAGTGTACAATGTGTGATTTCAGATGTAGTGTGAAGAGTAATCTAGCCAAACATATCAGAACACATACAGGAGAACAACCTTTTCAATGTACTATGTGTGATTACAGATGTAGTGTGAAGGGTAATCTAACCAAACATATCAGAAGACATACAGGAGAACAACCTTTTCAGTGTACAAAGTGTGATTAAAAATTTAATCAGAAGAGTTCTCTAACCAAACATATCAGAACACATACAGGAAAACAACCTTTTCAGTGCACAATGTGTTATTACACATGTAGTCAGAAAAGTCATCTAACCCAACATATCAGAACACATACAGGAGAACAACCTCTTTAGTGTACAATGTGTGATTAGAGATGTAGTGAGAAGAGTTCTCTAACCAGACATATCAGAACACATACAGAAGAACAACCTTTTCAGTGTACAAAGTGTGATTAAAAATTTAATCAGAAGAGTTCTCTAACCAAACATATCAGAACACATACAGGAGAACAACCTTTTCAGTGCACAATGTGTTATTACACATGTAGTCAGAAAAGTCATCTAACCCAACATATCAGAAGACATACAGGAGAACAACCTTTTCAGTGTACAAAGTGTGATTAAAAATTTAATCAGAAGAGTTCTCTAACCAAACATATCAGAACACATACAGGAGAACAACCTTTTCAGTGCACAATGTGTTATTACACATGTAGTCAGAAAAGTCATCTAACCCAACATATCAGAAGACATACAGGAGAACAACCTTTTCAGTGTACAATGTGTGATTAGAGATGTAGTGAGAAGAGTTCTCTAACCAGACATATCAGAACACATACAGAAGAACAACCTTTCCAGTGTACAATGTGTGATTATAGATGTAGTGTGAAGAGTAATCTAGCCAAACATATCAGAACACATACAGGAGAACAACCTTTCCAGTGTACAATGTGTGATTTCAGATGTAGTGTGAAGAGTAATCTAGCCAAACATATCAGAACACATACAGGAGAACAACCTTTTCAATGTACTATGTGTGATTACAGATGTAGTGTGAAGGGTAATCTAACCAAACATATCAAAACACATACAGGAGAACAACCTTTTTAGTGTAAAATGTGTGATTACATATGTAGTGTGAACAGTAATCTAACCACCCATATCAGAACACATACAGGAGAACCACCTTTTCAGTGTACATTGTGTGATTACAGATGTAGTCAGAAGAGTAATCTAACCACCCATATCAGAACACATACAGGAGAACAACCTTTTCAGTGTACAATGTTGGATTACAGATGTAGTCAGAAGAGTAATCTAACCACCCATATCAGAACACATACAGGAGAACAACCTTTTCAGTGTACAATGTTGGATTACAGATGTAGTCAGAAGAGTAATCTAACCACCCATATCAGAACACATACAGGAGAACAACCTTTTCAGTGTACAATGTTGGATTACAGATGTAGTCAGAAGAGTAATCTAACCACCCATATCAGAACACATACAGGAGAACAACCTTTTCAGTGTACAATGTTGGATTACAGATGTAGTCAGAAGAGTAATCTAACCACCCATATCAGAACACATACAGGAGAACAACCTTTTCAATGTACTATGTGTGATTACAGATGTAGTGTGAAGAGTAATCTAACCAGACATATCAGAACACATACAGGAGAACCACCTTTTCAGTGTACAATGTGTGATTACAGATGTAGTGTGAAGAGTTCTCTAACCAAACATATCAGAACACATACAGGAGAACAACCTTTTCAGTGTACAATGTTGGATTACAGATGTAGTCAGAAGAGTAATCTAACCACCCATATCAGAACACATACAGGAGAACAACCTTTTCAGTGTACAATGTTGGATTACAGATGTAGTCAGAAGAGTAATCTAACCAAACATATC
This sequence comes from Lepidochitona cinerea, assembly GCA_963971465.1. Taxonomy (NCBI): domain Eukaryota; kingdom Metazoa; phylum Mollusca; class Polyplacophora; order Chitonida; family Tonicellidae; genus Lepidochitona; species Lepidochitona cinerea. The sequence continues at coordinate 693,586 of OZ020565.1, forward strand.
AGAACACATACAGGAGAACAACCTTTTCAGTGTACAATGTTGGATTACAGATGTAGTCAGAAGAGTTCTCTAACCATACATATCAGAACACATACAGGAGAAAAACCTTTTTAGTGTACAATGTTGGATTACAGGTGTGTCTAGAAAGAAGATTCAATTTTACAAAAAGGATTCTATACATTTAAACTAATAGCAATAGCAATGACTTGCTATTTTCTTTAACTTGATTTCTTTAACTTGTTTGTATTTTAGATACATTTCTTATTAAGGACTTTTAGATAATTTTATGAATTCAGCTCACTTTCCAGTATTTTAACTAAATATCAAACACTTTGAATTACTGTAGTTCAAATTTACAGAGCTTTTCAGAGCAGCTGTATTTTTTACTCGAGTTGCCAGGTCGTGCCCAAAGTGCCAGGTTTCCTCCCGCACTAAACCTGGTAACGCCGCCATATATGCGAAATAATTTTGAATGCGGCGTAAAACACCTATCAATCAATCAGAGCAGCTTTTATATCTGATGAGACCCGAGGCTCGTTTCACAAATCATGTGCATCACAAAAGAAGCCTTGTTGCCACTGGATACCATAGTGAAGTGATACGACGTCATGGTAACAGAGATTGATCTTACTTTGCGACGGCTTCGTGAAACGATCACCAGCTGCTGGTAAAAGCTAATGAAACCTACGAGCAATCTAAAAAAGGCATTGATCCTACTGCCATTCGTTGAGATCTCGTGTATAAGATCACGTAGAATGGCACGAGATCTCGATTGATCTACAAGTGGTTCTACATGAGGCATCGGCCTGTTTAGTTGGGTTTTGCTTGACAAATGTAGTAGTCTGTTTTGGCAACCGCAAAGAAAGTTATTTTCTATACAAAATATTTTTCTATCAATCTAATATGTTCTACTTATTTACAATTTTAATTAAAAAACATGCTAATGAACAACATGAATTGCGTTCTTGTGGTTTTTCTATTTAGTTAGTTATTAGTGTAGGCTATGTCTGGTCTATATCTCAACTTTTTTAGAAGGTCAAAATAACAGTATTCTAGCTTCCTATTTCAGGAATTAGACTAATGTCAGAAAGACAGTTCTTTCAAACAGCCTGGATTTCTCCGTTGTATTTGACATGTGCTGGACTAGCCTAGCAAGCATTACTATATCCCGCAGGCGTATAGTACTATATACAGTTGCTGTATACTTACCGTATATGGTAATGCTAGTGGCCGACTGTCTGAGGCACACAAAACCGATTCAATGTTTCTGACCGACTACGAAATTATCTCACCGGCTGTCTGGCATTTCGACAACTGTGACCCAACCAAACATAATCCAGCTTTTTGACAATCTATGATAAGAAGTTTTCCTAATTCTGAAATCCAGATCTAACCTCTATGACCAATGGTCGACATTTTTATCCTTTGGAATGGAGTTGGAGAGGTCGATTGATCATGTGACTTATAAAGCATTCGACAAAAAATCGTGGATTTTTACCTGGTATTTGTTCGCAATCTACGAGCCTTTTTATTACTCTCTTAGCAAGAGCTATCGTTAGTTACATAGAATAATTCAAACACTGTGAAACTCTCTTTCAGCGTGGGTTCCATACAAATGATAAAAAAATGAAGACATCACCACGTCGTCAGTTGTTTCGGAACAACACAAGCTTTAGACACCAATACCGGTGTCTTCGTCAAGTGTTTTCTCAGTTGGTTCCGTCGATGGATTGATTGATTGATGTTTAATTATACGCCAGTCTTGGTGATTGTGTGTGTGTTGGGGGGGGGGGGGGGGGGCTATTTGCCGGACGTGTTTAGGCCTGAGTGGCATTCGAACCTGGGATTCATCGGTCGAAGTCCGGTGTTTGATTGAGAGACTATCACTCAGCAGAACAACCGCCTGTGACGTGCTGGTAGACTATAGTTCTGCCGACAGAACCGCCTTTGTCGTGCTGGTAGACTATAACTCTACTGACAGAACCGCCTGTGTCGTGCTGGTAGACTATAGTTCTGCCAACAGAACCGCCTGTGTCGTGCTGGTAGACTATAGTTCTGCCGACAGAACCGCCTATGTCGTGCTGCTAGACTATAGTTCCGCTGACAGAACCGCCTGTGTTGCGCTGGTAGACTATAGTTCTACCGACAGAACCGCCTGTGTCGAGCTGGTTTACTATAGCTCTACCGACAGAACCGCCTGTGTCGTGCTGGTAGACTATAAATCTACCAACAGAATCGCCTGTGTCGTGCTGGTAGACTATAAGTATGCCGACAGAACCGACTGTGTCGTGTTGGTAGACTACAGCTCTGCCGACAGAACCGCCTGTGTCGTGCGGGTAGACTATAGTTCTGCCGACAGAACCGCCTGTGTCGTGCTGGTAGACTACAGCTCTAGCGACAGAACCGCCTGTGTCGTGCTGGTAGACCATAGCTCTACCGAGAGAACCTCCAGTGTCCTGCTGGTAGACTACATTTCTGCCGACAGAACCGCCTGTGTCGTGCGGGTAGACTATAGTTCTGCCGACAGAACCGCCTCGGTCGTGCTGGTAGACCATATCTCTACCGACAGAACCACCTGTGTCGTGCTGGTAGACTATAGCTCTACCAGCAGAACCGCGTGTGTCGTGCTGGTAGACTGTAGTTCTGCCGACATAACTGCCTGTGTTGTGCTGGTAGACTATAGTTCTGCCGACAGAACCGCGTGTGTTGTGCTGGTAGACTATAGTTCTGCCGACAGAACCGCCTGTGTCGCGCGGGTAGACTATAGTTCTGCCGACAGAACCGCCTGTGTCGTGCTGGTAGACTACAGCTCTACCGACAGAACCGCCTGTGTCGTGCTGGTAGACTATAGTTCTGCCGACAGAACCGCCTGTGTCGTGCTGGTAGACTATAGTTCTGCCGACAGAACCGCCTGAGTCGTGCTGGTAGACTACAGCTCTACCGACAGAACCGCCTGTGTCGAGCTGGTAGACTATAGTTCTGCCGACAGATCCGCCTGTGTCGTACCGGTAGACCATAGTTCTGCCGGCTGAACCACCTGTGTTGTGCTGGTTTACTACAGCTCTACCGACAGAACCGCATCTGCCGCGCTGGTAGACTATAGTTCTGCCGACAGAACCGCCTGTGTCGTGCTGGTTGACTATAGCTCTACTGCCAGAGCCGCCTTTGTCCTGCTGGTAGACTATAGCTCTACCGACAGAACCGCTTGTGTTGTGCTGGTAGACTATAGTTCTGCCGACAGAACCGCCTGTGTCGTGCAGGTAGACTATAGTTCTACCGACATATCCGCCTGTGTCGTACCGATAGACTATAGTTCCGCCGAGAGAACCGCCTGTGTTGTGCTGGTAGACTATAGTTCTGCCGACAGAACCGCCTATGTCGTGCTGGTAGACTGTAGTTCTGCCGACAGAACCGCCTTTGTCGTGCTGGTAGACTACAGCTCTACCGACAGAACCGCCTGTGTTGTGCTGGTAGACTATAGTTCTGCCGACAGAACCGCCTGTGTCGTGCTGGTAGACCATAGCTCTACCGACAGAACCACCTGTGTTGTGCTGGTAGACTATAGTTCTGCCGACAGAACCGCCTGTGTCGTGCTGGTAGACCATAGCTCTACCGACAGAACCGCCTGTGTCGTGCTGGTAGACTATAGTTCTGCCGACAGAACCGCCTGTGTCGTGCTGGTAGATTATAGTTCTGCCGACAGAACCGTCTGTGTTGTGCTGGTAGACTATAGCTCTGCTGACAGAACTGCCTGTGTCGTGCTGGTTTACTATAGTTCTGCCGACAGAACCACCTGTGTTGTGCTGGTAGACTATAGTTTTGCCGACAGAACCGCCTGTGTCGTGTTGGTAGACTATAGTTCTGCCAACAGATCCGCCTGTGTCGTGCTGGTAGACCATAGTTCTGCCGGCTGAACCACCTATGTTGTGCTGGTTTACTATAGCTCTACCGACAGAACCGCCTGTGCCGCGCTGGTAGACTATAGTTCTGCCGACAGAACCGCCTGTGTCGTGCTGGTTGACTATAGCTCTACTACCAAGGCCGCCTTTGTCGTGCTGGTAGTCTATAGCTCTACCGACATAACCGCCTGTGTCGTGCTGATAGACTATAGTTCCGCCGAGAGAACCGCCTGTGTCGTGCTGATAGACTATAGTTCCGCCGACATAGACAATGGGCGCTTCTTTCTGACGACGTACAGTGTTTTAGAGCATTGTATGCCCTTTATCATAGCTCTGCTTTACCACGTGCTCCTACTTGGACTAAATTGTAACCTCCTGGAATGTTGTGCCTGTTTTTTTTCTGGGTTCCATTTTACGTACCTATCATTGATAAATCTTCTGCGGGACCGGGGGGATACGGGCCGGCATCTTCTTATGACTCTTGTTTTATTATTTTATTGACGTTTCTCTTTTCATTTTGTTTTTGTCATTCTTTTAATTTTGTTTTCGTTTGACATTTATTTTGATTTATTATGATATAGGCCTATATATACTTTTTTTTCATCACTTTGTGTTCTATTTTGTATGTAACTTTAATTGATTTCGTTTTATTTTGTATATATTACGGGGTTTTAAGTTGGTTTTTGTATTTGTTTATAATTAATATTTTGATTTCGATTATTCCCCCCCCCCTCGCCCCCTTTATTTTCTATTATTTTAAAGGTGAAATATACATATTTCATTTAAATCTGGAACGAATTGCTCCTACAATATATTTATGCTCGTGGCTGTTAGCCAGCCACAAGCTTTTGTCTCGTATCAGGCTTTTTTTTAAAATTTTTAATGAAATAACTCAAGCCTGTAAATTCTTGAAATCTGAGAATCAAAATGAATACATGGTCGGACTCAGTTCCCATCATTTCCCGAAAGATGAAGATCTTAGGAAAAAACTTGTTACCCTGAAGATGAATTAAATGGGCGGATTTTATCCCAACTCAACATTCCATCGTCTGCTTTGCGGGATGCGTTATTGGCAGTCGGCTCATGCATATATATACGGGTTTGAAAAATTGTCGTTGTCAGTTGATGAGGAACAATTGTCGGCCTCTATGGAGCTAACACTTTTAGGAAAAATTTCTCCATCGTCCATGGTAAACAGCAGTAAACTGATTAGCATTGCAAGCATTAACGTATACAGCAGGCGTAGACCGACCTGGTATAATATGTATATACTAAGTCGCTCTACGCCTGTTGTATATGGTAATGCATGCAATGCTATAAACCGATACACTCACTGAATGTAAACAACTCTATTGACGTCACCAAAGATGCCAAATCCACGGGGAGATAAGTCATGTATCTTATAACATGAACCCTAATACAAATTATGCATTTGCAGTTAAAGAGAACTCTCCTGGCCCTATGAACTCCGCCCCTTGTGACTACCCATCTAATGTTTCTTATAATATGAACCCTAACACTCGGATGTTTGACACAAACTATACATCTGTTGTTAAAGGGAAAGATTCTAATGCCAAAGCTGCGCTTGACTCTCGCAGCCTCATACGGAATCTTATCCAATATCTATCAGATTTATGCTAATGTAAGAACTTTGATTATACTTTAAGAATGCCGAACTAGCATAAACCCTCTGTAAGTATAAATATATAAATATTTTTATGTAAACGAAGGTATATGCATGGATATATATCCATGCATTTACCACGATATTCTAGCCTGCAACTTATCACTTAACAAATTATATATTTACCCATCCCAATTCTGATGGAGTTATTCAGTATCTCCTTTTGGAATATACATGGTCTTGACAATGGCAAGATCAATGATCCAGATTTTAAAGATGCAGTTTCTAGGTTCAGTTTAGTTGGTTTTGTCGAGACTTGGCAAAACTCTGAGTTTCAAGTTAATTTTCCTGGTTACAAGTTTAAGAATTTTAATCCATCAGCACCCTCCGGTCGAAGACCTAAAGGTGGCATTGGTGTACTGTACAAAAGTTTTATTGATCTCACTGTATTTTATGTTAGTGATAATATGATTTGGTTAAAGATTGTTAAGGATTGTCTGCATTTAGACAAGGACCTATATATAGGCATTGTATATATTAGACCAGATAACTCCTCTTACTGGAACACAAAACGTAACATTGATCCGTATACGGAATTAGATAATATAATATCCGATTGTAACTCTAAGGGCCATGTCATACTAGGGGGTGATTTCAATGCTCGAACTGGGACTAAAAATGATTACATAAGCGAAGTGGAAGATGTGCACACCCTAGACTTACCAGACGAAGCATATAATGTCGTTCAGACTGATAGAAATAACCAAGACAGTAATTTAAATGCCTCGGGTCGCAAGCTTCTCGATCTCGTTGTCGGACAAAAACTATCAATACTAAACGGGAGAACTGTAGGTGACCTTTTGGGCAAATTCACCTGTCATGTTTACCAAGGACAAAGCACTGTAGACTATGCTATTATATCAGAATCCCTTACTTCTCACATTAATTACTTTCATGTTTATCCATTACAATTCCTCTCTGACCACTGTCAATTATCATGTTTGTTTAACCTTCTCGTAAAGCGTTCATACGATGTCCATTAAACTTCCAGAAAATCAAGTTTAAACGAAAATGGACGAAAACAAGTCCACACGCAGTCCAACGTGCACTGTGCTCCCCAGAAATTCAAAATCTCTGCAATTCTTTTTTAATGACGAGCTACTTGCAAACAAAACAAGACAGTGAGAAAAGCGTCATTGACTTCACAAATATTTTACATAAACTGAATTTTGAATCCACTATACAAGTTAAAACTAACAAAGTCAGCAAAAAAAAAACAAATGGTTTGATAGTGAGTGCAAATCAGCAAAAATCGCAATGAAAAATCACTATTACATCTATAATCTTAATCAAAATACTCACACCCGCCGTACGTACTACGAACACAAAAAATGCTATAAGCGTCTTGTCAATCAAAAAACGTCTGATTATTATTCCAGCCTCACCAATAAACTTCAAGAAACACAAACACACAATACAGCAAACTTTTGGAAAATTGTTAAAGAAATTGGCGGAACAACCAAGACTAATTCGAGATCAAAATGTCAAGCTGACAAAGAATCTATAGCAAATCACTTTATATCCTTGCTGGGATCCGCATGTCCAAACGACCTCTCTGAACAGACAGTATCCCAAACACAAGATTTATATCTGAATAGAAAAATTAATACTCAAGAAATAACAAAAGCTTTAAATAACATAAAAAATAACAAGTCACCCGGGGACGACGAAATCACTAATGAGCTGCTCAAACATACACTTCCCCATCTTATTGATCATGTAACATATCTATTTAATATAATATTGTCTTCCGGTATTTATCCTGATGCATGGAAGACATCTACTATTACGCCTCTTCATAAAAAAGGAGACCAGTCTATTCCAGGTAACTATAGAGGCATTGCGATCGGTAACACCTTGGGAAAACTTTTTTCCCATATATTGAATCGGCGCATCTCGACGCACCTTGAAGAGAACGATGGTCTAAGTCAAAATCAGACAGGCTTTCGACCAGGACATCGCACTACAGACCATATGTTTACACTTCGAACATTGATAGATAAATATAAATCAAATAAAAAACCTCTTTATGCATGTTTTGTGGACTTCCACAAAGCTTTTGACACCGTGGATCGCCATATGCTGTTTCAAAAGCTTAATAGTAAGGGAATCAATGGACAAATATTAAAACTGATAAAGTCACTTTATTCAAATCTCTCATACAAAATTAAGGTAAATGACAACATATCTGAAGAATTTCCAACATATCGTGGAGTGAAACAAGGTTGTAGCCTTTCCCCAACACTTTTTAATGTATTCATCGACGACATCTTAGAACATTTTGATAGTAGCTGTTCACCCGTTAACTTGAATAATCAATCAATATCACACCTGCTATTTGCGGACGACTTACGTCTTCTGACTGATACACCCAAGGGCTTACAAAAATGCATAGATGGACTGTGGGAATTTTCAACTAAAAATAAACTTCAAATTAACCTTGATAAAACCAAAATTCTTATTTTCAAACAAGGACCATCTTCAATGACTGGAAGTTGGCGACTTAATAACACTGCTTTAGAACAGGTCAATCATTACGTATATTTGGGCACACTTTTTACTAGAACAGGCCATTTTCGACAAAATAGTGAACGACTTGCCAACAAAGGATTAAGAGCGTCGTATATGTTACTTAATAATTTACATGACAAGAATGTGGCCAAAAAAACAAGTTGCCATTTATTTCAGACCCTGGTAAAACCTATTCTCCTTTTCGGATCTGAAGTCTGGGGTGTGGACAGCTTGCTTAATAAACACCCAGATACTACCCCATTCGAAAGGGTACAAATTAAATTCCACAAAAGGATATTGCAAGTAAATAAAAGCACTCACAACTGGGGAGTGCGCGCAGAAGTAGGCATATATCCCTTGCTGTATGACATGGCCCATCGAGCCTCTAACTACTATGCATATCTAAATGAGCATCGCAACCGTTTGAGCTTTCATGCATTACAAGAACAGAAACGTCTGGCTAAAAAAAACACAGGATGGCTACACAAACTCAAACTTTTTATCACCACTCGCCTTAACCTACCATGACATGGCCCAGTAATTTCAGGTAAATTAATGGTCGCACTTGATCGATATTTTCTAGATCAGTTTAAATCATCCCTAATGGACAAGGAATCAAGTAATAATAAAATGAGAACCTTTCGACAATTTAAAAAAAGATATCAAATTTGAACCCTACCTAGATATGTGCAAAAATGTATCTATATGCAGATTTTTTACTAAACTTCGTTTAAGCGACCATAACCTAAAAATTGAAACAGGACGTCATCATAAACCCCCTATACCAACCAATGATCGTCTCTGTTCTGTATGTAACTTAATAGAAGATGAGTTTCACTTTGTAATGGAGTGTTCACGATACAATGACAGCAGATTAGTTTTATTTGATAAAATAAGAACGCTATTTCCAACATTTTCTTCATTGTCTGCTTTATGCAAATTTATATTTATCCTAAGTAATAAGGAGTCTGACCTTATCTATTTGATCTCAAAGTCATTGTTCGACTGGTCAACATAGGCCTACTTGAACTTTCTAAAATTGTTAATAATAATATTATTCATTTAATCTTTATAGACTTTAACAGTCTATTGTATGGTCATCTTTAAACGACCTTGATTATGTCTATTTGTTTAACGTTTTTTTTCCTTGTTGGTTTTACATCCCAGCTTCTGTACTCTGTCGCGAAGTTAATGTGACGTTTTGTACAATAAAATCTTGAATCTTGAATCTTGTATAGCTTTTAACATTGGTTGTTCGAGGCCCATGTTTTTTTAAGTTAAAAAAAAAATTAGATTATCAGTAAAACTTAATTTTTGTGGTCTTAAGTTAATTACAGGAATCCTCTAAATCCCTTTTTTTAAAACAATAAACCCGGTTTTAGCCCCATTACATCTGATCTTTAAATTTTAGACTGGCAACGATGGGCCACCATAGAGAGACCGAGTTCTAATGCAAAGGGAGGTAAGCATGTGGGCACGATTGAATTTGCCACTCTAAAATGGAATCGAAACAGAGAAGTTAATCTTCGTATACAAGACTTAGTACTGAAACAAAGGGTAAGCATGTGGGCACGATTATCTTAAATAGGGATTGATCCAACTGCCGTTTCTTTGAGATATCAACGTGGAAAGCCTAGACATAAAGGGATGCCGATTCGACAACGTTCTTTTTTCAGTTTGTTGTTGTTGTTGTTGTAAAACATATGGCATGAGCGGGTAGATCAAACTTTTGGTGCGAACTAAAATCTTCATATGGATTATTGTTAACAGATTTGCCAAGATGGAAATCCAAGCCATTTCGTGGATACCAGTGATCCCAAAACTTTAGTTGGATGAGATTTGTGAACTGTGCCCTGTCCGATGCTGATCAAAATCTCCCGGCATTTTACCATCAATGGCATCATCAAGGAGGGATCTAGTACTAGTACTACACGTCTAGATCACATTGTACTATCTTACCTGGGCAAGAACTTCTTGTGTGGTACAGAGGGGACTATGGCAATGAACGTGGAATAACAACTAAAACAACCAATTTCAAAGTCATCTGATGGAGTGTATACTGTAGTTTGAAACTCAAAGTCAGGCAAGTTTCTAAAAAATATTGTGTATTTCTCATACCTGCAATATTCTATATAATTGGTAAATGCAATGAATAAAGAACATAGTTGGAAAGAAGTTGATGAATTTTTTTAAAAGATGAGATGATTGTGTAGAATTTAACTTTCAAATTCAACTAAGACTAGTTTAAGATACTCTTAATATGTCTGTAGGTGAAAATTCACTGCCCTTCGCCCTTTATGAGAACCTGTAATGTGTAAGGCATAATAGTGGCGAAAACCCAAAATACTAGTATTTTTAGTAGTAACACGAAAAACAGCAGACAATTTTCTGTATTTTGTCCAGATATCAGAAGTTAGGAACTTTGTATTTGGGCCACAATTTGAAAGTTTAGGCGTCATTTTGTGTTTTTAATGTGAAATTGAAAATTTGATTTATTAGTTACCTGCAATGTAAACAAATTGTGAGCTTGCAGGGCATGTGCACTAGTTCGAGAATGATTTGAACTGTGTAAGCGCGCTAACTGTACAAAATTATTATCTGAAAAATATGGAAGACAAAAAGCCTGTCCATAAATGTGAGATTGTAAACAAACACAAAAAAGATCTGAACTGAGTAATCAAACAAAGGCTACATGTATTTCTTAACACTTCCAAACATAAATTATTAGCCCTGGAATCACTAAGAAAATTCTTATTAACACTTCACTGGAGCAATAACGAATAATTTCTTCATTTTTCATTTAATTCACGAACAAAATAAGACATTGTCTCCAAAATCGTTAAATTTGTCAGTTTTATATTTGTTAATAATCACAGAATAAGGCTGTCAATAAACTAATAGAAATCTTGGAGTATTATATTTAAATGATGTTGAAAACTTTTCGGTGCGGACAATTGAAACAGACCAGTTGTATGAACCCTGTTGATCAATGTTTTAACTTATTTATCGAAACAATTTTCTCTCTGTTGTAGTCGAAACTTTGTATTGCTGTGGTCAGTATCCTGATATTCAATTTGTGACAAATCTGTTATCGGTAAAGGTTAAATATAGCAAGAAAGATCATCTAGCTGACAATATTATGACTCCTTTAACAGAGAAAAACACCTATATCAGAACTCACTCAGGAGAAAAAGTATTTCAGTGTACAATGTGTGATTACAGATCTAGTTTTAAGAGTGATCTAACCAGACATATCAGAACACATACAGGAGAACAACCTTTTCAGTGTACAATGTGTGATTACAGATGTAGCCATAAGCAAAATCTAACCAGACATATGAGAACTCATACAGGAGAACAACCTTTTCAGTGTACAATGTGTGATTACAGATGTAGGCAGAAGGATGATCTAACCAAACATATCAGAACACATACAGGAGAACAACCTTTTCTGTGTACAATGTGTGATTACAGATGTAGTGTGAAGAGTTCTATATCCAGACATATCAGAACACATACAGGAGAACAACCTTTTCTGTGTACAATGTGTGATTACAGATGTAGTCAGAAGGGTAATTTAACCAAACATATCAGAACACATACAGGAGAACAACCTTTTCAGTGCACAATGTGTGATTACAGATGTAGTGTGAAGAGTTCTATATCCAGGCATATCAGAACACATACAGGAGAACAACCTTTTCAGTGTACAATGTGTGATTACAGATGTAGTATGAAGAGTTCTCTATCCAGGCATATCAGAACACATACAGGAGAACAATCTTTTCGGTGTACAATGTGTGATTACAGATGTAGTGTGAAGTGTTCTCTAACCAAACACATCAGAACACATACAGGAGAACAGCCCTTTCAATGTACAATGTGTGATTACAGATGTAGTGTAAAGTCTTCTCTAACCATACATATCAGAACACATACAGGAGAACAACCCTTTCAGTGTACTATGTGTGATTACAGATGTAGTCAGAAGGGTAATTTAACTACACATATGAGAACTCATACAGGAGAACAACCTTTTCAGTGTACAATGTGTGATTACAGATGCAGTGTGAAGAGTTCTCTAACCACCCATATCAGAACACATACAGGAGAACAACCTTTTAAATGTACAATGTGTGATTACAGATGTAGTAAGAATGGAGATCTAACCAAACATATCAGAACACATACAGGAGAAAAACCTTTTCAATGTACAATGTGTGATTACAGATGTAGTGTGAGGTGTTCTCTAACCAAACATATCAGAACACATACAGGAGAACAGCCCTTTCAGTGTACAATGTGTGATTACCGATGTAGTGTGAAGGGTTCTCTAACCATACATATGAGAACACATACAGGAGAACAACCATTTCAGTGTACAATGTGTGATTACAGATGTAGTCAGAAGGGTAATCTAACCAGACATATCAGGACACATACAGGAAAACAATGTTTTTAGTGTATAATGTGTGATTACAGATGCAGTTTGAAGAATTCTCTAACCAAACATATCAGAACACATACAGGAGAACAACCTTTTCAGTGTACAATGTGTGATTACAGATGTAGTCAGAATGGACATCTAACCAAACATATCAGAACACATACAGGTGAACAACTTTTTCTGTGTACAATGTGTGATTACAGATGCAGTTTGAAGAGTTCTCTAACCACCCATATCAGAACACATACAGGAGAACAACCTTTTCAGTGTACAATGTGTGACTACAGATGTAGTGTGAAGAGTTCTCTAACCACCCATATCAGAACACATACAGGAGAACCACCTTTTCAGTGTACAATGTGTGATTACAGATGTAGTGTGAAGAGTTCCCTAACCAGACATATCAGAACACATACAGGAGAACCACCTTTTCAGTGTACAATGTGTGATTACAGATGTAGTTTGAAGAGTTCTCTAACCTCCCATATGAGAAGACATACAGGAGAACAACTTTTTCAGTGCACTATGTGTGATTACAGATGAAGTGTGAAGAGTTCTCTTACCAGACATATCAGAACACATACAAGAGAACAACCTTTTCAGTGTACAATGTGTGATTACAGATGTAGTGTGAAGAGTTCTTTAACCAAACATATCAGAACACATACAGGAGAACAACCTTTTCAGTGTACAATGTGTGATTACAGATGTAGTGTGAAGAGTTCTCTAACCGCCCATATCAGAACACATACAGGAGAACAACCTTTTCAGTGTACTCTGTGTGATTACAGATGTAGTGTGAAGAGTTCTCTAACCATACATATCAGAACACATACAGGAGATCACCTTTTCAGTGTGCAATGTGGGATTACAGATGTAGTGTGAAGAGTTCTCTAACCATACATATCAGAACACATACAGGAGAACCACCTTTTTAGTGCACTATGTGTGATTACAGATGAAGTGTGAAGAGTTCTCTAACCATACATATCAGAACACATACAGGAGATCACCTTTTCAGTGTGCAATGTGGGATTACAGATGTAGTGTGAAGAGTTCTCTAACCATACATATCAGAACACATACAGGAGAACCACCTTTTCAGTGTGCAATGTTGGATTACAGATGTAGTGTGAAGAGTTCTCTAACCACCCATATCAGAACACATACAGGAGAACAACCTTTTCAGTGTACAATGTGGGATTACAGATGTAGTGTGAAGAGTTCTCTAACCAAACATATCAGAACACATACAGGAGAAAAACCTTTTTAGTGTACAATGTTGGATTACAGGTGTGTCTAGAAAGAAGATTCAATTTTACAAAAAGGATTCTATACATTTAAACTAATAGCAATAGCAATGACTTGCTATTTTCTTTAACTTGATTTCTTTAACTTGTTTGTATTTTAGATACATTTCTTATTAAGGACTTTAAGATAATTTTATGAATTTAGCTCACTTTCCAGTATTTTAACTAAATATCAAACAATTTGAATTACTGTATTTCAAATTTACAGAGCTTTTCAGAGCAGCTGTATTTTTTACTCGAGTTGCCAGGTCGTGCCCAAAGTGACAGGTTTCCTCCCCCACTAAACCTGGTAACGTCGCCTCATGTGCGAAATAATTTTGAATGCGGCGTAAAACACCTATCAATCAATCAGAGCAGCTTTTATATCTGATGAGACCCGGGGCTCGTTTCACAAATCATGTGCATCACAAAAGAAGCCTTGTTGCCACTGGATACCATAGGGAAGAGATACGTCGTCATGGTAGCAGAGATTGATCTTACTTTGCGACGGCTTCGTGAAACGATCACCAGCTGCTGGTAAAAGCTTATGAAACCTACAAGCAATCTAAAAAAGGAATTGATCCTACTGCCATTCGTTGAGATCTTGTGTATAAGATCACGTAGAATGGCACGAGATCTCGATTGATCTACAAGTGGTTCTACATGTGGCATCCGCCTGTTTAGTTGGGTTTTACTTGACAAATATAGTAGTCTGTTTTGGCAACCGCAAATAAAGTTATTTTCTATACAAAATATTTTTCTATCAATCTAATATTTTCTACTTATTTACAATTTTAATTAAAAAACATGCTAATGAACAACATGAATTCTTGTGGTTTTTCTATTTAGTTAGTTATTAGTGTAGGCTATGTCTGGTCTATATCTCAACTTTTTTAGAAGGTCAAAATAACAGTATTCTAGCTTCCTATTTCAGGAATTAGACTAATGTCAGAAAGACACTTTGATCTTTCTTTTTCTTTCAAACAGCCTGGATTTCTCCGTTGTATTTGACATGTGCTGGACTAGCCTAGCAAGCATTACTATATCCCGCAGGCGTATAGTACTATATACAGTTGCTGTATACTTACCCTATATGGTAATGCTAGTGGCCGACTGTCTGAGGCACACAAAACCGATTCAATGATTCTGACCGACTACGAAATTATCTCACCGGCTGTCTGGCATTTCGACAACTGTGACCCAACCAAACATAATCCAGCTTTTCGACAATCTATGATAAGAAGTTTCCCTAATCCAGATCTAACCTCTATGACCAATGGTCGACACTTTTATCCTTTGGAATGGAGTTGGAGAGGTCGATTGATCATGTGATCATGGCTTTTTACCTGGTATTTGTTCGCAATCTACGAGCCTTTTTATTACTCTCTTAGCAAGAGCTATCGTTAGTTACATAGAATAATTCAAACACTGTTAAAACTCTCTTTCAGCGTGGGTTCCATACAAATGATAAAAAAATGAAGACATCACCACGTCGTCAGTTGTTTCGGAACAACACAAGCTTTCGACACCAATACCGGTGTCTTCGTCAAGTGTTTTCTCAGTTGGTTCCGTCGATGGATTGATTGATTGATGTTTAATTATACGCCAGTCTTGGTGATTGTGTGTGTGCTGGGGGGGGGGGGGGGGGCTATTTGCCCGACGTGTTTAGGCCTGAGTGGCATTCGAACCTGGGATTCATCGGTGGAAGTTCGGTGTCTGATTGAGAGACTATCACTCAGCAGAACAACCGCCTGTGACGTGCTGGTAGACTATAGTTCTGCCGACAGAACCGCCTTTGTCGTGCTGGTAGACTATAACTCTACTGACAGAACCGCCTGTGTCGTGCTGGTAGACTATAGTTCTGCCAACAGAACCGCCTGTGTCGTGCTGGTAGACTATAGTTCTGCCGACAGAACCGCCTATGTCGTGCTGCTAGACTATAGTTCCGCTGACAGAACCGCCTGTGTTGCGCTGGTAGACTATAGTTCTACCGACAGAACCGCCTGTGTCGAGCTGGTTTACTATAGCTCTACCGACAGAACCGCCTGTGTCGTGCTGGTAGACTAAAAATCTACCAACAGAATCGCCTGTGTCGTGCTGGTAGACTATAAGTATGCCGACAGAACCGACTGTGTCGTGTTGGTAGACTACAGCTCTGTCGACAGAACCGCCTGTGTCGTGCGGGTAGACTATAGTTCTGCCGAAAGAACCGCCTGTGTCGTGCTGGTAGACTACAGCTCTAGCGACAGAACCGCCTGTGTCGTGCTGGTAGACCATAGTTCTGCCGACAGAACCGCCTCGGTCGTGCTGGTAGACCATAGCTCTACCGACAGAACCTCCAGTGTCCTGCTGGTAGACTACAGCTCTGCCGACAGAACCGCCTTTGTCGTGCTGGTAGACTACAGCTCTACCGACAGAACCGCCTGTGTTGTGCTGGTAGACTATAGTTCTGCCGACAGAACCGCCTGTGTCGTGCTGGTAGACTACAGCTCTACCGACAGAACCGCCTGTGTCGTGCTGGTAGACTATAGTTCTGCCGACAGAACCGCCTCGGTCGTGCTGGTAGACCATATCTCTACCGAAAGAACCACCTGTGTCGTGCTGGTAGACTATAGCTCTACCGGCAGAACCGCCTGTGTCGTGCTGGTAGACTGTAGTTCTGCCGACATAACTGCCTGTGTTGTGCTGGTAGACTATAGTTCTGCCGACAGAACCGCGTGTGTTGTGCTGGTAGACTATAGTTCTGCCGACAGAACCGCAAGTGTCGCGCGGGTAGACTATAGTTCTGCCGACAGAACCGCCTGTGTCGTGCTGGTAGACTATAGTTCTGCCGAAAGAACCGCCTGTGTCGTGCTTTTAGACCATAGCTCTACCGAAAAAACCACCTGTGTCGTGCTGGTAGACTATAGCTCTACCGACAGAACCGCCTGTGTCGTGCTGGTAGACTATAGTTCTGCAGACAGAACCGCCTGAGTTGTGCTGGTAGACTAAAGTTCTGTCGACAGAACTGCCTGTGTCGTGCTGGTTTACTATAGTTCTGCCGACAGAACCACCTGTGTTGTGCTGGTAGACTATAGTTTTGCCGACAGAACCGCCTGTGTCGTGCTGGTAGACTATAGTTCTGCCGGCTGAACCACCTGTGTTGTGCTGGTAGACTATAGCTCTACCGACAGAACCGCCTGTGTTGTGCTGGTAGACTATAGTTCTGCCGACAGAACCGCCTGTGTCGTGCAGGTAGACTATAGTTCTACCGACATAACCGCCTGTGTCGTGCTGATGGACTATAGTTCCGCCGAGAGAACCGCCTGTGTTGTGCTGGTAGACTACAGTTCTTCCGACAGAACCGCCTGTGTCGTGCTGGTAGACTGAAGTTCTGTCGACAGAACCGCCTGTGTTGTGCTGGTAGACTATAGTTCTGCCGACAGAACCGCGTGTGTTGTGCTGGTAGACTATAGTTCTGCCGACAGAACCGCATGTGTCGTGCTGGTAAACTACAGCTCTACCGACAGAACCGCCTGTGTCGAGCTGGTAGACTATAGTTCTGCCGACAGATCCACCTGTGTCGTGCCGCTAGACCATAGTTCTGCCGGCTGAACCACCTGTGTTGTGCTGGTTTACTATAGCTCTACCGACAGAACCGCCTGTTTTGTGCTGGTAGACTATAGTTCTGCCGACAGAACCGCCTGTGTCGTGCAGGTAGACTATAGTTCTACCGACATAACCGCCTGTGTCGTGCTGATGGACTATAGTTCCGCCGAGAGAACCGCCTGTGTTGTGCTGGTAGACTATAGTTCTTCCGACATAACCGCCTGTGTCGTGCTGGTAGACTGTAGTTCTGTCGACAGAACCGCCTGTGTTGTGCTGGTAGACTATAGTTCTGCCGACAGAACCGCGTGTGTTGTGCTGGTAGACTATAGTTCTGCCGACAGAACCGCCTGTGTCGTGCGGGTAAACTATAGTTCTGCCGACAGAATCGCCTGTGTCGTGCTGGTAGACTACAGCTCTACCGACAGAACCGCCTGTGTCGAGCTGGTAGACTATAGTTCTGCCGACAGATCCACCTGTGTCGTGCCGCTAGACCATAGTTCTGCCGGCTGAACCACCTGTGTTGTGCTGGTTTACTATAGCTCTACCGACAGAACCGCATCTGCCGCGCTGGTAGACTATAGTTCTGCCGACAGAACCGCCTGTGTCGTGCTGGTTGACTATAGCTCTACCGACAGAACCGCCTGTGTTGTGCTGGTAGACTATAGTTCTGCCGACAGAACCGCCTGTGTCGTGCAGGTAGACTATAGTTCTACCGACATATCCGCCTGTGTCGTACTGATAGACTATAGTTCCGCCGAGAGAACCGCCTGTGTTGTGCTGGTAGACTATAGTTCTGCCGACAGAACCGCCTATGTAGTGCTGGTAGACTGTAGTTCTGCCGAAAAAACCGCCTGTGTTGTGCTGGTAGACTATAGTTCTGCCGACAGAACCGCGTGTGTTGTGCTGGTAGACTATAGTTCTGCCGACAGAACCACCTGTGTCGTGCGGGTAGACTATAGTTCTGCCGACAGAACCGCCTGTGTCGTGCTGGTAGACTATAGTTCTGCCGACAGAACCGCCTGTGTCGTGCTTGTAGACCATAGCTCTACCGACAGAACCGCCAGTGGCGTGCTGGTAGACTATAGTTCTGCCGACAGAACCGCCTGTGTCGTGCTGGTAGACTATAGCTCTGCTGACAGAACTGCCTGTGTCGTGCTGGTTTACTATAGTTCTGCCGACAGAACCACCTGTGTTGTGCTGGTAGACTATAGTTTTGCCGACAGAACCGACTGTGTCGTGTTGGTAGACTATAGTTCTGCCAACAGATCCGCCTGTGTCGTGCTGGTAGACCATAGTTCTGCCGGCTGAACCACCTGTGTTGTGCTGGTTTACTATAGCTCTACCGACATAACCGCCTGTGTCGTGCTGATAGACTATAGTTCCGCCGAGAGAACCGCCTGTGTCGTGCTGATAGACTATAGTTCCGCCGACATAGACAATGGGTGCTTCTTTCGGACGACGTACAGTGTTTCAGAGCATTGTATGCCCCTTATCATAGCTCTGCTTTACCACATGCTCCTACTTGGACTAAATTGTAACCTCCTGGAATGTTGTGCCTGTTTTTTTTCTGGGTTCCATTTTACGTACCTATCATTGATAAATCTTCTGCGGGACCGGGGGGGATACGGGCCGGCATCTTCTTATGACTCTTGTTTTATTATTTTATTGACGTTTCTCTTTTCATTTTGTTTTTGTTATTCTTTTAATTTTGTTTTCGTTTGACATTTATTTTGATTTATTATGATATAGGCCTATATATAATTTTTTTCATCACTTTGTGTTCTATTTTGTATGTAACTTTAATTGATTTCGTTTTATTTTGTATATATTGCGGGGTTTTAAGTTGGTTTTTGTATTTGTTTATAATTAATATTTTGATTTCGATTATTTATCCCAACTCAACATTCCGTCGTCTGCTTTGCCGGATGCGTTATTGGCAGTCGGCTCATGCATATATATACGGGTGTGAAAAATTGTCGTTGTCAGTTGATGAGGAACAATTGTCGGCCTCTATGGAGCTAACACTTTTAGGAAAAATTTCTCCATCGTCCATGGTAAACAGCAGTGAACCGATTAGCATTGCAAGCATTAACGTATACAGCAGGCGTAGACCGACCTAGTATAATATGTATATACTAAGTCGCTCTACGCCTGTTGTATATGGTAATGCTTGCAATGCTATAAACCGATACACTCACTGAATGTAAACAACTCTATTGACGTCACCAAAGATGCCAAATCCACGGGAAGATAAGTCATGTATAGCTTTTAACATTGGTTGTTCGAGGCCCATGTTTTTTTAAATTCAATAAAATATTAAATTATCATTAAAACTTAATTAATTTACAGGAATTCTCTAAATCCCCTTTTTAAAACAATAAACCCGGTTTTAGCCCCATTACATTTGATCTTTAAATTTTACACTGGCAACAACGGGCCACCATAGATATGAAAATCTATATCAAGATATAAACTCAGACTTGACTAGGATGGCTCCGAGTTTTCACCAGAGCTTCTAGCTGGGCGAATGTTTCTAACCTAGTGACAGAGCCAAACGTTAACATTACGACATGTCTACTGATGCCAGAGAAGTCAATCTTCATATTCGAGACCGCAAAGGGAGGTAAGCATGTGGCCACGATTGGATTTGCCAATCTGAAATGCAATCGAAACAGAGAAGTTAATCTTCGTATTTGAGACTTAGTACTGAAACAAAGGGTAAGCATGTGAGCACGATTGTCTTAAATAGGGATTGATCCTACTGCCGTTTCTTTGAGATATCAACGTGGAAAGCCTAGACATAAAGGGATCGCAAGGTTTAAAGAGTCGTATCGTGGCATCCTTTACTCTACACCCAGGGGGGTTATCATTCATATATTACGATATCATTCACAAGGCAAGGAAGCCAGACTCAACATTGTTTAAACTGAACTGCATTTACAGAGTTGTAAAATATGCGTATCATTTAACTTTTTACAATTACATGTACCCATAACAAATGTGAAATTTTATAGTGAAAAACAACGATGTAATTAATAAATGCACATTTTTTTAATTTCTTTATTGACCCATATTATGAAATAAAAACATCTAAAAATTTTTAGAACACATCTCAAATTAAACACACAAAGAGTCAGAGTGGCTAGTATGGGAGAGTGGCTTCCCCTGCAGGAACTCTTCAGGTTAGCTTTACCGAGTGGCTTGTTTTCTAATCGATGATGGTGATGTCAAGCTACTGGTAATAGTGGGGACGTTTTGTGTTTAATAGTGGGGACGTTCTGGGTTGACTTGTGGACGTTTTGAGTGGGGACGTTTTGGGTGGTGTTCGCCGATCCGACAACGTTCTTTTTTCAGTTTGTTGTTGTTGTTGTTGTTGTTGTAAAACATATGGCATGAGCGGGTAGATCAAACTTTTGGTGCGAACTAAACAGGTTGGGGAAAGTCGCCGATCGACGGGTTGTCCATCGATTGACGGACAAACCGTCGAACGACGGACAATAGAGCCCGTCGATCGGTGGGCTAAGTTTGGACAAAAATGACAATTTCCTCTCTATCTGCCATCATTCGCGTTTTCGCCGAACTATCGAGTTCTACGACAACAGTGCATGTCCCAAGCTTGTTGTTAATGGCTAGATCTAACTTCAAAGTCAACTCGCCGCGTGCGCCACAGCCGGTGAAATTTATTTCTTAAAAGTCTAAAACAAATTGCGCCATTTTAAGCAAGTGTTTTAAAATAAACCGATATATCTACTCACATGCTTCACCTATCCACGTGTAGTGCACGCTCTGTAGTTTCCAAAAATGACCACGAGGCGTAAATCCATGCCCAAGTTAGGCGGAAATTGGCGGAAGAACTAGGAACGACATCTACCAAAAATGGTACGGCAAAGGTCAACTGAGGTCAATCAGAAGAGTGACAGGAAGTTCCATATTAGTGCTGCACTCCTCCAGTTCTTCAACAATTTTCGCTTTACGTGGGCATGGATTTACGCCTCGTGGTCATTTTTGGAAACGACAGAGCGTGCACTACACGTGGATAGGTGAAGCATGTGAGTAGATATATCAGTTTATTTTAAAACACTTGCTTAAAATGGCGCAATTTGTTTTAGACTTTTAAGAAATAAATTTCACCGGCTGTGGCGCACGCGGCGAGTTGACTTTGAAGTTAGATCTAGCCTTTAACAACAAGCTTGGGACATGCACTGTTGTCGTAGAACTCGATAGTTCGGCGAAAACGCGAATGATGGCAGATAGAGAGGAAATTGTCATTTTTGTCCAAACTTAGCCCACCGATCGACGGGCTCTATTGTCCGTCATTCGACGGTTTGTCCGTCAATCGATGGACAACCCGTCGATCGGCGACTTTCCCCAACCTGCTAAAATCTTCATATGGATTATTGTGAACAGATCTGCCAAGATGGAAATCCAAGCCATTTCGTTGATACCAGTGATCCCAAAACTTTAGTTGGATGAGATTTGTGAACTGTGCCCTGTCAGATGCTGAGCAAAATCTCCCGGCAAAATCTCAAAATCATCTAATGCCGTGATGGACGTGTATACGGTACTGTAGTTTTGAAAATCAGGCAAGTTTCTAAAGATATTGTGTATTTCTCATACCTGCAATATTCTATATAATTGGTAAATGCAATGAATAAAGAACATAGTTGGAAAGAAGTTGATGAATTTTTTTAAAAGATGAGATGATTGATTGTGTAGAATTTAACTTTCAAATTCAACTAAGAGTTTAAGATAGGCCTACTCTTAATATGTCTGTAGGTGAAAATTCACCGCCCTTCGCCCTTTATGAGAACCTGTAATCTGTAAGGCATAATAGTGGTGAAAACCCAAAATACTAGTATTTTTAGTAGTAACACGAAAAACAGCAGACAATTTTCTGTATTTTGTCCAGATATCAGAAGTTAGGAACTTTGTATTTGTGTCACAATTTGAAAGTTTAGGCGTTATTTTGTGTTTTTAATTTGAAATTGAAAATTTGATTTATTAGTTACCTGCAATGTAAACAAATTGTGAGCTTGCAGGGCATGTGCACTAGTTCGACAATGATTTGGACTGTGTAAGCGCGCTAACTGTACAAAATTATTATCTGAAAAATAAGGAAGACAAAAAGCCTGCCCATAAATGTGAGATTGTAAACAAACACAAAAAAGATCTGAACTGAGTAATCAAACAAAGGCTACATGTATTTCTTAACACTTCCATACATAAATTACCAACCCTGGAATCACTAAGAAAATTCTTATTAACACTTCGCTGGAGCAATAACGAATAATTTCTTCATTTTTAATTTAATTCACGAACAAAATAAGAAATTGTCTCCAAAATCGTTAAATTTGTCAGTTTTATATTTGTTAATAATCACAGAATAAGGCTGTCAGTACAGTCAATAGACTAAAAAAAATCTTGGAGTATAATATTTAAATGATGTTGAAAACTTTTCGGTGCGGACAATTGAAACAGACCAGTTGTATGAACCCTGTTGATCAATGTTTCAACTTATTTATCGAAACAATTTTCTCTCTGTTGTAGTCGAAACTTTGTATTGCTGTGGTCAGTATCCTGATGTTCAATTTGTGTATGAAAAGTATCTGTTGAGTCGTTAGCTGAAAAACCACAGAATAAAACTGCCAACTGAAGGGCGTGATAGAGACAAGAGAGTCTCATCTGAATCTAGCAAGGTCAAGGCCAATATAAAGAATGTTGGAAACAATAAGTATAGTTAAGAAAGACCGCAAAAGTGACAAATCTGTTATTGGTAAAAAAAAGGTTAAATATCGCAAGAAAGACCATCTAACTGACAAACGTATGACTCATATTGTGGAGAAAACCACCCATATCAGAACTCGAACAGGAGTGAAAACCTTTCAGTGTACAATGTGTGATTACAGATGTAGTGTGAAGTGTAATCTAACCGCCCATATCAGAACACATACTGGAGAACAACCTTTCCAGTGTACCATGTGTGATTACAGATGTAGTGTGAAGAGTTCTCTAACCATCCATATCAGAACACATACAGGAGAGCAACCTTTCCAGTGTACAATGTGTGATTACAGATGTAGTGCGAAGAGTTCTCTGACCAAACATATCAGAACACACACTGGAGAAAAACCTTTTCAGTGTACAATGTGTGATTACAGATGTAGTGAGAAGAGTTCTCTAACCAGACATATCAGAACACATACAGGAGAACAACCTTTCCAGTGTACAATGTGCGATTACAGATGTAGTGTGAAGAGTTCTCTGACCAAACATATCAGAACACACACTGGAGAAAAACCTTTTCAGTGTACAATGTGTGATTACAGATGTAGTGAGAAGAGTTCTCTAACCAGACATACCAGAACGCATACAGGAGAACAAACTTTTCAGTGTAAAATGTGTAATTACAGATGTAGTTTGAAGTGTTCTCTAATCAAACATATGAGAACACATACAGGAGAACAACCTTTTCAGTGTACAATGTGTGATTACAGATTTAGTCAAAAGGGTGATCTAACCAGACATATAAGAACTCATACAGGAGAACAACCTTTTCAGTGTACAATTTGTGATTACAGATGTAGTGTGAAGTTTAATCTAACCAAACATATCAGAACACATACAGGAGAACAACCTTTTCAGTGTACTATGTGTGATTACAGATGTAGTGTGAAGAGTTCTCTAACCAAACATACCAGAACACATACAGGAGAACAACCTTTTCAGTGTACAATGTGTGATTTCAGATGTAGTAGAAAGAATAATCTAACCAGACATATCAGAACACATACAGGGGAAAAACCTTTTCAGTGCACAATTTGTGATTACAGATGTAGTTTGAAGTTTAATCTAACCAAACATATCAGAACACATACAGGAGAACAACCTTTTCAGTGTACAATGTGTGATTACAGATGTAGTGTGAAGAGTTCTCTAACCACCCATATCAGAACACATACAGGAGAACAACGTCTTTAGTGTACAATGTGTGATTACAGATGTAGTCAGAAGAATACTCTAGCCAAACATATCAGAACACATACAGGAGAAAAACCTGTTAAGTGCACAATGTGTGATTACAGATTTAGTCAAAAGGGTGATCTAGCCAAACATATCAGAACACATACAGGAGAACAACGTCTTTAGTGTACAATGTGTGATTTCAGATGTAGTAGAAAGAATAATCTAACCACCCATATCAGAACACATACAGGAGAACAACCTTTTCAGTGTACAATGTGTAATTACAGATGTAGTGTGAAGAGTAATCTAACAAGCCATATCAGAACACATACAGGAGAAAAACCTTTTCAGTGTACAATGTGTAATTACAGATGTAGTGTGAAGAGTAATCTAACAAGCCATATCAGAACACATACAGGAGAAAAACCTTTTCAGTGTACAATGTGTAATTACAGATGTAGTGTGAAGAGTAATCTAACCACCCATATCAGAACACATACAGGAGAAAAACCTTTTCAGTGCACAATGTGTGATTACAGATGTAGTGTGAAGAGTAATCTAACCACCCATATCAGAACACATACAAGAGAACAACCTTTTCAGTGTACTATGTGTGATTACAGATGTAGTTTGAAGTGTTCTCTAATCAAACATATGAGAACACATACAGGAGAACAACCTTTTCAGTGTACAATGTGTGATTACACATGTAGTCAGAAAAGTCATCTAACCACCCATATTAGAACACATACAGGAGAACAACCTTTTCAGTGCACAATGTGTGATTTCAGATGTAGTGAGAAGAGTTCTCTAACAACCCATATCAGAACACATACAGGAGAAAAACCTTTTCAGTGCACAATGTGTGATTACAGATGTAGTGTGAAGAGTAATCTAACCACCCATATCAGAACACATACAGGAGAATAACCTTTTCACTGTACAATGTGGGATTAGTGAATAAAGGTGTGTCAAGAAAGAAGATTTAATTTTATTAAACATCTTTAAAAAAGGATTCTGAATTAAATGCTTCAACTAATAGCGATAACAATGAAATTGTTTGGGACAATGAGATTTCTTTAACTTGTCAATGTTTGTATTTTAGATACATTTCTTATTAAGGACTTTTAGATAATTTTATGAATTTAGCTCACTTTCCAGTATTTTAACTAAATATCAAACAATTTTAATTACTGTAGTTCAAATTTACAGAGCTTTTCAGAGCAGCTGTATTTTTTACTCGAGTTGCCAGGTCGTGCCCAAAGTGCCAGGTTTCCTCCCCCACTTAACCTGGTAACGCCGCCATATGTGCGAAATAATTTTGAATGCGGCGTAAAACACCTATCAATCAATCAGAGCAGCTTTTATATCTGATGAGACCCGGGGCTCGTTTCACAAATCATGTGCATCACAAAAGAAGCCTTGTTGCCACTGGATACCATAGGGAAGAGATACGACGTCATGGTAACAGAGATTGATCTTACTTTGCGACGGCTTCGTGAAACGATCACCAGCTGCTGGTAAAAGCTAATGAAACCTACAAGCAATCTAAAAAAGGGATTGATCCTACTGCCATTCGTTGAGATCTCGTGTATAAGATCACGTAGAATGGCACGAGATCTCGATTGATCTACAAGTGGTTCTACATGAGGCATCTGCCTGTTTAGTTGGGTTTTACTTGACAAATATAGTAGTCTGTTTTGGAAACCGCAAAGAAAGTTATTTTCTATACAAAATATTTTTCTATCAATCTAATATTTTCTACTTATTTACAATTTTAATTAAAAAACATGCTAATGAACAACATGAATTCTTGTGGTTTTTCTATTTAGTTAGTTATTAGTGTAGGCTATGTCTGGTCTATATCTCAACTTTTTTAGAAGGTCAAAATAACAGTATTCTAGCTTCCTATTTTAGGAATTAGACTAATGTCAGAAAGACACTTTGATCTTTCTTTTTCTTTCAAACAGACTGGATTTCTCCGTTGTATTTGACATGTGCTGGACTAGCCTAGCAAGCATTACTATATCCCGCAGGCGTATAGTACTATATACAGTTGCTGTATACTTACAGTATATGGTAATGCTAGTGGCCGACTGTCTGAGGCACACAAAACCGATTCAATGTTTCTGACCGACTACGAAATTATCTCACCGGCTGTCTGGCATTTCGACAACTGTGACCCAACCAAACATAATCCAGCTTTTCGACAATCTATGATAAGAAGTTTTCCTAATTCTTAAATCCAGATCTAACCTCTATGACCAATGGTCGACATTTTTATCCTTTGGAATGGAGTTGGAGAGGTCGATTGATCATGTGACTTATAAAGCATTCGACAAAAAATCGTGGATTTTTACCTGGTATTTGTTCGCAATCTACGAGCCTTTTTATTACTCTCTTAGCAAGAGCTATCGTTAGTTACATAGAATAATTCAAACACTGTGAAACTCTCTTTCAGCGTGGGTTCCATACAAATGATAAAAAAATGAAGACATCACCACGTCGTCAGTTGTTTCGGAACAACACAAGCTTTCGACACCAATACCGGTGTCTTCGTCAAGTGTTTTCTCAGTTGGTTCCGTCGGTGGATTGATTGATTGATGTTTAATTATACGCCAGTCTTGGTTATTGTGTGTGTGTTGGGGGGGGGGGGGGGCTATTTGCCGGACGTGTTTAGGCCTGAGTGGCATTCGAACCTGGGATTCATCGGTGGAAGTTCGGTGTCTGATTGAGAGACTATCACTCAGCAGAACAACCGCCTGTGACGTGCTGGTAGACTATAGTTCTGCCGACAGAACCGCCTTTGTCGTGCTGGTAGACTATAACTCTACTGACAGAACCGCCTGTGTCGTGCTGGTAGACTATAGTTCTGCCAACAGAACCGCCTGTGTCGTGCTGGTAGACTATAGTTCTGCCGACAGAACCGCCTATGTCGTGCTGCTAGACTATAGTTCCGCTGACAGAACCACCTGTGTTGCGCTGGTAGACTATAGTTCTACCGACAGAACCGCCTGTGTCGAGCTGGTTTACTATAGCTCTACCGACAGAACCGCCTGTGTCGTGCTGGTAGACTATAAATCTACCAACAGAATCGCCTGTGTCGTGCTGGTAGACTATAAGTATGCCGACAGAACCGACTGTGTCGTGTTGGTAGACTAGAGCTCTGCCGACAGAACCGCCTGTGTCGTGCGGGTAGACTATAGTTCTGCCGACAGAACCGCCTGTGTCGTGCTGGTAGACTACAGCTCTAGCGACAGAACCGCCTGTGTCGTGCTGGTAGACCATAGCTCTACCGACAGAACCTCCAGTGTCGTGCGGGTAGACTATAGTTCTGCCGACAGAACCGCCTGTGTCGTGCTGGTAGACTACAGCTCTACCGACAGAACCGCCTGTGTCGTGCTGGTAGACTATAGTTCTGCCGACAGAACCGCCTCGGTCGTGCTGGTAGACCATATCTCTACCGACAGAACCACCTGTGTCGTGCTGGTAGACTATAGCTCTACCGGCAGAACCTGGTATTTGTTCGCAATCTACGAGCCTTTTTATTACTCTCTTAGCAAGAGCTATCGTTAGTTACATAGAATAATTCAAACACTGTGAAACTCTCTTTCAGCGTGGGTTCCATACAAATGATAAAAAAATGAAGACATCACCACGTCGTCAGTTGTTTCGGAACAACACAAGCTTTCGACACCAATACCGGTGTCTTCGTCAAGTGTTTTCTCAGTTGGTTCCGTCGATGGATTGATTGATTGATGTTTAATTATACGCCAGTCTTGGTTATTGCGTGTATGTTGGGGGGGGGGGCTATTTGCCGGACGTGTTTAGGCCTGAGTGGCATTCGAACCTGGGATTCATCGGTGGAAGTTCGGTGTCTGATTGAGAGACTATCACTCAGCAGAACAACCGCCTGTGACGTGCTGGTAGACTATAGTTCTGCCGACAGAACCGCCTTTGTCGTGCTGGTAGACTATAACTCCACTGACAGAACCGCCTGTGTCGTGCTGGTAGACTATAGTTCTGCCAACAGAACCGCCTGTGTCGTGCTGGTAGACTATAGTTCTGCCGACAGAACCGCCTATGTCGTGCTGCTAGACTATAGTTCCGCTGACAGAACCGCCTGTGTTGCGCTGGTAGACTATAGTTCTACCGACAGAACCGCCTGTGTCGAGCTGGTTTACTATAGCTCTACCGACAGAACCGCCTGTGTCGTGCTGGTAGACTATAAATCTACCAACAGAATCGCCTGTGTCGTGCTGGTAGACTATAAGTATGCCGACAGAACCGACTGTGTCGTGTTAGTAGACTAGAGCTCTGCCGACAAAACCGCCTGTGTCGTGCGGGTAGACTATAGTTCTGCCGACAGAACCGCCTGTGTCGTGCTGGTAGAATACAGCTCTAGCGACAGAACCGCCTGTGTCGTGCTGGTAGACCATAGCTCTACCGACAGAACCTCCAGTGTCCTGCTGGTAGACTACAGTTCTGCCGACAGAACCGCCTGTGTCGTGCGGGTAGACTATAGTTCTGCCGACAGAACCGCTTGTGTCGTGCTGGTAGACTACAGCTCTACCGACAGAACCGCCTGTGTCGTGCTGGTAGACTATAGTTCTGCCGACAGAACCGCCTCGGTCGTGCTGGTAGACCATATCTCTACCGACAGAACCACCTGTGTCGTGCTGGTAGACTATAGCTCTACCGACAGAACCGCCTGTGTCGTGCTGGTAGACTGTAGGTCTGCCGACATAACTGCCTGTGTTGTGCTGGTAGACTATAGTTCTGCCGACAGAACCGCGTGTGTTGTGCTGGTAGACTATAGTTCTGCCGACAGAACCGCCTGTGTTGCGTGGGTAGACTATAGTTCTGCCGACAGAACCGCCTGTGTCGTGCTGGTAGACTACAGCTCTACCGACAGAACCGCCTGTGTCGTTCTGGTAGACTATAGTTCTGCCGACAGAACCGCCTGTGTCGTGCTGTTAGACCATAGGTCTACCGACAAAACCACCTGTGACGTGCTGGTAGACTATAGCTCTACCAACAGAACCGCCTGTGTCGTGCTGGTAGACTATAGTTCTGCAGACAGAACCGCCTGTGTTGTGCTGGTAGACTAAAGTTCTGTCGACAGAACTGCCTGTGTCGTGCTGGTTTACTATAGTTCCGCCGACAGAACCGCCTGTGTCGTGCAGGTAGACTATAGCTCTGCCGACAGAACCGCCTGTGTCGTGCGGGTAGAATATAGCTCTATTGGCAGAACCGCCTGTGTCGTGCTGGTAGACTGTAGTTCTGCTGACATAACTGCCTGTGTTGTGCTGGTAGACTATAGTTCTGCCAACAGAACCGCGTGTGTTGTGCTGGTAGACTATAGTTCTGCCGACAGAACCGCCTTTGTCGCGCGGGTAGACTATAGTTCTGCCGACAGAACCGCCTGTGTCGTGCTGGTAGACTACAGCTCTACCGACAGAACCGCCTGTGTCGTGCTGGTAGACTATAGTTCTGCCGACAGAACCGCCTCGGTCGTGCTGGTAGACCATATCTCTACCGACAGAACCACCTGTGTCGTGCTGGTAGACTATAGCTCTACCGGCAGAACCGCCTGTGTCGTGCTGGTAGACTGTAGTTCTGCCGACATAACTGCCTGTGTTGTGCTGGTAGACTATAGTTCTGCCGACAGAACCGCGTGTGTTGTGCTGGTAGACTATAGTTCTGCCGACAGAACCGCCTGTGTCGCGTGGGTAGACTATAGTTCTGCCGACAGAACCGCCTGTGTCGTGCTGGTAGACTACAGCTCTACTGACAGAACCGCCTGTGTCGTGCTGGTAGACTATAGTTCTGCCGACAGAACCGCCTGTGTCGTGCGGGTAGACTATAGTTCTGCCGACAGAACCGCCTGTGTCGTGCTGGTAGACTACATCAGCTCTACCGACAGAACCGCCTGTGTCGAGCTGGTAGACTATAGTTCTGCCGACAGAACCGCCTGTGTCGTGCCGGTAGACTATAGTTCTGCCGGCTGAACCACCTGTGTTGTGCTGGTTTACTATAGCTCTACCGACAGAGCCGCATCTGCCGCGCTGGTAGACTATAGTTCTGCCGACAGAACCGCCTGTGTCGTGCTGGTTGACTATAGCTCTACTGCCAGAGCCGCCTTTGTCCTGCTGGTAGACTATAGGTCTACCGACAGAACCGCCTGTGTTGTGCTGGTAGACTATAGTTCTGCCGACAGAACCGCCTGTGTCGTGCAGGTAGACTATAGTTCTACCGACATATCCGCCTGTGTCGTACTGATAGACTATAGTTCCGCCGAGAGAACCGCCTGTGTTGTGCTGGTAGACTATAGTTCTTCCGACAAAACCGCCTATGTCGTGCTGGTAGACTGTAGTTCCGCCGACAGAACCGCCTGTGTTGTGCTGGTAGACTATAGTTCTGCCGACAGAACCGCGTGTGTTGTGCTGGTAGACTATAGTTCTGCCGACAGAACCGCCTGTGTCGTGCGGGTAGACTATAGTTTTGCCGACAGAACCGCCTTTGTCGTGCTGGTAGACTACAGCTCTACCGACAGAACCGCCTGTGTTGTGCTGGTAGACTATAGTTCTGCCGACAGAACTGCCTGTGTCGTGCGGGTAGACTATAGTTTTGCCGACAGAACCGCCTTTGTCGTGCTGGTAGACTACAGCTCTACCGACAGAACCGCCTGTGTTGTGCTGGTAGACTATAGTTCTGCCGACAGAACCGCCTGTGTCGTGCTGGTAGACCATAGCTCTACCGGCAGAACCACCTGTGTTGTACGGGTAGACTATAGTTCTGCCGACAGAACCGCCTGTGTCGTGCTGGTAGACCATAGCTCTACCGACAGAACCGCCTGTGTCGTGCTGGTAGACTATAGTTCTGCCGACAGAACCGCCTGTGTCGTGCTGGTAGATTATAGTTCTGCCGACAGAACCGCCTGTGTTGTGCTGGTAGACTATAGCTCTGCTGACAGAACTGCCTGTGTCGTGCTGGTTTACTATAGTTCTGCCGACAGAACCACCTGTGTTGTGCTGGTAGACTATAGTTTTGCCGACAGATCCGCCTGTGTCGTGTTGATAGACTATAGTTCTGCCAACAGATCCGCCTGTGTCGTGCTGGTAGACCATAGTTCTGCCGGCTGAACCACCTATGTTGTGCTGGTTTACTATAGCTCTACCGACAGAACCGCCTGTGCCGCGCTGGTAGACTATAGTTCTGCCGACAGAACCGCCTGCGTCGTGCTGGTTGACTATAGCTCTACTGCCAAAGCCGCCTTTGTCGTGCTGGTAGACTATAGCTCTACCGACATAACCGCCTGTGTCGTGCTGATAGACTATAGTTCCGCCGACATAGACAATGGGTGCTTCTTTCTGACGACGTACAGTGTTTCAGAGCATTGTATGCCCCTTATCATAGCTCTGCTTTACCACATGCTCCTACTTGGATTAAATTGTAACCTCCTGGAATGTTGTGCCTGTTTTTTTTCTGGGTTCCATTTTACGTACCTATCATTGATAAATCTTCTGCG
Source organism: Lepidochitona cinerea (assembly GCA_963971465.1). Classification (NCBI taxonomy): domain Eukaryota; kingdom Metazoa; phylum Mollusca; class Polyplacophora; order Chitonida; family Tonicellidae; genus Lepidochitona; species Lepidochitona cinerea. The sequence goes on from OZ020565.1 coordinate 725,498, forward strand.
GGACCGGAGGGGGGGGGGATACGGACCGGCATCTTCTTATGACTCTTGTTTTATTATTTTATTGACGTTTCTCTTTTCATTTTGTTTTTGTCATTCTTTTAATTTTGTTTTCGTTTGACATTTATTTTGATTTATTATGATATAGGCCTATATATACTTTTTTTCATCACTTTGTGTTCTATTTTGTATGTAACTTTAATTGATTTCGTTTTATTTTGTATATATTACGGGGTTTTAAGTTGGTTTTTGTATTTGTTTATAATTAATATTTTGATTTCGATTATTCCCCCCCCCCCCTCGCCCCTTTTATTTTCTATTATTTTAAAGGTGAAATATACATATTTCATTTAAATCTGGAACGAATTGCTCCTACAATATATTTATGCTCGTAACTGTTAGCCAGCCACAAGCTTTGTCTCGTATCAGGCTTTTTTAAATTTTTAATGAAATAACTCAAGCCTGTAAATTCTTGAAATCTGAGAATCAAAATGAATACATGGTCGGACTCAGTTTCCATCATTTCCCGAAAGATGAAGAGCTTAGGAAAAAAATGCTTACCCTGAAGATGAATTAAACGGGCGGATTTTATCCCAACTCAACATTCCGTCGTCTGCTTTGCCGGATGCGTTATTGGCAGTCGGCTCATGCATATATATACGGGTGTGAAAAATTGTCGTTGTCAGTTGATGAGGAACAATTGTCGGCCTCTATGGAGCTAACACTTTTAGGAAAAAATTCTCCATCGTCCATGGTAAACAGCAGTAAACCGATTAGCATTGCAAGCATTAACGTATACAGCAGGCGTAGACCGACCTAGTATAATATGTATATAGTAAGTCGCTCTACGCCTGTTGTATATGGTAATGCATGCAATGCTATAACCCACTATAAACTCACTAAATGTAAACAACTCTATTGACGTCACCAAAGATGCCAAATCCACGGGGAGATAAGTCATGTATAGCTTTTAACATTGGTTGTTCGAGGCCCATGTTTTCTAAGTTCAATAAAAAATTAGATTATCAGTAAAACTTAATTTTTGTGGTCTTAAGTTAATTACAGGAACCCTCTAAATTCCTTTTTTTAAACAATAAACCCGGTTTTAGCCCCATTACATCTGATCTTTAAATTTTAGACTGGCAACAATGTTAGTAGACTAGAGCTCTGCCGACAAAACCGCCTGTGTCGTGCGGGTAGACTATAGTTCTGCCGATAGAACCGCCTGTGTCGTGCTGGTAGACTACAGCTCTAGCGACAGAACCGCCTGTGTCGTGCTGGTAGACCATAGCTCTACCGACAGAACCTCCAGTGTCCTGCTGGTAGACAACAGTTCTGCCGACAGAACCGCCTGTGTCGTGCGGGTAGACTATAGTTCTGCCGACAGAACCGCTTGTGTCGTGATGGTAGACTACAGCTCTACCGACAGAACCGCCTGTGTCGTGCTGGTAGACTATAGTTCTGCCGACAGAACCGCCTCGGTCGTGCTGGTAGACCATATCTCTACCGACAGAACCACCTGTGTCGTGCTGCTAGACTATAGCTCTACCGGCAGAACCGCCTGTGTCGTGCTGGTAGACTGTAGTTCTGCCGACATAACTGCCTGTGTTGTGCTGGTAGACTATAGTTCTGCCGACAGAACCGCGTGTGTTGTGCTGGTAGACTATAGTTCTGCCGACAGAACCGCCTGTGTCGCGTGGGTAGACTATAGTTCTGCCGACAGAACCGCCTGTGTCGTGCTGGTAGACTACAGCTCTACCGACATAACTGCCTGTGTTGTGCTGGTAGACTATAGTTCTGCCGACAGAACCGCGTGTGTTGTGCGGGTAGACTATAGTTCTGCCGACAGAACCGCCTGTGTCGTGCTGGTAGACTACAGCTCTACCGACAGAACCGCCTGTGTCGTGCTGGTAGACTATAGTTCTGCCGACAGAACCGCCTGTGTCGTGCGGGTAGACTATAGTTCTGCCGACAGAACCGCCTGTGTCGTGCTGGTAGACTACATCAGCTCTACCGACAGAACCGCCTGTGTCGAGCTGGTAGACTATAGTTCTGCCGACAGAACCGCCTGTGTCGTGCCGGTAGACCATAGTTCTGCCGGCTGAACCACCTGTGTTGTGCTGGTTTACTATAGCTCTACCGACAGAACCGCATCTGCCGCGCTGGTAGACTATAGTTCTGCCGACAGAACCGCCTGTGTCGTGCTGGTTGACTATAGCTCTACTGCCAGAGCCGCCTTTGTCCTGCTGGTAGACTATAGGTCTACCGACAGAACCGCCTGTGTTGTGCTGGTAGACTATAGTTTTGCCGACAGAACCGCCTGTGTCGTGCAGGTAGACTATAGTTCTACCGACATATCCGCCTGTGTCGTACTGATAGACTATAGTTCCGCCGAGAGAACCGCCTGTGTTGTGCTGGTAGACTATAGTTCTTCCGACAAAACCGCCTATGTCGTGCTGGTAGACTGTAGTTCCGCCGACAGAACCGCCTGTGTTGTGCTGGTAGACTATAGTTCTGCCGACAGAACCGCGTGTGTTGTGCTGGTAGACTATAGTTCTGCCGACAGAACCGCCTGTGTCGTGCGGGTAGACTATAGTTTTGCCGACAGAACCGCCTTTGTCGGGCTGGTAGACTACAGCTCTACCGACAGAACCGCCTGTGTTGTGCTGGTAGACTATAGTTCTGCCGACAGAACCACCTGTGTCGTGCTGGTAGACCATAGCTCTACCGACAGAACCACCTGTGTTGTACTGGTAGACTATAGTTCTGCCGACAGAACCGCCTGTGTCGTGCTGGTAGACCATAGCTCTACCGACAGAACCGCCTGTGTCGTGCTGGTAGACTATAGTTCTGCCGACAGAACCGCCTGTGTCGTGCTGGTAGATTATAGTTCTGCCGACAGAACCGCCTGTGTTGTGCTGGTAGACTATAGCTCTGCTGACAGAACTGCCTGTGTCGTGCTGGTTTACTATAGTTCTGCCGACAGAACCACCTGTGTCGTGCTGGTAGACCATAGTTCTGCCGGCTGAACCACCTATGTTGTGCTGGTTTACTATAGCTCTACCGACAGAACCGCCTGTGCCGCGCTGGTAGACTATAGTTCTGCCGACAGAACCGCCTGTGTCGTGCTGGTTGACTATAGCTCTACTGCCAAAGCCGCCTTTGTCGTGCTGGTAGACTATAGCTCTACCGACATAACCGCCTGTGTCGTGCTGATAGACTATAGTTCCGCCGAGAGAACCGACTGTGTCGTGCTGATAGACTATATTTCCGCCGACATAGACAATGGGTGCTTCTTTCTGACGACGTACAGTGTTTCAGAGCATTGTATGCCCCTTATCATAGCTCTGCTTTACCACATGCTCCTGCTTGGATTAAATTGTAACCTCCTGGAATGTTGTGCCTGTTTTTTTTCTGGGTTCCATTTTACGTACCTATCATTGATAAATCTTCTGCGGGACCGGAGGGGGGGGGGGGGATACGGGCCGGCATGTTCTTATGACTCTTGTTTTATTATTTTATTGACGTTTCTCTTTTCATTTTGTTTTTGTCATTCTTTTAATTTTGTTTTCGTTTGACATTTATTTTGATTTATTATGATATAGGCCTATATATACTTCATCACTTTGTGTTCTATTTTGTATGTAACTTTAATTGATTTCGTTTTATTTTGTATATATTACGGGGTTTTAAGTTGGTTTTTGTATTTGTTTATAATTAATATTTTGATTTCGATTATTCCCCCCCCCCCTCGCCCCTTTTATTTTCTATTATTTTAAAGGTGAAATATACATATTTCATTTAAATCTGAAACGAATTGCTCCTACAATATATTTATGCTCGTAACTGTTAGCCAGCCACAAGCTTTTGTCTCGTATCAGGCTTTTTAAAATTTTTAATGAAATAACTCAAGCCTGTAAATTCTTGAAATCTGAGAATCAAAATGAATACATGGTCCGACTCAGTTTCCATCATTTCCCGAAAGATGAAGAGCTTAGGAAAAAAATGTTTACCCTGAAGATGAATTAAACGGGCGGATTTTATCCCAACTCAACATTCCGTCGTCTGCTGTGCCGGATGCGTTATTGGCAGTCGGCTCATGCATATATATACGGGTGTGAAAAATTGTCGTTGTCAGTTGATGAGGAACAATTGTCGGCCTCTATGGAGCTAACACTTTTAGGAAAAATTTCTCCATCGTCCATGGTAAACAGCAGTAAACCGATTAGCATTGCAAGCATTAACGTATACAGCAGGCGTAGACCGACCTAGTACAATATGTATATAGTAAGTCGCTCTACGCCTGTTGTATATGGTAATGCATGCAATGCTATAAACCACTATAAACTCACTAAATGTAAACAACTCTATTGACGTCACCAAAGATGCCAAATCCACGGGGAGATAAGTCATGTATAGCTTTTAACATTGGTTGTTCGAGGCCCATGTTTTCTAAGTTCAATAAAAAATTAGATTATCAGTAAAACTTAATTTTTGTGGTCTTAAGTTAATTACAGGAACCCTCTAAATTCCTTTTTTTAAACAATAAACCCGGTTTTAGCCCCATTACATCTGATCTTTAAATTTTAGACTGGCAACAATAGGCCACCATAGAGAGACCGAGTTCTAATGCAAAGGGAGGTAAGCACGTGGGCACGATTGAATTTGCCAATCTAAAATGGAATCGAAACAGAGAAGTTAATCTTCGTATACAAGACTTAGTACTGAAACAAAGGGTAAGCATGTGGGCACGATTATCTTAAATAGGGATTGATCCAACTGCCGTTTCTTTGAGATATCAACGTGGAAAGCCTAGACATAAACGGATGTCGATCCGACAACATTCTTTTTTCAGTTTGTTGTTGTTGTAAAACATATGGCATGAGCGGGTAGATCAAACTTTTGGTGCGAACTAAAATCTTCATATGGATTATTGTGAACAGATCTACCAAGATGGAAATCCAAGCCATTTCGTTGATACCAGTGATCCCAAAACTTTAGTTGGATGAGATTTGTGAACTGTGCCCTGTCAGATGCTGAGCAAAATCTCCCGGCAAAATCTCAAAATCATCTGATGCCGTGATGGACGTGTATACGGTACTACTGTAGTTTTGAAAATCAGGCAAGTTTCTAAAGATATTGTGTATTTCTCATACCTGCAATATTCTATATAATTGGTAAATGCAATGAATAAAGAACATAGTTGGAAAGAAGCTGGTGATTTTTTTAAAAGATGAGATGATTGTGTAGAATTTAACTTCCAAATTCAACTAAGAGTTTAAGACAGTCATAATAAATATGTCTGTAGCCAGTGTAGGTGAAAATTCACTGCCCTTCGCCCTTTATGTGAACCGTTAATGCCTTATGGCATAATTGTGGCAAAAACCCAAAATACCAGTCACACAGTGGACAATTTTCTGTATTTTTCTCAGACATGAGAAGTTAGGAACTTTGTATTTGTGCCACAATTTCAAAGTTTAGGCGTTATTTTGTGTTTTTAATTTGAAATTGAAAATTTGATTTATTAGTTACCTGCAATGTAAACAAATTGTGAGCTTGCAGGGCATGTGCACTAGTTCGAGAATGATCTGAACTGTGTAAGCGCGCTAACTGTACAAAATTATTATCTGAAAAATAAGGAAGACAATAAGCCTGCCCATAAATGTGAGATTGTAAACAAACACAAAAAAGATCTGAACTGAGTAATCAAACAAAGGCTACATGTATTTCTTAACACTTCCAATAACGAATAATTTCTTCATTTTTCATTTAATTCAGGAATAAAATAAGAAATGGTCTCCAAAATCGTTAAATTTGTCAGTTTTATATTTGTTAATAATCACAGAATAAGGCTGTCAGTACAGTCAATAAACTAATAGAAATCTTGGAGTATTATATTTAAATGATGTTGAAAACTTTTCAGTGCGGAGAATTGAAACAGACCAGTTGTATGAACCCTGTTGATCAATGTTTCAACTTATTTATCGAAACAATTTTCTCTCTGTTGTAGTCGAAACTTTGTATTGCTGTGGTCAGTATCCTGATGTTCAATTTGTGACAAATCTGTTATCGGTAAAGGTTAAATATAGCAAGAAAGATCATCTAGCTGACAATATTATGACTCCTTTATCAGAGAAAACCACCTATATCAGAACTCACTCAGGAGAAAAAGTATTTCAGTGTACAATGTGTGATTACAGATGTGGTGGTAAGGGTGATCTAACCAGACATATCAGAACACATACAGGATAACAACCTTTTCAGTGTACAATGTGTGATTACAGATGTGGTGGTAAGGGTGATCTAACCAGACATATCAGAACACATACAGGAGAACAACCTTTTCTGTGTACAATGTGTGATTACAGATGTAGTATGAAGAGTAATCTAACCAGACATATGAGAACTCATACAGGAGAACAACCTTTTCTGTGTACAATGTGTGATTACAGATGTAGTAGGAAGAGTTCTCTAACCAACCATATGAGAACACATACAGGAGAACAACCTTTTCAGTGCACCATGTGTGATTACAGATGTAGTGTGAAGAGTTCTCTATCCAGGCATATCAGAACACATACAGGAGAACAACCTTTTCAGTGTACAATGTGTGATTACAGATGTGGTGGTAAGGGTGATCTAACCAGACATATCAGAACACATACAGGAGAACAACCTTTTCTGTGTACAATGTGTGATTACAGATGTAGTGTGAAGAGTTCTCTAACCAAACATATCAGAACACATACAGGAGAACAACCTTTTCAGTGTACAATGTGTGATTACAGATGTAGTGTGAAGAGTTCTCTAACCAAACATATCAGAACACATACAGGAGAAAAACCGTTTCATTGTACTTTGTGTGATTACAGATGTAGTGAGAAGAGTTCTCTAACCACCCATATCAGAACACATACAGGAGAACAACCATTTCAGTGTACTATGTGTGATTACAGATGTCGTCAGAAGGGTTCTCTAACCAAACATATCAGAACACATACAGGAGAAAAACCTTTTCAGTGTACAATGTGTGATTACAGATGTAGTAGGAAGAGTAACCTAACCAAACATATCAGAACACATACTGGAGAACAACCTTTTCAGTGTACAATGTGTGATTACAGATGTAGTGTGAAGAGTTCTCTAACCAAACATATCAGAAGTTCAGAACACATACAGGAGAAAAACTGTTTCAGTGTAAAATGTGTAATTACAGATGTAGTCAGAAGAATAATCTAACCGCCCATATCAGAACACATACTGGAGAACAACCTTTTCAGTGTACAATGTGTGATTACAGATGCAGTCAGAAGGGTGATCTAACCAGACATATCAGAACACACACAGGGGAACAACCTTTTCAGTGTACAATGTGTGATTACAGATGTAGTGTGAAAAGTTCTCTGACCAAACATATCAGAAGACACACTGGAGAAAAACCTTTTCAGTGTACAATGTGTGATTACAGATGTAGTCAGAATGGACATCTAACCATCCATATCAGAACACATGCAGGAGAATAACCTTTTCACTGTACAATGTGTGATTACAGATGTAGTCAGAATGGACATCTAACCATCCATATCAGAACACATGCAGGAGAATAACCTTTTCACTGTACAATGTGGGATTAGTGATTAAAGGTGTGTCTAGAAAGAAGATTTAATTTTACATTATAAAACATTTTTCAAAAAAGGATTCTGAATTAAATGCTTCAACTAATAGCGATAGCAATGAAATTGTTTGGGACACTGAGATTTCTTTAACTTGTCAATGTTTGTATTTTAGATACATTTCTTATTAAGGACTTTTAGATAATTTTATGAATTCAGCTCACTTTCCAGTATTTTAACTAAATATCAAACACTTTGAATTACTGTAGTTCAAATTTACAGAGCTTTTCAGAGCAGCTGTATTTTTTACTCGAGTTGCCAGGTCGTGCCCTAAGTGCCAGTTTTCCTCCCCCACTTAACCTGGTATCGCCGCCATATATGCGAAATAATTTTGAATGCGGCGTAAAACACCTATCAATCAATCAGAGCAGCTTTTATATCTGATGAGACCCGGGGCTCGTTTCACAAATCATGTGCATCACAAAAGAAGCCTTGTTGCCACTGGATACCATAATGAAGTGATACGACGTCATGGTAACAGAGATTGATCTTACTTTGCGACGGCTTCGTGAAACGATCACCAGCTGCTGGTAAAAGCTCATGAAACCTACAAGCAATCTAAAAAAGGGATTGATCCTACTGCCATTCGTTGAGATCTTGTGTATAAGATCACGTAGAATGGCACGAGATCTCGATTGATCTACAAGTGGTTCTACATGAGGCATCGGCCTGTTTAGTTGGGTTTTACTTGACAAATGTAGTAGTCTGTTTTGGCAACCGCAAATAAAGTTATTTTCTATACAAAATATTTTTCTATCAATCTAATATTTTCTACTAATTTACAATTTTAATTAAAAAACATGCTAATGAACATAATGAATTGCGTTCTTGTGTTTTTTCTATTTAGTTAGTTATTAGTGTAGGCTATGTCTGGTCTATATCTCAACTTTTTTAGAAGGTCAAAATAACAATATTCTAGTTTCCTATTTTAGAAATTAGACTAATGTCAGAAAGACAGTTTGATCTTTCTTTTTCTTTCAAACAGCTTGGATTTCTCCGTTGTATTTGACATGTGCTGGACTAGCCTAGCAAGCATTACTATATCCCGCAGGCGTATAGGACTATATACAGTTGCTGTATACTTACCGTATATGGTAATGCTAGTGGCCGACTGTCCGAGGCACACAAAACCGATTCAATGTTTATGACCGACTACGAAATTATCTCACCGGCTGTCTGGCATTTCGACAACTGTGACCCAACCAAACATAATCCAGCTTTTCGACAATCTATAATAAGAAGTTTCCCTAATTCTTAAGTCCAGATCTAACCTCTATGGCCAATGGTCGACATTTTTATCCTTTGGAATGGAGTTGGAGAGGTCGATTGATCATGTGACTTATAAAGTATTCGACAAAACATCATGGATTTTTACCTGGTATTTGTTCGCAATCTACGAGCCTTTTTATTACTCTCTTAGCAAGAGCTATCGTTAGTTACATAGAATAATTCAAACACTGTGAAACTCTCTTTCAGCGTGGGTTCCATACAAATGATAAAAAAATGAAGACATCACCACGTCGTCAGTTGTTTCGGAACAACACAAACTTTCGACACCAATACCGGTGTCTTCGTCAAGTGTTTTCTCAGTTGGTTCCGTCGATGGATTGATTGATTGATGTTTAATTATACGCCAGTCTTGGTGATTGTGTGTGTGTTGGGGGGGGGGGGGGGGGGGGGCTATTTGCCCGACGTGTTTAGGCCTGAGTGGCATTCGAACCTGGGATTCATCGGTGGAAGTTCGGTGTCTGATTGAGAGACTATCACTCAGCAGAACAACCGCCTGTGACGTGCTGGTAGACTATAGTTCTGCCAACAGAACCGCCTGTGTCGTGCTGGTAGACTATAGTTCTGCCGACAGAACCGCCTATGTCGTGCTGCTAGACTATAGTTCCGCTGACAGAACCGCCTGTGTTGCGCTGGTAGACTATAGTTCTACCGACAGAACCACCTGTGTCGAGCTGGTTTACTATAGCTCTACCGACAGAACCGCCTGTGTCGTGCTGGTAGACTATAAGTCTACCAACAGAATCGCCTGTGTCGTGCTGGTAGACTATAAGTATGCCGACAGAACCGACTGTGTCCTGTTGGTAGACTACAGCTCTGCCGACAGAACCGCCTGTGTCGTTCGGGTAGACTATAGTTCTGCCGACAGAACCTCCAGTGTCGTGCTGGTAGACTACAGCTCTAGCGACAGAACCGCCTGTGTCGTGCTGGTAGACCATAGTTCTGCCGACAGAACCGCCTCGGTCGTGCTGGTAGACCATAGCTCTACCGACAGAACCTCCAGTGTCCTGCTGGTAGACTACAGCTCTGCCGACAGAACCGCCTGTGTCGTGCGGGTAGACTATAGTTCTGCCGACAGAACCGCCTGTGTCGTGCTGGTAGACTACAGCTCTACCGACAGAACCGCCTGTGTCGTGCTGGTAGACTATAGTTCTGCCGACAGAACCGCCTCGGTCGTGCTGGTAGACCATATCTCTACCGACAGAACCACCTGTGTCGTGCTGGTAGACTATAGCTCTACCGGCAGAACCGCCTGTGTCGTGCTGGTAGACTATAGCTCTACCGGCAGAACCGCCTGTGTCGTGCTGGTAGACTGTAGTTCTGCCGACATAACTGCCTGTGTTGTGCTGGTAGATTATAGTCTACCAGCACGACACAGGCGGTTCTGTTGGCAGAACTATAGTCTACCAGCACGACACAGGCGGTTCTGTCAGTAGAGTTATAGTCTACCAGCACGACAAAGGCGGTTCTGTCGGCAGAACTATAGTCTACCAGCACGTCACAGGCGGTTGTTCTGCTGAGTGATAGTCTCTCAATCAGACACCGAACTTCCACCGATGAATCCCAGGTTCGAATGCCACTCAGGCCTAAACACGTCGGGCAAATAGCCCCCCCCCCCAACACACACACAATCACCAAGACTGGCGTATAATTAAACATCAATCAATCAATCCATCGACGGAACCAACTGAGAAAACACTTGACGAAGACACCGGTATTGGTGTCGAAAGTTTGTGTTGTTCCGAAACAACTGACGACGTGGTGATGTCTTCATTTTTTTATCATTTGTATGGAACCCACACATAACCACCTGTGTCGTGCTGATGTACTATAGTTCCGCCGAGAGAACCGCCTGTGTTGTGCTGGTAGACTATAGTTCTGCCGACAGAACCGCCTGTGTCGTGCTGGTAGACTGTAGTTCTGCCGACAGAACCGCCTGTGTTGTGCTGGTAGACTATAGTTCTGCCGACAGAACCGCCTGTGTCGTGCTGCTAGACTATAGTTCCGCTGACAGAACCGCCTGTGTTGCGCTGGTAGACTATAGTTCTACCGACAGAACCACCTGTGTCGAGCTGGTTTACTATAGCTCTACCGACAGAACCGCCTGTGTCGTGCTGGTAGACTACAAGTCTACCAACAGAATCGCCTGTGTCGTGCTGGTAGACTATAAGTATGCCGACAGAACCGACTGTGTCCTGTTGGTAGACTACAGCTCTGCCGACAGAACCGCCTGTGTCGTTCGGGTAGACTATAGTTCTGCCGACAGAACCTCCAGTGTCGTGCTGGTAGACTACAGCTCTAGCGACAGAACCGCCTGTGTCGTGCTGGTAGACCATAGTTCTGCCGACAGAACCGCCTCGGTCGTGCTGGTAGACCATAGCTCTACCGACAGAACCTCCAGTGTCCTGCTGGTAGACTACAGCTCTGCCGACAGAACCGCCTGTGTCGTGCGGGTAGACTATAGTTCTGCCGACAGAACCGCCTGTGTCGTGCTGGTAGACTACAGCTCTACCGACAGAACCGCCTGTGTCGTGCTGGTAGACTATAGTTCTGCCGACAGAACCGCCTCGGTCGTGCTGGTAGACCATATCTCTACCGACAGAACCACCTGTGTCGTGCTGGTAGACTATAGCTCTACCGGCAGAACCGCCTGTGTCGTGCTGGTAGACTATAGCTCTACCGGCAGAACCGCCTGTGTCGTGCTGGTAGACTGTAGTTCTGCCGACATAACTGCCTGTGTTGTGCTGGTAGATTATAGTCTACCAGCACGACACAGGCGGTTCTGTTGGCAGAACTATAGTCTACCAGCACGACACAGGCGGTTCTGTCAGTAGAGTTATAGTCTACCAGCACGACAAAGGCGGTTCTGTCGGCAGAACTATAGTCTACCAGCACGTCACAGACGGTTGTTCTGCTGAGTGATAGTCTCTCAATCAGACACCGAACTTCCACCGATGAATCCCAGGTTCGAATGCCACTCAGGCCTAAACACGTCGGGCAAATAGCCCCCCCCCCCCCCCAACACACACACAATCTCCAAGACTGGCGTATAATTAAACATCAATCAATCAATCCATCGACGGAACCAACTGAGAAAACACTTGACGAAGACACCGGTATTGGTGTCGAAAGTTTGTGTTGTTCCGAAACAACTGACGACGTGGTGATGTCTTCATTTTTTTATCATTTGTATGGAACCCACACATAACCACCTGTGTCGTGCTGATGTACTATAGTTCCGCCGAGAGAACCGCCTGTGTTGTGCTGGTAGACTATAGTTCTGCCGACAGAACCGCCTGTGTCGTGCTGGTAGACTGTAGTTCTGCCGACAGAACCGCCTGTGTTGTGCTGGTAGACTATAGTTCTGCCGACAGAACCGCGTGTGTTGTGCTGGTAGACTATAGTTCTGCCGACAGAACCGCCTGTGTCGTGCGGGTAGACTATAGTTCTGCCGACAGAATCGCCTGTGTCGTGCTGGTATACTACAGCTCTACGGACAGAACCGCCTGTGTCGAGCTGGTAGACTATAGTTCTGCCGACAGATCCGCCTGTGTCGTGCCGGTAGACCATAGTTCTGCCGGCTGAACCGCCTGTGTCGTGCTGGTAGACTACAGCTCTACCGACAGAACCGCCTGTGTCGTGCTGGTAGACTATAGTTCTGCCGACAGAACCGCCTCGGTCGTGCTGGTAGACCATATCTCTACCGACAGAACCACCTGTGTCGTGCTGGTAGACTATAGTTCTGCCGACAGAACCGCCTCGGTCGTGCTGGTAGACCATATCTCTACCGACAGAACCACCTGTGTCGTGCTGGTAGACTATAGCTCTACCGGCAGAACCGCCTGTGTCGTGCTGGTAGACTATAAGTATGCCGACAGAACTGACTGTGTCGTGTTGGTAAACTACAGCTCTGCCGACAGAACCGCCTGTGTCGTGCGGGTAGACTATAGTTCTGCCGACAGAACCTCCAGTGTCGTGCTGGTAGACTACAGCTCTAGCGACAGAACCGCCTGTGTCGTGCTGGTAGACCATTGTTCTGCCGACAGAACCGCCTCGGTCGTGCTGGTAGACCATAGCTCTACCGACAGAACCTCCAGTGTCCTGCTGGTAGACTACTGCTCTGCCGACAGAACCGCCTGTGTCGTGCGGGTAGACTATAGTTCTGCCGACAGAACCGCCTGTGTCGTGCTGGTAGACTACAGCTCTACCGACAGAACCGCCTGTGTCCTGCTAGATTATAGTTCTGCCGACAGAACCGCCTCGGTCGTGCTGGTAGACCATATCTCTACCGACAGAACCACCTGTGTCGTGCTGGTAGACTATAGCTCTACCGGCAGAACCGCCTGTGTCGTGCTGGTAGACTGTAGTTCTGCCGACATAACTGCCTGTGTTGTGCTGGTAGACTATAGTTCTGCCGACAGAACCGCGTGTGTTGTGCTGGTAGACTATAGTTCTGCCGACAGAACCGCCTGTGTCGCGCGGGTAGACTATAGTTCTGCCGACAGAACCGCTTGTGTCGTGCTGGTAGACTACAGCTCTACCGACAGAACCGCCTGTGTCGTGCTAGTAGACTATAGTTCTGCCGACAGAACCGCCTGTGTCGTGCTGTTAGACCATAGCTCTACCGACAAAACCACCTGTGTCGTGCTGGTAGACTATAGCTCTACCGACAGAACCGCCTGTGTCGTGCTGGTAGACTATAGTTCTGCAGACAGAACCGCCTGTGTTGTGCTGGTAGACTAAAGTTCTGTCGACAGAACTGCCTGTGTCGTGCTGGTTTACTATAGTTCTGCCGACAGAACCACCTGTGTTGTGCTGGTAGACTATAGTTTTGCCGACAGAACCGCCTGTGTCGTGCTGGTAGACTATAGTTCTGCCAACAGATCCGCCTGTGTCGTGCTGGTAGACCATAGTTCTGCCGGCTGAACCACCTGTGTTGTGCTGGTAGACTATAGCTCTACCGACAGAACCGCCTGTGTTGTGCTGGTAGACTATAGTTCTGCCGACAGAACCGCCTGTGTCGTGCAGGTAGACTATAGTTCTACCGACATAACCGCCTGTGTCGTGCTGATGGACTATAGTTCCGCCGAGAGAACCGCCTGTGTTGTGATGGTAGACTATAGTTCTGCCGACAGAACCGCCTGTGTCGTGCTGGTAGACTGTAGTTCTGCCGACAGAACCACCTGTGTTACCATAGCTCTACCAACAGAACCTCCAGTGTCCTGCTGGTAGACTACAGCTCTGCCGACAGAACCGCCTGTGTCGTGCGGGTAGACTATAGTTCTGCCGACAGAACCGCCTGTGTCGTGCTGGTAGACTACAGCTCTACCGACAGAACCGCCTGTGTCGTGCTGGTAGACTATAGTTCTGCCGACAGAACCGCCTCGGTCGTGCTGGTAGACCATATCTCTACCGACAGAACCACCTGTGTCGTGCTGGTAGACTATAGCTCTACCGGCAGAACCGCCTGTGTCGTGCTGGTAGACTATAGCTCTACCGGCGGTAGAGCTATAGTAAACCAGCTCGACACAGGTGGTTCTGTCGGTAGAACTATAGTCTACCAGCGCAACACAGGCGGTTCTGTCAGCGGAACTATAGTCTAGCAGCACGACATAGGCGGTTCTGTCGGCAGAACTATAGTCTACCAGCACGACACAGGCGGTTCTGTTGGCAGAACTATAGTCTACCAGCACGACACAGGCGGTTCTGTCAGTAGAGTTATAGTCTACCAGCACGACAAAGGCGGTTCTGTCGGCAGAACTATAGTCTACCAGCACGTCACAGGCGGGTTGTTCTGCTGAGTGATAGTCTCTCAATCAGACACCGAACTTCCACCGATGAATCCCAGGTTCGAATGCCACTCAGGCCTAAACACGTCGGGCAAATAGCCCCCCCCCCCCCAACACACACACAATCACCAAGACTGGCGTATAATTAAACATCAATCAATCAATCCATCGACGGAACCAACTGAGAAAACACTTGACGAAGACACCGGTATTGGTGTCGAAAGTTTGTGTTGTTCCGAAACAACTGACGACGTGGTGATGTCTTCATTTTTTTATCATTTGTATGGAACCCACACATAACCACCTGTGTCGTGCTGATGTACTATAGTTCCGCCGAGAGAACCGCCTGTGTTGTGCTGGTAGACTATAGTTCTGCCGACAGAACCGCCTGTGTCGTGCTGGTAGACTGTAGTTCTGCCGACAGAACCGCCTGTGTTGTGCTGATAGACTATAGTTCTGCCGACAGAACCGCGTGTGTCGTGCTGGTAGACTATAGTTCTGCCGACAGAACCGCCTGTGTCGTGCGGGTAGACTATAGTTCTGCCGACAGAATCGCCTGTGTCGTGCTGGTATACTACAGCTCTACGGACAGAACCGCCTGTGTCGAGCTGGTAGACTATAGTTCTGCCGACAGATCCGCCTGTGTCGTGCCGGTAGACCATAGTTCTGCCGACAGAACCGCCTGTGTCGTGCTGGTAGACTACAGCTCTACCGACAGAACCGCCTGTGTCGTGCTGGTAGACTATAGTTCTGCCGACAGAACCGCCTCGGTCGTGCTGGTAGACCATATCTCTACCGACAGAACCACCTGTGTCGTGCTGGTAGACTATAGCTCTACCGGCAGAACCGCCTGTGTCGTGCTGGTAGACTATAGCTCTACCGGCGGTAGAGCCATAGTAAACCAGCTCGACACAGGTGGTTCTGTCGGTAGAACTATAGTCTACCAGCGCAACACAGGCGGTTCTGTCAGCGGAACTATAGTCTAGCAGCACGACATAGGCGGTTCTGTCGGCAGAACTATAGTCTACCAGCACGACACAGGCGGTTGTTCTGCTGAGTGATAGTCTCTCAATCAGACACCGAACTTCCACCGATGAATCCCAGGTTCGAATGCCACTCAGGCCTAAACACGTCGGGCAAATAGCCCCCCCCCCCCCCAACACACACACAATCACCAAGACTGGCGTATAATTAAACATCAATCAATCAATCCATCGACGGAACCAACTGAGAAAACACTTGACGAAGACACCGGTATTGGTGTCGAAAGTTTGTGTTGTTCCGAAACAACTGACGACGTGGTGATGTCTTCATTTTTTTATCATTTGTATGGAACCCACACATAACCACCTGTGTCGTGCTGATGTACTATAGTTCCGCCGAGAGAACCGCCTGTGTTGTGCTGGTAGACTATAGTTCTGCCGACAGAACCGCCTGTGTCGTGCTGGTAGACTGTAGTTCTGCCGACAGAACCGCCTGTGTTGTGCTGGTAGACTATAGTTCTGCCGACAGAACCGCCTGTGTCGTGCTGCTAGACTATAGTTCCGCTGACAGAACCGCCTGTGTTGCGCTGGTAGACTATAGTTCTACCGACAGAACCACCTGTGTCGAGCTGGTTTACTATAGCTCTACCGACAGAACCGCCTGTGTCGTGCTGGTAGACTACAAGTCTACCAACAGAATCGCCTGTGTCGTGCTGGTAGACTATAAGTATGCCGACAGAACCGACTGTGTCCTGTTGGTAGACTACAGCTCTGCCGACAGAACCGCCTGTGTCGTTCGGGTAGACTATAGTTCTGCCGACAGAACCTCCAGTGTCGTGCTGGTAGACTACAGCTCTAGCGACAGAACCGCCTGTGTCGTGCTGGTAGACCATAGTTCTGCCGACAGAACCGCCTCGGTCGTGCTGGTAGACCATAGCTCTACCGACAGAACCTCCAGTGTCCTGCTGGTAGACTACAGCTCTGCCGACAGAACCGCCTGTGTCGTGCGGGTAGACTATAGTTCTGCCGACAGAACCGCCTGTGTCGTGCTGGTAGACTACAGCTCTACCGACAGAACCGCCTGTGTCGTGCTGGTAGACTATAGTTCTGCCGACAGAACCGCCTCGGTCGTGCTGGTAGACCATATCTCTACCGACAGAACCACCTGTGTCGTGCTGGTAGACTATAGCTCTACCGGCAGAACCGCCTGTGTCGTGCTGGTAGACTATAGCTCTACCGGCAGAACCGCCTGTGTCGTGCTGGTAGACTGTAGTTCTGCCGACATAACTGCCTGTGTTGTGCTGGTAGATTATAGTCTACCAGCACGACACAGGCGGTTCTGTTGGCAGAACTATAGTCTACCAGCACGACACAGGCGGTTCTGTCAGTAGAGTTATAGTCTACCAGCACGACAAAGGCGGTTCTGTCGGCAGAACTATAGTCTACCAGCACGTCACAGGCGGTTGTTCTGCTGAGTGATAGTCTCTCAATCAGACACCGAACTTCCACCGATGAATCCCAGGTTCGAATGCCACTCAGGCCTAAACACGTCGGGCAAATAGCCCCCCCCCCCAACACACACACAATCTCCAAGACTGGCGTATAATTAAACATCAATCAATCAATCCATCGACGGAACCAACTGAGAAAACACTTGACGAAGACACCGGTATTGGTGTCGAAAGTTTGTGTTGTTCCGAAACAACTGACGACGTGGTGATGTCTTCATTTTTTTATCATTTGTATGGAACCCACACATAACCACCTGTGTCGTGCTGATGTACTATAGTTCCGCCGAGAGAACCGCCTGTGTTGTGCTGGTAGACTATAGTTCTGCCGACAGAACCGCCTGTGTCGTGCTGGTAGACTGTAGTTCTGCCGACAGAACCGCCTGTGTTGTGCTGGTAGACTATAGTTCTGCCGACAGAACCGCGTGTGTTGTGCTGGTAGACTATAGTTCTGCCGACAGAACCGCCTGTGTCGTGCGGGTAGACTATAGTTCTGCCGACAGAATCGCCTGTGTCGTGCTGGTATACTACAGCTCTACGGACAGAACCGCCTGTGTCGAGCTGGTAGACTATAGTTCTGCCGACAGATCCGCCTGTGTCGTGCCGGTAGACCATAGTTCTGCCGGCTGAACCGCCTGTGTCGTGCTGGTAGACTACAGCTCTACCGACAGAACCGCCTGTGTCGTGCTGGTAGACTATAGTTCTGCCGACAGAACCGCCTCGGTCGTGCTGGTAGACCATATCTCTACCGACAGAACCACCTGTGTCGTGCTGGTAGACTATAGTTCTGCCGACAGAACCGCCTCGGTCGTGCTGGTAGACCATATCTCTACCGACAGAACCACCTGTGTCGTGCTGGTAGACTATAGCTCTACCGGCAGAACCGCCTGTGTCGTGCTGGTAGACTATAAGTATGCCGACAGAACTGACTGTGTCGTGTTGGTAAACTACAGCTCTGCCGACAGAACCGCCTGTGTCGTGCGGGTAGACTATAGTTCTGCCGACAGAACCTCCAGTGTCGTGCTGGTAGACTACAGCTCTAGCGACAGAACCGCCTGTGTCGTGCTGGTAGACCATAGTTCTGCCGACAGAACCGCCTCGGTCGTGCTGGTAGACCATAGCTCTACCGACAGAACCTCCAGTGTCCTGCTTGTAGACTACTGCTCTGCCGACAGAACCGCCTGTGTCGTGCGGGTAGACTATAGTTCTGCCGACAGAACCGCCTGTGTCGTGCTGGTAGACTACAGCTCTACCGACAGAACCGCCTGTGTCCTGCTAGATTATAGTTCTGCCGACAGAACCGCCTCGGTCGTGCTGGTAGACCATATCTCTACCGACAGAACCACCTGTGTCGTGCTGGTAGACTATAGCTCTACCGGCAGAACCGCCTGTGTCGTGCTGGTAGACTGTAGTTCTGCCGACATAACTGCCTGTGTTGTGCTGGTAGACTATAGTTCTGCCGACAGAACCGCGTGTGTTGTGCTGGTAGACTATAGTTCTGCCGACAGAACCGCCTGTGTCGCGCGGGTAGACTATAGTTCTGCCGACAGAACCGCTTGTGTCGTGCTGGTAGACTACAGCTCTACCGACAGAACCGCCTGTGTCGTGCTAGTAGACTATAGTTCTGCCGACAGAACCGCCTGTGTCGTGCTGTTAGACCATAGCTCTACCGACAAAACCACCTGTGTCGTGCTGGTAGACTATAGCTCTACCGACAGAACCGCCTGTGTCGTGCTGGTAGACTATAGTTCTGCAGACAGAACCGCCTGTGTTGTGCTGGTAGACTAAAGTTCTGTCGACAGAACTGCCTGTGTCGTGCTGGTTTACTATAGTTCTGCCGACAGAACCACCTGTGTTGTGCTGGTAGACTATAGTTTTGCCGACAGAACCGCCTGTGTCGTGCTGGTAGACTATAGTTCTGCCAACAGATCCGCCTGTGTCGTGCTGGTAGACCATAGTTCTGCCGGCTGAACCACCTGTGTTGTGCTGGTAGACTATAGCTCTACCGACAGAACCGCCTGTGTTGTGCTGGTAGACTATAGTTCTGCCGACAGAACCGCCTGTGTCGTGCAGGTAGACTATAGTTCTACCGACATAACCGCCTGTGTCGTGCTGATGGACTATAGTTCCGCCGAGAGAACCGCCTGTGTTGTGATGGTAGACTATAGTTCTGCCGACAGAACCGCCTGTG
This sequence comes from Lepidochitona cinerea, assembly GCA_963971465.1. Lineage (NCBI taxonomy): Eukaryota > Metazoa > Mollusca > Polyplacophora > Chitonida > Tonicellidae > Lepidochitona > Lepidochitona cinerea. Next base: position 744,926 of record OZ020565.1, read on the forward strand.
TCGTGCTGGTAGACTGTAGTTCTGCCGACAGAACCACCTGTGTTACCATAGCTCTACCAACAGAACCTCCAGTGTCCTGCTGGTAGACTACAGCTCTGCCGACAGAACCGCCTGTGTCGTGCGGGTAGACTATAGTTCTGCCGACAGAACCGCCTGTGTCGTGCTGGTAGACTACAGCTCTACCGACAGAACCGCCTGTGTCGTGCTGGTAGACTATAGTTCTGCCGACAGAACCGCCTCGGTCGTGCTGGTAGACCATATCTCTACCGACAGAACCACCTGTGTCGTGCTGGTAGACTATAGCTCTACCGGCAGAACCGCCTGTGTCGTGCTGGTAGACTATAGCTCTACCGGCGGTAGAGCTATAGTAAACCAGCTCGACACAGGTGGTTCTGTCGGTAGAACTATAGTCTACCAGCGCAACACAGGCGGTTCTGTCAGCGGAACTATAGTCTAGCAGCACGACATAGGCGGTTCTGTCGGCAGAACTATAGTCTACCAGCACGACACAGGCGGTTCTGTTGGCAGAACTATAGTCTACCAGCACGACACAGGCGGTTCTGTCAGTAGAGTTATAGTCTACCAGCACGACAAAGGCGGTTCTGTCGGCAGAACTATAGTCTACCAGCACGTCACAGGCGGGTTGTTCTGCTGAGTGATAGTCTCTCAATCAGACACCGAACTTCCACCGATGAATCCCAGGTTCGAATGCCACTCAGGCCTAAACACGTCGGGCAAATAGCCCCCCCCCCCCCAACACACACACAATCACCAAGACTGGCGTATAATTAAACATCAATCAATCAATCCATCGACGGAACCAACTGAGAAAACACTTGACGAAGACACCGGTATTGGTGTCGAAAGTTTGTGTTGTTCCGAAACAACTGACGACGTGGTGATGTCTTCATTTTTTTATCATTTGTATGGAACCCACACATAACCACCTGTGTCGTGCTGATGTACTATAGTTCCGCCGAGAGAACCGCCTGTGTTGTGCTGGTAGACTATAGTTCTGCCGACAGAACCGCCTGTGTCGTGCTGGTAGACTGTAGTTCTGCCGACAGAACCGCCTGTGTTGTGCTGATAGACTATAGTTCTGCCGACAGAACCGCGTGTGTCGTGCTGGTAGACTATAGTTCTGCCGACAGAACCGCCTGTGTCGTGCGGGTAGACTATAGTTCTGCCGACAGAATCGCCTGTGTCGTGCTGGTATACTACAGCTCTACGGACAGAACCGCCTGTGTCGAGCTGGTAGACTATAGTTCTGCCGACAGATCCGCCTGTGTCGTGCCGGTAGACCATAGTTCTGCCGACAGAACCGCCTGTGTCGTGCTGGTAGACTACAGCTCTACCGACAGAACCGCCTGTGTCGTGCTGGTAGACTATAGTTCTGCCGACAGAACCGCCTCGGTCGTGCTGGTAGACCATATCTCTACCGACAGAACCACCTGTGTCGTGCTGGTAGACTATAGCTCTACCGGCAGAACCGCCTGTGTCGTGCTGGTAGACTATAGCTCTACCGGCGGTAGAGCTATAGTAAACCAGCTCGACACAGGTGGTTCTGTCGGTAGAACTATAGTCTACCAGCGCAACACAGGCGGTTCTGTCAGCGGAACTATAGTCTAGCAGCACGACATAGGCGGTTCTGTCGGCAGAACTATAGTCTACCAGCACGACACAGGCGGTTCTGTTGGCAGAACTATAGTCTACCAGCACGACACAGGCGGTTCTGTCAGTAGAGTTATAGTCTACCAGCACGACAAAGGCGGTTCTGTCGGCAGAACTATAGTCTACCAGCACGTCACAGGCGGGTTGTTCTGCTGAGTGATAGTCTCTCAATCAGACACCGAACTTCCACCGATGAATCCCAGGTTCGAATGCCACTCAGGCCTAAACACGTCGGGCAAATAGCCCCCCCCCCCAACACACACACAATCACCAAGACTGGCGTATAATTAAACATCAATCAATCAATCCATCGACGGAACCAACTGAGAAAACACTTGACGAAGACACCGGTATTGGTGTCGAAAGTTTGTGTTGTTCCGAAACAACTGACGACGTGGTGATGTCTTCATTTTTTTATCATTTGTATGGAACCCACACATAACCACCTGTGTCGTGCTGATGTACTATAGTTCCGCCGAGAGAACCGCCTGTGTTGTGCTGGTAGACTATAGTTCTGCCGACAGAACCGCCTGTGTCGTGCTGGTAGACTGTAGTTCTGCCGACAGAACCGCCTGTGTTGTGCTGATAGACTATAGTTCTGCCGACAGAACCGCGTGTGTCGTGCTGGTAGACTATAGTTCTGCCGACAGAACCGCCTGTGTCGTGCGGGTAGACTATAGTTCTGCCGACAGAATCGCCTGTGTCGTGCTGGTATACTACAGCTCTACGGACAGAACCGCCTGTGTCGAGCTGGTAGACTATAGTTCTGCCGACAGATCCGCCTGTGTCGTGCCGGTAGACCATAGTTCTGCCGGCTGAACCGCCTGTGTCGTGCTGGTAGACTACAGCTCTACCGACAGAACCGCCTGTGTCGTGCTGGTAGACTATAGTTCTGCCGACAGAACCGCCTCGGTCGTGCTGGTAGACCATATCTCTACCGACAGAACCACCTGTGTCGTGCTGGTAGACTATAGTTCTGCCGACAGAACCGCCTCGGTCGTGCTGGTAGACCATATCTCTACCGACAGAACCACCTGTGTCGTGCTGGTAGACTATAGCTCTACCGGCAGAACCGCCTGTGTCGTGCTGGTAGACTATAAGTATGCCGACAGAACTGACTGTGTCGTGTTGGTAAACTACAGCTCTGCCGACAGAACCGCCTGTGTCGTGCGGGTAGACTATAGTTCTGCCGACAGAACCTCCAGTGTCGTGCTGGTAGACTACAGCTCTAGCGACAGAACCGCCTGTGTCGTGCTGGTAGACCATAGTTCTGCCGACAGAACCGCCTCGGTCGTGCTGGTAGACCATAGCTCTACCGACAGAACCTCCAGTGTCCTGCTGGTAGACTACTGCTCTGCCGACAGAACCGCCTGTGTCGTGCGGGTAGACTATAGTTCTGCCGACAGAACCGCCTGTGTCGTGCTGGTAGACTACAGCTCTACCGACAGAACCGCCTGTGTCCTGCTAGACTATAGTTCTGCCGACAGAACCGCCTCGGTCGTGCTGGTAGACCATATCTCTACCGACAGAACCGCCTGTGTCGTGCAGGTAGACTATAGTTCTACCGACATAACCGCCTGTGTCGTGCTGATGGACTATAGTTCCGCCGAGAGAACCGCCTGTGTAGTGCTGGTAGACTATAGTTCTGCTGACAGAACCGCCTGTGTCGTGCTGGTAGACTGTTGTTCTGCCGACAGAACCGCCTGTGTTGTGCTGGTAGACTATAGTTCTGCCGACAGAACCGCGTGTGTTGTGCTGGTAGACTATAGTTCTGCCGACAGAACCGCCTGTGTCGTGCGGGTAGACTATAGTTCTGCCGACAGAATCGCCTGTGTTGTGCTGGTAGACTAAAGTTCTGTCGACAGAACTGCCTGTGTCGTGCTGGTTTACTATAGTTCTGCCGACAGAACCACCTGTGTTGTGCTGGTAGACTATAGTTTTGCCGACAGAACCGCCTGTGTCGTGCTGGTAGACTATAGTTCTGCCGACAGAACCGCCTGTGTCGTGCTGGTAGATTATAGTTCTGCCGACAGAACCGCCTGTGTTGTGCTGGTAGACTATAGCTCTGCTGACAGAACTGCCTGTGTCGTGCTGGTTTACTATAGTTCTGCCGACAGAACCACCTGTGTTGTGCTGGTAGACTATAGTTTTGCCGACAGATCCGCTTGTGTCGTGTTGATAGACTATAGTTCTGCCAACAGATCCGCCTGTGTCGTGCTGGTAGACCATAGTTCTGCCGGCTGAACCACCTATGTTGTGCTGGTTTACTATAGCTCTACCGACAGAACCGCCTGTGCCGCGCTGGTAGACTATAGTTCTGCCGACAGAACCGCCTGTGTCGTGCTGGTTGACTATAGCTCTACTGCCAAAGCCGCCTTTGTCGTGCTGGTAGACTATAGCTCTACCGACATAACCGCCTGTGTCGTGCTGATAGACTATAGTTCTGCCGAGAGAACCGACTGTGTCGTGCTGATAGACTATAGTTCCGCCGACATAGACAATGGGTGCTTCTTTCTGACGACGTACAGTGTTTCAGAGCATTGTATGCCCCTTATCATAGCTCTGCTTTACCACATGCTCCTACTTGGATTAAATTGTAACCTCCTGGAATGTTGTGCCTGTTTTTTTTCTGGGTTCCATTTTACGTACCTATCATTGATAACTCTTCTGCGGGACCGGAGGGGGGGGGGATACGGACCGGCATCTTCTTATGACTCTTGTTTTATTATTTTATTGACGTTTCTCTTTTCATTTTGTTTTTGTCATTCTTTTAATTTTGTTTTCGTTTGACATTTATTTTGATTTATTATGATATAGGCCTATATTTACTTTTTTTCATCACTTTGTGTTCTATTTTGTATGTAACTTTAATTGATTTCGTTTTATTTTGTATATATTGCGGGGTTTTAAGTTGGTTTTTGTATTTGTTTATAATTAATATTTTGATTTCGATTATTTATCCCAACTCAACATTCCGTCGTCTGCTTTGCCGGATGCGTTATTGGCAGTCGGCTCATGCATATATATACGGGTGTGAAAAATTGTCGTTGTCAGTTGATGAGGAACAATTGTCGGCCTCGATCTATGGAGCTAACACTTTTAGGAAAAATTTCTCCATCGTCCATGGTAAACAGCAGTAAACCGATTAGCATTGCAAGCATTAACGTATACAGCAGGCGTAGACCGACCTAGTATAATATGTATATACTAAGTCGCTCTACGCCTGTTGTATATGGTAATGCTTGCAATGCTATAAACCGATACACTCACTGAATGTAAACAACTCTATTGACGTCACCAAAGATGCCAAATCCACGGAGAGATAAGTCATGTATAGCTTTTAACATTGGTTGTTCGAGGCCCATATTTTTTTAAATTCAATAAAATATTAAATTATCAGTAAAAGTTAATTTTTGTGGTCTTAAGTTAATTACAGGAACCCTCTAAATCCTTTTTTTTAACAATAAACCCGGTTTTAGCCCCATTACATTTGATCTTTAAATTTTAGACTGGTCACAACGGGCCACCATAGATATGAAAATCTATATCAAGATATAAACTCAGACTTGACTAGGGTGGTTCCGAGTTTTCACCAGAGCTTCTAGCTGGGCGAATGTTTCTAACCTAGTGACAAAGCCAAACTTTAACATTACGACATGTCTACTGATGCCAGAGAAGTCAATCTTCATATTCGAGACCGCAAAGGGGGGTAAGCATGTGGCCACGATTGGATTTGCCAATCTGAAATGCAATCGAAACAAAGAAGTTAATCTTCGTATTTGAGACTTAGTACTGAAACAAAGGGTAAGCATGTGGGCACGATTGTCTTAAATAGGGATTGATCCTACTGCCGTTTCAAAAATTGTCGTTGTCAGTTGATGAGGAACAATTGTCGGCCTCTATGGAGCTAACACTTTTAGGAAAAATTTCTCCATCGTCCATGGTAAACAGCAGTAAACCGATTAGCATTGCAAGCATTAACGTATACAGCAGGCGTAGACCGACCTAGTATAATATGTATATACTAAGTCGCTCTACGCCTGTTGTATGTGGTAATGCATGCAATGCTATAAACCGATACACTCACTGAATGTAAACAACTCTATTAACGTCACCAAAGATGCCAAATCCACGGGGAGATAAGTCATGTATAGCTTTTAACATTGGTTGTTCGAGACCCATGTTTTTTTAAATTCAATAAAATATTAAATTATCAGTAAAACTTAATTTTTGTGGTCTTAAGTTATTTACAGGAATTCTCTAAATCCCCTTTTTAAAACAATAAACCCGGTTTTAGCCCCATTACATTTGATCTTTAAATTTTACACTGGCAACAACGGGCCACCATAGATATGAAAATCTATATCAAGATATAAACTCAGACTTGACTAGGGTGGTTCCGAGTTTTCACCAGAGCTTCTAGCTGGGCGAATGTTTCTAACCTAGTGACAGAGCCAAACGTTAACATTACGACATGTCTACTGATGCCAGAGAAGTCAATCTTCATATTTGAGACCGCAAAGGGAGGTAAGCATGTGGCCACGATTGGATTTGCCAATCTGAAATGCAATCGAAACAGAGAAGTTAATCTTCGTATACAAGACTTAGTACTGAAACAAAGGGTAAGCATGTGGGCACGATTATCTTAAATAGGGATTGATCCAACTGCCGTTTCTTTGAGATATCAACGTGGAAAGCCTGGACATAAAGGGATCGCAAGGTTTAAAGAGTCGTATCGTGGCATTCTTTACTCTACACCCAGGGGGGTTATCATTCATATATTACGATACCATTCACCAGGCAAGGAAGCCAGACTCAACATTGTTTAAACTGAACTGCATTTACAGAGTTGTAAAATATGCGTATCATTTAACTTTTTACAATTACATGTACCCATAACAAATGTGAAATTTTATAGTGAAAAACAACGATGTAATTAATAAATGCACATTTTTTTTATTTCTTTATTGACCCATATTATGAAATAAAAACATCTAAAAATTTTTAGAACACATCTCAAATTAAACACACAAAGAGTCAGAGTGGCTAGTATGGGAGAGTGGCTTCCCCTGCAGGAACTCTTCAGGTTAGCTTTACCGAGTGGCTTGTTTTCTAATCGATGATGGTGATGTCAAGCTACTGATAATAGTGGGGACGTTTTGTGTTTAATAGTGGGGACGTTCTGGGTTGACTTGTGGACGTTTTGGGTGGGGACGTTTTGGACTGGGGACGTTTTGGGTGGTGTTCGCCGATCCGACAACGTTCTTTTTTCAGTTTGTTGTTGTTGTTGTTGTTGTAAAACATATGGCATGAGCGGGTAGATCAAACTTTTGGTGCGAACTAAAATCTTCATATGGATTATTGTTAACAGATTTGCCAAGATGGAAATCCAAGCCATTTCTTGGATACCAGTAATCCCAAAACTTTAGTTGGATGAGATTTGTGAACTGTGCCCTGTCAGATGCTGAGCAAAATCTCCCGGCAAAATCTCAAAATCAGCTGATGCTGTGATGGAGTGTATACGGTACTGTAGTTTGAAAATCAGGCAAGTTTCTAAAAATATTGTGTATTTCTCATACCTGCAATATTCTATATAATTGGTAAATGCAATGAATAAAGAACATAGTTGGAAAGAAGTTGATGAATTTTTTTAAAAGACGAGATGATTGTGTAGAATTTAACTTTCAAATTCAACTAAGAGTTTAAGATAGGCCTACTCTTAATATGTCTGTAGGTGAAAATTCACCGCCCTTCGCCCTTTATGTGAACCTGTAATCTGTAAGGCATAATAGTGGCGAAAACCCAAAATACTAGTATTTTTAGTAGTAACACGAAAAACAGCAGACAATTTTCTGTATTTTGTCCAGATATCAGAAGTTAGGAACTTTGTATTTGTGCCACGATTTGAAAGTTTAGGCGTTATTTTGTGTTTTTAATTTGAATTTGAAAATTTGATTTATTAGTTACCTGCAATGTAAACAAATTGTGAGCTTGCAGGGCATGTGCACTAGTTCGAGAATGATTTGAACTGTGTAAGCGCGCTAACTGTACAAAATTATTATCTGAAAAATAAGGAAGACAAAAAGCCTGCCCATAAATGTGAGATTGTAAACAAACACAAAAAAGATCTGAACTGAGTAATCAAACAAAGGCTACATGTATTTCTTAACACTTCCATACATACATTACCAACCCTGGAATCACTAAGGAAATTCTTATTAACACTTCACTGGAGCAATAACTACTAATTTTTTTTTTCATGATTTTTCATTCAATTCACGAACAAAATAAGAAATTGTCTCCAAAATCGTTAAATTTGTCAGTTTTATAATTGTTAATAATCACAGAATAAGGCTGTCAGTACAGTCAATAAACTAATAGAAATCTTGGAGTATATATTTAAATGATGTTGAAAACTTTTCGGTGCGGACAATTGAAACAGACCAGTTGTATGAACCCTGTTGATCAATGTTTCAACTTATTTATCGAAACAATTTTCTCTCTGTTGTAGTCGAAACTTGGTATTGCTGTGGTCAGTATCCTGATGTTCAATTTGTGACAAATCTGTTATTGGTAAAGGTTAAACATAGCAAGGAAGATCGTCTAGCTGACAATATTATGACTCCTTTATCAGAGAAAACCACCTATATCAGAACTCACTCAGGAGAAAAAGTATTTCAGTGTACAATGTGTGATTACAGATCTAGTGTGAAGAGTTCTCTAACCAGACATATCAGAATACATACAGGAGAAAAACCTTTTCAGTGTACAATGTGTGATTACAGATGTAGTATGAAGAGTAATCTAACCAGACATATGAGAACTCATACAGGAGAACAACCTTTTCAGTGTACAATGTGTGATTACAGATCTAGTGGTAAGGGTGATCTAACCAGACATATCAGAACACATACAGGAGAACAACCTTTTCAGTGTACAATGTGTGATTACAGATGTAGTAGGAAGAGTTCTCTAACCAACCATATCAGAACACATACAGGAGAACAACCTTTCCAGTGCACAATGTGTGATTACAGATGTAGTGTGAAGAGTTCTCTATCCAGGCATATCAGAACACATACAGGAGAACAACCTTTTCGGTGTACAATGTGTGATTACAGATGTAGTATGAAGAGAACTCTATCCAGGCATATCAGAACACATACAGGAGAACATCCCTTTCAGTGTACAATGTGTGATTACAGATGTAGTGTGAAGTGTTCTCTAACCAAACACATCAGAACACATACAGGAGAACAGCCCTTTCAGTGTACAATGTGTGATTACAGATGTAGTGTGAAGTGTTCTCTAACCAAACACATCAGAACACATACAGGAGAACATCCCTTTCAGTGTACAATGTGTGATTACAGATGTAGTGTGAAGTATTCTCTAACCAAACACATCAGAACACATACAGGAGAACAGCCCTTTCAATGTACAATATGTGATTACAGATGTAGTGTAAAGTCTTCTCTAACCATACATATCAGAACACATACAGGAGAACAGCCCTTTCAGTGTACTATGTGTGATTACAGATGTAGTCAGAAGGGTAATTTAACCACACATATGAGAACTCATACAGGAGAACAACCTTTTCAGTGTACAATGTGTGATTACAGATCTAGTGGTAAGGGTGGTCTAACCAGACATATCAGAACACATACAGGAGAACAACCTTTTCAGTGTACAATGTGTGATTACAGATGTAGTAGGAAGAGTTGTCTAACCAACCATATCAGAACACATACAGGAGAACAACCTTTCCAGTGCACAATGTGTGATTACAGATGTAGTGTGAAGAGTTCTCTATCCAGGCATATCAGAACACATACAGGAGAACAACCTTTTCAGTGTACAATGTGTGATTACAGATGTAGTGTGAAGTGTTCTCTAACCAAACACATCAGAACACATACAGGAGAACAGCCCTTTCAATGAACAATGTGTGATTACAGATGTAGTGTAAAGTGTTCTCTAACCACACATATGAGAACTCATACAGGAGAATAACCTTTTCAGTGTACAATGTGTGATTACAGATGTAGTATGAAGAGTTCTCTAACCACCCATATCAGAACACATACTGGAGAACAAGCTTTTCAGTGTACATTGTGTGATTACAGATGTAGTAAGAATGGACATCTAACCAAACATATCAGAAGACACACTGGAGAAAAACCTTTTCAGTGTACAATGTGTGATTACAGATGTAGTCAGAAGAGTTCTCTAACCACCCATATCAGAACACATACAGGAGAGCAACCTTTTCAATGTACGTGTGATTACAGATGTAGTGTGAACAGTAATCTAACCACCCATATCAGAACACATACAGGAGAACAACCATTTCAGTGCACTATGTGTGATTACAGATGTAGTCAGAAGAGTTCCCTAACCAGACATATCAGAACACATACAGGAGAACCACCTTTTTAGTGCACTATGTGTGATTACAGATGTAGTGTGAAGAGTTCTCTTACCAGATATATCAGAACACATACAGGAGAACAACCTTTTCAGTGTACAATGTGTGATTACAGATGTAGTGCAAAGAGTTCTCTAACCAGACATATCAGAACACATACAGGAGAACAACCTTTTCAGTGTACAATGTGTGATTACAGATGCAGTTTGAAGAGTTCTCTAACCAAACATATCAGAACACATACAGGAGAACAACCTTTTCAGTGTACAATGTGTGATTACAGATGTAGTGTGAAGAGTTCTCTAACCAATCATATCAGAACTCATACAGGAGAAGAACCTTTTCAGTGTACAATGTGTGATTACAGATGCAGTTTGAAGAGTTCTCTAACCAAACATATCAGAACACATACAGGAGAACAACATTTTCTGTGTACAATGTGTGATTACAGATTTAGTGTGAAGAGTTCTCTAGCCAGACATATCAGAACACATACAAGAGAAAAACCTTTTCAGTGTACAATGTGTGATTACAGATGTAGGCAGAAGAGTAATCTAACCACCCATATCAGAAGACATACAGGAGAACAACCTTTTCTGTGTACAATGTGTGATTACAGATGTAGTGTGAAGAGTTCTCTTACCAGATATATCAGAACACATACAGGAGAACAACCTTTTCAGTGTACAATGTGTGATTACAGATGTACTGCAAAGAGTTCTCTAACCATACATATCAGAGCACATACAGGAGAACAACCTTTTCAGCGTATAATGTGTGATTACAGATGTAGTCAGAAGGGTAATCTAACCATACATATCAGAACACATACAGGAGAACAACCTTTCCAGTGTACAATGTGTGATTACAGATGTAGTGTGAAGAGTTCTCTAACCATACATATCAGAACACATACAGGAGAACCACCTTTTCAGTGTACAATGTGTGATTACAGATGTAGTGTGAAGAGTTCTCTAACCATACATATCAGAACACATACAGGAGAACAACCTTTTCAGCGTACAATGTGTGATTACAGATGTAGTCAGAAGGGTAATCTAACCATACATATCAGAACACATACAGGAGATCACCTTTTCAGTGTGCAATGTGTGATTACAGATATAGTGTGAAGAGTTCTCTAACCAAACATATCAGAACACATACAAGAGAACAACCTTTTCAGTGTACTATGTGTGATTTCAGATGTAGTCAGAAGGGTAATCTAACCACCCATATCAGAACACATACAGGAGAACCACCTTTTCAGTGTACAATGTTGGATTATAGGTGTGTCTAGAAAGAAGATTCAATTTTACAAAAAGGATTCTATACATTTAAACTAATAGCAATAGCAATGACTTGTTATTTTCTTTAACTTGATTTCTTTAACTTGTTTGTATTTTAGATACATTTCTTATTAAAGACTTTTAGATAATTTTATGAATTTAGCTCACTTTCCAGTATTTTAACTAAATATCAAACAATTTCAATTACTGTAGTTCAAATTTACAGAGCTTTTCAGAGCAGCTGTATTTTTTACTCGAGTTGCCAGGTCGTGCCCAAAGTGCCAGGTTTCCTCCCCCACTTAACCTGGTAACGCCGCCATATGTGCGCAATAATTTTGAATGCGGCGTAAAACACCTATCAATCAATCAGAGCAGCTTTAATATCTGATGAGACCCGGGGCTTGTTTCACAAATGATGTGCATCACAAAAGAAGCCTTGTTGCCACTGGATACCATAGTGAAGAGATGCGACGTCATGGTAGCAGAGATTGATTTTACTTTGCGACGGCTTCGTGAAACGATCCCCAGCTGCTGGTAAAAGCTAATGAAACCTACAAGCAATCTAAAAAAGGAATTGATCCTACTGCCATTCGTTGAGATCTCGTGTATAAGATCACGTAGAATGGCACGAGATCTCGATTGATCTACAAGTGGTTCTACATGAGGCATCCGCCTGTTTAGTTGGGTTTTACTTGACAAATATAGTAGTCTGTTTTGGCAACCGCAAAGAAAGTTATTTTCTATACAAAATATTTTTCTATCAATCTAATATTTTCTACTTATTTACAATTTTAATAAAAAAACATGGTAATGAACAACATGAATTCTTGTGGTTTTTATACGCCCGGCTTGAAAAGCGGGCTGTATTATGGTATCATCTCCGTCCGTCCGGCTGTCCGGCGTCCGCTGTCCCTTCCGCTCCATAACTTCTAAAGTTTTGATTCCATCTGCACAATTTTTTCTAAGTATATACCTTATGGGTAGAAGGTGTGTCGCAAACTATTTTTAACATCACTGGTTACATAATATGGGAGTTATATTAGATTATGTAATATTCCCTTCCGCTCCATAACTTCCAATGTTTTGATTCCATCTGCACAATTTTTTCTGAGTATATACCTTATGGGTGGAAGGTGTGTCGCGAACTATTTTTGACATCATACATTGCGTAATATGGCACCCATATTGGGTTATGTAATATTTACTTTTTCTCTCCATAACTTTAACAAATATGATCCGATGTTTTCAAATCTTTCATGTTATATACCATATTAACAGACAGTGTGTAAAAAAATTGTTTATGATATCAACTATTGCAAATTATTGGATAATGTACATTCCCTTTTATTCTTACTTTCATTTTCATGAAAATAACCTTTAAATTATAAAATGGCTTCTACTTTTCCGATTTTCATCAAAAAAGGATTTTTTCAAATTGCAATAATGTTTCTAAATTGATTAAAACTATTCTTAAATCAATATATAACGTTTTAATCAAATGAAAAATACATATAAGGATTAAAGTTTTATCTACAGACCAAGAGATAAGTATCCCAGCTTTGGTCTATTTACCTTGTCAACTTACAGTTAGCTCTCAGTATCTCTCGAGAGATTTATGGCTTTGTGTACACCACATGGCCTCCATAAAACAGTGGGTGACATTAGCAATGGACCCATAGCCAAATCTATTGTAAATCCATTTGGTCTATGATAAAATTAGAAATAATAACCTGTAGGTATATGGGGAGATTTAGAATATTGTCAAGATGTCTATGGCCAAATAATGTAGATAAAAAATATTATGAGAAAAATTGTCAAATCTACTTGAATTGGTGTGAGCTGCGAAATTGCCAATTAATTACATTTGTTTAAGTATGATTAGTAAATTATAAACTGCTTTTCTAAAAAATTGAAACATTTTAGTGCAACCTTTATTGACAACAAACAATTTTTAACATCGTGATTTAACAGCAGCGAGAATTGATGACTTGTACCGTGTACAAATCTTGTTAATAATTGTTGATCCAAATAGCCCATTTTAAATTTGATACAGATGGATTTTAATGGTTTAAGGGGCAAGATTTCATTTTGTTGACATAACATCACCTTTTACCAAGCTTCACATAATAAAACTGGCAACGCCGCCATTAATATGTAAGTGAAATAATCTTGAGCGCAGCGTAAAACACCAAACAATCAATCAATCAATCGATTACCAAGCTTCAACCTCTTCCCTCTGAATTTTGAAAATTAAATTCAAATAAATATGGAAGGATTTGTTTTGGTATGGCTGCAGTTACTGTGCCTTTCCGGGCGTATTTTGGGTTTCCCGAAACTCGTGTTCTATTTCGTTAGTTATTAGTGTAGGCTATGTCTGGTCTATATCTCAACTTTTTTAGAAGGTCAAAATAACAGTATTCTAGATTCCTATTTTAGGAATTAGACTAATGTCAGAAAGACAGTTTGATCTTTCTTTTTCTTTCAAAAAGCCTGGATTTCTCCGTTGTATTTGACATGTGCTGGACTAGCCTAGCAAGTATTACTATATCCCGCAGGCGTATAGTACTATATACAGTTGCTGTATACTTACCGTGTATGGTAATGCTAGTGGCCGACTGTCTGTGTAACACTTGACGAAGACACCGGCACAGGTGTCGAAAGCTCGTGTTGTTCAAAAACAACTGAGGACGTGGTGATGTCTTAATTTCTTATCATAAGTAGAATAAAATTCTGCCGACAGAACCGCCTGTGTCGTGCTGGTTTACTGTAGCTCTACCGACAGAGCCGCCTGTGTCGTGCTGGTAGACTATAGCTCTACCGACAGAACCGCCTGTGTCGTGCTGGTAGACTATAGTTCTGCCGACAGAACCGCCTGTGTCGTGTTGATAGACTATAGTTCCGCCGACAGAACCGGTTTTTATCGGATTTTTTTAACTTTGTAGACCTGATAGATATTTTTTGATAGATAGTTTTGCCGACAGAACCGCCTGTGTCGTGCTGGTAGACTATAGTTCTGCCGACAGAACCACCTGTGTTGTGCTGGTAGACTATAGTTCTGCCGACAGAACCGCCTGTGTTGTGCTGGTTTACTAAAGCTCTACCGACAGAACCGCTTGTGTCATGCTGGTAGACAATAGCTCTACCGAGAGAACCACCTGTGTCGTGCTTGTAGACTATAGTTCTGCCGACAGAACCGCCTGTGTCGCGCTGGTAGACTATATTTCTGCCGACAGAACCGCATGTGTCGTGCTGGTTTACTATAGCGCTACCCTCAGAGCCGCCTGTGTCGTGCTGGTAGACTATAGCTCTACCGACGGAACCGCCTGTGTCGTGCTGGTAGACTATAGTTCTGCCGACAGAACCGCCTGTGTCGTGCAGGTAGACTATAGTTTTACCGACGGATTCGCCTGGGTCGAGTTGATAGACTATAGTTCCGCCGACAGAACCGGTTTTTATCGGATTTTTTTTAAACTTTGTAGACCTGATAAATATCATGCAAGGATATGCATCTCTTATTTTGGTTTCGCTGTTTTCATTATCAAAAGAGTTACTTCCCTTTTCCGACTGTATATGAAAAAAATGGAGAGTTGTTGCTTGTCATCGCATCTCCTCCCACTGTTTTTCCCAGATTTTTGTTTAAAATTTTGGGGACATGTTGGATATCAATGGAGATAGTGCACCTATTTTGGCTGGACTGTTTCATTATTTTCAGAGTTACTGTCCTTTTTCAACAGTATGGAGGACAAAGACAATGGATGCTTGTCGTCGCATTTCCTCCCACGAAAATTTTCGAAAATTGGTGGACATGCTGGATATCATGCGAGGATGTGCACCTCCTATGTTGGTTGCGCTGGTTTCATTATTTTCAGAGTAATTATCCTTTTTCGGCAGTATTTGAAGACAGCGACAACCAGGTTAACGGACCGGCATCTTCTTATGACTCTTGTTTTATTATTTTATTAACGTTTCGCTTTTCATTTTATTTTTGTTATTCTTTTAATTTTGTTTTCGTTTGGCATTTATTTAGATGTATTATGATATAGGCCTATATATACTTTTTTTCGTCACTTTGTGTTTTATTTTGTATGTAACTTTAATTGATTTCGTTTTATTTTGTATATATTGTGGGGTTTTAAGTTGGTTTTTTGTATTTGTTTATAATTAATATTTTGATTTCGATTATTCTCCCCCCCCCCCTCCCCCTTTTATTTTCTATTATTTTAAAGGTGAAATATACATATTTTATTTAAATCTGGAACGAATTGCTCCTACAATATATTTATGCTCGTGGCTGTTAGCCAGCCACAAGCTTTTGTCTCGTATCAGGCATTTTTTTTTTTAATTTTTAATGAAATAACTCGATCAAGCCTGTAAATTCTTGAAATCTGAGAATCAAAATGAATACATGGTCGGACTCAGTTCCCATCATTTCCCGAAAGATGAAGAGCTTAGGAAAAAACTTGTTACCCTGAAGATGAATTAAACGGGCGGATTTTATCCCAACTCAACATTCCATCGTCTGCTTCGCGGGATGCGTTATTGGCAGTCGGCTCATGCATATATATACGGGTGTGAAAAATTGTCGTTGTCAGTTGATGAGGAACGATTGTCGGCCTCTATGGAGCTAACACTTTTAGGAAAAATTTCTCCATCGTCCATGGTAAACAGCAGTAAACCGATTAGCATTGCAAGCATTAACGTATACAGCAGGCGTAGACCGACCTGGTATAATATGTATATACTAAGTCGCTCTACGCCTGTTGTATATGGTAATGCATGCAATGCTATAAACCGATACACTCACTGAATGTAAACAACTCTATTGACGTCACCAAAGATGCCAAATCCACGGGGAGATAATTAAGTCATGTATAGCTTTTAATATTGGTTGTTCGAGGCCCATGTTTTTTTAGGTTCAATAAAAAATTAAATTATCAGTAAAACTTAATTTTTGTGGTCTTAAGTTGTTTACAGGAACCCTATAAATCCCTTTTTCTAAACAATAAACCCGGTTTTAGCCCCATTACATCTGATCTTTAAATTTTAGACTGGCAACAATGGGCCACCATAGAGAGACCGAGTTCTAATGCAAAGGGAGGTAAGCACGTGGGCACGATTGAATTTGCCAATCTAAAATGGAATCGAAACAGAGAAGTTAATCTTCGTATACAAGACTTAGTACTGAAACAAAGGGTAAGCATGTGGGCACGATTGTCTTAAATAGGGATTGATCCAACTGCCGTTTCTTTGAGATATCAACGTGGAAAGCCTAGACATAAAGGGATGCCGATTCGACAACGTTCTTTTTTCAGTTTGTTGTTGTTGTTGTAGGATTTAACTTCCAAATTCAACTAAGAGTTTAAGACACTCATAATAAATATGTCTGTAGGTGAAAATTCACTGCACTTCGCCCTTTATGTGAGCCGTTAATGCGTTATGGCATAATTGTGGCAAAAAACCAAAATACCAGTCACACAGTGGACAATTTTCTGTATTTTTCTCAGACATGAGAAGTTAGGAACTTCGTATTTGTGCCACAATTTGAAAGTTTAGCCGTCATTTTGTGTTTTTAATTTGAAATTGAAAATTTGATTTATTAGTTACCTACAATGTAAACAAATTGTGAGCTTGCAGGGCATGTGCACTAGTTCGACAATGATTTGAACTGTGTAAGCGCGCTAACTGTACAAAATTATTATCTGAAAAATAAGGAAGACAAAAAGCCTGCCCATAAATGTGAGATTGTAAACAAACACAAAAAAGATCTGAACTGAGTAATCAAACAAAGGCTACATGTATTTCTTAACACTTCCATACATAAATTATTAGCCCTGGAATCACTAAGAAAATTCTTATTAACACTTCACTGGAGCAATAACGAATAATTTCTTCATTTTTCATTTAATTCACGAACAAAATAAGAAATTGTCTCCAAAATCGTTAAATTTGTCAGTTTTATATTTGTTAATAATCACAGAATAAGGCTGTCAGTACAGTCAATAAACTAGCAATAGAAATCTTGGAGTATTATATTTAAATGATGTTGAAAACTTTTCAGTGCGGACAATTGAAACAGACCAGTTGTATGAACCCTGTTGATCAATGTTTTAACTTATTTATCGAAACAATTTTCTCTCTGTTGTAGTCGAAACTTTGTATTGCTGTGGTCAGTATCCTGATGTTCAATTTGTGACAAATCTGTTATTGGTAAAGGTTAAATATAGCAAGAAAGATAATCTAGCTGACAATATTATGACTCCTTTATCAGAGAAAACCACCTATATCAGAACTCACTCAGGAGAAAAAGTATTTCAGTGTAAAATGTGTGATTACAGATCTAGTTTTAAGAGTGATCTAACCAGACATATCAGAATACATACAGGAGAAAAACCTTTTCAGTGTACAATGTGTAATTACAGATGTAGTATGAGGAGTAATCTAACCAGACATATGAGAACTCATACAGGAGAACAACCTTTTCAGTGTACAATGTGTGATTACAGATGTAGGCAGCAGAATGATCTAACCAAACATATCAGAACACATACAGGAGAACAACCTTTTCAATGTACAATGTGTGATTACAGATTTAGTCAGAAGGGTAATTTAACCAAACATATCAGAACACATACAGGAGAACAACCTTTTCAGTGCACAATGTGTGATTACAGATGCAGTGTGAAGAGTTCTCTATCCAGGCATATCAGAACACATACAGGAGAACAACCTTTTCAGTGTACAATGTGTGATTACAGATGTAGTATGAAGAGTTCTCTATCCAGGCATATCAGAACACATACAGGAGAACAATCTTTTCAGTGTACAATGTGTGATTACAGATGTAGTATGAAGAGTTCTCTATCCAGGCATATCAGAACACATACAGGAGAACAGCCCTTTCAATGTACAATGTGTGATTACAGATGTAGTGTAAAGTCTTCTCTAACCATACATATCAGAACACATACAGGAGAACAGCCCTTTCAGTGTACTATGTGTGATTACAGATGTAGTCAGAAGGGTAATATAACTACACATATGAGAACTCATACAGGAGAACAACCTTTTCAGTGTACAATGTGTGATTTCAGATGCAGTGTGAAGAGTTCTCTAACCACCCATATCAGAACACATACAGGAGAACAACCTTTTCAATGTACAATGTGTGATTACAGATGTAGTAAGAATGGACATCTAACCAAACATATCAGAACACATACAGGAGAAAAACCTTTTCAATGTACAATGTGTGATTACAGATGTAGTGTGAGGTGTTCTCTAACCAAACATATCAGAACACATACAGGAGAACAACCTTTTCAGTGTACAATGTGTGATTTCAGATGTAGTGAGAAGAGTTCTCTAACCAGACATATCAGAACACATACAGGAGAACAACCATTTCAGTGTACATTGTGTGATTACAGATGTAGTCAGAAGAGTAATCTAACCACCCATATCAGAACACATACAGGAGAACAACGTTTTCAGTGTACAATGTGTGATTACAGATGTAGTCAGAAGGGTAATCTAACCAGACATATCAGGACACATACAGGAAAACAACGTTTTCAGTGTACAATGTGTGATTACAGATGTAATCAGAAGGGTAATCTAACCAGACATATCAGGACACATACAGGAAAACAACGTTTTTAGTGTATAATGTGTGATTACAGATGTAGTGAGAAGAGTTCTCTAACCAAACATATCAGAACACATACAGGAGAACAACCTTTTCAGTGTACAATGTGTGATTTCAGATGTAGTGAGAAGAGTTCTCTAACCAGACATATCAGAACACATACAGGAGAACAACCTTTCCAGTGTACAATGTGTGATTTCAGATGTAGTGAGAAGAGTTCTCTAACCAGACATATCAGAACACATACAGGAGAACAACCTTTTCAGTGTACAATGTGTGATTTCAGATGTAGTGAGAAGAGTTCTCTAACCAAACATATCAGAACACATACAGGAGAACAACCTTTCCAGTGTACAATGTTTGATTTCAGATGTAGTGTGAAGGGTAATCTAACCAAACATATCAAAACACATACAGGAGAACAACCTTTTCAATGTACTATGTGTGATTACAGATGTAGTGTGAAGGGTAATCTAACCAAACATATCAAAACACATACAGGAGAACAACCTTTCAGTGTAAAATGTGTGATTACAGATGTAGTGTGAAGAGTTATCTAACCAAACATATCA
This sequence comes from Lepidochitona cinerea, assembly GCA_963971465.1. Classification (NCBI taxonomy): domain Eukaryota; kingdom Metazoa; phylum Mollusca; class Polyplacophora; order Chitonida; family Tonicellidae; genus Lepidochitona; species Lepidochitona cinerea. The sequence goes on from OZ020565.1 coordinate 764,534, forward strand.
GAACACATACAGGAGAAAAACCGTTTCATTGTACTTTGTGTGATTACAGATGTAGTGAGAAGAGTTCTCTAACCACCCATATCAGAACACATACAGGAGAACAACCATTTCAGTGTACTATGTGTGATTACAGATGTCGTCAGAAGGGTTCTCTAACCAAACATATCAGAACACATACAGGAGAAAAACCTTTTCAGTGTACAATGTGTGATTACAGATGTAGTAGGAAGAGTAACCTAACCAAACATATCAGAACACATACTGGAGAACAACCTTTTCAGTGTACAATGTGTGATTACAGATGTAGTGTGAAGAGTTCTCTAACCAAACATATCAGAACACATACAGGAGAAAAACCGTTTCAGTGTAAAATGTGTAATTACAGATGTAGTCAGAAGAATAATCTAACCGCCCATATCAGAACACATACTGGAGAACAACCTTTTCAGTGTACAATGTGTGATTACAGATGCAGTCAGAAGGGTGATCTAACCAGACATATCAGAACACACACAGGGGAACAACCTTTTCAGTGTACAATGTGTGATTACAGATGTAGTGTGAAAAGTTCTCTGACCAAACATATCAGAAGACACACTGGAGAAAAACCTTTTCAGTGTACAATGTGTGATTACAGATGTAGTCAGAATGGACATCTAACCACCCATATCAGAACACATGCAGGAGAATAACCTTTTCACTGTACAATGTGTGATTACAGATGTAGTCAGAATGGACATCTAACCACCCATATCAGAACACATGCAGGAGAATAACCTTTTCACTGTACAATGTGTGATTACAGATGTAGTCAGAATGGACATCTAACCACCCATATCAGAACACATGCAGGAGAATAACCTTTTCACTGTACAATGTGTGATTACAGATGTAGTCAGAATGGACATCTAACCATCCATATCAGAACACATGCAGGAGAATAACCTTTTCACTGTACAATGTGTGATTACAGATGTAGTCAGAATGGACATCTAACCATCCATATCAGAACACATGCAGGAGAATAACCTTTTCACTGTACAATGTATGATTACAGATGTAGTCAGAATGAACATCTAACCATCCATATCAGAACACATGCAGGAGAATAACCTTTTCAGTGTACAATGTGTGATTACAGATGTAGTCAGAATGGACATCTAACCATCCATATCAGAACACATGCAGGAGAATAACTTTTTCACTGTACAATGTGTGATTACAGATGTAGTCAGAATGGACATTTAACCATCCATATCAGAACACATGCAGGAGAATAACCTTTTCAGTGTACAATGTGTGATTACATAGCAGAGGAGACAAGTTCTCCCCTTGACGGACTCCAACTTGACATAAGAAAAAGTCGCTCATATTGCTTTCTTTGGCAACACAAGACTTAATGCCTTCATACATAGACTGTATGACTTTTAAACATTTACCATCAATGCCCTCTTTGATAAGTTTAAGCCACAGACCACCCCTCCATACACGATCAAACGCCTTCGTAAAATCTATAAAACTACAATATACCTTACATTTTGTGTTAATAAGGTAATCTATAAGTTGGTTAAGTACAAAAATGTGGTCAGAAGTTGAGTACCCTTTCCTGAATCCTGCTTGGGCTTCGTTTAAGATGTTCTGTTGTTCACAATAGGCGTATAATCGATTATTAATCACAGATGTAAACAGTTTGCCTAAGCAGCTCAGTATGGTTATTATTATTGGTCGATAATTTTCCGGATCAGTCATGGGCCCTTTATTTTTATAGATGGGACGAATAATCCCGATGAGCCAGGAGTCTGGAAGACACCCAGTGTCAAAAACAAGATTAAACAGTAGTAGATAAACTGGGAGCATAACAGCACTGGTGGATGTAATATACTCATTTAGAATTTGGTCATAACCGGCAGCCTTCCCTTTTTTCAGTCTGTCAATTGCCGTTTCAGAGCATTGCATGTCCCTTATCATAGTTCTGCTTAACCACATGCTCCTGCTTGGACTAAATTGTAACCTCCTGGAATGTTGTACCTGTTTTTTTTTCTGGGTTCCACGTGATATTTGTTTCTCAAAGCATTTTATTCTATAGATTCATTGAATATTGTTAAAGCTTGATGAGGATGATTACTATCAAATGATGATGGGGATATCCTGTTTGTAAATAAACTTCTGTCTGTTCTTAGACTATTTCCACTTTACGTATATATCATTGATAAATCTTCTGCGGGACCGGGGGGATACGGACCGGCATCTTCTTATGACTCTTGTTTTATTATTTTATTGACGTTTCGCTTTTCATTTTATTTTTGTTATTCTTTTAGTTTTGTTTTCGTTTGACATTTATTTAGATGTATTATGATATAGGCCTATATATACTTTTTTTCGTCACTTTGTGTTTTATTTTGTATGTAACTTTAATTGATTTCGTTTTATTTTGTACATATTGCGGGGTTTTAAGTTGGTTTTTTGTATTTGTTTATAATTAATATTTTGATTTCGATTATTCTCCCCCCCCCCCCTCCCCCTTTTATTTTCTATTATTTTAAAGGTGAAATATACATATTTTTTTTAAATCTGGAACGAATTGCTCCTACACTATCTTTATGCTCGTGGTTTTTAGCCAGCCACAAGCTTTTGTCTCGTATCAGGCTTTTTTTTTTAATTTTTAATGAAATAACTCGATCAAGCCTGTAAATTCTTGAAATCTGAGAATCAAAATGAATACATGGTCGGACTCAGTTCCCATCATTTCCCGAAAGATGAAGATCTTAGGAAAAAACTTGTTACCCTGAAGATGAATTAAACGGGCGGATTTTATCCCAACTCAACATTCCATCGTCTGCTTTGCGGGATGCGTTATTGGCAGTCGGCTTATGTATATATATACGGGTGTGAAAAATTGTCGTTGTCAGTTGATGAGGAACAATTGTCGGCCTCTATGGAGCTAAGACTTTTAGGAAAAATTTCTCCATTGTCCATGGTAAACAGCAGTAAACCGATTAGCATTGCAAGCATTAACGTATACAGCAGGCGTAGACCGACCTAGTATAATATGTATATAGTAAGTCGCTCTACGCCTGTTGTATATGGTAATGCATGCAATGCTATAAACCGATACGCTCACTAAATGTAAACAACTCTATTGACGTCACCAAAGATGCCAAATCCACGGGGAGATAAGTCATGTATAGCTTTTAACATTGGTTGTTCGATGCCCATGTTTTCTAAGTTCAATAAAAATTAGATTATCAGTAAAACTTAATTTTTGTGGTCTTAAGTTAATTACAGGAACCCTCTAAATCCCTTTTTTTAAACAATAAACCCGGTTTTAGCCCCATTACATCTGATCTTTAAATTTTAGACTGGCAACAATGGGCCACCATAGAGAGACCGAGTTCTAATGCAAAGGGAGGTAAGCATGTGGGCACGATTGAATTTGCCAATCTAAAATGGAATCGAAACAGAGAAGTTAATCTTCGTATACAAGACTTAGTACTGAAACAAAGGGTAAGCATGTGGGCACGATTATCTTAAATAGGGATTGATCCAACTGCCGTTTCTTTGAGATATCAACGTGGAAAGCCTAGACATAAAGGGATGCCGATTCGACAACGTTCTTTTTTCAGTTTGTTGTTGTTGTTGTAAAACATATGACATGAGCGGGTAGATCAAACTTTTGGTGCGAACTAAAATCTTCATATGGATTATTGTGAACAGATCTGCCAAGATGGAAATCCAAGCCATTTCGTGGATACCAGTGATCCCAAAACTTTAGTTGGATGAGATTTGTGAACTGTGCCCTGTCCGATGCTGATCAAAATCTCCCGGCATTTTACCATCAATGGCATCATCAAGGAGGGATCTAGTACTAGTACTACACGTCTAGATCACATTGTACTATCTTACCTGGGCAAGAACTTCTTGTGTGGTACAGAGGGGACTATGGCAATGAACGTGGAATAACAACTAAAACAACCAATTTCAAAGTCATCTGATGGAGTGTATACTGTAGTTTGAAAGTCAGGCAAGTTTCTAAAAATATTGTGTATTTCTCATACCTGCAATATTCTATATAATTGGTAAATGCAATGAATAAAGAACATAGTTGGAAAGAAGTTGATGAATTTTTTTAAAAGATGAGATGATTGTGTAGAATTTAACTTTCAAATTCAACTAAGACTAGTTTAAGATACTCTTAATATGTCTGTAGGTGAAAATTCACTGCCCTTCGCCCTTTATGTGAACCTGTAATGTGTAAGGCATAATAGTGGCGAAAACCCAAAATACTAGTAACACGAAAAACAGCAGACAATTTTCTGTATTTTGTCCAGATATCAGAAGTTAGGAACATTGTATTTGGGCCACAATTTGAAAGTTTATAGGCGTCATTTTGCGTTTTTAATGTGAAATTGAAAATTTGATTTATTAGTTACCTGCAATGTAAACAAATTGTGAGCTTGCAGGGCATGTGCACTAGTTCGAGAATGGTTTGAACTGTGTAAGCGCGCTAACTGTACAAAATTATTATCTGAAAAATAAGGAAGACAAAAAGCCTGCCCATAAATGTGAGATTGTAAACAAACACAAAAAAGATCTGAACTGAGTAATCAAACAAAGGCTACATGTATTTCTTAACACTTCCATACATACATTACCAACCCTGGAATCACTAAGGAAATTCTTATTAACACTTCACTGGAGCAATAACTAATAATTTTTTTTATGATTTTTCATTCAATTCACGAACAAAATAAGAAATTGTCTCCAAAATCGTTAAATTTGTCAGTTTTATATTTGTTAATAATCACAGAATAAGGCTGTCAATAAACTAATAGATATCTTGGAGTATTATATTTAAATGATGTTGAAAACTTTTCGGTGCGGACAATTGAATCAGACCAGTTGTATGAACCCTGTTGATCAATGTTTCAACTTATTTATCGAAACAATTTTCTCTCTGTTGTAGTCGAAACTTTGTATTGCTGTGGTCAGTATCCTGATGTTCAATTTGTGTATGAAAAGTATCTGTTGAGTCGTATGCTGAAAAACCACAGAATAAAGCTGCCAACTGAAGGGCCTGAAAGAGACAAGAGAGTCTCATCTGAATCTAGCAAGGTCAAGGCCAATATAAAGAATGTTGGAAACAATAAGTATAGTTAAGAAAGACTGCAAGAGTGACAAATCTGTTATTGGTAAAAAAAAAAGGTTAAATATCGCAAGAAAGACCATCTAACTGACAAACGTATGACTCATATTGTGGAGAAAACCACCCATATCAGAACTCGGACAGGAGAAAAAGTATTTCAGTGTACAATGTGTGATTACAGATCTAGTTTTAAGAGTGATCTAACCAGACATATCAGAACACATACAGGAGAACAACCTTTTCAGTGTACAATGTGTGATTACAGATCTAGTTTTAAGAGTGATCTAACCAGACATATCAGAACACATACAGGAGAACAACCTTTTCAGTGTACAATGTGTGATTACAGATCTAGTTTTAAGAGTGATCTAACCAGACATATTAGAATACATACAGGAGAACAACCTTTTCATTGTACTTTGTGTGATTACAGATGTAGTGAGAAGGGCTCTTTACCCAGACATATCAGAACACATACAGGAGAACAACCTTTTCAGTGTACAATGTGTGATTACAGATGTAGTGAGAAGGGTTCTCTAACCAAACATATCAGAAGACATACAGGAGAACAACCTTTTCAGTGTACAATGTGTGATTACAGATGTAGTGAGAAGGGTGATCTAACCAAACATATCAGAACACATACAGGAGAACAACCTGTTCGGTGTACAATGTGTGATTACAGATGTAGTCAGAAGGGTGATCTAACCAAACATATCAGAACACATACAGGAGAACAACCTTTTCAGTGTACAATGTGTGATTACAGATGTAGTGTGAAGAGTAATCTAACCAGACATATCAGAACACATACTGGAGAACAACCTTTTCAGTGTACAATGTGTGATTACAGATGTAGTGTGAAGAGTTCTCTAACCATCCATATGAGAACACATACAGGAGAACAACTTTTTCAGTGTACAATGTGTGATTACAGATGTAGTGTGAAGAGTTCTCTAACCAGACATATTAGAAAACATACAGGAGAAAAACCATTTCAGTGTACAATGTGTGATTACAGATGTGGTGTGAAGAGTTCTCTAACCACCCATATCAGAACACATACAGGAGAACAACCTTTTCAGTGTACAATGTGTGATTACAGATGCAGTGTGAAGAGTTCTCTAACCACCCATATCAGAACACATACAGGAGAACAGCCCTTTCAGTGTACAATGTGTGATTATAGATGTAGTGTGAAGAGTTCTCTAACCACCCATATCAGAACACATACAGGAGAACAACCTTTTCAGTGTACATTGTGTGATTACAGATGTAGTCAGAAGGGTAATCTAACCACCCATATCAGAACCCATACAGGAGAACAACGTTTTCAGTGTACAATGTGTGATTACAGATGTAGTCAGAAGGGTAATCTAACCAGACATATCAGAACTCATACAGGATAACAACCTTTTCAGTGTACAATGTGTGATTACAGATGTAGTGTGAAGAGTTCTCTTACCAGACATATCAGAACTCATACAGGATAACAACCTTTTTAGTGCACAATGTGTGATTACAGATGTAGTGATGTGTGAAGAGTAATCTAACCACCCATATCAGAACACATACAGGAGAACAACCGTTTCAGTGTACAATGTGTGATTACAGATGTAGTGTGAAGAGTAATCTAACCACCCATATCAGAACACATACAGGAGAACAACCGTTTTAGTGTGCAATGTGTGATTACAGATGTAGTGTGAAGAGTAATCTAACCACCCATATCAGAACACATACAGGAGAACAACCTTTTCAGTGCACAATGTGTGATTATAGATGTAGTGTGAAGAGTAATCTAACCACCCATATCAGAACACATACAGGATAACAACCGTTTCAGTGTACAATGTGTGATTACAGATGTAGTGTGAAGAGTAATCTAACCACCCATATCAGAACACATACAGGATAACAACCATTTCAATGTACAATTTGTGATTACAGATGTAGTGTGAAGAGTTCTTTAACGAAACATATCGGAACACATACAGAAGAACAACCATTTCAATGTACTATGTGTGATTACAGATGTAGTGTGAAGAGTTCTCTTACCAGACATATCAGAACACATACAGGAGAACAACCGTTTCAATGTACTATGTGTGATTACAGATGTAGTGTGAAGAGTTCTCTAACCACCCATATCAGAATACATACAGGAGAACAACCTTTTCAGTGCACAATGTGTGATTACAGATGTAGTGTGAAGGGTTCTCTAACCAGACATATCAGAACACATACAGGATAACAACCATTTCAATGTACAATTTGTGATTACAGATGTAGTGTGAAGAGTTCTTTAACGAAACATATCGGAACACATACAGAAGAACAACCATTTCAATGTACTATGTGTGATTACAGATGTAGTGTGAAGAGTTCTCTTACCATCCATATCAGAACTCATACAGGAGAACCACCTTTTCAGTATACAATGTGGGACAGCTGATTACAGATGCGTCTAGAAAAAAGATGTAATTTTACATTATACAACATTTGATTGATCTCACTTTGCGACGGCTACCTGAAACGATCCCCAGCTGCTGGTAAAAGCTAATGAAACCTACAAGCAATCTAAAAAAGGAATTGATCCTACTGCCATTCGTTGAGATCTCGTGTATAAGATCACGTAGAATGGCACGAGATCTCGATTGATCTACAAGTGGTTCTACATGAGGCATCCGCCTGTTTAGTTGGGTTTTACTTGACAAATAAAGTAGTCTGTTTTGGCAACCACAAAGAAAGTTATTTTCTATACAAAATATTTTTCTATCAATCTAATATTTTCTACTTATTTACAATTTTAATTAAAAAAACATGCTAATGAACAACATGAATTCTTGTGTTTTTTCTATTTAGTTAGTTATTAGTGTACGGTAAGATCTCCGCTAATTCAAGTACTCTAAAAAATTCAAGGGCCAGAAAAACATTAACAAAAGTACACTTAAAATTCAACTTTTTTCGTTGAGAGTCTTACCTCTTGGAGTGAGCGATCAGATAATCCTATTGAACGATCGCTGTTGTTGTTTTTATAGACCAAATGTGGCAAATAGCAATGTAATAATTCGTTATTTTCACATCACTGGTCCTTGAATTAGCGGAGATCTTACCGTAGGATATGTCTGGTCTATATCTCAACTTTTTAGAAGGTAAAAATAACAGTATTCTAGCTTCCTATTTCAGGAATTAGACTAATGTCAGAAAGACAGTTTGATCTTTCTTTTTCTTTCAAACAGCCTGGATTTCTCCGTTGTATTTGACATGTGCTGGACTAGCCTAGCAAGCATTACTATATCCCGCAGGCGTATAGTACTATATACAGTTGCTGTATACTTACCGTATATGGTAATGCTAGTGGCCGACTGTCTGTGTAACACTTGACGAAGACACCGGCACAGGTGTCGAAAGCTCGTGTTATTCAAAAACAACTGAGGACGTGGTGATGTCTTAATTTCTTATCATTAGTAGACTAAAATTCTGCCGACAGAACCGCCTGTGTCGTGCTGGTTTACTGTAGCTCTACCGACGGAGCCGCCTGTGTCGTGCTGGTAGACTAAAGCTCTACCGACAGAACCGCCTGTGTCGTGCTGGTAGACTAAAGCTCTACCGACAGAACCGCCTGTGTCGTGCTGGTAGACTATAGTTCTGCCGACAGAACCGCCTGTGTCGTGTTGATAGACTATAGTTCCGCCGACAGAACCGGTTTTTATCGGATTTTTTTTAACTTTGTAGACCTGATAGATATTTTTTAATAGATAGTTTTGCCGACAGAACCGCCTGTGTCGTGCTGGTAGACTAGAGTTCTGCCGACAGAACCGCCTGTGTCGTGCTGGTAGACTATAGCTCTACCGACAGAACCGCTTGTGTCATGCTGGTAGACTATAGTTCTGCCGACAGAACCGCCTGTGTCGCGCTGGTAGACTATATTTCTGCCGACAGAACCGCCTGTGTCGTGCTGGTTTACTATAGCTCTACCCACAGAGCCACCTGTGTCGTGCTGGAAGACTATAGCTCTACCGACGGAACCGCCTGTGTCGTGCTGGTAGACTATAGCTCTACCGACAGAACCGCTTGTGTCATGCTGGTAGACTATAGCTCCACCGACAGAACCGCCTGTGTCGTGCTTGTAGACTATAGTTCTGCCGACAGAACCGCCTGTGTCGCGCTGGTAGACTATATTTCTGCCGACAGAACCGCCTGTGTCGTGCTGATTTACTATAGCTCTACCCACAGAGCCGCCTGTGTCGTGCTGGTAGACTATAGCTCTACCGACGGAACCGCCTGTGTCGTGCTCGTAGAATATAGTTCCCCCGACAGAACCGGTTTTTATCGGATTTTTTTTTAAATTTTGTAGACCTGATAGATATCATGCAAGGATATGCATCTCTTATTTTGGTTTCGCTGTTTTCATTATTTTTAGAGTTACTTCCCTTTTCCGACTGTATATGAAAAATGGAGAATTATTGCTTGTCATCGCATCTCCTCCCACTGTTTTTCCCAGATTTTTTTAAACTTGGCAGACATGCTGGATATCAATGGAGGTAATGCACCTATTTTGGCTGGACTGTTTCATTTCCAACAGTATGGAGGACAAAGACAATGGATGCTTGTCGTCGCATTTCCTCCCACGGATATTTTCGAAAATTGGTGGACATGCTGGATATCATGCGAGGATGTGCACCTCCTATGTTGGTTGCGCTGGTTTCATCATTTTCAGAGTAATTATCCTTTTTCGGCAGTATTTGAAGACATAGACAATGGGGGCTTCTTTCTGACAACGTACAGTGTTTCAGAGCATTGCATGCCCCTTATCATAGCTCTGTTTAACCACATGCTCCTGCTTGGACTAAATTGTAACCTCTTGGAATGTTGTACCTCTTTTTCTTTCTGGGTTCCACCTGATATTGGTTTCTCAAAGCATTTTACTCTATAGATTGCATTGAATATTGTTAAAACTTGATGAGGATGATTACTATCAAATGAGGATGGGGATATCCTGTTTGTAAAGAAACTTCTGCCTGTTCTTAGACTATTTCCACTTTACGTATATATCATTGATAAATCTTCTGCGGGACCGGGGGGATACGGACCGGCATCTTCTTATGACTCTTGTTTTATTATTTTATTGACGTTTCGCTTTTCATTTTATTTTTGTTATTCTTTTAGTTTTGTTTTCGTTTGACATTTATTTAGATGTATTATGATATAGGCCTATATATACTTTTTTTCGTCACTTTGTGTTTTATTTTGTATGTAACTTTAATTGATTTCGTTTTATTTTGTACATATTGCGGGGTTTTAAGTTGGTTTTTTGTATTTGTTTATAATTAATATTTTGATTTCGATTATTCTCCCCCCCCCCCATCCCCCTTTTATTTTCTATTATTTTAAAGGTGAAATATACATATTTTTTTTAAATCTGGAACGAATTGCTCCTACACTATCTTTATGCTCGTGGTTTTTAGCCAGCCACAAGCTTTTGTCTCGTATCAGGCTTTTTTTTTAAATTTTTAATGAAATAACTCGATCAAGCCTGTAAATTCTTGAAATCTGAGAATCAAAATGAATACATGGTCGGACTCAGTTCCCATCATTTCCCGAAAGATGAAGATCTTAGGAAAAAACTTGTTACCCTGAAGATGAATTAAACGGGCGGATTTTATCCCAACTCAACATTCCATCGTCTGCTTTGCGGGATGCGTTATTGGCAGTCGGCTTATGTATATATATACGGGTTTGAAAAATTGTCGTTGTCAGTTGATGAGGAACAATTGTCGGCCTCGATCTATGGAGCTAACACTTTTAGGAAAAATTTCTCCATCGTCCATGGTAAACAGCAGTAAACCGATTAGCATTGCAAGCATTAACGTATACAGCAGGCGTAGACCGACCTAGTATAATATGTATATAGTAAGTCGCTCTACGCCTGTTGTATATGGTAATGCATGCAATGCTATAAACCGATACGCTCACTAAATGTAAACAACTCTATTGACGTCACCAAAGATGCCAAATCCACGGGGAGATAAGTCATGTATAGCTTTTAACATTGGTTGTTCGATGCCCATGTTTTCTAAGTTCAATAAAAAATTAGATTATCAGTAAAACTTAATTTTTGTGGTCTTAAGTTAATTACAGGAACCCTCTAAATCCCTTTTTTTAAACAATAAACCCGGTTTTAGCCCCATTACATCTGATCTTTAAATTTTAGACTGGCAACAATGGGCCACCATAGAGAGACCGAGTTCTAATGCAAAGGGAGGTAAGCATGTGGGCACGATTGAATTTGCCAATCTAAAATGGAATCGAAACAGAGAAGTTAATCTTCGTATACAAGACTTAGTACTGAAACAAAGGGTAAGCATGTGGGCACGATTATCTTAAATAGGGATTGATCCAACTGCCGTTTCTTTGAGATATCAACGTGGAAAGCCTAGACATAAAGGGATGCCGATTCGACAACGTTCTTTTTTCAGTTTGTTGTTGTTGTTGTAAAACATATGACATGAGCGGGTAGATCAAACTTTTGGTGCGAACTAAAATCTTCATATGGATTATTGTGAACAGATCTGCCAAGATGGAAATCCAAGCCATTTCGTGGATACCAGTGATCCCAAAACTTTAGTTGGATGAGATTTGTGAACTGTGCCCTGTCCGATGCTGATCAAAATCTCCCGGCATTTTACCATCAATGGCATCATCAAGGAGGGATCTAGTACTAGTACTACACGTCTAGATCACATTGTACTATCTTACCTGGGCAAGAACCTCTTGTGTGGTACAGAGGGGACTATGGCAATGAACGTGGAATAACAACTAAAACAACCAATTTCAAAGTCATCTGATGGAGTGTATACTGTAGTTTGAAACTCAAAGTCAGGCAAGTTTCTAAAAAATATTGTGTATTTCTCATACCTGCAATATTCTATATAAATGCAATGAATAAAGAACATATTTGGAAAGAAGCTGATGATTTTTTTTAAAGATGAGATGATTGTGTAGAATTTAACTTTCAAATTCAACTAAGACTAGTTTAAGATACTCTTAATATGTCTGTAGGTGAAAATTCACTGCCCTTCGTCCTTTATGTGAACCTGTAAATTGTAATGTGTAAGGCATAATAGTGGCGAAAACCCAAAATACTAGTATTTTTAGTAGTAACACGAAAAACAGCAGACAATTTTCTGTATTTTGTCCAGATATCAGAAGTTAGGAACATTGTATTTGGGCCACAATTTGAAAGTTTATAGGCGTCATTTTGCGTTTTTAATGTGAAATTGAAAATTTGATTTATTAGTTACCTGCAATGTAAACAAATTGTGAGCTTGCAGGGCATGTGCACTAGTTCGAGAATGGTTTGAACTGTGTAAGCGCGCTAACTGTACAAACTTATTATCTGAAAAATAAGGAAGACAAAAAGCCTGCCCATAAATGTGAGATTGTAAACAAACACAAAAAAGATCTGAACTGAGTAATCAAACAAAGGCTACATGTATTTCTTAACACTTCCATACATACATTACCAACCCTGGAATCACTAAGGAAATTCTTATTAACACTTCACTGGAGCAATAACTAATAATTTTTTTTATGATTTTTCATTCAATTCACGAACAAAATAAGAAATTGTCTCCAAAATCGTTAAATTTGTCAGTTTTATATTTGTTAATAATCACAGAATAAGGCTGTCAATAAACTAATAGAAATCTTGGAGTATTATATTTAAATGATGTTGAAAACTTTTCGGTGCGGACAATTGAAACAGACCAGTTGTATGAACCCTGTTGATCAATGTTTCAACTTATTTATCGAAACAATTTTCTCTCTGTTGTAGTCGAAACTTTGTATTGCTGTGGTCAGTATACTGATGTTCAATTTGTGTATGAAAAGTATCTGTTGAGTCGTATGCTGAAAAACCACAGAATAAAGCTGCCAACTGAAGGGCGTGATAGAGACAAGAGAGTCTCATCTGAATCTAGCAAGGTCAAGGCCAATATAAAGAATGTTGGAAACAATAAGTATAGTTAAGAAAGACTGCAAGAGCGACAAATCTGTTATTGGTAAAATCAGTGATGTTAAATACAGCAAGAAAGACAATCTAACTGAAAATATTATGACTCATATAGTGGTGAAAACCACCCATATCAGAGCTGAGACTGGAGTGAAAGTCTTTCGGTGTACAATGTGTGATTAAAGATGTAGTGTGAAGAGTTCTCTAACCAAACATATCAGAACACATACAGGAGAAAAACCGTTTCATTGTACTTTGTGTGATTACAGATGTAGTGAGAAGAGTTCTCTAACCAAACATATCAGAACACATACAGGAGAACAACCATTTCAGTGTACTATGTGTGATTACAGATGTCGTCAGAAGGGTTCTCTAACCAAACATATCAGAACACATACAGGAGAAAAACCTTTTCAGTGTACAATGTGTGATTACAGATGTAGTGAGAAGGGTTCTCTAACCAAACATATCAGAACACATACTGGAGAACAACCTTTTCATTGTACTTTGTGTGATTACAGATGTAGTCAGAAGGGTAATCTAACCAAACATATCAGAACACATACTGGAGAACAACCTTTTCAGTGTACAATGTGTGATTACAGATGTAGTTGGAAGTGTTCTCTAACCATGCATATCAGAACACATACAGGAGAAAAACCTTTTCAGTGCACACTGTGTGATTATAGATGTAGTCAGAAAAGTCATCTAACCAAACATATCAAAAGACATACAGGAGAAAAACCTTTTCAGTGTACTATGTGTGATTACAGATGTAGTTTGAAGTGTTCTCTAACCATGCATATCAGAACACATACAGGAGAAAAACCTTTTCAGTGCACACTGTGTGATTACAGATGTAGTCAGAAAAGTCATCTAACCACCCATATCAGAACACATACAGGAGAACAACCTTTTCAGTGCACTATGTGTGATTACAGATGTAGTTTGAAGTGTTCTCTAATCAAACATATGAGAACACATACAGGAGAACAACCGTTTCAGTGTACAATGTGTGATTACATATTTAGTCAGAAGGGTGATCTAACCAAACATATAAGAACTCATAAAGGAGAACAACCTTTTCAGTGTACAATGTGTGATTACAGATGTAGTCAGAAGGGTTCTCTAACCAACCATATCAGAACACATACAGGAGAACGACCTTTTCAGTGTACTATGTGTGATTACAGATGTAGTGTGAAGAATAATCTAACCACGCACATCCGAACACATACAAGAGAACAACCTTTTCAGTGTACAGTGTGTGATTACAGATGTAGACAGAAGAGTCATCTAACCACGCATATCCGAACACATACAGGAGAACAACCTTTTCAGTGTACAATGTGTGATTACAGATGTAGTCAGAAAAGTCATCTAACCACCCATATCAAAAGACATACAGGAGAAAAACCTTTTCAGTGTACAATGTGTAATTACAGATGTAGTGTGAAGAGTAATCTAACCACCCATATCAGAACACATACAGGAGAACAACCTTTTCAGTGTACTATGTGTGATTACAGATGTAGTTTGAAGGGTTCTCTAATCAAACATATGAGAACACATATAGGAGAACAACCTTTTCAGTGTACTATGTGTGATTACAGATGTAGTTTGAAGTGTTCTCTAATCAAACATATGAGAACACATACAGGAGAACAACCTTTTCAATGTACAATGTGTGATTACAGATGTAGTCAGAAAAGTCATCTAACCACCCATATCAGAACACATACAGGAGAACAACCTTTTCAATGTACAATGTGTGATTACAGATGCAGTTTGAAGAATTCTCTAAACACCCATATCAGAACACATACAGGAGAAAAACCTTTTCAGTGTACTATGTGTGATTACAGATGTAGTCATAAGAGTTCTCTAACCCGACATATCAGAACACATACAGGAGAAAAACCTTTTCAGTGTACAATGTGTGATTACAGATGTAGTGTGAAGAGTTCTCTAACCACCCATATCAGAACACATACAGGAGAACAACCTTTTCAGTGTACAATGTGTGATTACAGATGTAGTGTGAAGAGTACTCTAACCACCCATTTCAGAACACATACAGGAGAACAACGTTTTCAGTGTACAATGTGTGATTACAGATGTAGTCAGAAGGGTAATCTAACCACCCATATCAGAACGCATACAGGACAACAACCTTTTCAGTGTACAATGTGTGATTACAGATGTAGTCAGAAGGGTAATCTAACCAGACATATCAGGACACATACAGGAAAACAACGTTTTTAGTGTATAATGTACAGATGTAATGTGAAGAGTTCTCTTACCAGATATACCAGAACACATACAGGAGAACAACCTTTTCACTGAACTATGTGTGATTACAGATGTAGTCAGAAGAGTTCCCTAACCAGACATATCAGAACACATACAGGAGAACAACCTTTTCAGTGTACAATGTGGGATTACAGATGTAGTGTGAAGAGTAATCTAACCACCCATATCAGAACACATACAGGAGAACAACCTTTTCAGTGCACTATGTGTGATTACAGATGTAGTGTGAAGAGTTCTCTTACCAGATATATCAGAAAACATACAGGAGAACAACCTTTTCAGTGTACAATGTGTGATTACAGATGTAGTGTAAAGAGTTCTCTAACCAGACATATCAGGACACATACTGGAGAACAACCTTTTTAGTGTAAAATGTGTGATTACATATGTAGTGTGAACAGTAATCTAACCACCCATATCAGAACACATACAGGAGAACCACCTTTTCAGTGTGCAATGTGGGATTACAGATGTAGTGTGAAGGGTAATCTAACCATACATAAAACACCTATCAATCAATCAGAGCAGCTTTAATATCTGATGAGACCCGGGGCTCGTTTCACAAATCATGTGCATCACAAAAGAAGCCTTGTTGCCACTGGATACCATAGGGAAGAGATACGACGTCATGGTAGCAGAGATTGATCTTACTTTGCGACGGCTTCGTGAAACGATCACCAGCTGCTGGTAAAAGCTAATGAAACCTACAAGCAATATAAAAAAGGAATTGATCCTACTGCCAATTGCTGAGATCTCGTGTACAAGATCACGTAGAATGGCACGAGATCTCGATTGATCTACAAGTGGTTCTACATGAGGCATCTGCCTGTTTAGTTGGGTTTTACTTGACAAATAAAGTAGTCTGTTTTGGCAACCACAAAGAAAGTTATTTTCTATACAAAATATTTTTCTATCAATCTAATATTTTCTACTTATTTACAATTTTAATTAAAAAACATGCTAATGAACAACATGAATTCTTGTGGTTTTTATACGCCCGGCTTGAAAAGCGGGCTGTATTATGGTATCATCTCCGTCCGTCCGGCAGTCCGGCTGTCCGGCGTCCGCTGTCCCTTCCGCTCCATAACTTCTAAAGTTTTGATTCCATCTGCACAATTTTTTCTAAGTATATACCTTATGGGTAGAAGGTGTGTCGCAAACTATTTTTAACATCACTGGTTACATAATATGGGAGTTATATTAGATTATGTAATATTCCCTTCCGCTCCATAACTTCCAATGTTTTGATTCCATCTGCACATTTTTTTCTGAGTATATACCTTATGGATAGAAGGTATGTCGCGAACTATTTTTGACATCATACATTGCGTAATATGGCACCCATATTGGGTTATGTAATATTTACTTTTTCTCTCCATAACTTTAACAAATATGATCCGATGTTTTCAAATCTTTCATGTTATATACCATATTAACAGACAGTGTGTAAAAACATTGTTTATGATATCAACTATTGCAAATTATTGGATTATGTACATTCCCTTTTATTCTTACTTTCATTTACATGAAAATAACCTTTAAATTATAAAATGGCTTCTACTTTTCCGATTTTCATCAAAAAAGGATTTTTTTCAAATTGCAATAATGTTTCTAAATTGATTAAAACTATTCTTAAATCAATATATAACGTTTTAATCAAATGAAAAATACATATAAGGATTAAAGTTTTAATCAGACCAAGAGATAAGTATCCCAGCTTTGGTCTATTTACCTTGTCAACTTACAGTTAGCTCTCAGTATCTCTCGGGAGATTTATGGCTTTGTGTACACCACATGGCCTCCATAAAACAGTGGGTGACATTAGCAATGGACCCATAGCCAAATCTATTGTAAATCCATTTGGTCTATGATAAAATTAGAAATAATAACCTGTAGGTATATGGGGAGATTTAGAATATTGTCAAGATGTCTATGGCCAAATAATGTAGATAAAAAATATTATGAGAAAAATTGTCAAATCTACTTGAATTGGTGTGAGCTGCGAAATTGCCAATTAATTACATTTGTTTAAGTATGATTAGTAAATTATAAACTGCTTTTCTAAAAAATTGAAACATTTTAGTGCAATCTTTATTGACAACAAACAATTTTTATCATCGTGATTTAACAGCAGCGAGAATTGATGACTTGTACCGTGTACAAATCTTGTTAATAATTGTTGATCCAAATAGCCCATTTTAAATTTGATACAGATGGATTTTAATGGTTTAAGGGGCAAGATTTCATTTTGTTGACATAACATCACCTTTTACCAAGCTTAACATAATAAAACTGGCAACGCCGCCATTAATATGTAAGTGAAATAATCTTGAGCGCAGCGTAAAACACCAAACAATCAATCAATCAATCATTTACCAAGCTTCAACCTCTTCCCTCTGAATTTTGAAAATTAAATTCAAATAAATATGGAAGGATTTGTTTTGGTATGGCTGCATTTACTGTGCCTTTCCGGGCGTATTTTGGGTTTCCCGAAACTATTGTTCTATTTAGTTAGTTATTAGTGTAGGCTATGTCTGGTCTATATCTCAACTTTTAGCAGTATTCTAGATTCCTATTTTAGGAATTAGACTAATGTCAGAAAGACAGTTTGATCTTTCTTTTTCTTTCAAAAAGCCTGGATTTCTCCGTTGTATTTTACATGTGCTGGACTAGCCTAGCGAGCATTACTATATCCCGCAGGCGTATAGTACTATATACAGTTGCTGTATACTTACCGTGTATGGTAATGCTAGTGGCCGACTGTCTGTGTAACACTTGACGAAGACACCGGCACAGGTGTCGAAAGCTCGTGTTGTTCAAAAACAACTGAGGACGTGGTGATGTCTTAATTTCTTATCATTAGTAGACTAAAATTCTGCCGACAGAACCGCCTGTGTCGTGCTGGTTTACTGTAGCTCTACCGACAGAGCCGCCTGTGTCGTGCTGGTAGACTATAGCTCTACCGACAGAACCGCCTGTGTCGTGCTGGTAGACTATAGTTCTGCCGACAGAACCGCCTGTGTCGTGTTGATAGACTATAGTTCCGCCGACAGAACCGGTTTTTATCGGATTTTTTTAACTTTGTAGACCTGATAGATATTTTTTGATAGATAGTTTTGCCGACAGAACCGCCTGTGTCGTGCTGGTAGACTATAGTTCTGCCGACAGAACCACCTGTGTTGTGCTGGTAGACTATAGTTCTGCCGACAGAACCGCCTGTGTTGTGCTGGTTTACTAAAGCTCTACCGACAGAACCGCTTGTGTCATGCTGGTAGACAATAGCTCTACCGACAGAACCGCCTGTGTCGTGCTTGTAGACTATAGTTCTGCCGACAGAACCGCCTGTGTCGCGCTGGTAGACTATATTTCTGCCGACAGAACCGCCTGTGTCGTGCTGGTTTACTATAGCGCTACCCACAGAGCCGCCTGTGTCGTGCTGGTAGACTATAGTTCTGCCGACAGAACCGCCTGTGTCGTGCAGGTAGACTATAGTTCTACCGACGGATTCGCCTGGGTCGAGTTGATAGACTATAGTTCTGCCGACAGAACCGCCTGTGTCGTGCAGGTAGACTATAGTTCTACCGACGGATTCGCCTGGGTCGAGTTGATAGACTATAGTTCCGCCGACAGAACCGGTTTTTATCGGATTTTTTTTAAACTTTGTAGACCTGATAAATATCATGCAAGGATATGCATCTCTTATTTTGGTTTCGCTGTTTTCATTATCAAAAGAGTTACTTCCCTTTTCCGACTGTATATGAAAAAAATGGAGAGTTGTTGCTTGTCATCGCATCTCCTCCCACTGTTTTTCCCAGATTTTTGTTTAAAACTTTGGGGACATGTTGGATATCAATGGAGATAGTGCACCTATTTTGGCTGGACTGTTTCATTATTTTCAGAGTTACTGTCCTTTTTCAACAGTATGGAGGACAAAGACAATGGATGCTTGTCGTCGCATTTCCTCCCACGGATATTTTCGAAAATTGGTGGACATGCTGGATATCATGCGAGGATATGCACCTCCTATGTTGGTTGCGCTGGTTTCATTATTTTCAGAGTAATTATCCTTTTTCGGCAGTATTTGAAGAAAGCGACAACCAGGTTAACG
Organism: Lepidochitona cinerea; assembly: GCA_963971465.1. Taxonomy (NCBI): domain Eukaryota; kingdom Metazoa; phylum Mollusca; class Polyplacophora; order Chitonida; family Tonicellidae; genus Lepidochitona; species Lepidochitona cinerea. The sequence continues at coordinate 784,115 of OZ020565.1, forward strand.
GACCGGCATCTTCTTATGACTCTTGTTTTATTATTTTATTGACGTTTCGCTTTTCATTTTATTTTTGTTATTCTTTTAATTTTGTTTTCGTTTGGCATTTATTTAGATGTATTATGATATAGGCCTATATATACTTTTTTTCGTCACTTTGTGTTTTATTTTGTATGTAACTTTAATTGATTTCGTTTTATTTTGTATATATTGCGGGGTTTTAAGTTGGTTTTTTGTATTTGTTTATAATTAATATTTTGATTTCGATTATTCTCCCCCCCCCCCCCCCCTCCCCCTTTTATTTTCTATTATTTTAAAGGTGAAATATACATATTTTATTTAAATCTGGAACGAATTGCTCCTACAATATATTTATGGTCGTGGCTGTTAGCCAGCCACAAGCTTTTGTCTCGTATCAGGCTTTTTTTTTTTTAATTTTTAATGAAATAACTCGATCAAGCCTGTAAATTCTTGAAATCTGAGAATCAAAATGAATACATGGTCGGACTCAGTTCCCATCATTTCCCGAAAGATGAAGAGCTTAGGAAAAAACTTGTTACCCTGAAGATGAATTAAACGGGCGGATTTTATCCCAACTCAATATTCCATCGTCTGCTTTGCGGGATGCGTTATTGGCAGTCGGCTCATGTATATATATACGGGTGTGAAAAATTGTCGTTGTCAGTTGATGAGGAACAATTGTCGGCCTCGATCTATGGAGCTAACACTTTTAGGAAAAATTTCTCCATCGTCCATGGTAAACAGCAGTAAACCGATTAGCATTGCAAGCATTAACGTATACAGCAGGCGTAGACCGACCTAGTATAATATGTATATACTAAGTCGCTCTACGCCTGTTGTATATGGTAATGCATGCAATGCTATAAACCGATACGCTCACTGAATGTAAACAACTCTATTGACGTCACCAAAGATGCCAAATCCACGGGGAGATAAGTCATGTATAGCTTTTAACATTGGTTGTTCGAGGCCCATGTTTTTTAAGTTCAATAAAAAATTAGATTATAAGTAAAACTTAATTTTTGTGGTCTTAAGTTAATTACAGGAACCCTCTAAATCCCTTTTTTAAACAATAAACCCGGTTTTAGCCCCATTACATCTGATCTTTAAATTTTAGACTGGCAACGATGGGCCACCGTAGAGAGACCGAGTTCTAATGCAAAGGGAGGTAAGCATGTGGGCACGATTGAATTTGCCACTCTAAAATGGAATCGAAACAGAGAAGTTAATCTTCGTATACAAGACTTAGTACTGAAACAAAGGGTAGGCATGTGGGCACGATTGTCTTAAATAGGGATTGATCCTACTGCCGTTTCTTTGAGATATCAACGTGGAAAGCCTAGACATAAAGGGATGCCGATCCGACAACGTTCTTTTTTCAGTTTGTTGTTGTTGTTGTTGTAAAACATATGGCATGAGCGGGTAGATCAAACTTTTGGTGCGAACTAAAATCTTCATATGGATTATTGTTAACAGATTTGCCAAGATGGAAATCCAAGCCATTTCGTGGATACCAGTGATCCCAAAACTTTAGTTGGATGAGATTTGTGAACTGTGCCCTGTCCGATGCTGATCAAAATCTCCCGGCATTTTACCATCAATGGCATCATCAAGGAGAGATCTAGTACTAGTACTACACGTCTAGATCACATTGTACTATCTTACCTGGGCAAGAACTTCTTGTGTGGTACAGAGGGGACTATGGCAATGAACGTGGAATAACAACTAAAACAACCAATTTCAAAGTCATCTGATGGAGTGTATACTGTAGTTTGAAAGTCAGGCAAGTTTCTAAGAAATATTGTGTATTTCTCATACCTGCAATATTCTATATAAATGCAATGAATAAAAAACATATTTGGAAAGAAGCTGATGATTTTTTTTAAAGATGAGATGATTGTGTAGAATTTAACTTTCAAATTCAACTAAGACTAGTTTAAGATACTCTTAATATGTCTGTAGGTGAAAATTCACTGCCCTTCGCCCTTTATGTGAACCTGTAATGTGTAAGGCATAATAGTGGCGAAAACCCAAAATACTAGTAACACGAAAAACAGCAGACTATTTTCTGTATTTTGTCCAGATATCAGAAGTTAGGAACTTTGTATTTGTGCCACAATTTGAAAGTTTATAGGCGTCATTTTGTGTTTTTAATGTGAAATTGAAAATTTGATTTATTAGTTACCTACAATGTAAACAAATTGTGAGCTTGCAGGGCATGTGCACTAGTTCGAGAATGATTTGAACTGTGTAAGCGCGCTAACTGTACAAAATTATTATCTGAAAAATAAGGGAGACAAAAAGCCTGCCCATAAATGTGAGATTGTAAACAAACACAAAAAAGATCTGAACTGAGTAATCAAACAAAGGCTACATGTATTTCTTAACACTTCCATACATACATTACCAACCCTGGAATCACTAAGGAAATTCTTATTAACACTTCACTGGAGCAATAACCAATAATTTTTTTTATGATTTTTCATTCAATTCACGAACAAAATAAGAAATTGTCTCCAAAATCGTTAAATTTGTCAGTTTTATATTTGTTAATAAATATAATCACAGAATAAGGCTGTCAATAAACTAATAGAAATCTTGGAGTATTATATTTAAATGATGTTGAAAACTTTTCGGTGCGGACAATTGAAACAGACCAGTTGTATGAACCCTGTTGATCAATGTTTCAACTTATTTATCGAAACAATTTTCTCTCTGTTGTAGTCGAAACTTTGTATTGCTGTGGTCAGTATACTGATGTTCAATTTGTGTATGAAAAGTATCTGTTGAGTCGTATGCTGAAAAACCACAGAATAAAACTGCCAACTGAAGGGCGTGATAGAGACAAGAGAGTCTCATCTGAATCTAGCAAGGTCAAGGCCAATATAAAGAATGTTGGAAACAATAAGTATAGTTAAGCAAGAGTGACAAATCTGTTATTGGTAAAATCAGTGATGTTAAATACAGCAAGAAAGACAATCTAACTGAAAATATTATGACTCATATAGTGGTGAAAACCACCCATATCAGAACTCAGACTGGAGAAAAAGTCTTTCAGTGTACAATGTGTGATTACAGATGTAGTGTGAAGAGTTCTCTAACCAAACATATCAGAACACATACAGGAGAAAACCCGTTTCATTGTACTTTGTGTGATTACAGATGTAGTGAGAAGAGTTCTCTGACCAAACACATCAGAACACACACTGGAGAAAAACCTTTTCAGTGTACAATGTGTGATTACAGATGTAGTGAGAAGAGTTCTCTAACCAGACATATCAGAACACATACAGGAGAACAACCTTTCCAGTGTACAATGTGTGATTACAGATGTAGTGTGAAGAGTTCTCTAACCAGACATATCAGAACACATACAGGAGAACAACCTTTTCAGTGTACAATGTGCGATTACAGATGTAGTAGAAAAAGTAATCTAACCAAGCATATCCGAACACATACTGGAGAACAACCTTTTCAGTGTACAATGTGTGATTACAGATGTAGTGCAAAGTGTAATCTAACCGCCCATATCAGAACACATACAGGAGAACAACCTTTCCAGTGTACAATGTGTGATTACAGATGTAGTGTGAAGAGTTCTCTAACCACCCATATCAGAACACATACAGGAGAACAACCTTTTCAGTGTACAATGTGTGATTACAGATGTAGTGAGAAGAGTTCTCTGACCAAACATATCAGAACACACACTGGAGAAAAACCTTTTCAGTGTACAATGTGTGATTACAGATGTAGTGTAAAGAGTTCTCTAACCAGACATATCAGGACACATACAGGAGAACAACCTTTCCAGTGTACAATGTGTGATTACAGATGTAGTGTGAAGTGTAATCTAACCGCCCATATCAGAACACACACTGGAGAAAAACCTTTTCAGTGTACAATGTGTGATTACAGAGGTAGCGAGAAGAGTTCTCTAACCAGACATACCAGAACACATACAGGAGAACAACCTTTTCAATGTACAATTTGTGATTACAGATGTAGTGTGAAGTTTTATCTAAACAAACAAATCAGAACACATACAGGAGAACAACCTCTTTAGTGTACAATGTGTGATTAGAGATGTAGTGTGAAGGGTTCTCTAACCAGACATACCAGAACACATACAGGAGAACAACCTTTTCAATGTACAATTTGTGATTACAGATGTAGTGTGAAGTTTTATCTAACCCAACATATCAGATGACATACAGGAGAACAACCTTTTCAGTGTACAAAGTGTGATTACAGATTTAATCAGAAGAGTTCTGTAACCAAACATATCAGAACACATACAGGAGAACAACCTTTTCAGTGTACTATGTGTGATTACAGATGTAGTGTGAAGAGTTCTCTAACCAGACATAGCAGAACACATACAGGAGAAAAACCTTTTCAGTGCACAATGTGTGATTACACATGTAGTCAGAAAAGTCATCTAACCAAACATATCAGAACACATACAGGAGAACAACCTCTTTAGTGTACAATGTGTGATTACAGATGTAGTGTAAAGAGTTCTCTAACCAAACATATCAGAACACATACTGGAGAACAACCTTTTCAGTGTACAATGTGTGATTTCAGATGTAGTGAGAAGAGTTCTCTAACAACCCATATCAGAACACATACAGGAGAACAACCTTTTCAGTGTACAATGTGTGATTACAGATGTAGTGAGAAGAGTTCTCTAGCCAGACATATCAAAACACATACAAGAGAAAAACCTTTTCAGTGTACATTGTGTAATTACAGATGTAGTGTGAAGAGTTCTCTAACGAGATATATCAGAACACATACAGGAGAATAACCTTTTCAGTGTACAAGGTGTGATTACAGATGTAGTGTGAAGAGTTCTCTAACGAGATATATCAGAACACATACAGGAGAATAACCTTTTCAGTGTACAAGGTGTGATTACAGATGTAGTGTGAAGAGTTCTCTTACCAGATATATCAGAACACATACAGGAGAACCACCTTTTCAGTGTACAATGTGTGATTACAGATGCAGTGAGAAGAGTTCTCTAACCACCCATATCAGAACACATACAGGGGAACCACCTTTTCAGTGTGCAATGTGTGATTACAGATGTAGTGTGAAGAGTTCTCTAACCATACATATCAGAACACATACAGGAGAACCACCTTTTCAGTGTACAATGTTGGATTACAGATGTAGTCAGAAGGGTAATCTAACCATACATATCAGAACACATACAGGAGAACAACCTTTTCAGTGTACAATGTGTGATTACAGATGTAGTCAGAAGGGTAATCTAACCATACATATCAGAACACATACAGGAGAACAACCTTTTCAGTGTACAATGTGTGATTACAGATGTAGTCAGAAGGGTAATCTAACCATACATATCAGAACACATACAGGAGAACAACCTTTTCTGTGTACAATGTGTGATTACAGATGTAGTGTGAAGAGTTCTCTAACCACCCATATCAGAACACATACAGGAGAACCACCTTTTCAGTGTGCAATGTTGGATTACAGGTGTGTCTAGAAAGAAGATTCAATTTTACAAAAAGGATTCTATACATTTAAACTAATAGCAATAGCAATGACTTGCTATTTTCTTTAACTTGATTTCTTTAACTTGTTTGTATTTTAGATACATTTCTTATTAAGGACTTTAAGATAATTTTATGAATTTAGCTCATTTTCCAGTATTTTAACTAAATATCAAACAATTTGAATTACTGTATTTCAAATTTACAGAGCTTTTCAGAGCAGCTGTATTTTTTACTCGAGTTGCCAGGTCGTGCCCAAAGTGACAGGTTTCCTCCCCCACTAAACCTGGTAACGCCGCCATATGTGCGAAATAATTTTGAATGCGGCGTAAAACACCTATCAATCAATCAGAGCAGCTTTTATATCTGATGAGACCCGGGGCTCGTTTCACAAATCATGTGCATCACAAAAGAAGCCTTGTTGCCACTGGATACCATAGGGAAGAGATACGACGTCATGGTAGCAGAGATTGATCTTACTTTGCGACGGCTTCGTGAAACCATCACCAGCTGCTGGTAAAAGCTAATGAAACCTACAAGCAATCTAAAAAAGGGATTGATCCTACTGCCATTCGTTGAGATCTCGTGTATAAGATCACGTAGAATGGCACGAGATCTCGATTGATCTACAAGTGGTTCTACATGAGGCATCTGCCTGTTTAGTTGGGTTTTACTTGACAAATATAGTAGTCTGTTTTGGCAACCGCAAAGAAAGTTATTTTCTATACAAAATATTTTTCTATCAATCTAATATTTTCTACTTATTTACAATTTTAATTAAAAAACATGCTAATGAACAACATGAATTCTTGTGGTTTTTCTATTTAGTTAGTTATTAGTGTAGGCTATGTCTGGTCTATATCTCAACTTTTTTAGAAGGTAAAAATAACAGTATTCTAGATTCCTATTTTAAGAATTAGATGTCAGAAAGACAGTTTGATCTTTCTTTTTCTTTCAAACAGCCTGGATTTCTCCGTTGTATTTGACATGTGCTGGACTAGCCTAGCAAGCATTACTATATCCCACAGGCGTATAGGACTATATAAAGTTGCTGTATACTTACCGTATATGGTAATGCTAGTGGCCGACTGTCTGTGTAACACTTGAAGAAGACACCGACACAGGTGTCGAAAGCTCGTGTTGTTCTAAAACAACTTAGGACGTGGTGATGTCTTAATTTCTTATCATTAGTAGACTAAAATTCTGCAGACAGAACCGCCTGTGTCGTGCTGGTAGACTTTAGCTCTACCGACAGAACCGCCTGTGTCGTGCTGGTAGACTATAGTTCTGCCGACAGAACCGCCTGTGTCGTGTTGATAGACTATAGTTCCGCCAACAGAACCGGTTTTTATCAGATTTTTTTTAACTTTGTAGATCTGATAGATATTTTTTGATAGATAGTTCTGCCGACAGAACCGCCTGTGTCGTGCTGGTAGACTATAGCTCTACCGACAGAACCGCTTGTGTCATGCTGGTAGACTATAGTTCTGCCGACAGAACCGCCTGTGTCGCGCTGGTAGACTATATTTCTGCCGACAGAACCGCCTGTGTCGTGCTGGTTTACTATAGCTCTACCCACAGAGCCGCCTGTGTCGTGCTGGTAGACTATAGCTCTACCGACGGAACCGCCTGTGTCGTGCTGGTAGACTATAGCTCTACCGACAGAACCGCTTGTGTCATGCTGGTAGACTATATCTCTACCGACAGAACCGCCTGTGTCGTGCTTGTAGACTATAGTTCTGCCGACAGAACCGCCTGTGTCGCGCTGGTAGACTATATTTCTGCCGACAGAACCGCCTTTGTCGTGCTGGTTTACTATAGCTCTACCCACAGAGCCGCCTGTGTCGTGCTGGTAGACTATAGCTCTACCGACGGAACCGCCTGTGTCGTGCTGGTAGAGTATAGTTCCGCCGACAGAACCGCTTTTTATCGGATTTTTTAAAAAACTTTGTAGACCTGATAGATATCATGCAAGGATATACATCTCTTATTTTGGTTTTCATCTGTTTTTCCCAGATTTTTTTTTAAAGTTGGGGGACATCCCGGATATAAATGGAGGTAGTGCACCTATTTTGGCTGGACTGTTTCATTTCCAACAGTATGGAGGACAAAGACAATGGATGCTTGTCGTCGCATCTCCTCCCACGGATATTTTCGAAACTTGGTGGACATGCTGAATATCATGCGAGGATGTGCACCTCCTATGTTGGTTGCGCTGGTTTCATTATTTTCAGAGTAATTATTCTTTTTCGGCAGTATTTGAAGACAGCGACAATGGGTGCTTGTTTCTGACGACGTACAGTGTTTCAGAGCATAGCATGCCCCTTATCATAGCTCTGCTAAACCACATGCTCCTGCTTGGACTAAATTGTAACCTCCTGAAATGTTGTACCTGTTTTTCTTTCTGGGTTCCACCTGATATTGGTTTCTCAAAGCATTTTACTCTACAGATTGCATTGAATATTGTTAAAACTTGATGAGGATGATTACTATCAAATGAGGATGGGGATATCCTGTTTGTAAAGAAACTTCTGTCTGTTCTTAGACTATTTCCACTTTATGTATATATCATTGATAAATCTTCTGCGGGACCGGGGGGATACGGACCGGCATCTTCTTATGACTCTTGTTTTATTATTTTATTGACGTTTCGCTTTTCATTTTGTTTTTGTTATTCTTTTAATTTTGTTTTCGTTTGACATTTATTTTGATTTATTATGATATAGGCCTATATATACTTTTTTTCGTCACTTTGTGTTTTATTTTGTATGTAACTTTAATTGATTTCGTTTTATTTTGTATATATTGCGGGGTTTTAAGTTGGTTTTTTGTATTTGTTTATAATTAATATTTTGATTTCGATTATTCTCCCCCCCCCCTCCCCCTTTTATTTTCTATTATTTTAAAGGTGAAATATACATATTTTATTTAAATCTGGAACGAATTGCTCCTACAGTAAATTTATGCTCGTGGCTGTTAGCCAGCCACAAGCTTTTGTCTCGTATCGGGCTTTTTTTTATATTTTTAATGAAATAACTCGATCAAGCCTGTAAATTCTTGAAATCTGAGAATCAAAATGAATACATGGTCGGACTCAGTTCCCATCATTTCCCGAAAGATGAAGAGCTTAGGAAAAAAATGGTTACCCTGAAGATGAAATAAACGGGCAAATTTTATCCCAACTCAACATTCCATCGTCTGCTTCGCGGGATGCGTTAGGGGCAGTCGGCTCATACATATATATACGGGCGTGGAAAATAGTCGTTGTCAGTTGATGAGGAACAATTGTCGGCCTCGATCTATGGAGCTAACACTTTTAGGGAAAATTTCTCCATCGTCCATGGTAAACAGCAGTAAACCGATTAGCATTGCAAGCATTAACGTATACAGCAGGCGTAGACCGACCTAGTATAATATGTATATACTAAGTCGCTCTACGCCTGTTGTATATGGTAATGCATGCAATGCTATAAACCGATACACTCACTGAATGTAAACAACTCTATTGACGTCACCAAAGATGCCAAATCCACGGGGAGATAAGTCATGTATAGCTTTTAACATTGGTTGTTCGAGGCCCATGTTTTTTTAAATTCAATAAAATATTAAATTATCAGTAAAACTTAATTTTTGTGGTTTTTAAGTTATTTACAGGAACCCTCTAAATCGATTTTTTTAAAACAATAAACCCGGTTTTAGCCACATTACATTTGATCTTTAAATTTTAGACTGGCAACAACGGGCCACCATAGATATGAAAATCTATACCAAGATTTAAACTACAGACTTGACTAGGGTGGTTCCGAGTTTTCACCAGGGCTGTTAACTGGGCGAATGTTTCTAACCTAGTGACAGAGCCAAACGTTAACATTACGACATGTCTACTGATGCCAGAGAAGTCAATCTTCATATTCGAGACCGCAAAGGGAGGTAAGCATGTGGGCACGATTGGATTTGCCAATCTGAAATGCAATCGAAACAGAGAAGTTAATCTTCGTATACAAGACTTAGTACTGAAACAAAGGGTAAGCATGTGGGCACGATTATCTTAAATAGGGATTGATCCTACTGCCGTTTCTTTGAGATATCAACGTGGAAAGCCTGGACATAAAGGGATCGCAAGGTTTAAAGAGTCGTATCGTGGCATTCTTTACTCTACACCCAGGGGGGTTATCATTCATATATTACGATATCATTCACCAGGCAAGGAAGCCAGACTCAACATTGTTTAAACTGAACTGCATTTACAGTGTTGTAAAATATGCGTATCATTTAACTTTTTACAATTACATGTACCCATAACAAATGTGAAATTTTATAGTGAAAAACAACGATGTAATTAATAAATGCACATTTTTTTTATTTCTTTATTGACCCATATTATGAAATAAAAACATCTAAAATTTTTTAGAACACATATCAAATTAAACACACAAAGAGTCAGAGTGGCTAGTATGGGAGAGTGGCTTCCCCTGCAGGAACTCTTCGGGTTAGCTTTACCGAGTGGCTTGTTTTCTAATCGGATTACACGATGATGTCAAGCTTCTGATAATAGTGGGGACGTTTTGGGTTTAATAGTGGGACGTTCTGGGTTGACTTGGGGACGTTTTGAGTGGGGACGTTTTGGACTGGGGACGTTTTGGTCGGTGTTCGCCGATCCGACAACGTTCTTTTTTCAGTTTGTTGTTGTTGTTGTTGTTGTTGTAAAACATATGGCATGAGCGGGTAGATCAAACTTTTGGTGCGAACTAAAATCTTCATATGGATTATTGTTAACAGATTTGCCAAGATGGAAATCCAAGCCATTTCTTGGATACCAGTGATCCCAAAACTTTAGTTGGATGAGATTTGTGAACTGTGCCCTGTCAGATGCTGAGCAAAATCTCCCGGCAAAATCTCAAAATCATCTGATGCCGTGATGGAGTGTATACTATACGGTTCTGTAGTTTGAAAATCAGGCAAGTTTCTAAAAAATTTATGTATTTCTCATACCTGCAATATTCTATATAATTGATAAATGCAACGAATAAAGAACTTAGTTGGAAAGAAGTTGATGAATATTTTTAAAAGATGAGATGATTGTGTAGAATTCAACTTTCAAATTCAACTAAGACACTAAGAGTTTAAGATACTCTTAATATGTCTGTAGGTGAAAATTCACTGCCCTTCGCCCTTTATGTGAACCTGTAATGTGTAAGGCATAATAGTGGCGAAAACCCAAAATAGGCTACTAGTATTTTTAGTAGTAACACGAAAAACAGCAGACAATTTTCTGTATTTTTTCCAGATATCAGAAGTTAGGAACTTTGTATTTGTGCAACAATTTGAAAGTTTAGGCGTCATTTTGTGTTTTTAATTTGAAATCGAAAATTTGATTTATTAGTTACCTGCAATGTAAACAAATTGTGAGCTTGCAGGGCATGTGCACTAGTTCGAGAATGATTTGAACTGTGTAAGCGCGCTAACTGTACAAAATTATTATCTGAAAAATAAGGAAGACAAAAAGCCTGCCCATAAATGGGAGATTGTAAACAAACACAAAAAAGATCTGAACTGAGTAATCAAACAAAGGCTACATGTATTTCTTAACACTTCCATACATAAATTGCCAACCCTGGAATCACTAAGAAAATTCTTATTAACACTTCACTAAAGCAATAACGAATAATTTTTTTTATGATTTTTCATTCAATTCACGAACAAAATAAGAAAATGTCTCCAAAATCGTTAAATTTGTCAGTTTTATGTTTGTTAATAATCACAGAATAAGGCTGTCAGTACAGTCAATAAACTAATAGAAATCTCGGAGTATTATATTTAAATGATGTTGAAAACTTTTCGGTGTGGACAATTTAAACAGACCAGTTGTATGAACCCTGTTGATAAATGTTTCAACTTATTTATCGAAACAATTTTCTCTCTGTTGTAGTCGAAACTTTGTATTGTTGTGGTCAGTATCCTGATGTTCAATTTGTGACAAATCCTGTTATTGGTAAAGGTTAAATATAGCAAGAAAGATCATCTAGCTGACAATATTATGACTCCTTTATCAGAGAAAACCACCTATATCAGAACTCACTCAGGAGAAAAAGTATTTCAGTGTACAATGTGTGATTACAGATCTAGTTTTAAGAGTGATCTAACCAGACATATCAGAACACATACAGGAGAACAACCTTTTCTGTGTACAATGTGTGATTACAGATGTAGTAGGAAGAGTTCTCTAACCAACCATATGAGAACACATACAGGAGAACAACCTTTTCAGTGCACAATGTGTGATTACAGATGTAGTGTGAAGAGTTCTCTAACCACCCATATCAGAACACATACAGGAGAACAACCATTTCAGTGTACTATGTGTGATTACAGATGTCGTCAGAAGGGTTCTCTAACCAAACATATCAGAACACATACAGGAGAAAAACCTTTTCAGTGTACAATGTGTGATTACAGATGTAGTAGGAAGAGTAACCTAACCAAACATATCAGAACACATACTGGAGAACAACCTTTTCAGTGTACAGTGTGTGATTACAGATGTAGTCAGAAAAGTCATCTAACCACCCATATCAAAAGACATACAGGAGAAAAACCTTTTCAGTGTACAACGTGTGATTACAGATGTAGTCAGAAAAGTCATCTAACCACCCATATCAAAAGACATACTGGAGAAAAACCTTTTCAGTGTACAATGTGTAATTACAGATGTAGTGTGAAGAGAATTCTAACCACCCATATGAGAACACATACAGGAGAACAACCTTTTCAGTGTACAATGTGTGATTACAGATGTAGTAGGAAGAGTTCTCTAACCAACCATATGAGAACACATACAGGAGAACAACCTTTTCAGTGTACAATGTGTAATTACAGATGTAGTGTGAAGAGAATTCTAACCACCCATATGAGAACACATACAGGAGAACAACCTTTTCAGTGTACAATGTGTGATCACAGATGTAGTGTGAAGAGTTCTCTAACCAAGCATATCAGAACACATACAGGAGAACAATGTTTTCAGTGTACAATGTGTGATTACAGATGTAGTGAGAAGGGTAATCTAACCAGACATATCAGGACACATACAGGAAAACAACGTTTTTAGTGTATAATGTACAGATGTAATGTGTAGAGTTCTCTAACCACCTATATCAGAACTCATATAGAAGAACAACCTTTTCAGTGTACAATGTGTGATTTCAGATGTAGTGAGAAGAGTTCTCTAACCAGACATATCAGAACACATACAGGAGAACAACCTTTCCAGTGTACAATGTGTGATTTCAGATGTAGTGTGAAGGGTAATCTAACCAAACATATCAAAACACATACAGGAGAACAACCTTTTTAGTGTAAAATGTGTGATTACATATGTAGTGTGAAGGGTAATCTAACCAAACATATCAAAACACATACAGGAGAACAACCTTTTTAGTGTAAAATGTGTGATTACATATGTAGTGTGAACACTAATCTAACCACCCATATCAGAACACATACAGGAGAACCACCTTTTCAGTGTGCAATGTGGGATTACAGATGTAGTGTGAAGAGTTCTCTAACCATACATATCAGAACACATACAGGAGAACCACCTTTTCAGTGTACAATGTGGGATTACAGATGTAGTGTGAAGAGTTCTCTAACCAAACATATCAGAACACATACAGGAGAAAAACCTTTTCAATGTACTATGTGTGATTACAGATGTAGTGTGAAGGGTAATCTAACCAAACATATCAGAACACATACAGGAGAACCACCTTTTCAGTGTACAATGTTGGATTACAGATGTAGTCAGAAGGGTAATCTAACCAAACATATCAGAACACATACTGGAGAAAAACCTTTTCAGTGTACTTTGTGTGATTACAGAAGTAGTCAGAAGGGTAATCTAACCAGACATATCAGGACACATACAGGAGAACAACCTTTTCATTGTACTTTGTGTGATTACAGATGTAGTCAGAAGGCTAATCTAACCATACATATCAGAACACATACTGGAGAACCACCTTTTCAGTGTACAATGTTGGATTACAGATGTAGTGTGAAGAGTTCTCTAACCAGACATATCAGAACACATACAGGAGAACCACCTTTTCAGTGTACAATGTTGGATTACAGATGTAGTGTGAAGAGTTCTCTAACCAGACATATCAGAACACATACAGGAGAACCACCTTTTCAGTGTACAATGTGGGATTACAGATGTAGTGTGAAGAGTTCTCTAACCAGACATATCAGAACACATACAGGAGAACCACCTTTTCAGTGTGCAATGTGGGATTACAGATGTAGTGTGAAGAGTTCTCTAACCATACATATCAGAACACATACAGGAGAACCACCTTTTCAGTGTACAATGTGTGATTACAGATGTAGTCAGAAGGGTAATCTAACCAGACATATCAGAACACATACTGGAGAAAAACCTTTTCAGTGTACAATGTTGGATTACAGGTGTGTCTAGAAAGAAGATTCAATTTTACAAAAAGGATTCTATGCATTTAAACTAATAGCAATAGCAATGACTTGCTATTTTCTTTAACTTGATTTCTTTAACTTGTTTGTATTTTAGATACATTTCTTATTAAGGACTTTTAGATAATTTTATGAATTCAGCTCACTTTCCAGTATTTTAACTAAATATCAAACAATTTGAATTACTGTAGTTCAAATTTACAGAGCTTTTCAGAGCAGCTGTATTTTTTACTTGAGTTGCCAGGTCGTGCCCAAAGTGCCAGGTTTCCTCCCGCACTAAACCTGGTAACGCCGCCATATATGCGAAATAATTTTGAATGCGGCGTAAAACACCTATCAATCAATCAGAGCAGCTTTTATATCTGATGAGACCCGAGGCTCGTTTCACAAATCATGTGCATCACAAAAGAAGCCTTGTTGCCACTGGATACCATAGTGAAGTGATACGACGTCATGGTAACAGAGATTGATCTTACATTGCGACGGCTTCGTGAAACGATCACCAGCTGCTGGTAAAAGCTAATGAAACCTACGAGCAATCTAAAAAAGGGATTGATCCTACTGCCATTCGTTGAGATCTCGTGTATAAGATCACGTAGAATGGCACGAGATCTCGATTGATCTACAAGTGGTTCTACATGAGGCATCGGCCTGTTTAGTTGGGTTTTACTTGACAAATGTAGTAGTCTGTTTTGGCAACCGCAAAGAAAGTTATTTTCTATACAAAATATTTTTCTATCAATCTAATATGTTCTACTTATTTACAATTTTAATTAAAAAACATGCTAATGAACAACATGAATTGCGTTCTTGTGGTTTTTCTATTTAGTTAGTTATTAGTGTAGGCTATGTCTGGTCTATATCTCAACTTTTTTAGAAGGTCAAAATAACAGTATTCTAGCTTCCTATTTCAGGGGGGGCCTCCGTGGCTCAGTATGTAGAGCGTTGGACGCTCAATCCGAACAGCCTTCCACCAATGGGTCGCGGGTTCGATTCCCACTCAGTCCAAAAAATTGGAAATTTTCTGACTGGGCTTTCACTCGAACGACCTATGTGGGATGGTTGCCAGTTGCCAACGGAAGGTCGTGGGTTTCCTCCGGGCATAGAGCCCGGTTTCCTCCCACAATAAAACTGGCAACGCCGCCATATAAGTGAAATAATCTTGAGCGCGGCGTAAAACACCAATCAATCAATCAATCAATCCTATTTCAGGAATTAGACTAATGTCAGAAAGACAGTTCTTTCAAACAGCCTGGATTTCTCCGTTGTATTTGACATGTGCTGGACTAGCCTAGCAAGCATTACTATATCCCGCAGGCGTATAGTACTATATACAGTTGCTGTATACTTACCGTATATGGTAATGCTAGTGGCCGACTGTCTGAGGCACACAAAACCGATTCAATGTTTCTGACCGACTACGAAATTATCTCACCGGCTGTCTGGCATTTCGACAACTGTGACCCAACCAAACATAATCCAGCTTTTTGACAATCTATGATAAGAAGTTTTCCTAATTCTGAAATCCAGATCTAACCTCTATGACCAATGGTCGACATTTTTATCCTTTGGAATGGAGTTGGAGAGGTCGATTGATCATGTGACTTATAAAGCATTCGACAAAAAATCGTGGATTTTTACCTGGTATTTGTTCGCAATCTACGAGCCTTTTTATTACTCTCTTAGCAAGAGCTATCGTTAGTTACATAGAATAATTCAAACACTGTGAAACTCTCTTTCAGCGTGGGTTCCATACAAATGATAAAAAAATGAAGACATCACCACGTCGTCAGTTGTTTCGGAACAACACAAGCTTTAGACACCAATACCGGTGTCTTCGTCAAGTGTTTTCTCAGTTGGTTCCGTCGATGGATTGATTGATTGATGTTTAATTATACGCCAGTCTTGGTGATTGTGTGTGTGTTGGGGGGGGGGGGGGGCTATTTGCCGGACGTGTTTAGGCCTGAGTGGCATTCGAACCTGGGATTCATCGGTGGAAGTCCGGTGTTTGATTGAGAGACTATCACTCAGCAGAACAACCGCCTGTGACGTGCTGGTAGACTATAGTTCTGCCGACAGAACCGCCTTTGTCGTGCTGGTAGACTATAACTCTACTGACAGAACCGCCTGTGTCGTGCTGGTAGACTATAGTTCTGCCAACAGAACCGCCTGTGTCGTGCTGGTAGACTATAGTTCTGCCGACAGAACCGCCTATGTCGTGCTGCTAGACTATAGTTCCGCTGACAGAACCGCCTGTGTTGCGCTGGTAGACTATAGTTCTACCGACAGAACCGCCTGTGTCGAGCTGGTTTACTATAGCTCTACCGACAGAACCGCCTGTGTCGTGCTGGTAGACTATAAATCTACCAACAGAATCGCCTGTGTCGTGCTGGTAGACTATAAGTATGCCGACAGAACCGACTGTGTCGTGTTGGTAGACTACAGCTCTGCCGACAGAACCGCCTGTGTCGTGCGGGTAGACTATAGTTCTGCCGACAGAACCGCCTGTGTCGTGCTGGTAGACTACAGCTCTAGCGACAGAACCGCCTGTATCGTGCTGGTAGACCATAGCTCTACCGAGAGAACCTCCAGTGTCCTGCTGGTAGACTACATTTCTGCCGACAGAACCGCCTGTGTCGTGCGGGTAGACTATAGTTCTGCCGACAGAACCGCCTCGGTCGTGCTGGTAGACCATATCTCTACCGACAGAACCACCTGTGTCGTGCTGGTAGACTATAGCTCTACCAGCAGAACCGCGTGTGTCGTGCTGGTAGACTGTAGTTCTGCCGACATAACTGCCTGTGTTGTGCTGGTAGACTATAGTTCTGCCGACAGAACCGCGTGTGTTGTGCTGGTAGACTATAGTTCTGCCGACAGAACCGCCTGTGTCGCGCGGGTAGACTATAGTTCTGCCGACAGAACCGCCTGTGTCGTGCTGGTAGACTACAGCTCTACCGACAGAACCGCCTGTGTCGTGCTGGTAGACTATAGTTCTGCCGACAGAACCGCCTGTGTCGTGCTGGTAGACTATAGTTCTGCCGACAGAACCGCCTGAGTCGTGCTGGTAGACTACAGCTCTACCGACAGAACCGCCTGTGTCGAGCTGGTAGACTATAGTTCTGCCGACAGATCCGCCTGTGTCGTACCGGTAGACCATAGTTCTGCCGGCTGAACCACCTGTGTTGTGCTGGTTTACTACAGCTCTACCGACAGAACCGCATCTGCCGCGCTGGTAGACTATAGTTCTGCCGACAGAACCGCCTGTGTCGTGCTGGTTGACTATAGCTCTACTGCCAGAGCCGCCTTTGTCCTGCTGGTAGACTATAGCTCTACCGACAGAACCGCCTGTGTTGTGCTGGTAGACTATAGTTCTGCCGACAGAACCGCCTGTGTCGTGCAGGTAGACTATAGTTCTACCGACATATCCGCCTGTGTCGTACCGATAGACTATAGTTCCGCCGAGAGAACCGCCTGTGTTGTGCTGGTAGACTATAGTTCTGCCGACAGAACCGCCTATGTCGTGCTGGTAGACTGTAGTTCTGCCGACAGAACCGCCTTTGTCGTGCTGGTAGACTACAGCTCTACCGACAGAACCGCCTGTGTTGTGCTGGTAGACTATAGTTCTGCCGACAGAACCGCCTGTGTCGTGCTGGTAGACCATAGCTCTACCGACAGAACCACCTGTGTTGTGCTGGTAGACTATAGTTCTGCCGACAGAACCGCCTGTGTCGTGCTGGTAGACCATAGCTCTACCGACAGAACCGCCTGTGTCGTGCTGGTAGACTATAGTTCTGCCGACAGAACCGCCTGTGTCGTGCTGGTAGATTATAGTTCTGCCGACAGAACCGTCTGTGTTGTGCTGGTAGACTATAGCTCTGCTGACAGAACTGCCTGTGTCGTGCTGGTTTACTATAGTTCTGCCGACAGAACCACCTGTGTTGTGCTGGTAGACTATAGTTTTGCCGACAGAACCGCCTGTGTCGTGTTGGTAGACTATAGTTCTGCCAACAGATCCGCCTGTGTCGTGCTGGTAGACCATAGTTCTGCCGGCTGAACCACCTATGTTGTGCTGGTTTACTATAGCTCTACCGACAGAACCGCCTGTGCCGCGCTGGTAGACTATAGTTCTGCCGACAGAACCGCCTGTGTCGTGCTGGTTGACTATAGCTCTACTACCAAGGCCGCCTTTGTCGTGCTGGTAGTCTATAGCTCTACCGACATAACCGCCTGTGTCGTGCTGATAGACTATAGTTCCGCCGAGAGAACCGCCTGTGTCGTGCTGATAGACTATAGTTCCGCCGACATAGACAATGGGCGCTTCTTTCTGACGACGTACAGTGTTTTAGAGCATTGTATGCCCTTTATCATAGCTCTGCTTTACCACGTGCTCCTACTTGGACTAAATTGTAACCTCCTGGAATGTTGTGCCTGTTTTTTTTCTGGGTTCCATTTTACGTACCTATCATTGATAAATCTTCTGCGGGACCGGGGGGGGGGGGGGGGGATACGGGCCGGCATCTTCTTATGACTCTTGTTTTATTATTTTATTGACGTTTCTCTTTTCATTTTGTTTTTGTCATTCTTTTAATTTTGTTTTCGTTTGACATTTATTTTGATTTATTATGATATAGGCCTATATATACTTTTTTTTCATCACTTTGTGTTCTATTTTGTATGTAACTTTAATTGATTTCGTTTTATTTTGTATATATTACGGGGTTTTAAGTTGGTTTTTGTATTTGTTTATAATTAATATTTTGATTTCGATTATTCCCCCCCCCCCCCTCGCCCCCTTTATTTTCTATTATTTTAAAGGTGAAATATACATATTTCATTTAAATCTGGAACGAATTGCTCCTACAATATATTTATGCTCGTGGCTGTTAGCCAGCCACAAGCTTTTGTCTCGTATCAGGCTTTTTTTTAAAATTTTTAATGAAATAACTCAAGCCTGTAAATTCTTGAAATCTGAGAATCAAAATGAATACATGGTCGGACTCAGTTCCCATCATTTCCCGAAAGATGAAGATCTTAGGAAAAAACTTGTTACCCTGAAGATGAATTAAATGGGCGGATTTTATCCCAACTCAACATTCCATCGTCTGCTTTGCGGGATGCGTTATTGGCAGTCGGCTCATGCATATATATACGGGTTTGAAAAATTGTCGTTGTCAGTTGATGAGGAACAATTGTCGGCCTCTATGGAGCTAACACTTTTAGGAAAAATTTCTCCATCGTCCATGGTAAACAGCAGTAAACTGATTAGCATTGCAAGCATTAACGTATACAGCAGGCGTAGACCGACCTGGTATAATATGTATATACTAAGTCGCTCTACGCCTGTTGTATATGGTAATGCATGCAATGCTATAAACCGATACACTCACTGAATGTAAACAACTCTATTGACGTCACCAAAGATGCCAAATCCACGGGGAGATAAGTCATGTATCTTATAACATGAACCCTAATACAAATTATGCATTTGCAGTTAAAGAGAACTCTCCTGGCCCTATGAACTCCGCCCCTTGTGACTACCCATCTAATGTTTCTTATAATATGAACCCTAACACTCGGATGTTTGACACAAACTATACATCTGTTGTTAAAGGGAAAGATTCTAATGCCAAAGCTGCGCTTGACTCTCGCAGCCTCATACGGAATCTTATCCAATATCTATCAGATTTATGCTAATGTAAGAACTTTGATTATACTTTAAGAATGCCGAACTAGCATAAACCCTCTGTAAGTATAAATATATAAATATTTTTATGTAAACGAAGGTATATGCATGGATATATATCCATGCATTTACCACGATATTCTAGCCTGCAACTTATCACTTAACAAATTATATATTTACCCATCCCAATTCTGATGGAGTTATTCAGTATCTCCTTTTGGAATATACATGGTCTTGACAATGGCAAGATCAATGATCCAGATTTTAAAGATGCAGTTTCTAGGTTCAGTTTAGTTGGTTTTGTCGAGACTTGGCAAAACTCTGAGTTTCAAGTTAATTTTCCTGGTTACAAGTTTAAGAATTTTAATCCATCAGCACCCTCCGGTCGAAGACCTAAAGGTGGCATTGGTGTACTGTACAAAAGTTTTATTGATCTCACTGTATTTTATGTTAGTGATAATATGATTTGGTTAAAGATTGTTAAGGATTGTCTGCATTTAGACAAGGACCTATATATAGGCATTGTATATATTAGACCAGATAACTCCTCTTACTGGAACACAAAACGTAACATTGATCCGTATACGGAATTAGATAATATAATATCCGATTGTAACTCTAAGGGCCATGTCATACTAGGGGGTGATTTCAATGCTCGAACTGGGACTAAAAATGATTACATAAGCGAAGTGGAAGATGTGCACACCCTAGACTTACCAGACGAAGCATATAATGTCGTTCAGACTGATAGAAATAACCAAGACAGTAATTTAAATGCCTCGGGTCGCAAGCTTCTCGATCTCGTTGTCGGACAAAAACTATCAATACTAAACGGGAGAACTGTAGGTGACCTTTTGGGCAAATTCACCTGTCATGTTTACCAAGGACAAAGCACTGTAGACTATGCTATTATATCAGAATCCCTTACTTCTCACATTAATTACTTTCATGTTTATCCATTACAATTCCTCTCTGACCACTGTCAATTATCATGTTTGTTTAACCTTCTCGTAAAGCGTTCATACGATGTCCATTAAACTTCCAGAAAATCAAGTTTAAACGAAAATGGACGAAAACAAGTCCACACGCAGTCCAACGTGCACTGTGCTCCCCAGAAATTCAAAATCTCTGCAATTCTTTTTTAATGACGAGCTACTTGCAAACAAAACAAGACAGTGAGAAAAGCGTCATTGACTTCACAAATATTTTACATAAACTGAATTTTGAATCCACTATACAAGTTAAAACTAACAAAGTCAGCAAAAAAAAAACAAATGGTTTGATAGTGAGTGCAAATCAGCAAAAATCGCAATGAAAAATCACTATTACATCTATAATCTTAATCAAAATACTCACACCCGCCGTACGTACTACGAACACAAAAAATGCTATAAGCGTCTTGTCAATCAAAAAAAGTCTGATTATTATTCCAGCCTCACCAATAAACTTCAAGAAACACAAACACACAATACAGCAAACTTTTGGAAAATTGTTAAAGAAATTGGCGGAACAACCAAGACTAATTCGAGATCAAAATGTCAAGCTGACAAAGAATCTATAGCAAATCACTTTATATCCTTGCTGGGATCCGCATGTCCAAACGACCTCTCTGAACAGATAGTATCCCAAACACAAGATTTATATCTGAATAGAAAAATTAATCCTCAAGAAATAACAAAAGCTTTAAATAACATAAAAAATAACAAGTCACCCGGGGACGACGAAATCACTAATGAGCTGCTCAAACATACACTTCCCCATCTTATTGATCATGTAACATATCTATTTAATATAATATTGTCTTCCGGTATTTATCCTGATGCATGGAAGACATCTACTATTACGCCTCTTCATAAAAAAGGAGACCAGTCTATTCCAGGTAACTATAGAGGCATTGCGATCGGTAACACCTTGGGAAAACTTTTTTCCCATATATTGAATCGGCGCATCTCGACGCACCTTGAAGAGAACGATGGTCTAAGTCAAAATCAGACAGGCTTTCGACCAGGACATCGCACTACAGACCATATGTTTACACTTCGAACATTGATAGATAAATATAAATCAAATAAAAAACCTCTTTATGCATGTTTTGTGGACTTCCACAAAGCTTTTGACACCGTGGATCGCCATATGCTGTTTCAAAAGCTTAATAGTAAGGGAATCAATGGACAAATATTAAAACTGATAAAGTCACTTTATTCAAATCTCTCATACAAAATTAAGGTAAATGACAACATATCTGAAGGATTTCCAACATATCGTGGAGTGAAACAAGGTTGTAGCCTTTCCCCAACACTTTTTAATGTATTCATCGACGACATCTTAGAACATTTTGATAGTAGCTGTTCACCCGTTAACTTGAATAATCAATCAATATCACACCTGCTATTTGCGGACGACTTACGTCTTCTGACTGATACACCCAAGGGCTTACAAAAATGCATAGATGGACTGTGGGAATTTTCAACTAAAAATAAACTTCAAATTAACCTTGATAAAACCAAAATTCTTATTTTCAAACAAGGACCATCTTCAATGACTGGAAGTTGGCGACTTAATAACACTGCTTTAGAACAGGTCAATCATTACGTATATTTGGGCACACTTTTTACTAGAACAGGCCATTTTCGACAAAATAGTGAACGACTTGCCAACAAAGGATTAAGAGCGTCGTATATGTTACTTAATAATTTACATGACAAGAATGTGGCCAAAAAAACAAGTTGCCATTTATTTCAGACCCTGGTAAAACCTATTCTCCTTTTCGGATCTGAAGTCTGGGGTGTGGACAGCTTGCTTAATAAACACCCAGATACTACCCCATTCGAAAGGGTACAAATTAAATTCCACAAAAGGATATTGCAAGTAAATAAAAGCACTCACAACTGGGGAGTGCGCGCAGAAGTAGGCATATATCCCTTGCTGTATGACATGGCCCATCGAGCCTCTAACTACTATGCATATCTAAATGAGCATCGCAACCGTTTGAGCTTTCATGCATTACAAGAACAGAAACGTCTGGCTAAAAAAAACACAGGATGGCTACACAAACTCAAACTTTTTATCACCACTCGCCTTAACCTACCATGACATGGCCCAGTAATTTCAGGTAAATTAATGGTCGCACTTGATCGATATTTTCTAGATCAGTTTAAATCATCCCTAATGGACAAGGAATCAAGTAATAATAAAATGAGAACCTTTCGACAATTTAAAAAAAGATATCAAATTTGAACCCTACCTAGATATGTGCAAAAATGTATCTATATGCAGATTTTTTACTAAACTTCGTTTAAGCGACCATAACCTAAAAATTGAAACAGGACGTCATCATAAACCCCCTATACCAACCAATGATCGTCTCTGTTCTGTATGTAACTTAATAGAAGATGAGTTTCACTTTGTAATGGAGTGTTCACGATACAATGACAGCAGATTAGTTTTATTTGATAAAATAAGAACGCTATTTCCAACATTTTCTTCATTGTCTGCTTTATGCAAATTTATATTTATCCTAAGTAATAAGGAGTCTGACCTTATCTATTTGATCTCAAAGTCATTGTTCGACTGGTCAACATAGGCCTACTTGAACTTTCTAAAATTGTTAATAATAATATTATTCATTTAATCTTTATAGACTTTAACAGTCTATTGTATGGTCATCTTTAAACGACCTTGATTATGTCTATTTGTTTAACGTTTTTTTTCCTTGTTGGTTTTACATCCCAGCTTCTGTACTCTGTCGCGAAGTTAATGTGACGTTTTGTACAATAAAATCTTGAATCTTGAATCTTGTATAGCTTTTAACATTGGTTGTTCGAGGCCCATGTTTTTTTAAGTTAAAAAAAAAATTAGATTATCAGTAAAACTTAATTTTTGTGGTCTTAAGTTAATTACAGGAATCCTCTAAATCCCTTTTTTTTAAACAATAAACCCGGTTTTAGCCCCATTACATCTGATCTTTAAATTTTAGACTGGCAACGATGGGCCACCATAGAGAGACCGAGTTCTAATGCAAAGGGAGGTAAGCATGTGGGCACGATTGAATTTGCCACTCTAAAATGGAATCGAAACAGAGAAGTTAATCTTCGTATACAAGACTTAGTACTGAAACAAAGGGTAAGCATGCGGGCACGATTATCTTAAATAGGGATTGATCCTACTGCCGTTTCTTTGAGATATCAACGTGGAAAGCCTAGACATAAAGCAGGGGCGTAGGAGCAATATTGAAAGTGGGGGGGCCACTATCTCATCCCAAAAGGCGAGGGTCCAGGGGCCGCCCAGGCCCCGGAAGCTCCAGGAACCTAGAAGCCCGGAGATGCGTTCTAAGCGTTTTCCAGGAAATAAAACTGACCTGATGGTTGGCTGGTTTATAGTTTGACATTTACGGTTTTCCTTCACAAAGAACCAATAGTAAATTCACATGTGCGGTCGTTGCCTAATGATCCACTTACTAATTTAGAGAAACCCTATTTTCTGACTTCTTTTTTTCAGGGATTGGCATGTTGAAAAGTCGAAACGTAAAATACTTGGATAAACGCTTTACAAACAATTGCGATTAGATAGACAGATGCTCAGTAGGTTGTCTCGATTGGTGTTATTTTAAGTCAATACAAATAACACCGTATACGTTGTATCCATTAAAGTGTTTATTTATATTTTTAACCTGAAAAACCATTCAGTTACAATGTATAAGTATTGAGCAAAAGGTGAACCAATAGCATAGGGATGTATTGTGACAAAATTGCCAACAACCCAAACCGTATTTCCTTCCTTCTAAAAACGCAGGTGTCAAGATTTTAATCATGTTATGATAGCCAGCAAAATTGCCGAAAAAAACATACAAAAGAGAACTCCTACTCTGTATTACAAAATATTTCCTCAAAATACACCAAAGAATTTTGAACGAGAGTCGTTTGCTTGACAAAAGTCCCTGGCTATTTTCGTCAAATCCAGTTTATCTGTGCGATCTTTCATGGCATGGCAAATTACTGTGTTGTTGAGTCGCTGTTGGCTCATTGTGGAGCGTAGGTAAGTCTTCACTCGTCTGAGTACAGAATGGCTTCGTTCAGACGTTGACGATGTGACTGGAGCAGTAAAGTAGAGTTTCAAAAGACAGTGGACTTCAGAGAAAAGTTTCCTGGTTGTTGGAGTGGACATGGCCTGGCAAATAGTTTCCATGCTGGTTACCGTGGTGATACCAGTCTCTGACTTTATTAGATCAGGTAGCATCTTCAGCTGAATATTAAGCCGTTCCCAGTCAACATCAGATTTGTATTGGTCTTCTAGGGATTTGGAAATACCACTGTACTCGCCACTTGCCGCTTGTTGAAGCAGAATCTCTAACTCTCTCAGGAGACCCATACCTTTTTGGTTGAACCTTCTGTCAAGCTCCGATATTAGGACATCCAGAACTTCGAAATACTGCACCCTGAAATAATCTTCTACATCAGAAAACCACGCTGGCTCCGATCCCTCATCTATCCGTTTTGGAGGAGCTTTCTTCCTTGGTAATGTCGGACGCTCTGTCATGCCTTCGGATTCAGCTACAACATGGCTGTAGAATTTTCGAAATTCTTCGTCACTTCGCTGCTGTTTGTAGAAAGTTTGCACCAAACTCACGGCTTTGTATACCCCCTCAACAGAAGTATTTTTGCCTTGAATGTTAATGGACATTTGCTCAGCTCTGCAAAATACGTAAAAGGGATGCCGATTCGACAACGTTCTTTTTTCAGTTTGTTGTTGTTGTTGTTGTAAAACATATGGCATGAGCGGGTAGATCAAACTTTTGGTGCGAACTAAAATCTTCATATGGATTATTGTTAACAGATTTGCCAAGATGGAAATCCAAGCCATTTCGTGGATACCAGTGATCCCAAAACTATAGTTGGATGAGATTTGTGAACTGTGCCCTGTCCGATGCTGATCAAAATCTCCCGGCATTTTACCATCAATGGCATCATCAAGGAGGGATCTAGTACTAGTACTACACGTCTAGATCACATTGTACTATCTTACCTGGGCAAGAACTTCTTGTGTGGTACAGAGGGGACTATGGCAATGAACGTGGAATAACAACTAAAACAACCAATTTCAAAGTCATCTGATGGAGTGTATACTGTAGTTTGAAACTCAAAGTCAGGCAAGTTTCTAAAAAATATTGTGTATTTCTCATACCTGCAATATTCTATATAATTGGTAAATGCAATGAATAAAGAACATAGTTGGAAAGAAGTTGATGAATTTTTTTAAAAGATGAGATGATTGTGTAGAATTTAACTTTCAAATTCAACTAAGACTAGTTTAAGATACTCTTAATATGTCTGTAGGTGAAAATTCACTGCCCTTCGCCCTTTATGAGAACCTGTAATGTGTAAGGCATAATAGTGGCGAAAACCCAAAATACTAGTATTTTTAGTAGTAACACGAAAAACAGCAGACAATTTTCTGTATTTTGTCCAGATATCAGAAGTTAGGAACTTTGTATTTGGGCCACAATTTGAAAGTTTAGGCGTCATTTTGTGTTTTTAATGTGAAATTGAAAATTTGATTTATTAGTTACCTGCAATGTAAACAAATTGTGAGCTTGCAGGGCATGTGCACTAGTTCGAGAATGATTTGAACTGTGTAAGCGCGCTAACTGTACAAAATTATTATCTGAAAAATATGGAAGACAAAAAGCCTGTCCATAAATGTGAGATTGTAAACAAACACAAAAAAGATCTGAACTGAGTAATCAAACAAAGGCTACATGTATTTCTTAACACTTCCAAACATAAATTATTAGCCCTGGAATCACTAAGAAAATTCTTATTAACACTTCACTGGAGCAATAACGAATAATTTCTTCATTTTTCATTTAATTCACGAACAAAATAAGACATTGTCTCCAAAATCGTTAAATTTGTCAGTTTTATATTTGTTAATAATCACAGAATAAGGCTGTCAATAAACTAATAGAAATCTTGGAGTATTATATTTAAATGATGTTGAAAACTTTTCGGTGCGGACAATTGAAACAGACCAGTTGTATGAACCCTGTTGATCAATGTTTTAACTTATTTATCGAAACAATTTTCTCTCTGTTGTAGTCGAAACTTTGTATTGCTGTGGTCAGTATCCTGATATTCAATTTGTGACAAATCTGTTATCGGTAAAGGTTAAATATAGCAAGAAAGATCATCTAGCTGACAATATTATGACTCCTTTAACAGAGAAAACCACCTATATCAGAACTCACTCAGGAGAAAAAGTATTTCAGTGTACAATGTGTGATTACAGATCTAGTTTTAAGAGTGATCTAACCAGACATATCAGAACACATACAGGAGAACAACCTTTTCAGTGTACAATGTGTGATTACAGATGTAGCCATAAGCAAAATCTAACCAGACATATGAGAACTCATACAGGAGAACAACCTTTTCAGTGTACAATGTGTGATTACAGATGTAGGCAGAAGGATGATCTAACCAAACATATCAGAACACATACAGGAGAACAACCTTTTCTGTGTACAATGTGTGATTACAGATGTAGTGTGAAGAGTTCTATATCCAGACATATCAGAACACATACAGGAGAACAACCTTTTCTGTGTACAATGTGTGATTACAGATGTAGTCAGAAGGGTAATTTAACCAAACATATCAGAACACATACAGGAGAACAACCTTTTCAGTGCACAATGTGTGATTACAGATGTAGTGTGAAGAGTTCTATATCCAGGCATATCAGAACACATACAGGAGAACAACCTTTTCAGTGTACAATGTGTGATTACAGATGTAGTATGAAGAGTTCTCTATCCAGGCATATCAGAACACATACAGGAGAACAATCTTTTCGGTGTACAATGTGTGATTACAGATGTAGTGTGAAGTGTTCTCTAACCAAACACATCAGAACACATACAGGAGAACAGCCCTTTCAATGTACAATGTGTGATTACAGATGTAGTGTAAAGTCTTCTCTAACCATACATATCAGAACACATACAGGAGAACAACCCTTTCAGTGTACTATGTGTGATTACAGATGTAGTCAGAAGGGTAATTTAACTACACATATGAGAACTCATACAGGAGAACAACCTTTTCAGTGTACAATGTGTGATTACAGATGCAGTGTGAAGAGTTCTCTAACCACCCATATCAGAACACATACAGGAGAACAACCTTTTAAATGTACAATGTGTGATTACAGATGTAGTAAGAATGGAGATCTAACCAAACATATCAGAACACATACAGGAGAAAAACCTTTTCAATGTACAATGTGTGATTACAGATGTAGTGTGAGGTGTTCTCTAACCAAACATATCAGAACACATACAGGAGAACAGCCCTTTCAGTGTACAATGTGTGATTACCGATGTAGTGTGAAGGGTTCTCTAACCATACATATGAGAACACATACAGGAGAACAACCATTTCAGTGTACAATGTGTGATTACAGATGTAGTCAGAAGGGTAATCTAACCAGACATATCAGGACACATACAGGAAAACAATGTTTTTAGTGTATAATGTGTGATTACAGATGCAGTTTGAAGAATTCTCTAACCAAACATATCAGAACACATACAGGAGAACAACCTTTTCAGTGTACAATGTGTGATTACAGATGTAGTCAGAATGGACATCTAACCAAACATATCAGAACACATACAGGAGAACAACTTTTTCTGTGTACAATGTGTGATTACAGATGCAGTTTGAAGAGTTCTCTAACCACCCATATCAGAACACATACAGGAGAACAACCTTTTCAGTGTACAATGTGTGACTACAGATGTAGTGTGAAGAGTTCTCTAACCACCCATATCAGAACACATACAGGAGAACCACCTTTTCAGTGTACAATGTGTGATTACAGATGTAGTGTGAAGAGTTCCCTAACCAGACATATCAGAACACATACAGGAGAACCACCTTTTCAGTGTACAATGTGTGATTACAGATGTAGTTTGAAGAGTTCTCTAACCTCCCATATGAGAAGACATACAGGAGAACAACTTTTTCAGTGCACTATGTGTGATTACAGATGAAGTGTGAAGAGTTCTCTTACCAGACATATCAGAACACATACAAGAGAACAACCTTTTCAGTGTACAATGTGTGATTACAGATGTAGTGTGAAGAGTTCTTTAACCAAACATATCAGAACACATACAGGAGAACAACCTTTTCAGTGTACAATGTGTGATTACAGATGTAGTGTGAAGAGTTCTCTAACCGCCCATATCAGAACACATACAGGAGAACAACCTTTTCAGTGTACAATGTGTGATTACAGATGTAGTGTGAAGAGTTCTCTAACCGCCCATATCAGAACACATACAGGAGAACAACCTTTTCTGTGTACAATGTGTGATTACAGATGTAGTCAGAAGGGTAATTTAACCAAACATATCAGAACACATACAGGAGAACAACCTTTTCAGTGCACAATGTGTGATTACAGATGTAGTGTGAAGAGTTCTATATCCAGGCATATCAGAACACATACAGGAGAACAACCTTTTCAGTGTACAATGTGTGATTACAGATGTAGTATGAAGAGTTCTCTATCCAGGCATATCAGAACACATACAGGAGAACAATCTTTTCGGTGTACAATGTGTGATTACAGATGTAGTGTGAAGTGTTCTCTAACCAAACACATCAGAACACATACAGGAGAACAGCCCTTTCAATGTACAATGTGTGATTACAGATGTAGTGTAAAGTCTTCTCTAACCATACATATCAGAACACATACAGGAGAACAACCCTTTCAGTGTACTATGTGTGATTACAGATGTAGTCAGAAGGGTAATTTAACTACACATATGAGAACTCATACAGGAGAACAACCTTTTCAGTGTACAATGTGTGATTACAGATGCAGTGTGAAGAGTTCTCTAACCACCCATATCAGAACACATACAGGAGAACAACCTTTTAAATGTACAATGTGTGATTACAGATGTAGTAAGAATGGAGATCTAACCAAACATATCAGAACACATACAGGAGAAAAACCTTTTCAATGTACAATGTGTGATTACAGATGTAGTGTGAGGTGTTCTCTAACCAAACATATCAGAACACATACAGGAGAACAGCCCTTTCAGTGTACAATGTGTGATTACCGATGTAGTGTGAAGGGTTCTCTAACCATACATATGAGAACACATACAGGAGAACAACCATTTCAGTGTACAATGTGTGATTACAGATGTAGTCAGAAGGGTAATCTAACCAGACATATCAGGACACATACAGGAAAACAATGTTTTTAGTGTATAATGTGTGATTACAGATGCAGTTTGAAGAATTCTCTAACCAAACATATCAGAACACATACAGGAGAACAACCTTTTCAGTGTACAATGTGTGATTACAGATGTAGTCAGAATGGACATCTAACCAAACATATCAGAACACATACAGGAGAACAACTTTTTCTGTGTACAATGTGTGATTACAGATGCAGTTTGAAGAGTTCTCTAACCACCCATATCAGAACACATACAGGAGAACAACCTTTTCAGTGTACAATGTGTGACTACAGATGTAGTGTGAAGAGTTCTCTAACCACCCATATCAGAACACATACAGGAGAACCACCTTTTCAGTGTACAATGTGTGATTACAGATGTAGTGTGAAGAGTTCCCTAACCAGACATATCAGAACACATACAGGAGAACCACCTTTTCAGTGTACAATGTGTGATTACAGATGTAGTTTGAAGAGTTCTCTAACCTCCCATATGAGAAGACATACAGGAGAACAACTTTTTCAGTGCACTATGTGTGATTACAGATGAAGTGTGAAGAGTTCTCTTACCAGACATATCAGAACACATACAAGAGAACAACCTTTTCAGTGTACAATGTGTGATTACAGATGTAGTGTGAAGAGTTCTTTAACCAAACATATCAGAACACATACAGGAGAACAACCTTTTCAGTGTACAATGTGTGATTACAGATGTAGTGTGAAGAGTTCTCTAACCGCCCATATCAGAACACATACAGGAGAACAACCTTTTCAGTGTACAATGTGTGATTACAGATGTAGTGTGAAGAGTTCTCTAACCGCCCATATCAGAACACATACAGGAGAACCACCTTTTCAGTGTGCAATGTTGGATTACAGATGTAGTGTGAAGAGTTCTCTAACCACCCATATCAGAACACATACAGGAGAACAACCTTTTCAGTGTACAATGTGGGATTACAGATGTAGTGTGAAGAGTTCTCTAACCAGACATATCAGAACACATACTGGAGAACAACCTTTTTAGTGTACAATGTTGGATTACAGGTGTGTCTAGAAAGAAGATTCAATTTTACAAAAAGGATTCTATACATTTAAACTAATAGCAATAGCAATGACTTGCTATTTTCTTTAACTTGATTTCTTTAACTTGTTTGTATTTTAGATACATTTCTTATTAAGGACTTTAAGATAATTTTATGAATTTAGCTCACTTTCCAGTATTTTAACTAAATATCAAACAATTTGAATTACTGTATTTCAAATTTACAGAGCTTTTCAGAGCAGCTGTATTTTTTACTCGAGTTGCCAGGTCGTGCCCAAAGTGACAGGTTTCCTCCCCCACTAAACCTGGTAACGTCGCCTCATGTGCGAAATAATTTTGAATGCGGCGTAAAACACCTATCAATCAATCAGAGCAGCTTTTATATCTGATGAGACCCGGGGCTCGTTTCACAAATCATGTGCATCACAAAAGAAGCCTTGTTGCCACTGGATACCATAGGGAAGAGATACGACGTCATGGTAGCAGAGATTGATCTTACTTTGCGACGGCTTCGTGAAACGATCACCAGCTGCTGGTAAAAGCTTATGAAACCTACAAGCAATCTAAAAAAGGAATTGATCCTACTGCCAATTGTTGAGATCTTGTGTATAAGATCACGTAGAATGGCACGAGATCTCGATTGATCTACAAGTGGTTCTACATGAGGCATCCGCCTGGTTCGTTGGGTTTTACTTGACAAATATAGTAGTCTGTTTTGGCAACCGCAAATAAAGTTATTTTCTATACAAAATATTTTTCTATCAATCTAATATTTTCTACTTATTTACAATTTTAATTAAAAAACATGCTAATGAACAACATGAATTCTTGTGGTTTTTCTATTTAGTTAGTTATTAGTGTAGGCTATGTCTGGTCTATATCTCAACTTTTTTAGAAGGTCAAAATAACAGTATTCTAGCTTCCTATTTCAGGAATTAGACTAATGTCAGAAAGACACTTTGATCTTTCTTTTTCTTTCAAACAGACTGGATTTCTCCGTTGTATTTGACATGTGCTGGACTAGCCTAGCAAGCATTACTATATCCCGCAGGCGTATAGTACTATATACAGTTGCTGTATACTTACCGTATATGGTAATGCTAGTGGCCGACTGTCTGAGGCACACAAAACCGATTCAATGTTTCTGACCGACTACGAAATTATCTCACCGGCTGTCTGGCATTTCGACAACTGTGACCCAACCAAACATAATCCAGCTTTTCGACAATCTATGATAAGAAGTTTTCCTAATTCTTAAATCCAGATCTAACCTCTATGACCAATGGTCGACATTTTTATCCATTGGAATGGAGTTGGAGAGGTCGATTGATCATGTGACTTATAAAGCATTCGACAAAAAATCGTGGATTTTTACCTGGTATTTGTTCGCAATCTACGAGCCTTTTTATTACTCTCTTAGCAAGAGCTATCGTTAGTTACATAGAATAATTCAAACACTGTGAAACTCTCTTTCAGCGTGGGTTCCATACAAATGATAAAAAAATGAAGACATCACCACGTCGTCAGTTGTTTCGGAACAACACAAGCTTTCGACACCAATACCGGTGTCTTCGTCAAGTGTTTTCTCAGTTGGTTCCGTCGATGGATTGATTGATTGATGTTTAATTATACGCCAGTCTTGGTTATTGTGTGTGTGTTGGGGGGGGGGGGGCTATTTGCCGGACGTGTTTAGGCCTGAGTGGCATTCGAACCTGGGATTCATCGGTGGAAGTTCGGTGTCTGATTGAGAGACTATCACTCAGCAGAACAACCGCCTGTGACGTGCTGGTAGACTATAACTCTACTGACAGAACCGCCTGTGTCGTGCTGGTAGACTATAGTTCTGCCGACAGAACCGGCTTTGTCGTGCTGGTAGACTATAACTCTACTGACAGAACCGCCTGTGTCGTGCTGGTAGACTATAGTTCTGCCAACAGAACCGCCTGTGTCGTGCTGGTAGACTATAGTTCTGCCGACAGAACCGCCTATGTCGTGCTGCTAGACTATAGTTCCGCTGACAGAACCGCCTGTGTTGCGCTGGTAGACTATAGTTCTACCGACAGAACCGCCTGTGTCGAGCTGGTTTACTATAGCTCTACCGACAGAACCGCCTTTGTCGTGCTGGTAGACTATAAATCTACCAACAGAATCGCCTGTGTCGTGCTGGTAGACTATAAGTATGCCGACAGAACCGACTGTGTCGTGTTGGTAGACTAGAGCTCTGCCGACAGAACCGCCTGTGTCGTGCGGGTAGACTATAGTTCTGCCGACAGAACCGCCTGTGTCGTGCTGGTAGACTACAGCTCTAGCGACAGAACCGCCTGTGTCGTGCTGGTAGACCATAGCTCTACCGACAGAACCTCCAGTGTCCTGCTGGTAGACTACAGTTCTGCCGACAGAACCGCCTGTGTCGTGCGGGTAGACTATAGTTCTGCCGACAGAACCGCCTGTGTCGTGCTGGTAGACTACAGCTCTACCGACAGAACCGCCTGTGTCATGCTGGTAGACTATAGTTCTGCCGACAGAACCGCCTCGGTCGTGCTGGTAGACCATATCTCTACCGACAGAACCACCTGTGTCGTGCTGGTAGACTATAGCTCTACCGGCAGAACCGCCTGTGTCGTGCTGGTAGACTGTAGTTCTGCCGACATAACTGCCTGTGTTGTGCTGGTAGACTATAGTTCTGCCGACAGAACCGCGTGTGTTGTGCTGGTAGACTATAGTTCTGCCGACAGAACCGCCTGTGTCGCTCGGGTAGACTATAGTTCTGCCGACAGAACCGCCTGTGTCGTGCTGGTAGACTACAGCTCTACCGACAGAACCGCCTGTGTCGTGCTGGTAGAGTATAGTTCTGCCGACAGAACCGCCTGTGTCGTGCTGTTAGACCATAGCTCTACCGACAAAACCACCTGTGTCGTGCTGGTAGACTATAGCTCTACCGACAGAACCGCCTGTGTCGTGCTGGTAGACTATAGTTCTGCAGACAGAACCGCCTGTGTTGTGCTGGTAGACTAAAGTTCTGTCGACAGAATTGCCTGTGTCGTGCTGGTTTACTATAGTTCTGCCGACAGAACCGCCTGTGTCGTGCGGGTAGACTATAGTTCTGCCGACAGAACCGCCTGTGTCGTGCTGGTAGACTACAGCTCTACCGACAGAACCGCCTGTGTCGTGCTGGTAGACTATAGTTCTGCCGACAGAACCGCCTCGGTCGTGCTGGTAGACCATATCTCTACCGACAGAACCACCTGTGTCGTGCTGGTAGACTATAGCTCTACCGGCAGAACCGCCTGTGTCGTGCTGGTAGACTGTAGTTCTGCCGACATAACTGCCTGTGTTGTGCTGGTAGACTATAGTTCTGCCGACAGAACCGCGTGTGTTGTGCTGGTAGACTATAGTTCTGCCGACAGAACCGCCTGTGTCGCTCGGGTAGACTATAGTTCTGCCGACAGAACCGCCTGTGTCGTGCTGGTAGACTACAGCTCTACCGACAGAACCGCCTGTGTCGTGCTGGTAGACTATAGTTCTGCCGACAGAACCGCCTGTGTCGTGCTGTTAGACCATAGCTCTACCGACAAAACCACCTGTGTCGTGCTGGTAGACTATAGCTCTACCGACAGAACCGCCTGTGTCGTGCTGGTAGACTATAGTTCTGCAGACAGAACCGCCTGTGTTGTGCTGGTAGACTAAAGTTCTGTCGACAGAACTGCCTGTGTCGTGCTGGTTTACTATAGTTCTGCCGACAGAACCGCCTGTGTCGTGCGGGTAGACTATAGTTCTGCCGACAGAACCGCCTGTGTCGTGCTGGTAGACTACAGCTCTACCGACAGAACCGCCTGTGTCGTGCTGGTAGACTATAGTTCTGCCGACAGAACCGCCTGTGTCGTGCTGGTAGACTGTAGTTCTGCCGACAGAACCGCCTGTGTCGTGCTGGTAGACTGTAGTTCTGCCGACATAACTGCCTGTGTTGTGCTGGTAGACTATAGTTCTGCCGACAGAACCGCGTGTGTTGTGCTGGTAGACTATAGTTCTGTCGACAGAACCGCCTGTGTCGCGCGGGTAGACTATAGTTCTGCAGACAGAACCGCCTGTGTCGTGCTGGTAGACTACAGCTCTACCGACAGAACCGCCTGTGTCGTGCTGGTAGACTATAGTTCTGCCGACAGAACCGCCTGTGTCGTGCGGGTAGACTATAGTTCTGCCGACAGAACCGCCTGTGTCGTGCTGGTAGACTACAGCTCTACCGACAGAACCGCCTGTGTCGAGCTGCTAGACTATAGTTCTGCCGACAGATCCGCCTGTGTCGTGCCGGTAGACCATAGTTCTGCCGGCTGAACCACCTGTGTTGTGCTGGTTTACTATAGCTCTACCGACAGAACCACATCTGCCGCGCTGGTAGACTATAGTTCTGCCGACAGAACCGCCTGTGTCGTGCTGGTTGACTATAGCTCTACTGCCAGAGCCGCCTTTGTCCTGCTGGTAGACTATAGGTCTACCGACAGAACCGCCTGTTTTGTGCTGGTAGACTATAGTTCTGCCGACAGAACCGCCTGTGTCGTGCAGGTAGACTATAGTTCTACCGACATATCCGCCTGTGTCGTACTGATAGACTATAGTTCCGCCGAGAGAACCGCATGTGTTGTGCTGGTAGACTATAGTTCTGCCGACAGAACCGCCTATGTCGTGCTGGTAGACTGTAGTTCTGCCGACAGAACCGCCTGTGTTGTGCTGGTAGACTATAGTTCTGCCGACAGACCCGCGTGTGTTGTGCTGGTAGACTATAGTTCTGCCGACAGAACCGCCTGTGTCGTGCGGGTAGACTATAGTTCTGCCGACAGAACCGCCTTTGTCGTGCTGGTAGACTACAACTCTACCGACAGAACCGCCTGTGTTGTGCAGGTAGACTATAGTTCTGCCGACAGAACCGCCTGTGTCGTACTGGTAGACCATAGCTCTACCGACAGAACCACCTGTGTTGTGCTGGTAGACTATAGTTCTGCCGACAGAACCGCCTGTGTCGTGCTGGTAGACCATAGCTCTACCGACAAAACCGCCTGTGTCGTGCTGGTAGACTATAGTTCTGCCGACAGAACCGCCTGTGTCGTGCTGGTAGATTATAGTTCTGCCGACAGAACCGCCTGTGTTGTGCTGGTAGACTATAGCTCTGCCGACAGAACCGACTGTGTCGTGTTGGTAGACTAGAGCTCTGCCGACAGAACCGCCTGTGTCGTGCGGGTAGACTATAGTTCTGCCGACAGAACCGCCTGTGTCGTGCTGGTAGACTACAGCTCTAGCGACAGAACCGCCTGTCTCGTGCTGGTAGACCATAGCTCTACCGACAGAACCTCCAGTGTCCTGCTGGTAGACTACAGTTCTGCCGACAGAACCGCCTGTGTCGTGCGGGTAGACTATAGTTCTGCCGACAGAACCGCCTGTGTCGTGCTGGTAGACTACAGCTCTACCGACAGAACCGCCTGTGTCGTGCTGGTAGACTATAGTTCTGCCGAAAGAACCGCCTCGGTCGTGCTGGTAGACCATATCTCTACCGACAGAACCACCTGTGTCGTGCTGGTAGACTATAGCTCTACCGGCAGAACCGCCTGTGTCGTGCTGGTAGACTACAGTTCTGCCGACAGAACCGCGTGTGTTGTGCTGGTAGACTATAGTTCTGCCGACAGAACCGCCTGTGTCGCTCGGGTAGACTATAGTTCTGCCGACAGAACCGCCTGTGTCGTGCTGGTAGACTACAGCTCTACCGACAGAACCGCCTGTGTCGTGCTGGTAGACTATAGTTCTGCCGACAGAACCGCCTCGGTCGTGCTGGTAGACCATATCTCTACCGACAGAACCACCTGTGTCGTGCTGGTAGACTATAGCTCTACCGGCAGAACCGCCTGTGTCGTGCTGGTAGACTGTAGTTCTGCCGACATAACTGCCTGTGTTGTGCTGGTAGACTATAGTTCTGCCGACAGAACCGCGTGTGTTGTGCTGGTAGACTATAGTTCTGCCGACAGAACCGCCTGTGTCGCTCGGGTAGACTATAGTTCTGCCGACAGAACCGCCTGTGTCGTGCTGGTAGACTACAGCTCTACCGACAGAACCGCCTGTGTCGTGCTGGTAGACTATAGTTCTGCCGACAGAACCGCCTGTGTCGTGCTGTTAGACCATAGCTCTACCGACAAAACCACCTGTGTCGTGCTGGTAGACTATAGCTCTACCGACAGAACCGCCTGTGTCGTGCTGGTAGACTATAGTTCTGCAGACAGAACCGCCTGTGTTGTGCTGGTAGACTAAAGTTCTGTCGACAGAACTGCCTGTGTCGTGCTGGTTTACTATAGTTCTGCCGACAGAACCGCCTGTGTCGTGCGGGTAGACTATAGTTCTGCCGACAGAACCGCCTGTGTCGTGCTGGTAGACTACAGCTCTACCGACAGAACCGCCTGTGTCGTGCTGGTAGACTATAGTTCTGCCGACAGAACCGCCTGTGTCGTGCTGGTAGACTGTAGTTCTGCCGACAGAACCGCCTGTGTCGTGCTGGTAGACTGTAGTTCTGCCGACATAACTGCCTGTGTTGTGCTGGTAGACTATAGTTCTGCCGACAGAACCGCGTGTGTTGTGCTGGTAGACTATAGTTCTGTCGACAGAACCGCCTGTGTCGCGCGGGTAGACTATAGTTCTGCAGACAGAACCGCCTGTGTCGTGCTGGTAGACTACAGCTCTACCGACAGAACCGCCTGTGTCGTGCTGGTAGACTATAGTTCTGCCGACAGAACCGCCTGTGTCGTGCGGGTAGACTATAGTTCTGCCGACAGAACCGCCTGTGTCGTGCTGGTAGACTACAGCTCTACCGACAGAACCGCCTGTGTCGAGCTGCTAGACTATAGTTCTGCCGACAGATCCGCCTGTGTCGTGCCGGTAGACCATAGTTCTGCCGGCTGAACCACCTGTGTTGTGCTGGTTTACTATAGCTCTACCGACAGAACCACATCTGCCGCGCTGGTAGACTATAGTTCTGCCGACAGAACCGCCTGTGTCGTGCTGGTTGACTATAGCTCTACTGCCAGAGCCGCCTTTGTCCTGCTGGTAGACTATAGGTCTACCGACAGAACCGCCTGTTTTGTGCTGGTAGACTATAGTTCTGCCGACAGAACCGCCTGTGTCGTGCAGGTAGACTATAGTTCTACCGACATATCCGCCTGTGTCGTACTGATAGACTATAGTTCCGCCGAGAGAACCGCATGTGTTGTGCTGGTAGACTATAGTTCTGCCGACAGAACCGCCTATGTCGTGCTGGTAGACTGTAGTTCTGCCGACAGAACCGCCTGTGTTGTGCTGGTAGACTATAGTTCTGCCGACAGACCCGCGTGTGTTGTGCTGGTAGACTATAGTTCTGCCGACAGAACCGCCTGTGTCGTGCGGGTAGACTATAGTTCTGCCGACAGAACCGCCTTTGTCGTGCTGGTAGACTACAACTCTACCGACAGAACCGCCTGTGTTGTGCAGGTAGACTATAGTTCTGCCGACAGAACCGCCTGTGTCGTACTGGTAGACCATAGCTCTACCGACAGAACCACCTGTGTTGTGCTGGTAGACTATAGTTCTGCCGACAGAACCGCCTGTGTCGTGCTGGTAGACCATAGCTCTACCGACAAAACCGCCTGTGTCGTGCTGGTAGACTATAGTTCTGCCGACAGAACCGCCTGTGTCGTGCTGGTAGATTATAGTTCTGCCGACAGAACCGCCTGTGTTGTGCTGGTAGACTATAGCTCTGCCGACAGAACCGACTGTGTCGTGTTGGTAGACTAGAGCTCTGCCGACAGAACCGCCTGTGTCGTGCGGGTAGACTATAGTTCTGCCGACAGAACCGCCTGTGTCGTGCTGGTAGACTACAGCTCTAGCGACAGAACCGCCTGTCTCGTGCTGGTAGACCATAGCTCTACCGACAGAACCTCCAGTGTCCTGCTGGTAGACTACAGTTCTGCCGACAGAACCGCCTGTGTCGTGCGGGTAGACTATAGTTCTGCCGACAGAACCGCCTGTGTCGTGCTGGTAGACTACAGCTCTACCGACAGAACCGCCTGTGTCGTGCTGGTAGACTATAGTTCTGCCGAAAGAACCGCCTCGGTCGTGCTGGTAGACCATATCTCTACCGACAGAACCACCTGTGTCGTGCTGGTAGACTATAGCTCTACCGGCAGAACCGCCTGTGTCGTGCTGGTAGACTACAGTTCTGCCGACAGAACCGCGTGTGTTGTGCTGGTAGACTATAGTTCTGCCGACAGAACCGCCTGTGTCGCTCGGGTAGACTATAGTTCTGCCGACAGAACCGCCTGTGTCGTGCTGGTAGACTACAGCTCTACCGACAGAACCGCCTGTGTCGTGCTGGTAGACTATAGTTCTGCCGACAGAACCGCCTGTGTCGTGCTGTTAGACCATAGCTCTACCGACAAAACCACCTGTGTCGTGCTGGTAGACTATAGCTCTACCGACAGAACCGCCTGTGTCGTGCTGGTGGACTATAGTTCTGCAGACAGAACCGCCTGTGTTGTGCTGGTAGACTAAAGTTCTGTCGACAGAACTGCCTGTGTCGTGCTGGTTTACTATAGTTCTGCCGACAGAACCGCCTGTGTCGTGCGGGTAGACTATAGTTCTGCCGACAGAACCGCCTGTGTCGTGCTGGTAGACTACAGCTCTACCGACAGAACCGCGTGTGTTGTGCTGGTAGACTATAGTTCTGCCGACAGAACCGCCTGTGTCGTGCTGGTAGACTACAGCTCTACCGACAGAACCGCCTGTGTCGTGCTGGTAGACTATAGTTCTGCCGAAAGAACCGCCTCGGTCGTGCTGGTAGACCATATCTCTACCGACAGAACCACCTGTGTCGTGCTGGTAGACTAAAGCTCTACCGGCAGAACCGCCTGTGTCGTGCTGGTAGACTACAGTTCTGCCGACAGAACCGCGTGTGTTGTGCTGGTAGACTATAGTTCTGCCGACAGAACCGCCTGTGTCGCTCGGGTAGACTATAGTTCTGCCGACAGAACCGCCTGTGTCGTGCTGGTAGACTACAGCTCTACCGACAGAACCGCCTGTGTCGTGCTGGTAGACTATAGTTCTGCCGACAGAACCGCCTGTGTCGTGCTGTTAGACCATAGCTCTACCGACAAAACCACCTGTGTCGTGCTGGTAGACTATAGCTCTACCGACAGAACCGCCTGTGTCGTGCTGGTGGACTATAGTTCTGCAGACAGAACCGCCTGTGTTGTGCTGGTAGACTAAAGTTCTGTCGACAGAACTGCCTGTGTCGTGCTGGTTTACTATAGTTCTGCCGACAGAACCGCCTGTGTCGTGCGGGTAGACTATAGTTCTGCCGACAGAACCGCCTGTGTCGTGCTGGTAGACTACAGCTCTACCGACAGAACCGCCTGTGTCGTGCTGGTAGACTATAGTTCTGCCGACAGAACCGCCTCGGTCGTGCTGGTAGACCATATCTCTACCGACAGAACCACCTGTGTCGTGCTGGTAGACTATAGCTCTACCGGCAGAACCGCCTGTGTCGTGCTGGTAGACTGTAGTTCTGCCGACATAACTGCCTGTGTTGTGCTGGTAGACTATAGTTCTGCCGACAGAACCGCGTGTGTTGTGCTGGTAGACTATAGTTCTGCCGACAGAACCGTCTGTGTCGCGCGGGTAGACTATAGTTCTGCCGACAGAACCGCCTGTGTCGTGCTGGTTGACTATAGCTCTACTGCCAGAGCCACCTTTGTCCTGCTGGTAGACTATAGGTCTACCGACAGAACCGCCTGTGTTGTGCTGGTAGACTATAGTTCTGCCGACAGAACCGCCTGTGTCGTGCAGGTAGACTATAGTTCTACCGACATATACGCCTGTGTCGTACTGATAGACTATAGTTCCGCCGAGAGAACCGCCTGTGTTGTGCTGGTAGACTATAGTTCTGCCGACAGAACCGCCTTTGTCGTGCTGGTAGATTACAGCTCTACCAAAAGAACCGCCTGTGTTGTGCTGGTAGAGTATAGTTCTGCCGACAGAACCGCCTGTGTCGTGCTGGTAGACCATAGCTCTACCGACAGAACCACCTGTGTTGTGCTGGTAGACTATAGTTCTGCCGACAGAACCGCCTGTGTCGTGCTGGTAGACCATAGCTCTACCGACAGAACCGCCTGTGTCGTGCTGGTTGACTATAGTTCTGCCGACAGAACCGCCTGTGTCGTGCTGGTAGATTATAGTTCTGCCGACAGAACCGCCTGTGTTGTGCTGGTAGACTATAGCTCTGCTGACAGAACTGCCTGTGTCGTGCTGGTTTACTATAGTTCTGCCGACAGAACCATCTGTGTTGTGCTGGTAGACTATAGTTTTGCCGACAGAACCGCCTGTGTCGTGTTGGTAGACTATAGTTCTGCCAACATATCTGCCTGTGTCGTGCTGGTAGACCATAGTTCTGCCGGCTGAACCACCTATGTTGTGCTGGTTTACTATAGCTCTACCGACAGAACCGCCTGTGTCGCGATGGTAGACTATAGTTCTGCCGACAGAACCGCCTGTGTCGTGCTGGTTGACTATAGCTCTACTGCCAAAGCCGCCTTTGTCGTGCTGGTAGACTATAGCTCTACCGACATAACCGCCTGTGTCGTGCTGATAGACTATAGTTCCGCCGAGAGAACCGACTGTGTCGTGCTGATAGACTATAGTTCCGCCGACATAGACAATGGGTGCTTCTTTCTGACGACGTACAGTGTTTCAGAGCATTGTATGCCCCTTATCATAGCTCTGCTTTACCACATGCTCCTACTTGGACTAAATTGTAACCTCCTGGAATGTTGTGCCTGTTTTTTTTTCTGGGTTCCATTTTACGTACCTATCATTGATAAATCTTCTGCGGGACCGGGGGGGATACGGGCCGGCATCTTCTTATGACTCTTGTTTTATTATTTTATTGACGTTTCTCTTTTCATTTTGTTTTTGTCATTCTTTTAATTTTGTTTTCGTTTGACATTTATTTTGATTTATTATGATATAGGCCTATATATACTTTTTTTCATCACTTTGTGTTCTATTTTGTATGTAACTTTAATTGATTTCGTTTTATTTTGTATATATTACGGGGTTTTAAGTTGGTTTTTGTATTTGTTTATAATTAATATTTTGATTTCGATTATTTCCCCCCCCCCCCTCGCCCCTTTTATTTTCTATTATTTTAAAGGTGAAATATACATATTTCATTTAAATCTGGAACGAATTGCTCCTACAATATATTTATGCTCGTAACTGTTAGCCAGCCACAAGCTTTTGTCTCGTATCAGGCTTTTTAAAATTTTTAATGAAATAACTCAAGCCTGTAAATTCTTGAAATCTGAGAATCAAAATGAATACATGGTCGGACTCAGTTTCCATCATTTCCCGAAAGATGAAGAGCTTAGGAAAAAAATGCTTACCCTGAAGATGAATTAAACGGGCGGATTTTATCCCAACTCAACATTCCGTCGTCTGCTTTGCCGGATGCGTTATTGGCAGTCGGCTCATG
This sequence comes from Lepidochitona cinerea, assembly GCA_963971465.1. Taxonomy (NCBI): domain Eukaryota; kingdom Metazoa; phylum Mollusca; class Polyplacophora; order Chitonida; family Tonicellidae; genus Lepidochitona; species Lepidochitona cinerea. The sequence continues at coordinate 826,678 of OZ020565.1, forward strand.
CGTATATATACGGGTGTGAAAAATTGTCGTTGTCAGTTGATGAGGAACAATTGTCGGCCTCTATGGAGCTAACACTTTTAGGAAAAATTTCTCCATCGTCCATGGTAAACAGCAGTAAACCGATTAGCATTGCAAGCATTAACGTATACAGCAGGCCTAGATCGACCTAGTATAATATGTATATAGTAAGTCGCTCTACGCCTGTTGTATATGGTAATGCATGCAATGCTATAAACCACTATAAACTCACTAAATGTAAACAACTCTATTGACGTCACCAAAGATGCCAAATCCACGGGGAGATAAGTCATGTATAGCTTTTAACATTGGTTGTTCGAGGCCCATGTTTTCTAAGTTCAATAAAAAATTAGATTATCAGTAAAACTTAATTTTTGTGGTCTTAAGCTAATAACAGGAACCCTATAAATCCCTTTTTCTAAACAATAAACCCGGTTTTAGCCCCATTACATCTGATCTTTAAATTTTAGACTGGCAACAATGGGCCACCATAGAGAGACCGAGTTCTAATGCAAAGGGAGGTAAGCACGTGGGCACCATTGAATTTGCCAATCTAAAATGGAATCGAAACAGAGAAGTTAATCTTCGTATACAAGACTTAGTACTGAAACAAAGGGTAAGCATGTGGGTGCGATTATCTTAAATAGGGATTGATCCAACTGCCGTTTCTTTGAGATATCAACGTGGAAAGCCTAGACATAAACGGATGTCGATCCGACAACATTCTTTTTTCAGTTTGTTGTTGTTGTAAAACATATGGCATGAGCGGGTAGATCAAACTTTTGGTGCGAACTAAAATCTTCATATGGATTATTGTTAACAGATCTGCCAAGATGGAAATCCAAGCCATTTCGTTGATACCAGTGATCCCAAAACTATAGTTGGATGAGATTTGTGAACTGTGCCCTGTCAGATGCTGAGCAAAATCTCCCGGCAAAATCTCAAAATCATCTGATGCCGTGATGGAGTGTATACGGTACTGTAGTATGAAAATCAGGCAAGTTTCTAAAAATATTGTGTATTTCTCATACCTACAATATTCTATATAATTGGTAAATGCAATGAATAAAGAACATAGTTGGAAAGAAGTTGATGAATTTTTTTAAAAGATGAGATGATTGTGTAGAATTTAACTTTCAAATTCAACTAAGAGTTTAAGATAGGCCTACTCTTAATATGTCTGTAGGTGAAAATTCACCGCCCTTCGCCCTTTATGAGAACCTGTAATGTGTAAGGCATAATAGTGGCGAAAACCCAAAATACTAGTATTTTTAGTAGTAACACGAAAAACAGCAGACTATTTTCTGTATTTTATCCAGATATCAGAAGTTAGGAACTTTGTATTTTGTCACAATTTGAAAGTTTAGGCGTTATTTTGTGTTTTTAATTTGAAATTGAAAATTTGATTTATTAGTTACCTGCAATGTAAACAAATTGTGAGCTTGCAGGGCATGTGCACTAGTTCGAGAATGATTTGAACTGTGTAAGCGCGCTAACTGTACAAAATTATTATCTGAAAAATAAGGAAGACAAAAAGCCTGCCCATAAATGTGAGATTGTAAACAAACACAAAAAAGATCTGAACTGAGTAATCAAACAAAGGCTACATGTATTTCTTAACACTTCCATACATACATTACCAACCCTGGAATCACTAAGAAAATTCTTATTAACACTTCATTGGAGCAATAACTAATAATTTTTTTTATGATTTTTCATTCAATTCACGAACAAAATAAGAAATTGTCTCCAAAATCGTTAAATTTGTCAGTTTTATAATTGTTAATAATCACAGAATAAGGCTGTCAGTACAGTAAATAAACTAATAGAAATCTTGGAGTATATATTTAAATGATGTTGAAAACTTTTCGGTGCGGACAATTGAAACAGACCAGTTGTATGAACCCTGTTGATCAATGTTTCAACTTATTTATCGAAACAATTTTCTCTCTGTTGTAGTCGAAACTTGGTATTGCTGTGGTCAGTATCCTGATGTTCAATTTGTGACAAATCTGTTATCGGTAAAGGTTAAATATAGCAAGGAAGATCATCTAGCTGACAATATTATGACTCCTTTATCAGAGAAAACCACCTATATCAGAACTCACTCAGGAGAAAAAGTATTTCAGTGTACAATGTGTGATTACAGATCTAGTTTTAAGAGTGATCTAACCAGACATATCAGAATACATACAGGAGAAAAACCTTTTCAGTGTACAATGTGTGATTACAGATGTAGTATGAATAGTAATCTAACCAGACATATGAGAACTCATACAGGAGAACAACCTTTTCAGTGTACAATGTGTGATTACAGATCTAGTGGTAAGGGTGATCTAACCAGACATATCAGAACACATACAGGAGAACAACCTTTTCAGTGTACAATGTGTGATTACAGATGTAGTAGGAAGAGTTCTCTAACCAACCATATCAGAACACATACAGGGGAACAACCTTTCCAGTGCACAATGTGTGATTACAGATGTAGTGTGAAGAGTTCTCTATCCAGGCATATCAGAACACATACAGGAGAACAACCTTTTCAGTGTACAATGTGTGAATACAGATGTAGTATGAAGAGTACTCTATCCAGGCATATCAGAACACATACAGGAGAACAACCTTTTCAGTGCACAATGTGTGATTACAGATGTAGTGTGAAGTGTTCTCTAACCAAACACATCAGAACACATACAGGAGAACAGCCCTTTCAGTGTACAATGTGTGATTACAGATGTACTGTGAAGTGTTCTCTAACCAAACACATCAGAACACATACAGGAGAACATCCCTTTCAGTGTACAATGTGTGATTACAGATGTAGTGTGAAGTGTTCTCTAACCAAACACATCAGAACACATACAGGAGAACAGCCCTTTCAATGTACAATGTGTGATTACAGATGTAGTGTAAGGTCTTCTCTAACCATACATATCAGAACACATACAGGAGAACAGCCCTTTCAGTGTACTATGTGTGATTACATATGTAGTCAGAAGGGTAATTTAACCACACATATGAGAACTCATACAGGAGAACAACCTTTTCAGTGTACAATGTGTGATTACAGATCTAGTGGTAAGGGTAATCTAACCAGACATATCAGAACACATACAGGAGAACAACCTTTTCAGTGTACAATGTGTGATTACAGATGTAGTAGGAAGAGTTCTCTAACCAACCATATTAGAACACATACAGGAGAACAACCTTTCCAGTGCACAATGTGTGATTACAGATGTAGTGTGAAGAGTTCTCTATCCAGGCATATCAGAACACATACAGGAGAACATCCCTTTCAGTGTACAATGTGTGATTACAGATGTAGTGTGAAGTGTTCTCTAACCAAACACATCAGAACACATACAGGAGAACAGCCCTTTCAATGTACAATGTGTGATTACAGATGAAGTATAAAGTGTTCTCTAACCACACATATGAGAACTCATACAGGAGAACAACCTTTTCAGTGTACAATGTGTGATTACAGATGCAGTGTGAAGAGTTCTCTAACCACCCATATCAGAACACATACTGGAGAACAACCTTTTCAGTGTACATTGTGTGATTACAGATGTAGTAAGAATGGACATCTAACCAAACATATCAGAAGACACACTGGAGAAAAACCTTTTCAGTGTACAATGTGTGATTACAGATGCAGTTTGAAGAATTCTCTAGCCACCCATATCAGAACACATACAGGAGAAAAACCTTTTCAGTGTACTATGTGTGATTACAGATGTAGTCATAAGAGTTCTCTAACCCGACATATCAGAATACATACATGAGAACAACCTTTTCAATGTACAATGTGTGATTACAGATGCAGTGTGAAGAGTTCTCTAGCCACCCATATCAGAACACATACAGGAGAACAACCTTTTCAGTGTACAATGTGTGATCACAGATGTAGTTTGAAGAGTTCTCTAACCAGACATATCAGGACACATACAGGAAAACAACGTGTTTAGTGTATAATGTACAGATGTAGTGTGTAGAGTTCTCTAACCACCCATATCAGAACTCATACAGAAGAACTACCTTTTCAGTGTACAATGTGTGATTACAGATGTAGTGAGAAGAGTTCTCTAACCAGACATATCAAAACGCATACAGAAGAACAACCTTTTTAGTGTACAATGTGTGATTACAGATGTGGTGTGAAGAGTTCTCTAACCAAACATATCAGAACACATACAGGATAACAACCTTTTCAGTGTACAATGTGTGATTACAGATGTGGTGTGAAGAGTTCCCTAACCAGACATATCAGAACACATACAGGAGAAGAACCTTTTCAGTGTACAATGTGTGATTACAGATGTAGTGTGAAGAGTTCTCTTACCAGACATATCAAAACGCATACAGAAGAACAACCTTTCCAGTGTACAATGTGTGATTTCAGATGTAGTGAGAAGAGTTCTCTAACCAGACATATCAAAACGCATACAGAAGAACAACCTTTCCAGTGTACAATGTGTGATTTCAGATGTAGTGTGAAGAGTAATCTAGCCAAACATATCAGAACACATACAGGAGAACAACCTTTTCAATGTACTATGTGTGATTACAGATGTAGAGTGAAGGGTAATCTAACCAAACATATCAAAACACATACAGGAGAACAACCTTTTTAGTGTAAAATGTGTGATTACATATGTAGTGTGAACAGTAATCTAACCACCCATATCAGAACACATACAGGAGAACCACCTTTTCAGTGTACATTGTGTGATTACAGATGTAGTCAGAAGAGTAATCTAACCACCCATATCAGAACACATACAGGAGAACAACCTTTTCAGTGTACAATGTTGGATTACAGATGTAGTCAGAAGAGTAATCTAACCACCCATATCAGAACACATACAGGAGAACAACCTTTTCAGTGTACAATGTTGGATTACAGATGTAGTCAGAAGAGTAATCTAACCACCCATATCAGAACACATACAGGAGAACAACCTTTTCAGTGTACAATGTGTGATTACAGATGTAGTGTGAAGAGTTCTCTAACCATACATATCAGAACACATACAGGAGAACAACCTTTTCAGTGTACAATGTTGGATTACAGATGTAGTCAGAAGAGTAATCTAACCACCCATATCAGAACACATACAGGAGAACAACCTTTTCAGTGTACAATGTGTGATTACAGATGTAGTGTGAAGAGTTCTCTAACCATACATATCAGAACACATACAGGAGAAAAACCTTTTCAGTGTACAATGTTGGATTACAGGTGTGTCTAGAAAGAAGATTCAATTTTACAAAAAGGATTCTATACATTTAAACTAATAGCAATAGCAATGACTTGCTATTTTCTTTAACTTGTTTGTATTTTAGATACATTTCTTATTAAGGACTTTTAGATAATTTTATGAATTCAGCTCACTTTCCAGTATTTTAACTAAATATCAAACACTTTGAATTACTGTAGTTCAAATTTACAGAGCTTTTCAGAGCAGCTGTATTTTTTACTCGAGTTGCCAGGTCGTGCCCAAAGTGACAGGTTTCCTCCCCCACTAAACCTGGTAATGCCGCCATATGTGCGAAATAATTTTGAATGCGGCGTAAAACACCTATCAATCAATCAGAGCAGCTTTTATATCTGATGAGACCCGGGGCTCGTTTCACAAATCATGTGCATCACAAAAGAAGCCTTGTTGCCACTGGATACCATAGTGAAGAGATGCGACGTCATGGTAGCAGAGATTGATCTTACTTTGCGACGGCTTCGTGAAACGATCACCAGCTGCTGGTAAAAGCTAATGAAACCTACGAGCAATCTAAAAAAGGAATTGATCCTACTGCCATTCGTTGAGATCTTGTGTATAAGATCACGTAGAATGGCACGAGATCTCGATTGATCTACAAGTGGTTCTACATGAGGCATCCGCCTGGTTAGTTGGGTTTTACTTAACAAATGTAGTAGTCTGTTTTTGCAACCGCAAAGAAAGTTTTATTTTCTATACAAAATATTTTTCTATCAATCTAATATTTTCTACTAATTTACAATTTTAATTAAAAAACATGCTAATGAACATAATGAATTGCGTTCTTGTGTTTTTTCTATTTAGTTAGTTATTAGTGTAGGCTATGTCTGGTCTATATCTCAACTTTTTTAGAAGGTCAAAATAACAATATTCTAGTTTCCTATTTTAGAAATTAGACTAATGTCAGAAAGACAGTTTGATCTTTCTTTTTCTTTCAAACAGCTTGGATTTCTCCGTTGTATTTGACATGTGCTGGACTAGCCTAGCAAGCATTACTATATCCCGCAGGCGTATAGGACTATATACAGTTGCTGTATACTTACCGTATATGGTAATGCTAGTGGCCGACTGTCCGAGGCACACAAAACCGATTCAATGTTTATGACCGACTACGAAATTATCTCACCGGCTGTCTGGCATTTCGACAACTGTGACCCAACCAAACATAATCCAGCTTTTCGACAATCTATAATAAGAAGTTTCCCTAATTCTTAAGTCCAGATCTAACCTCTATGGCCAATGGTCGACATTTTTATCCTTTGGAATGGAGTTGGAGAGGTCGATTGATCATGTGACTTATAAAGTATTCGACAAAACATCATGGATTTTTACCTGGTATTTGTTCGCAATCTACGAGCCTTTTTATTACTCTCTTAGCAAGAGCTATCGTTAGTTACATAGAATAATTCAAACACTGTGAAACTCTCTTTCAGCGTGGGTTCCATACAAATGATAAAAAAATGAAGACATCACCACGTCGTCAGTTGTTTCGGAACAACACAAACTTTCGACACCAATACCGGTGTCTTCGTCAAGTGTTTTCTCAGTTGGTTCCGTCGATGGATTGATTGATTGATGTTTAATTATACGCCAGTCTTGGTGATTGTGTGTGTGTTGGGGGGGGGGCTATTTGCCCGACGTGTTTAGGCCTGAGTGGCATTCGAACCTGGGATTCATCGGTGGAAGTTCGGTGTCTGATTGAGAGACTATCACTCAGCAGAACAACCGCCTGTGACGTGCTGGTAGACTATAGTTCTGCCGACAGAACCGCCTTTGTCGTGCTGGTAGACTATAACTCTACTGACAAAACCGCCTGTGTCGTGCTGGTAGACTATAGTTCTGCCAACAGAACCGCCTGTGTCGTGCTGGTAGACTATAGTTCTGCCGACAGAACCGCCTATGTCGTGCTGCTAGACTATAGTTCCGCTGACAGAACCGCCTGTGTAGCGCTGGTAGACTATAGTTCTACCGACAGAACCGCCTGTGTCGAGCTGGTTTACTATAGCTCTACCGACAGAACCGCCTGTGTCGTGCTGGTAGACTATAAGTCTACCAACAGAATCGCCTGTGTCGTGCTGGTAGACTATAAGTATGCCGACAGAACCGACTGTGTCGTGTTGGTAGACTACAGCTCTGCCGACAGAACCTCCTGTGTCGTGCGGGTAGACTATAGTTCTGCCGACAGAACCTCCAGTGTCGTGCTGGTAGACTACAGCTCTAGCGACAGAACCGCCTCGGTCGTGCTGGTCTACCGACAGAACCTCCAGTGTCCTGCTGGTAGACTACAGCTCTGCCGGCAGAACCGCCTCGGTCGTGCTGGTCTACCGACAGAACCTCCAGTGTCCTGCTGGTAGACTACAGCTCTGCCGGCAGAACCGCCTGTGTCGTGCTGGTAGACTGTAGTTCTGCCGACATAACTGCCTGTGTTGTGCTGGTAGACTATAGTTCTGCCGACAGAACCGCGTGTGTTGTGCTGGTAGACTATAGTTCTGCCGACAGAACCGCCTGTGTCGCGCGGGTAGACTATAGTTCTGCCGACAGAACCGCCTGTGTCGCGCGGGTAGACTATAGTTCTGCCGACAGAACCGCTTGTGTCGTGCTGGTAGACTACAGCTCTACCGACAGAACCGCCTGTGTCGTGCTAGTAGACTATAGTTCTGCCGACAGAACCGCCTGTGTCGTGCTGTTAGACCATAGCTCTACCGACAAAACCACCTGTGTCGTGCTGGTAGACTATAGCTCTACCGACAGAACCGCCTGTGTCGTGCTGGTAGACTATAGTTCTGCAGACAGAACCGCCTGTGTTGTGCTGGTAGACTAAAGTTCTGTCGACAGAACTGCCTGTGTCGTGCTGGTTTACTATAGTTCTGCCGACAGAACCACCTGTGTTGTGCTGGTAGACTATAGTTTTGCCGACAGAACCGCCTGTGTCGTGCTGGTAGACTATAGTTCTGCCAACGGATCCGCCTGTGTCGTGCTGGTAGACCATAGTTCTGCCGGCTGAACCACCTGTGTTGTGCTGGTAGACTATAGCTCTACCGACAGAACCGCCTGTGTTGTGCTGGTAGACTATAGTTCTGCCGACAAAACCGCCTGTGTCGTGCTGGTAGACTATAGTTCTGCCAACAGATCCGCCTGTGTCGTGCTGGTAGACCATAGTTCTGCCGGCTGAACCACCTGTGTTGTGCTGGTAGACTATAGCTCTACCGACAGAACCGCCTGTGTTGTGCTGGTAGACTATAGTTCTGCCGACAAAACCGCCTGTGTCGTGCAGGTAGACTATAGTTCTACCGACATAACCGCCTGTGTCGTGCTGATGGACTATAGTTCCGCCGAGAGAACCGCCTGTGTTGTGCTGGTAGACTATAGTTCTGCCGACAGAACCGCCTGTGTCGTGCTGGTAGACTGTAGTTCTGCCGACAGAACCGCCTGTGTTGTGCTGGTAGACTATAGTTCTGCCGACAGAACCGCGTGTGTTGTGCTGGTAGACTATAGTTCTGCCGACAGAACCGCCTGTGTCGTGCGGGTAGACTATAGTTCTGCCGACAGAATCGCCTGTGTCGTGCTGGTATACTACAGCTCTACGGACAGAACCGCCTGTGTCGAGCTGGTAGACTATAGTTCTGCCGACAGATCCGCCTTTGTCGTGCCGGTAGACCATAGTTCTGCCGGCTGAACCGCCTGTGTCGTGCTGGTAGACTACAGCTCTACCGACAGAACCGCCTGTGTCGTGCTGGTAGACTATAGTTCTGCCGACAGAACCGCCTCGGTCGTGCTGGTAGACCATATCTCTACCGACAGAACCACCTGTGTCGTGCTGGTAGACTATAGTTCTGCCGACAGAACCGCCTCGGTCGTGCTGGTAGACCATATCTCTACCGACAGAACCACCTGTGTCGTGCTGGTAGACTATAGCTCTACCGGCAGAACCGCCTGTGTCGTGCTGGTAGACTATAAGTATGCCGACAGAAACGACTGTGTCGTGTTGGTAGACTACAGCTCTGCCGACAGAACCGCCTGTGTCGTGCGGGTAGACTATAGTTCTGCCGACAGAACCTCCAGTGTCGTGCTGGTAGACTACAGCTCTAGCGACAGAACCGCCTGTGTCGTGCTGGTAGACCATAGTTCTGCCGACAGAACCGCCTCGGTCGTGCTGGTAGACCATAGCTCTACCGACAGAACCTCCAGTGTCCTGCTGGTAGACTACTGCTCTGCCGACAGAACCGCCTGTGTCGTGCGGGTAGACTATAGTTCTGCCGACAGAACCGCCTGTGTCGTGCTGGTAGACTACAGCTCTACCGACAGAACCGCCTGTGTCCTGCTAGACTATAGTTCTGCCGACAGAACCGCCTCGGTCGTGCTGGTAGACCATATCTCTACCGACAGAACCACCTGTGTCGTGCTGGTAGACTGTAGTTCTGCCGACATAACTGCCTGTGTCGTGCTGGTAGACTATAGTTCTGCCGACAGAACCGCGTGTGTTGTGCTGGTAGACTATAGTTCTGCCGACAGAACCGCCTGTGTCGCGCGGGTAGACTATAGTTCTGCCGACAGATCCGCCTGTGTCGTGCTGGTAGACCATAGTTCTGCCGGCTGAACCACCAGTGTTGTGCTGGTAGACTATAGCTCTACCGACAGAACCGCCTGTGTTGTGCTGGTAGACTATAGTTCTGCCGACAGAACCGCCTGTGTCGTGCAGGTAGACTATAGTTCTACCGACATAACCGCCTGTGTCGTGCTGATGGACTATAGTTCCGCCGAGAGAACCGCCTGTGTTGTGCTGGTAGACTATAGTTCTGCCGACAGAACCGCCTGTGTCGTGCTGGTAGACTGTAGTTCTGCCGACAGAACCGCCTGTGTTGTGCTGGTAGACTATAGTTCTGCCGACAGAACCGCCTGTGTCGTGCGGGTAGACTATAGTTCTGCCGACAGAATCGCCTGTGTCGTGCTGGTATACTACAGCTCTACGGACAGAACCGCCTGTGTCGAGCTGGTAGACTATAGTTCTGCCGACAGATCCGCCTGTGTCGTGCCGGTAGACCATAGTTCTGCCGGCTGAACCACCTGTGTTGTGCTGGTTTACTATAGCTCTACCGACAGAACCGCATCTGCCGCGCTGGTAGACTATAGTTCTGCCGACAGAACCGCCTGTGTCGTGCTGGTTGACTATAGCTCTACCGACAGAACCCCCTGTGTTGTGCTGGTAGACTATAGTTCTGCCGACAGAACCGCCTGTGTCGTGCTGGTATACTACAGCTCTACCGACAGAACCGCCTGTGTCGAGCTGGTAGACTATAGTTCTGCCGACAGATCCGCCTGTGTCGTGCCGGTAGACCATAGTTCTGCCGGCTGAACCACCTGTGTTGTGCTGGTAGACTATAGTTCTGCCAACAGATCCGCCTGTGTCGTGCTGGTAGACCATAGTTCTGCCGGCTGAACCATCTGTGTTGTGCTGGTTTACTATAGCTCTACCGACAGAACCGCCTGTGCCGTGCTGGTAGACTATAGTTCTGCCGACAGAACCGCCTGTGTCGTGCTGATAGACTATAGTTCTGCCGAGAGAACCGCCTGTGTCTGATAGACTATAGTTCCGCCGACATAGACAATGGGTGCTTCTTTCTGACGACGTACAGTGTTTCAGAGCATTGTATGCCCCTTATCATAGCTCTGCTTTACCACATGCTCCTACTTGGACTAAATTGTAACCTCCTGGAATGTTGTGCCTGTTTTTTTTCTGGGTTCCATTTTACGTACCTATCATTAATAAATCTTCTGCGGGACCGGGGGGATACGGGCCTGCATCTTCTTATGACTCTTGTTTTATTATTTTATTGACGTTTCTCTTTTCATTTTGTTTTTGTTATTCTTTTAATTTTGTTTTCGTTTGACATTTATTTTGATTTATTATGATATAGGCCTATATATACTTTTTTTCATCACTTTGTGTTCTATTTTGTATGTAACTTTAATTGATTTCGTTTTATTTTGTATATATTGCGGGGTTTTAAGTTGGTTTTTGTATTTGTTTATAATTAATATTTTGATTTCGATTATTTATCCCAACTCAACATTCCGTCGTCTGCTTTGCCGGATGCGTTATTGGCAGTCGGCTCATGCATATATATACGGGTGTGAAAAATTGTCGTTGTCAGTTGATGAGGAACAATTGTCGGCCTCGATCTATGGAGCTAACACTTTTAGGAAAAATTTCTCCATCGTCCATGGTAAACAGCAGTAAACCGATTAGCATTGCAAGCATTAACGTATACAGCAGGCGTAGACCGACCTAGTATAATATGTATATACTAAGTCGCTCTACGCCTGTTGTATATGCTATAAACCGATACACTCACTGAATGTAAACAACTCTATTGACGTCACCAAAGATGCCAAATCCACGGGGAGATAAGTCATGTATAGCTTTTAACATTGGTTGTTCGAGGCCCATGTTTTTTTAAATTCAATAAAATATTAAATTATCAGTAAAACTTAATTTTTGTGGTCTTAAGTTATTTACAGGAATTCTCTAAATCCCCTTTTTAAAACAATAAACCCGGTTTTAGCCCCATTACATTTGATCTTTAAATTTTAGACTGGCAACAACGGGCCACCATAGATATGAAAATCTATATCAAGATATAAACTCAGACTTGACTAGGATGGTTCCGAGTTTTCACCAGAGCTTCTAGCTGGGCGAATGTTTCTAACCTAGTGACAGAGCCAAACGTTAACATTACGACATGTCTACTGATGCCAGAGAAGTCAATCTTCATATTCGAGACCGCAAAGGGAGGTAAGCATGTGGCCACGATTGGATTTGCCAATCTGAAATGCAATCGAAACAGAGAAGTTAATCTTCGTATTTGAGATTGTCGTTGTCAGTTGATGAGGAACAATTGTCGGCCTCGATCTATGGAGCTAACACTTTTAGGAAAAATTTCTCCATCGTCCATGGTAAACAGCAGTAAACCGATTAGCATTGCAAGCATTAACGTATACAGCAGGCGTAGACCGACCTAGTATAATATGTATATAGTAAGTCGCTCTACGCCTGTTGTATATGGTAATGCATGCAATGCTATAAACCGATACACTCACTGAATGTAAACAACTCTATTGACGTCACCAAAGATGCCAAATCCACGGGGAGATAAGTCATGTATAGCTTTTAACATTGGTTGTTCGAGGCCCATGTTTTTTTTAAATTCAATAAAATATTAAATTATCAGTAAAACTTAATTTTTGTGGTCTTAGGTTATTTACAGGAATTCTCTAAATCCCCTTTTTAAAACAATAAACCCGGTTTTAGCCCCATTACATTTGATCTTTAAATTTTAGACTGGCAACAACGGGCCACCATAGATATGAAAATCTATATCAAGATATAAACTCAGACTTGACTAGGGTGGTTCCGAGTTTTCACCAGAGCTTCTAGCTGGGCGAATGTTTCTAACCTAGTGACAGAGCCAAACGTTAACATTACGACATGTCTACTGATGCCAGAGAAGTCAATCTTCATATTCGAGACCGCAAAGGGAGGTAAGCATGTGGGCACGATTGGATTTGCCAATCTGAAATGCAATCGAAACAGAGAAGTTAATCTCCGTATACAAGACTTAGTACTGAAACAAAGGGTAAGCATGTGGGCACGATTATCTTAAATAGGGATTGATCCAACTGCCGTTTCTTTGAGATATCAACGTGGAAAGCCTAGACATAAACGGATGTCGATCCGACAACATTCTTTTTTCAGTTTGTTGTTGTTGTAAAACATATGGCATGAGCGGGTAGATCAAACTTTTGGTGCGAACTAAAATCTTCATATGGATTATTGTTAACAGATCTGCCAAGATGGAAATCCAAGCCATTTCGTTGATACCAGTGATCCCAAAACTTTAGTTGGATGAGATTTGTGAACTGTGCCCTGTCAGATGCAGAGCAAAATCTCCCGGCAAAATCTCAAAATCATCTGATGCCGTGATGGACGTGTATACGGTACTACTGTAGTTTTGAAAAGCAGGCAAGTTTCTAAAAATATTGTGTATTTCTCATACCTGCAATATTCTATATAATTGGTAAATGCAATGAATAAAGAACATAGTTGGAAAGAAGTTGATGAATTTTTTTAAAAGATGAGATGATTGTGTAGAATTTAACTTTCAAATTCAACTAAGAGTTTAAGATACTCTTAATATGTCTGTAGGTGAAAATTCACCGCCCTTCGCCCTTTATGAGAACCTGTAATGTGTAAGGCATAATAGTGGCGAAAACCCAAAATACTAGTATTTTTAGTTGTAACACGAAAAACAGCAGACAATTTTCTGTATTTTGTCCAGATATCAGAAGATAGGAACTTTGTATTTGGGCCACAATTTGAAAGTTTAGCCGTCATTTTGTGTTTTTAATTTGAAATTGAAAATTTGATTTATTAGTTACCTACAATGTAAACAAATTGTGAGCTTGCAGGGCATGTGCACTAGTTCGAGAATGATCTGAACTGTGTAAGCGCGCTAACTGTACAAAATTATTATCTGAAAAATAAGGAAGACAAAAAGCCTGCCCATAAATGTGAGATTGTAAACAAACACAAAAAAGATCTGAACTGAGTAATCAAACAAAGGCTACATGTATTTCTTAACACTTCCATACATAAATTATTAGCCCTGGAATCACTAAGAAAATTCTTATTAACACTTCACTGGAGCAATAACGAATAATTTCTTCATTTTTCATTTAATTCACGAACAAAATAAGAAATTGTCTCCAAAATCGTTAAATTTGTCAGTTTTATATTTGTTAATAATCACAGAATAAGGCTGTCAGTACAGTCAATAACCTAGTAATAGAAATCTTGGAGTATTATATTTAAATGATGTTGAAAACTTTTCGGTGCGGACAATTGAAACAGACCAGTTGTATGAACCCTGTTGATCAATGTTTTAACTTATTTATCGAAACAATTTTCTCTCTGTTGTAGTCGAAACTTTGTATTGCTGTGGTCAGTATCCTGATGTTCAATTTGTGACAAATCTGTTATTGGTAAAGGTTAAATATAGCAAGAAAGATCATCTAGCTGACAATATTATGACTCCTTTATCAGAGAAAACCACCTATATCAGAACTCACTCAGGAGAAAAAGTATTTCAGTGTAAAATGTGTGATTACAGATCTAGTTTTAAGAGTGATCTAACCAGACATATCAGAATACATACAGGAGAAAAACCTTTTCAGTGTACAATGTGTAATTACAGATGTAGTATGAAGAGTAATCTAACCAGACATATGAGAACTCATACAGGAGAACAACCTTTTCAGTGTACAATGTGTGATTACAGATGTAGGCAGCAGAATGATCTAACCAAACATATCAGAACACATACAGGAGAACAACCTTTTCAATGTACAATGTGTGATTACAGATGTAGTCAGAAGGGTAATTTAACCAAACATATCAGAACACATACAGGAGAACAACCTTTTCAGTGCACAATGTGTGATTACAGATGCAGTGTGAAGAGTTCTCTATCCAGGCATATCAGAACACATACAGGAGAACAACCTTTTCAGTGTACAATGTGTGATTACAGATGTAGTATGAAGAGTTCTCTATCCAGGCATATCAGAACACATACAGGAGAACAATCTTTTCAGTGTACAATGTGTGATTACAGATGTAGTATGAAGAGTTCTCTATCCAGGCATATCAGAACACATACAGGAGAACAGCCCTTTCAATGTACAATGTGTGATTACAGATGTAGTGTAAAGTCTTCTCTAACCATACATATCAGAACACATACAGGAGAACAGCCCTTTCAGTGTACTATGTGTGATTACAGATGTAGTCAGAAGGGTAATTTAACTACACATATGAGAACTCATACAGGAGAACAACCTTTTCAGTGTACAATGTGTGATTTCAGATGCAGTGTGAAGAGTTCTCTAACCACCCATATCAGAACACATACAGGAGAACAACCTTTTCAATGTACAATGTGTGATTACAGATGTAGTAAGAATGGACATCTAACCAAACATATCAGAACACATACAGGAGAAAAACCTTTTCAATGTACAATGTGTGATTACAGATGTAGTGTGAGGTGTTCTCTAACCAAACATATCAGAACACATACAGGAGAACAGCCCTTTCAGTGTACAATGTGTGATTACCGATGTAGTGTGAAGGGTTCTCTAACCAGACATATGAGAACACATACAGGAGAACAACCATTTCAGTGTACATTGTGTGAATACAGATGTAGTCAGAAGAGTAATCTAACCACCCATATCAGAACACATACAGGAGAACAACGTTTTCAGTGTACAATGTGTGATTACAGATGTAGTCAGAAGGGTAATCTAACCAGACATATCAGAACACATACAGGAGAAAAACCTTTTCAATGTACAATGTGTGATTACAGATGTAGTGTGAGGTGTTCTCTAGCCAAACATATCAGAACACATACAGGAGAACAGCCCTTTCAGTGTACAATGTGTGATTACCGATGTAGTGTGAAGGGTTCTCTAACCATACATATGAGAACACATACAGGAGAACAACCATTTCAGTGTACATTGTGTGATTACAGATGTAGTCAGAAGAGTAATCTAACCACCCATTTCAGAACACATACAGGAGAACAGCCCTTTCAATGTACAATGTGTGATTACAGATGTAGTGTAAAGTCTTCTCTAACCACCCATATCAGAACTCATACAGAAGAACAACCTTTTCAGTGTACAATGTGTGATTACAGATGTACATTTTAGTCAGAAGAGTTCTCTTACCAAACATAACAGAACACATACAGGAGAACAACCTTTTCAGTGTACAATGTGTGATTACAGATGTAGTCAGAAGAGTAACCTAACCGCCCATATGAGAAGACATACAGGAGAACAACCTTTTCAGTGTACAATGTGTGATTACAGATGTAGTGTGAAGAGTTCTCTTACCAGACATAACAGAACTCATACAGGATAACAACCTTTTCAGTGCACAATGTGTGATTACAGATGTAGTGAGAAGAGTTCTCTAACCAAACATATGAGAACTCATAGAGGAGAACAACCTTTCCAGTGTACAATGTGTGATTACAGCTGTAGTGTGAAGAATAATCTAACCAGACATATCAGAACACATACAGGAGAACAACCTTTTCAGTGTACAATGTGTGATTACAGATGTAGTGTGAAGAATTCTCTAACCACCCATATCAGAACACATACAGGAGAACAACCTTTCCAGTGTACAATGTGTGATTACAGATGTAGCGTGAAGAATAATCTAGCCAAACATATCAGAACACATACAGGAGAAGAACCTTTTCTATGTACTATGTGTGATTACAGATGTAGCATGAAGGGTAATCTAACCAAACATATCAAAACACATACAGGAGAACAACCTTTTTAGTGTAAAATGTGTGATTACAGATGTAGTGTGAACAGTAATCTAACCACCCATATCAGAACACATACAAGAGAACAACCTTTTCAGTGTACTATGTGTGATTTCAGATGTAGTGAGAAGAGTTCTCTAACCAAACTTATCAGAACACATACAGGAGAACCACCTTTTCAGTGTACAATGTGTGATTACAGATGTAGTGTGAAGAGTTCTCTAACCACCCATATCAGAACACATACAGGAGAACAACCTTTTCAGTGTACAATGTGTGATTACAGATGTAGTGTAAAGAGTAATCTAGCCAAACATATCAAAACACATACAGGAGAACAACCTTTTTAGTGTAAAATGTGTGATTACAGATGTAGTGTGAACAGTAATCTAACCACCCATATCAGAACACATACAAGAGAACCACCTTTTCAGTGTACAATGTGTGATTACAGATGTAGTGTGAAGAGTTCTCTAACCATACATATCAGAACACATACAGGAGAACCACCTTTTCAGTGTACAATGTGTGATTACAGATGTAGTGTGAAGAGTTCTCTAACCATACATATCAGAACACATACAGGAGAACCACCTTTTCAGTGTACAATGTTGGATTACAGGTGTGTCTAGAAAGAAGATTCAATTTTACAAAAAGGATTCTATACATTTAAACTAATAGCAATAGCAATGACTTGCTATTTTCTTTAACTTGATTTCTTTAACTTGTTTGTATTTTAGATACATTTCTTATTAAAGACTTTTAGATAATTTTATGAATTTAGCTCACTTTCCAGTATTTTAACTAAATATCAAACAATTTCAATTACTGTAGTTCAAATTTACAGAGCTTTTCAGAGCAGCTGTATTTTTTACTCGAGTTGCCAGGTCGTGCCCAAAGTGCCAGGTTTCCTCACCCACTTAACCTGGTAACGCCGCCATATATGCGAAATAATTTTGAATGCGGCGTAAAACACCTATCAATCAATCAGAGCAGCTTTAATATCTGATGAGACCCGAGGCTCGTTTCACAAATGATGTGCATCACAAAAGAAGCCTTGTTGCCACTGGATACCATAGTGAAGAGATGCGACGTCATGGTAGCAGAGATTGATCTTACTTTGCGACGGCTTCGTGAAACGATCACCAGCTGCTGGTAAAAGCTAATGAAACCTACGAGCAATCTAAAAAAGGGATTGATCCTACTGCCATTCGTTGAGATCTTGTGTATAAGATCACGTAGAATGGCACGAGATCTCGATTGATCTACAAGTGGTTCTACAGGAGGCATCTGCCTGTTTAGTTGGGTTTTACTTGACAAAAGTAGTAGTCTGTTTTGGCAACCGCAAATAAAGTTATTTTCTATACAAAATATTTTTCTATCAATCTAATATGTTCTACTTATTTACAATTTTAATTAAAAAACATGCTAATGAACAACATGAATTGCGTTCTTGTGGTTTTTCTATTTAGTTAGTTATTAGTGTAGGCTATGTCTGGTCTATATCTCAACTTTTTTCGAAGGTCAAAATAACAGTATTCTAGCTTCCTATTTTAGAAATTAGATTAATGTCAGAAAGACAGTTCTTTCAAACAGCCTGGATTTCTCCGTTGTATTTGACATGTGCTGGACTAGCCTAGCAAGCATTACTATATCCCGCAGGCGTATAGTACTATATACAGTTGCTGTATACTTACAGTATATGGTAATGCTAGTGGCCGACTGTCTGAAGCACACAAAACCGATTCAATGTTTCTGACCGACTACGAAATTATCTCACCGGCTGTCATAATCCAGCTTTTCGACAATCTATGATAAGAAGTTTTCCTAATTCTTAAATCCAGATCTAACCTCTATGACCAATGGTCGACATTTTTATCCATTGGAATGGAGTTGGAGAGGTCGATTGATCATGTGACTTATAAAGCATTCGACAAAAAATCGTGGATTTTTACCTGGTATTTGTTCGCAATCTACGAGCCTTTTTATTACTCTCTTAGCAAGAGCTATCGTTAGTTACATAGAATAATTCAAACACTGTGAAACTCTCTTTCAGCGTGGGTTCCATACAAATGATAAAAAAATGAAGACATCACCACGTCGTCAGTTGTTTCGGAACAACACAAGCTTTCGACACCAATACCGGTGTCTTCGTCAAGTGTTTTCTCAGTTGGTTCCGTCGATGGATTGATTGATTGATGTTTAATTATACGCCAGTCTTGGTTATTGTGTGTGTGTTGGGGGGGGGGGGGCTATTTGCCGGACGTGTTTAGGCCTGAGTGGCATTCGAACCTGGGATTCATCGGTGGAAGTTCGGTGTCTGATTGAGAGACTATCACTCAGCAGAACAACCGCCTGTGACGTGCTGGTAGACTATAGTTCTGCCGACAGAACCGCCTTTGTCGTGCTGGTAGACTATAACTCTACTGACAGAACCGCCTGTGTCGTGCTGGTAGACTATAGTTCTGCCAACAGAACCGCCTGTGTCGTGCTGCTAGACTATAGTTCCGCTGACAGAACCACCTGTGTTGCGCTGGTAGACTATAGTTCTACCGACAGAACCGCCTGTGTCGAGCTGGTTTACTATAGCTCTACCGACAGAACCGCCTGTGTCGTGCTGGTAGACTATAAATCTACCAACAGAATCGCCTGTGTCGTGCTGGTAGACTATAAGTATGCCGACAGAACCGACTGTGTCGTGTTGGTAGACTAGAGCTCTGCCGACAGAACCGCCTGTGTCGTGCGGGTAGACTATAGTTCTGCCGACAGAACCGCCTGTGACGTGCTGGTAGACTATAGTTCTGCCGACAGAACCGCCTTTGTCGTGCTGGTAGACTATAACTCTACTGACAGAACCGCCTGTGTCGTGCTGGTAGACTATAGTTCTGCCAACAGAACCGCCTGTGTCGTGCTGCTAGACTATAGTTCCGCTGACAGAACCACCTGTGTTGCGCTGGTAGACTATAGTTCTACCGACAGAACCGCCTGTGTCGAGCTGGTTTACTATAGCTCTACCGACAGAACCGCCTGTGTCGTGCTGGTAGACTATAAATCTACCAACAGAATCGCCTGTGTCGTGCTGGTAGACTATAAGTATGCCGACAGAACCGACTGTGTCGTGTTGGTAGACTAGAGCTCTGCCGACAGAACCGCCTGTGTCGTGCGGGTAGACTATAGTTCTGCCGACAGAACCGCCTGTGTCGTGCTGGTAGACTACAGCCCTAGCGACAGAACCGCCTGTGTCGTGCTGGTAGACCATAGCTCTACCGACAGAACCTCCAGTGTCCTGCTGGTAGACTACAGTTCTGCCGACAGAACCGCCTGTGTCGTGCGGGTAGACTATAGTTCTGCCGACAGAACCGCCTGTGTCGTGCTGGTAGACTACAGCTCTACCGACAGAACCGCCTGTGTCGTGCTGGTAGACTATAGTTCTGCCGACAGAACCGCCTCGGTCGTGCTGGTAGACCATATCTCTACCGACAGAACCACCTGTGTCGTGCTGGTAGACTATAGCTCTACCGGCAGAACCTGGTATTTGTTCGCAATCTACGAGCCTTTTTATTACTCTCTTAGCAAGAGCTATCGTTAGTTACATAGAATAATTCAAACACTGTGAAACTCTCTTTCAGCGTGGGTTCCATACAAATGATAAAAAAATGAAGACATCACCACGTCGTCAGTTGTTTCGGAACAACACAAGCTTTCGACACCAATACCGGTGTCTTCGTCAAGTGTTTTCTCAGTTGGTTCCGTCGATGGATTGATTGATTGATGTTTAATTATACGCCAGTCTTGGTTATTGTGTGTGTGTTGGGGGGGGGGGGGCTATTTGCCGGACGTGTTTAGGCCTGAGTGGCATTCGAACCTGGGATTCATCGGTGGAAGTTCGGTGTCTGATTGAGAGACTATCACTCAGCAGAACAACCGCCTGTGACGTGCTGGTAGACTATAGTTCTGCCGACAGAACCGCCTTTGTCGTGCTGGTAGACTATAACTCCACTGACAGAACCGCCTGTGTCGTGCTGGTAGACTATAGTTCTGCCAACAGAACCGCCTGTGTCGTGCTGGTAGACTATAGTTCTGCCGACAGAACCGCCTATGTCGTGCTGCTAGACTATAGTTCCGCTGACAGAACCGCCTGTGTTGCGCTGGTAGACTATAGTTCTACCGACAGAACCGCCTGTGTCGAGCTGGTTTACTATAGCTCTACCGACAGAACCGCCTGTGTCGTGCTGGTAGACTATAAATCTACCAACAGAATCGCCTGGGTCGTGCTGGTAGACTATAAGTATGCCGACAGAACCGACTGTGTCGTGTTAGTAGACTAGAGCTCTGCCGACAAAACCGCCTGTGTCGTGCGGGTAGACTATAGTTCTGCCGACAGAACCGCCTGTGTCGTGCTGGTAGACTACAGCTCTAGCGACAGAACCGCCTGTGTCGTGCTGGTAGACCATAGCTCTACCGACAGAACCTCCAGTGTCCTGCTGGTAGACTACAGTTCTGCCGACAGAACCGCCTGTGTCGTGCGGGTAGACTATAGTTCTGCCGACAGAACCGCTTGTGTCGTGCTGGTAGACTACAGCTCTACCGACAGAACCGCCTGTGTCGTGCTGGTAGACTATAGTTCTGCCGACAGAACCGCCTCGGTCGTGCTGGTAGACCATATCTCTACCGACAGAACCACCTGTGTCGTGCTGGTAGACTATAGCTCTACCGGCAGAACCGCCTGTGTCGTGCCGGTAGACCATAGTTCTGCCGGCTGAACCACCTGTGTTGTGCTGGTTTACTATAGCTCTACCGACAGAACCACATCTGCCGCGCTGGTAGACTATAGTTCTGCCGACAGAACCGCCTGTGTCGTGCTGGTTGACTATAGCTCTACTGCCAGAGCCACCTTTGTCCTGCTGGTAGACTATAGGTCTACCGACAGAACCGCCTGTGTTGTGCTGGTAGACTATAGTTCTGCCGACAGAACCGCCTGTGTCGTGCAGGTAGACTATAGTTCTACCGACATATCCGCCTGTGTCGTACTGATAGACTATAGTTCCGCCAAGAGAACCGCCTGTGTTGTGCTAGTAGACTATAGTTCTTCCGACAAAACCGCCTATGTCGTGCTGGTAGACTGTAGTTCCGCCGACAGAACCGCCTGTGTTGTGCTGGTAGACTATAGTTCTGCCGACAGAACCGCGTGTGTTGTGCTGGTAGACTATAGTTCTGCCGACAGAACCGCCTGTGTCGTGCGGGTCGACTATAGTTTTGCCGACAGAACCGCCTTTGTCGTGCTGGTAGACTACAGCTCTACCGACAGAACCGCCTGTGTTGTGCTGGTAGACTATAGTTCTGCCGACAGAACCGCCTGTGTCGTGCGGGTAGACTATAGTTTTGCCGACAGAACCGCCTTTGTCGTGCTGGTAGACTACAGCTCTACCGACAGAACCGCCTGTGTTGTGCTGATAGACTATAGTTCTGCCGACAGAACCGCCTGTGTCGTGCTGGTAGACCATAGCTCTACCGACAGAACCACCTGTGTTGTACTGGTAGACTATAGTTCTGCCGACAGAACCGCCTGTGTCGTGCTGGTAGACCATAGCTCTACCGACAGAACCGCCTGTGTCGTGCTGGTAGACTATAGTTCTGCCGACAGAACCGCCTGTGTCGTGCTGGTAGATTATAGTTCTGCCGACAGAACCGCCTGTGTTGTGCTGGTAGACTATAGCTCTGCTGACAGAACTGCCTGTGTCGTGCTGGTTTACTATAGTTCTGCCGACAGAACCACCTGTGTTGTGCTGGTAGACTATAGTTTTGCCGACAGATCCGCCTGTGTCGTGTTGATAGACTATAGTTCTGCCAACAGATCCGCCTGTGTCGTGCTGGTAGACCATAGTTCTGCCGGCTGAACCACCTATGTTGTGCTGGTTTACTATAGCTCTACCGACAGAACCGCCTGTGCCGCGCTGGTAGACTATAGTTCTGCCGACAGAACCGCCTGTGTCGTGCTGGTTGACTATAGCTCTACTGCCAAAGCCGCCTTTGTCGTGCTGGTAGACTATAGCTCTACCGACATAACCGCCTGTGTCGTGCTGATAGACTATAGTTCTGCCGAGAGAACCGACTGTGTCGTGCTGATAGACTATAGTTCCGCCGACATAGACAATGGGTGCTTCTTTCTGACGACGTACAGTGTTTCAGAGCATTGTATGCCCCTTATCATAGCTCTGCTTTACCACATGCTCCTACTTGGATTAAATTGTAACCTCTTGGAATGTTGTGCCTGTTTTTTTTCTGGGTTCCATTTTACGTACCTATCATTGATAAATCTTCTGCGGGACCGGAGGGGGGGGGGATACGGACCGGCATCTTCTTATGACTCTTGTTTTATTATTTTATTGACGTTTCTCTTTTCATTTTGTTTTTGTCATTCTTTTAATTTTGTTTTCGTTTGACATTTATTTTGATTTATTATGATATAGGCCTATATATACTTTTTTTCATCACTTTGTGTTCTATTTTGTATGTAACTTTAATTGATTTCGTTTTATTTTGTATATATTACGGGGTTTTAAGTTGGTTTTTGTATTTGTTTATAATTAATATTTTGATTTCGATTATTCCCCCCCCCCCTCGCCCCTTTTATTTTCTATTATTTTAAAGGTGAAATATACATATTTCATTTAAATCTGGAACGAATTGCTCCTACAATATATTTATGCTCGTAACTGTTAGCCAGCCACAAGCTTTTGTCTCGTATCAGGCTTTTTTTAAATTTTTAATGAAATAACTCAAGCCTGTAAATTCTTGAAATCTGAGAATCAAAATGAATACATGGTCGGACTCAGTTTCCATCATTTCCCGAAAGATGAAGAGCTTAGGAAAAAAATGCTTACCCTGAAGATGAATTAAACGGGCGGATTTTATCCCAACTCAACATTCCGTCGTCTGCTTTGCCGGATGCGTTATTGGCAGTCGGCTCATGCATATATATACGGGTGTGAAAAATTGTCGTTGTCAGTTGATGAGGAACAATTGTCGGCCTCTATGGAGCTAACACTTTTAGGAAAAATTTCTCCATCGTCCATGGTAAACAGCAGTAAACCGATTAGCATTGCAAGCATTAACGTATACAGCAGGCGTAGACCGACCTAGTATGATATGTATATAGTAAGTCGCTCTACGCCTGTTGTATATGGTAATGCATGCAATGCTATAAACCACTATAAACTCACTAAATGTAAACAACTCTATTGACGTCACCAAAGATGCCAAATCCACGGGGAGATAAGTCATGTATAGCTTTTAACATTGGTTGTTCGAGGCCCATGTTTTCTAAGTTCAATAAAAAATTAGATTATCAGTAAAACTTAATTTTTGTGGTCTTAAGTTAATTACAGGAACCCTCTAAATTCCTTTTTTTAAACAATAAACCCGGTTTTAGCCCCATTACATCTGATCTTTAAATTTTAGACTGGCAACAATGTTAGTAGACTAGAGCTCTGCCGACAAAACCGCCTGTGTCGTGTGGGTAGACTATAGTTCTGCCGATAGAACCGCCTGTGTCGTGCTGGTAGACTACAGCTCTAGCGACAGAACCGCCTGTGTCGTGCTGGTAGACCATAGCTCTACCGACAGAACCTCCAGTGTCCTGCTGGTAGACTACAGTTCTGCCGACAGAACCGCCTGTGTCGTGCTGGTAGACTATAGTTCTGCCGACAGAACCGCTTGTGTCGTGCTGGTAGACTACAGCTCTACCGACAGAACCGCCTGTGTCGTGCTGGTAGACTATAGTTCTGCCGACAGAACCGCCTCGGTCGTGCTGGTAGACCATATCTCTACCGACAGAACCACCTGTGTCGTGCTGGTAGACTATAGCTCTACCGGCAGAACCGCCTGTGTCGTGCTGGTAGACTGTAGTTCTGCCGACATAACTGCCTGTGTTGTGCTGGTAGACTATAGTTCTGCCGACAGAACCGCGTGTGTTGTGCTGGTAGACTATAGTTCTGCCGACAGAACCGCCTGTGTCGCGTGGGTAGACTATAGTTCTGCCGACAGAACCGCCTGTGTCGTGCTGGTAGACTACAGCTCTACCGACATAACTGCCTGTGTTGTGCTGGTAGACTATAGTTCTGCCGACAGAACCGCGTGTGTTGTGCTGGTAGACTATAGTTCTGCCGACAGAACCGCCTGTGTCGCGCGGGTAGACTATATTTCTGCCGACAGAACCGCCTGTGTCGTGCTGGTAGACTACAGCTCTACCGACAGAACCGCCTGTGTCGTGCTGGTAGACTATAGTTCTGCCGACAGAACCGCCTGTGTCGTGCGGGTAGACCATAGTTCTGCCGACAGAACCGCCTGTGTCGTGCTGGTAGACTACATCAGCTCTACCGACAGAACCGCCTGTGTCGAGCTGGTAGACTATAGTTCTGCCGACAGAACCGCCTGTGTCGTGCCGGTAGACCATAGTTCTGCCGGCTGAACCACCTGTGTTGTTTTGGTTTACTATAGCTCTACCGACAGAACCGCATCTGCCGCGCTGGTAGACTATAGTTCTGCCGACAGAACCACCTGTGTCGTGCTGGTTGACTATAGCTCTGCCGACAAAACCGCCTGTGTTGTGCTGGTAGGCTATAGTTCTGCCGACAGAACCGCCTGTGTCGTGCGGGTAGACTATAGTTTTGCCGACAGAACCGCCTTTGTCGTGCTGGTAGACTACAGCTCTACCGACAGAACCGCCTGTGTTGTGCTGGTAGACTATAGTTCTGCCGACAGAACCGCCTGTGTCGTGCTGGTAGACCATAGCTCTACCGACAAAACCACCTGTGTTGTACTGGTAGACTATAGTTCTGCCGACAGAACCGCCTGTGTCGTGCTGGTAGACCATAGCTCTACCGACAGAACCGCCTGTGTCGTGCTGGTAGACTATAGTTCTGCCGACAGAACCGCCTGTGTCGTGCTGGTAGATTATAGTTCTGCCGACAGAACCGCCTGTGTTGTGCTGGTAGACTATAGCTCTGCTGACAGAACAGCCTGTGTCGTGCTGGTTTACTATAGTTCTGCCGACAGAACCACCTGTGTTGTGCTGGTAGACTATAGTTTTGCCGATAGATCCGCCTGTGTCGTGTTGATAGACTATAGTTCTGCCAACAGATCCGCCTGTGTCGTGCTGGTAGAACATAGTTCTGCCGGCTGAACCACCTATGTTGTGCTGGTTTACTATAGCTCTACCGACAGAACCGCCTGTGGCGCGCTGGTAGACTATAGTTCTGCCGACAGAACCGCCTGTGTCGTGCTGGTTGACTATAGCTCTACTGCCAAAGCCGCCTTTGTCGTGCTGGTGGACTATAGCTCTACCGACATAACCGCCTGTGTCGTGCTGATAGACTATAGTTCCGCCGAGAGAACCGACTGTGTCGTGCTGATAGACTATAGTTCCGCCGACATAGACAATGGGTGCTTCTTTCTGACGACGTACAGTGTTTCAGAGCATTGTATGCCCCTTATCATAGCTCTGCTTTACCACATGCTCCTACTTGGATTAAATTGTAACCTCCTGGAATGTTGTGCCTGTTTTTTTTCTGGGTTCCATTTTACGTACCTATCATTGATAAATCTTCTGCGGGACCGGAGGGGGGGGATACGGGCCGGCATCTTCTTATGACTCTTGTTTTATTATTTTATTGACGTTTCTCTTTTCATTTTGTTTTTGTCATTCTTTTAATTTTGTTTTCGTTTGACATTTATTTTGATTTATTATGATATAGGCCTATATATACTTTTTTTCATCACTTTGTGTTCTATTTTGTATGTAACTTTAATTGATTTCGTTTTATTTTGTATATATTACGGGGTTTTAAGTTGGTTTTTGTATTTGTTTATAATTAATATTTTGATTTCGATTATCCCCCCCCCCCTCGCCCCTTTTATTTTCTATTATTTTAAAGGTGAAATATACATATTTCATTTAAATCTGGAACGAATTGCTCCTACAATATATTTATGCTCGTAACTGTTAGCCAGCCACAAGCTTTTGTCTCGTATCAGGCTTTTTAAAATTTTTAATGAAATAACTCAAGCCTGTAAATTCTTGAAATCTGAGAATCAAAATGAATACATGGTCGGACTCAGTTCCCATCATTTCCCGAAGATGAAGATCTTTGGAAAAAACTTGTTACCCTGAAGATGAATTAAACGGGCGGATTTTATCCCAACTCAACATTCCATCGTCTGCTTTGCGGGATGCGTTATTGGCAGTCGGCTCATGCATATATATATACGGGTTTGAAAAATTGTCGTTGTCAGTTGATGAGGAACAATTGTCGGCCTCTATGGAGCTAACACTTTTAGGAAAAATTTCTCCATCGTCCATGGTAAACAGCAGTAAACTGATTAGCATTGCAAGCATTAACGTATACAGCAGGCGTAAACCGACCTAGTATAATATGTATATAGTAAGTCGCTCTACGCCTGTTGTATATGGTAATGCATGCAATGCTATAAACCGATACGCTCACTGAATGTAAACAACTCTATTGACGTCACCAAAGATGCCAAATCCACGGGGAGATAAGTCATGTATAGCTTTTAACATTGGTTGTTCGAGGCCCATGTTTTCTAAGTTCAATAAAAAATTAGATTATCAGTAAAACTTAATTTTTGTGGTCTTAAGTTAATTACAGGAACCCTCTAAATCCCTTTTTTTAAACAATAAACCCGGTTTTAGCCCCATTACATCTGATCTTTAAATTTTAGACTGGCAACAATGGGCCACCATAGAGAGACCGAGTTCTAATGCAAAGGGAGGTAAGCATGTGGGCACGATTGAATTTGCCAATCTAAAATGGAATCGAAACAGAGAAGTTAATCTTCGTATACAAGACTTAGTACTGAAACAAAGGGTAAGCATGCGGGCACGATTATCTTAAATAGGGATTGATCCTACTGCCGTTTCTTTGAGATATCAACGTGGAAAGCCTAGACATAAAGGGATGCCGATCCGACAACGTTCTTTTTTCAGTTTGTTGTTGTTGTAAAACATATGGCATGAGCGGGTAGATCAAACTTTTGGTGCGAACTAAAATCTTCATATGGATTATTGTTAACAGATCTGCCAAGATGGAAATCCAAGCCATTTCGTTGATACCAGTGATCCCAAAACTATAGTTGGATGAGATTTGTGAACTGTGCCCTGTCCGATGCTGATCAAAATCTCCCGGCATTTTACCATCAATGGCATCATCATCAAGGAGGGATCTAGTACTAGTACTAGACTACTAGTACTACATGTCTAGATCACATTGTACTATCTTACCTGGGCAAAAACTTCTTGTGTGGTACAGAGGCGACAATGGCAATGAACGTGGAATAACAACTAAAACAACCAATTTCAAAGTCATCTGATGAAGTGTATACTGTAGTTTGAAAGTCAGGCAAGTTTCTAAAAAATATTGTGTATTTCTCATACCTGCAATATTCTATATAAATGCAATGAATAAAGAACATATTTGGAAAGAAGCTGATGATTTTTTTTAAAGATGAGATGATTGTGTAGAATTTAACTTCCAAATTCAACTAAGAGTTTAAAACACTCATAATAAATATGTCTGTAGGTGAAAATTCACTGCCCTTCGCCCTTTATGTGAACCGTTAATGCCTTATGGCATAATTGTGGCAAAAACCCAAAATACCAGTCACACAGTGGACAATTTTCTGTATTTTTCTCAGACATGAGAAGTTAGGAACTTTGTATTTGTGCCACAATTTCAAAGTTTAGGCGTTATTTTGTGTTTTTAATTTGAAATTGAAAATTTGATTTATTAGTTACCTGCAATGTAAACAAATTGTGAGCTTGCAGGGCATGTGCACTAGTTCGAGAATGATCTGAACTGTGTAAACGTGCTAACTGTACAAAATTATTATCTGAAAAATATGGAAGACAAAAAGCCTGTCCATAAATGTGAGATTGTAAACAAACACAAAAAAGATCTGAACTGAGTAATCAAACAAAGGCTACATGTATTTCTTAACACTTCCAAACATAAATTATTAGCCCTGGAATCACTAAGAAAATTCTTATTAACACTTCACTGGAGCAATAACGAATAATTTCTTCATTTTTCATTTAATTCATGAACAAAATAAGACATTGTCTCCAAAATCGTTAAATTTGTCAGTTTTATATTTGTTAATAATCACAGAATAAGGCTGTCAGTACAGTCAATAAACTAGTAATAGAAATCTTGGAGTATTATATTTAAATGATGTTGAAAACTTTTCAGTGCGGACAATTGAAACAGACCAGTTGTATGAACCCTGTTGATCAATGTTTTAACTTATTTATCGAAACAATTTTCTCTCTGTTGTAGTCGAAACTTTGTATTGCTGTGGTCAGTATCCTGATGTTCAATTTGTGACAAATCTGTTATCGGTAAAGGTTAAATATAGCAAGAAAGATCATCTAGCTGACAATATTATGACTCCTTTAACAGAGAAAACCACCTATATCAGAACTCACTCAGGAGAAAAAGTATTTCAGTGTACAATGTGTGATTACAGATCTAGTTTTAAGAGTGATCTAACCAGACATATCAGAACACATACAGGAGAACAACCTTTTCAGTGTACAATGTGTGATTACAGATTTAGCCATAAGCAAAATCTAACCAGACATATGAGAACTCATACAGGAGAACAACCTTTTCAGTGTACAATGTGTGATTACAGATGTAGGCAGAAGGATGATCTAACCAAACATATCAGAACACATACAGGAGAACAACCTTTTCTGTGTACAATGTGTGATTACAGATGTAGTCAGAAGGGTAATTTAACCAAACATATCAGAACACATACAGGAGAACAACCTTTTCAGTGCACAATGTGTGATTACAGATGTAGTGTGAAGAGTTCTCTATCCAGGCATATCAGAACACATACAGGAGAACAACCTTTTCAGTGTACAATGTGTGATTACAGATGTAGTATGAAGAGTTCTCTATCCAGGCATATCAGAACACATACAGGAGAACAATCTTTTCGGTGTACAATGTGTGATTACAGATGTAGTGTGAAGTGTTCTCTAACCAAACACATCAGAACACATACAGGAGAACAGCCCTTTCAATGTACAATGTGTGATTACAGATGTAGTGTAAAGTCTTCTCTAACCATACATATTAGAACACATACAGGAGAACAACCCTTTCAGTGTACTATGTGTGATTACAGATGTAGTCAGAAGGGTAATTTAACTACACATATGAGAACTCATACAGGAGAACAACCTTTTCAGTGTACAATGTGTGATTACAGATGCAGTGTGAAGAGTTCTCTAACCACCCATATCAGAACACATACAGGAGAACAACCTTTTCAATGTACAATGTGTGATTACAGATGTAGTAAGAATGGACATCTAACCAAACATATCAGAACACATACAGGAGAAAAACCTTTTCAATGTACAATGTGTGATTACAGATGTAGTGTCAGGTGTTCTCTAACCAAACATATCAGAACACATACAGGAGAACAGCCCTTTCAGTGTACAATGTGTGATTACCGATGTAGTGTGAAGGGTTCTCTAACCAGACATATGAGAACACATACAGGAGAACAACCATTTCAGTGTACATTGTGTGAATACAGATGTAGTCAGAAGAGTAATCTAACCACCCATATCAGAACACATACAGGAGAACAACGTTTTCAGTGTACAATGTGTGATTACAGATGTAGTCAGAAGGGTAATCTAGCCAGACATATCAGAACACATACAGGAGAAAAACCTTTTCAATGTACAATGTGTGATTACAGATGTAGTGTGAGGTGTTCTCTAACCAAACATATCAGAACACATACAGGAGAACAGCCCTTTCAGTATACAATGTGTGATTATCGATGTAGTGTGAAGGGTTCTCTAACCATACATATGAGAACACATACAGGAGAACAACCATTTCAGTGTACATTGTGTGATTACAGATGTAGTCAGAAGAGTAATCTAACCACCCATATCAGAACACATACAGGAGAACAGCCCTTTCAATGTACAATGTGTGATTACAGATGTAGTGTAAAGTCTTCTCTAACCACCCATATCAGAACTCATACAGAAGAACAACCTTCTCAGTGTACAATGTGTGATTACAGATGTACATTTTAGTCAGAAGAGTTCTCTTACCAAACATAACAGAACACATACAGGAGAACAACCTTTTCAGTGTACAATGTGTGATTACAGATGTAGTCAGAAGAGTAACCTAACCGCCCATATGAGAAGACATACAGGAGAACAACCTTTTCAGTGTACAATGTGTGATTACAGATGTAGTGTGAAGAGTTCTCTTACCAGACATATCAGAACTCATACAGGATAACAACCTTTTCAGTGCACAATGTGTGATTACAGATGTAGTGAGAAGAGTTCTCTAACCAAACATATGAGAACTCATACAGGAGAAAAACCTTTCCAGTGTACAATGTGTGATTACAGCTGTAGTGTGAAGAATAATCTAACCAGACATATCAGAACACATACAGGAGAACAACCTTTCCAGTGTACAATGTGTGACTACAGATGTAGTGTGAAGAATAATCTAACCACCCATATCAGAACACATACAGGAGAACCACCTTTTCAGTGTACAATGTGTGATTACAGATGTAGTGTGAAGAGTTCTTTTACCAGATATATCAGAACACATACAGGAGAACAACCTTTTCAGTGTACAATGTGTGATTACAGATGTAGTGTGAAGAGTTCTCTAACCATACATATCAGAACACATACAGGAGAACCACCTTTTCAGTGTACAATGTGTGATTACAGATGTGTCTAGAAAGAAGATTCAATTTTACAAAAAGGATTCTATACATTTAAACTAATAGCAATAGCAATGACTTGCTATTTTCTTTAACTTGATTTCTTTAACTTGTTTGTATTTTAGATACATTTCTTATTAAGGACTTTAAGATAATTTTATGAATTTAGCTCACTTTCCAGTATTTTAACTAAATATCAAACAATTCGAATTACTGTATTTCAAATTTACAGAGCTTTTCAGAGCAGCTGTATTTTTTACTCGAGTTGCCAGGTCGTGCCCAAAGTGACAGGTTTCCTCCCCCACTAAACCTGGTAACGCCGCCATATGTGCGAAATAATTTTGAATGCGGCGTAAAACACCTATCAATCAATCAGAGCAGCTTTAATATCTGATGAGACCCGAGGCTCGTTTCACAAATGATGTGCATCACAAAAGAAGCCTTGTTGCCACTGGATACCATAGTGAAGAGATGCGACGTCATGGTAGCAGAGATTGATCTTACTTTGCGACGGCTTCGTGAAACGATCACCAGCTGCTGGTAAAAGCTAATGAAACCTACAAGCAATCTAAAAAAGGAATTGATCCTACTGCCATTCGTTGAGATCTTGTGTATAAGATCACGTAGAATGGCACGAGATCTCGATTGATCTACAAGTGGTTCTACATGAGGCATCCGCCTGTTTAGTTGGGTTTTACTTGACAAATATAGTAGTCTGTTTTGGCAACCGCCAAGAAAGTTATTTTCTATACAAAATATTTTTCTATCAATCTAATATTTTCTACTTATTTACAATTTTAATTAAAAAACATGCTAATGAACAACATGAATTCTTGTGGTTTTTCTATTTAGTTAGTTATTAGTGTAGGCTATGTCTGGTCTATATCTCAACTTTTTTAGAAGGTCAAAATAACAGTATTCTAGCTTCCTATTTTAGGAATTAGACTAATGTCAGAAAGACACTTTGATCTTTCTTTTTCTTTCAAACAGCCTGGATTTCTCCGTTGTATTTGACATGTGCTGGACTAGCCTAGCAAGCATTACTATATCCCGCAGGCGTATAGTACTATATACAGTTGCTGTATACTTACCCTATATGGTAATGCTAGTGGCCGACTGTCTGAGGCACACAAAACCGATTCAATGATTCTGACCGACTACGAAATTATCTCACCGGCTGTCTGGCATTTCGACAACTGTGACCCAACCAAACATAATCCAGCTTTTCGACAATCTATGATAAGAAGTTTCCCTAATTCTTAAATCCAGATCTAACCTCTATGACCAATGGTCGACACTTTTATCCTTTGGAATGGAGTTGGAGAGGTCGATTGATCATGTGATCATGGCTTTTTACCTGGTATTTGTTCGCAATCTACGAGCCTTTTTATTACTCTCTTAGCAAGAGCTATCGTTAGTTACATAGAATAATTCAAACACTGTGAAACTCTCTTTCAGCGTGGGTTCCATACAAATGATAAAAAAATGAAGACATCACCACGTCGTCAGTTGTTTCGGAACAACACAAGCTTTCGACACCAATACCGGTGTCTTCGTCAAGTGTTTTCTCAGTTGGTTCCGTCGATGGATTGATTGATTGATGTTTAATTATACGCCAATCTTGGTGATTGTGTGTGTGCTGGGGGGGGGGGGGCTATTTGCCCGACGTGTTTAGGCCTGAGTGGCATTCGAACCTGGGATTCATCGGTGGAAGTTCGGTGTCTGATTGAGAGACTATCACTCAGCAGAACAACCGCCTGTGACGTGCTGGTAGACTATAGTTCTGCCGACAGAACCGCCTTTGTCGTGCTGGTAGACTATAACTCTACTGACAGAACCGCCTGTGTCGTGCTGGTAGACTATAGTTCTGCCAACAGAACCGCCTGTGTCGTGCTGGTAGACTATAGTTCTGCCGACAGAACCGCCTATGTCGTGCTGCTAGACTATAGTTCCGCTGACAGAACCGCCTGTGTTGCGCTGGTAGACTATAGTTCTACCGACAGAACCGCCTGTGTCGAGCTGGTTTACTATAGCTCTACCGACAGAACCGCCTGTGTCGTGCTGGTAGACTAAAAATCTACCAACAGAATCGCCTGTGTCGTGCTGGTAGACTATAAGTATGCCGACAGAACCGACTGTGTCGTGTTGGTAGACTACAGCTCTGCCGACAGAACCGCCTGTGTCGTGCGGGTAGACTATAGTTCTGCCGAAAGAACCGCCTGTGTCGTGCTGGTAGACTACAGCTCTAGCGACAGAACCGCCTGTGTCGTGCTGGTAGACCATAGTTCTGCCGACAGAACCGCCTCGGTCGTGCTGGTAGACCATAGCTCTACCGACAGAACCTCCAGTGTCCTGCTGGTAGACTACAGCTCTGCCGACAGAACCGCCTGTGTCGTGCGGGTAGACTATAGTTCTGCCGACAGAACCGCCTGTGTCGTGCTGGTAGACTACAGCTCTACCGACAGAACCGCCTGTGTCGTGCTGGTAGACTATAGTTCTGCCGACAGAACCGCCTCGGTCGTGCTGGTAGACCATATCTCTACCGAAAGAACCACCTGTGTCGTGCTGGTAGACTATAGCTCTACCGGCAGAACCGCCTGTGTCGTGCTGGTAGACTGTAGTTCTGCCGACATAACTGCCTGTGTTGTGCTGGTAGACTATAGTTCTGCCGACAGAACCGCGTGTGTTGTGCTGGTAGACTATAGTTCTGCCGACAGAACCGCAAGTGTCGCGCGGGTAGACTATAGTTCTGCCGACAGAACCGCCTGTGTCGTGCTGGTAGACTATAGTTCTGCCGACAGAACCGCCTGTGTCGTGCTTTTAGACCATAGCTCTACCGAAAAAACCACCTGTGTCGTGCTGGTAGATTATAGCTCTACCGACAGAACCGCCTGTGTCGTGCTGGTAGACTATAGTTCTGCAGACAGAACCGCCTGTGTTGTGCTGGTAGACTAAAGTTCTGTCGACAGAACTGCCTGTGTCGTGCTGGTTTACTATAGTTCTGCCGACAGAACCACCTGTGTTGTGCTGGTAGACTATAGTTTTGCCGACAGAACCGCCTGTGTCGTGCTGGTAGACTATAGTTCTGCCGGCTGAACCACCTGTGTTGTGCTGGTAGACTATAGCTCTACCGACAGAACCGCCTGTGTTGTGCTGGTAGACTATAGTTCTGCCGACAGAACCGCCTGTGTCGTGCAGGTAGACTATAGTTCTACCGACATAACCGCCTGTGTCGTGCTGATGGACTATAGTTCCGCCGAGAGAACCGCCTGTGTTGTGCTGGTAGACTATAGTTCTTCCGACAGAACCGCCTGTGTCGTGCTGGTAGACTGTAGTTCTGTCGACAGAACCGCCTGTGTTGTGCTGGTAGACTATAGTTCTGCCGACAGAACCGCGTGTGTTGTGCTGGTAGACTATAGTTCTGCCGACAGAACCGCCTGTGTCGTGCTGGTAGACTACAGCTCTACCGACAGAACCGCCTGTGTCGAGCTGGTAGACTATAGTTCTGCCGACAGATCCACCTGTGTCGTGCCGCTAGACCATAGTTCTGCCGGCTGAACCACCTGTGTTGTGCTGGTTTACTATAGCTCTACCGACAGAACCGCCTGTTTTGTGCTGGTAGACTATAGTTCTGCCGACAGAACCGCCTGTGTCGTGCAGGTAGACTATAGTTCTACCGACATAACCGCCTGTGTCGGGCTGATGGACTATAGTTCCGCCGAGAGAACCGCCTGTGTTGTGCTGGTAGACTATAGTTCTTCCGACATAACCGCCTGTGTCGTGCTGGTAGACTGTAGTTCTGTCGACAGAACCGCCTGTGTTGTGCTGGTAGACTATAGTTCTGCCGACAGAACCGCGTGTGTTGTGCTGGTAGACTATAGTTCTGCCGACAGAACCGCCTGTGTCGTGCGGGTAAACTATAGTTCTGCCGACAGAATCGCCTGTGTCGTTCTGGTAGACTACAGCTCTACCGACAGAACCGCCTGTGTCGAGCTGGTAGACTATAGTTCTGCCGACAGATCCACCTGTGTCGTGCCGCTAGACCATAGTTCTGCCGGCTGAACCACCTGTGTTGTGCTGGTTTACTATAGCTCTACCGACAGAACCGCATCTGCCGCGCTGGTAGACTATAGTTCTGCCGACAGAACCGCCTGTGTCGTGCTGGTTGACTATAGCTCTACCGACAGAACCGCCTGTGTTGTGCTGGTAGACTATAGTTCTGCCGACAGAACCGCCTGTGTCGTGCAGGTAGACTATAGTTCTACCGACATATCCGCCTGTGTCGTACTGATAGACTATAGTTCCGCCGAGAGAACCGCCTGTGTTGTGCTGGTAGACTATAGTTCTGCCGACAGAACCGCCTATGTAGTGCTGGTAGACTGTAGTTCTGCCGAAAAAAACGCCTGTGTTGTGCTGGTAGACTATAGTTCTGCCGACAGAACCGCGTGTGTTGTGCTGGTAGACTATAGTTCTGCCGACAGAACCACCTGTGTCGTGCGGGTAGACTATAGTTCTGCCGACAGAACCGCCTGTGTCGTGCTGGTAGACTACAGCTCTACCGACAGAACCGCCTGTGTTGTGCTGGTAAACTATAGTTCTGCCGACAGAACCGCCTGTGTCGTGCTTGTAGACCATAGCTCTACCGACAGAACCGCCAGTGGCGTGCTGGTAGACTATAGTTCTGCCGACAGAACCGCCTGTGTCGTGCTGGTAGACTATAGCTCTGCTGACAGAACTGCCTGTGTCGTGCTGGTTTACTATAGTTCTGCCGACAGAACCACCTGTGTTGTGCTGGTAGACTATAGTTTTGCCGACAGAACCGACTGTGTCGTGTTGGTAGACTATAGTTCTGCCAACAGATCCGCCTGTGTCGTGCTGGTAGACCATAGTTCTGCCGGCTGAACCACCTGTGTTGTGCTGGTTTACTATAGCTCTACCGACAGAACCGCCTGTGTCGTGCTGGTTGACTATAGCTCTACTGCCAAAGCCGCCTTTGTCGTGCTGGTAGACTATAGCTCTACCGACATAACCGCCTGTGTCGTGCTGATAGACTATAGTTCCGCCGAGAGAACCGCCTGTGTCGTGCTGATAGACTATAGTTCCGCCGACATAGACAATGGGTGCTTCTTTCGGACGACGTACAGTGTTTCAGAGCATTGTATGCCCCTTATCATAGCTCTGCTTTACCACATGCTCCTACTTGGACTAAATTGTAACCTCCTGGAATGTTGTGCCTGTTTTTTTTCTGGGTTCCATTTTACGTACCTATCATTGATAAATCTTCTGCGGGACCGGGGGGGATACGGGCCGGCATCTTCTTATGACTCTTGTTTTATTATTTTATTGACGTTTCTCTTTTCATTTTGTTTTTGTTATTCTTTTAATTTTGTTTTCGTTTGACATTTATTTTGATTTATTATGATATAGGCCTATATATAATTTTTTTCATCACTTTGTGTTCTATTTTGTATGTAACTTTAATTGATTTCGTTTTATTTTGTATATATTGCGGGGTTTTAAGTTGGTTTTTGTATTGTTTATAATTAATATTTTGATTTCGATTATTTATCCCAACTCAACTTTCCGTCGTCTGCTTTGCCGGATGCGTTATTGGCAGTCGGCTCATGCATATATATACGGGTGTGAAAAATTGTCGTTGTCAGTTGATGAGGAACAATTGTCGGCCTCTATGGAGCTAACACTTTTAGGAAAAATTTCTCCATCGTCCATGGTAAACAGCAGTGAACCGATTAGCATTGCAAGCATTAACGTATACAGCAGGCGTAGACCGACCTAGTATAATATGTATATACTAAGTCGCTCTACGCCTGTTGTATATGGTAATGCTTGCAATGCTATAAACCGATACACTCACTGAATGTAAACAACTCTATTGACGTCACCAAAGATGCCAAATCCACGGGGAGATAAGTCATGTATAGCTTTTAACATTGGTTGTTCGAGGCCCATGTTTTTTTAAATTCAATAAAATATTAAATTATCATTAAAACTTAATTGATTTACAGGAATTCTCTAAATCCCCTTTTTAAAACAATAAACCCGGTTTTAGCCCCATTACATTTGATCTTTAAATTTTACACTGGCAACAACGGGCCACCATAGATATGAAAATCTATATCAAGATATAAACTCAGACTTGACTAGGATGGCTCCGAGTTTTCACCAGAGCTTCTAGCTGGGCGAATGTTTCTAACCTAGTGACAGAGCCAAACGTTAACATTACGACATGTCTACTGATGCCAGAGAAGTCAATCTTCATATTCGAGACCGCAAAGGGAGGTAAGCATGTGGCCACGATTGGATTTGCCAATCTGAAATGCAATCGAAACAGAGAAGTTAATCTTCGTATTTGAGACTTAGTACTGAAACAAAGGGTAAGCATGTGAGCACGATTGTCTTAAATAGGGATTGATCCTACTGCCGTTTCTTTGAGATATCAACGTGGAAAGCCTAGACATAAAGGGATCGCAAGGTTTAAAGAGTCGTATCGTGGCATTCTTTACTCTACACCCAGGGGGGTTATCATTCATATATTACGATATCATTCACAAGGCAAGGAAGCCAGACTCAACATTGTTTAAACTGAACTGCATTTACAGAGTTGTAAAATATGCGTATCATTTAACTTTTTACAATTACATGTACCCATAACAAATGTGAAATTTTATAGTGAAAAACAACGATGTAATTAATAAATGCACATTTTTTTAATTTCTTTATTGACCCATATTATGAAATAAAAACATCTAAAATTGTTTAGAACACATCTCAAATTAAACACACAAAGAGTCAGA
This sequence comes from Lepidochitona cinerea, assembly GCA_963971465.1. NCBI lineage: Eukaryota > Metazoa > Mollusca > Polyplacophora > Chitonida > Tonicellidae > Lepidochitona > Lepidochitona cinerea. The sequence continues at coordinate 865,018 of OZ020565.1, forward strand.
GTGGCTAGTATGGGAGAGTGGCTTCCCCTGCAGGAACTCTTCAGGTCAGCTTTACCGAGTGGCTTGTTTTCTAATCGATGATGGTGATGTCAAGCTACTGATAATAGTGGGGACGTTTTGTGTTTAATAGTGGGGACGTTCTGGGTTGACTTGTGGACGTTTTGAGTGGGGACGTTTTGGGTGGTGTTCGCCGATCCGACAACGTTCTTTTTTCAGTTTGTTGTTGTTGTTGTTGTTGTTGTAAAACATATGGCATGAGCGGGTAGATCAAACTTTTGGTGCGAACTAAAATCTTCATATGGATTATTGTGAACAGATCTGCCAAGATGGAAATCCAAGCCATTTCGTTGATACCAGTGATCCCAAAACTTTAGTTGGATGAGATTTGTGAACTGTGCCCTGTCAGATGCTGAGCAAAATCTCCCGGCAAAATCTCAAAATCATCTAATGCCGTGATGGACGTGTATACGGTACTGTAGTTTTGAAAATCAGGCAAGTTTCTAAAGATATTGTGTATTTCTCATACCTGCAATATTCTATATAATTGGTAAATGCAATGAATAAAGAACATAGTTGGAAAGAAGTTGATGAATTTTTTTAAAAGATGAGATGATTGATTGTGTAGAATTTAACTTTCAAATTCAACTAAGACAGTAAGAGTTTAAGATAGGCCTACTCTTAATATGTCTGTAGGTGAAAATTCACCGCCCTTCGCCCTTTATGAGAACCTGTAATCTGTAAGGCATAATAGTGGTGAAAACCCAAAATACTAGTATTTTTAGTAGTAACACGAAAAACAGCAGACAATTTTCTGTATTTTGTCCAGATATCAGAAGTTAGGAACTTTGTATTTGTGTCACAATTTGAAAGTTTAGGCGTTATTTTGTGTTTTTAATTTGAAATTGAAAATTTGATTTATTAGTTACCTGCAATGTAAACAAATTGTGAGCTTGCAGGGCATGTGCACTAGTTCGACAATGATTTGAACTGTGTAAGCGCGCTAACTGTACAAAATTATTATCTGAAAAATAAGGAAGACAAAAAGCCTGCCCATAAATGTGAGATTGTAAACAAACACAAAAAAGATCTGAACTGAGTAATCAAACAAAGGCTACATGTATTTCTTAACACTTCCATACATAAATTACCAACCCTGGAATCACTAAGAAAATTCTTATTAACACTTCGCTGGAGCAATAACGAATAATTTCTTCATTTTTAATTTAATTCACGAACAAAATAAGAAATTGTCTCCAAAATCGTTAAATTTGTCAGTTTTATATTTGTTAATAATCACAGAATAAGGCTGTCAGTACAGTCAATAGACTAAAAAAAATCTTGGAGTATAATATTTAAATGATGTTGAAAACTTTTCGGTGCGGACAATTGAAACAGACCAGTTGTATGAACCCTGTTGATCAATGTTTCAACTTATTTATCGAAACAATTTTCTCTCTGTTGTAGTCGAAACTTTGTATTGCTGTGGTCAGTATCCTGATGTTCAATTTGTGTATGAAAAGTATCTGTTGAGTCGTTAGCTGAAAAACCACAGAATAAAACTGCCAACTGAAGGGCCTGAAAGAGACAAGAGAGTCTCATCTGAATCTAGCAAGGTCAAGGCCAATATAAAGAATGTTGGAAACAATAAGTATAGTTAAGAAAGACCGCAAAAGTGACAAATCTGTTATTGGTAAAAAAAAGGTTAAATATCGCAAGAAAGACCATCTAACTGACAAACGTATGACTCATATTGTGGAGAAAACCACCCATATCAGAACTCGAACAGGAGTGAAAACCTTTCAGTGTACAATGTGTGATTACAGATGTAGTGTGAAGTGTAATCTAACCGCCCATATCAGAACACATACTGGAGAACAACCTTTCCAGTGTACCATGTGTGATTACAGATGTAGTGTGAAGAGTTCTCTAACCATCCATATCAGAACACATACAGGAGAGCAACCTTTCCAGTGTACAATGTGTGATTACAGATGTAGTGCGAAGAGTTCTCTGACCAAACATATCAGAACACACACTGGAGAAAAACCTTTTCAGTGTACAATGTGTGATTACAGATGTAGTGAGAAGAGTTCTCTAACCAGACATATCAGAACACATACAGGAGAACAACCTTTCCAGTGTACAATGTGCGATTACAGATGTAGTGTGAAGAGTTCTCTGACCAAACATATCAGAACACACACTGGAGAAAAACCTTTTCAGTGTACAATGTGTGATTACAGATGTAGTGAGAAGAGTTCTCTAACCAGACATACCAGAACGCATACAGGAGAACAACCTTTTCAGTGTAAAATGTGTAATTACAGATGTAGTTTGAAGTGTTCTCTAATCAAACATATGAGAACACATACAGGAGAACAACCTTTTCAGTGTACAATGTGTGATTACAGATTTAGTCAAAAGGATGATCTAACCAGACATATAAGAACTCATACAGGAGAACAACCTTTTCAGTGTACAATTTGTGATTACAGATGTAGTGTGAAGTTTAATCTAACCAAACATATCAGAACACATACAGGAGAACAACCTTTTCAGTGTACTATGTGTGATTACAGATGTAGTGTGAAGAGTTCTCTAACCAAACATACCAGAACACATACAGGAGAACAACCTTTTCAGTGTACAATGTGTGATTTCAGATGTAGTAGAAAGAATAATCTAACCAGACATATCAGAACACATACAGGGGAAAAACCTTTTCAGTGCACAATTTGTGATTACAGATGTAGTTTGAAGTTTAATCTAACCAAACATATCAGAACACATACAGGAGAACAACCTTTTCAGTGTACAATGTGTGATTACAGATGTAGTGTGAAGAGTTCTCTAACCACCCATATCAGAACACATACAGGAGAACAACGTCTTTAGTGTACAATGTGTGATTACAGATGTAGTCAGAAGAATACTCTAGCCAAACATATCAGAACACATACAGGAGAAAAACCTGTTAAGTGCACAATGTGTGATTACAGATTTAGTCAAAAGGGTGATCTAGCCAAACATATCAGAACACATACAGGAGAACAACGTCTTTAGTGTACAATGTGTGATTTCAGATGTAGTAGAAAGAATAATCTAACCACCCATATCAGAACACATACAGGAGAACAACCTTTTCAGTGTACAATGTGTAATTACGGATGTAGTGTGAAGAGTAATCTAACAAGCCATATCAGAACACATACAGGAGAAAAACCTTTTCAGTGTACAATGTGTAATTACAGATGTAGTGTGAAGAGTAATCTAACAAGCCATATCAGAACACATACAGGAGAAAAACCTTTTCAGTGTACAATGTGTAATTACAGATGTAGTGTGAAGAGTAATCTAACCACCCATATCAGAACACATACAGGAGAAAAACCTTTTCAGTGCACAATGTGTGATTACAGATGTAGTGTGAAGAGTAATCTAACCACCCATATCAGAACACATACAGGAGAACAACCTTTTCAGTGTACTATGTGTGATTACAGATGTAGTTTGAAGTGTTCTCTAATCAAACATATGAGAACACATACAGGAGAACAACCTTTTCAGTGTACAATGTGTGATTACACATGTAGTCAGAAAAGTCATCTAACCACCCATATTAGAACACATAGAGGAGAACAACCTTTTCAGTGCACAATGTGTGATTTCAGATGTAGTGAGAAGAGTTCTCTAACAACCCATATCAGAACACATACAGGAGAAAAACCTTTTCAGTGCACAATGTGTGATTACAGATGTAGTGTGAAGAGTAATCTAACCACCCATATCAGAACACATACAGGAGAACAACCTTTTCAGTGTACAATGTGTGATTACAGATTTAGTCAGAAGGGTGATCTAACCAGACATATAAGAATTCATACAGGAGAACAACCTTTTCAGTGTACAATTTGTGATTACAGATGTAGTGTGAAGTTTAATCTAACCAAACATATCAGAACACATACAGGAGAACCACCTTTTCAGTGTACTATGTGTGATTACAGATGTAGTTTGAAGTGTTCTCTAATCAAACATATGAGAACACATACAGGAGAACCACCTTTTCAGTGTACAATGTGTGATTACACATGTAGTTTGAAGTGTTCTCTAATCAAACATATCAGAACACATACAGGAGAACAACCTTTTCAGTGTACAATGTGTGATTACAGATGTAGTCAGAAAAGTCATCTAACCACCCATATCAGAACACATACAGGAGAACAACCTTTCCAGTGTACAATGTGTGATTACAGATGTAGTGCGAAGAGTTCTCCGACCAAACATATCAGAACACACACTGGAGAAAAACCTTTTCAGTGTACAATGTGTGATTACAGATGTAGTGAGAAAAGTTCTCTAACCAGACATATCAGAACACATACAGGAGAACAACCTTTTCAGTGTACAATGTGTGATTACAGATTTAGTCAGAAGGGTGATCTAACCAGACATATAAGAACTCATACAGGAGAACAACCTTTTCAGTGTACAATTTGTGATTACAGATGTAGTGTGAAGTTTAATCTAACCAAACATATCAGAACACATACAGGAGAACCACCTTTTCAGTGTACAATGTGTGATTACAGATGTAGTGTGAAGAGTTCTCTTACCAGATATATCAGAACACATACAGAAGAACCACCTTTTCAGTGTACAATGTGTGATTACAGATGTAGTGTGAAGAGTTCTCTTACCAGATATATCAGAACACATACAGGAGAATAACCTTTTCACTGTACAATGTGGGATTAGTGAATAAAGGTGTGTCAAGAAAGAAGATTTAATTTTATTAAACATTTTTAAAAAAGGATTCTGAATTAAATGCTTCAACTAATAGCGATAACAATGAAATTGTTTGGGACAATGAGATTTCTTTAACTTGTCAATGTTTGTATTTTAGATACATTTCTTATTAAGGACTTTTAGATAATTTTATGAATTTAGCTCACTTTCCAGTATTTTAACTAAATATCAAACAATTTTAATTACTGTAGTTCAAATTTACAGAGCTTTTCAGAGCAGCTGTATTTTTTACTCGAGTTGCCAGGTCGTGCCCAAAGTGCCAGGTTTCCTCCCCCACTTAACCTGGTAACGCCGCCATATGTGCGAAATAATTTTGAATGCGGCGTAAAACACCTATCAATCAATCAGAGCAGCTTTTATATCTGATGAGACCCGGGGCTCGTTTCACAAATCATGTGCATCACAAAAGAAGCCTTGTTGCCACTGGATACCATAGGGAAGAGATACGACGTCATGGTAACAGAGATTGATCTTACTTTGCGACGGCTTCGTGAAACGATCACCAGCTGCTGGTAAAAGCTAATGAAACCTACAAGCAATCTAAAAAAGGGATTGATCCTACTGTCATTCGTTGAGATCTTGTGTATAAGATCACGTAGAATGGCACGAGATCTCGATTGATCTACAAGTGGTTCTACAGGAGGCATCTGCCTGTTTAGTTGGGTTTTACTTGACAAATATAGTAGTCTGTTTTGGCAACCGCAAAGAAAGTTATTTTCTATACCAAATATTTTTCTATCAATCTAATATTTTCTACATATTTACAATTTTAATTAAAAAACATGCTAATGAACAACATGAATTGCGTTCTTGTGGTTTTTCTATTTAGTTAGTTATTAGTGTAGGCTATGTCTGGTCTATATCTCAACTTTTTTAGAAGGTAAAAATAACAGTATTCGAGATTCCAATTTTAGGAATTAGACTAATGTCAGAAAGACAGTTCTTTCAAACAGCCTGGATTTCTCCGTTGTATTTGACATGTGCTGGACTAGCCTAGCAAGCATTACTATATCCCGCAGGCGTATAGTACTATATACAGTTGCTGTATACTTACCGTATATGGTAATGCTAGTGGCCGACTGTCTGTGTAACACTTGACGAAGACACCGGCACAGGTGTCGAAAGCTCGTGTTATTCAAAAACAACTGAGGACGTGGTGATGTCTTAATTTCTTATCATTAGTAGACTAAAATTCTGCCGACAGAACCGCCTGTGTCGTGCTGGTTTACTGTAGCTCTACCGACGAAGCCGCCTGTGTCGTGCTGGTAGACTAAAGCTCTACCGACAGAACCGCCTGTGTCGTGCTGGTAGACTAAAGCTCTACCGACAGAACCGCCTGTGTCGTGCTGGTCTACTGTAGCTCTACCGACGGAACCGCCTGTGTCGTGCTGGTAGACTAAAGCTCTACCGACAGAACCGCCTGTGTCGTGCTGGTAGACTAAAGCTCTACCGACAGAACCGCCTGTGTCGTGCTGGTAGACTATAGTTCTGCCGACAGAACCGCCTGTGTCGTGTTGATAGACTATAGTTCCGCCGACAGAACCGGTTTTTATCGGATTTTTTTTAACTTTGTAGACCTGATAGATATTTTTTAATAGATAGTTTTGCCGACAGAACCGCCTGTGCCGTGCTGGTAGACTAGAGTTCTGCCGACAGAACCGCCTGTGTCGTGCTGGTAGACTATAGCTCTACCGACAGAACCGCTTGTGTCATGCTGGTAGACTATAGTTCTGCCGACAGAACCGCCTGTGTCGCGCTGGTAGACTATATTTCTGCCGACAGAACCGCCTGTGTCGTGCTGGTTTACTATAGCTCTACCCACAGAGCCGCCTGTGTCGTGCTGGTAGACTATAGCTCTACCGACGGAACCGCCTGTGTCGTGCTGGTAGACTATAGCTCTACCGACAGAACCGCTTGTGTCATGCTGGTAGACTATAGCTCTACCGACAGAACCGCCTGTGTCGTGCTTGTAGACTATAGTTCTGCCGACAGAACCGCCTGTGTCGCGCTGGTAGACTATATTTCTGCTTACAGAACCGCCTGTGTCGTGCTGGTTTACTATAGCTCTACCCACAGAGCCGCCTGTGTCGTGCTGGTAGACTATAGCTCTACCGACGGAACCGCCTGTGTCGTGCTGGTAGAATAGAGTTCCCCCGACAGAACCGGTTTTTATCGGATTTTTAAAAAAAATTTGTAGACCTGATAGATATCATGCAAGGATATGCATCTCTTATTTTGGTTTCGCTGTTTTCATTATTGTTAGAGTTACTTCCCTTTTCCGACTGTATATGAAAAATGGAGAATTATTGCTTGTCATCGCATCTCCTCCCACTGTTTTTATCAGAATTTTTTTAAACTTGGCAGACATGCTGGATATTAATGGAGGTAATGCACCTATTTTGGCTGGACTGTTTCATTTCCAATAGTATGGAGGACAAAGACAATGGATGCTTGTCGTCGCATTTCCTCCCACGGATATTTTCGAAAATTGGTGGACATGCTGGATATCATGCGAGGATGTGCACCTCCTATGTTGGTTGCGCTGGTTTCATCATTTTCAGAGTAATTATCCTTTTTCGGCAGTATTTGAAGACATAGACAATGGGGGCTTCTTTCTGACAACGTACAGTGTTTCAGAGCATTGCATGCCCCTTATCATAGCTCTATTTAACCACATGCTCCTGCTTGGACTAAATTGTAACCTCCTGGAATGTTGTACCTGTTTTTCTTTCTGGGTTCCACCTGATATTGCTTTCTCAAAGCATTTTACTCTATAGATTGCATTGAATATTGTTAAAACTTGATGAGGATGATTACTATCAAATGAGGATGGGGATATCCTGTTTGTAAAGAAACTTCTGTCTGTTCTTAGACTATTTCCACTTTACGTATATATCATTGATAAATCTTCTGCGGGACCGGGGGGATACGGACCGGCATCTTCTTATGACTCTTGTTTTATTATTTTATTGACGTTTCGCTTTTCATTTTATTTTTGTTATTCTTTTAGTTTTGTTTTGGTTTGACATTTATTTAGATGTATTATGATATAGGCCTATATATACTTTTTTTTCGTCACTTTGTGTTTTATTTTGTATGTAACTTTAATTGATTTCGTTTTATTTAAAACATATTGCGGGGTTTTAAGTTGGTTTTTTGTATTTGTTTATAATTCATATTTTGATTTCGATTATTCTCCCCCCCCCCCCTCCCCCTTTTATTTTCTATTATTTTAAAGGTGAAATATACATATTTTATTTAAATCTGGAACGAATTGCTCCTACACTATCTTTATGCTCGTGGCTGTTAGCCAGCTACAAGCTTTTGTCTCGTATCAGGCTTCTTTTTTAAATTTTTAATGAAATAACTCGATCAAGCCTGTAAATTTATGAAATCTGAGAATCAAAATGAATACATGGTCGGACTCAGTTCCCATCATTTCCCGAAAGATGAAGATCTTTGGAAAAAAACTTGTTACCCTGAAGATGAATTAAACGGGCGGATTTTATCCCAACTCAACATTCCATCGTCTGCTTTGCGGGATGCGTTATTGGCAGTCGGCTCATGCATATATATACGGGTTTGAAAAATTGTCGTTGTCAGTCGATGAGGAACAATTGTCGGCCTCTATGGAGCTAACACTTTTAGGAAAAATTTCTCCATCGTCCATGGTAAACAGCAGTAAACTGATTAGCATTGCAAGCATTAACGTATACAGCAGGCGTAGACCGACCTAGTATAATATGTATATAGTAAGTCGCTCTACGCCTGTTGTATATGGTAATGCATGCAATGCTATAAACCGATACGCTCACTGAATGTAAACAACTCTATTGACGTCACCAAAGATGCCAAATCCACGGGGAGATAAGTCATGTATAGCTTTTAACATTGGTTGTTCGAGGCCCATGTTTTCTAAGTTCAATAAAAAATTATATTATCAGTAAAACGTAATTTTTGTGGTCTTAAGTTAATTACAGGAACCCTCTAAATCTTTTTTTTTTAAACAATAAACCCGGTTTTAGCCCCATTACATCTGATCTTTAAATTTTAGACTGGCAACAATGGGCCACCATAGAGAGACCGAGTTCTAATGCAAAGGGAGGTAAGCATGTGGGCACGATTGAATTTGCCAATCTAAAATGGAATCGAAACAGAGAAGTTAATCTTCGTATACAAGACTTAGTACTGAAACAAAGGGTAAGCATGCGGGTACGATTATCTTAAATAGGGATTGATCCTACTGCCGTTTCTTTGAGATATCAACGTGGAAATCCTAGACATAAAGGGATGCCCATCCGACAACGTTCTTTTTTCAGTTTGTTGTTGTTGTAAAACATATGGCATGAGCGGGTAGATCAAACTTTTGGTGCGAACTAAAATCTTCATATGGATTATTGTTAACAGATCTGCCAAGATGGAAATCCAAGCCATTTCGTGGATACCAGTGATCCCAAAACTTTAGTTGGATGAGATTTGTGAACTGTGCCCTGTCAGATGCTGAGCAAAATCTCCCGGCAAAATCTCAAAATCATCTGATGCCGTGATGGAGTGTATACGGTACTGTAGTTTGAAAATCAGGCAAGTTTCTAAAAATATTGTGTATTTCTCATACCTGCAATATTCTATATAATTGGTAAATGCAATGAATAAAGAACATAGTTGGAAAGAAGTTGATGAATTTTTTTAAAAGATGAGATGATTGTGTAGAATTTAACTTTCAAATTCAACTAAGAGTTTAAGATACTCTTAATATGTCTGTAGGTGAAAATTCACTGCCCTTCGCCCTTTATGAGAACCTGTAATGTGTAAGGCATAATAGTGGCGAAAACGCAAAGTACTAGTAAAAACAGCAGACAATTTTCTGTATTTTGTCCAGATATCAGAAGTTAGGAACTTTGTATTTGGGCCACAATTTGAAAGTTTAGGCGTCATTTTGTGTTTTTAATGTGAAATTGAAAATTTGATTTATTAGTTACCTGCAATGTAAACAAATTGTGAGCTTGCAGGGCATGTGCACTAGTTCGAGAATGATCTGAACTGTGTAAACGTACTAACTGTACAAAATTATTATCTGAAAAATAAGGAAGACAAAAAGCCTGTCCATAAATGTGAGATTGTAAACAAACACAAAAAAGATCTGAACTGAGTAATCAAACAAAGGCTACATGTATTTCTTAACACTTCCAAACATAAATTATTAGCCCTGGAATCACTAAGAAAATTCTTATTAACACTTCACTGGAGCAATAACGAATAATTTCTTCATTTTTCATTTAATTCTCGAATAAAATAAGAAATTGTCTCCAAAATCGTTAAATTTGTCAGTTTTATATGTGTTAATAATCACAGAATAAGGCTGTCAGTACAGTCAATAAACTAGTAATAGAAATCTTGGAGTATTATATTTAAATGATGTTGAAAACTTTTCGGTGCGGACAATTGAAACAGACCAGTTGTATGAACCCTGTTGATCAATGTTTCAACTTATTTATCGAAACAATTTTCTCTCTGTTGTAGTCGAAACTTGGTATTGCTGTGGTCAGTATCCTGATGTTCAATTTGTGACAAATCTGTTATTGGTAAAGGTTAAATATAGCAAGAAAGATCATCTAGCTGACAATATTATGACTCCTTTATCAGAGAAAACCACCTATATCAGAACTCACTCAGGAGAAAAAGTATTTCAGTGTACAATGTGTGATTACAGATCTAGTTTTAAGAGTGATCTAACAACGCATATCAGAACACATACAGGAGAACAACCTTTTCAGTGTACTATGTGTGATTACAGATGTAGTTTGAAGTGTTCTCTAATCCAACATATGAGAACACATACAGGAGAAAAACCTTTTCAGTGCACACTGTGTGATTACAGATGTAGTCAGAAAAGTCATCTAACCAGACATATCAAAAGACATACAGGAGAAAAACCTTTTCAGTGTACAATGTGTAATTACAGATGTAGTGTGAAGAGTAATCTAACCACCCATATCAGAACACATACAGGAGAACAACCTTTTCAGTGTACTATTTGTGATTACAGATGTAGTCATAAGCATAATCTAACCAGACATATGAGAACTCATACAGGAGAACAACCTTTTCAGTGTACAATGTGTGATTACAGATCTAGTGGTAAGGGTGATCTAACCAGACATATCAGAACACATACAGGAGAACAACCTTTTCTGTGTACAATGTGTGATTACAGATGTAGTGAGAAGGGTTCTCTAACCAAACATATCAGAAGACATACAGGAGAACAACCTTTTCAGTGTACAATGTGTGATTACAGATGTAGTGAGAAGGGTTCTCTAACCAAACATATCAGAAGACATACAGGAGAACAACCTTTTCTGTGTACAATGTGTGATTACAGATGTAGTCAGAAGAGTTCCCTAACCAGACATATCAGAACACATACAGGAGAACAACCTTTTTAGTGCACTATGTGTGATTACAGATGTGGTGTGAAGAGTTCTGTTACCAGATATATCAGAACACATACAGGAGAACAACCTTTTCAGTGTACAATGTGGGATTACAGATGTAGTGTGAAGAGTAATCTTACCACCCATATCAGAACACATACAGGAGAACAACCTGTTCAGTGCACTATGTGTGATTACAGATGTAGTGTGAAGAGTTCTCTTACCAGATATATCAGAAAACATACAGGAGAACAACCTTTTCAGTGTACAATGTGTGATTACAGATGTAGTGTGAAGAGTTCTCTAACCAGACATATCAGGACACATACTGGAGAACCACCTTTTCAGTGTACAATGTTGGATTACAGATGTAGTCAGAAGGGTAATCTAACCAGACATATCAGAACACATACTGGAGAAAAACCTTTTCAGTGTACAATGTTGGATTACAGGTGTGTCTAGAAAGAAGATTCAATTTTACAAAAAGGATTCTATGCATTTAAACTAATAGCAATAGCAATGACTTGCTATTTTCTTTAACTTGATTTCTTTAACTTGTTTGTATTTTAGATACATTTCTTATTAAGGACTTTTAGATAATTTTATGCATTCAGCTCACTTTCCAGTATTTTAACTAAATATCAAACAATTTGAATTACTGTAGTTCAAATTTACAGAGCTTTTCAGAGCAGCTGTATTTTTTACTCGAGTTGCCAGGTCGTGCCCAAAGTGCCAGGTTTCCTCCCGCACTAAACCTGGTAACGCCGCCATATATGCGAAATAATTTTGAATGCGGCGTAAAACACCTATCAATTAATCAGAGCAGCTTTAATATCTGATGAGACCCGAGGCTCGTTTCACAAATGATGTGCATCACAAAAGAAGCCTTGTTGCCACTGGATACCATAGTGAAGAGATGCGACGTCATGGTAGCAGAGATTGATCTTACTTTGCGACGGCTTCGTGAAACGATCACCAGCTGCTGGTGAAAGCTAATGAAACCTACAAGCAATCTAAAAAAGGGATTGATCCTACTGCCATTCGTTGAGATCTCGTGTATAAGATCACGTAGAATGGCACGAGATCTCGATTGATCTACAAGTGGTTCTACATGAGGCATCTGCCTGTTTAGTTGGGTTTTACTTGACAAATGTAGTAGTCTGTTTTGGCAACCGCAAATAAAGTTATTTTCTATACAAAATATTTTTCTATCAATCTAATATTTTCTACTTATTTACAATTTTAATTAAAAAACATGCTAATGAACAACATGAATTCTTGTGGTTTTTCTATTTAGTTAGTTATTAGTGTAGGCTATGTCTGGTCTATATCTCAACTTTTTTAGAAGGTAAAAATAACAGTATTCTAGATTCCTATTTTAAGAATTAGACTATTGTCAGAAAGACAGTTTGATCTTTCTTTTTCTTTCAAACAGCCTGGATTTCTCCGTTGTATTTGACATGTGCTGGACTAGCCTAGCAAGCATTACTATATCCCACAGGCGTATAGGACTATATAAAGTTGCTGTATACTTACCGTATATGGTAATGCTAGTGGCCGACTGTCTGTGTAACACTTGACGAAGACACCGGCACAGGTGTCGAAAGCTCGTGTTGTTCTAAAACAACTTAGGACGTGGTGATGTCTTAATTTCTTATCATTAGTAGACTAAAATTCTGCCGACAGAACCGCCTGTGTCGTGCTGGTAGACTTTAGCTCTACCGACAGAACCGCCTGTGTCGTGCTGGTAGACTATAGTTCTGCCGACAGAACCGCCTGTGTCGTGTTGATAGACTATAGTTCCGCCAACAGAACCGGTTTTTATCGGATTTTTTTTAACTTTGTAGATCTGATAGATATTTTTTGATAGATAGTTTTGCCGACAGAACCGCCTGTGTCGTGCTGGTAGACTAGAGTTCTGCCCACAGAGCCGCCTGTGTCGTGCTGGTAGACTATAGCTCTACCGACGGAACCGCCTGTGTCGTGCTGGTAGACTATAGCTCTACCGACAGAACCGCTTGTGTCATGCTGGTAGACTATAGCTCTACCGACAGAACCACCTGTGTCGTGCTTGTAGACTATAGTTCTGCCGACAGAACCGCCTGTGTCGCGCTGGTAGACTATATTTCTGCCGACAGAACCGCCTTTGTCGTGCTGGTTTACTATAGCTCTACCCACAGAGCCGCCTGTGTCGTGCTGGTAGACTATAGCTCTACCGACGGAACCGCCTGTGTCGTGCTGGTAGAGTATAGTTCCGCCGACAGAACCGGTTTTTATCGGATTTTTTAAAAAACTTTGTAGACCTGATAGATATCATGCAAAGATATGCATCTCTTATTTTGGTTTTCATCTGTTTTTCCCAGATTTTTTTTTTAAAGTTGGGGGACATCCTGGATATCAATGGAGGTAGTGCACCTATTTTGGCTGGGCTGTTTCATTTCCAACAGTATGGAGGACAAAGACAATGGATGCTTGTCGTCGCATCTCCTCCCACGGATATTTTCGAAACTTGGTGGACATGCTGAATATCATGCGAGGATGTGCACCTCCTATGTTGGTTGCGCTGGTTTCATTATTTTCAGAGTAATTATCCTTTTTCGGCAGTATTTGAAGACAGCGACAATGGGTGCTTGTTTCTGACGACGTACAGTGTTTCAGAGCATAGCATGCCCCTTATCATAGCTCTGCTAAACCACATGCTCCTGCTTGGACTAAATTGTAACCTCCTGAAATGTTGTACCTGTTTTTCTTTCTGGGTTCCACCTGATATTGGTTTCTCAAAGCATTTTACTCTACAGATTGCATTGAATATTGTTAAAACTTGATGAGGATGATTACTATCAAATGATGATGGGGATATCCTGTTTGTAAATAAACTTCTGTCTGTTCTTAGACTATTTCCACTTTACGTATATATCATTGATAAATCTTCTGCGGGACCGGGGGGATACGGGCCGGCATCTTCTTATGACTCTTGTTTTATTATTTTATTGACTTTTCGTTTTTCATTTTGTTTTTGTTATTCTTTTAATTTTGTTTTCGTTTGACATTTATTTTGATTTATTATGATATAGGCCTATATGTACTTTTTTCATCACTTTGTGTTCTATTTTGTATGTAACTTTAATTGATTTCGTTTTATTTTGTATATATTGCGGGGTTTTAAGTTGGTTTTTGTATTTGTTTATAATTAATATTTTGATTTCGATTATTCTCCCCCCCCTCCCTTTTTTTTCTATTATTTTAAAGGTGAAATATACATATTTCATTTAAATCTGGAACAAATTGCTCCTACAGTATATTTATGCTCGTGGCTGTTAGCCAGCCACAAGTTTTGTCTCGTATCAGGTTTTTTGATTTTTTTAATGAAATAACTCAAGCCTGTAAATTCTTGAAATCTGAGAATCAAAATGAATACATGATCGGACTCAGTTTCCATCATTTCCCGAAAGATGAAGAGCTTAGGAAAAAAATGGTTAGCCTGAAGATGAATTAAACGGGCGGATTTTATCCCAACTCAACATTCCATCGTCTGCTTTGCGGGATGCGTTATTGGCAGTCGGCTCATGCATATATATACGGGTGTGAAAAATTGTCGTTGTTAGTTGATGAGGAACAATTGTCGGCCTCGATCTATGGAGCTAACACTTTTAGGAAAAATTTCTCCATCGTCCATGGTAAACAGCAGTAAACCGATTAGCATTGCAAGCATCAACGTATACAGCAGGCGTAGACCGACCTAGTATAATAATTAATATGTATATACTAAGTCGCTCTACGCCTGTTGTATATGGTAATGCATGCAATGCTATAAACCGATACACTCACTCAATGTAAACAACTCTATTGACGTCACCAAAGATGCCAAATCCACGGGGAGATAAGTCATGTATAGCTTTTAACATTGGTTGTTCGAGGCCCATGTTTTTTTAAGTTCAATAAAAAATTAGATTATCAGTAAAACGTTATTTTTGTGGTCCTAAGTTAATTACAGGAACCCTCTAAATCCCCTTTTTTAAAACAATAAACCCGTTTTTAGCCCCATTACATTTGATCTTTAAATTTTAGACTGGCAACAATGGGCCACCATAGATATGAAAATCTATATCAAGATTTAAATTGCAGACTTGACTAGGGTGGTTCCGAGTTTTCACCAGAGCTTCTAGCTGGGCAAATGTTTCTAACCTAGTGACAGAGCCAAACGTTAACATTACGACATGTCTACTGATGCCAGAGAAGTCAATCTTCATATTCGAGACCGCAAAGGGAGGTAAGCATGTGGGCACGATTAGATTGCAAATAGTAAAATGGAATCGAAACAGAAAAGTTAATCTCCGTATACAAGACTTAGTACTGAAACAAAGGGTAAGCATGTGGGCACGATTGTCTTAAATAGGGATTGATCCAACTGCCGTTTCTTTGAGATATCAACGTGGAAATCCTGGACATAAAGGGATGCCGATCCGACAACGTTCTTTTTTCAGTTTGTTGTTGTTGTTGTTGTTGTAAAACATAAGGATGAGCGGGTAGATCAAACTTTTGGTGCGAACTAAAATCTTCATATGGATTATTGTTAACAGATCTGCCAAGATGGAACAGGTGCGAATATAGAATACGTCCGTCACCTGGAACTTACAGTAAAACACATAGTTTCCTTTCAAATATTCTGTACAATACCTTAAGGAACTCCCTAATCGGAAAATCCGTCTTTATTTGCCAAAAATTCGCCTACATTTACTAAATTCGCCGATTTCACTCTACACACAACACTCGTCTCGCCATCTTTGCTTCGTTTAAAGTATGAGACAGGACAATGTACGAGCTTGCCTAAATACAAGTCTCTCCGCAAGTGTTCAACTTCAACGTAGCCGATACTGTTTAACATCAACGGGTGGATCTATGGTAATGTCCCGAGATGATGTCCCAACCCTCTATCTCAGACAAATGGTCAGAAATAATTGCACCTTTGGCTTTATCCATCACAAATATGTAGATTGATTAATTGCGACTCTGAAAAAACAGGATTTAAGGATTTAACACAATTTTTTCCATAGTTTTATGGTGCGAAATACCTCCTTTATTCGGTCTGAGGCGTGTCCCAAGCGACCCTATACAAGATGCAGAGATCACTAAAACTGCTTTAAAGCACAGAATATGTTAAAATATTTGGTTCTGTGATACATTTAAGAGCTAAAGTTTAGTTTGTTGGCAAATTAAATATAAAAAAACTATGAATTTTATCCAATTCTACAATTTCTCCGAAAATAAAAGTCTGTCCCAGGAAAATGTGTCATCTACGTCACGGGGAGCTAGCGAGTCCCCTAGCGGAGAAGGAAGACAACTGTGAGAAACCGTTTGACTACTTGAGTTTGTTCTGCCGCCATTTTCAACGACTGGAGCAAAAGAAGAGGCGTAAGTTTACAACATTAATCTATTTTGGTTCAAGTGTGACTGATGCTCCTTGAGTAGGGAAATTCCATGTCATTTACGAACGCAAAATTTTTCCATTTCAAACAATTAAAAATAATTAGTTTTTTTAATAAAAGGGCAAACTGTAGGTTTCCTTCTTGAGCTGTGAAAGTTTCATGTAAAACTCACTTGTATTTAGTTATCTAGGTCTGTTTATAGTTTTAAGTGGTCATCTACATAACGGTCATCTCCGTCACATAACGTGACAATTGCACGTGACGTATATGACAATTCCTGTGACGGAGATGACATACACTGTGATGGAAATGACAAGTTAATTACAATTTACTGGATCACAAGGTAACTCAAACCAGAAATGTCTGCTTGGTGTTTCCATAAAAGTGTTTTTTCAGTTGTATTGACAAGTTTCAAGTTTTACAGTTTAATGCATATGCAGAAAATTGAATTGTTCCATCGCTGGAATTTTTTATTTCATCGAAAGGATGATTTAGAAGATTGGCCTCATTGCTTTAATACGATATCAGACATGTCGGTGGGCATACTCCACGTATGTTGGAGATACCCAAACTCTGTGGTCAAAGTAGGCTTATATTGCTGATGTGTGCGCAACATAGCTGGAGGACGTGCCATATTGAAACCTGTAACTAGAACCACCCAATTTTTCTCTGATTTTCTCTTAATTTAAGCAACACAAACGGCCCAAACTTCACACACATCCCATTCGATCCTATAGTTCGCCGTTCCTCCCCAAAAAAGCTAAAAAAAACCCTCAAGTTTGTGTCATATCCTTGCCATTTTCAGAGTTCAATTTCAAGGAAACAAAGAAGACACCCGGCGCAGCCCTCGAGGATATAACACAAAAGCGAATTTTTGAACGTTTTTTTTTTTTTGTGGAACAGCGAACTAAAGGATTGAATGGGATGTGTATAAAAGTTTGGGCCGGTTGCATTGCTTAAATTAGAAGAAAATCAGAGAAAAATTGAGTGATTCTAAAGAGTAACATGTTTCAATATGGCCCGTCCTCCAGCTCTGTTGGCTGCAAATCATCAATATACTTTGGCCACAGAGTTCGGGTATCTCCAGCTAACATATCGGCGGATATTTTCTCTCCTTCTTAACAATTTGCGTAACTTTAGTTATTTATTTTTAAACAAGCTTTCTTTTGTTTTTGGACAGGCGTTGATGACTCCCCAAGAATCGACGACGCTAGACTGTTGCACATAATCCACCCACATGACCATCTCTTGGACAGATGGTGCATTGTGGCATACCCTGGTAGAATCATTGATGTTGATGAAGACGCGTTGGAGGTTAAATCCATGTATATGGTTGGAAACAATCGCTTTTTCTGACCGATGCGAGAAGATCCGATCTGATCGCATCTGGTATGAATACGACAAAGTTCTGGCACTTATCCCAAAACCAAAAAGTGTTGGAAGCCTTCACGTCGAAAGATTACTGAGCAGCAGTTTTTAATAAATTGGATGTTTAAAACACCGCATGACTTATGAGTTTTTTTTTCACTATGTAATTTGTTAACTTTTGCTTGAGAGTTTTGGTCTTAAGCACACTATTTAAAAGATGGGAATTTTCTGACTGGATATCACTAGCTCTCCCTGTATGAACTGGTTGTCAAGTGCAATCAGAATTTCTTGTTTTTTCTTGGCGCACACAGCCGGGTTTCCTACCCAAAGAAACCCTAACAACGGTCTTGTAGGCCTATATGTGAAATATGGCCCTGAATTAAAATAGTTCTTATATCATATTAAAGACACTGATATATTGGAATCGAAGGGATACTATGAGTGACAAAAATGATTTTTAACAGCCTGAGGATATTGATATCAACACCGGTCATCTACGTCACAACCTGTCATCTACGGAACGGTCTGTCACCTACGTCACGGAAGATATTTTTGAAAATATTTCATTAAAAATCGAATAACTAATAGTAAAGAGATTGTTAATATCAATGACGTATCATTTGCATTGATATGTGATATCTATAATTTAAATTTTGTTCTATTCCTGCAATGCAAAGAAAATAAAGAAAATACTTTTTATGGATATTTTATTGTTGGCTTTCATTAAAATCTAAGTTTGTACATATATTGATCTATGGCATTCGTAGTGCAATGAAAGTGAGGTTAAAATATCTGTAGTTTACTACTGAGTTGATATGGCATGCAAGAAAGCACAGGCTTGTGATATTTTTTTCTGTGACAAGTTATAAATTTTGGGATTGGCACTGTGACGTAGATGACAGTGTTCAGGAGAGTATAGCTAAAAGTTTTGAAATTTTAAAAAGTAATCCATCTGGATCGCTTAAAATGTCATAACGTCGCAGAACACATGCTATTTTAGCAAAATCAACCACCAAATCCATTAAAAATCAGAGTTGAAAATTGCCTCTAACTGACAATCAAAACATGCCAATACCGTAGATCCACCCCAACACTATCGACTTCAGCATTTTTATTTACTGTGACTTCAGTCTTCAGGTTATTTCATTATAAATTTGTTCTTTATTAAATATTCAGAAAAAAAGAAAATTTGGGGGGGGGGGGGTCATAGGGGGGCTTGCCCCCCTGACAATTACAACATATTTACGGTGACGGACCATTTCTCGCCCGTATTTCCTTTTTAATTTCTTCGTTATTAAAAATTCATAAAAAAAGAAAAAGAAAAACTTGCCCCCCTGGCTATCATAACATATTTACGATCACCGACCATTTCTTATTGGCAGAAGAAGTTTTCAAAGTGACGGACATATTCTATATCCTGTCCCCAAGCCATTTCGTGGATACCAGTGATCCCAAAACTTTAGTTTGATGAGATTTGTGAACTGTGCCCTGTCAGATGCTGAGCAAAATCTCCCGCCATTTTACCATTAACAAGGAGGGATCTACTACTAGTACCAAAGAGAGTAGATTGACAAGAGTGGTCACTTCGTCCAATCAGCATTGCCGGCATGTTTTTCGCCCCCCTAGCAGAAGGGTGTTCCGACTGTACACGATTCGACTGTAAAGCGCCCCCTAGAGAAAGGAGGTTCCTAATAATCAAATCGCGTCCGTGTCAGCGGGTACTTTAGTTACCATTGTAAATATTTCCAAGTTATGATTGTTACACTTTTTGTTGTTTGTATTCTGCTTTGTTCAAGTGCCAAGTACAATAGAATTGAATTAAATTGAAATTTTTCAAATTCAACGAAGTGACCACTCTTGTCAATCTACTCTCTTTGCTAGTACTACACGTCTAAATCACATTGTACTATCTTACCTGGGCAAGAACTTCTTGTGTGGTACAGAGGGGACTATGGCAATGAACGTGGAATAACAACTAAAACAACCAATTTCAAAGTCATCTGATGGAGTGTATACTGTAGTTTGAAACTCAGGCAAGTTTCTGAAAAATATTGTGTATTTCTCATACCTGCAATATTCTATATAAATGCAATGAATAAAGAACATATTTGGAAAGAAGCTGATGATTTTTTTAAAAAGATAAGATGATTATGTAGAATTTAAATTCCAAATTCAACTAAGAGTTTAAGATACTCATAATAAATATTTCTGTACCCAGTGTAGGTGAAAATTCACTGCCCTTCACCCTTTATGTGAACCGTTAATGCTGTATGGCATAATTGTGGCAAAAACCCAAAATACCAGTCACACAGTGGACAATTTTCTGTATTTTCCTCAGACATGAGAAGTTAGGAACTTTGTATTTGTGCCACAATTTGAAAGTTAAGCCGTCATTTTGTGTTTTTAATTTGAAATTGAAAATTTGATTTATTAGTTACCTGCAATGTAAACAAATTGTGAGCTTGCAGGGCATGTGCACTAGTTCGAGAATGATTTGAACTGTGTAAGCGCGCTAACTGTACAAAATTATTATCTGAAAAATAAGGAAGACAAAAAGCCTGCCCATAAATGTGAGATTGTAAACAAACACAAAAAAGATCTGAACTGAGTAATCAAACAAAGGCTACATGTATTTCTTAACACTTCCATACATAAATTACCAACCCTGGAATCACTAAGAAAATTCTTATTAACACTTCGCTGGAGCAATAACAAATAATTTCTTCATTTTTCATTTAATTCACGAACAAAATAAGAAATTGTCTCCAAAATCGTTAAATTTGTCAGTTTTATATTTGTTAATAATCACAGAATAAGGCAGTCAGTACAGCCAAAAACCTATTAGAAATCTTGGAGTATTATATTAAAATGATGTTGAAAACTTTTCGGTGTGGACAATTGAAACAGACTAGTTGTATGAACCCTGTTGATCAATGTTTCAACTTATTTATCGAAACAATTTTCTCTCTGTTGTAGTCGAAACTTTGTATTGCTGTGGTCAGTATATTGATGTTCAATTTGTGTATGAAAAGTATCTGTTGAGTCGTATGCTGAAAAACCACAGAATAAAGCTGCCAACTGAAGGGCGTGATAGAGACAAGAGAGTCTCATCTGAATCTAGCAAGGTCAAGGCCAATATAAAGAATGTTGGAAACAATAAGTATAGTTAAGAAAGACTGCAAGAGTGACAAATCTGTTATTGGTAAAATCAGTGCTGTTAAATACAGCAAGAAAGACAATCTAACTGAAAATATTATGACTCATATAGTGGTGAAAACCACCCATATCAGAGCTCAGACTGGAGTGAAAGTCTTTCGGTGTACAATGTGTGATTAAAGATGTAGTGTGAAGAGTTCTCTAACCAAACATATCAGAACACATACAGGAGAAAAACCGTTTCATTGTACTTTGTGTGATTACAGATGTAGTGAGAAGAGTTCTCTAACCAAACATATCAGAACACATACAGGAGAACAACCATTTCAGTGCACTATGTGTGATTACAGATGTCGTCAGAAGGGTTCTCTAACCAAACATATCAGAACACATACAGGAGAAAAACCTTTTCAGTGTACAATATGTGATTACAGATGTAGTGAGAAGGGTTCTCTAACCAAACATATCAGAACACATACTGGAGAACAACCTTTTCATTGTACTTTGTGTGATTACAGATGTAGTCAGAAGGGTAATCTAACCAAACATATCAGAACACATACTGGAGAACAACCTTTTCAGTGTACAATGTGTGATTACAGATGTAGATGGAAGTGTTCTCTAACCATGCATATCAGAACACATACAGGAGAAAAACCTTTTCAGTGCACACTGTGTGATTATAGATGTAGTCAGAAAAGTCATCTAACCAAACATATCAAAAGACATACAGGAGAAAAACCTTTTCAGTGTACTATGTGTGATTACAGATGTAGTTTGAAGTGTTCTCTAACCATGCATATCAGAACACATACAGGAGAAAAACCTTTTCAGTGCACACTGTGTGATTACAGATGTAGTCAGAAAAGTCATCTAACCACCCATATCAGAACACATACAGGAGAACAACCTTTTCAGTGTACTATGTGTGATTACAGATGTAGTTTGAAGTGTTCTCTAATCAAACATATGAGAACACATACAGGAGAACAACCGTTTCAGTGTACAATGTGTGATTACATATTTAGTCAGAAGGGTGATCTAACCAAACATATAAGAACTCATAAAGGAGAACAACCTTTTCAGTGTACAATGTGTGATTACAGATGTAGTCAGAAGGGTTCTCTAACCAACCATATCAGAACACATACAGGAGAACGACCTTTTCAGTGTACTATGTGTGATTACAGATGTAGTGTGAAGAATAATCTAACCACGCACATCCGAACACATACAAGAGAACAACCTTTTCAGTGTACAGTGTGTGATTACAGATGTAGACAGAAGAGTCATCTAACCACGCATATCCGAACACATACAGGAGAACAACCTTTTCAGTGTACAATGTGTGATTACAGATGTAGTCAGAAAAGTCATCTAACCACCCATATCAAAAGACATACAGGAGAAAAACCTTTTCAGTGTACAATGTGTAATTACAGATGTAGTGTGAAGAGTAATCTAACCACCCATATCAGAACACATACAGGAGAACAACCTTTTCAGTGTACTATGTGTGATTACAGATGTAGTTTGAAGGGTTCTCTAATCAAACATATGAGAACACATATAGGAGAACAACCTTTTCAGTGTACTATGTGTGATTACAGATGTAGTTTGAAGTGTTCTCTAATCAAACATATGAGAACACATACAGGAGAACAACCTTTTCAATGTACAATGTGTGATTACAGATGTAGTCAGAAAAGTCATCTAACCACCCATATCAGAACACATACAGGAGAACAACCTTTTCAATGTACAATGTGTGATTACAGATGCAGTTTGAAGAATTCTCTAAACACCCATATCAGAACACATACAGGAGAAAAACCTTTTCAGTGTACAATGTGTGATTACAGATGTACATTTAGTGTGAAGAGTTCTCTAACCACCCATATCAGAACACATACAGGAGAACAACCTTTTCAGTGTACAATGTGTGATTACAGATGTAGTGTGAAGAGTACTCTAACCACCCATTTCAGAACACATACAGGAGAACAACGTTTTCAGTGTACAATGTGTGATTACAGATGTAGTCAGAAGGGTAATCTAACCACCCATATCAGAACGCATACAGGACAACAACCTTTTCAGTGTACAATGTGTGATTACAGATGTAGTCAGAAGGGTAATCTAACCAGACATATCAGGACACATACAGGAAAACAACGTTTTTAGTGTATAATGTACAGATGTAATGTGAAGAGTTCTCTTACCAGATATACCAGAACACATACAGGAGAACAACCTTTTCACTGAACTATGTGTGATTACAGATGTAGTCAGAAGAGTTCCCTAACCAGACATATCAGAACACATACAGGAGAACCACCTTTTTAGTGCACTATGTGTGATTACAGATGTAGTGTGAAGAGTTCTCTTACCAGATATATCAGAACACATACAGGAGAACCACCTTTTCAGTGTACAATGTGTGATTACAGATGTAGTGCAAAGAGTTCTCTTACCAGATATATCAGAACACATACAGGAGAACAACCTTTTCACTGAACTATGTGTGATTACAGATGTAGTCAGAAGAGTTCCCTAACCAGACATATCAGAACACATACAGGAGAACCACCTTTTCAGTGTACAATGTGTGATTACAGATGTAGTGTGAAGAGTTCTTTTACCAGATATATCAGAACACATACAGGAGAACAACCTTTTCAGTGTACAATGTGGGATTACAGATGTAGTGTGAAGAGTAATCTAACCACCCATATCAGAACACATACAGGAGAACAACCTTTTCAGTGCACTATGTGTGATTACAGATGTAGTGTGAAGAGTTCTCTTACCAGATATATCAGAAAACATACAGGAGAACAACCTTTTCAGTGTACAATGTGTGATTACAGATGTAGTGTGAAGAGTTCTCTAACCATACATATCAGAACACATACAGGAGAACCACCTTTTCAGTGTACAATGTGTGATTACAGATGTAGTCAGAAGAGTTCCCTAACCAGACATATCAGAACACATACAGGAGAACAACCTTTTCATTGCACTATGTGTGATTACAGATGTAGTCAGAAGAGTTCCCTAACCAGACATATCAGAACACATACAGGAGAACAACCTTTTTAGTGCACTATGTGTGATTACAGATGTGGTGTGAAGAGTTCTCTTACCAGATATATCAGAACACATACAGGAGAACAACCTTTTCAGTGTACAATGTGGGATTACAGATGTAGTGTGGAGAGTAATCTAACCACCCATATCAGAACACATACAGGAGAACAAGCTTTTCATTGCACTATGTGTGATTACAGATGTAGTGTGAAGAGTTCTCTTACCAGATATATCAGAAAACATACAGGAGAACAACCTTTTCAGTGTACAATGTGTGATTACAGATGTAGTGTGAAGAGTTCTCTAACCAGACATATCAGAACACATACAGGAGAACCACCTTTTCAGTGTGCAATGTGGGATTACAGATGTAGTGTGAAGAGTTCTCTAACCATACATATCAGAACACATACAGGAGAACCACCTTTTCAGTGTACAATGTGTGATTACAGATGTAGTCAGAAGGGTAATCTAACCAGACATATCAGAACACATACTGGAGAAAAACCTTTTCAGTGTACAATGTTGGATTACAGGTGTGTCTAGAAAGAAGATTCAATTTTACAAAAAGGATTCTATGCATTTAAACTAATAGCAATAGCAATGACTTGCTATTTTCTTTAACTTGATTTCTTTAACTTGTTTGTATTTTAGATACATTTCTTATTAAGGACTTTTAGATAATTTTATGAATTCAGCTCACTTTCCAGTATTTTAACTAAATATCAAACAATTTGAATTACTGTAGTTCAAATTTACAGAGCTTTTCAGAGCAGCTGTATTTTTTACTCGAGTTGCCAGGTCGTGCCCAAAGTGCCAGGTTTCCTCCCGCACTAAACCTGGTAACGCCGCCATATATGCGAAATAATTTTGAATGCGGCGTAAAACACCTATCAATCAATCAGAGCAGCTTTTATATCTGATGAGACCCGAGGCTCGTTTCACAAATCATGTGCATCACAAAAGAAGCCTTGTTGCCACTGGATACCATAGTGAAGTGATACGACGTCATGGTAACAGAGATTGATCTTACTTTGCGACGGCTTCGTGAAACGATCACCAGCTGCTGGTAAAAGCTAATGAAACCTACGAGCAATCTAAAAAAGGGATTGATCCTACTGCCATTCGTTGAGATCTCGTGTATAAGATCACGTAGAATGGCACGAGATCTCGATTGATCTACAAGTGGTTCTACATGAGGCATCGGCCTGTTTAGTTGGGTTTTGCTTGACAAATGTAGTAGTCTGTTTTGGCAACCGCAAAGAAAGTTATTTTCTATACAAAATATTTTTCTATCAATCTAATATGTTCTACTTATTTACAATTTTAATTAAAAAACATGCTAATGAACAACATGAATTGCGTTCTTGTGGTTTTTCTATTTAGTTAGTTATTAGTGTAGGCTATGTCTGGTCTATATCTCAACTTTTTTAGAAGGTCAAAATAACAGTATTCTAGCTTCCTATTTCAGGAATTAGACTAATGTCAGAAAGACAGTTCTTTCAAACAGCCTGGATTTCTCCGTTGTATTTGACATGTGCTGGACTAGCCTAGCAAGCATTACTATATCCCGCAGGCGTATAGTACTATATACAGTTGCTGTATACTTACCGTATATGGTAATGCTAGTGGCCGACTGTCTGAGGCACACAAAACCGATTCAATGTTTCTGACCGACTACGAAATTATCTCACCGGCTGTCTGGCATTTCGACAACTGTGACCCAACCAAACATAATCCAGCTTTTTGACAATCTATGATAAGAAGTTTTCCTAATTCTGAAATCCAGATCTAACCTCTATGACCAATGGTCGACATTTTTATCCTTTGGAATGGAGTTGGAGAGGTCGATTGATCATGTGACTTATAAAGCATTCGACAAAAAATCGTGGATTTTTACCTGGTATTTGTTCGCAATCTACGAGCCTTTTTATTACTCTCTTAGCAAGAGCTATCGTTAGTTACATAGAATAATTCAAACACTGTGAAACTCTCTTTCAGCGTGGGTTCCATACAAATGATAAAAAAATGAAGACATCACCACGTCGTCAGTTGTTTCGGAACAACACAAGCTTTAGACACCAATACCGGTGTCTTCGTCAAGTGTTTTCTCAGTTGGTTCCGTCGATGGATTGATTGATTGATGTTTAATTATACGCCAGTCTTGGTGATTGTGTGTGTGTTGGGGGGGGGGGGGGCTATTTGCCGGACGTGTTTAGGCCTGAGTGGCATTCGAACCTGGGATTCATCGGTCGAAGTCCGGTGTTTGATTGTTTTAAAGGTGAAATATACATATTTCATTTAAATCTGGAACGAATTGCTCCTACAATATATTTATGCTCGTGGCTGTTAGCCAGCCACAAGCTTTTGTCTCGTATCAGGCTTTTTTTTTAAATTTTTAATGAAATAACTCAAGCCTGTAAATTCTTGAAATCTGAGAATCAAAATGAATACATGGTCGGACTCAGTTCCCATCATTTCCCGAAAGATGAAGATCTTAGGAAAAAACTTGTTACCCTGAAGATGAATTAAATGGGCGGATTTTATCCCAACTCAACATTCCATCGTCTGCTTTGCGGGATGCGTTATTGGCAGTCGGCTCATGCATATATATACGGGTTTGAAAAATTGTCGTTGTCAGTTGATGAGGAACAATTGTCGGCCTCTATGGAGCTAACACTTTTAGGAAAAATTTCTCCATCGTCCATGGTAAACAGCAGTAAACTGATTAGCATTGCAAGCATTAACGTATACAGCAGGCGTAGACCGACCTGGTATAATATGTATATACTAAGTCGCTCTACGCCTGTTGTATATGGTAATGCATGCAATGCTATAAACCGATACACTCACTGAATGTAAACAACTCTATTGACGTCACCAAAGATGCCAAATCCACGGGGAGATAAGTCATGTATCTTATAACATGAACCCTAATACAAATTATGCATTTGCAGTTAAAGAGAACTCTCCTGGCCCTATGAACTCCGCCCCTTGTGACTACCCATCTAATGTTTCTTATAATATGAACCCTAACACTCGGATGTTTGACACAAACTATACATCTGTTGTTAAAGGGAAAGATTCTAATGCCAAAGCTGCGCTTGACTCTCGCAGCCTCATACGGAATCTTATCCAATATCTATCAGATTTATGCTAATGTAAGAACTTTGATTATACTTTAAGAATGCCGAACTAGCATAAACCCTCTGTAAGTATAAATATATAAATATTTTTATGTAAACGAAGGTATATGCATGGATATATATCCATGCATTTACCACGATATTCTAGCCTGCAACTTATCACTTAACAAATTATATATTTACCCATCCCAATTCTGATGGAGTTATTCAGTATCTCCTTTTGGAATATACATGGTCTTGACAATGGCAAGATCAATGATCCAGATTTTAAAGATGCAGTTTCTAGGTTCAGTTTAGTTGGTTTTGTCGAGACTTGGCAAAACTCTGAGTTTCAAGTTAATTTTCCTGGTTACAAGTTTAAGAATTTTAATCCATCAGCACCCTCCGGTCGAAGACCTAAAGGTGGCATTGGTGTACTGTACAAAAGTTTTATTGATCTCACTGTATTTTATGTTAGTGATAATATGATTTGGTTAAAGATTGTTAAGGATTGTCTGCATTTAGACAAGGACCTATATATAGGCATTGTATATATTAGACCAGATAACTCCTCTTACTGGAACACAAAACGTAACATTGATCCGTATACGGAATTAGATAATATAATATCCGATTGTAACTCTAAGGGCCATGTCATACTAGGGGGTGATTTCAATGCTCGAACTGGGACTAAAAATGATTACATAAGCGAAGTGGAAGATGTGCACACCCTAGACTTACCAGACGAAGCATATAATGTCGTTCAGACTGATAGAAATAACCAAGACAGTAATTTAAATGCCTCGGGTCGCAAGCTTCTCGATCTCGTTGTCGGACAAAAACTATCAATACTAAACGGGAGAACTGTAGGTGACCTTTTGGGCAAATTCACCTGTCATGTTTACCAAGGACAAAGCACTGTAGACTATGCTATTATATCAGAATCCCTTACTTCTCACATTAATTACTTTCATGTTTATCCATTACAATTCCTCTCTGACCACTGTCAATTATCATGTTTGTTTAACCTTCTCGTAAAGCGTTCATACGATGTCCATTAAACTTCCAGAAAATCAAGTTTAAACGAAAATGGACGAAAACAAGTCCACACGCAGTCCAACGTGCACTGTGCTCCCCAGAAATTCAAAATCTCTGCAATTCTTTTTTAATGACGAGCTACTTGCAAACAAAACAAGACAGTGAGAAAAGCGTCATTGACTTCACAAATATTTTACATAAACTGAATTTTGAATCCACTATACAAGTTAAAACTAACAAAGTCAGCAAAAAAAAAACAAATGGTTTGATAGTGAGTGCAAATCAGCAAAAATCGCAATGAAAAATCACTATTACATCTATAATCTTAATCAAAATACTCACACCCGCCGTACGTACTACGAACACAAAAAATGCTATAAGCGTCTTGTCAATCAAAAAAAGTCTGATTATTATTCCAGCCTCACCAATAAACTTCAAGAAACACAAACACACAATACAGCAAACTTTTGGAAAATTGTTAAAGAAATTGGCGGAACAACCAAGACTAATTCGAGATCAAAATGTCAAGCTGACAAAGAATCTATAGCAAATCACTTTATATCCTTGCTGGGATCCGCATGTCCAAACGACCTCTCTGAACAGATAGTATCCCAAACACAAGATTTATATCTGAATAGAAAAATTAATCCTCAAGAAATAACAAAAGCTTTAAATAACATAAAAAATAACAAGTCACCCGGGGACGACGAAATCACTAATGAGCTGCTCAAACATACACTTCCCCATCTTATTGATCATGTAACATATCTATTTAATATAATATTGTCTTCCGGTATTTATCCTGATGCATGGAAGACATCTACTATTACGCCTCTTCATAAAAAAGGAGACCAGTCTATTCCAGGTAACTATAGAGGCATTGCGATCGGTAACACCTTGGGAAAACTTTTTTCCCATATATTGAATCGGCGCATCTCGACGCACCTTGAAGAGAACGATGGTCTAAGTCAAAATCAGACAGGCTTTCGACCAGGACATCGCACTACAGACCATATGTTTACACTTCGAACATTGATAGATAAATATAAATCAAATAAAAAACCTCTTTATGCATGTTTTGTGGACTTCCACAAAGCTTTTGACACCGTGGATCGCCATATGCTGTTTCAAAAGCTTAATAGTAAGGGAATCAATGGACAAATATTAAAACTGATAAAGTCACTTTATTCAAATCTCTCATACAAAATTAAGGTAAATGACAACATATCTGAAGAATTTCCAACATATCGTGGAGTGAAACAAGGTTGTAGCCTTTCCCCAACACTTTTTAATGTATTCATCGACGACATCTTAGAACATTTTGATAGTAGCTGTTCACCCGTTAACTTGAATAATCAATCAATATCACACCTGCTATTTGCGGACGACTTACGTCTTCTGACTGATACACCCAAGGGCTTACAAAAATGCATAGATGGACTGTGGGAATTTTCAACTAAAAATAAACTTCAAATTAACCTTGATAAAACCAAAATTCTTATTTTCAAACAAGGACCATCTTCAATGACTGGAAGTTGGCGACTTAATAACACTGCTTTAGAACAGGTCAATCATTACGTATATTTGGGCACACTTTTTACTAGAACAGGCCATTTTCGACAAAATAGTGAACGACTTGCCAACAAAGGATTAAGAGCGTCGTATATGTTACTTAATAATTTACATGACAAGAATGTGGCCAAAAAAACAAGTTGCCATTTATTTCAGACCCTGGTAAAACCTATTCTCCTTTTCGGATCTGAAGTCTGGGGTGTGGACAGCTTGCTTAATAAACACCCAGATACTACCCCATTCGAAAGGGTACAAATTAAATTCCACAAAAGGATATTGCAAGTAAATAAAAGCACTCACAACTGGGGAGTGCGCGCAGAAGTAGGCATATATCCCTTGCTGTATGACATGGCCCATCGAGCCTCTAACTACTATGCATATCTAAATGAGCATCGCAACCGTTTGAGCTTTCATGCATTACAAGAACAGAAACGTCTGGCTAAAAAAAACACAGGATGGCTACACAAACTCAAACTTTTTATCACCACTCGCCTTAACCTACCATGACATGGCCCAGTAATTTCAGGTAAATTAATGGTCGCACTTGATCGATATTTTCTAGATCAGTTTAAATCATCCCTAATGGACAAGGAATCAAGTAATAATAAAATGAGAACCTTTCGACAATTTAAAAAAAGATATCAAATTTGAACCCTACCTAGATATGTGCAAAAATGTATCTATATGCAGATTTTTTACTAAACTTCGTTTAAGCGACCATAACCTAAAAATTGAAACAGGACGTCATCATAAACCCCCTATACCAACCAATGATCGTCTCTGTTCTGTATGTAACTTAATAGAAGATGAGTTTCACTTTGTAATGGAGTGTTCACGATACAATGACAGCAGATTAGTTTTATTTGATAAAATAAGAACGCTATTTCCAACATTTTCTTCATTGTCTGCTTTATGCAAATTTATATTTATCCTAAGTAATAAGGAGTCTGACCTTATCTATTTGATCTCAAAGTCATTGTTCGACTGGTCAACATAGGCCTACTTGAACTTTCTAAAATTGTTAATAATAATATTATTCATTTAATCTTTATAGACTTTAACAGTCTATTGTATGGTCATCTTTAAACGACCTTGATTATGTCTATTTGTTTAACGTTTTTTTTCCTTGTTGGTTTTACATCCCAGCTTCTGTACTCTGTCGCGAAGTTAATGTGACGTTTTGTACAATAAAATCTTGAATCTTGAATCTTGTATAGCTTTTAACATTGGTTGTTCGAGGCCCATGTTTTTTTAAGTTAAAAAAAAAATTAGATTATCAGTAAAACTTAATTTTTGTGGTCTTAAGTTAATTACAGGAATCCTCTAAATCCCTTTTTTTAAAACAATAAACCCGGTTTTAGCCCCATTACATCTGATCTTTAAATTTTAGACTGGCAACGATGGGCCACCATAGAGAGACCGAGTTCTAATGCAAAGGGAGGTAAGCATGTGGGCACGATTGAATTTGCCAATCTAAAATGCAATCGAAACAGAGAAGTTAATCTTCGTATACAAGACTTAGTACTGAAACAAAGGGTAAGCATGTGGGCACGATTATCTTAAATAGGGATTGATCCAACTGCCGTTTCTTTGAGATATCAACGTGGAAAGCCTAGACATAAAGGGATGCCGATTCGACAACGTTCTTTTTTCAGTTTGTTGTTGTTGTTGTTGTAAAACATATGGCATGAGCGGGTAGATCAAACTTTTGGTGCGAACTAAAATCTTCATATGGATTATTGTTAACAGATTTGCCAAGATGGAAATCCAAGCCATTTCGTGGATACCAGTGATCCCAAAACTTTAGTTGGATGAGATTTGTGAACTGTGCCCTGTCCGATGCTGATCAAAATCTCCCGGCATTTTACCATCAATGGCATCATCAAGGAGGGATCTAGTACTAGTACTACACGTCTAGATCACATTGTACTATCTTACCTGGGCAAGAACTTCTTGTGTGGTACAGAGGGGACTATGGCAATGAACGTGGAATAACAACTAAAACAACCAATTTCAAAGTCATCTGATGGAGTGTATACTGTAGTTTGAAACTCAAAGTCAGGCAAGTTTCTAAAAAATATTGTGTATTTCTCATACCTGCAATATTCTATATAATTGGTAAATGCAATGAATAAAGAACATAGTTGGAAAGAAGTTGATGAATTTTTTTAAAAGATGAGATGATTGTGTAGAATTTAACTTTCAAATTCAACTAAGACTAGTTTAAGATACTCTTAATATGTCTGTAGGTGAAAATTCACTGCCCTTCGCCCTTTATGAGAACCTGTAATGTGTAAGGCATAATAGTGGCGAAAACCCAAAATACTAGTATTTTTAGTAGTAACACGAAAAACAGCAGACAATTTTCTGTATTTTGTCCAGATATCAGAAGTTAGGAACTTTGTATTTGGGCCACAATTTGAAAGTTTAGGCGTCATTTTGTGTTTTTAATGTGAAATTGAAAATTTGATTTATTAGTTACCTGCAATGTAAACAAATTGTGAGCTTGCAGGGCATGTGCACTAGTTCGAGAATGATCTGAACTGTGTAAGCGCGCTAACTGTACAAAATTATTATCTGAAAAATATGGAAGACAAAAAGCCTGTCCATAAATGTGAGATTGTAAACAAACACAAAAAAGATCTGAACTGAGTAATCAAACAAAGGCTACATGTATTTCTTAACACTTCCAAACATAAATTATTAGCCCTGGAATCACTAAGAAAATTCTTATTAACACTTCACTGGAGCAATAACGAATAATTTCTTCATTTTTCATTTAATTCACGAACAAAATAAGACATTGTCTCCAAAATCGTTAAATTTGTCAGTTTTATATTTGTTAATAATCACAGAATAAGGCTGTCAATAAACTAATAGAAATCTTGGAGTATTATATTTAAATGATGTTGAAAACTTTTCGGTGCGGACAATTGAAACAGACCAGTTGTATGAACCCTGTTGATCAATGTTTTAACTTATTTATCGAAACAATTTTCTCTCTGTTGTAGTCGAAACTTTGTATTGCTGTGGTCAGTATCCTGATATTCAATTTGTGACAAATCTGTTATCGGTAAAGGTTAAATATAGCAAGAAAGATCATCTAGCTGACAATATTATGACTCCTTTAACAGAGAAAACCACCTATATCAGAACTCACTCAGGAGAAAAAGTATTTCAGTGTACAATGTGTGATTACAGATCTAGTTTTAAGAGTGATCTAACCAGACATATCAGAACACATACAGGAGAACAACCTTTTCAGTGTACAATGTGTGATTACAGATGTAGCCATAAGCAAAATCTAACCAGACATATGAGAACTCATACAGGAGAACAACCTTTTCAGTGTACAATGTGTGATTACAGATGTAGGCAGAAGGATGATCTAACCAAACATATCAGAACACATACAGGAGAACAACCTTTTCTGTGTACAATGTGTGATTACAGATGTAGTGTGAAGAGTTCTATATCCAGACATATCAGAACACATACAGGAGAACAACCTTTTCTGTGTACAATGTGTGATTACAGATGTAGTCAGAAGGGTAATTTAACCAAACATATCAGAACACATACAGGAGAACAACCTTTTCAGTGCACAATGTGTGATTACAGATGTAGTGTGAAGAGTTCTATATCCAGGCATATCAGAACACATACAGGAGAACAACCTTTTCAGTGTACAATGTGTGATTACAGATGTAGTATGAAGAGTTCTCTATCCAGGCATATCAGAACACATACAGGAGAACAATCTTTTCGGTGTACAATGTGTGATTACAGATGTAGTGTGAAGTGTTCTCTAACCAAACACATCAGAACACATACAGGAGAACAGCCCTTTCAATGTACAATGTGTGATTACAGATGTAGTGTAAAGTCTTCTCTAACCATACATATCAGAACACATACAGGAGAACAACCCTTTCAGTGTACTATGTGTGATTACAGATGTAGTCAGAAGGGTAATTTAACTACACATATGAGAACTCATACAGGAGAACAACCTTTTCAGTGTACAATGTGTGATTACAGATGCAGTGTGAAGAGTTCTCTAACCACCCATATCAGAACACATACAGGAGAACAACCTTTTAAATGTACAATGTGTGATTACAGATGTAGTAAGAATGGAGATCTAACCAAACATATCAGAACACATACAGGAGAAAAACCTTTTCAATGTACAATGTGTGATTACAGATGTAGTGTGAGGTGTTCTCTAACCAAACATATCAGAACACATACAGGAGAACAGCCCTTTCAGTGTACAATGTGTGATTACCGATGTAGTGTGAAGGGTTCTCTAACCATACATATGAGAACACATACAGGAGAACAACCATTTCAGTGTACAATGTGTGATTACAGATGTAGTCAGAAGGGTAATCTAACCAGACATATCAGGACACATACAGGAAAACAATGTTTTTAGTGTATAATGTGTGATTACAGATGCAGTTTGAAGAATTCTCTAACCAAACATATCAGAACACATACAGGAGAACAACCTTTTCAGTGTACAATGTGTGATTACAGATGTAGTCAGAATGGACATCTAACCAAACATATCAGAACACATACAGGAGAACAACTTTTTCTGTGTACAATGTGTGATTACAGATGCAGTTTGAAGAGTTCTCGAACCACCCATATCAGAACACATACAGGAGAACAACCTTTTCAGTGTACAATGTGTGACTACAGATGTAGTGTGAAGAGTTCTCTAACCACCCATATCAGAACACATACAGGAGAACCACCTTTTCAGTGTACAATGTGTGATTACAGATGTAGTGTGAAGAGTTCCCTAACCAGACATATCAGAACACATACAGGAGAACCACCTTTTCAGTGTACAATGTGTGATTACAGATGTAGTTTGAAGAGTTCTCTAACCTCCCATATGAGAAGACATACAGGAGAACAACTTTTTCAGTGCACTATGTGTGATTACAGATGAAGTGTGAAGAGTTCTCTTACCAGACATATCAGAACACATACAAGAGAACAACCTTTTCAGTGTACAATGTGTGATTACAGATGTAGTGTGAAGAGTTCTTTAACCAAACATATCAGAACACATACAAGAGAACAACCTTTTCAGTGTACAATGTGTGATTACAGATGTAGTGTGAAGAGTTCTTTAACCAAACATATCAGAACACATACAGGAGAACAACCTTTTCAGTGTACAATGTGTGATTACAGATGTAGTGTGAAGAGTTCTCTAACCGCCCATATCAGAACACATACAGGAGAACAACCTTTTCAGTGTACAATGTGTGATTACAGATGTAGTGTGAAGAGTTCTTTAACCAAACATATCAGAACACATACAGGAGAACAACCTTTTCAGTGTACAATGTGTGATTACAGATGTAGTGTGAAGAGTTCTCTAACCATACATATCAGAACACATACAGGAGATCACCTTTTCAGTGTGCAATGTGGGATTACAGATGTAGTGTGAAGAGTTCTCTAACCATACATATCAGAACACATACAGGAGAACCGCCTTTTCAGTGTGCAATGTTGGATTACAGATGTAGTGTGAAGAGTTCTCTAACCACCCATATCAGAACACATACAGGAGAACAACCTTTTCAGTGTACAATGTGGGATTACAGATGTAGTGTGAAGAGTTCTCTAACCAGACATATCAGAACACATACTGGAGAACAACCTTTTTAGTGTACAATGTTGGATTACAGGTGTGTCTAGAAAGAAGATTCAATTTTACAAAAAGGATTCTATACATTTAAACTAATAGCAATAGCAATGACTTGCTATTTTCTTTAACTTGATTTCTTTAACTTGTTTGTATTTTAGATACATTTCTTATTAAGGACTTTAAGATAATTTTATGAATTTAGCTCACTTTCCAGTATTTTAACTAAATATCAAACAATTTGAATTACTGTATTTCAAATTTACAGAGCTTTTCAGAGCAGCTGTATTTTTTACTCGAGTTGCCAGGTCGTGCCCAAAGTGACAGGTTTCCTCCCCCACTAAACCTGGTAACGTCGCCTCATGTGCGAAATAATTTTGAATGCGGCGTAAAACACCTATCAATCAATCAGAGCAGCTTTTATATCTGATGAGACCCGGGGCTCGTTTCACAAATCATGTGCATCACAAAAGAAGCCTTGTTGCCACTGGATACCATAGGGAAGAGATACGACGTCATGGTAGCAGAGATTGATCTTACTTTGCGACGGCTTCGTGAAACGATCACCAGCTGCTGGTAAAAGCTTATGAAACCTACAAGCAATCTAAAAAAGGAATTGATCCTACTGCCATTCGTTGAGATCTTGTGTATAAGATCACGTAGAATGGCACGAGATCTCGATTGATCTACAAGTGGTTCTACATGAGGCATCCGCCTGTTTAGTTGGGTTTTACTTGACAAATGTAGTAGTCTGTTTTGGCAACCGCAAATAAAGTTATTTTCTATACAAAATATTTTTCTATCAATCTAATATTTTCTACTTATTTACAATTTTAATTAAAAAACATGCTAATGAACAACATGAATTCTTGTGGTTTTTCTATTTAGTTAGTTATTAGTGTAGGCTATGTCTGGTCTATATCTCAACTTTTTTAGAAGGTCAAAATAACAGTATTCTAGCTTCCTATTTCAGGAATTAGACTAATGTCAGAAAGACACTTTGATCTTTCTTTTTCTTTCAAACAGACTGGATTTCTCCGTTGTATTTGACATGTGCTGGACTAGCCTAGCAAGCATTACTATATCCCGCAGGCGTATAGTACTATATACAGTTGCTGTATACTTACCGTATATGGTAATGCTAGTGGCCGACTGTCTGAGGCACACAAAACCGATTCAATGTTTCTGACCGACTACGAAATTATCTCACCGGCTGTCTGGCATTTCGACAACTGTGACCCAACCAAACATAATCCAGCTTTTCGACAATCTATGATAAGAAGTTTTCCTAATTCTTAAATCCAGATCTAACCTCTATGACCAATGGTCGACATTTTTATCCATTGGAATGGAGTTGGAGAGGTCGATTGATCATGTGACTTATAAAGCATTCGACAAAAAATCGTGGATTTTTACCTGGTATTTGTTCGCAATCTACGAGCCTTTTTATTACTCTCTTAGCAAGAGCTATCGTTAGTTACATAGAATAATTCAAACACTGTGAAACTCTCTTTCAGCGTGGGTTCCATACAAATGATAAAAAAATGAAGACATCACCACGTCGTCAGTTGTTTCGGAACAACACAAGCTTTCGACACCAATACCGGTGTCTTCGTCAAGTGTTTTCTCAGTTGGTTCCGTCGATGGATTGATTGATTGATGTTTAATTATACGCCAGTCTTGGTTATTGTGTGTGTGTTGAGGGGGGGGGGCTATTTGCCGGACGTGTTTAGGCCTGAGTGGCATTCGAACCTGGGATTCATCGGTGGAAGTTCGGTGTCTGATTGAGAGACTATCACTCAGCAGAACAACCGCCTGTGACGTGCTGGTAGACTATAACTCTACTGACAGAACCGCCTGTGTCGTGCTGGTAGACTATAGTTCTGCCGACAGAACCGGCTTTGTCGTGCTGGTAGACTATAACTCTACTGACAGAACCGCCTGTGTCGTGCTGGTAGACTATAGTTCTGCCAACAGAACCGCCTGTGTCGTGCTGGTAGACTATAGTTCTGCCGACAGAACCGCCTATGTCGTGCTGCTAGACTATAGTTCCGCTGACAGAACCGCCTGTGTTGCGCTGGTAGACTATAGTTCTACCGACAGAACCGCCTGTGTCGAGCTGGTTTACTATAGCTCTACCGACAGAACCGCCTTTGTCGTGCTGGTAGACTATAAATCTACCAACAGAATCGCCTGTGTCGTGCTGGTAGACTATAAGTATGCCGACAGAACCGACTGTATCGTGTTGGTAGACTAGAGCTCTGCCGACAGAACCGCCTGTGTCGTGCGGGTAGACTATAGTTCTGCCGACAGAACCGCCTGTGTCGTGCTGGTAGACTACAGCTCTAGCGACAGAACCGCCTGTGTCGTGCTGGTAGACCATAGCTCTACCGACAGAACCTCCAGTGTCCTGCTGGTAGACTACAGTTCTGCCGACAGAACCGCCTGTGTCGTGCGGGTAGACTATAGTTCTGCCGACAGAACCGCCTGTGTCGTGCTGGTAGACTACAGCTCTACCGACAGAACCGCCTGTGTCATGCTGGTAGACTATAGTTCTGCCGACAGAACCGCCTCGGTCGTGCTGGTAGACCATATCTCTACCGACAGAACCACCTGTGTCGTGCTGGTAGACTATAGCTCTACCGGCAGAACCGCCTGTGTCGTGCTGGTAGACTGTAGTTCTGCCGACATAACTGCCTGTGTTGTGCTGGTAGACTATAGTTCTGCCGACAGAACCGCGTGTGTTGTGCTGGTAGACTATAGTTCTGCCGACAGAACCGCCTGTGTCGCTCGGGTAGACTATAGTTCTGCCGACAGAACCGCCTGTGTCGTGCTGGTAGACTACAGCTCTACCGACAGAACCGCCTGTGTCGTGCTGGTAGAGTATAGTTCTGCCGACAGAACCGCCTGTGTCGTGCTGTTAGACCATAGCTCTACCGACAAAACCACCTGTGTCGTGCTGGTAGACTATAGCTCTACCGACAGAACCGCCTGTGTCGTGCTGGTAGACTATAGTTCTGCAGACAGAACCGCCTGTGTTGTGCTGGTAGACTAAAGTTCTGTCGACAGAACTGCCTGTGTCGTGCTGGTTTACTATAGTTCTGCCGACAGAACCGCCTGTGTCGTGCGGGTAGACTATAGTTCTGCCGACAGAACCGCCTGTGTCGTGCTGGTAGACTACAGCTCTACCGACAGAACCGCCTGTGTCGTGCTGGTAGACTATAGTTCTGCCGACAGAACCGCCTCGGTCGTGCTGGTAGACCATATCTCTACCGACAGAACCACCTGTGTCGTGCTGGTAGACTATAGCTCTACCGGCAGAACCGCCTGTGTCGTGCTGGTAGACTGTAGTTCTGCCGACATAACTGCCTGTGTTGTGCTGGTAGACTATAGTTCTGCCGACAAAACCGCGTGTGTTGTGCTGGTAGACTATAGTTCTGCCGACAGAACCGCCTGTGTCGCTCGGGTAGACTATAGTTCTGCCGACAGAACCGCCTGTGTCGTGCTGGTAGACTACAGCTCTACCGACAGAACCGCCTGTGTCGTGCTGGTAGACTATAGTTCTGCCGACAGAACCGCATGTGTCGTGCTGTTAGACCATAGCTCTACCGACAAAACCACCTGTGTCGTGCTGGTAGACTATAGCTCTACCGACAGAACCGCCTGTGTCGTGCTGGTAGACTATAGTTCTGCAGACAGAACCGCCTGTGTTGTGCTGGTAGACTAAAGTTCTGTCGACAGAACTGCCTGTGTCGTGCTGGTTTACTATAGTTCTGCCGACAGAACCGCCTGTGTCGTGCGGGTAGACTATAGTTCTGCCGACAGAACCGCCTGTGTCGTGCTGGTAGACTACAGCTCTACCGACAGAACCGCCTGTGTCGTGCTGGTAGACTATAGTTCTGCCGACAGAACCGCCTGTGTCGTGCTGGTAGACTGTAGTTCTGCCGACAGAACCGCCTGTGTCGTGCTGGTAGACTGTAGTTCTGCCGACATAACTGCCTGTGTTGTGCTGGTAGACTATAGTTCTGCCGACAGAACCGCGTGTGTTGTGCTGGTAGACTATAGTTCTGTCGACAGAACCGCCTGTGTCGCGCGGGTAGACTATAGTTCTGCAGACAGAACCGCCTGTGTCGTGCTGGTAGACTACAGCTCTACCGACAGAACCGCCTGTGTCGTGCTGGTAGACTATAGTTCTGCCGACAGAACCGCCTGTGTCGTGCGGGTAGACTATAGTTCTGCCGACAGAACCGCCTGTGTCGTGCTGGTAGACTACAGCTCTACCGACAGAACCGCCTGTGTCGAGCTGCTAGACTATAGTTCTGCCGACAGATCCGCCTGTGTCGTGCCGGTAGACCATAGTTCTGCCGGCTGAACCACCTGTGTTGTGCTGGTTTACTATAGCTCTACCGACAGAACCACATCTGCCGCGCTGGTAGACTATAGTTCTGCCGACAGAACCGCCTGTGTCGTGCTGGTTGACTATAGCTCTACTGCCAGAGCCGCCTTTGTCCTGCTGGTAGACTATAGGTCTACCGACAGAACCGCCTGTGTTGTGCTGGTAGACTATAGTTCTGCCGACAGAACCGCCTGTGTCGTGCAGGTGGACTATAATTCTACCGACATATCCGCCTGTGTCGTACTGATAGACTATAGTTCCGCCGAGAGAACCGCCTGTGTTGTGCTGGTAGACTATAGTTCTGCCGACAGAACCGCCTATGTCGTGCTGGTAGACTGTAGTTCTGCCGACAGAACCGCCTGTGTTGTGCTGGTAGACTATAGTTCTGCCGACAGAACCGCGTGTGTTGTGCTGGTAGACTATAGTTCTGCCGACAGAACCGCCTGTGTCGTGCGGGTAGACTATAGTTCTGCCGACAGAACCGCCTTTGTCGTGCTGGTAGACTACAGCTCTACCGACAGAACCGCCTGTGTTGTGCTGGTAGACTATAGTTCTGCCGACAGAACCGCCTGTGTCGTACTGGTAGACCATAGCTCTACCGACAGAACCACCTGTGTTGTGCTGGTAGACTATAGTTCTGCCGACAGAACCGCCTGTGTCGTGCTGGTAGACCATAGCTCTACCGACAAAACCGCCTGTGTCGTGCTGGTAGACTATAGTTCTGCCGACAGAACCGCCTGTGTCGTGCTGGTAGATTATAGTTCTGCCGACAGAACCGCCTGTGTTGTGCTGGTAGACTATAGCTCTGCCGACAGAACCGACTGTGTCGTGTTGGTAGACTAGAGCTCTGCCGACAGAACCGCCTGTGTCGTGCGGGTAGACTATAGTTCTGCCGACAGAACCGCCTGTGTCGTGCTGGTAGACTACAGCTCTAGCGACAGAACCGCCTGTCTCGTGCTGGTAGACCATAGCTCTACCGACAGAACCTCCAGTGTCCTGCTGGTAGACTACAGTTCTGCCGACAGAACCGCCTGTGTCGTGCGGGTAGACTATAGTTCTGCCGACAGAACCGCCTGTGTCGTGCTGGTAGACTACAGCTCTACCGACAGAACCGCCTGTGTCGTGCTGGTAGACTATAGTTCTGCCGAAAGAACCGCCTCGGTCGTGCTGGTAGACCATATCTCTACCGACAGAACCACCTGTGTCGTGCTGGTAGACTATAGCTCTACCGGCAGAACCGCCTGTGTCGTGCTGGTAGACTACAGTTCTGCCGACAGAACCGCGTGTGTTGTGCTGGTAGACTATAGTTCTGCCGACAGAACCGCCTGTGTCGCTCGGGTAGACTATAGTTCTGCCGACAGAACCGCCTGTGTCGTGCTGGTAGACTACAGCTCTACCGACAGAACCGCCTGTGTCGTGCTGGTAGACTATAGTTCTGCCGACAGAACCGCCTGTGTCGTGCTGTTAGACCATAGCTCTACCGACAAAACCACCTGTGTCGTGCTGGTAGACTATAGCTCTACCGACAGAACCGCCTGTGTCGTGCTGGTGGACTATAGTTCTGCAGACAGAACCGCCTGTGTTGTGCTGGTAGACTAAAGTTCTGTCGACAGAACTGCCTGTGTCGTGCTGGTTTACTATAGTTCTGCCGACAGAACCGCCTGTGTCGTGCGGGTAGACTATAGTTCTGCCGACAGAACCGCCTGTGTCGTGCTGGTAGACTACAGCTCTACCGACAGAACCGCCTGTGTCGTGCTGGTAGACTATAGTTCTGCCGACAGAACCGCCTCGGTCGTGCTGGTAGACCATATCTCTACCGACAGAACCACCTGTGTCTTGCTGGTAGACTATAGCTCTACCGGCAGAACCGCCTGTGTCGTGCTGGTAGACTGTAGTTCTGCCAACATAACTGCCTGTGTTGTGCTGGTAGACTATAGTTCTGCCGACAGAACCGCGTGTGTTGTGCTGGTAGACTATAGTTCTGCCGACAGAACCGCCTGTGTCGCGCGGGTAGACTATAGTTCTGCCGACAGAACCTCCTGTGTCGTGCTGGTTGACTATAGCTCTACTGCCAGAGCCACCTTTGTCCTGCTAGTAGACTATAGGTCTACCGACAGAACCGCCTGTGTTGTGCTGGTAGACTATAGTTCTGCCGACAGAACCGCCTGTGTCGTGCTGGTAGACTACAGCCCTACCGACAGAACCGCCTGTGTCGTGCTGGTAGACTATAGTTCTGCCGAAAGAACCGCCTCGGTCGTGCTGGTAGACCATATCTCTACCGACAGAACCACCTGTGTCGTGCTGGTAGACTATAGCTCTACCGGCAGAACCGCCTGTGTCGTGCTGGTAGACTACAGTTCTGCCGACAGAACCGCGTGTGTTGTGCTGGTAGACTATAGTTCTGCCGACAGAACCGCCTGTGTCGCTCGGGTAGACTATAGTTCTGCCGACAGAACCGCCTGTGTCGTGCTGGTAGACTACAGCTCTACCGACAGAACCGCCTGTGTCGTGCTGGTAGACTATAGTTCTGCCGACAGAACCGCCTGTGTCGTGCTGTTAGACCATAGCTCTACCGACAAAACCACCTGTGTCGTGCTGGTAGACTATAGCTCTACCGACAGAACCGCCTGTGTCGTGCTGGTGGACTATAGTTCTGCAGACAGAACCGCCTGTGTTGTGCTGGTAGACTAAAGTTCTGTCGACAGAACTGCCTGTGTCGTGCTGGTTTACTATAGTTCTGCCGACAGAACCGCCTGTGTCGTGCGGGTAGACTATAGTTCTGCCGACAGAACCGCCTGTGTCGTGCTGGTAGACTACAGCTCTACCGACAGAACCGCCTGTGTCGTGCTGGTAGACTATAGTTCTGCCGACAGAACCGCCTCGGTCGTGCTGGTAGACCATATCTCTACCGACAGAACCACCTGTGTCGTGCTGGTAGACTATAGCTCTACCGGCAGAACCGCCTGTGTCGTGCTGGTAGACTGTAGTTCTGCCAACATAACTGCCTGTGTTGTGCTGGTAGACTATAGTTCTGCCGACAGAACCGCGTGTGTTGTGCTGGTAGACTATAGTTCTGCCGACAGAACCGCCTGTGTCGCGCGGGTAGACTATAGTTCTGCCGACAGAACCTCCTGTGTCGTGCTGGTTGACTATAGCTCTACTGCCAGAGCCACCTTTGTCCTGCTAGTAGACTATAGGTCTACCGACAGAACCGCCTGTGTTGTGCTGGTAGACTATAGTTCTGCCGACAGAACCGCCTGTGTCGTGCAGGTAGACTATAGTTCTACCGACATATCCGCCTGTGTCGTACTGATAGACTATAGTTCCGCCGAGAGAACCGCCTGTGTTGTGCTGGTAGACTATAGTTCTGCCGACAGAACCGCCTATGTCGTGCTGGTAAACTGTAGTTCTGCCGACAGAACCGCCTGTGTTGTGCTGGTAGACTATAGTTCTG
This sequence comes from Lepidochitona cinerea, assembly GCA_963971465.1. NCBI lineage: Eukaryota > Metazoa > Mollusca > Polyplacophora > Chitonida > Tonicellidae > Lepidochitona > Lepidochitona cinerea. The sequence goes on from OZ020565.1 coordinate 908,566, forward strand.
CCGACAGAACCGCGTGTGTTGTGCTGGTAGACTATAGTTCTGCCGACAGAACCGCCTGTGTCGTGCGGGTAGACTATAGTTCTGCCGACAGAACCGCCTTTGTCGTGCTGGTAGATTACAGCTCTACCAACAGAACCGCCTGTGTTGTGCTGGTAGAGTATAGTTCTGCCGACAGAACTGCCTGTGTCGTGCTGGTAGACCATAGCTCTACCGACAGAACCACCTGTGTTGTGCTGGTAGACTATAGTTCTGCCGACAGAACCGCCTGTGTCGTGCTGGTAGACCATAGCTCTACCGACAGAACCGCCTGTGTCGTGCTGGTTGACTATAGTTCTGCCGACAGAACCGCCTGTGTCGTGCTGGTAGATTATAGTTCTGCCGACAGAACCGCCTGTGTTGTGCTGGTAGACTATAGCTCTGCTGACAGAACTGCCTGTGTCGTGCTGGTTTACTATAGTTCTGCCGACAGAACCATCTGTGTTGTGCTGGTAGACTATAGTTTTGCCGACAGAACCGCCTGTGTCGTGTTGGTAGACTATAGTTCTGCCAACATATCTGCCTGTGTCGTGCTGGTAGACCATAGTTCTGCCGGCTGAACCACCTATGTTGTGCTGGTTTACTATAGCTCTACCGACAGAACCGCCTGTGCCGCGCTGGTAGACTATAGTTCTGCCGACAGAACCACCTGTGTCGTGCTGGTTGACTATAGCTCTACTGCCAAAGCCGCCTTTGTCGTGCTGGTAGACTATAGCTCTACCGACATAACCGCCTGTGTCGTGCTGATAGACTATAGTTCCGCCGAGAGAACCGACTGTGTCGTGCTGATAGACTATAGTTCCGCCGACATAGACAATGGGTGCTTCTTTCTGACGACGTACAGTGTTTCAGAGCATTGTATGCCCCTTATCATAGCTCTGCTTTACCACATGCTCCTACTTGGACTAAATTGTAACCTCCTGGAATGTTGTGCCTGTTTTTTTTTCTGGGTTCCATTTTACGTACCTATCATTGATAAATCTTCTGCGGGACCGGGGGGGATACGGGCCGGCATCTTCTTATGACTCTTGTTTTATTATTTTATTGACGTTTCTCTTTTCATTTTGTTTTTGTCATTCTTTTAATTTTGTTTTCGTTTGACATTTATTTTGATTTATTATGATATAGGCCTATATATACTTTTTTTCATCACTTTGTGTTCTATTTTGTATGTAACTTTAATTGATTTCGTTTTATTTTGTATATATTACGGGGTTTTAAGTTGGTTTTTGTATTTGTTTATAATTAATATTTTGATTTCGATTATTTCCCCCCCCCCCCCCTCGCCCCTTTTATTTTCTATTATTTTAAAGGTGAAATATACATATTTCATTTAAATCTGGAACGAATTGCTCCTACAATATATTTATGCTCGTAACTGTTAGCCAGCCACAAGCTTTTGTCTCGTATCAGGCTTTTTAAAATTTTTAATGAAATAACTCAAGCCTGTAAATTCTTGAAATCTGAGAATCAAAATGAATACATGGTCGGACTCAGTTTCCATCATTTCCCGAAAGATGAAGAGCTTAGGAAAAAAATGCTTACCCTGAAGATGAATTAAACGGGCGGATTTTATCCCAACTCAACATTCCGTCGTCTGCTTTGCCGGATGCGTTATTGGCAGTCGGCTCATGCGTATATATACGGGTGTGAAAAATTGTCGTTGTCAGTTGATGAGGAACAATTGTCGGCCTCTATGGAGCTAACACTTTTAGGAAAAATTTCTCCATCGTCCATGGTAAACAGCAGTAAACCGATTAGCATTGCAAGCATTAACGTATACAGCAGGCCTAGATCGACCTAGTATAATATGTATATAGTAAGTCGCTCTACGCCTGTTGTATATGGTAATGCATGCAATGCTATAAACCACTATAAACTCACTAAATGTAAACAACTCTATTGACGTCACCAAAGATGCCAAATCCACGGGGAGATAAGTCATGTGTTGTATACCTATATGGGAAAACCCCCTTGTTTTCATTTTATTAACTGTTTCTTTTACTTTTAAGCTAGGATTTTATTTGAAGCTATTTTCTTTTATTTTTATTCTCTAAGAAAATGAGGAATAATTGATATGTTACAAATAAATGCAGTTTGTTTGTTAAAAACCTTTGTGTATACCTTCAACGGTCATGTGACCTATTTACCATATTATGTGCTCTCCTGTCTGGGGAGGGGATTTTTGGATTTTGTGTGTTGAAAGTTAACGATTTGCTTACGTTGAAAAAGAAATTTTATTTAGTTTTGAAGTGATGTGTTTTGTTTATTTACTTTCCTATGTGCCACCCCCAGCGCATATCATGGTGGAGAACCCAAATTCCTGGATGTTTCTTTGACTTTTATTGTTTTCTTACACGGAATGCTGAACTTTTACTTGCTAACTTTTATTTGTCTCGTGTTGCACAACAACAACATGGCGTTTGTTGGTGACCAATTTGTGACAGACAACTTGTTGTCCAATTCGGACAATGCTTTCATCGAAGGAGCCCTTTCAGTCGACGATGACAGCCTTACCAGCCCCCATTTGACACCAACTCCCGTCGGACCACCTGTGATACCCCCATTGTCAACTTTAAATTTAATTCCAAACCAAACTCAGACTCCCCACATCTATAATATACCCCTCCCAAAATTTCGTGGTTTAGGACAAGATAATGGTGAAAAGTTCATGAAAGAGTTTGAGAGTTTTACTGTCCTGCATCAGATGTCTGACAGTGCTGTAAAGTTGGCGGCTTTTCATTTACATTTGCAAGGGCCTGCCCTTGTTTGGTTTAATTATCTCCCTGAACAATTGAAATCCAGTTGGGATGTGTTGAAAAGATCTTTTCGGCAAAGATATGCCGACAGTAATAACGCCCAATTTTTTCTCGATGCTGAGTTGTACCAGCATATAAGTCTCCGCCATGACCAAGCCCTTGAAGACTATCATAGTGTTTTACTGGACAAGGGGCAGAAATTACAAAAACCAGACCGGGACATTCTTTTGAAATTCATTGATGGACTCCCTTCACAGCTCGCCTTTTTTGTCCGAGCAAGTAATCCTAAAACCCATATTGACGCCCTCAACACTGCAAAAATGGGAGAGGCCTATGGCTATAGGATTCAACCCCTTTCTGCCCACATACAGTCTGAGCCCGCCCCAAAATCAACAACGCCTTCAGTTGATGCCGTATTAACCTCGCACACCAGTGCTATACAGGCCATGCAAAAACAATTAAATGATATCTCCCGTGCCTTGCTGTCCCCTCATCAGCACCCCACCATGCCACCTCCCACAACAACATCGGTTTTTCCTCAGCGCCAAACAAGCTCTGGTCCCACTTGTTTTGCCTGTAATGGTGTGGGCCATGTAAAGAAATATTGTAATTGGACCACTTCGAGACGTCCTGCACGGTCCTCCAGCCAATGCCAACTGTGTCATCAACGGGGTCATGAAGCCAATGCTTGTTATACGATTACTTCCCTGAATACTTTACCCTCGGAAAACTCCTGGAGCCCGGTGGATGTGATGCGCGGTCCCCGGGTAGCCCAACATACCAGCGCCCTGCCCATGATTCCTTGTCCTCGTGCCCGCCAGATGTGAACACTTACCCGCCAAATGTGAACAATGTTCAGTCTCCATTTACAGACAGTAGTGATAATGAAACTGATTCTTTTCCAAGTGACAATGACACTAACAGTTTTAATAAAGCTAAAAGCAACAAATTTATTTTCATGCCTGTCAAGTTTCAAAGTATTCAACTCTCTGCCTTACTTGATTCTGGTAGTTCCATAAATATAATGTCCCAGGAGTTGTACAAGTCATTGCCACCACATTTAAAAACACCTATTTCAACCTTACCTTTTTCAAATGTTGTATTAGCCAATAATATGCAGGTTAATGTTTTGGGTACATCTAAAGTGAAACTGAGATTACCTTTTGGCAATGTAAAAGTTTGTGTACATATTTTAGGTAAAACTTCACAACCTTTAATTTTGGGTAGCCAATTTTTGTCTGACCATGGTGTTTTACTTGATTTTAACAACAATTCATTTCATTGTCATAAAACAAAGGTGCGTTGTAAAAAACAGTTTGTTATTCCGCCATTTTCTGAGGTAATTATCATGGGCTCAGTGCCTAAGAAATTTCACTCTGGCTTACAGGGTATTTGTACACAAAATAACCAGGTTTTAAGATACAATGTTATGGTTTCTAAATGTGTTGTTGTTGTTTCTACGAATCATACTGTTCCCTTAAAGATTTGTAATCCCTCTTGTGACTCCATTGTGTTACCACGCCACATTGTGTTAGCTGATTTTTGCTTATTTGATTCCACATGCACTGTTGTGCCTATTAGTGAAAATAACCAAGTTAATCATGTTGACACCCCAGATATTGAAAACACTGTTGTAGATACTGATTGTGACACCAATAATTTTGATGCCCATGTACCTGAATCGTTTTTGTCTAATTTTGATTTTTCTCAATGTCACCTCTCTAGTGACAATAAGGCTAAATTGAACAAGTTTTTGTATGATAACCATGATAGGCCTATATTTGTCACACCTGAGAACCCAGCTTTAGGTTTAACGAATGTGGTCGAACATAAAATTGTACTGAAACCTGATGCAAAACCTAAATATCAGAAACCTTACAAATTGCCCCCTGACAAGCGTGAAGTTTTACGCCATCAACTTGATGAATTATTAGCTCAGGGTGTTATTTCTCATGTCAATGAAACAGAAGATTTGCCCATTACCAGTCCGATTGTATTAGTAACTAAGAACAATGTTAGTTCAAAGTTAGAGCCTGGCTCGAAAGAAGCCTCATTATCCATGTACAGATTTTGTTGTGATTTTCGTTATCTAAATAGTCAAACTGCTGATTTTAAATATGTTATCCCCGATTTACAGGAACTCACTGAGTCATTTTCTGTACGTAAACCCAATTTTATCAGTTCAATTGACTTAAGCTCAGGTTTTTTTCAAATGCCTATTCACAAAGACTCAACCAAGTACACTGCCTTTAATACATGTTTTGGTACTTTTAAATTTCAACGACTTCCTATGGGCCTGAGCTCCTCGCCGAACAGTTTCCAATTTTTAATGGACAAAGTACTTCATGGCTTAAAATTTAACTCTGTTTTGTGTTATTTGGATGACATACTTTGCTTTTCAGATTCGTTTGAACAACATTTGTGTGATCTTGGTGAAGTTTTTAATAGGCTTCGTCAAGCAGGGCTTAAGCTAGGCCCAAGAAAGTGTTCATTTGCTAAACAAAGTTGTGTGTTTCTGGGTCATGAAATTTCAGCGGATGGCATTCGTCCACCTGCTGATAGAGTGAAAGTTATTGAGCATTACCCAGAACCTACCAGTGTAAAGGAGCTACGAAGAGCCATGGGTTTACTAAACTGGTTTCGAAAATTTATTCCGAATTACAGTATCTTAGCTGAACCATTAAACGCTTTATTGCATAAAAATGTTCAGTTTGTGTGGAAAGAGGAACATTCTGTGGCCTTCAAGTGTATTAAAAGTGCTTTGGTGAATTCTGATATGTTGGCATTTCCGTGCTATGACTTACCTTTTCGCCTTGCAGTGGATACATCTAGTCATGGGATAGGTTATTTTCTTTATCAACTTCAACCTGATGGAACCAAGGACGATATTCGAGTCATCAGATTTGGCTCAAAAGCTCTCGCACGATGGCAACGGTCTTACGGACCGACTAAGTTGGAACTGTTAGGTATGGTGACGGCAATCACTGACTGTGCTTCTTACCTCCGTGGTCAAACTTTCACCGTGGAATGTGATCATCAAGCTCTCCAGCCACTTTTTCAGAAAAAATTAAAAGGGGCAATTTATGAAAGGTGGTTAGCCCTACTCCAGCAATTCAGTTTTGAAATTCAGTACAAGCCTGCCGCCCACATGCGAGTACCCGATGCCCTTTCTCGGTGCCATCCAAACACTGAATTTGGCTCGGCTTGTCAAAGCCCAGATGAAGATGATGCATTCTTCCCCTACGTCACAGAGAAGCCTTCTCCGCCCATCACATTGCCTGGTGGAACTCCTCTACAGGATTTGATTCAATTGACTGATCCAGAGGAAAAGTGTTTGCCTTGTCCCATGGTACCACAACAGGTTGCTTCCTGTCAGCTTATAAGCCTTTCGGAATCTATGGACAGTGACTTTATGTATGACGCTGATACCGAAGACACAGATGTGCAATGCTCTACCTCACCCATAACTCAGCCTGTTATACCACAAGTCAATACCATGGGAAGTCAGCTCAAGGACTTTGAACTTTTTGGGCTAAGTGACTTATCACCTGACAGAGTAGCTGAGCTTCAAGCTGCTGATTCTGAACTTTTACCCATGATAACATACCTTCAAACAGGAGAGTTGCCTGAGCTACAGCGTGACGCTCGTCATATATTATTGAAATCTGCTGACTTTATTTTGGTACAGGGAGTTTTATTTCATTCACGTGTGGCCAAATCCAAAAGGACAGCTAAACTGAAACATTATCAGCTAGTGATACCCAAAGTCTTAGTGAACACTATTTTTGCGTTGTACCATGACTCTGCTCTTGCTGCCCATGGGGGTATACAGGACACTTTGGACAGAATCAAAGAACATTATTACTGCCGTTCACTTTGTGAACTTGTATCTGACTATGTGAAGTCATGTGATCATTGTCAACGGCGTAAAATGACTAAAGCTCATACAAAAGCAGGTGTAACCGCATATCCTACCCCAGATGCTCCATTCCAGGTTTGGCAGGCCGATTTGTTTGGGCCCCTGCCTGTTACTTCCCAAGGCTACAAGTATATATTTACTGCGACAGACATGTTTAGTCGATATCTGTATGCCATTCCGCTCGCCAACAAGGACGCTATGTCAATCTCAACTGCCCTGTTTAGTTTGTTTACTACTTTTGGAACTTGCAAGACTTTAATCAGTGATCTAGGTTCTGAATTCACAGCGGATGTTACTCGTCGTGTTTGTGCAATGTTACAGGTTCCACAACAATTTACACCAAGTTTCATGCACCATTGTTTGGGCGCCTGTGAACGCACCCACAGAACTTTAGCGGAACGTCTTACTCCCTATGTGACAAAAGCAGCGAATAATTGGGACGATAACTTGTCTTCTGTGGTATTTGCTATTAACAACTCTGTAAGTGCCTACCACGGGTATTCTCCCTTTGAGGTCATTTTTGGTCACCGCCCATCTTTTCCTCTGGTACCCTCAACTGACTCTATACTCAAAAACACAACCAGGGATGTTGATTGTTATGTTTCTGATGTGGCTAAAAAACTAAACGTTATCCGTGATCATGTGAAAAGTGCCGCCATCCAATCTCAAGAAACAATGTTAAAACGTGCTAATGACAATTTGCATCCTCTTCAACTTACTCAAGGTGACTATGTTTACTTGTTGGATGAGCCGACAGGTAAAGGACAGAAGCTTCAACCTAAGTACGGTGGACCTTATGTTGTGGATGATTTCCCTAGTCCACATATTGTGCTTCTTTGTGATCCTATTACTAAAGCCCCTGTGAAAGGTCGTATTCATATCAATCGTTTAAAAATGGCCTATGTTCGACAGCCCGCCCCACAACCTTATTTTCCATCAACAGTGACTTCTCATCAGCAATTGGCAGTGTCTGAAGTGCACCTGACCTCAGCTCCTAATTCTGTGTGCACACTTTCTTCTGATAGTTCCTCTGATATAGGGCCCGTGCGACCAAAGCGTACTAGACGCAAACCGGTCCGGTTCTGTGACACTGATCATGTTGATCCATGTGATATTTCTGATATTACCTCCTCTAGTGCTAGTGGATATCAGCGTATTAAACGTGTGCTTGGACAGAAAAATTGTGACGGCCAAACTAAGTTTTTAGTTCATCTTAGAGGTGAACCATCTCAGAAATCATTCTGGGTTGCTGCGTCCGCTTTGGATGCCAAAGCTAAACGTGCCATTCATCTTATGCCTCCTCCTTATCTGCCATAAATGTCTGTATTTGATTTCATGCATTTTTGTGAGGTTTTATTATACCGGTCATATATATGTATGCTCATGCTGTAATACATGTCTTTTATTCATGCAATATTTTCATCATTGTTTTGACTGCCATATCCTATGCTATGTCTGTTTCCTAACTTTATCATGTTTGAATACATTGTAAATGGGTTTAGCGTTTAAGAATTTTCACTTTATTGTTCCCAGTTTGTGTGAAAAACAAAATTCATATTGTTGTTTGCTTGTTCCATACTCAGGAAATTTTTCTTCTTTGAACTTTTGTTTTTTTTTTAAGTTTTAGTGCCTATATTTGATGGACCATTTCAGTATGTTAAGGAGCCTAATGATAGTCATTTATATAAGTTTCTGGTGTCTCAGTATTTTCTAGGATTTGAAGACTATGTTTTATCTATGAATAGCCTGTATTTTGCCTGTTAGATAGTATCCGAAATATGTAATTTTCTTGTTAAGAGGGTCTCTTATAGCCCACGGATGTCAGGTGTAAAGGGTTAATATTTCATAGCGCTATACTTCCCTTTGAGGTCTCTTAATTTGTATGAAGAGATTTAGGTTTATATATAGTTAGCGACAAATATGTCATAAAGTCTGAACCTTGCCAGGCTTATATTGCTCGATATCTTATTCTCATGTAAATGGTCATATGTATTAGTTTGTTCATTCCACAGACATTTTATTGTAATGAAAACCAGGTGGTTAAGCTGGAAAATGTACTGTGTAATTTTCTTTTTGTGGGGGGATGTTGTATACCTATATGGGAAAACCCCCTTGTTTTCATTTTATTAACTGTTTCTTTTACTTTTAAGCTAGGATTTTATTTGAAGCTATTTTCTTTTATTTTTATTCTCTAAGAAAATGAGGAATAATTGATATGTTACAAATAAATGCAGTTTGTTTGTTAAAAACCTTTGTGTATACCTTCAACGGTCATGTGACCTATTTACCATATTATGTGCTCTCCTGTCTGGGGAGGGGATTTTTGGATTTTGTGTGTTGAAAGTTAACGATTTGCTTACGTTGAAAAAGAAATTTTATTTAGTTTTGAAGTGATGTGTTTTGTTTATTTACTTTCCTATGTGCCACCCCCAGCGCATATCACATGTATAGCTTTTAACATTGGTTGTTCGAGGCCCATGTTTTCTAAGTTCAATAAAAAATTAGATTATCAGTAAAACTTAATTTTTGTGGTCTTAAGCTAATAACAGGAACCCTATAAATCCCTTTTTCTAAACAATAAACCCGGTTTTAGCCCCATTACATCTGATCTTTAAATTTTATACTGGCAACAATGGGCCACCATAGAGAGACCGAGTTCTAATGCAAAGGGAGGTAAGCACGTGGGCACCATTGAATTTGCCAATCTAAAATGGAATCGAAACAGAGAAGTTAATCTTCGTATACAAGACTTAGTACTGAAACAAAGGGTAAGCATGTGGGCACGATTATCTTAAATAGGGATTGATCCAACTGCCGTTTCTTTGAGATATCAACGTGGAAAGCCTAGACATAAACGGATGTCGATCCGACAACATTCTTTTTTCAGTTTGTTGTTGTTGTAAAACATATGGCATGAGCGGGTAGATCAAACTTTTGGTGCGAACTAAAATCTTCATATGGATTATTGTTAACAGATCTGCCAAGATGGAAATCCAAGCCATTTCGTTGATACCAGTGATCCCAAAACTATAGTTGGATGAGATTTGTGAACTGTGCCCTGTCAGATGCTGAGCAAAATCTCCCGGCAAAATCTCAAAATCATCTGATGCCGTGATGGAGTGTATACGGTACTGTAGTATGAAAATCAGGCAAGTTTCTAAAAATATTGTGTATTTCTCATACCTACAATATTCTATATAATTGGTAAATGCAATGAATAAAGAACATAGTTGGAAAGAAGTTGATGAATTTTTTTAAAAGATGAGATGATTGTGTAGAATTTAACTTTCAAATTCAACTAAGAGTTTAAGATAGGCCTACTCTTAATATGTCTGTAGGTGAAAATTCACCGCCCTTCGCCCTTTATGAGAACCTGTAATGTGTAAGGCATAATAGTGGCGAAAACCCAAAATACTAGTATTTTTAGTAGTAACACGAAAAACAGCAGACTATTTTCTGTATTTTGTCCAGATATCAGAAGTTAGGAACTTTGTATTTTGTCACAATTTGAAAGTTTAGGCGTTATTTTGTGTTTTTAATTTGAAATTGAAAATTTGATTTATTAGTTACCTGCAATGTAAACAAATTGTGAGCTTGCAGGGCATGTGCACTAGTTCGAGAATGATTTGAACTGTGTAAGCGCGCTAACTGTACAAAATTATTATCTGAAAAATAAGGAAGACAAAAAGCCTGCCCATAAATGTGAGATTGTAAACAAACACAAAAAAGATCTGAACTGAGTAATCAAACAAAGGCTACATGTATTTCTTAACACTTCCATACATACATTACCAACCCTGGAATCACTAAGAAAATTCTTATTAACACTTCATTGGAGCAATAACTAATAATTTTTTTTATGATTTTTCATTCAATTCACGAACAAAATAAGAAATTGTCTCCAAAATCGTTAAATTTGTCAGTTTTATAATTGTTAATAATCACAGAATAAGGCTGTCAGTACAGTCAATAAACTAATAGAAATCTTGGAGTATATATTTAAATGATGTTGAAAACTTTTCGGTGCGGACAATTGAAACAGACCAGTTGTATGAACCCTGTTGATCAATGTTTCAACTTATTTATCGAAACAATTTTCTCTCTGTTGTAGTCGAAACTTGGTATTGCTGTGGTCAGTATCCTGATGTTCAATTTGTGACAAATCTGTTATCGGTAAAGGTTAAATATAGCAAGGAAGATCATCTAGCTGACAATATTATGACTCCTTTATCAGAGAAAACCACCTATATCAGAACTCACTCAGGAGAAAAAGTATTTCAGTGTACAATGTGTGATTACAGATCTAGTTTTAAGAGTGATCTAACCAGACATATCAGAATACATACAGGAGAAAAACCTTTTCAGTGTACAATGTGTGATTACAGATGTAGTATGAATAGTAATCTAACCAGACATATGAGAACTCATACAGGAGAACAACCTTTTCAGTGTACAATGTGTGATTACAGATCTAGTGGTAAGGGTGATCTAACCAGACATATCAGAACACATACAGGAGAACCACCTTTTCAGTGTACAATGTGTGATTACAGATGTAGTAGGAAGAGTTCTCTAACCAACCATATCAGAACACATACAGGGGAACAACCTTTCCAGTGCACAATGTGTGATTACAGATGTAGTGTGAAGAGTTCTCTATCAAGGCATATCAGAACACATACAGGAGAACAACCTTTTCAGTGTACAATGTGTGAATACAGATGTAGTATGAAGAGTACTCTATCCAGGCATATCAGAACACATACAGGAGAACAACCTTTTCAGTGCACAATGTGTGATTACAGATGTAGTGTGAAGTGTTCTCTAACCAAACACATCAGAACACATACAGGAGAACAGCCCTTTCAGTGTACAATGTGTGATTACAGATGTACTGTGAAGTGTTCTCTAACCAAACACATCAGAACACATACAGGAGAACATCCCTTTCAGTGTACAATGTGTGATTACAGATGTAGTGTGAAGTGTTCTCTAACCAAACACATCAGAACACATACAGGAGAACAGCCCTTTCAATGTACAATGTGTGATTACAGATGTAGTGTAAGGTCTTCTCTAACCATACATATCAGAACACATACAGGAGAACAGCCCTTTCAGTGTACTATGTGTGATTACATATGTAGTCAGAAGGGTAATTTAACCACACATATGAGAACTCATACAGGAGAACAACCTTTTCAGTGTACAATGTGTGATTACAGATCTAGTGGTAAGGGTAATCTAACCAGACATATCAGAACACATACAGGAGAACAACCTTTTCAGTGTACAATGTGTGATTACAGATGTAGTAGGAAGAGTTCTCTAACCAACCATATTAGAACACATACAGGAGAACAACCTTTCCAGTGCACAATGTGTGATTACAGATGTAGTGTGAAGAGTTCTCTATCCAGGCATATCAGAACACATACAGGAGAACATCCCTTTCAGTGTACAATGTGTGATTACAGATGTAGTGTGAAGTGTTCTCTAACCAAACACATCAGAACACATACAGGAGAACAGCCCTTTCAATGTACAATGTGTGATTACAGATGAAGTATAAAGTGTTCTCTAACCACACATATGAGAACTCATACAGGAGAACAACCTTTTCAGTGTACAATGTGTGATTACAGATGCAGTGTGAAGAGTTCTCTAACCACCCATATCAGAACACATACTGGAGAACAACCTTTTCAGTGTACATTGTGTGATTACAGATGTAGTAAGAATGGACATCTAACCAAACATATCAGAAGACACACTGGAGAAAAACCTTTTCAGTGTACAATGTGTGATTACAGATGCAGTTTGAAGAATTCTCTAGCCACCCATATCAGAACACATACAGGAGAAAAACCTTTTCAGTGTACTATGTGTGATTACAGATGTAGTCATAAGAGTTCTCTAACCCGACATATCAGAATACATACATGAGAACAACCTTTTCAATGTACAATGTGTGATTACAGATGCAGTGTGAAGAGTTCTCTAGCCACCCATATCAGAACACATACAGGAGAACAACCTTTTCAGTGTACAATGTGTGATCACAGATGTAGTTTGAAGAGTTCTCTAACCAGACATATCAGGACACATACAGGAAAACAACGTGTTTAGTGTATAATGTACAGATGTAGTGTGTAGAGTTCTCTAACCACCCATATCAGAACTCATACAGAAGAACTACCTTTTCAGTGTACAATGTGTGATTACAGATGTAGTGAGAAGAGTTCTCTAACCAGACATATCAAAACGCATACAGAAGAACAACCTTTTCAGTGTACAATGTGTGATTACAGATGTGGTGTGAAGAGTTCTCTAACCAAACATATCAGAACACATACAGGATAACAACCTTTTCAGTGTACAATGTGTGATTACAGATGTGGTGTGAAGAGTTCCCTAACCAGACATATCAGAACACATACAGGAGAAGAACCTTTTCAGTGTACAATGTGTGATTACAGATGTAGTGTGAAGAGTTCTCTTACCAGACATATCAAAACGCATACAGAAGAACAACCTTTCCAGTGTACAATGTGTGATTTCAGATGTAGTGAGAAGAGTTCTCTAACCAGACATATCAGAACACATACAGGAGAACATCCCTTTCAGTGTACAATGTGTGATCACAGATGTAGTTTGAAGAGTTCTCTAACCAGACATATCAGGACACATACAGGAAAACAACGTGTTTAGTGTATAATGTACAGATGTAGTGTGTAGAGTTCTCTAACCACCCATATCAGAACTCATACAGAAGAACTACCTTTTCAGTGTACAATGTGTGATTACAGATGTAGTGAGAAGAGTTCTCTAACCAGACATATCAAAACGCATACAGAAGAACAACCTTTTCAGTGTACAATGTGTGATTACAGATGTGGTGTGAAGAGTTCTCTAACCAAACATATCAGAACACATACAGGATAACAACCTTTTCAGTGTACAATGTGTGATTACAGATGTGGTGTGAAGAGTTCCCTAACCAGACATATCAGAACACATACAGGAGAAGAACCTTTTCAGTGTACAATGTGTGATTACAGATGTAGTGTGAAGAGTTCTCTTACCAGACATATCAAAACGCATACAGAAGAACAACCTTTCCAGTGTACAATGTGTGATTTCAGATGTAGTGAGAAGAGTTCTCTAACCAGACATATCAAAACGCATACAGAAGAACAACCTTTCCAGTGTACAATGTGTGATTTCAGATGTAGTGTGAAGAGTAATCTAGCCAAACATATCAGAACACATACAGGAGAACAACCTTTTCAATGTACTATGTGTGATTACAGATGTAGTGTGAAGGGTAATCTAACCAAACATATCAAAACACATACAGGAGAACAACCTTTTTAGTGTAAAATGTGTGATTACATATGTAGTGTGAACAGTAATCTAACCACCCATATCAGAACACATACAGGAGAACCACCTTTTCAGTGTACATTGTGTGATTACAGATGTAGTCAGAAGAGTAATCTAACCACCCATATCAGAACACATACAGGAGAACAACCTTTTCAGTGTACAATGTTGGATTACAGATGTAGTCAGAAGAGTAATCTAACCACCCATATCAGAACACATACAGGAGAACAACCTTTTCAGTGTACAATGTTGGATTACAGATGTAGTCAGAAGAGTAATCTAACCACCCATATCAGAACACATACAGGAGAACAACCTTTTCAGTGTACAATGTGTGATTACAGATGTAGTGTGAAGAGTTCTCTAACCATACATATCAGAACACATACAGGAGAACAACCTTTTCAGTGTACAATGTTGGATTACAGATGTAGTCAGAAGAGTAATCTAACCACCCATATCAGAACACATACAGGAGAACAACCTTTTCAGTGTACAATGTGTGATTACAGATGTAGTGTGAAGAGTTCTCTAACCATACATATCAGAACACATACAGGAGAAAAACCTTTTCAGTGTACAATGTTGGATTACAGGTGTGTCTAGAAAGAAGATTCAATTTTACAAAAAGGATTCTATACATTTAAACTAATAGCAATAGCAATGACTTGCTATTTTCTTTAACTTGTTTGTATTTTAGATACATTTCTTATTAAGGACTTTTAGATAATTTTATGAATTCAGCTCACTTTTCAGTATTTTAACTAAATATCAAACACTTTGAATTACTGTAGTTCAAATTTACAGAGCTTTTCAGAGCAGCTGTATTTTTTACTCGAGTTGCCAGGTCGTGCCCAAAGTGACAGGTTTCCTCCCCCACTAAACCTGGTAATGCCGCCATATGTGCGAAATAATTTTGAATGCGGCGTAAAACACCTATCAATCAATCAGAGCAGCTTTTATATCTGATGAGACCCGGGGCTCGTTTCACAAATCATGTGCATCACAAAAGAAGCCTTGTTGCCACTGGATACCATAGTGAAGAGATGCGACGTCATGGTAGCAGAGATTGATCTTACTTTGCGACGGCTTCGTGAAACGATCACCAGCTGCTGGTAAAAGCTAATGAAACCTACGAGCAATCTAAAAAAGGAATTGATCCTACTGCCATTCGTTGAGATCTTGTGTATAAGATCACGTAGAATGGCACGAGATCTCGATTGATCTACAAGTGGTTCTACATGAGGCATCCGCCTGGTTAGTTGGGTTTTACTTAACAAATGTAGTAGTCTGTTTTTGCAACCGCAAAGAAAGTTTTATTTTCTATACAAAATATTTTTCTATCAATCTAATATTTTCTACTAATTTACAATTTTAATTAAAAAACATGCTAATGAACATAATGAATTGCGTTCTTGTGTTTTTTCTATTTAGTTAGTTATTAGTGTAGGCTATGTCTGGTCTATATCTCAACTTTTTTAGAAGGTCAAAATAACAATATTCTAGTTTCCTATTTTAGAAATTAGACTAATGTCAGAAAGACAGTTTGATCTTTCTTTTTCTTTCAAACAGCTTGGATTTCTCCGTTGTATTTGACATGTGCTGGACTAGCCTAGCAAGCATTACTATATCCCGCAGGCGTATAGGACTATATACAGTTGCTGTATACTTACCGTATATGGTAATGCTAGTGGCCGACTGTCCGAGGCACACAAAACCGATTCAATGTTTATGACCGACTACGAAATTATCTCACCGGCTGTCTGGCATTTCGACAACTGTGACCCAACCAAACATAATCCAGCTTTTCGACAATCTATAATAAGAAGTTTCCCTAATTCTTAAGTCCAGATCTAACCTCTATGGCCAATGGTCGACATTTTTATCCTTTGGAATGGAGTTGGAGAGGTCGATTGATCATGTGACTTATAAAGTATTCGACAAAACATCATGGATTTTTACCTGGTATTTGTTCGCAATCTACGAGCCTTTTTATTACTCTCTTAGCAAGAGCTATCGTTAGTTACATAGAATAATTCAAACACTGTGAAACTCTCTTTCAGCGTGGGTTCCATACAAATGATAAAAAAATGAAGACATCACCACGTCGTCAGTTGTTTCGGAACAACACAAACTTTCGACACCAATACCGGTGTCTTTGTCAAGTGTTTTCTCAGTTGGTTCCGTCGATGGATTGATTGATTGATGTTTAATTATACGCCAGTCTTGGTGATTGTGTGTGTGTTGGGGGGGGGGGGCTATTTGCCCGACGTGTTTAGGCCTGAGTGGCATTCGAACCTGGGATTCATCGGTGGAAGTTCGGTGTCTGATTGAGAGACTATCACTCAGCAGAACAACCGCCTGTGACGTGCTGGTAGACTATAGTTCTGCCGACAGAACCGCCTTTGTCGTGCTGGTAGACTATAACTCTACTGACAGAACCGCCTGTGTCGTGCTGGTAGACTATAGTTCTGCCAACAGAACCGCCTGTGTCGTGCTGGTAGACTATAGTTCTGCCGACAGAACCGCCTATGTCGTGCTGCTAGACTATAGTTCCGCTGACAGAACCGCCTGTGTTGCGCTGGTAGACTATAGTTCTACCGACAGAACCGCCTGTGTCGAGCTGGTTTACTATAGCTCTACCGACAGAACCGCCTGTGTCGTGCTGGTAGACTATAAGTCTACCAACAGAATCGCCTGTGTCGTGCTGGTAGACTATAAGTATGCCGACAGAACCGACTGTGTCGTGTTGGTAGACTAAAGCTCTGCCGACAGAACCGCCTGTGTCGTGCGGGTAGACTATAGTTCTGCCGACAGAACCTCCAGTGTCGTGCTGGTAGACTACAGCTCTAGCGACAGAACCGCCTGTGTCGTGCTGGTAGACCATAGTTCTGCCGACAGAACCGCCTCGGTCGTGCTGGTCTACCGACAGAACCTCCAGTGTCCTGCTGGTAGACTACAGCTCTGCCGGCAGAACCGCCTGTGTCGTGCTGGTAGACTGTAGTTCTGCCGACATAACTGCCTGTGTTGTGCTGGTAGACTATAGTTCTGCCGACAGAACCGCGTGTGTTGTGCTGGTAGACTATAGTTCTGCCGACAGAACCGCCTGTGTCGCGCGGGTAGACTATAGTTCTGCCGACAGAACCGCCTGTGTCGCGCGGGTAGACTATAGTTCTGCCGACAGAACCGCTTGTGTCGTGCTGGTAGACTACAGCTCTACCGACAGAACCGCCTGTGTCGTGCTAGTAGACTATAGTTCTGCCGACAGAACCGCCTGTGTCGTGCTGTTAGACCATAGCTCTACCGACAAAACCACCTGTGTCGTGCTGGTAGACTATAGCTCTACCGACAGAACCGCCTGTGTCGTGCTGGTAGACTATAGTTCTGCAGACAGAACCGCCTGTGTTGTGCTGGTAGACTAAAGTTCTGTCGACAGAACTGCCTGTGTCGTGCTGGTTTACTATAGTTCTGCCGACAGAACCACCTGTGTTGTGCTGGTAGACTATAGTTTTGCCGACAGAACCGCCTGTGTAGTGCTGGTAGACTATAGTTCTGCCAACGGATCCGCCTGTGTCGTGCTGGTAGACCATAGTTCTGCCGGCTGAACCACCTGTGTTGTGCTGGTAGACTATAGCTCTACCGACAGAACCGCCTGTGTTGTGCTGGTAGACTATAGTTCTGCCGACAAAACCGCCTGTGTCGTGCTGGTAGACTATAGTTCTGCCAACAGATCCGCCTGTGTCGTGCTGGTAGACCATAGTTCTGCCGGCTGAACCACCTGTGTTGTGCTGGTAGACTATAGATCTACCGACAGAACCGCCTGTGTTGTGCTGGTAGACTATAGTTCTGCCGACAAAACCGCCTGTGTCGTGCAGGTAGACTATAGTTCTACCGACATAACCGCCTGTGTCGTGCTGATGGACTATAGTTCCGCCGAGAGAACCGCCTGTGTTGTGCTGGTAGACTATAGTTCTGCCGACAGAACCGCCTGTGTCGTGCTGGTAGACTGTAGTTCTGCCGACAGAACCGCCTGTGTTGTGCTGGTAGACTATAGTTCTGCCGACAGAACCGCGTGTGTTGTGCTGGTAGACTATAGTTCTGCCGACAGAACCGCCTGTGTCGTGCGGGTAGACTATAGTTCTGCCGACAGAATCGCCTGTGTCGTGCTGGTATACTACAGCTCTACGGACAGAACCGCCTGTGTCGAGCTGGTAGACTATAGTTCTGCCGACAGATCCACCTGTGTCGTGCCGGTAGACCACAGTTCTGCCGGCTGAACCGCCTGTGTCGTGCTGGTAGACTACAGCTCTACCGACAGAACCGCCTGTGTCGTGCTGGTAGACTATAGTTCTGCCGACAGAACCGCCTCGGTCGTGCTGGTAGACCATATCTCTACCGACAGAACCACCTGTGTCGTGCTGGTAGACTATAGTTCTGCCGACAGAACCGCCTCGGTCGTGCTGGTAGACCATATCTCTACCGACAGAACCACCTGTGTCGTGCTGGTAGACTATAGCTCTACCGGCAGAACCGCCTGTGTCGTGCTGGTAGACTATAAGTATGCCGACAGAACCGACTGTGTCGTGTTGGTAGACTACAGCTCTGCCGACAGAACCGCCTGTGTCGTGCGGGTAGACTATAGTTCTGCCGACAGAACCTCCAGTGTCGTGCTGGTAGACCATAGTTCTGCCGACAGAACCGCCTCGGTCGTGCTCGTAGACCATAGCTCTACCGACAGAACCTCCAGTGTCCTGCTGGTAGACTACTGCTCTGCCGACAGAACCGCCTGTGTCGTGCGGGTAGACTATAGTTCTGCCGACAGAACCGCCTGTGTCGTGCTGGTAGACTACAGCTCTACCGACAGAACCGCCTGTGTCCTGCTAGACTATAGTTCTGCCGACAGAACCGCCTCGGTCGTGCTGGTAGACCATATCTCTACCGACAGAACCACCTGTGTCGTGCTGGTAGACTGTAGTTCTGCCGACATAACTGCCTGTGTCGTGCTGGTAGACTATAGTTCTGCCGACAGAACCGCGTGTGTTGTGCTGGTAGACTATAGTTCTGCCGACAGAACCGCCTGTGTCGCGCGGGTAGACTATAGTTCTGCCGACAGAACCGCTTGTGTCGTGCTGGTAGACTACAGCTCTACCGACAGAACCGCCTGTGTCGTGCTAGTAGACTATAGTTCTGCTGACAGAACCGCCTGTGTCGTGCTGTTAGACCATAGCTCTACCGACAAAACCACCTGTGTCGTGCTGGTAGACTATAGCTCTACCGACAGAACCGCCTGTGTCGTGCTGGTAGACTATAGTTCTGCAGACAGAACCGCCTGTGTTGTGCTGGTAGACTAAAGTTCTGTCGACAGAACTGCCTGTGTCGTGCTGGTTTACTATAGTTCTGCCGACAGAACCACCTGTGTTGTGCTGGTAGACTATAGTTTTGCCGACAGAACCGCCTGTGTCGTGCTGGTAGACTATAGTTCTGCCAACAGATCCGCCTGTGTCGTGCTGGTAGACCATAGTTCTGCCGGCTGAACCACCAGTGTTGTGCTGGTAGACTATAGCTCTACCGACAGAACCGCCTGTGTTGTGCTGGTAGACTATAGTTCTGCCGACAGAACCGCCTGTGTCGTGCAGGTAGACTATAGTTCTACCGACATAACCGCCTGTGTCGTGCTGATGGACTATAGTTCCGCCGAGAGAACCGCCTGTGTTGTGCTGGTAGACTATAGTTCTGCCGACAGAACCGCCTGTGTCGTGCTGGTAGACTGTAGTTCTGCCGACAGAACCGCCTGTGTTGTGCTGGTAGACTATAGTTCTGCCGACAGAACCGCCTGTGTCGTGCGGGTAGACTATAGTTCTGCCGACAGAATCGCCTGTGTCGTGCTGGTATACTACAGCTCTACGGACAGAACCGCCTGTGTCGAGCTGGTAGACTATAGTTCTGCCGACAGATCCGCCTGTGTCGTGCCGGTAGACCATAGTTCTGCCGGCTGAACCACCTGTGTTGTGCTGGTTTACTATAGCTCTACCGACAGAACCGCATCTGCCGCGCTGGTAGACTATAGTTCTGCCGACAGAACCGCCTGTGTCGTGCTGGTTGACTATAGCTCTACCGACAGAACCCCCTGTGTTGTGCTGGTAGACTATAGTTCTGCCGACAGAACCGCCTGTGTCGTGCTGGTATACTACAGCTCTACCGACAGAACCGCCTGTGTCGAGCTGGTAGACTATAGTTCTGCCGACAGATCCGCCTGTGTCGTGCCGGTAGACCATAGTTCTGCCGGCTGAACCACCTGTGTTGTGCTGGTAGACTATAGTTCTGCCAACAGATCCGCCTGTGTCGTGCTGGTAGACCATAGTTCTGCCGGCTGAACCATCTGTGTTGTGCTTGTTTACTATAGCTCTACCGACAAAACCGCCTGTGCCGTGCTGGTAGACTATAGTTCTGCCGACAGAACCGCCTGTGTCGTGCTGATAGACTATAGTTCTGCCGAGAGAACCGCCTGTGTCTGATAGACTATAGTTCCGCCGACATAGACAATGGGTGCTTCTTTCTGACGACGTACAGTGTTTCAGAGCATTGTATGCCCCTTATCATAGCTCTGCTTTACCACATGCTCCTACTTGGACTAAATTGTAACCTCCTGGAATGTTGTGCCTGTTTTTTTTCTGGGTTCCATTTTACGTACCTATCATTAATAAATCTTCTGCGGGACCGGGGGGATACGGGCCTGCATCTTCTTATGACTCTTGTTTTATTATTTTATTGACGTTTCTCTTTTCATTTTGTTTTTGTTATTCTTTTAATTTTGTTTTCGTTTGACATTTATTTTGATTTATTATGATATAGGCCTATATATACTTTTTTTCATCACTTTGTGTTCTATTTTGTATGTAACTTTAATTGATTTCGTTTTATTTTGTATATATTGCGGGGTTTTAAGTTGGTTTTTGTATTTGTTTATAATTAATATTTTGATTTCGATTATTTATCCCAACTCAACATTCCGTCGTCTGCTTTGCCGGATGCGTTATTGGCAGTCGGCTCATGCATATATATACGGGTGTGAAAAATTGTCGTTGTCAGTTGATGAGGAACAATTGTCGGCCTCGATCTATGGAGCTAACACTTTTAGGAAAAATTTCTCCATCGTCCATGGTAAACAGCAGTAAACCGATTAGCATTGCAAGCATTAACGTATACAGCAGGCGTAGACCGACCTAGTATAATATGTATATACTAAGTCGCTCTACGCCTGTTGTATATGCTATAAACCGATACACTCACTGAATGTAAACAACTCTATTGACGTCACCAAAGATGCCAAATCCACGGGGAGATAAGTCATGTATAGCTTTTAACATTGGTTGTTCGAGGCCCATGTTTTTTTAAATTCAATAAAATATTAAATTATCAGTAAAACTTAATTTTTGTGGTCTTAAGTTATTTACAGGAATTCTCTAAATCCCCTTTTTAAAACAATAAACCCGGTTTTAGCCCCATTACATTTGATCTTTAAATTTTAGACTGGCAACAACGGGCCACCATAGATATGAAAATCTATATCAAGATATAAACTCAGACTTGACTAGGATGGTTCCGAGTTTTCACCAGAGCTTCTAGCTGGGCGAATGTTTCTAACCTAGTGACAGAGCCAAACGTTAACATTACGACATGTCTACTGATGCCAGAGAAGTCAATCTTCATATTCGAGACCGCAAAGGGAGGTAAGCATGTGGCCACGATTGGATTTGCCAATCTGAAATGCAATCGAAACAGAGAAGTTAATCTTCGTATACAAGACTTAGTACTGAAACAAAGGGTAAGCATGTGGGCACGATTATCTTAAATAGGGATTGATCTTACTGCCGTTTCAAAAATTGTCGTTGTCAGTTGATGAGGAACAATTGTCGGCCTCGATCTATGGAGCTAACACTTTTAGGAAAAATTTCTCCATCGTCCATGGTAAACAGCAGTAAACCGATTAGCATTGCAAGCATTAACGTATACAGCAGGCGTAGACAGACCTAGTATAATATGTATATAGTAAGTCGCTCTACGCCTGTTGTATATGGTAATGCATGCAATGCTATAAACCGATACACTCACTGAATGTAAACAACTCTATTGACGTCACCAAAGATGCCAAATCCACGGGGAGATAAGTCATGTATAGCTTTTAACATTGGTTGTTCGAGGCCCATGTTTTTTTTAAATTCAATAAAATATTAAATTATCAGTAAAACTTAATTTTTGTGGTCTTAGGTTATTTACAGGAATTCTCTAAATCCCCTTTTTAAAACAATAAACCCGGTTTTAGCCCCATTACATTTGATCTTTAAATTTTAGACTGGCAACAACGGGCCACCATAGATATGAAAATCTATATCAAGATATAAACTCAGACTTGACTAGGGTGGTTCCGAGTTTTCACCAGAGCTTCTAGCTGGGCGAATGTTTCTAACCTAGTGACAGAGCCAAACGTTAACATTACGACATGTCTACTGATGCCAGAGAAGTCAATCTTCATATTCGAGACCGCAAAGGGAGGTAAGCATGTGGCCACGATTGGATTTGCCAATCTGAAATGCAATCGAAACAGAGAAGTTAATCTTCGTATACAAGACTTAGTACTGAAACAAAGGGTAAGCATGTGGGCACGATTATCTTAAATAGGGATTGATCCTACTGTCGTTTCTTTGAGATATCAACGTGGAAAGCCTGGACATAAAGGGATCGCAAGGTTTAAAGAGTCGTATCGTGGCATTCTTTACTCTACACCCAGGGGGGTTATCATTCATATATTACGATACCATTCACCAGGCAAGGAAGCCAGACTCAACATTGTTTAAACTGAACTGCATTTACAGTGTTGTAAAATATGCGTATCATTTAACTTTTTACAATTACATGTACCCATAACAAATGTGAAATTTTATAGTGAAAAACAACGATGTAATTAATAAATGCACATTTTTTTTATTTCTTTATTGACCCATATTATGAAATAAAAACATCTAAAAATTTTTAGAACACATAGAGTCAGAGTGGCTAGTATGGGAGAGTGGCTTCCCCTTCAGGAACTCTTCGGGTTAGCTTTACCGAGTGGCTTGTTTTCTAATCGGATTACACGATGATGTCAAGCTTCTGATAATAGTGGGGACGTTTTGGGTTTAATAGTGGGGACGTTCTGGGTTGACTTGGGGACGTTTTGAGTGGGGACGTTTTGGGACGATTCGGGTGGTGTTCGCCGATCCGACAACGTTCTTTTTTCAGTTTGTTGTTGTTGTTGTAAAACATATGGCATGAGCGGGTAGATCAAACTTTTGGTGCGAACTAAAATCTTCATATGGATTATTGTTAACAGATTTGCCAAGATGGAAATCCAAGCCATTTCGTGGATACCAGTGATCCCAAAACTTTAGTTGGATGAGATTTGTGAACTGTGCCCTGTCAGATGCTGAGCAAAATCTCCCGGCAAAATCTCAAAATCATCTGATGCCGTGATGGAGTGTATACTATACCGTATACGGTTCTGTAGTTTGAAAATCAGGCAAGTTTCTAAAAATATTATGTATTTCTCATACCTGCAATATTCTATATAATTGGTAAATGCAACGAATAAACAACTTAGTTGGAAAGAAGTTGATGAATATTTTTAAAAGATGAGATGATTGTGTAGAATTTAACTTTCAAATTCAACTAAGAGACTAAGAGTTTAAGATACTCTTAATATGTCTGTAGGTGAAAATTCACTGCCCTTCGCCCTTTATGTGAACCTGTAATGTGTAAGGCATAATAGTGGCGAAAACCCAAAATAGGCTACTAGTATTTTTAGTAGTAACACGAAAAACAGCAGACAATTTTATGTATTTTTTCCAGATATCAGAAGTTAGGAACTTTGTATTTGTGCAACAATTTGAAAGTTTAGGCGTCATTTTGTGTTTTTAATTTGAAATTGAAAATTTGATTTATTAGTTACCTGCAATGTAAACAAATTGTGAGCTTGCAGGGCATGTGCACTAGTTCGAGAATGATTTGAACTGTGTAAGCGCGCTAACTGTACAAAATTATTATCTGAAAAATAAGGAAGACAAAAAGCCTGCCCATAAATGTGAGATTGTAAACAAACACAAAAAAGATCTGAACTGAGTAATCAAACAAAGGCTACATGTATTTCTTAACACTTCCATACATAAATTGCCAACCCTGGAATCACTAAGAAAATTCTTATTAACACTTCACTAAAGCAATAACGAATATTTTTTTTTATGATTTTTCATTCAATTCACGAACAAAATAAGAAAATGTCTCCAAAATCGTTAAATTTGTCAGTTTTATGTTTGTTAATAATCACAGAATAAGGCTGTCAGTACAGTCAATAAACTAATAGAAATCTCGGAGTTATATATTTAAATGATGTTGAAAACTTTTCGGTGTGGATAATTGAAACAGACAAGTTGTATGAACCCTGTTGATCAATGTTTCAACTTATTTATCGAAACAATTTTCTCTCTGTTGTAGTCGAAACTTTGTATTGCTGTGGTCAGTATCCTGATGTTCAATTTGTGACAAATCTGTTATTGGTAAAGGTTAAATATAGCAAGAAAGATCATCTAGCTGACAATATTATGACTCCTTTATCAGAGAAAACCACCTATATCAGAACTCACTCAGGAGAAAAAGTATTTCAGTGTACAATGTGTGATTACAGATCTAGTTTTAAGAGTGATCTAACCAGACATATCAGAACACATACAGGAGAACAACCTTTTCTGTGTACAATGTGTGATTACAGATGTAGTAGGAAGAGTTCTCTAACCAACCATATGAGAACACATACAGGAGAACAACCTTTTCAGTGCACAATGTGTGATTACAGATGTAGTGTGAAGAGTTCTCTATCCAGGCATATCAGAACACATACAGGAGAACAAACTTTTCAGTGTACAATGTGTGATTACAGATGTGGTGGTAAGGGTGATCTAACCAGACATATCAGAACACATACAGGAGAACAACCTTTTCTGTGTACAATGTGTGATTACAGATGTAGTGTGAAGAGTTCTCTAACCAAACATATCAGAACACATACAGGAGAACAACCTTTTCAGTGTACAATGTGTGATTACAGATGTAGTGTGAAGAGTTATCTAACCAAACATATCAGAACACATACTGGAGAAAAACCGTTTCATTGTACTTTGTGTGATTACAGATGTAGTGAGAAGAGTTCTCTAACCACCCATATCAGAACACATACAGGAGAACAACCATTTCAGTGTACTATGTGTGATTACAGATGTCGTCAGAAGGGTTCTCTAACCAAACATATCAGAACACATACAGGAGAAAAACCTTTTCAGTGTACAATGTGTGATTACAGATGTAGTAGGAAGAGTAACCTAACCAAACATATCAGAACACATACTGGAGAACAACCTTTTCAGTGTACAATGTGTGATTACAGATGTAGTGTGAAGAGTTCTCTAACCAAACATATCAGAACACATACAGGAGAAAAACCGTTTCAGTGTAAAATGTGTAATTACAGATGTAGTCAGAAGAATAATCTAACCGCCCATATCAGAACACATACTGGAGAACAACCTTTTCAGTGTACAATGTGTGATTACAGATGCAGTCAGAAGGGTGATCTAACCAGACATATCAGAACACACACAGGGGAACAACCTTTTCAGTGTACAATGTGTGATTACAGATGTAGTGTGAAAAGTTCTCTGACCAAACATATCAGAAGACACACTGGAGAAAAACCTTTTCAGTGTACAATGTGTGATTACAGATGTAGTCAGAATGGACATCTAACCATCCATATCAGAACACATGCAGGAGAATAACCTTTTCACTGTACAATGTGTGATTATAGATGTAGTCAGAATGGACATCTAACCATCCATATCAGAACACATGCAGGAGAATAACCTTTTCAGTGTACAATGTGTGATTACAGATGTAGTCAGAATGGACATCTAACCATCCATATCAGAACACATGCAGGAGAATAACCTTTTCTGTGTACAATGTATGATTACAGATGTAGTCAGAATGGACATCTAACCATCCATATCAGAACACATGCAGGAGAATAACCTTTTCACTGTACAATGTGTGATTACAGATGTAGTCAGAATGGACATCTAACCATCCATATCAGAACACATGCAGGAGAATTTATAACCTTTTCACTGTACAATGTGTGATTACAGATGTAGTCAGAATGGACATCTAACCATCCATATCAGAACACATGCAGGAGAATAACCTTTTCACTGTACAATGTGTGATTACAGATGTAGTCAGAATGGACATCTAACCATCCATATCAGAACACATGCAGGAGAATAACCTTTTCACTGTACAATGTGTGATTACAGATGTAGTCAGAATGGACATCTAACCATCCATATCAGAACACATGCAGGAGAATAACCTTTTCACTGTACAATGTGTGATTATAGATGTAGTCAGAATGGACATCTAACCATCCATATCAGAACACATGCAGGAGAATAACCTTTTCAGTGTACAATGTGTGATTACAGATGTAGTCAGAATGGACATCTAACCATCCATATCAGAACACATGCAGGAGAATAACCTTTTCAGTGTACAATGTGTGATTACAGATGTAGTGTGAAGAGTTCCCTAACCATCCATATCAGAACACATACAGGAGAATAACCTTTTCACTGTACAATGTGAGATTAGTGAATAAAGGTGTGTCTAGAAAGAAGATTTAATTTTACATTATAAAACATTTTTCAAAAAGGATTCTGAATTAAATGCTTCAACTAATAGCGATAGCAATGAAATTGTTTGGGACAATGAGATTTCTTTAACTTCTTTCTTTAAAATGTTTGTATTTTAGATACATTTCTTATTAAGGACTTTTAGATAATTTTATGAATTCAGCTCACTTTCCAACAATTTAACTAAATATCAAACAATTTCAATTACTGTAGTTCAAATTTACAGAGCTTTTCAGAGCAGCTGTATTTTTTACTCGAGTTGCCAGGTCTTGCCCAAAGTGCCAGGTTTCCTCCCCCACTTAACCTGGTAACGCCGCCATATGTCCGAAATAATTTTGAATGCGGCGTAAAACACCTATCAATCAATCAGAGCAGCTTTAATATCTGATGAGACCCGGGGCTCGTTTCACAAATGATGTGCATCACAAAAGAAGCCTTGTTGCCACTGGATACCATAGTGAAGTGATACGACGTCATGGTAACAGAGATTGATCTTACTTTGCGACGGCTTCGTGAAACGATCACCAGATGCTGGTAAAAGCTTATGAAACCTACAAGCAATCTAAAAAAGGAATTGATCCTACTGCCATTCGTTGAGATCTCGTGTATAAGATCACGTAGAATGGCACGAGATCTCGATTGATCTACAAGTGGTTCTACATGAGGCATCGGCCTGTTTAGTTGGGTTTTGCTTGACAAATGTAGTAGTCTGTTTTGGCAACCGCAAATAAAGTTATTTTCTATACAAAATATTTTTCTATCAATCTAATATTTTCTACTTATTTACAATTTTAATTAAAAAACATGCTTATGAACATAATGAATTGCGTTCTTGTGTTTTTTCTATTTAGTTAGTTATTAGTGTAGGCTATGTCTGGTCTATATCTCAACTTTTTTAGAAGGTCAAAATAACAGTATTCTAGATTCCTATTTCAGGAATTAGACTAATGTCAGAAAGACAGTTTGATCTTTCTTTTTCTTTCAAACAGCTTGGATTTCTCCGTTGTATTTGACATGTGCTGGACTAGCCTAGCAAGCATTACTATATCCCGCAGGCGTATAGGACTATATACAGTTGCTGTATACTTACCGTATATGGTAATGCTAGTGGCCGACTGTCCGAGGCACACAAAACCGATTCAATGTTTATGACCGACTACGAAATTATCTCACCGGCTGTCTGGCATTTCGACAACTGTGACCCAACCAAACATAATCCAGCTTTTCGACAATCTATAATAAGAAGTTTCCCTAATTGTTAAGTCCAGATCTAACCTCTATGGCCAATGGTCGACATTTTTATCCATTGGAATGGAGTTGGAGAGGTCGATTGATCATGTGACTTATAAAGTATTCGACAAAACATCATGGATTTTTACCTGGTATTTGTTCGCAATCTACGAGCCTTTTTATACGCCCGACTTAAAAAAAGTCGGTCGTATTATGGTATCACCAGCGCCGTCCGTCCGTCCGTCCGTCCGGCCGTCCGTCCCGGATTCCCTTCCGCTCCATAACTTAAAGAGTTTTGATCTAATCTTTACAATTCTTTCACAACATATACTTTGTGGGTAGAACGTGTGTCATGAACCATTTATGACATCTTCGATTGCATAATGTGGCTTCTACATTGTGTAGTATTCTGTCTTAGTCTATATCTTCGTTCCCTTCCGCTCCATAACTTGAAGAGTTTTGATCCGATCTTTAAAATTTTTTTACAACATATACTCTAGGGGTAGAAGGTGTGTCATGAACCATTAAGAACATTGTCCATTGCATAATGTGGCTTCTACATTGGATTATGTAATATTCTGTCTTTGTCTATATCTACGTTCCCTTCCGCTCCATAACTTGAAAAGTTTTTATCCGATCTTTACAATTTTTTTTACAACATATAGTTTAGGGGTAGAAGGTGTGTCATGAACCATTCAGGACATTGTCAATTGCATAATATGACTTCTACATTTGATTATGTAATATTCTGTCTTAGTCTATATCTTCGTTCCTTTCCGCTCCATAACTTGAAGAGTTTTGATCCGATCTTGACGATTCTTTCAGAGTATATACCTTATGGGCAGACGGTGTTTCACGTACCATTTCTGACATCACGTGTTGCATAATATGGCAGCCCTATTGGATTATGTAATATTCCCTTTCGGCTCTAGAACTCCTTTCGTTTTGATATAATCTCTCCAATTCTTTTAGAGTATATATACCTTATAGGTAGATGATGTGTCGCATACCAAATTTGATTTGGTACACATATTTTTTGTCTGTTTTCAAAAGTTTTTTTATCAGAAATGTGTACCTGATGTTAAATATATATATATATTAATATATATATATCAATGCTTTTTTTAGTACACTTGGTCCAGAGTAATACTGGAAGCCAATTAATTTATACATTCTGAGACTGTTTTCTTGGATAGTTAAATGTGCACCATAATAACAAAAAAAAAACCATTTTCCCACTTTATTACCCATCTGGTATTTATCAGAGTGGCTGTTGAAATAGAGATAAGGGGACAATGACATCTGAACTGAAGTACACACACAAGGTTTGTATATTTACACACCATCATATCAGTGGTCAGCCTGAAGATTGTTTGCTTTGTAATAAAACTTACAGCCAAGTCCAATAGAACAGTGTCCCAGTCAAAACTGTTAAAATTCAAGAATTGTAAGCTACATGTATTGTATTGATTGCTCCTTCCCAATTATGGAACATAACAGCAATGTCAAAACAGCCACAATATTTCAGTTTTTGCAATTAAAATGTGATTGAAATTAGCTGAACAGATAATATATGTGTACTATAACGTACTGGTATTTAGTTGCAGCTTCATCAAATTCAGAAAAGAAAATCTTCTAATTCGAATTGATGAAATTAAAACAAATTTTATATTAAATGTAAAGTTGTTAATCGTAGCGGTTCGACTTTGCCACGGCGGGCGTATGTTGAGTTTACTAAAACTCTTGTTATTACTCTCTTAGCAAGAGCTATCGTTAGTTACATAGAATAATTCAAACACTGTGAAACTCTCTTTCAGCGTGGGTTCCATACAAATGATAAAAAATGAAGACATCACCACGTCGTTAGTTGTTTCGGAACAACACAAACTTTCGACACCAATACCGGTGTCTTCGTCAAGTTGGATCCGTCCATGGATTGATTGATTGATGTTTAATTATACGCCAGTGTTGGTGATTGTGTGTGCGTGGGGGTGGGGGGTTGGGGGGGGGGGGCTACTTGCTCGACGTGTTTAGGTCTGAGCTCACTCAGCAGAACAACCGCCTGTGTCGTGCTGGTAGACTATAGGTCTGCCGACAGAACCGCCTTTGTCGTGCTGGTAGACTATAACTCTACCGACAGAACCGCCTGTGACGTGCTGGTAGACTATAGTTCTACCGACAGAACCGCCTGTGTCGTGCTGGTAGACTATACCTCTATCGACAAAACCGCCTGTGTTGTGCTGGTAGTCTATAGTTCTGCCGACAGAACCGCCTTTGTCGTGCTGGTAGACTATAACTCTACCGACAGAACCGCCTGTGACGTGCTGGTAGACTATAGTTCTACCGACAGAACCGCCTGTGTCGTGCTGGTAGACTATACCTCTATCGACAAAACCGCCTGTGTTGTGCTGGTAGTCTATAGTTCTGCCGACAGAACCGCCTGTGTCGTGCTTATAGACTATAGTTCCGCCGACATAGACAATGGGTGCTTGTTTCTGACGACGTACAGTGTTTCAGAGCATTGCATGTCCCTTATCATAGCTCTGCTTAACCACATGCTCCTGCTTGGACTAAATTGTAACCTCCTGGAATGTTGTACCTGTTTTTTTCTGGGTTCCACGTGATATTTGTTTCTCAAAGCATTTTACTCTACAGATTGCATTGAATATTGTTAAAACTTGATGAGGATGATTACTATCAAATGATGATGGGGATATCCTGTTTGTAAATAAACTTCTGTCTGTTCTTAGACTATTTCCACTTTACGTATATATCATTGATAAATCTTCTGCGGGACCGGGGGGATACGGGCCGGCATCTTCTTATGACTCTTGTTTTATTATTTTATTGACTTTTCGTTTTTCATTTTGTTTTTGTTATTCTTTTAATTTTGTTTTCGTTTGACATTTATTTTGATTTATTATGATATAGGCCTATATGTACTTTTTTCATCACTTTGTGTTCTATTTTGTATGTAACTTTAATTGATTTCGTTTTATTTTGTATATATTGCGGGGTTTTAAGTTGGTTTTTGTATTTGTTTATAATTAATATTTTGATTTCGATTATTCTCCCCCCCCCCCTCCCTTTTTTTCTATTATTTTAAAGGTGAAATATACATATTTCATTTAAATCTGGAACGAATTGCTCCTACACTATCTTTATGCTCGTGGCTGTTAGCCAGCTACAAGCTTTTGTCTTGTATCAGGCTTTTTTTTTTTAATTTTTAATGAAATAACTCGATCAAGCCTGTAAATTCTTGAAATCTGAGAATCAAAATAAATACATGGTCGGACTCAGTTCCCATCATTTCCCGAAAGATGAAGATCTTAGGAAAAAACTTGTTACCCTGAAGATGAATTAAACGGGCGGATTTTATCCCAACTCAACATTCCGTCGTCTGCTTTGCCGGATGCGTTATTGGCAGTCGGCTCATGCATATATATACGGGTGTGAAAAATTGTCGTTGTCAGTTGATGAGGAACAATTGTCGGCCTCTATGGAGCTAACACTTTTAGGAAAAATTTCTC
Source organism: Lepidochitona cinerea (assembly GCA_963971465.1). Lineage (NCBI taxonomy): Eukaryota > Metazoa > Mollusca > Polyplacophora > Chitonida > Tonicellidae > Lepidochitona > Lepidochitona cinerea. The sequence goes on from OZ020565.1 coordinate 940,205, forward strand.
CATCGTCCATGGTAAACAGCAGTAAACCGATTAGCATTGCAAGCATTAACGTATACAGCAGGCGTAGACAGACCTAGTATAATATGTATATACTAAGTCGCTCTACGCCTGTTGTATATGGTAATGCATGCAATGCTATAAACCGATACGCTCACTGAATGTAAACAACTCTATTGACGTCACCAAAGATGCCAAATCCACGGGGAGATAAGTCATGTATAGCTTTTAACATTGGTTGTTCGAGGCCCATGTTTTCTAAAGTTCAATAAAAAATTAGATTATCAGTAAAACTTAATTTTTGTGGTCTTAAGTTAATTACAGGAACCCTCTAAATCCCTTTTTTTAAACAATAAACCCGGTTTTAGCCCCATTACATCTGATCTTTAAATTTTAGACTGGCAACAATGGGCCACCATAGAGAGACCGAGTTCTAATGCAAAGGGAGGTAAGCATGTGGGCACGATTGAATTTGCCAATCTAAAATGGAATCGAAACAGAGAAGTTAATCTTCGTATACAAGACTTAGTACTGAAACAAAGGGTAAGCATGTGGGCACGATTATCTTAAATAGGGATTGATCCTACTGCCGTTTCTTTGAGATATCAACGTGGAAAGCCTAGACATAAAGGGATGCCGATCCGACAACGTTCTTTTTTCAGTTTGTTGTTGTTGTAAAACATATGGCATGAGCGGGTAGATCAAACTTTTGGTGCGAACTAAAATCTTCATATGGATTATTGTTAACAGATTTGCCAAGATGGAAATCCAAGCCATTTCTTGGATACCAGTGATCCCAAAACTTTAGTTGGATGAGATTTGTGAACTGTGCCCTGTCAGATGCTGAGCAAAATCTCCCGGCAAAATCTCAAAATCATCTGATGCCGTGATGGAGTGTATACGGTACTGTAGTTTGAAAATCAGGCAAGTTTCTAAAAATATTGTGTATTTCTCATACCTGCAATATTCTATATAATTGGTAAATGCAATGAATAAAGAACATAGTTGGAAAGAAGTTGATGAATTTTTTTAAAAGATGAGATGATTGTGTAGAATTTAACTTTCAAATTCAACTAAGAGTTTAAGATAGGCCTACTCTTAATATGTCTGTAGGTGAAAATTCACCGCCCTTCGCCCTTTATGAGAACCTGTAATGTGTAAGGCATAATAGTGGCGAAAACCCAAAATACTAGTATTTTTAGTAGTAACACGAAAAACAGCAGACTATTTTCTGTATTTTGTCCAGATATCAGAAGTTAGGAACTTTGTATTTGTGCCACAATTTGAAAGTTAAGCGTCAGTTTGTGTTTTTAATTTGAAATTGAAAATTTGATTTATTAGTTACCTGCAATGTAAACAAATTGTGAGCTTGCAGGGCATGTGCACTAGTTCGAGAATGATTTGAACTGTGTAAGCGCGCTAACTGTACAAAATTATTATCTGAAAAATAAGTAAGACAAAAAGCCTGCCCATAAATGTGAGATTGTAAACAAACACAAAAAAGATCTGAACTGAGTAATCAAACAAAGGCTACATGTATTTCTTAACACTTCCATACATACATTACCAACCCTGGAATCACTAAGGAAATTCTTATTAACACTTCACACGCAATAACTAATAATTTTTTTTATGATTTTTCATTCAATTCACGAACAAAATAAGAAATTGTCTCCAAAATCGTTAAATTTGTCAGTTTTATAATTGTTAATAATCACAGAATAAGGCTGTCAATAAACTAATAGAAATCTTGGAGTATTATATTTAAATGATGTTGAAAACTTTTCGGTGCGGACAATTGAAACAGACCAGTTGTATGAACCCTGTTGATCAATGTTTCAACTTATTTATCGAAACAATTTTCTCTCTGTTGTAGTCGAAACTTTGTATTGCTGTGGTCAGTATACTGATGTTCAATTTGTGACAAATCTGTTATTGGTAAAGGTTAAATATAGCAAGAAAGATCATCTAGCTGACAATATTATGACTCCTTTATCAGAGAAAACCACCTATATCAGAACTCACTCAGGAGAAAAAGTATTTCAGTGTAAAATTTGTGATTACAGATTTAGTCAGAAGAGTAATCTAACAACGCATATCAGAACACATACAGGAGAACAACCTTTTCAGTGTACTATGTGTGATTACAGATGTAGTTTGAAGTGTTCTCTAATCCAACATATGAGAACACATACAGGAGAAAAACCTTTTCAGTGCACACTGTGTGATTACAGATGTAGTCAGAAAAGTCATCTAACCAAACATATCAAAAGACATACAGGAGAAAAACCTTTTCAGTGTACAATGTGTAATTACAGATGTAGTGTGAAGAGTAATCTAACCACCCATATCAGAACACATACAGGAGAACAACCTTTTCAGTGTACTATTTGTGATTACAGATGTGGCATAAGCATAATCTAACCAGATATATGAGAACTCATACAGGAGAACAACCTTTTCAGTGTACAATGTGTGATTACAGATCTAGTGGTAAGGGTGATCTAACCAGACATATCAGAACACATACAGGAGAAAAACCTTTTCAGTGCATAATGTGTGATTACAGATGTAGTCAGAAGGGTTCTCTAAGCATACATATCAGAACACATACAGGAGAACAACCTTTCCAGTGTACAATGTGTGATTACAGATGTAGTTTGAAGTTTTCTCTAACCAGACATATCAGAAAACATACAGGAGAACAACCTTTCCAGTGTACAATGTGTGATTACAGATGTAGTGTGAAGGATTCTCTAACCATACATATCAGAACACATACAGGAGAACAACCTTTTCGGTGTACAATGTGTGATTACAGATGTAGTCAAAAGGGTGATGTAACCAAACATATCAGAACACATACAGGAGAACAACCTTTTCAGTGTACAATGTGTGATTACAGATGTAGTGTGAAGAGTTCTCTAACCAGACATATCAGAAAACATACAGGAGAAAAACCATTTCAGTGTACAATGTGTGATTACAGATGTGGTGTGAAGAGTTCTCTAACCAAACATATCAGAACACATACTGGAGAACAACCTTTTCAGTGTACAATGTGTGATTACAGATGTAGTGTGAAGAGTTCTCTAACCATCCATATGAGAACACATACAGGAGAACAACTTTTTCAGTGTACAATGTGTGATTACAGATGTAGTGTGAAGAGTTCTCTAACCAAACATATCAGAACACATACATGAGAACAACCTTTTTAGTGTACAATGTGTGATTACAGATGTAGTGTGAAGAGTTCTCTAACCAAACATATCAGAACACATACAGGAGAACAACCTTTTCAGTGTACAATGTGTGATTACAGATGTAGTCAAAAGAGTTTTCTATCCAAACATATCAGAACACATACAGGAGAACAACCGTTTGTTTCAGTGTACAATGTGTGATTACAGATGTAGTCAGAAGAGTTTTCTATCCAAACATATCAGAACACATACAGGAGAACAACCTTTTTAATGTACAATGTGTGATTACAGATGTGGTGTGAAGAGTTCTCTAACCAAACATACCAGAACTCATGCAGGAGAAAAACAATTTTCGGTGTACAATGTGTGATTACAGATGTAGTGAGAAGAGTTTTCTAACAGAACATATCAGAACACATACAGGAGAGAAACTTTTTCACTGTACAATGTGTGATTACAGATGTAGTGTGAAGAGTTCTCTAACCACCCATATCAGAACTCATACAGGAGAACCACCTTTTCAGTGTACACTGTGGGATAACTGATTACAGTGCGTCTAGAAAGAAGATGTAATTTTACATTATAAAACATTTGATTGATCTCACTTTGCGACGGCTACCTGAAACGATCACCAGCTGCTGGTAAAAGCTAATGAAACCTACAAGCAATATAAAAAAGGAATTGATCCTACTGCCATTCGTTGAGATCTCGTGTATAAGATCACGTAGAATGGCACGAGATCTCGATTGATCTACAAGTGGTTCTACATGAGGCATCTGCCTGTTTAGTTGGGTTTTACTTGACAAATGTAGTAGTCTGTTTTGGCAACCGCAAAGAAAGTTATTTTCTATACAAAATATTTTTCTATCAATCTAATATTTTCTACTTATTTACAATTTTAATTAAAAAACATGCTAATGAACAACATGAATTGCGTTCTTGTGGTTTTTCTATTTAGTTAGTTATTAGTGTAGGCTATGTCTGGTCTATATCTCAACTTTTTTAAAAGGATAAAACAACAGTATTCTAGCTTCCTATTTTAGGAATTAGACTAAAGTCAGAAAGACAGTTCTTTCAAACAGCCTGGATTTCTCCGTTGTATTTGACATGTGCTGGACTAGCCTGGCAAGCATTACTATATCCCACAGGCGTATAGTACTATATACAGTTGCTGTATACTTACCGTATATGGTAATGCTAGTGGTCGACTGTCTGTGTAACACTTGACGAAGACACCGGCACAGGTGTCGAAAGCTCGTGTTGTTCAAAAACAACTGACGACGTGGTGATGTCTTAATTTCTTATCATAAGTAGACTAAAATTCTGCCGACAGAACCGCCTGTGTCGTGCTGGTTTACCGTAGCTCTCCCGACAGAGCCGCCTGTGTCGTGCTGGTAGACTATAGCTCTACCGAGAGAACCGCCTGTGTCGTGCTGGTAGACTATAGTTTTGCCGATAGAACCGCCTGTGTCGTGCTGGTAGACTATAGTTCTGCCGACAGAACCGCCTGTGTCGTGCTGGTAGACTATAGCTCTACCGACAGAACCGCTTGTGTCATGCTGGTAGACTATAGCTCTACCGACAGAACCGCCTGTGTCGTGCTTGTAGACTATAGTTCTGCTGACAGAACCGCCTGTATCGCGCTGGTAGACTATATTTCTGCCGACAGAACCGCCTGTGTCGTGCTGGTTTACTATAGCTCTACCCACAGAGCCGCCTGTGTCGTGCTGGTAGACTATAGCTCTACCGACGGAACCGCCTGTGTCGTGCTGGTAGACTATAGCTCTACCGACAGAACCGCCTGTGTCGTGCTTGTAGACTATAGTTCTGCCGACAGAACCGCCTGTGTCACGCTGGTAGACTATATTTCTGCCGACAGAACCGCCTGTGTCGTGCTGGTTTACTATAGCTCTACCCACAGAGCCGCCTGTGTCGTGCTGGTAGACTATAGCTCTACCGACGGAACCGCCTGTGTCGTGCTGGTAGACTATAGTTCTACCGACAGAACCGCTTGTGTCATGCTGGTAGACTATAGCTCTACCGACAGAACCGCCTGTGTCGTGCTTGTAGACTATAGTTCTGCCGACAGAACTGCCTGTGTCGCGCTGGTAGACTATATTTCTGCCGACAGAACCGCCTGTGTCGTGCTGGTTTACTATAGCTCTACCCACAGCGCCGCCTGTGTCGTGCTGGTAGACGATAGCTCTAAGGACGGAACCGCCTGTGTCGTGCTGGTAGACTATAATTCCGCCGACAGAACCGGTTTTTATCGGATTTTTTTAACTTTGTAGACCTGATAGATATCATGCAAGGATATGCATCTCTTATTTTGGTTTCGCTGTTTTTATTTTTTTTAGAGTAACTTCCCTTTTCCGACTGTATATGAAAAAATGGAGAGTTGTTGCTTGTCATCGCATCTCCTCCCACTGTTTTTCCCAGATTTTTTTTAAAACTTGGGGGACATCCTGGATATCAATGGAGGTAGTGCACCTATTTTGGCTGGGCTGTTTCATTATTTTCAGAGTTACTGTCCCTTTTCAACAGTATGGAGGACAAAGACAATGGATGCTTGTCGTCGCATCTCCTCCCACGGATATTTTCGAAAATTGGTGGACATGCTGAATATCATGCGAGGATGTGCACCTCCTATGTTGGTTGCTCTGGTTTCATTATTTTCAGAGTAATTGTCCTTTTCCGGCAGTATTTGAAGACATAGACAATGGGGGCTTCTTTCTGACAACGTACAGTGTTTCAGAGCATTGCATGCCCCTTATCATAGCTCTATTTAACCACATGCTCCTGCTTGGACTAAATTGTAACCTCCTGGAATGTTGTACCTGTTTTTCTTTCTGGGTTCCACCTGATATTGGTTTCTCAAAGCATTTTACTCTATAGATTGCATTGAATATTGTTAAAACTTGATGAGGATGATTACTATCAAATGAGGATGGGGATATCCTGTTTGTAAAGAAACTTCTGTCTGTTCTTAGACTATTTCCACTTTACGTATATATCATTGATAAATCTTCTGCGGGACCGGGGGGATACGGACCGGCATCTTCTTATGACTCTTGTTTTATTATTTTATTGACGTTTCGCTTTTCATTTTGTTTTTGTTATTCTTTTAATTTTGTTTTCGTTTGGCATTTATTTAGATGTAATATGACATAGGCCTATATATACTTTTTTTCGTCACTTTGTGTTTTATTTTGTATGTAACTTTAATTGATTTCGTTTTATTTTGTATATATTGCGGGGTTTTAAGTTGGTTTTTTGTATTTGTTTATAATTAATATTTTGATTTCGATTATCCCCCCCCCCCTCCCCCTTTTATTTTCTATTATTTTAAAGCCGCATGAGCTGTCAAAATTCACAATTTTTTCATAGTTTCTGATCCTCACGACAGTAAGAGGATTTGAAGGCCATCGAAAAACTAAATGATTGGCGTTGGAATGAGGAAAATCGATACAATATGTGGCTTGTACGAACCGAAAACGTGTCCGAAAAGTAAACAAAATTTAAATAACCTGGACGACCATTCATTCATTCTAAGGCAAAGTTAGTTTAAAACAATACTTTATCGTACATTTTCGAGACTAGAAGCACTAAAAAGCTTCTGAATTATACGTCTTGAGAAAAATAGCCAATTATTTCAACGTTCTGTTTTAACGTCAAAATATCAACATTTTGGCAGCTCATGCCCCTTTAAAGGTGAAATATACATATTTTATTTAAATCTGGAACGAATTGCTCCTACAATATATTTATGCTCGTGGCTGTTAGCCAGCCACAAGCTTTTGTCTCGTATCAGGCTTTTTTTTAAATTTTTAATGAAATAACTCAAGCCTGTAAATTCTTGAAATCTGAGAATCAAAATGAATACATGGTCGGACTCAGTTTCCATCATTTCCCGAAAGATGAAGAACTTACGAAAAAAATGGTTAGCCTGAAGATGAAATAAACGGGCGGATTTTATCCCAACTCAACATTCCATCGTCTGCTTCGCGGGATGCGTTATTGGCAGTCGGCTCATGCATATATATACGGGTGTGAAAATTGTCGTTGTTAGTTGATGAGGAACAATTGTCGGCCTCTATGGAGCTAACACTTTTAGGAAAAATTTCTCCATCGTCCATGGTAAACAGCAGTAAACTTTTTTAAAACAATAAACCCGGTTTTAGCCCCATTACATTTGATCTTTAAATTTTAGACTGGCAACAACGGGCCCCCATAGAAATGAAAATCTATATCAAGATATAAACTCAGACTTGACTAGGGTGGTTCCGAGTTTTCACCAGAGCTTCTAGCTGGGCAAATGTTTCTAACCTAGTGACAGAGCCAAACGTTAACATTACGACATGTTTACTGATGCCAGAGAAGTCAATCTTCATATTCGAGACCGAGTTCTAATGCAAAGGGAGGTAAGCATGTGGCCACGATTGGATTTGCCAATCTAAAATGGAATCGAAACAGAGAAGTTAATCTTCGTATACATGACTTAGTACTGAAACAAAGGGTAGGCATGTGGGCACGATTGTCTTAAATACGGATTGATCCTACTGCCGTTTCTTTGAGATATCAACGTGGAAAGCCTAGACATAAAGGGATGCCGATCCGACAACGTTCGTTTTGTTGTTGTTGTTGTAAAACATATGGCATGAGCGGGTAGATCAAACTTTTGGTGCGAACTAAAATCTTCATATGGATTATTGTTAACAGATTTGCCAAGATGGAAATCCAAGCCATTTCGTGGATACCAGTGATCCCAAAACTTTAGTTGGATGAAATTTGTGAACTGTGCCCTGTCAGATGCTGATCAAAATTTCCCGGCAAAATCTCAAAATCATCTATATAGTATGATATGATGGAGACTGTATACTATACGGTACTGTAGTTTGAAAAGCAGGCAAGTTTCTAAAAATATTGTGTATTTCTCATACCTGCAATATTCTATATAATTGGTAAATGCAATGAATAAAGAACATAGTTGGAAAGAAAATGATGAATTTTTTTAAAAGATGAGATAATTGTGTAGAATTTAACTTTCAAATTCAACTAAGACTAGTTTAATATACTCTTAATATGTCTGTAGGTGAAAATTCACTGCCCTTCGCCCTTTATGTGAACCTGTAATGTGTAAGGCATAATAGTGGCGAAAACCCAAAATACTAGTAACACGAAAAACAGCAGACAATTTTCTGTATTTTGTCCAGATATCAGAAGTTAGGAACTTTGTATTTGTGCCACAATTTGAAAGTTTATAGGCGTCATTTTGTGTTTTTAATGTGAAATTGAAAATTTGATTTATTAGTTACCTGCAATGTAAACAAATTGTGAGCTTGCAGGGCATGTGCACTAGTTCGAGAATGATTTGAACTGTGTAAGCGCGCTAACTGTACAAAATTATTATCTGAAAAATAAGGAAGACAAAAAGCCTGCCCATAAATGTGAGATTGTAAACAAACACAAAAAAGATCTGAACTGAGTAATCAAACAAAGGCTACATGTATTTCTTAACACTTCCAAACATAAATTATTAGCCCTGGAATCACTAAGAAAATTCTTATTAACACTTCACTGGAGCAATAACGAATAATTTCTTCATTTTTCATTTAATTCTCGAATAAAATAAGAAATTGTCTCAAATCGTTAAATTTGTCAGTTTTATATGTGTTAATAATCACAGAATAAGGCTGTCAGTACAGTCAATAAACTAGTAATATAAATCTTGGAGTATTATATTTAAATGATGTTGAAAACTTTTCGGTGCGGACAATTGAAACAGACCAGTTGTATGAACCCTGTTGATCAATGTTTCAACTTATTTATCGAAACAATTTTCTCTCTGTTGTAGTCGAAACTTTGTATTGCTGTGGTCAGTATCCTGATGTTCAATTTGTGACAAATCTGTTATTGGTAAATAAAGTGATGTTAAATATAGCAAAAAAGATCATCTAGCTGACAATATTATGACTCCTTTATCAGAGAAAACCACCTATATCAGAACTCACTCAGGAGAAAAAGTATTTCAGTGTACAATGTGTGATTACAGATCTAGTTTTAGGAGTGATCTAACAACGCATATCAGAACACATACAGGAGAACAACCTTTTCAGTGTAAAATGTGTGATTACAGATGTAGTTTGAAGGGTTCTCTAATCAAACATATGAGAACACACACTGGAGAAAAACCTTTTCAGTGCACACTGTGTGATTACAGATGTAGTCAGAAAAGTCATCTAACCAAACATATCAAAAGACATACAGGAGAAAAACCTTTTCAGTGTACAATGTGTATTTACAGATGTAGTGTGAAGAGTAATCTAACCACCCATATCAGAACACATACAGGAGAACAACCTTTTCAGTGCACAATGTGTGATTACAGATGTAGTGTGAAGAGTTCTCTATCCAGGCATATCAGAACACATACAGGAGAACAACCTTTTCAGTGTACAATGTGTGATTACAGATGTGGTGGTAAGGGTGATCTAACCAGACATATCAGAACACATACAGGAGAACAACCTTTTCTGTGTACAATGTGTGATTACAGATGTAGTGTGAAGAGTTCTCTAACCAAACATATCAGAACACATACAGGAGAACAACCTTTTCAGTGTACAATGTGTGATTACAGATGTAGTGTGAAGAGTTATCTAACCAAACATATCAGAACACATACTGGAGAAAAACCGTTTCATTGTACTTTGTGTGATTACAGATGTAGTGAGAAGAGTTCTCTAACCACCCATATCAGAACACATACAGGAGAACAACCATTTCAGTGTACTATGTGTGATTACAGATGTCGTCAGAAGGGTTCTCTAACCAAACATATCAGAACACATACAGGAGAAAAACCTTTTCAGTGTACAATGTGTGATTACAGATGTAGTAGGAAGAGTAACCTAACCAAACATATCAGAACACATACTGGAGAACAACCTTTTCAGTGTACAATGTGTGATTACAGATGTAGTGTGAAGAGTTCTCTAACCAAACATATCAGAACACATACAGGAGAAAAACCGTTTCAGTGTAAAATGTGTAATTACAGATGTAGTCAGAAGAATAATCTAACCGCCCATATCAGAACACATACTGGAGAACATCCTTTTCAGTGTACAATGTGTGATTACAGATGCAGTCAGAAGGGTGATCTAACCAGACATATCAGAACACACACAGGGGAACAACCTTTTCAGTGTACAATGTGTGATTACAGATGTAGTGTGAAAAGTTCTCTGACCAAACATATCAGAAGACACACTGGAGAAAAACCTTTTCAGTGTACAATGTGTGATTACAGATGTAGTCAGAATGGACATCTAACCATCCATATCAGAACACATGCAGGAGAATAACCTTTTCAGTGTACAATGTGTGGTTACAGATGTAGTCAGAATGGACATCTAACCATCCATATCAGAACACATGCAGGAGAATAACCTTTTCACTGTACAATGTGTGATTACAGATGTAGTCAGAATGGACATTTAACCATCCATATCAGAACACATGCAGGAGAATAACCTTTTCAGTGTACAATGTGTGATTACAGATGTAGTCAGAATGGACATCTAACCATCCATATCAGAACACATGCAGGAGAATAACCTTTTCAGTGTACAATGTGTGATTACAGATGTAGTCAGAATGGACATCTAAGCATCCATATCAGAACACATGCAGGAGAATAACCTTTTCATTGTACAATGTGTGATTACAGATGTAGTCAGAATGGACATCTAACCATCCATATCAGAACACATGCAGGAGAATAACGTTTTCAGTTTACAATGTGTGATTACAGATGTAGTCAGAAGGGTAATCTAACCACCCATATCAGAACGCATGCAGGAGAATAACCTTTTCACTGTACAATGTGTGATTACAGATGTAGTCAGAATGGACATCTAACCATCCATATCAGAACACATGCAGGAGAATAACCTTTTCAGTGTACAATGTGTGATTACAGATGTAGTCAGAATGGACATCTAACCATCCATATCAGAACACATGCAGGAGAATAACTTTTTCACTGTACAATGTGTGATTACAGATGTAGTCAGAATGGACATCTAACCATCCATATCAGAACACATGCAGGAGAATAACCTTTTCACTGTACAATGTGGGATTAGTGATTAAAGGTGTGTCTAGAAAGAAGATTTAATTTTACATTATAAAACATTTTTCAAAAAAGGATTCTGAATTAAATGCTTCAACTAATAGCGATAGCAATGAAATTGTTTGGGACAATGAGATTTCTTTAACTTGTCAATGTTTGTATTTTAGATACATTTTTGATTACAGATGTAGTCAGAATGGACATCTAACCATCCATATCAGAACACATGCAGGAGAATAACCTTTTCACTGTACAATGTGGGATTAGTGATTAAAGGTGTGTCTAGAAAGAAGATTTAATTTTACATTATAAAACATTTTTCAAAAAAGGATTCTGAATTAAATGCTTCAACTAATAGCGATAGCAATGAAATTGTTTGGGACAATGAGATTTCTTTAACTTGTCAATGTTTGTATTTTAGATACATTTCTTATTAAGGACTTTTAGATAATTTTATGAATTCAGCTCACTTTCCAGTATTTTAACTAAATATCAAACACTTTGAATTACTGTAGTTCAAATTTACAGAGCTTTTCAGAGCAGCTGTATTTTTTACTCGAGTTGCCAGGTCGTGCCCAAAGTGCCATTTTTCCTCCCCCACTTAACCTGGTAACGCCGCCATATGTGCGAAATAATTTTGAATGCGGCGTAAAACACCTATCAATCAATCAGAGCAGCTTTTATATCTGATGAGACCCGGGGCTCGTTTCACAAATCATGTGCATCACAAAAGAAGCCTTGTTGCCACTGGATACCATAGGGAAGAGATACGACGTCATGGTAGCAGAGATTGATCTTACTTTGCGACGGCTTCGTGAAACGATCACCAGCTGCTGGTAAAAGCTAATGAAACCTACAAGCAATCTAAAAAAGGAATTGATCCTACTGCCATTCGTTGAGATATTGTGTATAAGATCACGTAGAATGGCACGAGATCTCGATTGATCTACAAGTGGTTCTACATGAGGCATCTGCCTGTTTAGTTGGGTTTTACTTGACAAATATAGTAGTCTGTTTTGGCAACCGCAAAGAAAGTTATTTTCTATACAAAATATTTTTCTATCAATCTAATATTTTCTACTTATTTACAATTTTAATTAAAAAACATGCTAATGAACAACATGAATTCTTGTGGTTTTTCTATTTAGTTAGTTATTAGTGTAGGCTATGTCTGGTCTATATCTCAACTTTTTTAGAAGGTCAAAATAACAGTATTCTAGCTTCCTATTTCAGGAATTAGACTAATGTCAGAAAGACACTTTGATCTATCTTTTTCTTTCAAACAGCCTGGATTTCTCCGTTGTATTTGACATGTGCTGGACTAGCCTAGCAAGCATTACTATATCCCGCAGGCGTATAGTACTATATACAGTTGCTGTATACTTACCGTATATGGTAATGCTAGTGGCCGACTGTCTGAGGCACACAAAACCGATTCAATGTTTCTGACCGACTACGAAATTATCTCACCGGCTGTCTGGCATTTCGACAACTGTGACCCAACCAAACATAATCCAGCTTTTCGACAATCTATGATAAGAAGTTTCCCTAATTCTTAAATCCAGATCTAACCTCTATGACCAATGGTCGACACTTTTATCCTTTGGAATGGAGTTGGAGAGGTCGATTGATCATGTGATCATGGCTTTTTACCTGGTATTTGTTCGCAATCTACGAGCCTTTTTATTACTCTCTTAGCAAGAGCTATCGTTAGTTACATAGAATAATTCAAACACTGTGAAACTCTCTTTTAGCGTGGGTTCCATACAAATGATAAAAAAATGAAGACATCACCACGTCGTCAGTTGTTTCGGAACAACACAAGCTTTCGACACCAATACCGGTGTCTTCGTCAAGTGTTTTCTCAGTTGGTTCCGTCGATGGATTGTTTGATTGATGTTTAATTATACGCCAGTCTTGGTGATTGTGTGTGTGTTGGGGGGGGGGGGGGGGCTATTTGCCCGACGTGTTTAGGCCTGAGTGGCAGAACCGCATCTGCCGCGCTGGTAGACTATAGTTCTGCCGACAGAACCACCTGTGTCGTGCAGGTAGACTATAGTTCTACCGACATATCCGCCTGTGTCGTACTGATAGACTATAGTTCCGCCGAGAGAACCGCCTGTGTTGTGCTGGTAGACTATAGTTCTGCCGACAGAACCGCCTATGTCGTGCTGGTAGACTGTAGTTCTGCCGCCAGAACCGCCTGTGTTGTGCTGGTAGACTATAGTTCTGCCGACAGAACCGCGTGTGTTGTGCTGGTAGACTATAGTTCTGCCGACAGAACCGCCTGTGTCGTGCGGGTAGACTATAGTTCTGCCGACAGAACCGCCTGTGTCGTGCTGGTAGACTACAGCTCTACCGACAGAACCGCCTGTGTTGTGCTGGTAGACTATAGTTCTGCCGACAGAACCGCCTGTGTCGTGCTGGTAGACCATAGCTCTACCGACAGAACCACCTGTGTTGTGCTGGTAGACTATAGTTCTGCCGACAGAACCGCCTGTGTCGTGCTGGTAGACCATAGCTCTACCGACAGAACCGCCTGTGTCGTGCTGGTAGACTATAGTTCTGCCGACAGAACCGCCTATGTCGTGCGAGTAGATTATAGTTCTGCCGACAGAACCGCCTGTGTTGTGCTGGTAGACTATAGCTCTGCTGACAGAACTGCCTGTGTCGTGCTGGTTTACTATAGTTCTGCCGACAGAACCACCTGTGTTGTGCTGGTAGACTATAGTTTTGCCGACAGAACCGCCTGTGTCGTGTTGGTAGACTATAGTTCTGCCAACAGATCCGCCTGTGTCGTGCTGGTAGACCATAGTTCTGCCGGCTGAACCACCTATGTTGTGCTGGTTTACTATAGCTCTACCGACAGAACCGCCTGTGCCGCGCTGGTAGACTATAGTTCTGCCGACAGAACCGCCTGTGTCGTGCTGGTTGACTATAGCTCTACTGCCAAAGCCGCCTTTGTCATGCTGGTAGACTATAGCTCTACCGACATAACCGCCTGTGTCGTGCTGATAGACTATAGTTCCGCCGAGAGAACCGCCTGTGTCGTGCTGATAGACTATAGTTCCGCCGACATAGACAATGGGTGCTTCTTTCTGACGACGTACAGTGTTTTAGAGCATTGTATGCCCCTTATCATAGCTCTGCTTTACCACATGCTCCTACTTGGACTAAACTGTAACCTCCTGGAATGTTGTGCCTGTTTTTTTTCTGGGTTCCATTTTACGTACCTATCATTGATAAATCTTCTGCGGGACCGGGGGGGATACGGGCCGGCATCTTCTTATGACTCTTGTTTTATTATTTTATTGACGTTTCTCTTTTCATTTTGTTTTTGTCATTCTTTTAATTTTGTTTTCGTTTGACATCTATTTAGATGTATTATGATATAGGCCTATATATACTTTTTTTCGTCACTTTGTGTTCTATTTTGTATGTAACTTTAATTGATTTTGTTTTATTTTGTATATATTGCGGGGTTTTAAGTTGTTTTTTTGTATTTGTTTATAATTAATATTTTGATTTCGATTATTCTCCCCCCCCCCTCGCCCCTTTTATTTTCTATTATTTTAAAGGTGAAATATACATATTTTATTTAAATCTGGAACGAATTGCTCCTACAATATATTTATGCTCGTGGCTGTTAGCCAGCCACAAGCTTTTGTCTCGTATCAGGCTTTTTTTTTTTAATTTTTAATGAAATAACTCGATCAAGCCTGTAAATTCTTGAAATCTGAGAATCAAAATGAATACATGGTCGGACTCAGTTCCCATCATTTCCCGAAAGATGAAGATCTTAGGAAAAAACTTGTTACCCTGAAGATGAATTAAACGGGCGGATTTTATCCCAACTCAACATTCCATCGTCTGCTTTGCGGGATGCGTTATTGGCAGTCGGCTCATGTATATATATACGGGTGTGAAAAATTGTCGTTGTCAGTTGATGAGGAACAATTGTCGGCCTCTATGGAGCTAACACTTTTAGGAAAAATTTCTCCATCGTCATTGGTAAACAGCAGTAAACCGATTAGCATTGCAAGCATTAACGTATACAGCAGGCGTAGACCGACCTAGTATAATATGTATATACTAAGTCGCTCCACGCCTGTTGTATATGGTAATGCATGCAATGCTATAAACCGATACACTCACTGAATGTAAACAACTCTATTGACGTCACCAAAGATGCCAAATCCACGGGGAGATAAGCCATGTATAGCTATTAACATTGGTTGTTCAAGGTCCATGTTTTTTTAAATTCAATAAAATATTAAATTATCAGTAAAACTTAATTTTTGTGGTCTTAAGTTATTTACAGGAA
The DNA here is from genome assembly GCA_963971465.1 of Lepidochitona cinerea. NCBI lineage: Eukaryota > Metazoa > Mollusca > Polyplacophora > Chitonida > Tonicellidae > Lepidochitona > Lepidochitona cinerea. The sequence continues at coordinate 955,869 of OZ020565.1, forward strand.
TTCTCTAAATCCCCTTTTTTAAAACAATAAACCCGGTTTTAGCCCCATTACATTTGATCTTTAAATTTTAGACTGGCAACAACGGGCCCCCATAGAAATGAAAATCTATATCAAGATATAAACTCAGACTTGACTAGGGTGGTTCCGAGTTTTCACCAGAGCTTCTAGCTGGGCAAATGTTTCTAACCTAGTGACAGAGCCAAACGTTAACATTACGACATGTCTACTGATGCCAGAGAAGTCAATCTTCATATTCGAGACCGAGTTCTAATGCAAAGGGAGGTAAGCATGTGGGCACGAATGAATTTGCCAATCTGAAATGGAATCGAAACAGAGAAGTTAATCTTCGTATTTGAGACTTAGTACTGAAACAAAGGGTAGGCATGTGGGCACGATTGTCTTAAATAGGGATTGATCCTACTGTCGTTTCTTTGAAATATCAACGTGGAAAGCCTAGACATAAAGGGATGCCGATCCGACAACGTTCTTTTTGTTGTTGTTGTTGTAAAACATATGGCATGAGCCGGTAGATCAAACTTTTGGTGCGAACTAAAATCTTCATATGGATTATTGTTAACAGATTTGCCAAGATGGAAATCCAAGCCATTTCGTGGATACCAGTGATCCCAAAACTTTAGTTGGATGAAATTTGTGAACTGTGCCCTGTCAGATGCTGATCAAAATCTCCCGGCAAAATCTCAAAATCATATATATAGTATGATATGATGGAGTGTATACTATACGGTACTGTAGTTTGAAAAGCAGGCAAGTTTCTAAAAATATTGTGTATTTCTCATACCTGCAATATTCTATATAATTGGTAAATGCAATGAATAAAGAACATAGTTGGAAAGAAGTTGATGAATTTTTTTAAAAGATGAGATGATTGTGTAGAATTTAACTTTTAAATTCAACTAAGAGTTTAAGATAGGCCTACTCTTAATATGTCTGTAGGTGAAAATTCACTGCCCTTCGCCCTTTATGTGAACCTGTAATGTGTAAGGCATAATAGTGGCGAAAACCCAAAATACTAGTATTTTTAGTAGTAACACGAAAAACAGCAGACAATTTTCTGTATTTTGTCCAGATATCAGAAGTTAGGAACTTTGTATTTGTGCCACAATTTGAAAGTTTATAGGCGTCATTTTGTGTTTTTAATGTGAAATTGAAAATTTGATTTATTAGTTACCTGCAATGTAAACAAATTGTGATCTTGCAGGGCATGTGCACTAGTTCGAGAATGATCTGAACTGTGTAAACGTGCTAACTGTACAAAATTATTATCTGAAAAATAAGGAAGACAAAAAGCCTGCCCATAAATGTGAGATTGTAAACAAACACAAAAAAGATCTGAACTGAGTAATCAAACAAAGGCTACATGTATTTCTTAACACTTCCATACATACATTACCAACCCTGGAATCACTAAGGAAATTCTTATTAACACTTCACTGGAGCAATAACTAATAATTTTTTTTATGATTTTTCATTCAATTCACGAACAAAATAAGAAATTGTCTCCAAAATCGTTAAATTTGTCAGTTTTATATTTGTTAATAATCACAGAATAAGGCTGTCAATAAACTAATAGAAATCTTGGAGTATTATATTTAAATGATGTTGAAAACTTTTCAGTGCGGACAATTGAAACAGACCAGTTGTATGAACCCTGTTGATCAATGTTTCAACTTATTTATCGAAACAATTTTCTCTCTGTTGTAGTCGAAACTTTGTATTGCTGTGGTCAGTATCCTGATGTTCAATTTGTGTATGAAAAGTATCTGTTGAGTCGTATGCTGAAAAACCACAGAATAAAGCTGCCAACTGAAGGGCGTGATAGAGACAAGAGAGTCTCATCTGAATCTAGCAAGGTCAAGGCCAATATAAAGAATGTTGGAAACAATAAGTATAGTTAAGAAAGACTGCAAGAGTGACAAATCTGTTATTGGTAAAAAAAAAGGTTAAATATCGCAAGAAAGACCATCTAACTGACAAACGTATGACTCATATTGTGGAGAAAACCACCCATATCAGAACTCGGACAGGAGAAAAAGTATTTCAGTGTACAATGTGTGATTACAGATCTAGTTTTAAGAGTGATCTAACCAGACATATCAGAACACATACAGGAGAACAACCTTTTCAGTGTACAATGTGTGATTACAGATCTAGTTTTAAGAGTGATCTAACCAGACATATCAGAACACATACAGGAGAACAACCTTTTCAGTGTACAATGTGTGATTACAGATCTAGTTTTAAGAGTGATCTAACCAGACATATTAGAATACATACAGGAGAACAACCTTTTCATTGTACTTTGTGTGATTACAGATGTAGTGAGAAGGGCTCTTTAACCAGACATATCAGAACACATACAGGAGAACAACCTTTTCAGTGTACAATGTGTGATTACAGATGTAGTGAGAAGGGTTCTCTAACCAAACATATCAGAAGACATACAGGAGAACAACCTTTTCAGTGTACAATGTGTGATTACAGATGTAGTGAGAAGGGTGATCTAACCAAACATATCAGAACACATACAGGAGAACAACCTGTTCGGTGTACAATGTGTGATTACAGATGTAGTCAGAAGGGTGATCTAACCAAACATATCAGAACACATACAGGAGAACAACCTTTTCAGTGTACAATGTGTGATTACAGATGTAGTGTGAAGAGTAATCTAACCAGACATATCAGAACACATACTGGAGAACAACCTTTTCAGTGTACAATGTGTGATTACAGATGTAGTGTGAAGAGTTCTCTAACCATCCATATGAGAACACATACAGGAGAACAACTTTTTCAGTGTACAATGTGTGATTACAGATGTAGTGTGAAGAGTTCTCTAACCAGACATATTAGAAAACATACAGGAGAAAAACCATTTCAGTGTACAATGTGTGATTACAGATGTGGTGTGAAGAGTTCTCTAACCACCCATATCAGAACACATACAGGAGAACAACCTTTTCAGTGTACAATGTGTGATTACAGATGCAGTGTGAAGAGTTCTCTAACCACCCATATCAGAACACATACAGGAGAACAGCCCTTTCAGTGTACAATGTGTGATTATAGATGTAGTGTGAAGAGTTATCTAACCACCCATATCAGAACACATACAGGAGAACAACCTTTTCAGTGTACATTGTGTGATTACAGATGTAGTCAGAAGGGTAATCTAACCACCCATATCAGAACCCATACAGGAGAACAACGTTTTCAGTGTACAATGTGTGATTACAGATGTAGTCAGAAGGGTAATCTAACCAGACATATCAGGACACATACAGGAAAACAACCTTTTCAGTGTACAATGTGTGATTACAGATGTAGTGTGAAGAGTAATCTAACCAGACATATCAGAACACATACTGGAGAACAACCTTTTCAGTGTACAATGTGTGATTACAGATGTAGTGTGAAGAGTTCTCTAACCATCCATATGAGAACACATACAGGAGAACAACTTTTTCAGTGTACAATGTGTGATTACAGATGTAGTGTGAAGAGTTCTCTAACCAGACATATTAGAAAACATACAGGAGAAAAACCATTTCAGTGTACAATGTGTGATTACAGATGTGGTGTGAAGAGTTCTCTAACCACCCATATCAGAACACATACAGGAGAACAACCTTTTCAGTGTACAATGTGTGATTACAGATGCAGTGTGAAGAGTTCTCTAACCACCCATATCAGAACACATACAGGAGAACAGCCCTTTCAGTGTACAATGTGTGATTATAGATGTAGTGTGAAGAGTTCTCTAACCACCCATATCAGAACACATACAGGAGAACAACCTTTTCAGTGTACATTGTGTGATTACAGATGTAGTCAGAAGGGTAATCTAACCACCCATATCAGAACCCATACAGGAGAACAACGTTTTCAGTGTACAATGTGTGATTACAGATGTAGTCAGAAGGGTAATCTAACCAGACATATCAGGACACATACAGGAAAACAACGTTTTTAGTGTATAATGTACAGATGTAGTGTGTAGAGTTCTCTTACCAGACATATCAGAACTCATACAGGATAACAACCTTTTCAGTGTACAATGTGTGATTACAGATGTAGTGTGAAGAGTTCTCTTACCAGACATATCAGAACTCATACAGGATAACAACCTTTTTAGTGCACAATGTGTGATTACAGATGTAGTGATGTGTGAAGAGTAATCTAACCACCCATATCAGAACACATACAGGAGAACAACCGTTTCAGTGTACAATGTGTGATTACAGATGTAGTGTGAAGAGTAATCTAACCACCCATATCAGAACACATACAGGAGAACAACCGTTTTAGTGTGCAATGTGTGATTACAGATGTAGTGTGAAGAGTAATCTAACCACCCATATCAGAACACATACAGGAGAACAACCTTTTCAGTGCACAATGTGTGATTATAGATGGAGTGTGAAGAGTAATCTAACCACCCATATCAGAACACATACAGGATAACAACCGTTTCAGTGTACAATGTGTGATTACAGATGTAGTGTGAAGAGTGATCTAACCACCCATATCAGAACACATACAGGATAACAACCATTTCAATGTACAATTTGTGATTACAGATGTAGTGTGAAGAGTTCTTTAACGAAACATATCGGAACACATACAGAAGAACAACCATTTCAATGTACTATGTGTGATTACAGATGTAGTGTGAAGAGTTCTCTTACCAGACATATCAGAACACATACAGGAGAACAACCGTTTCAATGTACTATGTGTGATTACAGATGTAGTGTGAAGAGTTCTCTAACCACCCATATCAGAATACATACAGGAGAACAACCTTTTCAGTGCACAATGTGTGATTACAGATGTAGTGTGAAGGGTTCTCTAACCAGACATATCAGAACACATACAGGATAACAACCATTTCAATGTACAATTTGTGATTACAGATGTAGTGTGAAGAGTTCTTTAACGAAACATATCGGAACACATACAGAAGAACAACCATTTCAATGTACTATGTGTGATTACAGATGTAGTGTGAAGAGTTCTCTTACCACCCATATCAGAACTCATACAGGAGAACCACCTTTTCAGTGTACAATGTGGGATTACAGATGTAGTGTGAAGAGTTCTCTTACCACCCATATCAGAACTCATACAGGAGAACAACCTTTTCAGTGTACAATGTGTGATTACAGATGTAGTGTGAAGAGTTCTCTTACCACCCATATCAGAACTCATACAGGAGAACCACCTTTTCAGTGTACAATGTGGGACAGCTGATTACAGATGCGTCTAGAAAAAAGATGTAATTTTACATTATACAACATTTGATTGATCTCACTTTGCGACGGCTACCTGAAACGATCCCCAGCTGCTGGTAAAAGCTAATGAAACCTACAAGCAATCTAAAAAGGGATTGATCCTACTGCCATTCGTTGAGATCTCGTGTATAAGATCACGTAGAATGGCACGAGATCTCGATTGATCTACAAGTGGTTCTACATGAGGCATCTGCCTGTTTAGTTGGGTTTTACTTGACAAATATAGTAGTCTGTTTTGGCAACCGCAAATAAAGTTATTTTCTATACAAAATATTTTTCTATCAATCTAATATTTTCTACTTATTTACAATTTTAATTAAAAAACATGCTAATGAACAACATGAATTCTTGTGGTTTTTCCATTTAGTTAGTTATTAGTGTAGGCTATGTCTGGTCTCTATCTCAACTTTTTTAGAAGGTCAAAATAACAGTATTCTAGCTTCCTATTTTAGGAATTAGACTAATGTCAGAAAGACACTTTGATCTTTCTTTTTCTTTCAAACAGCCTGGATTTCTCCGTTGTATTTGACATGTGCTGGACTAGCCTAGCAAGCATTACTATATCCCGCAGGCGTATAGTACTATATACAGTTGCTGTATACTCACCCTATATGGTAATGCTAGTGGCCGACTGTCTGAGGCACACAAAACCGATTCAATGATTCTGACCGACTACGAAATTATCTCACCGGCTGTCTGGCATTTCGACAACTGTGACCCAACCAAACATAATCCAGCTTTTCGACAATCTATGATAAGAAGTTTCCCTAATTCTTAAATCCAGATCTAACCTCTATGACCAATGGTCGACACTTTTATCCTTTGGAATGGAGTTGGAGAGGTCGATTGATCATGTGATCATGGCTTTTTACCTGGTATTTGTTCGCAATCTACGAGCCTTTTTATTACTCTCTTAGCAAGAGCTATCGTTAGTAACATAGAATAATTCAAACACTGTGAAACTCTCTTTCAGCGTGGGTTCCATACAAATGATAAAAAAATGAAGACATCACCACGTCGTCAGTTGTTTCGGAACAACACAAGCTTTCGACACCAATACCGGTGTCTTCGTCAAGTGTTTTCTCAGTTGGTTCCGTCGATGGATTGATTGATTGATGTTTAATTATACGCCAGTCTTGGTGATTGTGTGTGTGCTGGGGGGGGGGGGGGGCTATTTGCCCGACGTGTTTAGGCCTGAGTGGCATTCGAACCTGGGATTCATCGGTGGAAGTTCGGTGTCTGATTGAGAGACTATCACTCAGCAGAACAACCGCCTGTGACGTGCTGGTAGACTATAGTTCTGCCGACAGAACCGCCTTTGTCGTGCTGGTAGACTATAACTCTACTGACAGAACCGCCTGTGTCGTGCTGGTAGACTATAGTTCTGCCAACAGAACCGCCTGTGTCGTGCTGGTAGACTATAGTTCTGCCGACAGAACCGCCTATGTCGTGCTGCTAGACTATAGTTCCGCTGACAGAACCGCCTGTGTTGCGCTGGTAGACTATAGTTCTACCGACAGAACCGCCTGTGTCGAGCTGGTTTACTATAGCTCTACCGACAGAACCGCCTGTGTCGTGCTGGTAGACTATAAATCTACCAACAGAATCGCCTGTGTCGTGCTGGTAGACTATAAGTATGCCGACAGAACCGACTGTGTCGTGTTGGTAGACTACAGCTCTGCCGACAGAACCGCCTGTGTCGTGCGGGTAGACTATAGTTCTGCCGAAAGAAGGGCCTGTGTCGTGCTGGTAGACTACAGCTCTAGCGACAGAACCGCCTGTGTCGTGCTGGTAGACCATAGTTCTGCCGACAGAACCGCCTCGGTCGTGCTGGTAGACCATAGCTCTACCGACAGAACCTCCAGTGTCCTGCTGGTAGACTACAGCTCTGCCGACAGAACCGCCTGTGTCGTGCGGGTAGACTATAGTTCTGCCAACAGAACCGCCTGTGTCGTGCTGGTAGACTACAGCTCTACCGACAGAACCGCCTGTGTCGTGCTGGTAGACTATAGTTCTGCCGACAGAACCGCCTCGGTCGTGCTGGTAGACCATATCTCTACCGACAGAACCACCTGTGTCGTGCTGGTAGACTATAGCTCTACCGGCAGAACCGCCTGTGTCGTGCTGGTAGACTGTAGTTCTGCCGACATAACTGCCTGTGTTGTGCTGGTAGACTATAGTTCTGCCGACAGAACCGCGTGTGTTGTGCTGGTAGACTATAGTTCTGCCGACAGAACCGCAAGTGTCGCGCGGGTAGACTATAGTTCTGCCGACAGAACCGCCTGTGTCGTGCTGGTAGACTATAGTTCTGCCGACAGAACCGCCTGTGTCGTGCTTTTAGACCATAGCTCTACCGAAAAAACCACCTGTGTCGTGCTGGTAGACTATAGCTCTACCGACAGAACCGCCTGTGTCGTGCTGGTAGACTATAGTTCTGCAGACAGAACCGCCTGTGTTGTGCTGGTAGACTAAAGTTCTGTCGACAGAACTGCCTGTGTCGTGCTGGTTTACTATAGTTCTGCCGACAGAACCACCTGTGTTGTGCTGGTAGACTATAGTTTTGCCGACAGAACCGCCTGTGTCGTGCTGGTAGACTATAGTTCTGCCAACAGATCCGCCTGTGTCGTGCTGGTAGACCATAGTTCTGCCGGCTGAACCACCTGTGTTGTGCTGGTAGACTATAGCTCTACCAACAGAACCGCCTGTGTTGTGCTGGTAGACTATAGTTCTGCCGACAGAACCGCCTGTGTCGTGCAGGTAGACTATAGTTCTACCGACATAAACGCCTGTGTCGTGCTGATGGACTATAGTTCCGCCGAGAGAACCGCCTGTGTTGTGCTGGTAGACTATAGTTCTTCCGACAGAACCGCCTGTGTCGTGCTGGTAGACTGTAGTTCTGTCGACAGAACCGCCTGTGTTGTGCTGGTAGACTATAGTTCTGCCGACAGAACCGCGTGTGTTGTGCTGGTAGACTATAGTTCTGCCGACAGAACCGCCTGTGTCGTGCGGGTAGACTATAGTTCTGCCGACAGAATCGCCTGTGTCGTGCTGGTAGACTACAGCTCTACCGACAGAACCGCCTGTGTCGAGCTGGTAGACTATAGTTCTGCCGACAGATCCACCTGTGTCGTGCCGCTAGACCATAGTTCTGCCGGCTGAACCACCTGTGTTGTGCTGGTTTACTATAGCTCTACCGACAGAACCGCCTGTGTTGTGCTGGTAGACTATAGTTCTGCCGACAGAACCGCCTGTGTCGTGCAGGTAGACTATAGTTCTACCGACATAACCGCCTGTGTCGTGCTGATGGACTATAGTTCCGCCGAGAGAACCGCCTGTGTTGTGCTGGTAGACTATAGTTCTTCCGACAGAACCGCCTGTGTCGTGCTGGTAGACTGTAGTTCTGTCGACAGAACCGCCTGTGTTGTGCTGGTAGACTATAGTTCTGCCGACAGAACCGCGTGTGTTGTGCTAGTAGACTATAGTTCTGCCGACAGAACCGCCTGTGTCGTGCGGGTAGACTATAGTTCTGCCGACAGAATCGCCTGTGTCGTGCTGGTAGACTACAGCTCTACCGACAGAACCGCCTGTGTCGAGCTGGTAGACTATAGTTCTGCCGACAGATCCACCTGTGTCGTGCCGCTAGACCATAGTTCTGCCGGCTGAACCACCTGTGTTGTGCTGGTTTACTATAGCTCTACCGACAGAACCGCATCTGCCGCGCTGGTAGACTATAGTTCTGCTGACAGAACCGCCTGTGTCGTGCTGGTTGACTATAGCTCTACCGACAGAACCGCCTGTGTTGTGCTGGTAGACTATAGTTCTGCCGACAGAACCGCCTGTGTCGTGCAGGTAGACTATAGTTCTACCGACATATCCGCCTCTGTCGTACTGATAGACTATAGTTCCGCCGAGAGAACCGCCTGTGTTGTGCTGGTAGACTATAGTTCTGCCGACAGAACCGCCTATGTAGTGCTGGTAGACTGTAGTTCTGCCGAAAAAAACCGCCTGTGTTGTGCTGGTAGACTATAGTTCTGCCGACAGAACCGCGTGTGTTGTGCTGGTAGACTATAGTTCTGCCGACAGAACCACCTGTGTCGTGCGGGTAGACTATAGTTCTGCCGACAGAACCGCCTGTGTCGTGCTGGTAGACTACAGCTCTACCGACAGAACCGCCTGTGTTGTGCTGGTAGACTATAGTTCTGCCGACAGAACCGCCTGTGTCGTGCTGGTAGACCATAGCTCTACCGACAGAACCGCCTGTGTCGTGCTGGTAGACTATAGTTCTGCCGACAGAACCGCCTGTGTCGTGCTGGTAGATTATAGTTCTGCCGACAGAACCGCCTGTGTTGTGCTGGTAGACTATAGCTCTGCTGACAGAACTGCCTGTGTCGTGCTGGTTTACTATAGTTCTGCCGACAGAACCACCTGTGTTGTGCTGGTAGACTATAGTTTTGCCGACAGAACCGACTGTGTCGTGTTGGTAGACTATAGTTCTGCCAACAGATCCGCCTGTGTCGTGCTGGTAGACTATAGTTTTGCCGACAGAACCGCCTGTGTCGTGCTGGTTGACTATAGCTCTACTGCCAAAGCCGCCTTTGTCGTGCTGGTAGACTATAGCTCTACCGACATAACCGCCTGTGTCGTGCTGATAGACTATAGTTCCGCCGAGAGAACCGCCTGTGTCGTGCTGATAGACTATAGTTCCGCCGACATAGACAATGGGTGCTTCTTTCGGACGACGTACAGTGTTTCAGAGCATTGTATGCCCCTTATCATAGCTCTGCTTTACCACATGCTCCTACTTGGACTAAATTGTAACCTCCTGGAATGTTGTGCCTGTTTTTTTTCTGGGTTCCATTTTACGTACCTATCATTGATAAATCTTCTGCGGGACCGGGGGGATACGGGCCGGCATCTTCTTATGACTCTTGTTTTATTATTTTATTGACGTTTCTCTTTTCATTTTGTTTTTGTTATTCTTTTAATTTTGTTTTCGTTTGACATTTATTTTGATTTATTATGATATAGGCCTATGTATAATTTTTTTCATCACTTTGTGTTCTATTTTGTATGTAACTTTAATTGATTTCGTTTTATTTTGTATATATTGCGGGGTTTTAAGTTGGTTTTTGTATTTGTTTATAATTAATATTTTGATTTCGATTATTTATCCCAACTGAACTTTCCGTCGTCTGCTTTGCCGGATGCGTGTTTGGCAGTCGGCTCATGCATATATATACGGGTGTGAAAAATTGTCGTTGTCAGTTGATGAGGAACAATTGTCGGCCTCTATGGAGCTAACACTTTTAGGAAAAATTTCTCCATCGTCCATGGTAAACAGCAGTAAACCGATTAGCATTGCAAGCATTAACGTATATAGCAGGCGTAGACCGACCTAGTATAATATGTATATACTAAGTCGCTCTACGCCTGTTGTATATGGTAATGCTTGCAATGCTATAAAACGATACACTCACTGAATGTAAACAACTCTATTGACGTCACCAAAGATGCCAAATCCACGGGGAGATAAGTCATGTATAGCTTTTAACATTGGTTGTTCGAGGCCCATGTTTTTTTAAATTCAATAAAATATTAAATTATCAGTAAAACTTAATTTTTGTGGTCTTAAGTTAATTACAGGAACCCTCTAAATCCTTTTTTTTTTAAACAATAAACCCGGTTTTAGCCCCATTACATTTGATCTTTAAATTTCAGACTGGCAACAACGGGCCACCATAGATATGAAAATCTATATCAAGATATGAACTCAGACTTGACTAGGGTGGTTCCGAGTTTTCACCAGAGCTTCTAGCTGGGCGAATGTTTCTAACCTAGTGACAGAGCCAAACGTTAACATTACGACATGTCTACTGATGCCAGAGAAGTCAATCTTCATATTCGAGACCGCAAAGGGAGGTAAGCATGTGGCCACGATTGGATTTGCCAATCTGAAATGCAATCGAAACAGAGAAGTTAATCTTCGTATTTGAGACTAAGTACTGAAACAAAGGGTAAGCATGTGGGCACGATTATCTTAAATAGGGATTGATCCTACTGCCGTTTCAAAAATTGTCGTTGTCAGTTGATGGGGAACAATTGTCGGCCTCTATGGAGCTAACACTTTTAGGAAAAATTTCTCCATCGTCCATGGTAAACAGCAGTAAACCGATTAGCATTGCAAGCATTAACGTATACAGCAGGCGTAGACCGACCTGGTATAATATGTATATACTAAGTCGCTCTACGCCTGTTGTATATGGTAATGCTTGCAATGCTATAAACCGATACACTCACTGAATGTAAACAGCTGTATTGACGTCACCAAAGATGCCAAATCCACGGGGAGATAAGTCATGTATAGCTTTTAACATTGGTTGTTCGAGGCCCATGTTTTTTTAAATTCAATAAAATATTAAATTATCAGTAAAACTTAATTTTTGTGGTCTTAAGTTATTTACAGGAATTCTCTAAATCCCCATTTTAAAACAATAAACCCGGTTTTAGCCCCATTACATTTGATCTTTAAATTTTAGACTGGCAACAACGGGCCACCATAGATATGAAAATCTATATCAAGATTTAAACTGCAGACTTGACTAGGGTGGTTCCGAGTTTTCACCAGAGCTTCTAGCTGGGCCTATGTTTCTAACCTAGTGCCAGAGCCAAACGTTAACATTACGACATGTCTACTGATGCCAGAGAAGTCAATCTTCATATTCGAGACCGCAAAGGGAGGTAAGCATGTGGCCACGATTGGATTTGCCAATCTGAAATGCAATCGAAACAGAGAAGTTAATCTCCGTATACAAGACTTAGTACTGAAACAAAGGGTAAGCATGTGAGCACGATTATCTTAAATAGGGATTGATCCTACTGACGTTTCTGTGAAATTGAAAATTTGATTTATTAGTTACCTGCAATGTAAACAAATTGTGAGCTTGCAGGGCATGTGCACTAGTTCGAGAATGATTTGAACTGTGTAAGCGCGCTAACTGTACAAAATTATTATCTGAAAAATAAGGAAGACAAAAAGCCTGCCCATAAATGTGAGATTGTAAACAAACACAAAAAAGATCTGAACTGAGTAATCAAACAAAGGCTACATGTATTTCTTAACACTTCCATACATAAATTATTAGCCCTGGAATCACTAAGAAAATTCTTATTAACACTTCACTGGAGCAATAACGAATAATTTCTTCATTTTTCATTTAATTCAAGAACAAAATAAGAAATTGTCTCCAAAATCGTTAAATTTGTCAGTTTTATATTTGTTAATAATCACAGAATAAGGCTGTCAGTACAGTCAATAAACTAGTAATAGAAATCTTGGAGTATTATATTTAAATGATGTTGAAAACTTTTCAGTGCGGACAATTGAAACAGACCAGTTGTATGAACCCTGTTGATTAATGTTTTAACTTATTTATCGAAACAATTTTCTCTCTGTTGTAGTCGAAACTTTGTATTGCTGTGGTCAGTATCCTGATGTTCAATTTGTGACAAATCTGTTATCGGTAAAGGTTAAATATAGCAAGAAAGATCATCTAGCTGACAATATTATGACTCCTTTATCAGAGAAAACCACCTATATCAGAACTCACTCAGGAGAAAAAGTATTTCAGTGTACAATGTGTGATTACAGATGTAGTCATAAGCATAATCTAACCAGACATATGAGAACTCATACAGGAGAACAACCTTTTCAGTGTACAATGTGTGATTACAGATGTAGTGAGAAGGGCTCTTTAACCAAACATATCAGAATACATACAGGAGAACAGCCTTTTCAGTGTACAATGTGTGATTACAGATCTAGTTTTAAGAGTGATCTAACCAGACATATCAGAATACATACAGGAAACAACCTTTTCAGTGCACACTGTGTGATTACAGATGTAGTCAGAAAAGTCATCTAACCAAACATATCAGAATACATACAGGAGAACAACCTTTTCAGTGTACAACATGTGATTACAGATCTAGTTTTAAGAGTGATCTAACCAGACATATTAGAATACATACAGGAGAACAACCTTTTCATTGTACTTTGTGTGATTACAGATGTAGTGAGAAGGGCTCTTTAACCAGACATATCAGAACACATACAGGAGAACAACCTTTTCAGTGTACAATTTGTGATTACAGATGTAGTGAGAAGGGTTCTCTAACCAAACATATCAGAACACATACAGGAGAACAACCTTTCCAGTGTACAATGTGTGATTACAGATGTAGTCAGAAGGGTGATCTAACCAAACATATCAGAACACATACAGGAGAACAACCTTTTCAGTGTACAATGTGTGATTACAGATGTAGTGTGAAGAGTAATCTAACCAGACATATCAGAAAACATACAGGAGAAAAACCATTTCAGTGTACAATGTGTGATTACAGATGTAGTGTGAAGAGTTCTCTAACCATCCATATGAGAACACATACAGGAGAACAACTTTTTCAGTGTACAATGTGTGATTACAGATGTAGTGTGAAGAGTTCTCTAACCAAACATATCAGAACACATACATGAGAACAACCTTTTTTAGTGTACAATGTGTGATTACAGATGTAGTGTGAAGAGTTCTCTAACCAAACATATCAGAACACATACAGGAGAACAACCGTTTCAGTGTACAATGTGTGATTACAGATGTAGTGAGAAGGGCTCTTAAACCAGACATATCAGAACACATACAGGAGAACAACCTTTTCAGTGTACAATGTGTGATTACAGATGTAGTGTGAAGGGTTCTCTAACCAAACATATCAGAACACATACATGAGAAGAACCTTTCCAGTGTACAATGTGTGATTACAGATGTAGTGAGAAGAGTTTTCTAACCAAACATATCAGAACACATACAGGAGAGAAACTTTTTCACTGTACAATGTGTGATTACAGATGTAGTGTGAAGAGTTCTCTAACCAAACATATCAGAACACATACATGAGAAGAACCTTTCCAGTGTACAATGTGTGATTACAGATGTAGTGAGAAGAGTTTTCTAACCAAACATATCAGAACACATACAGGAGAGAAACTTTTTCACTGTACAATGTGTGATTACAGATGTAGTGTGAAGAGTTCTCTAACCACCCATATCAGAACACATACAGGAGAACATTTTCAGTGTGCAGTGTGGGATTAGTGATTAAATGTGTGTCTAGAAAGAAGATTTAATTTTACATTATAAAACAGAAAGGCAGTTTGATCTTTCTTTTACTTTCAAACAGCCTGGATTTCTCCGTTGTATTTGACATGTGCTGGACTAGCCTAGCAAGCATTACTATATCCCGCAGGCGTATAGGACTATATAAAGTTGCTGTATACTTACCTTATATGGTAATGCTAGTGGCCGACTGTCTGAGGCACACAAAACCGATTCAATGTTTCTGACCGACTACGAAATTATCTCACCGGCTGTCTGGCATTTCGACAACTGTGACCCAACCAAGGGCTACCGTTAGTTACATCGAACATTCAAACACTAAGAAATGTGGGAAACTCTCTTTAAGCGTGGGTTCCCTACTAATGAGGGGCCTCCATGGCTCAGTAAGTAGAGCGTTCGACGCTCAATCCAAACAGCCTTCCACCAATGGGTCGCGGGTTCAAATCCCACTCGGTCATAAAATTGGAAAATTTTCTGACTGGGTTTTCACTCGAACGACCTATGTGGGATGGTTGCCAGTTACCAGCGGAAGGTCGTCGGTTTCCTTCCATAATAAAACTGGCAACGCCGCCAGATAAGTGAAAAATTCTTGAGCGCGGCATAAAACACCAAACAATCAATCACATGTCGAATAAAAACCCAGACAGAAAATTTTCCAATTTTTTGGGACTGAGTGGGATTCGAACCCGCAACTCATTGGTGTAAGGCTGTTCGGATTGAACGTCCAACGCTCTACCTACTGAGCCGCGGAGTTGGAAATTCAGCAGCAAATCTATCAATCAATCGAAAGCTTGTCTTGTTCACAAAATTTACTTCGTCGTCATGCCTCAACGATTTCTCATTAGAATGTAACCTACGTTCAAAGAGTTTAACACAGTTCTTGGGTGATGAACAACCATTTCGCAAATACGCATTTGTTATCTCTGCCCACTGAGGACAAGCCAAGCGCTCAGCAAATCGGGTAACTGACATTACAGGAGCATCCTCCATGTTGGCGGAGAGAGTGACAGACGCACGTGTGTCTATCCTGTTTGACGGCCAGGAAGAGATTGATTGATTGATTGTTTGGTGTTTTACACAGTGCTCAAGATTATTTCACTTATATGGTGGCCTTCAGTTGCCAGTTTTATTTCGACCTCCCGATGGCAACATAGGTCAGGTAGAGAGAGGACGATTCTTGTTCCCAGGGAACTTCCCTAAGCTTAATCATTTTCACAGATGTGGAAAAAAAGTTGAGTCCAATGAAAGCAACACTGTCATTCTTTTATTGAAATATAGAATTATTGACAATATATACACCAGTAACAATCACTATTGTCTCCTTAAGGCCCATTTTCACTGTACGGACTTGTAGGATGCGATTAAAATGGATGCTTTTAATTGGTCAATAAGATTTGTCAACCAATCAAATGCATCCATTTTAATCGCATCCTACAAGTCGGTGCGACAAATCGCACAGTGAGAACGGGCCTTTAAATCTGATATGATATAAAAAATATATATATATATGTAAAAAGGCAAATAAATGAAAAATATGAATTACTAATTCACTTAAAACTGTTTTTAATTTGATAATCAAAAGCTTTATTGAACATTTTCAGCCCCTGAAAGTTTCAAAAGAATTAAAATATAATGTTATGAATTTTGCTTGATAATGATTGTTATATAAAAGTGCGCAAATACAAAATGAAATGTATATGTAAAAATAGTTTAAAATTGATAATGTAGCAGGAAATAAATTTGTAATTATCACGAATAAAATCAAAGTTTGTAGATTAAACTATCTAAGATTTATAACTTTGAGCCAAATAAAAAAAATAAGCTTTTCAATTGATTGATTGATGTTTAACGCAACGGCGGCCACACTCAAGATTATCTCACTTATATGGCGGCGTTGCCAGGCTTAGTGAGGGAGGAAACCGAGCTCTTTGCCCAGAGGAAACCCCCGGACCTTCGGCGAGTACCTGGCAACTCCTTTCAATTGAAGGAAAATGGTTACAATTTAATAGGCCAGAAGAGTATAATAACAAAGGATTGAATAATAGATGTTTTACTACCCACTAACAAAGGAAAAGCGTTCCCAGATTTTACAATTCTATACAAGTTTAAAATATCATGAGAAGATTACTGCAATGCATAAAATGAAAAAATTTAAAATTTGAAATATACAAAAACATGAAAAAATTTAAATTTGTTGTGATGCAAAAGGTAATGGCTTCGTTTCTGGCTGTAGCAGGTAACCTGTGGATATTTGAAAACAGTCGCATTTTCCACTAGTCTCGCATCAATTTGTTGCTAGAGAATAGTGCTGACAGAGTAAATAGCGCCTGGGTCACCTTCGTGAAATTCACAAATTTCCCTTAACTTAAAAGAAATAAAAAAGGTGTCACTGATATACTGAAGCAAGTGTACGGGAGCTTAACAAATTCATGTTTTTAGACCAAGATTATGCTACCTCCAATTCATCTCCAATCAATCCGACAAGACCCCAAAAATAGAGATCAAAGTAAAGCTAGGCTAATCATGTATAGCATTTTGCAGCAAATTTATTTAGAATGGAGAATCCTGGGGGCCGTTTCACAACACATTTACGCCCTTCTCAACTTTGCGCCTGGTCGTATGGTACATATTGACGATATCTGTTGCCATGATGTTACAACCAGGCGCAAAGTTACGACGGTGTACAGAAACAGCCCCCTCGCTATTTTTCTATATGCCCAGAAGTGTATCGTGAATTCGGTAAACTTTAGGCAAACAGCCAATATAGCCAGATAAAAAGCAAAACTAGAAGGAAACCTCCTGCGATCCTCCGTAACTTGACGGACTTTTCATGGGCGGATCATCTATGAAGACCTGTGATGAAGGCGGAGTTCGTTTCCCTGGTGACGCCAAGTAAGGGTCATTGTGAATCACGCCAGGAATGCCGTGGCGCGTATCGTGCATCTGGGGAAGCGTCACCATCGGGCCTGTAGGGGCCGGAAGAGCTTTACGGTAGTCGTACCGAAGATACATTGGTTCGTCATCGAGTGGGTGATATGGCATACTACGGATATACTCAACGGCTCGGAGGGTGCGACAGAACTGCATCCATATCATCACCGCAGACACAATCACCATAACAACACCGAGGATTGCCACAAAGAAACCCCAGTTTGGGTTTTCTAAACTCATTCTGTTAAACTTCCATATGTTGGTACACCATTCACATTCTGGTAACGCCTCCGTATTCTCTGGCGTTAGCGAGGCAAAGGCAAGGCCAACACTGATCAGCAATGAAGCACCTAGACGACGGGAAAATAAAAAGTTTGACAAAGTGATACAGAAATACATGTATGGGCTATCCTTTAGATTGATTGATTGCTTGATTGATTGATTGGTGTTTTACGCCGCGCTCAAGATTATTTCCCTTATATGGCGGCATTGCCAGTTTTATTATGGGAGGAAACCGGGCTCTATGCCCGGAGGAAACCCACGACCTTCCGTTGGTAACTGGCAACCATCCCACATAGGTCGTTCGAGTGAAAACCCAGTCAGAAAAGTTTCCAATTTTTTTGGGCTGAGTGGGATTCGAACCTGCGACCATTGGTGGAGGCTATCCCTTAGAGAATGAAAGACAAACTAAAAAACATGAAGCATTGATTTGGGCGGAGTTGTTCAAAAGTGATACGAGACTTAATACAGGTCTAAATGATGTCGCCTAACAACAAAATTCAATTGTGACGTTACAACGTTAAACTGGTATTAAGCCTATTAAATACACTTTAAAGTGGTATGAGCTACCAATATGTTGATATTTTGACGTTAAAACAGATTGTTGAAATTATTGGCTATTTTCCTCAAGATGTATAATTCAGAAGCTTTTTAGTGATTCTAGTCTCGAGAATGAACGATAAAGTATTGGTTTGAACTAACTTTGACTTAAAATGAATGAATGATCGTCTCAGTTATTTAAATTTTGTTTACTTTTCGAACACTATTTCTGTTCATATAAGCCACATACTGTATGGATTTTCCTCATACCAATACCAATCATTTAGTTTTTCGATGGCCTTCAAAGCCTCTTACTGTTGTGTCCATCAGAAATTATGAAAAAGTGTGAATTTTGGCAACTCATGCCACTTTTAACGACTGGCCCCAGTACACCCAACGAGTTTCAATTGACCTCTCTGCTAGCGCCACATGTTTTGGTCAAACATTCCAAAAGGTCCTGTCAGAACGAGACTGTTGGCTTTGTTAAGTGAGAAATAACAAGACGTCACAGGGATATTTCGCGGAACTTGTCCAACATTTTTCAACGTTCCAACTGGACATGTGGTGCTGGTTGGTTGTGTCGCTTGAAATTCAGTGAAAAATGAAATGTATTGAGCATACTTAATGTTCATGTTCCTACTTGCTACATGTAGGTCAGCAAACATGGCCGAAACAAAGCCACATTGCCCCCAGCCCATTGATGTATTAGGCATACTTAATGTTCATGTTCCTACTTGCTACATGTAGGTCAGCAACCATGGCTAAAACAAAGCTACATTGCCCCCATCCCATTGATGTATTGGGCATATACTTAATGTTCATGTTCCTACTTGCTACATGTAGGTCAGCAACCATGGCTAAAATAAAGCCACATTGCCCCCATCCCATTGATGTATTGGGCATATACTTAATGTTCCTCCTTGCTACATGCAGGTCAGCAACCATGGCTAAAACAAAGCCACATTGCCCCCAGCCCATTGATGTATTAGGCATACTTAATGTTCATGTTCCTACTTGCTACATGTAGGTCAGCAACAGTGGCTAAAACAAAGCTACATTGCCCCCAGCCCATTGATGTATTGGGCATATACTTAATGTTCATGTTCCTACTTGCTACATGTAGGTCAGCAACCATGGCTAAAATAAAGCCACATTGCCCCCATCCCATTGATGTATTGGGCATATACTTGATGTTCCTCCTTGCTACATGCAGGTCAGCAACCATGGCTAAAACAAAGCCACATTGCCCCCAGCCCATTGATGTATTAGGCATACTTAATGTTCATGTTCCTACTTGCTACATGTAGGTCAGCAACCATGGCTAAAACAAAGCTACATTGCCCCCAGCCCATTGATGTATTTGGCATACTTAATGTTCATGTTCCTACTTGCTACATGTAGGTCAGCAACCATGGCTAAAACAAAGCCACATTGCCCCCAGCCCATTGATGTATTAGGCATACTTAATGTTCATGTTCCTACTTGCTACATGTAAGCCAGCAACCATGGCTAAAACAAAGCCACATTGCCCCCAGCCCATTGATGTATTTGGCATACTTTATGTTCATGTTCCTACTTGCTACATGTAGGTCAGCAACCATGGCTGAAACAAAGCCACATTGCCCCCAGCCCATTGATGTATTTGGCATACTTTATGTTCATGTTCCTACTTGCTACATGTAGGGCAGCAACCATGGCTAAACAAAGCCTTATTGCCCCCAGCCCATTGATGTATTAGGCATACTTAATGCTCATGTTTCTACTTGCTACATGCAGGTCAGCAACCATGGCTAAAACAAAGCCACATTGCCCCAATCCCATTGATGCATTAGGCATACTCAATGTCCATGTTCCTACTTGCTACATGTAGGTCATCAACCATGGCTAAAACAAAGCCACATTGCCCCCAGCCCATTGATGTATTTGGCATACTTAATGTTCCTCTTTGCTACATGTAGGTCAGCAACCATGGCTGAAACAAAGCCACATTTCCCCCAGCCCATTGATGTATTTTGCATACTTAATGTTCCTCCTTGCTACATGTAGGTCAGCAACCATGGCTGAAACAAAGCCACATTGCCCCCTGCCCATTGATGTATTAGGCATACTTAATGTTCATTTTCCTACTTGCTACATGTAGGTCAGCAACCATGACTAAAACAAAGCCACATTGCCCCCATCCCATTGATGAAATTAGGCATACTTAATGTACATTTTTCTACTTGCTACATGCAGGTCAGCAACCATGGCTAAAACAAAGCCCCAATGCCCCAAGGGTTGTTTGGTAGATTGGGAGCCACATATACATGTACATGTATAAGTATCTGAAGCCACAGACAACCCTTTTTTTAAACAAAGGTCAGGGACTCAGGGCATTATCTAGGGCAAAAGTTTGGGCACCCCTAGGACGACTGAATAATATCATCTTGGGGCCGATAAAGGCTACACGGAGAGAACTCCTACTTTAAACCACCATTTCTATCTAATATGTCCCTAGTATTTATGTTTTAAATACTTTGAAGAGCAGGTTTTACTTGTATTCAATATTTAAAGCAACAATAACAACAATTTTTATCTCATACCCTGGTTTGGGTGCCAAAACTGCAGACGCCCCAAACCCGATACATGGAGTTCAGGGTCAGCCAAGATTAGGCCCTGGAGGTCAATATCGTATTTCACAAATGAAAATTTACCTGAGATGGATACGGCAGCTGCTAATCCAATTTCCGCCACCAGGTGAAAATACGGATTAACTGCAATCAAAATTAATCCTACAGTGGCTGCTCCCCCAACTGTTGTACCCAAAATCCAGAAAATTTGGGCAATTTCCAAGGTAGCTGAAACAGAGAAAAGTCCAGTTCCAATCACTACTGAACGAATGATTTTTTTTAATTTTACACCACACTCCAGATTAATGATTATATTTTACTTATATAGCAGCGTAATGGCAAGTTTAATGAGGAATTTAATCTCTGCTGATATTTCACAACAATAAAAAAGGGGCCTGAATCCAGGTCTTGAATACCTTGAAAATAAAGATTTTATTACAAAAATCATGAAAAACATTAAACAAACTCTTTCTGCATTTACAGCTGCTGTTATATTTAGGCACAACGTTTCAATGTCTATTCGGACATCCTTTTCAAGAATATGCTTATATATTTATGATCACTAAAACACACGGGCACAGGGAAAATAACCATGGATACAAGTTTCTAATTGTGTTAAAAAGAGGTATATCATTTAGACCTTTATACCCCATCAATTTTTGTATATAAATATACAGGTATGTGTCTACTGATCTTTGACCTCACCAAGGAAAAGGTATTGGCCCTACAGCGCACGTCATTTTTTTATGGAATTCTTTTCAAATCAAAAAAATCTTCAAATTGAAGGTTTTGATCTAGTTCATGGCTACATAGGCCAGTAAGTAAAACAGGAAAGAGACACATGAGTGCTGTAGCCACACACATGTGTCTCATCCTGTTTTACTTACTTTGACGGTCAGGAAGAGTGGTCATTCAACAAGTTAAATCTGACTCGTCATCTACATTCTGACATTTGCTGGTTGACTGTTCTGACGACATAATGAAAATCAAATTATTGAACAAGTAGGCAGGTAAGGAATTCACTTGGGTGAATTAGAAGACTTGCTACATTATCTTACCTGGTACAATTTGACGGTTGGTGGCTTTCTGCATTCGGAGCATTTCTCTAAGTCCGGGGTCAGTAAAAGTTCCGGCATGGGCACTGTCTTTGAGGTACAGGAAGATGCCCATATGATCCGTCTTAACAGAGTAATCCCCATTCAACTCGTATACGTTTTTAACGGTGAACCAATAAGGAATAACCAAAGCAGCTATATTTACCAAAGTTGCCACCATCATTATTATAGAAGGAAAAGCCAACAATTTGGCTGCCATAAACCTTTGAAAAATATTTCCCTGCAGAGGGGACGGTTTGGACGCCATCTTTGTCAACTGTCCCGATCTGACTCACAACAAATCTATTTCCGTCGATTTACCTGTAATTAACTGATGGAATTAGAAAATGTTTGCTTAAATTACGAGTGGCGCGTTTACAACAACAGTTCTTGATAAGCAAATGGATCACAGTGGTCGGAATTACGCCCAACAGGGCAAAGAATGCAAATAAAAACAGTTCTGTGTCAAACGATTTCACCTGAGCGCCATGTTCGCTTCACCTGTCTCGTTTTGAGGTCAGGTCAAGGGGAGATAATCTTTGTTTCATTTTTACCTGGACACTTGGGGAGATTGGCTAGTCCGGGCTTCTGACTCCAAAACTACTATTTTTTTATACTGACGGCCGTGTTTTCCAAAATATGGAGTCAGAAACCCGGACTAGAGATTGGCATGTTGAATAAAGATGGCCAGTAGGCTACTAGTGTTCAGGATTAACAAAACAAATATACTCAAAACTGAACCTCTTCTCACCCATTTGCATTCCATTTATCAGAAATGTAGGCCTACTTTATGAATTACAAACATCAATTTACAAAACTAAATTATTTTTAGCCATGTTTTCTTTTTTATCTACCATTCCTTGGGATAGGCCTAAGGCTAAAAACGAAACCTCCCAACACCGGCAATTACGAAGTAGGCTATAACCCCTAATTGAGTAGTTGCTCCCAAATTTGAAATTGGTAATTCCTTTTTGATTAGTTTTGATCTGTAATTTTCAGTTCCTAAAAAAATGGCTAATCCCTTATTTGGAGTTGATATAATCCTAAATTGAGTACCAATCCCTAATTTGGAGTTCATAATCCCTGATTCACATTTCATAAATTTGAGTTGATAATTCCAAATTCGGAGTTGATGTAATCCTAAATTTAATATCAATCCCTACTTTGAAGTTCATAATCCCTGATTGCTCCTTAATTCACATGTCATAAATTTGAGTTGATAATTCCTAATTTGGAGTTGATATAATCCTAAATTGAGTATTGATCCCTACTTTGGAGTTCATAATCCCTGATTGATGCCTAATTCACTTTTCATAAATTTGAGTTGATAATTCCTAATTTGGAGTTGATATAATCCTAAATTGAGTATTGATCCCTACTTTGGAGTTCATAATCCCTGATTGATCCCTCAGTCACATGTCATAAATTTGAGTTGATAATTCCAAATTCGGAGTTGATGTAATCCTAAATTTAATATCAATCCCTAATTTGGAGTTCATAATCCCTGATTCACATTTCATAAATTTGAGTTGTAAAGTCTAATTTGGGGTTGATATAATCCCGATCAATCCCTAATTTGGAGTTCATAATCCCTGATTCACATTTCATAAATTTGAGTTGATAATTCCTAATTTGGGGTTGATGTAATCCTAAATTGAGTATCAATCCTACTTTGGAGTTCATAATCCCTGATTGATTCCTAAGTCACATTTCATAAATTTGAGTTGATAATTCCTAATTTGGGGTTAATATAATCCTAAATTTAGTATCAATCCCTAATTTGGAGTTCATAATCCCTGATTGATTCCTAAGTCACATTTCATAAATTTGAGTTGATAATTCCTAATTTGGGGTTAATATAATCCTAAATTGAGTATTGATCCCTACTTTGGAGTTCATAATCCCTGATTGATCCCTAATTCACATTTCATAAATTTGAGTTGATAATTCCTAATTTGGGGTTGATATAATCCTAAATTGAGTATCAATCCCTATTTTGGAGTTCATAATCCCTGATTGATCCCTAATTCACATTTCATAAATTTGATAACCCCTAATTTGAAGTCTTGTAAGTGGCTTAGATGCGACGATTTGCATTCAAGACATTAAGAAAGTTTTACGTTCTTTGAAAAACTGAAGTTCACCATATTGGCATTAGAATAAGGGAAAGCTATAGTCTCTCGTCTTTACAAACCAAAATTGTGTTTGGAAAGTAAACAAAATTTAGATAACAGGAACGGATAAGACAGCCGGCATTTAGTGCTGGGGATAGGTATATAGGGCCTTCTATGGGACCCGTGTTTGATTCCTTTTTCGGGCGCCACCCAAAGTCGATAGAAGCCAGGCTTTTTGACTGGCCTTCAGAGAGACAAGTCTTCATAAATTTGTTCCATTTTATTTGGTGTGAGAGAGACTCCATGACCCATTGATGGAAGGTCTGTGTCAGACTGAGAGATTGTCTCAATGCCATCAGAGGCCCCTATAAGAGAAAAATACGAAGACTGACAACGTATCAACGATCATTCTATTTGATTCTTTACACCAACTCAAAATTATTTCACATTTGAAGATGAAGCCAGGCATTTTGTGAAGAGAAAACCTCCGACCTCTGGTGTTTACCTGATAACTGTCTAATTTTGTCAAAACCCTTTTCATATGACTCATTTAGAACTGAGTGGGTTTCAAGTCTGTCACGCGTGGATTCAAGTCTGTCACGTGTGCATTCAAGTCTGTCACGTGTGCATTCAAGTCTGTCACTTGTGGATTCAAGTCTGTCACGTGTGCATTCAAGTCTGTCACGTGTGCATTCAAGTCTGTCACGTGTGGATTCAAGTGTGCCACGTGTGGATTCAAGTCTGTCACAAGTGGATTCAAGTCTGTCACATGTGCACTCAAGTGTGTCACAAGTAGATTCAAGTGTGTCACAAGTGGATTCAAGTCTGTCACGTGTGCATTCAAGTCTGTCACGTGTGCATTCAAATCTGTCACGTGTGCATTCAAGTCTGTCACGTGTTGTTGAATGTAGAAACATACAAATAAAACAGAAGAACAGTAATTGATACAAATTGTTTAATTTTAATTTTATTTGCTTTTTTTTTTCAAATCAGACAGACATGATTTTAGTTGTCTTTAGATGGGGGATGAGAGACAGAGGGTCAGAAACCCAGCCACCAACCAAGGGGAGATAATGAAGGAAAAACAAGGGGAGATAATGAGGGGAAAATATTACACAATGTTCTACATTAATACATGCACAAAGAAATAAAATAGTCTAGAATCTACATATTTGATAGAAGTTGAAAATATCGGATCATTAAGGGGGTCTATTTACAAATTATTTTCATATTTAATCTGCTGTACACAATTATTAAATAATTTTCATACAATATATAAAAAAAAATTAAGTAAAAGCAATCGCAATTAAAGCATATATTGAATAAGTAAAAAAAAAGAAGATTTTTCTGTGCCTGGAAAAAAGCCCAGTCCCTCGAGATCTTCAAACTGAAACAATATTACAAAGATTCCAGCTCAAATTTGATCAAGGAAGGTTAACAATGGATTGATTGGTGTGTTACCTGGCAACCAATATTATTTTATTTATTTGTGGGGGTTGCCAGCTTTGGTGAGGGAGGTTTTTTGACGCGATATAAACCCACCACATACATGGCAACCCCTTGAGTCCACATCAAGTGAAGATTGATTGATTGTTTATTGTTTTACGCCGCGCTCAAGATTATTTCACTTATATGGCGGCGTTGCCAGTTTTATTGTGGAAGGAAACCAGGCTCTATGCCCGGAGGAAACCCACGACCTTCCGTTGGTAACTCTAGTGAAGATTGAAAAAATCCCGCAAAATTTATTGATTTTGTTGTGACTGAGTAGGATTCGAACCAGCGACCCACCAAGGAAATGCCAGTGTCAAAGTGAGACTATCGCTCTGTTGACAGACACAAAGGCTTGGAGTAAATTATATAAACAACGAATCTGCAAGCGGTGAAGCCCAAGCCAATCAAAGTCAGTCCTACTTTGTATTCAGTAAATATGAACGTAACCATTGATTGAGGCTTTAGGGCCCACTTAAGATTGATTGATTGTTTGGTGTTTTACGCCGCGCTCAAGATTATTTCACTTATATGGCGGCGTTGCCAGTTTTATTGTGTGAGGAAACCCAGCACTATGCCCAGAAGAAACCCAGGACCGTCCGGTGGTAACTGGCAACCATTCCACGTAGGTCGTTCGAGTGAAAATCCAGTCAGTTACAAAACACTGAGTGGGATTCAAACCCGCGGCCCATTGGTGGAAGGCTGTTCGGATTGAGCGTCCAACGCTCTACCTACTGAGGGTTCACTTATGAGCTTAGATTACAGTTATAGGTGCCAACGATCAATGTGATTTAGTAAGGGAGGAAACCTGACTGTTTGATCCAAGAAAACGGCATTCATTTTACGATTATTGTTTTATAGCTACCCCTACAGGAAAAAAAAATTGTTAGGTACAAAACTTGTTGGTATTTTGGCAGAAATAACAACTAACCAATATTCAAAAATTTGAAGCCCAATATGCATGATTGTGGTTGCCATGGTAACATATCAATATCAAAGATGTCCAAAATAGACGAACAGAATAAAAATATTTCTAAAGCAGAATTGCAGTCTATATAATGACTAATCTTTCATAATATACTACGATATTCTAGGTTCTTTTTTTTTCTCATTTTTTTTTTTAATGTTTACTTTAAAATATAAGCTATTTACAAATAGTTGTCATTTTCGCAGAAGACATTACAATGGTCAACAAAAACAATATATCATAAGATCTTTAGAAATGGCTGCACAAAATGTATGTACTCTCTCTTTCTACAAGTGATTGATTGATTGTTTGGTGTTTTACGCCGCGCTCAAGATTATTTCACTTATATGGCGGCGTTGCCAGTTTTATTGTGGGAGGAAACCGGACTCTATGCCCGGAGGAAACCCACGACCTTTAGTTTAGCTACCTTCATGAGGACGTCTTACAAAGACGGCATGTTGTATTTGTCCCACCGTCGTAACCATGGTAATGAGGGACGCTGGCATTGACCTCAATTGACCTCTCCGCCTGCGAGACGTCTTGATATTTGCAACGTCCCAAAGCCAACAGTCGACCTGGTCACTTAGCACTTGCAGAGATGTGGATTGGGTCTAAGGTATAAACTCCCAAACAACATCTCAATATACATAAATTGATTGCCATTAAATAAAGCATTTAGACTTATATCCACGGAGAAACAGGCATACAACATATACACAGAAATGACTGGTTTATCCCCTCATTCAATAGTTATAATATTTATACTCCCACACTCAAGATTATTTCACTTACATAGCATTTCTACAAAGGCTGAATAAGTGAAAAAAACACATCAGAAATTTTTTTAAAAAAATCTATGGACCGACTGCGATTTGTATCTGTGGCTGATTGATTGATGTTTTTCTATCGCACTCAAGATTTTTTCACTTATATGACGGCATTTGCGGGTTAGTTGGGGAGGAAACCGGGCTCTTTGCCTGGAGGAAACCCAGACCTTCGGCGAGTACGTGACAACAATGGAAGGCCTCTGTTTAAATGAGAGCCTATTACGGAGACGCCAAGGTGTGATGATAAAAAACCTCAAACGCACATTGATACTTCCCAGGATTGTTAAATTATTAATTTTGATAATAAGGATATTTATCTAAATAGAAACGTTCTTACACAAAGATAATCCCATCAGTGTCCCAGCCATGATCTAATTGAAGTTACAAAATTTGATAAAATAAAAAAAAATACTATTTGCTTTAGGATGGACTCCCATTCCATATAATAAAATGGAGATTTGAGAGGTTGGAAACCAAAGTGAGAGAAGATCCCAAACCTTAACAATCCCAAAACATCAAACCTAAAACGAACAACAACAACAACAATCAGCTGATAAGGTGAAAATATCGAAACTTTTTCACCTTAATTTTCAAATAAATGTGCAATAGTCACAGAATTGTTTGCTTGACATTTCACTTTACTGGTGGAATTCTGATGTTTACTTGAGGAGGAAACCAACTTCCCTCCAGCCCAATAAAAATTTGGGGATTTTAACACCAACAAAACATGTGCAGAAATATGGCATTATTTTTGGCATAAAAATAATCTCTCGTAAGTTTTGAATTGTTTAAAAAAAACAAACTCAAAATTTAATTCATATTCTTCCAATGATTCTATTACTTTACTTTGAGCCTATACGTTATTGTCAATTATTGAAGACAACTGTGTAAGCTTTTTTATAAGGATAACTAAACTTGCTTAAAAATCAAAATTAATTAGTCAGCCTTTTAAAAATTTAATTGAAAAATTGAAGTGGATAAACTAACAGAATTTTTTTTCAAGTAGTCATTACAAAACAATTGAAAATACTTATTGCTATAAAGCACGGCAAGCAATGCGAAGAATGAAACTCACATTCACTTCGGAAGATGGTTTTGAAGAAACTTATTGAAATATCGAGTCAGTATGAGTTTCTTTGCTTACTGTGCTTGATAAGCTCAACTTATCAGAGGAAATTCTAACACATATAGCTAAAGTTACCAAGCTACAAACAAACGACACATTAACCAAACAAACAGTACATTAACAAACGACGCATCAACCAAACGACCAGTACATTGACAAACGACGCATTTAACAAACAAACAGTACATTAACAAACGATACATTAAGCAAACAAACGACTCATTAACAAACGACGCATTAACCAAACGAACAGCACATTAACAAACGACACATTAACCAAACAAACGACTCGTTAACATGAACAAAATGGTGCTCGGTAATGTTGATATCCAATCATACAATAATGACTACCATTCACTTTAATTTCTTCCTTCTAATATTTGATATTCACTTCAAAGGCTTTTTGATATTTCATGAGTGAGTTATTTCCCATTATAGGAGTTCTTTCTTCAGTTTTTCTTTCCTTTAGCTCTCTGTCGAACATTTCCGTTTTCCGTCACATCGTTCTGGTTGACTTCAGACGAACTTAGATCATCATCTTCCCGGCCTAAAAATAAAAATTCATACACAGTTACACCCCTTGTCTTTCAATGGCATTTAGAAGTTGAAAGGTTACAATAAGATGAAGAATTACTTATGGATAACAACTTCTTGGTTATTGGGTGACGGTGTTTCGATGTAGTTCTTACATCGTTATGACAAACAACAAAATTTATTCATTTATATAGCATATGAGAGAATTACAAGTTTGGGAAGGTATGTAATAGTATAAATTAATTAAGAAAAGTAACAATAGAATTAAGTAAGGTGAGTTAAGTTCGCTGAAGATTTTCTTGGGGGATCAAAAGGTCCTAGCAGTTGGGGATATATAATGTAAGAACTACATCGAAACGTCGTCACCCAATAAACCAAGAAGTTGATATCCATAATTAATTCTTCACCTTATTACACCCCTTGGTTGAATCAAGTTGCCTTGGGATTGCCTCTCAATTGCTACTGGGGGTGGTGCGTCTTTCCTGGACACATCGTCCATTTTTCAACTTTGAACAGTATTTGGATTCATGTTTAACCCACTACGTGGCCAGGTTTAGGGACGTGCAGTAGGAAACCCCTGACCTTCGGCAACTACATGGCAACTCTTCCACATAAGGCAAACATTTTTTAAGAAAACTTCTCTGTCAGTTTTCAGAACCCAGAATTAGGCATGTGGTTTGTGATTTAAATTAATGATAATATGATAATAACTGAAATGTTTTTGAAGCAGTAAAATCATACCTTTGGTAGCCTTAAACTTTTTCTTTGGAGAAGACGGCTTCTTGTTGGGCGGACTTTTTTCTCGAAGACGTTTAAGATGGAAGGTGATGAAGTTCCACATCATCCAGGCTTGAAGTAGACACACAGCAGCCAAAGAGTTAATACTACAACAACAACATATCGTCTGGTCGTCAACAAAATGTGAAATTATCAACAAAATGTATACATTACGCATCAAAATATGTGACATCAACAAAATGTATACATTACGCATCTAAATATGTGAAATTATCAACAAAATGTATACACTACGCATCAAAATATGTGAAATTATCAACAAAATGTATACATTACGCATCAAAATATGTGAAATTATCAACAAAATGTATACATTACGCATCAAAATATGTGAAATTATCAACAAAATGTATACACTACGCATCAAAATATTTGAAATTATTAACAAAATGTATACATTACGCATCAATTTATGTCATACAATCAACAAAATGTATACACTACGCATCTAAATATGTGAAATTATCAACAAAATGTATACACTACGCATCAAAATATTTGAAATTATTAACAAAATGTATACATTACGCATCAATTTATGTCATACAATCAACAAAATGTATACATTACGCATCTAAATATGTGAAATTATCAACAAAATGTATACATAACGCATCAAAATATGTGAAATTATCAACAAAATGTATACATTACGCATCAAAATATGTGAAATAAACAAAATGTATACATTACGCATCAAAATATATTGGTTATTAATTCTTACAAAGTAAAATTTTGAACTTACCGAATAAGTTTAATGTTGAAGTTTCCCGTGGCCACATTGACCAATGGTTGGCTGGTCTGCGCTAATCCATACCTAGCAACCAATCAAATCACAGCTTAAGATTGTTTGGTGAATAATTACATCAGTTCTGAACAAAATAGTCATTTTAATTTTTATGTGTCAAAAGTATGAGAGAAAAAGACGACAATAATGACAATAGATTTGAACTAATTAGTCAGTTTGTGATTTCATACATTTTGTGAGATAATACAAAGCTGATGTGTAAGAATTCTGTTAATTCAAGGACGAGCAATGTGAAGATAACAAATTATTCAACTGCTTTCTGCCATGTTTGGTCTAAAACAACAACAATAGCGATTGCTTGATAGGATTATCGGTCGCTCCATGCAGGAGGTAAGACACCCAACGAAAAGTCTCAAACTTTTAGAGTGCTTTTCGTAATGTTTTGAGTACTTGAATTAGCGGAATTCTTACCGTAGCATATATCCAAGAACAAATTTCCATGGGACATCATCATTTACAAGTTCTTTAATTGATTGATTGATTGATGTTTTACGCCGCTCAAGATTATTTCACATTTATGGTGGCATTGCCAGTTTTATTGTGGGAGGAAACCACAAGTTTTTTAACAGCAAGTCAGTGGATGCTGTTATCGACCAAACACTGAGACTTTATGCTGCTGTTACCTTCTACTAGAGTTTTCATCCAGAGGGGTGTCCACTCTTTTGGTTGGTTGGTTGAACTATGTTTTACGCCACACTCAAAATTATTTCACTTATATGGCAGCAAAATTATATGGGGGAGGAAACTGGGCTCATTGCCCGGAGAAAACCCCTGACCTGGCAACTCTTCCACATACAGCGACTGCGTGACAAATCCACTCGAATTTTTTAAAATTTTTATTTGGTCTGAGCGTGATTTGATTGAACCTGGGTCACATCGCTGGAAGGTCTGTGTGGGACTGAGAGACGATCACTCTAACCCACTGGACCCCCGAGGCCCTCTATGGTCAAAATTCATTTTATTTGGACACCCAATAATCCAGCAATTAAAATGGTCATTTTGGACACCCTGCGGAGAATGTGGAAATCTTGGGAACTTTAATTTTTCCTGGATGAACGTATGCCCCTCCTTTCAAAACTAACTCAGGGCAATAGGATAATGGCAAAATGTGATGGTTAAATCTGATAAGAAATTTAATATTTGGACACCCGTTTCAAGGAAAATAGGCCAATTGGAGACTAAAGTTTTTGTTTAGCCGTAGGTCGATGTCGTCGTTAATTACTGATTTACTCACCAAAATGTCAAGACCATTAATGTAATAGTTCCAAGGCGAACCAACACAAATATCACATTCCAAATCATAAACCTAAAAATCAAACATAAACAAATTCAGTAACATACACAGTCACTTAACTGTTTTACTTTTATTTAACTTTCTGTATCGGTTTTTTCTTTTTTCTATTGTACATGTACCTCTGGTGAATAAAAACATCAATCAATCAATCACTAAGAGACAAAAAAAGTTCATATGAGATTTGTTTTGAACTAACTTAGGCTTAGCATGAATAATGTCTGTCCCCGTTATTTAAAATGGTTTACTTTTCGAAAATTATTTCGTTCGGTGCATGCAACAGACTGTATGGATTTTGTTAATCATCAATCGTTTAGTTTGTCGATGACTTTAAAAAACCCTCACTTTCATGACTATCTGAACTTAGGAAAAAAAATGCAGCTCATGCCACTTAGAGATTTTAGATTTCAATGCATGGAGACACAATTAAAGTGGCATGAGATGCCAAAATGTTGATATTTTGACGTTGAAACAGAATGTTGAAATTATAGGCTATTTTTCCCAAGACGTATAATTCAAAAGCTTTTTAGTGCTTCTAGTCTCAAGAATTTAACTTTGGCTTAGAATGAATGAATGGTCCTCCCAATTATTTAAATTTTGTTTACATTTCGAACACTTTTCCGGTTCGTATAGGCCACATACTGTATGGATTTTCCTCATTCCAACACCAATCATTTAGTTTTTCGATGGCCTTCAAAGCCTCTTACTGTCGTGACGATCAGAAACTATGAAAAAAGTGTGAATTTGGGCAGCTCATGCTACTTAAGAAATCGCCTAGCAAAGATTATCTTTATGCATCTTTATAATGGAAGCAAACGAATAAAACAAGATTTTGTAAATTATTTTACGTTCGTATTTTAAAGGAAGCTTACCCTGTTGCGGCCAATTCTGATTTTTCAGCAAAATAGAGGAGTCTTGATAAGTGGAAGACAAACTCCACCAAGTAATGGATGACAAGGATACATAAAGCCACACGAGTGAAACTGAAATATAAAATAGAGGAGTCTTGATAAGTGGAAGACAAACTCCACCAAGTAATGGATGACAAGGATACATAAAGTCACACGAGTGAAACTGAAATATAAAATAGAGTCTTGATAAGTGGAAGACAAACTCCACCAAGTAATGGATGACAAGGATACATAAAGCCACACGAGTGAAACTGAAATATAAAATAGAGGAGTCTTGATAAGTGGAAGACAAACTCCACCAAGTAATGGATGACAAGGATACATAAAGCCACACGTGTGAAACTGAAATATAAAATAGAGGAGTCTTGATAAGTGGAAGACAAACTCCACCAAGTAATGGATGACAAGGATACATAAAGCCACACGAGTGAAACAGAAATATAAAATAGAGGAGTCTTGATAAGTGGAAGACGAACTCCACCAAGTAATGGATGACAAGGATACCTAAAGCCACACGAGTGAAACTGAAATATAAAATAGAGATAAGTGGAAGACGAACTCCACCAAGTAATGGATGACAAGGATACATAAAGCCACACGAGTGAAACTGAAATATAAAATAGAGGAGTCTTGATAAGTGGAAGACAAACTCCACCAAGTAATGGATGACAAGGATACATAAAGCCACACGAGTGAAACTGAAATATAAAATAGAGGAGTCTTGATAAGTGGAAGACAAACTCCACCAAGTAATGGATGACAAGGATACATAAAGCCACACGAGTGAAACTGAAATATAAAATAGAGGAGTCTTGATAAGTGGAAGACGAACTCCACCAAGTAATGGATGACAAGGATACATAAAGCCATACGAGTGAAACTGAAATATAAAATAGAGGAGTCTTGATAAGTGGAAGACAAACTCCACCAAGTAATGGATGACAAGGATACATAAAGCCACACGAGTGAAACTGAAATATAAAATAGAGGAGTCGTGATAAGTGGAAGACAAACTCCACCAAGTAATGGATAACAAGGATACATAAAGCCACACGAGTGAAACTGAAATATAAAATAGAGGAGTCTTGACAAGTGGAAGACGAACTCCACCAAGTAATGGATGACAAGGATACATAAAGCCACACGAGTGAAACTGAAATATAAAATAGAGGAGTCGTGATAAGTGGAAGACGAACTCCACCAAGTAATGGATGACAAGGATACATAAAGCCACACGAGTGAAACTGAAATATAAAATAGAGGAGTCTTGATAAGTGGAAGACAAACTCCACCAAGTAATGGATGACAAGGATACATAAAGCCATACGAGTGAAACTGAAATATAAAATAGAGGAGTATTGATAAGTGGAAGACAAACTCCACCAAGTAATGGATGACAAGGATACATAAAGCCATACGAGTGAAACTGAAATATAAAATAGAGGAGTATTGATAAGTGGAAGACAAACTCCACCAAGTAATGGATGACAAGGATACATAAAGCCACACGAGTGAAACTGAAATATAGAATAGAGGAGTCTTGATTTAAGTGGAAGACGAACTCCACCAAGTAATGGATGACAAGGATACATAAAGCCACACGAGTGAAACTGAAATATAAAATAGAGGAGTATTGATAAGTGGAAGACAAACTCCACCAAGTAATGGATGACAAGGATACATAAAGCCACACGAGTGAAACTGAAATATAGAATAGAGGAGTCTTGATAAGTGGAAGACAAACTCCACCAAGTAATGGATGACAAGGATACATAAAGCCACACGAGTGAAACTGAAATATAAAATAGAGGAGTCTTGATAAGTGGAAGACGAACTCCACCAAGTAATGGATAACAAGGATACATAAAGCCACACGAGTGAAACTGAAATATAAAATAGAGGAGTCTTGATAAGTGGAAGACGAACTCCACCAAGTAATGGATGACAAGGATACATAAAGCCACACGAGTGAAACTGAAATATAAAATAGAGGAGTCTTGATAAGTGGAAGACAAACTCCACCAAGTAATGGATGACAAGGATACATAAAGCCATACGAGTGAAACTGAAATATAAAATAGAGGAGTATTGATAAGTGGAAGACAAACTCCACCAAGTAATGGATGACAAGGATACATAAAGCCATACGAGTGAAACTGAAATATAAAATAGAGGAGTATTGATAAGTGGAAGACAAACTCCACCAAGTAATGGATGACAAGGATACATAAAGCCACACGAGTGAAACTGAAATATAGAATAGAGGAGTCTTGATAAGTGGAAGACGAACTCCACCAAGTAATGGATGACAAGGATACATAAAGCCACACGAGTGAAACTGAAATATAAAATAGAGGAGTATTGATAAGTGGAAGACAAACTCCACCAAGTAATGGATGACAAGGATACATAAAGCCACACGAGTGAAACTGAAATATAGAATAGAGGAGTCTTGATAAGTGGAAGACGAACTCCACCAAGTAACGGATGACAAGGATACATAAAGCCACACGAGTGAAACTGAAATATAAAATAGAGGAGTCTTGATAAGTGGAAGACGAACTCCACCAAGTAATGGATGACAAGGATACATAAAGTCACACGAGTGAAACTGAAATATAAAATAGAGGAGTCGTGATAAGTGGAAGACAAACTCCACCAAGTAATGGATGACAAGGATACATAAAGCCACACGAGTGAAACTGAAATATAAAATAGAGATAAGTGGAAGACAAACTCCACCAAGTAATGGATGACAAGGATACATAAAGCCACACGAGTGAAACTGAAATATAAAATAGAGGAGTCGTGATAAGTGGAAGACGAACTCCACCAAGTAATGGATGACAAGGATACATAAAGCCACACGAGTGAAACTGAAATATAAAATAGAGGAGTCTTGACAAGTGGAAGACAAACTCCACCAAGTAATGGATGACAAGGATACATAAAGCCACACGAGTGAAACTGAAATATAAAATAGAGGAGTCTTGATAAGTGGAAGACAAACTCCACCAAGTAATGGATGACAAGGATACATAAAGCCACACGAGTGAAACTGAAATATAGAATAGAGGAGTCTTGATAAATGGAAGACAAACTCCACCAAGTAATGGATGACAAGGATACATAAAGCCACACGAGTGAAACTGAAATATAAAATAGAGGAGTCGTGATAAGTGGAAGACAAACTCCACCAAGTAATGGATGACAAGGGTACATAAAGCCACACGAGTGAAACTGAAATATAAAATAGAGGAGTCTTGATAAGTGGAAGACGAACTCCACCAAGTAATGGATGACAAGGATACATAAAGCCACACGAGTGAAACTGAAATATAAAATAGAGGAGTCTTGATAAGTGGAAGACAAACTCCACCAAGTAATGGATGACAAGGATACATAAAGCCACACGAGTGAAACTGAAATATAAAATAGAGGAGTCTTGACAAGTGGAAGACAAACTCCACCAAGTAATGGATGACAAGGATACATAAAGTCACACGAGTGAAACTGAAATATAAAATAGAGGAGTCTTGACAAGTGGAAGACAAACTCCACCAAGTAATGGATGACAAGGATACATAAAGCCACACGAATGAAACTGAAATATAAAATAGAGGAGTCTTGATAAGTGGAAGACAAACTCCACCAAGTAATGGATGACAAGGATACATAAAGCCACACGAGTGAAACTGAAATATAAAATAGAGGAGTCTTGATAAGTGGAAGACAAACTCCACCAAGTAATGGATGACAAGGATACATAAAGCCACACGAGTGAAACTGAAATATAAAATAGAGGAGTCTTGATAAGTGGAAGACAAACTCCACCAAGTAATGGATGACAAGGATACATAAAGCCACACGAGTGAAACTGAAATATAAAATAGAGTCTTGATAAGTGGAAGACGAACTCCACCAAGTAATGGATGACAAGGATACATAAAGCCACACGAGTGAAACTGAAATATAAAATAGAGGAGTCTTGATAAGTGGAAGACGAACTCCACCAAGTAATGGATGACAAGGATACATAAAGCCATACGAGTGAAACTGAAATATAAAATAGAGGAGTCTTGATAAGTGGAAGACAAACTCCACCAAGTAATGGATGACAAGGATACATAAAGCCATACGAGTGAAACTGAAATATAAAATAGAGGAGTCTTGATAAGTGGAAGACAAACTCCACCAAGTAATGGATGACAAGGATACATAAAGCCACACGAGTGAAACTGAAATATAAAATAGAGGAGTCGTGATAAGTGGAAGACAAACTCCACCAAGTAATGGATGACAAGGATACATAAAGCCACACGAGTGAAACTGAAATATAAAATAGAGATAAGTGGAAGACGAACTCCACCAAGTAATGGATGACAAGGATACATAAAGCCATACGAGTGAAACTGAAATATAAAATAGAGGAGTCTTGACAAGTGGAAGACAAACTCCACCAAGTAATGGATGACAAGGATACATAAAGTCACACGAGTGAAACTGAAATATAAAATAGAGATAAGTGGAAGACGAACTCCACCAAGTAATGGATGACAAGGATACATAAAGCCACACGAGTGAAACTGAAATATAAAATAGAGGAGTCTTGATAAGTGGAAGACAAACTCCACCAAGTAATGGATGACAAGGATACATAAAGCCATACGAGTGAAACTGAAATATAAAATAGAGGAGTCTTGACAAGTGGAAGACAAACTCCACCAAGTAATGGATGACAAGGATACATAAAGTCACACGAGTGAAACTGAAATATAAAATAGAGATAAGTGGAAGACGAACTCCACCAAGTAATGGATGACAAGGATACATAAAGCCACACGAGTGAAACTGAAATATAAAATAGAGGAGTCTTGATAAGTGGAAGACAAACTCCACCAAGTAATGGATGACAAGGATACATAAAGCCATACGAGTGAAACTGAAATATAAAATAGAGGAGTCTTGATAAGTGGAAGACAAACTCCACCAAGTAATGGATGACAAGGATACATAAAGCCATACGAGTGAAACTGAAATATAAAATAGAGGAGTCTTGATAAGTGGAAGACGAACTCCATCAAGTAATGGATGACAAGGATACATAAAGCCACACGAGTGAAACTGAAATATAAAATAGAGATAAGTGGAAGACAAACTCCACCAAGTAATGGATGACAAGGATACATAAAGCCACACGAGTGAAACTGAAATATAAAATAGAGGAGTCTTGATAAGTGGAAGACGAACTCCACCAAGTAATGGATGACAAGGATACATAAAGCCACACGAGTGAAACTGAAATATAAAATAGAGGAGTCTTGATAAGTGGAAGACGAACTCCACCAAGTAATGGATAACAAGGATACATAAAGCCACACGAGTGAAACTGAAATATAAAATAGAGGAGTCGTGATAAGTGGAAGACAAACTCCACCAAGTAATGGATGACAAGGATACATAAAGCCACACGAGTGAAACTGAAATATAAAATAGAGGAGTCTTGATAAGTGGAAGACGAACTCCACCAAGTAATGGATAACAAGGATACATAAAGCCACACGAGTGAAACTGAAATATAAAATAGAGGAGTCTTGATAAGTGGAAGACAAACTCCACCAAGTAATGGATGACAAGGATACATAAAGTCATACGTGTGAAACTGAAATATAAAATAGAGGAGTCTTGATAAGTGGAAGACAAACTCCACCAAGTAATGGATGACAAGGATACATAAAGTCACACGAGTGAAACTGAAATATAAAATAGAGGAGTCTTGATAAGTGGAAGACAAACTCCACCAAGTAATGGATGACAAGGATACATAAAGCCATACGAGTGAAACTGAAATATAAAATAGAGGAGTCGTGATAAGTGGAAGACAAACTCCACCAAGTAATGGATGACAAGGATACATAAAGCCACACGAGTGAAACTGAAATATAAAATAGAGGAGTCGTGATAAGTGGAAGACGAACTCCACCAAGTAATGGATGACAAGGATACATAAAGCCACACGAGTGAAACTGAAATATAAAATAGAGGAGTCTTGATAAGTGGAAGACGAACTCCACCAAGTAATGGATGACAAGGATACATAAAGCCATACGAGTGAAACTGAAATATAAAATAGAGGAGTCTTGATAAGTGGAAGACGAACTCCACCAAGTAATGGATGACAAGGATACATAAAGCCACACGAGTGAAACTGAAATATAAAATAGAGGAGTCGTGATAAGTGGAAGACAAACTCCACCAAGTAATGGATGACAAGGGTACATAAAGCCACACGAGTGAAACTGAAATATAAAATAGAGGAGTCTTGATAAGTGGAAGACGAACTCCACCAAGTAATGGATGACAAGGATACATAAAGCCACACGAGTGAAACTGAAATATAAAATAGAGGAGTCTTGATAAGTGGAAGACAAACTCCACCAAGTAATGGATGACAAGGATACATAAAGCCACACGAGTGAAACTGAAATATAAAATAGAGGAGTCTTGACAAGTGGAAG
The DNA here is from genome assembly GCA_963971465.1 of Lepidochitona cinerea. Classification (NCBI taxonomy): domain Eukaryota; kingdom Metazoa; phylum Mollusca; class Polyplacophora; order Chitonida; family Tonicellidae; genus Lepidochitona; species Lepidochitona cinerea. The sequence goes on from OZ020565.1 coordinate 995,195, forward strand.
ACAAACTCCACCAAGTAATGGATGACAAGGATACATAAAGTCACACGAGTGAAACTGAAATATAAAATAGAGGAGTCTTGACAAGTGGAAGACAAACTCCACCAAGTAATGGATGACAAGGATACATAAAGCCACACGAGTGAAACTGAAATATAAAATAGAGGAGTCTTGATAAGTGGAAGACAAACTCCACCAAGTAATGGATGACAAGGATACATAAAGCCACACGAGTGAAACTGAAATATAAAATAGAGGAGTCTTGATAAGTGGAAGACAAACTCCACCAAGTAATGGATGACAAGGATACATAAAGCCACACGAGTGAAACTGAAATATAAAATAGAGTCTTGATAAGTGGAAGACGAACTCCACCAAGTAATGGATGACAAGGATACATAAAGCCACACGAGTGAAACTGAAATATAAAATAGAGGAGTCTTGATAAGTGGAAGACGAACTCCACCAAGTAATGGATGACAAGGATACATAAAGCCATACGAGTGAAACTGAAATATAAAATAGAGGAGTCTTGATAAGTGGAAGACAAACTCCACCAAGTAATGGATGACAAGGATACATAAAGCCATACGAGTGAAACTGAAATATAAAATAGAGGAGTCTTGATAAGTGGAAGACAAACTCCACCAAGTAATGGATGACAAGGATACATAAAGCCACACGAGTGAAACTGAAATATAAAATAGAGGAGTCGTGATAAGTGGAAGACAAACTCCACCAAGTAATGGATGACAAGGATACATAAAGCCACACGAGTGAAACTGAAATATAAAATAGAGATAAGTGGAAGACGAACTCCACCAAGTAATGGATGACAAGGATACATAAAGCCATACGAGTGAAACTGAAATATAAAATAGAGGAGTCTTGACAAGTGGAAGACAAACTCCACCAAGTAATGGATGACAAGGATACATAAAGTCACACGAGTGAAACTGAAATATAAAATAGAGATAAGTGGAAGACGAACTCCACCAAGTAATGGATGACAAGGATACATAAAGCCACACGAGTGAAACTGAAATATAAAATAGAGGAGTCTTGATAAGTGGAAGACAAACTCCACCAAGTAATGGATGACAAGGATACATAAAGCCATACGAGTGAAACTGAAATATAAAATAGAGGAGTCTTGACAAGTGGAAGACAAACTCCACCAAGTAATGGATGACAAGGATACATAAAGTCACACGAGTGAAACTGAAATATAAAATAGAGATAAGTGGAAGACGAACTCCACCAAGTAATGGATGACAAGGATACATAAAGCCACACGAGTGAAACTGAAATATAAAATAGAGGAGTCTTGATAAGTGGAAGACAAACTCCACCAAGTAATGGATGACAAGGATACATAAAGCCATACGAGTGAAACTGAAATATAAAATAGAGGAGTCTTGATAAGTGGAAGACAAACTCCACCAAGTAATGGATGACAAGGATACATAAAGCCATACGAGTGAAACTGAAATATAAAATAGAGGAGTCTTGATAAGTGGAAGACGAACTCCATCAAGTAATGGATGACAAGGATACATAAAGCCACACGAGTGAAACTGAAATATAAAATAGAGATAAGTGGAAGACAAACTCCACCAAGTAATGGATGACAAGGATACATAAAGCCACACGAGTGAAACTGAAATATAAAATAGAGGAGTCTTGATAAGTGGAAGACGAACTCCACCAAGTAATGGATGACAAGGATACATAAAGCCACACGAGTGAAACTGAAATATAAAATAGAGGAGCCGTGATAAGTGGAAGACAAACTCCACCAAGTAATGGATGACAAGGATACATAAAGCCACACGAGTGAAACTGAAATATAAAATAGAGGAGTCTTGATAAGTGGAAGACAAACTCCACCAAGTAATGGATGACAAGGATACATAAAGCCACACGAGTGAAACTGAAATATAAAATAGAGGAGTCTTGATAAGTGGAAGACGAACTCCACCAAGTAATGGATGACAAGGATACATAAAGCCACACGAGTGAAACTGAAATATAAAATAGAGGAGTCTTGATAAGTGGAAGACGAACTCCACCAAGTAATGGATGACAAGGATACATAAAGCCACACGAGTGAAACTGAAATATAAAATAGAGGAGTCTTGATAAGTGGAAGACAAACTCCACCAAGTAATGGATGACAAGGATACATAAAGCCACACGAGTGAAACTGAAATATAAAATAGAGGAGTCTTGATAAGTGGAAGACGAACTCCACCAAGTAATGGATGACAAGGATACATAAAGCCACACGAGTGAAACTGAAATATAAAATAGAGGAGTCTTGATAAGTGGAAGACGAACTCCACCAAGTAATGGATGACAAGGATACATAAAGCCACACGAGTGAAACTGAAATATAAAATAGAGGAGTCGTGATAAGTGGAAGACAAACTCCACCAAGTAATGGATGACAAGGATACATAAAGCCACACGAGTGAAACTGAAATATAAAATAGAGGAGTCGTGATAAGTGGAAGACAAACTCCACCAAGTAATGGATGACAAGGATACATAAAGCCACACGAGTGAAACTGAAATATAGAATAGAGGAGTCTTGATAAGTGGAAGACAAACTCCACCAAGTAATGGATGACAAGGATACATAAAGCCACACGAGTGAAACTGAAATATAAAATAGAGGAGTCTTGATAAGTGGAAGACAAACTCCACCAAGTAATGGATGACAAGGATACATAAAGCCACACGAGTGAAACTGAAATATAAAATAGAGGAGTCTTGATAAGTGGAAGACGAACTCCACCAAGTAATGGATGACAAGGATACATAAAGCCACACGAGTGAAACTGAAATATAAAATAGAGGAGTCTTGATAAGTGGAAGACAAACTCCACCAAGTAATGGATGACAAGGATACATAAAGCCACACGAGTGAAACTGAAATATAAAATAGAGATAAGTGGAAGACAAACTCCACCAAGTAATGGATGACAAGGATACATAAAGCCACACGAGTGAAACTGAAATATAAAATAGAGGAGTCTTGATAAGTGGAAGACGAACTCCACCAAGTAATGGATGACAAGGATACATAAAGCCACACGAGTGAAACTGAAATATAAAATAGAGGAGTCTTGATAAGTGGAAGACAAACTCCACCAAGTAATGGATGACAAGGATACATAAAGCCACACGAGTGAAACTGAAATATAAAATAGAGGAGTCTTGATAAGTGGAAGACGAACTCCACCAAGTAATGGATGACAAGGATACATAAAGCCACACGAGTGAAACTGAAATATAAAATAGAGATAAGTGGAAGACGAACTCCACCAAGTAATGGATGACAAGGATACATAAAGCCACACGAGTGAAACTGAAATATAAAATAGAGGAGTCTTGATAAGTGGAAGACGAACTCCACCAAGTAATGGATGACAAGGATACATAAAGTCACACGAGTGAAACTGAAATATAAAATAGAGGAGTCTTGATAAGTGGAAGACAAACTCCACCAAGTAATGGATGACAAGGATACATAAAGCCACACAAGTGAAACTGAAATATAAAATAGAGGAGTCTTGATAAGTGGAAGACAAACTCCACCAAGTAATGGATGACAAGGATACATAAAGCCACACGAGTGAAACTGAAATATAAAATAGAGGAGTCTTGATAAGTGGAAGACGAACTCCACCAAGTAGTGGATGACAAGGATACATAAAGTCACACGAGTGAAACTGAAATATAAAATAGGAGTCTTGATAAGTGGAAGACAAACTCCACCAAGTAATGGATGACAAGGATACATAAAGCCACACAAGTGAAACTGAAATATAAAATAGAGGAGTCTTGATAAGTGGAAGACAAACTCCACCAAGTAATGGATGACAAGGATACATAAAGCCACACGAGTGAAACTGAAATATAAAATAGAGGAGTCTTGATAAGTGGAAGACAAACTCCACCAAGTAATGGATGACAAGGATACATAAAGCCACACGAGTGAAACTGAAATATAAAATAGAGGAGTCTTGATAAGTGGAAGACAAACTCCACCAAGTAATGGATGACAAGGATACATAAAGCCACACGAGTGAAACTGAAATATAAAATAGAGGAGTCGTGATAAGTGGAAGACGAACTCCACCAAGTAATGGATGACAAGGATACATAAAGCCACACGAGTGAAACTGAAATATAAAATAGAGGAGTCTTGATAAGTGGAAGACAAACTCCACCAAGTAGTGGATGACAAGGATACATAAAGCCACACGAGTAAAACTGAAATATAAAATAGAGGAGTCGTGATAAGTGGAAGACAAACTCCACCAAGTAGTGGATGACAAGGATCCATAAAGCCACACGGGTGAAACTGAAATATAAAATAGAGGAGTTGTGATAAGTGGAAGACAAACTCCACCAAGAAATGGATGACAAGGATACATAAAGCCACACGGGTGAAACTGAAATATAAAATAGAGGAGTTGTGATAAGTGGAAGACAAACTCCACCAAGAAATGGATGACAAGGATACATAAAGCCACACGGGTGAAACTGAAATATAAAATAGAGGAGTCTTGACAAGTGGAAGACAAACTCCACCAAGTAATGGATGACAAGGATACATAAAGCCACACGGGTGAAACTGAAATATAAAATAGAGGAGTCTTGACAAGTGGAAGACAAACTCCACCAAGTAATGGATGACAAGGATACATAAAGCCACACGAGTGAAACTGAAATATAAAATAGAGGAGTTGTGATAAGTGGAAGACAAACTCCACCAAGTAATGGATGACAAGGATACATAAAGCCACACGAGTGAAACTGAAATATAAAATAGAGGAGTCTTGATAAGTGGAAGACAAACTCCACCAAGTAATGGATGACAAGGATACATAAAGCCACACGTGTGAAACTGAAATATAAAATAGAGGAGTCTTGATAAGTGGAAGACGAACTCCACCAAGTAATGGATGACAAGGATACATAAAGCCACACGAGTGAAACTGAAATATAAAATAGAGGAGTCTTGATAAGTGGAAGACGAACTCCACCAAGTAATGGATGACAAGGATACATAAAGCCACACGAGTGAAACTGAAATATAAAATAGAGGAGTCTTGATAAGTGGAAGACAAACTCCACCAAGTAATGGATGACAAGGATACATAAAGCCACACGAGTGAAACTGAAATATAAAATAGAGGAGTCTTGATAAGTGGAAGACAAACTCCACCAAGTAATGGATGACAAGGATACATAAAGCCACACGAGTGAAACTGAAATATAAAATAGAGGAGTCGTGATAAGTGGAAGACAAACTCCACCAAGTAATGGATGACAAGGATACATAAAGCCACACGGGTGAAACTGAAATATAAAATAGAGGAGTCTTGATAAGTGGAAGACGAACTCCACCAAGTAATGGATGACAAGGATACATAAAGCCACACGGGTGAAACTGAAATATAAAATAGAGGAGTCTTGATAAGTGGAAGACGAACTCCACCAAGTAATGGATAACAAGGATACATAAAGCCACACGAGTGAAACTGAAATATAAAATAGAGGAGTCTTGATAAGTGGAAGACAAACTCCACCAAGTAATGGATGACAAGGATACATAAAGCCACACGAGTAAAACTGAAATATAAAATAGAGGAGTCGTGATAAGTGGAAGACAAACTCAACCAAGTAATGGATGACAAGGATACATAAAGCCACACGAGTGAAACTGAAATATAAAATAGAGATAAGTGGAAGACGAACTCCACCAAGTAATGGATGACAAGGATACATAAAGCCACACGAGTGAAACTGAAATATAAAATAGAGGAGTCTTGATAAGTGGAAGACGAACTCCACCAAGTAATGGATGACAAGGATACATAAAGCCACACGAGTGAAACTGAAATATAAAATAGAGGAGTCTTGATAAGTGGAAGACGAACTCCACCAAGTAATAGATGACAAGGATACATAAAGCCACACGAGTGAAACTGAAATATAAAATAGAGGAGTCTTGATAAGTGGAAGACGAACTCCACCAAGTAATAGATGACAAGGATACATAAAGCCACACGAGTGAAACTGAAATATGAAATAGAGGAGTCTTGATAAGTGGAAGACGAACTCCACCAAGTAATGGATGACAAGGATACATAAAGCCACACGAGTGAAACTGAAATATAAAATAGAGGAGTCTTGATAAGTGGAAGACGAACTCCACCAAGTAATGGATGACAAGGATACATAAAGCCACACGAGTGAAACTGAAATATAAAATAGAGGAGTCTTGATAAGTGGAAGACGAACTCCACCAAGTAATGGATGACAAGGATACATAAAGCCACACGAGTGAAACTGAAATATAAAATAGAGGAGTCTTGATAAGTGGAAGACGAACTCCACCAAGTAATGGATGACAAGGATACATAAAGCCACACGAGTGAAACTGAAATATAAAATAGAGGAGTCGTGATAAGTGGAAGACAAACTCCACCAAGTAATGGATGACAAGGATACATAAAGCCACACGAGTGAAACTGAAATATAAAATAGAGATAAGTGGAAGACAAACTCCACCAAGTAATGGATGACAAGGATACATAAAGCCACACGAGTGAAACTGAAATATAAAATAGAGGAGTCTTGATAAGTGGAAGACGAACTCCACCAAGTAATGGATGACAAGGATACATAAAGCCATACGAGTGAAACTGAAATATAGAATAGAGGAGTCTTGATAAGTGGAAGACGAACTCCACCAAGTAATGGATGACAAGGATACATAAAGCCACACGAGTGAAACTGAAATATAAAATAGAGGAGTCTTGATAAGTGGAAGACAAACTCCACCAAGTAATGGATGACAAGGATACATAAAGCCACACGAGTGAAACTGAAATATAAAATAGAGGAGTCTTGATAAGTGGAAGACAAACTCCACCAAGTAATGGATGAACGTAAAGCAACGAGTGAAACTGCCGGGAACCAACTGGTACTGATGCTAGTTCCCTTTTACATTGTACCATATACTGGCTTTCATGATGAGTGGCAGATTTTTCTTTTTCATTGCTTCAGAACAACAGTAACAGGCTACAGGAACCAATCATTACCATGAAATCCTATGGCCTGCCCATTCAAGATTATTTTACTTACTATTTTGCTTTTTGACAAGAGGAAACTCCCGACCTTCAGCGAGTACCTGGCAACTCTTCCACATACGCCGAACGAGAGAAAATCCATTCAAAAATTGTGGTATAAAGTGGAAAACTTACTTGAGCAAATAAGCAGCAGTAATAAAGGCCAGATAAATGGCTGTGTATTGGATTCTGGAGAACATCTCATCCTGATAAAGAAAGATAAATTAGTATTTAGTGCCACAGTCTGGATTATAGGACATTATCTCCAGTCATAGAAATTTCTAGGCATTTGTTTGGTGGAAATGCCCAGAATGTGAGTCTGAGGGACACTTTTGTGGGGTCCTCAAGAAGATTTGGAAATTGTACGCTTCACGGCTACCTATTTGGTCGCCATATTCAAAATGACCTACAGTCTATCAGAGGGTATTTCACGCACGTAAATCCCCGAAGTTTCAGAGTGGAGTGTATGTTGACTCAGAGAAATACATGTTGAGTTAAAACTAACATGTCTTGAGTTTGTCAGAGTTATTTTTGGGATTAACAGTGCTTTCTGCGTATATATTTCATTCTGAATCACCCCGGAGTTAAGGTGTCACGTCATGCTGATATTTTTATTACCACAAAAAAAAATGCCTTTGTGCGTCACAGAATTTGTTACTCAAGACGAAACCAATCGTGACGTCAGTTTAGAATGTTGTTTCGTAAGCATAGACACTGGCGAGGTACTCTTTGCTTGTCTCAGAAATCATGAAAATGGTTGCTTAAAAATGTCAGACTTAAAACCAGTATAATCAAGTATAGAAAAGCTCTGATTATACTCAGTTTGAAGTCAAAAAGTTGCTCTGGATGGTGATAAATTCGTTATAGGACGCCTTTTTGCGGGTATACAGGTAGATGTTTGTTGTCTGATATATATTTTGCTTTGGAAATTAAGAGGTCCATCCAATCTAAATGTAAATAATGTAACTCTACAAACAAGTTAGCGAGCCCCAAAGGCAAAAGATGTCTATATATTTTTGAACACACGGACAGAGGGAAAATCTGCTTGTCTAAAATAATTATGGAGACAAGTTTCTTATTGTGTTAAAAAGAGCATATCATTTAGACGTTTATACCCCCTCATAAATTGTTCTGATAAACCACACCTCATGATATTTCATTAGGTTGACGACAGGCAGGAGTTTGGCCTTAGTCAGTGTCTCTATATAAGTAAATAATGATAATATGGTAATAAACAAAATCTACCTTTTTGACTTTTTGAAAATATAATTCCGGAAATCCATGTATCCAATAAGAAATCTGAAATCAAGAGAAAATGTTAACGTACACAAGAAAGTTATTCGATTAGTAAATTAACGGACATTGATTGAACTGGAAAAACTTCCAGGGCAGGGTGACAATTGAAGTCACGACAAGAAAGTTAATTACCAAATTTTTTATGGTACTTCGAGGATGTTGACAGATTATTGTAAAGGGGAACCAAGCTCCAATACTAGAAGAAACGTTGAAACTTTAATTGCATCTTGCAACCAAGTAACTGGGAAACCATGTCATCTGATAGCCATGCGACTGGGAAACCATGTCATCTGGCAACCATGCGACTGGGAAACCATGTCATCTGGTAACCATGCAACTGGGAAACCATGTCATCTGGTAACCATGCGACTGGGAAATCATGCCATCTGATAACCATGCGACTGGGAAATCATGTCATCTGGTAACCATGCGACTGGGAAACCATGTCATCTGGTAACCATGCAACTGGGAAACCATGTCATCTGGTAACCATGCGACATGGAAATCATGCCATCTGATAACCATGCGACTGGGAAATCATGTCATCTGATAACCATACCATCCCATCTGGTGACGATACATGTCATGTAGTAACTATTCGCCTGGTAAACCCCGTCATCTGGTAACCATTCGACTGGGAAACCATGTCATCTGACAAGTATGTGACCGAGAAATCATGTCACTGGGAAACCATCCCATCTGGTGACGATACAGGCGACAAACCATGCCATCTGATAACCATGCGACTGGGAAACCATGTCACCTGGTAACCATTCGACTGGGAAACCATGTCACCTGGTAACCATTCGACTGGGAAACCATGTCATCTGGTAACCATTCGACTGGGAAACCATGTCATCTGATAACCATGCGACTGGGAAACCATGACATCTGATAACCATGCGACTGGGAAACCATGCCATCTGATAACCATGTGACTGGGAAACCATGACATCTGATAACCATGCGACTGGGAAACCATGACATCTGATAACCATGCGACTGGGAAACCATGCCATCTGATAACCATGCGACTGGGAAACCATGTCATCTGGTGACGATACAGGCCACAAACCATGCCATATGATAACCATGCGACTGGGAAACCATGCCATCTGATAACCATGTGACTGGGAAACCATGACATCTGGTAACCATGCGACTGGGAAACCATGCCATCTGATAACCATGCGACTGGGAAACCATGCCATCTGATAACCATGCGACTGGGAAACCATGACATCTGATAACCATGCGACTGGGAAACCATGCCATCTGATAACCATGCGACTGGGAAACCATGACATCTGATAACCATGCGACTGGGAAACCATGCCATCTGATAACCATGTGACTGGGAAACCATGACATCTGATAACCATGTGACTGGGAAACCATGACATCTGATAACCATGCGACTGGGAAACCATGACATCTGATAACCATGCGACTGGGAAACCATGCCATCTGATAACCATGTGACTGGGAAACCATGACATCTGATAACCATGCGACTGGGAAACCATGCCATCTGATAACCATGCGACTGGGAAACCATGTCATCTGGTGACGATACAGGCCACAAACCATGCCATATGATAACCATGCGACTGGGAAACCATGCCATCTGATAACCATACGACTGGGAACTCATGTCATCTGACAAGTATGTGACCGAGAAATCATGTCACTGGAAAACCATCCCATCTGGTGACGATACAGGCCACAAACCATGCCATATGATAACCATGCGACTGGGAAACCATGTCATCTGGTAACCATTCGACTGGGAAACCATGTCATCTGACAAGTATGTGACCGAGAAATCATGTCACTGGAAAACCATCCCATCTGGTGACGATACAGGCCACAAACCATGCCATATGATAACCATGCGACTGGGAAACCATGCCATCTGATAACCATGTGACTGGGAAACCATGACATCTGGTAACCATGCGACTGGGAAACCATGCCATCTGATAACCATGCGACTGGGAAACCATGCCATCTGATAACCATTCGACTGGGAAACCATGACATCTGATAACCATGCGACTGGGAAACCATGACATCTGATAACCATGCGACTGGGAAACCATGCCATCTGATAACCATGCGACTGGGAAACCATGTCATCGGGTGACGATACAGGCCACAAACCATGCCATATGATAACCATGCGACTGGGAAACCATGCCATCTGATAACCATACGACTGGGAAACCATGTCATCTGGTAACCATTCGGCTGGGAAACCATGTCATCTGACAAGTATGTGACCGAGAAATCATGTCACTGGAAAACCATCCCATCTGGTGACGATACAGGCCACAAACCATGCCATATGATAACCATGCGACTGGGAAACCATGCCATCTGATAACCATGTGACTGGGAAACCATGACATCTGGTAACCATGCGACTGGGAAACCATGCCATCTGATAACCATGCGACTGGGAAACCATGCCATCTGATAACCATTCGACTGGGAAACCATGACATCTGATAACAATGCGACTGGGAAACCATGACATCTGATAACCATGCGACTGGGAAACCATGCCATCTGATAACCATGCGACTGGGAAACCATGTCATCGGGTGACGATACAGGCCACAAACCATGCCATATGATAACCATGCGACTGGGAAACCATGCCATCTGATTACCATTCGACTGGGAAACCATGTCATCTGATAACCATTCAACTGGGAAACCATGTCATCTGGTGACGATACAGGCCACAAACCATGCCATATGATAACCATTCGACTGGGAAACCATGCCATCTGATAACCATTCGACTGGGAAACCATGTCATCTGATAACCATTCGACTGGAAAACCATGTCATCTGGTGACGATACAGGCCACAAACCATGCCATATGATAACCATGCGACTGGGAAACCATGTCATCTGGTAACCATTCGACTGGGAAACCATGTCATCTGGTGACGATACAGGCCACAAACCATGCCATATGATAACCATGCGACTGGGAAACCATGACATCTGATAACCATGCGACTGGGAAACCATGACATCTGGTAACCATGCGACTAGGAAACCATGTCATCTGGTAACCATTCGGCTGGGAAACCATGTCATCTGACAAGTATGTGACCGAGAAATCATGTCACTGGGAAACCATTCCATCTGGTGACGATACAGGCGACAAACCATGCCATATGATAACCATGCGACTGGGAAACCATGCCATCTGATAACCATTCGACTGGGAAACCATGTCATCTGGTAACCATTCGGCTGGGAAACCATGTCATCTGACAAGTATGTGACCGAGAAATCATGTCACTGGGAAACCATTCCATCTGGTGACGATACAGGCGACAAACCATGCCATATGATAACCATGCGACTGGGAAACCATGCCATCTGATAACCATTCGACTGGGAAACCATGACATCTGATAACCATGCGACTGGGAAACCATGCCATATGATAACCATGTGACTGGGAAACCATGGCATCTGATAACCATGCGACTGGGAAACCATGCCATCTGATAACCATGTGACTGGGAAACCATGTCATCTGATAACCATGCGACTGGGAAACCATGTCATCTGATAACCATACCATCCCATCTGGTGACGATACAGGCGACAAACCATGCCATCTGGTAACCATGCGACTGGGAAACCATGCCATCTGATAACCATGTGACTGGGAAACCATGACATCTGATAACCATGCGACTGGGAAACCATGTCATCTGATAACCATGCGACTGGGAAACCAGGTCATCTGGTAACCATGCGACTGGGAAACCATGTCTTCTGATAACCATACGGGTGGGAAACCATGTCATCTGGTAACCAAGTGAGTTTTGACGAGGGAGGGATCCAAAGACGAAAATCCCTACCTATCATTCACTTTTTTATGTTCTATGTGGCACAGGAGATTATTTCACTTATAAGGCGGCTTTGCCTGGTGTAGCTGGGGAGGAAACCGGGCTGTTTGCCCGGAGGAAACCCTCGACCTTCAGCGAGTACCTGGCAACTTTTCCACATAAGGCAATCAAGCAAAAATTGACAGAAATTTTAAAATTTTATTTGGTATCATGGGATTCAACACTGCACCGCATCGATTATAAGTAACTCGCAAAAATATGCATCCGACTAGTTTTTTAATTTATGGGTAAGTCACCTGAAGACCAGGTAACATCCTCTATTTAATTGTTAACTAAATAAGTCCTCTTACCTGTATAATGAAGAAAAATTTTACTAGGGATCTGAAAATAAAAATTAAAATATTTTCTGTAAAAACCAAAGATTCAAAGATTTTGGTTTGTCACAATCAATGTTATATCACGTATATTTAAGTCTGAAAATTATAAAATAGGTTAGACTGAAGTAGTATTATACAACTTTTATTAACTTTTTAATTAAGTTACCCTTTGCAGATATTAATAACAAAAGACAAGAAAGCCTGGGCACACTTGCACAAAGCGCTCTTAACTAAGAGTACTCTTAGCATACAGGGCCTAGTTTCACAAAGCGATCATAGCTAAGCGTGATCTTAACTACCATGGCAACCAATGCTAAAGGCATACGTTGCCATTGCTAATTAAGATCACCTTAAGCTGGAATCGCTTTGTGAAACTGGGCCCATGTCTACAACATGGGACTTAACAGGGCTCGTAAACTTGCCATGTTGTAAAGATATACTAAGAGTCCGTTTAAGTTAAGAGCCCTTTGTGCCCAGGACTTCAGTAGGCTCATGACCCAAGTGGGAACATCAGGGTCAAGGATGCAGGTTTTAAGGGTCCGATAAATCCCCGAAGGCGAGAAAATTTGTTAAACTTACGGTAGTTCACTGTGTGGGTATCCCACCCATAACTGGTTTATATTGGCAACATAGCTCTCCTGTAAGGAAAGAAAATGATTTTATCTTTAAACCCAAAAATAAATAGAAAATTTCAAGTTGTTAAGGTTGAGTGTTTTTTACACTAACCACGAATTTCAATAGTACAGAAAAAAACGTCATTTGACAGGCGATCAACATTGCCTAATGTAACAGTAGTCCATAGCTTCTATTCCAATTTTCATAGATTGATTGATTGGGGCTTAACGTCGCATTCAACAGCTAAGGTTATATGGCGACAAAAGAACCACCCAACCAAAAGATCACCCCTCCCCCCCTTCTCACCAACCCAGATCTAAATTTTGACATTAGGCTTCACTGACCATAGCAGTTCTATTTCTGCCCCAAGCCCCATGTTTTCAGTTGAATAAAGACAGGGGCTTGCTATTGGTAATGTCACACTTTAATCCTCTAACAGGATTTTTTTAAGAAGAATATCTGCCTCATAATGACCATAAAAACTCAAATCAATCCATAAAAAATGGAATTGCAGTTAATTTAGCATGGAAATATTAAACTTCTGGCAAATACAATAATCAAATGGACTTGAAATTAACTTAGTGAGTGAGGAAACCCAGGCTGTTTGCCCAGTGGTAGCACTCTCCTTTGGGTAGCTACCTGACAATCCTTCCACATACACTTCCCATACACAAACTCATAATTTGTTTTAATTTTTTCTTTGAACTGAGACAGACAACAAGACAGGAAGGATTGATGGATGGACTGTGTCAGCCTATAGACTATCGCTTTACTGACTTATCTATCAAGGTTGTTTGAACAGTTTTTGATTGATTGTTTGGTGTTTTACGCCACGCTCAAGATTATTTCACTTACATGGTGGCGTTGCCAGTTTTATTATGGGAGGAAACCGGGCTCTATGCCCAGAGGAAACCCACGATCTTCCGGCGGTAACTGGCTTGCACTTTTTGAGAAAAATATTAAACGATTAGTTAATTCTGTTTCAACAAAATTTTCTCTATACTTGGCAGCCCATCCCACTTAAAGTTTGACGATGAAATAAGAGTAATACATACCCTGAAAATGATGTCTCCGCCCCAAATGGCAGAGATAATATAAAACGTCAACAGTTGACCCGACTCATTAAATTTACTGTGTTTCACTTTGGATAAGTGCATACGGCGGTTTAATTTCTGAAATAACAAACAACAGACATTGAACACAAATTCCTTGTTAGATAAACACAACTGAAAATCTCACCAGTCTACTTAAATTTGGAGTTAGGGATAACAATTTGTTTTTACGTGAAATACTTGCTTTTTCATTTAGTAACTTTTAGATGAAACTGTTGTGCACAGGATTATTTATTTTCTTATCAATATATATATATACAATTGCCCCTTTGGTAAACATCACAAAGTTTTGGGTTAGCCTGAATTGTGGGGTTATTTTAATATTATTTTGTTGAAAGGGGGAGGGGGGGGGGGGGGGGGGGGGTGGTAACATTTCCCTTCACTTAGTAGATATTCTTGGATAATAAAGGTCCAATTGAATGCTACAACTAGGTAATGTACTTACAAATTTAAAAGAATGCTTATCTACTCTATATGTTTTACAGAACTTCAATTATCAGTAAACTAAATCTGGATTGAATGATTGGTTGGTGTTTTACGCCGCATTCAAGATTATTTCACTAATATGGCGCCGTTGTCAGGTTTAGTGGGGGAGGAAAGCAAGCTCTGGCCTTAGACGAGTACCTGGCAACTCCTCCACATACGACGACCGAGTGAAAAATCCACTCAGAATTTTTCAATTTTTATTTAGTCTGAGTGTGATTCAAACCCGCGCCACATCGATGGGAAGGTCTGTGTGTGATTGAGGGAGGATCCCTATAACCCACTGGACCACAGAGGCCCCGTTGGGGGAGGGGGTACTTACATCAAGGGCATATTCCTGGATTACAGCATGGATAACAATACAGATCAACACATAAAAGAAGATGTTGAATATATCCTTTGTTCCGTATGTGTAAACGCCTGGTGTCCCAGGTTCTAGAGCCTCGCCCGTGGAATCTGCAATGACAACAACAACGGCAACATGGATTAATGACTTGATACATGTTTTTACGAAAATATCAAAACCATGTTTGAGACAGATTGGCATCATACACAATAGTGGGTGCCTCAAGTGACGGATTCATGCTTTACGATGCATTTAAGATTGCTTCCCTCAAAGGGTGGCTTAGACTTAATAGTGGAATGACGTTGACCTCCTGTCAGGAGCATACCAGGCAACTTTTCCACATAGCTTGATCAAGTGAAAACCCACTGTGTCAGTCTGAACAGCTCAGCCGACTCAACTTGGCACAAGTTACTATAGTTTTAACACTGATTTACGTCCAACGTAACTCACACCAGCTTTGTAAGACAGGAGCCAACAATTGAAAGCCTGTGTCAATTGACGACGATATTGATCAGGGGCTCGTTTCATAAAGCAGTCGCATCGCAAACGAAACGTAGTTGCCAATGGATACCATAGTGAAGAGATACAACGTTATGGAAACATCGATTGATTTGCATTGTGCGACAGCTTCATGAAACGGTCCCCAGACAACACATAATAGACAATGACTTTCAATAATTCCCTTCTCCATAAGTATAAAGTTCAAATGTTTGACGGAATCATCATAACAGCTTTGTGACAAATGTCATGGCGCCACAGAACAGATTTGCCGTTTACATCTATACAAATTGCGGCAAAATCGCAAGACCTTCCACACACACCATTAAATAACGTTTCTTGATTCGACAGACAGAAAAGTAAATTGGTAAACGTTACAACATTTAGACTTACCGTTCAATGTGATATTATGTTGTAAACCTACAAACATAGACGCCACTGCAGATGTAGCCTGAGAAAGAAAACAAAAGGAACGATTAAACCTCAAGACTCAAGTACTGGTTTTCTGTTTTAAGCAACAGGAATAGTATTTCAGACTTCAAATTCTAGATAAATTTTCTAAAGTAATTTACAAAGAAGAACAGTGCTACGGATGCCTTTTTTTGGAGGTGTACAATAATCCTCACAGTCACTGTTTCACAGGACACACTTGTAGATCTCTGAGTACCAATAAACACCAATGAGGCTGAGCTACCAGTCAACAGGCCAAGAAATTGGTTACAAGCCGGCACAGTAAAACTTGCCTTGGAGGACCTTCTCAAAAGAGAAGCACCAAGGCAATTTGTTTGATATCATTGAACAGGGAACCAAGGCAAATTATTATATTTTTTAAACAAACTCCTTTTTATTAATCTTTAACATTATTCAAGTAATTCATTCTTCTGAAATGAACTTCACAAAGCTTGACACCTAATGATTAACATTAAACCAAGCTTTATTTATTTGTCAAAACTACAAAGTATTCATCCTGTTGCTTAAAGGTCAAAGTTTAACCCTAGTCCTGTCGCGGACGAGTATACTCGTCCGCTGCTTGCCGTCGCTTGACTGCCACGCACGAGTTAACTCGGGCAGAGCGCTTCCAGTCGCTCACTGCCACGGACGAGTATACTCGTTCTGAGAACATACCGTTCGATTTTGACCAATAGAATTAAAGTAAATTCTTTTCATCCGAAATAAATTACATCAGTATAATTTCCGGTTCCTGTTCTTTAAGCGGGAAAGAATTAAGTTCACAGAGTTCAGTTAAAGAGAAATGTTGATAGTTTGAAGTTACCGATTGAAACGCGACTTTAAACCGATCACAGCGAAGGCGTTCAAAATGGCGTCGCCGTGAGGCGACTCGTGTTTAGTGAATGTGACATCCGTAAATGGAGAGTTATTACGGTTTTTTTCTTAGAATTATTTTGGCGAATAGAAAGAATTGATTTAAGACATTTTTGATAATATCAAGATTGAAATTGAAAGCGTTTCTTCACCGACATGCGAGGAATTTTTTCACGGAAGGTGACCTCGATTTCTCGCCGTCTGCGGCGTAGATATGTATCACAATTTGACAGGTCGGTGCTTCGATGAGGAAATAAATTCCTATTATCTTTGCCGAATTTCTGTCGTTATTATTCTTGTTCTACCCATAAATACAGTCCAGATGAGGTTGACTATTTTTGTGGAGGGGTTGATAATGATATATGTCAGCCAGATTTTGGAAATCTCACGACCGAATGAACTCTTCAACCAAATCATTGACATTGTGAATGTGAAGAATAAATACTTTGTGACAAAGATTCAAAACTCATCAATGACAATTTTTAAAATGAAATAAATGTATTTTGCTGAGAAACAGATGCCCCAATTAGTAATATCGTACGTGTTTGTTTGTTAAACACTTTAAATTTTTCTGAAAATTGTACATGTAATCGAGTAATAAAGAAAGAGATTGATCTCTAATGAGAATCTGAAAGTGAAAGTGGGAAAACTTCAGTTGAAAATTCTAAGCCACAGATGTATGTCGAAGACCTGCAACAATTTTATATCGAAATTGTTTTATTTACCAGAATTTTATTTTAGAATGGCCACATGTATGGATTGGAGCTTTTTTTTCGATACCTGTAAAAATATGTTGGTTCATATACCTGTACTGTAGGCTGTAGGTAAATCCGAGTAATATTTCTCAATAATATTTCCTGCTTGTTTACAGAATGATTGTTTTTTTGGAGTAAATTGTACGTTCAAGACTTATATCACTTATATGGTAGCAATACCGGCTAATACCGAATTTATTGTAACAATTATATGAATATGATATAAAATTTGAGTCTGATAAAAAAAAATGAAACAAAGGGCAAAAAATTAAAACAAACAACACTCGAGAATAAGTATTTACTGAAAGACACAGTAAGACGTGTTGAATTATTGAGAAAGTCTTATTAATTCCTTATTTATGAAACATTTCTAAACCGTGGAAAATTACCTGGACTGAAACATACAGTTGATTGGTTCTTGAACTGAAGTTGAAGGTAAACTATTTTTTCACCTCTTGAACACTTAAAGAAATAGATTGAATTATGATTGATATGAATAATCACGTACATAGGCAGGTGAAATACTTTAAGATTTATTTATTATAAAATTTCCATGATATTTTATATGGCAAGAGAGAAAGAAAGGCATTGGAAAGTAATAAGAAAAATCTTCGCCCAATCTGTCAATGTTCATTTGTTGCAGTTCAGTCTCGGTTTCTGAAAAAATAACGAAAAACAAATTAGATGAAAGTAAAAATAGTTGTATGATAGTTGTTAGAAATGAAAACTAGTTGTTTTAGGGTTAAATTCCAATGAGTTGTTGACCAAGAACGACAGGCCTATTTTACTTTAAGTTTTTACGGCTATGTCTACAGTACAGACTACTGTCGTCTGTACACTGTTCTTGGCCAGTCGGCGATATGTTGACATTGAGTTTGTAAAAAATACAAACGAACTTATAAAATGTGAACATCTAATCAAATTTAACACCTACCTTTTCCCTCAACATTTAAATATAAATAAATTACGCTTTCTACCTTAAAAAAAGAGCTTAGAACGTTGTTTTCGATCGCCGATTATACGTTGTTGTTGGTCCGGTCAGGTAAACGGCGCTCATTTTCTGGTGATTAAACAAATATCGGACGATTTTTGTCACCCGTTCGTTGAATACATCGTTCTCCCGTATCATCACATTGTTTTTCAGGTTTTATTTACAGTTATTTTCTTTTAAAACGGCAAAAAAACAGATATTAGACCAGCGTGGTTTATCTGACAGACACTCAGCTAAAACACCGTGGCATACAGCACTGGCGCATAGTAGTGACTGGCCAGCAGCCTTCAGCTGAGCTGACCTACATACACGGTGACAGGACTAGGGTTAATTAAGCAGAGTTGAATGCCACAGAAAGCTTAGAACTTGAGGGAGTATCAAGGTAATTGGGGAAAGCAGCACAGTGATTGCTTGGAGCAAGAAAGCAAATTAATACAGGATCTAAATATTTTTAATTATTGACACAAACGATGCAAAATCATATCACTTTATGTTGTCTTAAAATAATTAACTGTAGCTTTGTCCTGTTACATATGCAGAATGGATAAATTAATTGCGTCCAAATTTGAAATGAATTCAGGATGCAAGAATTAATTTGTTACACGGACTGTCACTAGTTCATATTTTATGTCTGACTGTGTTTTCACTCAAACAACCTATGTGGGATGGTTGCCAGTTACCAACGGAAGGTCGTGGGTTTCCTCCGGGCATAGAGCCCGGTTTCCTCTCACAAAAAAAAAGGAAACGCCGAAATATAAGTGAATCAATCTTGAGAGCGGCCGCCGCATCGTAAAACACCAAACAATCAATCAATCATATTTTATGTAATACTCAAGTAGTATCAACTTTATAAATACAGTTTAATTTTAAATCTAATATTTTACTTATTAAAATTTAAGCACTCGTTTATAATTATATCACCTTAGTGAACTAGTCTACGTAATAATGTATGCCTGGTATACTATAATAAAAACTGCAATATTGAGTCAAAAGTAAATCTGTCTTTTTTGGGGGTTAACATCACTTATGTATTGCGGTTAATTCTCAGGACAGAGATATTATCATTGACCCAGTCACATCACTAACACTAACAGTAACACACCATGATCTTTTTACAGAATGATCTTTATTTTTTTTTTTAAGAAATAAATCCGTTGAAAAATACGTCAGTTCTTTATCTGCATATACATTTTTTTTTCTATTCATTATCAAAGTTATGGATTAAATCTAAATATTTATAGATCTAGCTAAAGAAATGTAGTTTAATCCTGAAAAGACGTTCAACTTGAAGACAGCTGTTTGCTGGATGCCGGTGTCTGAAAATGACACATGTGCCAAATCGGGTGACAGTGACACGCAGGCGATCACTTACCTGAAACATAAGCCCAATTACGATCACTATCGCCACACACGACACAATGTCAGCGTGGTTTTGAATGAAGAATTCATGGCTGAAGATCGGTGGGTTTTTGTTAGACTTAGGACGACGTAAACCCATTTTTGTCGGCTTCGGCAAAATGTGTGATGTGGCTTTCGTTCGGCAGGGACTTGAGAAAGGAAGTGGCGTACATTGTCATGCGCATTCGAAGATTTTGCGAGCACAGCCGATCAACTCTTTCGCTGGTTGGCTAAAATTAATTTCGTCTGCTACAACTACGACAACATGGAAACGTGAGGTTTTTCGTTTGTCAAATTTTAATCGTTCGTTTTCTTTATTTCACATCTTCACGTCTTTGTTTACACACCCAAATCAAAGGCTGGTAAGTTTTATTTTTAAAGGAAACTGGAGAGAACATGAGAATAACTTATGTGTTCTACTCGTTTTCTAGATTCAAGTGTAGCCCTAATTCAACAAGTTAAATCCGACTCGTTACCTGTATCTGTATATTCTGACATTTGCTGGTCGTCGGAATTTAACATCTCGGACACCTTTTCTGTAATGCTGTTTTGGCAAATATGAAACTTTACCTTCAGTCAGAATTTTCATTGCTTAAGATTCCTGTGTTGATGACAACGTGTTTCACAGTTTTCGAGTGGTTTTTATCGGTAAAATTCCGAAATATTTGTTGTTTTGTTACAGACAATTTCAAATCGTGTCTTTCCAAAAAAACAACGGCCACAAACACAAAACCAAAAGGGTGGTAATTGTCTTGTTCAGTCTTGCGATGGCTGCACACTTTCAAGCGATCCGATAAATTTCTGAAGCTGGCGATAGCACGTGGCTGCCAAAAATGCAAAATGACAATTTTTTTTATTTCATCAAATAAGCAGATAATTTGACTTTTACATTCTTTCAACACAACCTCACAGACTGATCCAGAGACATTTTGATACCTGTATACAGGTATGGGCGCCCAAACTCACAAGCAAAAAATCCGCCCAAATTCTTAAAACCAACAGATTTTAATGTCAAAATAGCATTTAATGTTGAATTTTGGGCCAGAGATGTTGTTATTGTCTTCTTGTTGGAACATTTTGAACCGAAATGGTATGCCCAAATTTTCCCTGGATCAGTCCCTGAACCTCAACCCCCTACGAATATTGGGGTCGCTGAAGTCAACCATGGCAACCGATCTCGATCATGTGCAAAGATATTTTCATCCCGTTGGACTCTAGTCGGTTCATAGCATTACCGGATAATGGCGGATAGTGAATTCTGTTCTGACGACATAATGAAAATCAGATTATTGAACAAAGAGGCGGGTAAGGAATTCACTTCGGTGAATGAGTGTAGCCCCAGGTGACTATCCTGCCATTCTGTTGTATACAACACAGTCAACAGAATGGCAGGATAGTCACCTGGGGCAAGTGATGACTGATGTGAAAACGGACAAAAAAAAAAGTGTCATCAATTCTGTCTCTTATCGTCTCACTCTTGACCTTTACAATTTAGAGTTTCAAACTTTACTCTAGCTCCGGTATGTAGCGTTATTGTGAAGCCCGAATGGCCGAACGCTACGGGAGGAAGCCATTTTTAAATTTGCGAAATTAACCATGATTCCACAGGCAATATGGCTGCCTTGTTCGCGGGGAAATGTTCCAACCCTCTTTCCATATCGATGTAATGCAACAACCCAAGCCTATAGTTCGACAAAAGGGAAATGGATATTTAGACAGAAAAGGTTGGTCATTCATTTTAAGGCATTTATTGCAACGGTGAGCGATTTTTTCGAAGGAAAATAGGGACCGGAGTTGCAGAGGCTTCGTAAAGTAACTATCACAAAATGGCGTCTCCACTACAATGGTCACTGCTCCCAGCTGGTTAGACCATTGTTTTCTACAATTAACTTTACTCAAGCCCTTAATGCCATAATACGATGTAGGCAAAGCGTGATCGCGATGAATATGTTTTGTAGCCCTTTAAGCTATATATCAGTATGTGGAAAAGATGTCAGGCAATCTCCCAGTATGAGATCTCCAAACTCTGTGGCCAAAGTATATTGATGATTGGTTGGAGGACCTGCCATATTGAAACATGTACATTCGAAGAAACAACACATTTTCTCCTAATTTAAGCAATGCAACCGGCCCAAGCTTTACACACATTCAATTTGATCATTTGGTTCTCCGTTTGACCAAAAAAAGGTGTTCAAACACTCACATTTGTATTGCATCCTCGGACAGCCCGAATCTCTCGCTAGCCTCCTCTTTTCCTTCAAAATGAACTTTGGAAATGTACGAACACAAGTTGACCATTGAGCCTCGCTTTCAGTTTTTCTTGATATTAGATAAACATAGTTGTTTAATCCGAAAGTGAGGCTCAGAGGTCAACTTTTGTTCGTACATTTTCCAACTTCATTTTGAAGGAAACTAGGAGGCTTTTCATCCATGAGTTTTCAGGAGTTTTCCAGTATTGTAAAATAGGATTACTTTGCTTTATAGTGTAACTTTACTCTGACAAGATGAAATTTTTTACATAATGATCGCAACACATATATTATTAGTTATAATCTTTTTTGAGAAATGGACTTATGGGTAACCGATAGGTTAGATAGATAGGTTTAAGATTTATTGTGCCTCTCCGACAAAGGCACCCTCAACCTTACATATTTACAATGTATTACAGTTAACATAAAAACAAATTTCATGGGCTCGAGGAAAAAATTACATCTCCGGGGGTGCAGATAACAAAAATTGCATTCTCAACCCACCTGGTCAAATTTTGATTGATTGAATAATGTTGATTATGCTGCACTCAAGATTAGTTCACTTACATGGCGGGATTTAGATTTAGTTTAGTATCTGGCAACTTTTCCATACAGGTGAAAAATCCACACAAAATTTTTAGATTTTGTCTGAGGGGGATTCCATCACCTGCCGCATCAATGGAAGGTCTGTGTCAGACTGAGGGACTATGACTCTTAGCGACTGAGCCACCAAGGTCTGTGTCAGACTAAGGGACTATGATTCTTACCGACTGAGCCACCAAGGTCTGTGTTGGTCTGAGGGACTATGACTTACCGGCTGGGCCACCAAGGTCTGTGTTGGTCTGAGGGACTATGACTTACCGACTGAGCCACCAAGGCCCCTCAAATTTTGAGGTAAAAAGAATTCAGAGTGTACCTCGTCACTAAAAGCCTTCATAATATGATAGGCAAATACATTGCTTTGTGGAGAAACTTTCAACATATCATTATTATCTGGGGTACAAGAGTACTCTCTTCTCCCTTCTTTTTTATTCTTCTCTTTTTTTTTTATTCGCAATTTTTGGGGAGAACATGTGTCACACCCCAACACCCCCTCCCCTGTTTTACCTTACACAAAAGGAATACAGTGAAGCAGTTATTAGCTTTGCTGATTGTTTTGTGTAATATTTATAATAATATTTATCTTCTTGTTATAAAGGGAAACTATTTGTTTTTCCAGGGTTCTCTCCCTTTGACCACACAAACTACTG
The DNA here is from genome assembly GCA_963971465.1 of Lepidochitona cinerea. Lineage (NCBI taxonomy): Eukaryota > Metazoa > Mollusca > Polyplacophora > Chitonida > Tonicellidae > Lepidochitona > Lepidochitona cinerea. Next base: position 1,018,915 of record OZ020565.1, read on the forward strand.
TTAAAGATGCCGAGATCATGGACTGATGTCTGAATTAGGTAAACTTGGTAAGTGCATTTCCATATCATCTTTCCAAGAAAACCGCAGCTTGTTGAAAATATATCTGGTTTAACAAAAGACAGTTTTGTCAATAGCGTTAGCAAGATTAATTCATTTAGATATTGATTATTCATTGATTCACGTTGTAGAACTACTATGGTTCTAAATACGCGCTAGGCCACATTTGTCTAGTGTAAAATGTTCCCTTAATTCTCACCTTGAACTACCATCATTACCTGGAGCTGTAATGCAGCTCTACAATTGTTTTTGATTTGATTGTTATTGAGCTCTCACATTATCTGAATTAAACAAAAGCAGATTGAATACATATAAGGTTAACTAGAAGGTGAATACATGTGCATCGTAATGAATCAGAATTAATAGGGCCTGGGAGTCGACCGAGAGATTGCGCGATATCGGGTGACAGATGACGTTTTTTGATGACATGAGTTCGATTGACGTTTTTTTGTTCTACCACGTCAGAATTGAGCGGCAAATTGGAACGATAAAGTCTCCCCACATGCGTAATGACAACGCCGGTGACAGGAAATTTGTGGAATTGTCATGTTAATCCGGCTCCCTATGAAAAGCATCTCGTCCAAAAAAGACATTCAACTCAGCGATGACATTTTGATATGTACAATAACGTCATAATATCACCATTATAATTTCGACCAACAGACTTCAGGGCAAAAGTTTGGGCACCCATAGTTCGACTTGACAATACCATCCAAAAAGCGGGATAGAATGGACCCCTAAAGTCTTGAATAAAATACAATGTATATTTAATTTGGGACACCCGGGCTTGGACACACAAGGGCCAAAAAGGTGGGTAGAGTGGGCCACTGAAGTCTTGAATAAGATACAATGTATATTTAATTTGGGACACCCAGGCTTGGACACACAAGGGCCAAAAAGGTGGGTAGAGTAGGCCACTGAAGTCTTGAATAAGATACAATGTATATTTAATTTGGGACACCCAGGCTTGGACACACAAGGGCCAAAAAGGTGGATAGAGTAGGCCACTGAAGTCTTGAATAAGATACAATGTATATTTAATTTGGGACACCCAGGCTTGGACACACAAGGGCCAAAAAGGTGGATAGAGTAGGCCACTGAAGTCTTGAATAAGATACAATGTATATTTAATTTGTTCCACCAATGGGTCGCGGGTTTGAATCCCACTCAAGCCAAAAATTGGAAAATTATCTGACTCGGTTTTCACTCGAACGATCTATGTGGGATGGTTGCCAGTTGCCAGCGGAAGGTTGTGGGTTTCCTCCGAGCACAGAGCCCGGTTTCCTCCCACAATAAAACTGGCAACGCCGCCATATAAGTGAAATAATCCTGAGCGCGGCGTAAAACACCAAACAATCAATCAATCAATCATATTTAATTTGGGACACCCAGGCTTGGACACACAAGGGCCAAAAAGGTGGGTAGAGTAGACCACTGAAGTCTTGAATAAGATACAATGTATATTTAATTTGGGACACCCGGGCTTGGACACACAAGGGCCAAAAAGGTGGGCAGAGTAGACCACTGAAGTCTTGAATAAGATACAATGTATGTTTAATTTGGGACACCCAGGCTTGGACACACAAGGGCCAAAAAGGTGGGTAGAGTAGGCCACTGAAGTCTTGAATAAGATACAATGTATATTTAATTTGGGACACCCAGGCTTGGACACACAAGGGTCAAAAAGGTGGGCAGAGTAGACCACTGAAGTCTTGAATAAGATACAATGTATATTTAATGTGGGACACCCGGGCTTGGACACACAAGGGCCAAAAAGGTGGGTAGAGTAGGCCACTGAAGTCTTGAATAAGATACAATGTATATTTAATTTGGGACACCCAGGCTTGGACACACAAGGGCCAAAAAGGTGGGCAGAGTAGACCACTGAAGTCTTGAATAAGATACAATGTATATTCAAATTGGGACAGTCATACTCAGGCTTGAACACACAAGGACCAAAAAGGTGGGCAGAGTGGGCCACTGGAGTCTTGAATAAGATACAATGTATATTTAATTTGGGACACCCGAGCTTGGACACACAAGGACCAAAAAGGTGTGTAGAGTAGGCCAGTGAAGTCTTGAATAAGATACAATGTATATTTAATTTGGGACACCCAGGCTTGGACACACAAGGGCCAAAAAGGTGGGCAGAGTAGTCCACTGAAGTCTTGAATAAGATACAATGTATATTTAATTTGGTACACCCGGGCTTGGACACACAAGGGCCAAAGAGGTGGGTAGAGTAGACCACTGAAGTCTTGAATAAGATACAATGTATATTTAATTTGGGACACCCAGGCTTGGACACACAGGGGCCAAAAAGGTGGATAGAGTAGGCCACTGAAGTCTTGAATAAGATACAATGTATATTTAATTTGGGACACCCAGGCTTGGACACACAGGGGCCAAAAAGGTGGATAGAGTAGGCCACTGAAGTCTTGAATAAGATACAATGTATATTTAATTTGGGACACCCAGGCTTGGGCACACAGGGGCCAAAAAGGTGGATAGAGTAGACCACTGAAGTCTTGAATAAGATACAATGTATATTTAATTTGGGACACCCAGGCTTGGACACACAAGGGCCAAAAAGGTGGGTAGAGTAGGCCACTGAAGTCTTGAATAAGATACAATGTATATTTAATTTGGGACACCCATGCTTGGACACACAAGGGCCAAAAAGGTGGATAGAGTAGGCCACTGAAGTCTTGAATAAGATACAATGTATATTTAATTTGGGACACCCAGGCTTGGACACACAAGGGCCAAAAAGGTGGGTAGAGTAGACCACTGAAGTCTTGAATAAGATACAATGTATATTTAATATGGGACATCCAGGCTTGGACACACAAGGGCCAAAAAGGTGGGTAGAGTAGACCACTGAAGTCTTGAATAAGATACAATGTATATTTAATTTGGGACACCCAGGCTTGGACACACAAGGGCCCTGCAAAAAGGTGGGTAGAGTAGGCCACTGAAGTCTTGAATAAGATACAATGTATATTTAATTTGGGACACCCAGGCTTGGACACACAAGGGCCAAAAAGGTGGGTAGAGTAGACCACTGAAGTCTTGAATAAGATACAATGTATATTTAATTTGGGACACCCGGGCTTGGACACACAGGGACCAAAAAGGTGGGTAGAGTAGGCCACTGAAGTCTTGAATAAGATACAATGTATATTTAATTTGGGACACCCAGGCTTGGACACACAAGGGCCCTGCAAAAAGGTGGGTAGAGTAGGCCACTGAAGTCTTGAATAAGATACAATGTATATTTAATTTGGGACACCCAGGCTTGGACACACAAGGGCCCTGCAAAAAGGTGGGTAGAGTAGGCCACTGAAGTCTTGAATAAGATACAATGTATATTTAATTTGGGACACCCAGGCTTGGACACACAAGGGCCCTGCAAAAAGGTGGGTAGAGTAGACCACTGAAGTCTTGAATAAGATACAATGTATATTTAATTTGGGACACCCAGGCTTGGACACACAAGGGCCAAAAAGGTGGGTAGAGTAGACCACTGAAGTCTTGAATAAGATACAATGTATATTTAATTTGGGACACCCAGGCTTGGACACACAAGGGCCAAAAAGGTGGGTAGAGTAGACCACTGAAGTCTTGAATAAGATACAATGTATATTTAATTTGGGACACCCAGGCTTGGACACACAAGGGCCCTGTAAAAAGGTGGGTAGAGTAGGCCACTGAAGTCTTGAATAAGATACAATGTATATTTAATTTGGGACACCCGGGCTTGGACACACAAGGGCCAAAAAGGTGGGTAGAGTAGGCCACTGAAGTCTTGAATAAGATACAATGTATATTTAATTTGGGACACCCAGGCTTGGACACACAAGGGCCAAAAAGGTGGGTAGAGTAGGCCACTGAAGTCTTGAATAAGATACAATGTATATTTAATTTGGGACACCCAGGCTTGGACACACAAGGGCCAAAAAGGTGGGTAGAGTAGACCACTGAAGTCTTGAATAAGATACAATGTATATTTAATTTGGGACACCCAGGCTTGGACACACAAGGGCCCTGCAAAAAGGTGGGTAGAGTAGACCACTGAAGTCTTGAATAAGATACAATGTATATTTAATTTGGGACACCCAGGCTTGGACACACAAGGGCCAAAAAGGTGGGTAGAGTAGACCACTGAAGTCTTGAATAAGATACAATGTATATTTAATTTGGGACACCCAGGCTTGGACACAGAAGGGCCAAAAAGGTGGGTAGAGTAGGCCACTGAAGTCTTGAATAAGATACAATGTATATTTAATTTGGGACACCCAGGCTTGGACACACAAGGGCCAAAAAGGTGGGTAGAGTAGACCACTGAAGTCTTGAATAAGATACAATGTATATTTAATTTGGGACACCCAGGCTTGGACACACAAGGGCCAAAAAGGTGGGTAGAGTAGGCCACTGAAGTCTTGAATAAGATACAATGTATATTTAATTTGGGACACCCAGGCTTGGACACACAAGGGCCCTGCAAAAAGGTGGGTAGAGTAGGCCACTGAAGTCTTGAATAAGATACAATGTATATTTAATTTGGGACACCCAGGCTTGGACACACAAGGGCCAAAAAGGTGGGTAGAGTAGACCACTGAAGTCTTGAATAAGATACAATGTATATTTAATTTGGGACACCCAGGCTTGGACACACAAGGGCCAAAAAGGTGGGTAGAGTAGGCCACTGAAGTCTTGAATAAGATACAATGTATATTTAATGTGGGACACCCAGGCTTGGACACACAAGGGCCAAAAAGGTGGGTAGAGTAGGCCACTGAAGTCTTGAATAAGATACAATATATATTTAATTTGGGACACCCGGGCTTGGACACACAAGGGCCAAAAAGGTGGGTAGAGTAGGCCACTGAAGTCTTGAATAAGATACAATGTATATTTAATTTGGGACACCCAGGCTTGGGCACACAAGGGCCAAAAAGGTGGGTAGAGTAGGCCACTGAAGTCTTGAATAAGATACAATGTATATTTAATTTGGGACACCCAGGCTTGGAGACACAAGGGCCAAAAAGGTGGGTAGAGTAGGCCACTGGAGTCTTGAATAAGATACAATGTATATTTAATTTGGGACACCCAGGCTTGGAGACACAAGGGCCAAAAAGGTGGGTAGAGTAGGCCACTGAAGTCTTGAATAAGATACAATGTATATTTAATTTGGGACACCCGGGCTTGGACACACAAGGGCCAAAAGGTGGGTAGGGTAGGCCACTGAAGTCTTGAATAAGATACAATGTATATTTAATATGGGACATCCAGGCTTGGACACACAAGGGCCAAAAAAGGTGGGTAGAATGGACTCTCAGTGTTGTTCCTATGTGCTTATTGACCTAGATCTAATGATACGGATTAAAACAACAACAACCATGATCTTAATTAGTAAATTTCCGAAAATAGTTTACCCTTTCTCAAACAAAATGCCACATTTTCATCTAGGTGTTTTTGTTGTTGTTTGTTTTGTTTTGCAATGTTGATGTTGTAGTTTGATACTATTTCAAAACCCTAATAAATACAAAATGAATTTTTTATAGAGGATTTAAAACGAGCAATCCATAGAAATATTATCTAAAGCTAGATGTCTTAATATTTACAAGGTAATTTTGTCTTCATCAAAAGAAATACACCTTGACCTTAATGTGAAAGGTCACAGGATAATATACATTCAGCCAATCAGCAGTAAGTATTAGGTCACATGACTGTTGTTGTTGAACCAGCTTTTCCATGCACTCAGACTGAGGAGCCATTTTCTGCTTCTGAATTGATACACTGTTGATTCATGATTCTTATTGATCCATGATTTAGAAATTCTCCCCAAAAATTGGTTTGAATCAGGTAATTATAACAAGACGTGTAAAAAAAAATTGGTTTCATATTTGATAATTTTAAGATTTGTCAACATTTTGTTTGCAACTCTCTGCAGGTATTCAATATAATATATATTGAAACTTAAGAATTTATTAAAGTGGCATGAGCTGCCAAAATGTACACTTTTTCCTAATTTCTGATCAACACGACAGTAAGAGGCTTTGAAGGCCATCAACAAACTAAATGATTGGCATTGGAATGAGGAAAATCCATACAGTATGTGGCCTATCCAGGGGCCCGTATGACGTAATTACCATGGCGTCATAATACAAGGAGCCATAAAAAACATTTTGGCAGCAAAGTGGGTGAAAATAACTCTGTGGATGCTATTTTGTCCAAGCTGTGTAAACTCCAGGGGCCCATCTGACGTAATTACCATGGCGTCATAATACTTAAGAGATACGTTGTCATAGTAGTTACGGTTGACGTAAATTTACGCCAGCTTTGTAAAACAGGGCCCAGGTGATAGGGAGTCCAGCAGCCCCTGGACTCTGTTTCACAAAGCGGCGTAGCATAAGTTTTCACGTAACTGCCATAGCAACCCATACTGTAGAGATACGCTAATAAGAAAGTTACGCCAAAAATACATCTACGCCGCTTTGTGAAACAGGGTCCAGGGGACTATCCTGCCATTCTGTTGTATAGTCACAGATCGGTGCCATTTGGCTCTGTAGGATGGTTCTAACTTTTGGTCCTGTAGCCTTTATCAGGCCGTTCCATGATTAAATAACATACTTTATTGACAGTTTGGGTGTCCCGCTTGCATTTCCAATGGTACAAATCCACATAAAAGTTTAATAACTCTTTCTATGAAGCGGCTAAACTGTAGAATACTGTTTACATTATTTTAGCACAACAGGCAGTTTTTTGTATGCTATTTCTCCCAGATATAAGAAGCGAGAAATGGAAAGGAAAGTGGTGCAAGTGACAATGGAGCATCTAAGAGCGGCAAGGAGGCATAAAAAGGGCGTGCCCGGAACGAATATCGTTAAAATGTGTTCTATTCTATCATTGTTTATACAAAGATGAGGTTTCCAGATGTCCATTGGTAACTTTCCCGGCTCCCACGGACCACTGGTTAGGGAGTTTTATTTGAGGATTCCAATGTCTGCTTTGTTGTGGTAAAAAGAATAAGGTGGGCAGTAGAGCCCTTTCTGGCTGTGTGTTTGGTCTCCTTTTGGCTGTTTGTTTACTGACTGTCAGATACAAACCAATAGCAACAGTCAAATGTACATTTTTGGCCTAAAGTCAACTTCAAATTTATTCGAGATTGATCACTCTGTATTTTTCTCATAATTTGAAGGCCAGCAAAGAACCACAACAAACTTAAAGGCACACTTGCCGCGAAAATCCAGAAACCCCACAAAATCTCGTTTTTTTTTGTATTTTTCCCCAGACAGAAAAAGTTAGAAACTTGTTATTTTTACCAGAAATTGAAAGTTTTTACATCATTTTGTATTTTTAATTTGAAATTGAAAAACAGATTTTTCAGGTACCCGCAATGTAAACAAACTTCGAACCTGAGCGTGTGCACAAGTGCCGTCGTGTGGGCGATCTAACCACACAGTATAATTTTACAAACTTTATCTAAGAAATACATACTAACGATCGAGTAAGAGGGACTATAAAAGCCTGTCGAGTGCAAACCACAGACAAAAACGCTGAATGAGGGTAATCCAACACTTATTAAAGTTATTGTTGTTGTAATCGAGCTTCGACTCTTCGTTTGTTTTTCACCCTCATTTATACATTCTTTAGCTAATTGTACATGCTTTATGTGTGCTTTGTTTAATTTTAGTGGTTTTAGCTGTAGTAAGCTCGTGCAAATGGTGTTTCTTAATAAATGTCAAACAGGCTACGGTGGCAAGTGGGCCTTTAAGCGATGTCTCCTTTTAAGCGGCGGGGGGTTTTGCTAAACCTGAAGTGATCCGATTGTTTATGTATAAAATCATTACTTTTTTTCTAATCTGGCGTTTACAGTATGTTATATTAAAGAGGTAGATGCAGGTTAGCGGTTTATATGACAGGCTTGAAAAGCAGGCTGTATTATGGTATCATCTCTGTCCTTTCTGCAGTCCGGCGTCCGCTTTCCTTTTCGCTCCATAACTTCCAAAGTTTTTATTCCATCTTGAGTATATACCTTATGGGTAGAAGGTGTGTCTATTTTTGACTTCACCGATCCCATAATATTGGGTTATGTAATATTTACTCTTTCTCTCTATTACTTTAACAAATATGATCCGATGTTTTCAATTTTTTCACATTACATACCATATTTACAGGCGATGTGTCAAAATGTTTTGCATAATATAGCAACCATCTTGGGTTATGTCATATTCCTTTAGCTCCATCTACAATTTTTATACAGTCTGCAGGGACTGATTCAGGGAAAATTTGGGCATACCATTTTGGTTCAAAATGTTCCAACAATAAGACAAACACAACATCTCTGGCCCAAAATTCAACATTAAATGCTATTTGGACAATAAAATCTCTTGGTTTTAAGAATTTGGGCGGATTTTTTGCTTGTGAGTTTGGGCGCCCCTACCTGTATACAGGTATCAAAATGTCTCTGGATCAGTCTATGGTCTGGACATTTCTTTCAGGTTGTGTACCTTATGGACAATAGGTGTGATGCAAGTTATTTATGACCTCATATGTTGCGTAATATGGCAGCCATATTGGATTATGTAATAACTACTGTTTTTCTCCATAACTTTGACAAATATAATCTGATGTTTTCAAGCCTTTCACATATATACCATACAAACAGGCAGTGTGTCATAAATTGTTTATAACATCAACTATTGCTTAGTGTTGGATTATGTAATATTCCCTTTTATTCTTACTTTCAATTTCATAATACTAACATTAAAGTGGCATGAGCTGCCAAAATGTTGATACATGTATTTTGACGTTAAACAGAATCTTGAAATTATTGGCTATTTTTCTCAAGACGTATAATTCAGAAGCTTTTTAGTTTTGAACTAACTTTGGTTTAGAATGAATGAATGGTCGTCCCGGTTATTTAAATTTTGTTTACTTTTCAAACACGTTTTCGGTTCGTACATGCCACATACTGTATGGATTTTAACATTGGAAAATCGAATAATGTTTAAAACAATTCATGACTACTGAGTACAATTCTAGTTAATGATTATTGGTCCAAATATCCCATTTGAATTTGATACAACTGGCTTTAGGTTTTAGTGGTAAGATTTCATTTTGTTGATATAGCTAAGCATGACCTTTTACCAAGCTTAAACTCATCTTTCCTCTGAATTTTGAAAGTAAAATTCAAATGTATATGGAAGGATTGGTTTTGATATGGCCGCAGTTACTGTGCCTTTCCGGGCGTATTTCGGGTTTCTCGAGAGGTTGGAGAGGTAGATGCAAGGTTAGCTTTTTTATAAGACATAACCAGGTCTATATTTTATCAATTCTAACTATGTCCATATTTTTCTGTATATAATGTGGAAAATTGTTTAATTGTGTGTTGTAATATCTGATAATGAGAGTAGCTTTTCTCAAAATCTCTCCTCGGTGACCCAGTGGGTTAGAGTGATCATCCCTCAGTCACACACAGACCTTCCATTGATGTGGGGGGCCTCGGTGACCCAGTGGGTTAGAGTGATCATCCCTCAGTCACACACAGACCTTCCATTGATGTGGGGGGCCTCGGTGACCCAGTGGGTTAGAGTGATCATCCCTCAGTCACACACAGACCTTCCATTGATGTGGGGGGCCTCCGTGACCCAGTGGGTTAGAGTGATCATCCCTCAGTCACACACAGACCTTCCATCGATGCGAGGGCCTCGGTGACCCAGTGGGTTAGAGTGATCATCCCTCAGTCACACACAGACCTTCCATCGATGCGAGGGCCTCGGTGACCCAGTGGGTTAGAGTGATCATCCCTCAGTCACACACAGACCTTCCATCGATGCGAGGGCCTCGGTGACCCAGTGGGTTAGAGTGATCATCCCTCAGTCACACACAGACCTTCCATTGATGCGGCGCGGGTTTCGAAAAACACTCAGACCAAATAAAAATGTTAAAGTTTCTGAGTGGATTTTTCAATTGCCAGGTACTCGCCGATGATCTTGGATTTCCTCAGGTTTCCGCTCCCACTAAACCTGGCAACGCTGCTATATAAGTCAAATAATCTTTAGTGTGGCATAAAACATCAATCAATCAATCAAAATCTCATGTAAATATAGTCCAGAATATAGTACGAGTTATGTGCTATGGCTTCATACATTCTATAACACACGTTAGCATAAGGCCTGTTCACACTGTTTGATTTGTCGTACTATCGACTTGTAGCATGAAATAAAAATGGATGTATTTGATTGGTTGACAAATCGTATCAATCAATTAAAAGCATCCATTTTAATCGCATGCTACAAATCTGTACGACAAATCGCACGGTGTGAACGGTTAGCTAGGGTATATATGTTTGTATTATGAAGATTAAACATTGGTGAGCTATGGTGATCATTTAATCTAACACCTGCAGGCCTTTACTTTACTAAGGCTTTTTCTAAGAAATTTAATTTAGGATTTAACATCGGCTTTGATAAAATATTTTTTACATTAAGGCCTACTACATTGTCCATGTGTAATTTGAAGGCACATAAAGTACAATAGTACATATTGTTACATGTATTTGGTTTAGAATGCTGTTGTTGTTGTTGAACTGTTTATTTACTAGACATCTTTATCATCAACTGTTTGTATTTTTTTTTTAAGGATGTTTAAAAAAATGGTTGACTGTACTGAAAGACAAAACCTGTTTTTAACCTGACTTTGCCTTTACAAGTATCAATACCTTGACCTCCTTCTGAAAAGGTCACTGAGACAAGCACTGAGTTACTTGTCAGCCAATCAGCAGCCTGCATCCAGTCACATGACACTGCTGCTGTTGATCTATCTTTCACACATGTTAAACTGGACTGGGAGCCATTTTGTGTTAGTGGACTGTTTAACTGTTCTGTTGGTAAATGAACAGTGAATTTCCTCAAATTGTTTGAAATGTAAAGCAGGTAATAGTTGTCGTCGTTCTCCTTAATGTCGTAATCTATAATCAGCAAGCATATCTAATGTAATTTATGGTGTTATAACAGTAGACTATAGGCCCTATTACTGTTCATTCAATCATTGGCTGTGGTTATCAATACAATCATATGTGGGATGGTTGCCAGTAACCAGCGGAAGGTCGTGGGTTTCCTCCCACAATAAAACTGGCAACACCGCCATATAAGTGAAATAATCTTGAGCGCGCCGTAAAACACCAAACAATCAATCAAACAATCAATACAATCATCTTTCAATTTCCAACATTGAACTGATAGTCTAGAAGAATTTATAAATTACCAGGGGGATATGTTGAGAACACTTATTTTCGTTATTTATTTTTCTAAAAAATACCACTAAAAATAAAAAAATGTTGAATGCTTGACGGTTTTATGAATTAATGATTGAATGGCTTACCTTCATTTCGTTAATTCTAAATAATTCGCTTAGGGGTTTAACACCGAATGAGAGGTTGTTGTTGCGAGATGCTGTGGGGTTGATTTGGTGACCAACAGTCCTCAGCAGTGTGTGGTCACGCAACTACAACCGATACAGAGGTTTTAAACCCCATTCTACCCCCGAAAATTTACTTTTTTGCACATCGATGAATGGCTCTTCCCATTCCCGGCTTGGGTAAAGTATAGTAGGTAACGTAAAAGTTGCGGTCAGTGAACTCATTGATAAAGTGGCCCCACTGTGCGTAAGGCGTGGCTGTGGTCGATGACTGTTGGCCTTTGGCACTATGCCAGCTCTTCAGAGACGGTGGGTCACTACGGTGTGCCCCAATTGTCAACAGCTTTTTTATTGACAAAACGTCAAAGACGCGTGTATCACAGTTCAGGTAACACATAGAAATTTATTACCTCTAACGCTGTGTTGGAAGTTAGTCTAGTGGAAAGATGCTACGTACGGTCTAATTGAGTGCGCATGTGGTTCTGCACAGCTTCAGATTGGAAAGGTAGGGGTTCGAGACCCGTTGAGTGCGGAATTATATAGAAAAAAAAATCTATTAACTTAGGTGTGTTGCAGTGAAGGGAGTTGTCTACCGTAAGACGTTAGGAGGCGCTGTTGTATACAGCAAGTAGATAGGATGAAAGAAACAGTTCACGCTTCCAAACGTCCCCGTATACTACTTTTGTTACTGTCATTATAGACCGTTTAGTCAAGAACCAATGAATGCAAGCCAATTAAAAACTTTCCCACGGTTGCTCCGCCCACATTGGCTCACCATGTATTCTTTACCATTCCCCCATTCCCTCCTGTCGCTAAACTGTGCGACCTTGAACTTTAACACGTGTCTATTTATACATCTTGCACGAGACCGTTTGCATACGCTGATACGGCATAGAACCTCCAGTCGAGACCCGATCAAGAAGAACAAGTGATAAAAGAATCTCTACTGTATACCTTTATTTTTTATTGGGATACAACATAACAGTTTAAGCGAGTGGAGCTATGGAGTATGAAGTGAATAACGTCTTTTGCTTTGTACTAAAAATAGAAAATACGGCCATTTGTTGTCACACAGGGAGGATATGGGAAGAGCGGTGTGTTGGTTGTGAAACCACAACCGTTGAGTGTCCAACGTATTTATGTATATTTGCACACGGCATAGAGGTAGAATTTAGGACCTTAACTGTACAAACCTGACCAAAAATAAAATTAATTTTCCTTTTTGCAAAAACACAAACTTTTAGATCTTGCTTTCCTCCTTTTGGCCTCTCTGAAAATTAATTTAGTTCCGTGCAATGACAACATCATACTTGTCCTAAATTATAGAAGAAAAAAAATGTGGATACCCGCAGGGGTATTATAGAACATTTTCACTTGATGTCCTTGTGTTGCAGACTAGCCAGGCTTTTGATGAAGGTGGGGAGTTTCCTCTGGGCAAATACCCCGGTTTCCTCCCCCACTGAACCTGTTTATATACACATTTATATTTTTGGTAGTGAACGTTAAAGAATATCAGATCTAATTGATTACTATCTAAAACCTAAAGCAAATCGGCGTGTTAGGTTTACCAAAAATACTGATGATTTGTTAGCCAAATTATCTCTTCCAGAAAATTCTACTGAGGCCAAAGTCCTGCCTGTCGTCAACCTAATGAAATATCATGGGTTGATGTTTATTATAACATAATTGGGTATAAACGTCTAAATGAATCGCCCCTCTTTAACACAATAAGAAACTTGTCTCCATGGTTAGTTTAGACAAGAAGATTTTTCCTGTGCCCGTGTCACTGTGTGTTATAGTGTTAAAAATATGTGAAATAATCTGGTGAGTGCATCAAAAACATCGAAAACTGTCCGTAGTCTGTCTTCAGATCTTAGTTAAGTTTTTACCCTAATAATAAAAATAAAGGCATGAACCTTTTCTCTCCTGACATCTGGGCCTAGTTTCACAAAGCGATCTTAGCTAAGTGTGATCTTAACTACCATGGCAACCAATGCTAAAGGTATACGTTGCCATTGGTAATTAAGATCACCTTAAGCTAAGATCACTTTGTGAAACTGGGCCCTGGTCTGAAGTGCAGAGAATTTAGGTATTTCGTCTTTTTTCTTGTGGTCGTGTATGCAGACACTGAAGGCCCTGGCTTAAACACTCCATGCGCATGCAACCACTAAATAGAAAGTTTTATTTTATTACACATGAGTTCTGACTTACTTATCATCATGCTGTTAACCTGGCATTAACTGTGTATGTTTGCACTGTGTTGTGACGTTATACAACATCATTCTGTTGAGTTTTTGAGAATGCTTGGTTAAAACCAACTAAGCTACTCGCAATCTAGAGTCTGATCACTGTCTAGGTTAATAGACTATGGGACCTGTTTCTCAACACGCTTAAACCGGACGTAACTTTTGCGCCTGGCCGTAACACAATGTTGGAGGTACAGTACCGTCGCCTTCAAAGGGTAAACAGGCGTCAAAGTAGTAGGGGTTTCTTATCAGTTGAAGCGCAGGAATGTACAAGTAGTTCGGTGAACGCCAACTCATCGATGAAAAGGATTAGCGCAGGCTATTGAATCTGGAATGTGGCCATGACAGTTACGCCTTACACTAGACTTACGTCAGACGTAAACGTTTTGAGAAAAAGAAATAATGTCGATTTTTCTTTCCTTGTGCATAGCCCACAGGTTAAAATCCCACTTAGTTCCAGAAATATTGACAAATTTCTGAGTGTGTTTTTCCCTTGATTGCCCTGCTTGGAAGAGTTGCTGAGCAGACTACTCACATCAAGGTCAGGGTGGTTGCCAGTTACCAACGGAAGGTCGTGGGTTTCCTCCGGGCATAGAGCCTGGTTTCCTCCTACTGGCAACGCCGCCATATAAGTGAAATACTCTTGAGGGCGACGTAAAACACCAATCAATCAATCAAGGCCAGGGTTTTCGTCAGGGCAAAAAGCCTGCTTTCCTCCCCTACTAAATCTGGTAACGCGGCCACATAAACCATTATACATGTAATCTTGAGTATGACATAAAACCTCAATCTATCAATCATTGTGGTTAGTGGAGTATGCTGGTCTGCGCTATAGGAGAAAACTGATTGGCCGAGCTTCATACATTCTAACCAGATTGTTGCCTATTTTACATTGGCCTAGCAAAATTTGTGATCGGTAAAAACTCTATCCGGAAAAATCCACCCATTCTTTTTATCACCATTTGCCAAGTCTTGAGTTTCAAGCCATTTCTGTTATTGACAAATTACTGAGCTATGATTGGTTCTGACTACTTAAAGTGGCACGAGCTACCAAAATGTTGATATTTTGATGTTGAAACAGAATGTTGAAATTATCGGCTATTTTTCTCAAGACGTGTTTAATATTCAGAAGCTTTTTAGTGCTTCTAGCCTCGAGAATGTGCGCTAAAGTATTGTTTTGAATTAACTTTGGCTTAGAATGAATGACTGGCCGTCTCGGTTATTTAAATTTTGTTTACTTTTCGAACACCATTTCGGCTCGTATAGGCCACATACTGTATGGATTTTCCTCATTCCAACGCGAATCATTTAGTTGTTCGATGGCCTTCAAAGCCTCTTACTGTCGTGACGATTATGAAAAAAGTGTGAATTTTGGCAGCTCATGCTACTTTAACTGCTGCAAGGCTTGGACTGGTAGGAAATGTTCTTGAACAATTTATGTTTTCCCATGTTGCACAGTTTTACATACATTCTTACACGAACTGAACATTGGGTGTCCAAAATAGCTTCATCTGTATATTCCTCAGAAATTCCTCCTCAGATGTCCAGTGATCAATTCTCAACAAGCTCCCCTTTTACCCCTGCACCAAGTTCTGCGATTCAAAACCTAAATTTCTGTTAACGCCCATTTACTGTCGGGCCAATCAAACATTCTCTTATAAACATTGGAACTCTTCAATTTTGGAGACACGTTTATCGAATTGAAGTATAAAATTAACCGAACAGTCGTCCACCTTTGTTTTGAACACTGCCTAGATGAATCTGATTGGTGAAATGTCCGCCACAGTTTTGTTGCGGAACCAATCAAAATCTACATGCATGTTAAATGTAGAAACGAGGGATTTGCTTCCAGTTGTCCCACGGGCAAAGTGAGCGTGAGCGTTAGTTTTAATCGTGGGTTCCGACGATGCAAACTGAGCTACTTTTGTAGTTTGACCATGTAAAATTTCTAGAATACTGGTTGACCAATTTTGACTGTAGGGTGTCCAAAATACTCCTTCACACCCCTCTGAATGAACATATGCAGCAACCATATTGGATTATATAATTTTCCGTTTTTTTCTGTAATTTGTATAGATCCCAACTCGACTGAATGTATTACACTTAAGGATAATATGTATATACGGCTTGGTAGAAACTATTTATTACAAACATATGTATATTTTTATGAACACTAAAACACACGGGCACAGGGAAAATCTTCTTGTCTAAAATAACCTTATGTATTAGTCTATTACACTTCATAGCATTAGAATGCCTTTGAATGTTCAACTCTTGTGAAAGGGAGTGTCAGATTTTCATCATTATGTGTGATGTGTTTGATAACAAGACGGCCATCTAGTTGTAGAATATTTTTTATACGCCCGATTTAAAAAAAGTCGGCCGTATTATGGTATCACCAGCGCCGTCCGGTCGTCCGTCCCGGATTCCCTTCCGCTCCATAACTAGAACAGTTTTGATCTAATCTTTACAATTCTTTCACAACATATACCTTGTGGGTAGAAGGTGTGTCATGAACCATTTATGACATCGTCGATTGTATAATGTGGCTTCTACTTTGGATTATGTAATATTCTGTCTTAGTCTATATCTTTGTTCCCTTCCGCTCCATAACTTGAAGAGTTTTGATCCGATCTTTACAATTTTTTTTTACAACACATACTTTAGGGGTAGAAGGTGTGTCATGAACCATTTAGGACATTGTCGATTACATAATATGGCTTCTACATTGGATTATGTAATATTCTGTCTAAGTCTATATCTTCGTTCCCTTCAGCTCCATAACTTAAAGAGTTTTGATCCGATCTTGACAATTTTTTCAGAGTATATACCTTATGGGCAGACGGTGTGTCTTGTACCATTTATGGCAGCTATATAGGATTATGTAAGATTCCCTTTCCACTCCAGAACTTCTTTCGTTTTGATATAATTTCTCAAATTCTTTTAGAGTACGGTATATATACCTTTAATAGGTAGATGATGTGTCGCATACCAAATTTGATTTGGGTCCACATATTTTTTGTGTGTTTTCAAGAGTTTTTTTTTTATCAGAAATGTGTACCTGATGGTTAATATATATATATATTAATATACATCAATGCTTTTTTTAGTACACTTGGTCCAGAGTAATACTGGAAGCCAATTAATTTATACATTCTGAGACTGTTTTCTTAGATAGTTTAATGTGCACTACAATAACAAAAAAGACCATTTTCATAGCTTTATTACCCATCTGGTATTTATCAGAGTGGCTGTTTAAATAGAGATAAGGGTACAAAGGGTTTGTATATTTACACACCATAATATCAGTGGTCAGCCTGAAGATTGTTTGCTTTGTACTAAAACTATTACAGTCAAGTCCAATAGAACAGTGTCCAAGTCAAAACTGTTAAAATTCAAGAATTGTAAGCTACATGTATTGTATTGATTGCTCCTTCCCAATTGTGGAACATAACAGCAATGTCAAAACAGACACAATATTTCAGTTTTTGCAATTAAAATGTGATTGAATTCACCTGAACAGATAACATATGTGTACTATAACGTACTTGTATTTAGTTGCAGCTTCATCAAATTCAGAAAAGAAAAAATTCTAATACGAAATTAAAACAAATGTTACATTAAATGTAAAGTTGTTAATCGTAGCGGTTTGACTTTGCCACGGCGGGCGTATGTTGAGTTTACTAAAACTCTTGTTTAATTAAATAGATTTACTATTAATTTTTCATATACCCAAACTGACTTTTTGACCACCTTATAACACTGTAAGTTGTCTAATTTGATGATCCAATTATTTTTACATAAAGAATATGATAATTACGGTAAGATCTCCGCTAATTCAAGTATTCTAAAAAATTCAAGGGCCAGAAAAACATTAACAAAAGTACACTTAAAATTCAACTTTTTTCGTTGAGAGTCTTACCTCCTGGAGTGAGCAATCAGATAATCCTATTGAACGATCGCTGTTGTTGTTTTTATGGACCAAATGTGGCAAATAGCAATGTAATAATTCGTTATTTTCACATCACAGGTCCTTGAATTAGCGGAGATCTTACCGTAATTGTGTACTATCTCATATTTATTGATCATGGGAATTATTTCTCTCATAAATTTCAGGCCCATATTTTTTTTTATGTCAGGACATTGCAGGGTTTTGTAAAATTCATTTTTGTTAAAGGGGTTCTCTTATGTTTTTCTGAAGGGACCGAGTGATATTTACCAAAAAAAATTCATTTTTCATGCTTGAGTTTCAGCCATAAACTGAATAATAATGATTAAATTAAAAAACTAAATGGTGTATGTTGAAATGAAAAGCTTTTGGCTCGGCAAAGAGAAATGCATAAGAAATTAAAAAAACCAAGATGCAACTATATTTGATTTAGGTCGAAGCACAAAAAATGTCGTCAGTTACCAGTGGAGCCTACTTCAAAACACAATGACGTTCAATGGTCTGTGGAGCTTAATGTCTAAATTTAGATCTGGGTGGGTGAGAGGGTGTGTGTTGGGGGGAGGGGATCTTTTGGTCGGTTGGTACTTTTGTCGGCATATAACCTTAGCTGTTGAGTGTGACGTTAAGTCCCAATCAATCAATCAAAACACAATCGACACTCCCCAAAAGTCTCAGGCGTCCTCCAGACAAAGAGTCCCCCCCCCCACTAAACCTGACAACATTACTATATACATGTAAGTGAGGTAATCTTGAGTGCGGCGAAAAACATCAATCAATCAATCAAAGAAGTACCATGCTTTATCTGACATTCTCGGGACTAATGGCAGTAAAAAGCTTGATATATCTACCCTTCTTGAAAAAAATCAGCAACAACTTCGGACGTTGTTCCAGCTAATTCTACTGACCAAGGCTAAGCTCCTGTCAGTCGTCAACCTAATGAAATATCATAGATTTGGTTTATAACAACAATTTTGGGGGTATAAAGGTCTAAATGATGTACCTCTTTTTAACACAATTAGAAACTTGTCTCCATGGTTATTTTAGACAAGAAGATTTTCCCTGTGCCTGTGTGTTTTAGTGATCATAAATATTTGGTCAGCCCTTACATGTATGTCATTTTAAATTAATGTTTTTAAATCCTGTATTTCTATATATCATTGATAGAGCATGTCAATTAAATACGATAACTCAATTGTTGTTCATTGAAATCTATTGTGAACATTTATAACACATAAAGTTGTCTCCATGGTTATTTTAGACAAGAAGAACTGTTTTAGTGTTCATAAATATAACACAGAAAGGTTAGGAGAATGAAAAATCCATATGTAGGCCTACAACATTTGTTTTGTATTTGCTAATATTTGAAATCATCCGTAAATATAATATTCAATTTGAAATCCTAAGATTGCTGGTTTCAGAGGAACAATATAAAAATGTATTCAGACCTCAAGAAGTTGTGATTGTGTTATCAAACATAGAGAATGTGTGTATGAATACAAGCCTGCCACAGGTCTCATCTCTGTACATTCTTAAAATAGAACACACAGTTAACCAGGGACCTGAAGTCTCCTTCAGCCGACCAATCAAATTAAGGTCACCTTGACAACAGACTGGTGACTGACAGCTATAGCCACTCCTATTAAAGGTCAAGGTCAAAGTGAGGCTGTGAGCTGATGTTTTTCTACAGGGGCTTTAAAATCAGCCATGTTGGACTGCAGTGTAAGTTGTTGTTGTTGTAATGTTATGTGAATTGATTGGTTGACTCATATGATTCAGTCCACTTCAGATTTCATACGTTCTATAAAGATGTTTCTTGTTAACGACGTACAATTTCTTTCGAAGTGATTTTTTCTAAAATTCTGTATTTAGTGTACATATTACTTAACTTCATCAGTTACATTAAAGATGTAGCCATTATGGCAGGCTGCATGTAACCTACATGACTTTAATACTAATAATAGTCAATTGGGCGAATATAGAATTGGTCCGTC
The DNA here is from genome assembly GCA_963971465.1 of Lepidochitona cinerea. Taxonomy (NCBI): domain Eukaryota; kingdom Metazoa; phylum Mollusca; class Polyplacophora; order Chitonida; family Tonicellidae; genus Lepidochitona; species Lepidochitona cinerea. Next base: position 1,038,585 of record OZ020565.1, read on the forward strand.
AATCAATCAATCGATCAATCTGAGAAAATGCGCCATTTGCATTTCCAAATTACTACATAACTGTTGTTAAAACGGTGATTTAGTGAAATTTTCTTGGTTTAACAGATCTGTTTATTTGAAAAAGCTAAAGCTCAGCTAAAAATTACCTAATGACATAGAAAAACTCACTAACTTTGCAAGTGACGGACCACTTCTATGTTCTGTCCGTCAATTGCACTAGTCCCCTGACTTAGTCCGGGTTTCTGACTCCAAAATACGGCCGTCAGTATACACAATTTTGGAGTCAGAAAGTAGCACGATAATCTTTCTACCGTCTTTTGAGAGGGTAAAACTACTTTTCAAATCCCCTATTTAAAGTGCAGTTAAAACGCAGCTGCTTACCCCGGTAGTAGGCCTATCAACCATGCAACCATCTGCTAAAAGGAAGGGTCTTCAGCAGGAAAACACCTCGCCCAATATGGATTTCACTAACCCCTTTTTTTTCGTATTGGGTGTCAAACAGACTGTGTAACGAATCATATCACTTAAGTTGCTCAGTTATGGTTCATCTCTTTAACATTGTCACCCTGCACGGAACTTTTATTAGGGCTATTGTTAGCCGGCTAACCAGTTTCCATTCCGTTTTAATCCATTACCCTTCAAATGATCTGTATTCAAATGATCTGTATTCAAATGATCTGTATTCAATTGATCTTTATCCAATAGATCTGTTTTCATGCAATTGATCTGCATTCAAATGATCTGTATTCAATTGATCTTTATTCAATTGATCTGTTTTCAATTGATCTGTTTTCAATTGATCTGTATTCAATTGATCTTTATTCAAATCTGCTCAGTATTCAATTGATCTTTATTCAAATGATCTGTATTCAATTAATCTGTATTCAAATCTACTCAGTATTCAATTAATCTGTATTCAATTAATCTGTATTCAATTAATGTGTATTCAAATATACTCAGTATTCAAATGACTGTTTTGTTTTGTAGCATGAATGTCAATAAGACTGATACCTCAATCACCATGACAACAAGGTCAAAGGGTAACCAAGGAAACACACGAGGTGCGTGATTATTTTAAAATCTGATTTATATTAAATTAATTTAATTAGTTGGTGTCTTTTAGAAAGGGAGTATAACAGTATTCTCGTTATTTTGGGATTACACTTTGTTGCGGGCGTCACCCAAAAATCAGTAGAGGAATTTCTGCCATATTTTCAAGAAAGTGTAATCCCAAAATAATGAGAATATTGTATTAAATTATAGGGGAGGGGGACTTAAAGGTGTAAGTGCTGATGGTGTAAGGCCATTAGGGCAGTTGATGGCTATGGGAGCGGAGAAATTAAGTGGGGCACCAAGGTCATTGAGGATGACTCATAGTAATTGTCTTGACAGCCCCTATCAAGTTCAAGGCCTGCAACAGGGAACTATAATTTAAATAATTCCTAGTAGAAGAGTTGCCAGGTACTTGCCAAAGTGAAATAATTTTGAGTATGGCGTCTAGGGACCTCGGTGGCTCAGCCGGTTTGTGTGAAAGTCCCTGAGTTTGACACAATCTTTCCATCAATGCGGCGCAGGTTCAAATCCCTCTCAGACCAAATAAAACTGAAAGATTTTTCACTCGATCGGCGTATGTGGAAGAGTTGCCTGGTACTCTTGAAGGTCGCTGGTTTCCTCCAAGCAAAGAGCACGGTTTCCTCCCCCCCTAAACCTGGCAACGCCGCCACATAAAGAAAATAATATTGAGTGTGACGTAAAACATCAATCAATCAATAAAAGAATGTTATTGCAGCTGTAACTGCCACTAGATGAAATATAAATAGGTTTCACGCTGGAATAACGCTTACTTGAATTCTGCATCGAAATCTAAAAGTGGACAACCGACAAGCAGTAAATTATCATGGGCTTGGCCTGGAGAAGTGTTTTCACTTTCATTATCAATCAATGTGTCAACTTAACAAATGATTGATTGATGGATTGTTTGGTGTTTTACACCGCGCTCAAGATTATTTCACTTACATAGCGGCGTTGCCAGTTTTATTGTGGGAGGAAACCGGGCTCTATGCCCAGAGGAAACCCACGACCACTTAACAAATGATTTATGATTTTTGTTATGACCTTGGCTAAATCTCCAAACAGAGAACGTTTGAATTGCCTGTTACACTGGACCTCTCCACCAATGTCATGTGGCCAAGCAAGACGACTCTGTGACGTAATCACTTTTATAACCTCAATAAGATGCCTACGCAAAACATTCCAAAAGGTTGGACAAAGTCAACGAAAGGGCTCTGTGACGTAATGAATGTAATGTAACGTCAAAAAAATGCCTACGCTGGATTTGTCGAACGTTTGCCCTGGCCACACACTGCTGTTGGAGATATACTCACTTTCTAAGACACTATCTAATTAAACTCATGCATTCAGCAATGGGAGCTGTGTCAATCACGTTACCAGAGGGGTACTAATGTCCGATGTAGTATCTACCAGTCAACTACCTCCTTTTTTTGGAGGCCGGTTGGCTGAATGGATAAAGCAGTCGGCATTTAGTGCTGCCGATAGGTGCCATACTCTGGGAACGGGGTTTGATTCCCGTTTCAGGCGTCACCCAAAAAATCGGTAGAAGAGTTTCTGCCATATTTTCAAGAAAGTGTAATCCCAAAATTACGAGAATACTGTTATACTCACTTTCTAAAAGACACAATCTAATTAAACTCATGCTGGTGGAGATGTTTATATCTAAGATGAAATATTGAATTTTTAACCACATTCTGCCACTTGTAGCTTGATATTTCGAATTTGGATGTAGGTTTTTCCCAGCCAAAGGGCTGCCCCACCCCCCCCTCAATAAACCTAGTGTCCTACCATAAAACAGTTTATGAGCAGCATAAAACAAACAGATTTGGACTTAGGTATTTCCCCTGGCAAAAGACTCCCTCCCTCAATAAACCTAGTGTCCTACCATTTAAATAAAACAGTTTATGAGCAGCATAAAACAAACAGTTTGGACTTTGGTATTTCCCCAGGCAAAAGATTACCTCCCCCCAATAAACCTAGTGCCCTACCATTTAAATAAAACAGTTTATGAGCAGCATAAAACAATCAGATTTGGACTTTGGTATTTCCCCAGGCAAAAGACTACCTCCCTCAATAAACCTAGTGCCCTACCATTTAAATAAAACAGTTTATGAGCAGCATAAAACAAAGAGGTTTGGACTTAGGTATTTCCCCAGGCAAAAGACTACCTCCCCCCAATAAACCTAGTGTCCTACCATATAAGTAAAACAGTTTATGAGCAGCATAAAACTATCCGATTTTTGTAAAACTATAATTTATTTTCACCACAGCTTCCACTCCAGACGATGACGATATCCCAGCTGCAAAACGAATACGCCGTAGTAACAGTATTTCAAGTAGTAAGTATTATTCATAAACCAAAAGATTAGCAAAGTAACTGAAGACCTGTAAACATAAAAGTGCTTTCTGCCCAGGGCCCTGTCTTACAAACCTGGCGTAAGTTACGTCGGACGTAAATCAGTGTTAAAGCTATAGGAACTTACGCCCTAATCGCAACTGGTCCATGTTGTAGGCCTATGCGCAACTTTACGCCCACTTTGAAAGACAGGGCCCTGGACATCAGCCCTGTTACAGGGAAAGTTAGGGATTTTCCACGAGACAATGAACCAAGTTTCCGCCACTCAGAAATCTCCTGGACCCACATTTACGAAGCCTCCTTAGTTAAGACGATATTAGTGGCTAAGGATAAACCTTAAGGGAGTTTTTTAATATGGACATATATCACATACACTACAATTCTCTTAAAATTAAGGGGACCTAAAGCCAAGGTGGTTTTGTAAAATAGCATCTTAAGGTATTCCAAAAGGGAAAATTAAGATGATGTTAAAGTGGCATGAGCTGCCAAAATGTTGATATTTTGACATTAAAACAGACTGTTGAAATTATTGAGTTTAATTAGTTAGTGTCTTTTAGAAAGTGACCAAAACAGTATTCTCGTTATTTTGGGATTACACTTTCTAGAAAATATGGTAGAAATTCTTCTACCGATTTTTGGGTGACGCCCGAAACCGGAATCGAACCCGCGTCCCAGAGTATGGCACAGGTATCGCCAGCACTAAATGCCGGCTGCCTTATCCATTCAGCCAACCGGCCTCCTCTAAAAAAGGAGGTAGTTAACTGGTATATACTACAGCGGACATTTAGTACCCCTCCTTTTTTAGAGGAGGCCGGTTGGCTGAATGGATAAGGCAGCCGGCATTTAGTGCTGGTGATAGGTGCTATACTCTGGGACGCGGGTTCGATTCCCGTTTCGGGCGTCACCCAAAAATCGGTGGAAGAATTTCTACCATATTTTCTAGAAAGTGTAATCCCAAAATAACGAGAATACTGTTATAGTCACTTTCTAAAAGACACTAACTAATTAAACTCATGCATTCAGCAATGGGAGCTGTGTCAATTACGTTACCAGACGGGTACTAAATGTCCGCTGTAGTATCTACCAGTTAACTTCCTTCTTTTTTTAGAGGAGGCCGATTGGCTGAATGGATAAGGCAGCCGGCATTTAGTGCTGGCGATACCTGTGCCATACTCTGGGACGCGGGTTCGATTCCCGTTTCGGGCGTCACCCAAAAATCGGTAGAAGAATTTCTACCATATTTTCTAGAAAGTGTAATCCCAAAATAACGAGAATACTGTTATAGTCACTTTCTAAAAGACACTAACTAATTAAACTCATGCATTCAGCAATGGGAGCTGTGTCAATTACGTTACCAGAGGGGGTACTAAATGTCCGCTGTAGTATCTACCAGTTAACTACCTCCTTTTTTAGAGGAGGCCGGTTGGCTGAATGGATAAGGCAGCCGGCATTTAGTGCTGGCGATAGGTTTGATTCCCGTTTCGGGCGTCACCCAAAAATCAGTAGAAGAATTTCTACCATATTTTCTAGAAAGTGTAATCCCAAAATAACGAGAATACTGTTGAAATTATTGGTTATTTTTCTTAAGACATATAATTCAGAAGCTTTTTAGTGCTTCTACTCTCGAAAATGTACGATAAAGTATTGTTTTAAACTAACTATGGCTTAGTATGAATGAATGGTCGTCCCGGTTATTTAAATTTTGTTTACTTTTTGAACACGTTTTCGGCTCGTACAGACCACATACTGTATGGATTTTCCACATTCCAGCGCCAATCATTTAGTTTTTCGATGGCCTTCAAAGCTTCTTACTGCCGTGACAATCAGAAATTATGGAAAAAGTATGAATTTTGGCAGCTAATGCCACTTTAATTAAGTCGGTTCTTAGCGTTAAATGTTAGTGGTGTGATCCGGAAGTGGTGCCAAACAACAATCAATTAAACAACATTTTTTCAGATCCAGAAAGCACACCAACAGCCCCAAAAAGTCACCACAGGACAAGGTCAACTGCTTCAAGGTCATCCACTCCAACGCCACCTGTTGGCAAGGAAGGGAGGCAATCCAATTCTAACACACCAACTGCTTCCTCAACCAAGTTAAAAGGTATTTCATTCTTTTATGTTTCATACTTTTTTTGCATGCAGAGAGGCTGATTTCCTGCCCCCACCAACATACCTGGCCAAATGATGCTGCGTAAAACATCAATCAATCAACCGCAAAAGCTACCTGTATGTTAGCATATTTTTGCGTTGATCTTCTATTTTAAGATCCAAAAGTTTCTTATCGAGTGAAACCTGAATATAAGCCGTCATCTGGTCTGGAATTTAACGAAGGCCACCTAGGGCTAAAGCAAGTGGCCGATGTTGCCCACCGTTATGGTGTATTGGTTTCTGTGGCTGTAAATTGATACCGCGCCAAGGCCAAATTGGCCTCTGAAATATTTCTGAACACACGGGCACAGGGAAAATCTTCTTGTCTAAAATAACCATTGAGACAAGTTACTAATTGTGTTAAAATAGGTGGTCAAATTATCCCAAATTCCAGGCGCCGTGCCTCGAGGAAAGAAAAAAAATGTTTGGACAGTAGTCTCTTTATCAAGGGTTTTTTCTCTAAATGTACATATCCTGAAGAAGGTCTTTTTGGGCAGTATTTTCATTTATCCCGGTGCCATTTTATACAGTTTTCATTGTAAGAAAATAAAGATCTCAAAGATCTGTTTCAACAATGAATGTCCAAAAAATTATTCAACAGATTATTTTTTCATGTTAATTTTCTCAAATTGGGGCAATAATCAATTGCTTGGATCCTAAATATAACACGTTGAAGATAACAGCACCAATAGACCATTTGCCAGTTTTGTGCGTAACAGTGACATGACGTCGCGGCATCAATCTTACACCGGACAACAAGAGTAGTCCTTTTGACTTCTGCCATATTCGGTCAAAATCACTTGTGGTTTACAGTTATCTTTTGTAAAATACTGAAAATTTTAAGTTAAAAACAGGCGGATCCTTTGTCCGGTCTACCACTTAGGTCAGTAATTGTGACGTCGCTAAATTACGTCATTTGCATGTAACTGGCAAATCACTTTTATTTTTCTCAAATGATTAGTTTCATCAGAACAAGTTTCCTTTAAATGTGACTGCGTCCCACACACTATATTCACATTGTTTTATCATGTTTTGTCAGATGCTAGAAGCACTCCATCATCTGGGAAGAAGCGATCTTTGTCTTCCATGCTGGAGTCGGGGACAGCGTCAAACTCACCGCCTCCGAGACTACGCAAAATTGGAAAAAACGATGGCAGTGGAACGGTGAGGATGACTTGATTTTTAGGGAGAGTGGTTGTCATTGTTACCGTAGAGATTTGCTTTCATTTGTTTATTTTATCAAAATATCAGATATTCTGTGATGTCATTGGCTGAGTATTTGATGTATGGTTTGCTTGAAAGCAGTGAAAATCCAAACAATCTAAGCTTATCCTTGCAACTTTCTTTTATTTCAGGCCAATCAAAATGATTATTTTTGCTGGTTGTGTCATAAGGATGGTACAGTGATAGTTTGTGAAGTTTGTCCCCGAGTTTTTCACCCAAAATGTCTCGGCTTAGAAAACAGCCAACCTGAGGATTGGGTTTGCCCAGAATGTGAAGTAAGTTCTTCAAAAATGTGTGATATTATATTTATGAACACTAAAACACACGGGCACTGGGAAAATCTTCTATAATAACCATGGAGAGAAGTTTCTAATTGTGTTAAAAAGGGATACATCATTTATTTTTCTTTGATGTTTAAGCTGTTTTTCAATATTGTTTCCTTAATATATTTATGGATGGTAAAACACACGGGCGCAGGGAAAATCTTCTTCACTAAAATAACCATGGAGACAAGTTTCTGGTGTTAAATGTGTTAAAATCTGGTTTATGTCATTTGGACCTTTATACCCAGTCATAGGTTGCTTCCTCAATGCATATACAGTGGATGTGTTCCTAACACCTAAAATAAATGATGTTCGTTCATTAAATATTGTTTGCTTTTCGGGCAATATTTCTGTTGATATATGCCACTGGGTGTATGGATGTTAAAGTGGCATGAGCTGCCAAAATGTTGATATTTTGATGTTAAAACAGAATGTTGAAATTATTGGATATTTTTCTGAAGACGTATAATTCAGAAGCTTTTTAGTGCTTCTAGTCTCGAAAATATACGATAAAGTATTGTTTTGAACTAACTTTGGCTTAGAATGAATGTATGAATTTTCCTCATTCCAACGCCAATCATTTAGTTATTCGATGGCCTTCAAAGCCTCTTACTGTCGTGACGATCAGAAATTATGAAAAAAGTGTGAATTTTGGCAGCTCATACCACTTTAATTAATTGAGAAATAAACGTCGTCCTTCTGAGCTCTGCTCTGCTGAATAACGGGTCTGTGGTGGAACCTATCACTTTCACAACTTGTTTTTCCTTGTTAAATGTTAAGGTGTATCAGAATTCAATGTCAATAAAAAAAATTTTCAATGAAATTTTTGCAGCACATTCCACTTTTCCAATTCCAATTTTAAGAATGATGTTAAGTGCAGTGACTCAATTTGTTCCTCGCTTTATTCTTTAATTACAGAAGATAATGCGTGCCGAGTGTGTTGACACCCAGTCCAAGTCCATGTCGATGATTTCATTGGAACAACTTTGTATGCTTCTTAAGTTTGCTCTGGAAAGAATGCAACATCCTACGGTAAGGTTTAACTGGGATTAAAAAACAAACTATTTCACTGTATTTGAACCTGTGTCCCGTTACCATAAAGTTAAATTGAGAAATGCTTTCACAGTTATTTCCCTTTGTATGTAACATAATCCACAGTTACTTCCCTTTCCTCAGAGTGGTCCATTTGAGAAGGCAGTAGACATGAGTACAGTACCCCATTATAAAGACTATATATTTAACCCAATGGACCTGGGGGAGCTCGAAAAGGTATGTACTAAGAAATGTTTGAAACTCTGCACTAAGAAATGTTTGAAAGTCTACACTAAGAAATGTTTGAAACTCTGCGCTAAGAAATGTTTGAAACTCTGCACTGAGAAATGTTTGAAACTCTGCTCTTAGAAATGTTTGAAACTCTGCACTAAGAAATGTTTGAAACTCTACACTAAGAAATGTTTGAAACTCTGCACTAAGAAATGTTTGAAACTCTGCACTAAGAAATGTTTGAAACTCTGCACTAAGAAATGTTTGAAACTCTGCACTAAGAAATGTTTGAAACTCTGCACTAAGAAATGTTTTAATTTCTGCACTAAGAAATGTTTAAAACTCTGCACTAAGAAATGTTTGAAACTCCGCACTAAGAAATGTTTGAAACTCTGCACTAAGAAATGTTTGAAACTCTGCACTAAGAAATGTTTGAAACTCTGCACTAAGAAATGTTTGAAACTCTGCACTAAGCAATGTTTGAAACTCTGCACTAAGAAATGTTTGAAACTCTGCACTAAGAAATGTTTGAAACTCTGCACTAAGAAATGTTTGAAACTCTGCACTAAGAAATGTTTGAAACTCCCCTTAAAGGATTTATGAACAGGATTTAAAGCTGGTTTGTGTTTGTTTATGGACTAAATGTATATTTGAAAAATATCAGTTGAAACGAAACAACCTTCGTGTTAGTTCCCTGGTAGTCAAAAAAAGAACAGTGAAGAAATATGCATATTTTCCGTATTTTTTGCAACTACTCGGAAAAATGACGTCATACACGACCTTTGATGTGTGCAAACTGCCACGAAGACGTACTGAGACAGCGGAAATCGTTTATTACGTCATCGCTGTGAGGGTACGTACACAGTGGAGGTCGTGTTTGACGTCATAAGTCTCTGATATAATTAACTTTCGTAAGCATTGTAGATCGGCAATCCTAGCTTGAATTTTGTCAGTCAGACTTTTAAAGTACATGTTCTACAACACACTTAACGCAAATTAGAAAATATTTCCAAAGGTTGTTCATAAATCCTTTAAGGTATGCACTGTTATTTACTCACTCTAAAGCTGAAGGGAATGATAACACTGCCTGGCACATGTGGCTAACTTGGTTCTTAACACTTCTGCTCTGGAAATACCGCGGTTCTCCTCCCCGCTAAACCGGCAATGCCGCCCTTTTGATTGAAATGATTTAGATTGATTGATGGTTTATGCCGCACTCAAGGTAATTTCACTTATATGGCAGTGTTGCCAGGTTTAGTAGGGGAGGAAATCAGGCTCATTGCCAGGAGGAAACCCATGACCTTCATGACAACTCTTCCACATACGGCGCTTGAGTGAGAAATAAATAATCTTGAGTGTGGTTTAAAACCTCAATCGCTAAATTTCTAAACTTTCTTTTTATTTAGCTGCTATGCTAGACACTCTCTATTTCATTGTGGTTTTCACTCAAACGACCTATGTGGGATGGTTGCCAGTTACCAACGGAAGGTCGGGGGTTTCCTTCAGGCATAGAGCCCGGTTTCCCACAATAAAACTGGCAAGGCCGCCATATAAGTGAAATATTCTTGAGCGCGCCGTAAAACACCAAACAATCAATCAATCTATTTCATATATTTACTTCCAGATTTGTTCTAAGTCATTCTAATTTCTTTCAGAACATTGACAGTAAGATGTACGGCTGTACGGAAGCCTTTTTAGCGGATACTAAGTGGATTTTACACAACTGTATCATTTATAATGGAAGTAAGTAATTAGGAAGTAAGGGGAGATAATGTCGTCGCCTCCCAACTCTTCATTTCAAAAATATGCATGTTAGCCCAAAAGCCTAGATCACATGGGACTGTAGGGCGGCTTGTTAAACCGTGATTACTGAATGGCCAAATATATGTATTAAAAAAATATATATACATGTACATGTCATTATTTCTTAAAGTGGCATGAGCTGCCAAAATGTTGATTTTTTTGTGTGAAAACAAATTTTTGTGCAATTTAAAACCCACAGGGTTTTTTTTTAAGTCAAGTTTTGAGTTCGAATATCTGCCTCAAAATGACCATAAAAACTCAAACCACTCCATAAAGTAACTGAATAACAGTTAATTTAGCATGGAAATATTCAATTTCATAAAAAAAAAACGTCTTAAGTTTATGTCCTCAAAAATTTTAACTTCTATGAAACTCTGTGACCCTACTTATAAATAAAAATGAACAACCCAAAACAAGTTCTTTTCCCAAGATGTTTTTATCCAGTGTGGATATAGAATCACTTTGGCTCAGGTATATTGTACAAAAAAATATATTTCTGTCTAGAAAAAAATTTTGTAGACAATTTTTTAAAATCCTTATGTTTAATTGTTGTTTCAGCCCACCACAAGTTAACCTCCAGTGCTAAATTAATTGTCAAGATTTGTAAACACGAGGTGAGTGAGGAGATTTAACTTTATCGTTTAACTCGGATTTCTAATTTGTCTCCACCAATGTGTCGCGGGTTCGAATCCCGCTCAGTCCAACAAAATTGGAAACTTTTCTGGCTGGGTTTTCACTCCAATGACCTATGTGGGATGGTTGTCAGTTACCAACGGAAGGTCGTGGGTTTCCTCTGGGCATAAGAGCCCGATTTCCTCCCACAATAAAACTGGCAACGCCGCCATATAAGTGAAATAATCTTGAGCGCGGCGTAAACACCAAACGATCAATCCATCCATCAGGATGTCACTGGACATTACCGAATTGCCAAAGCTAAAAGTTGCCAGGTACTCAACGACGGTCAAGGATTTCCTTATCGCAAAGAGCAAACTTTCCTCTCCCGCTAAGCCTGGCCATATGGCTGAAATAATCTTCAGTACGGCGTAAAATATCAATCAATTTAACATGTTCTTGCAGACTGTATGGAGTTTGCACAGCGAGAGATTGCCTTGTTCAATGTAGACTCCATGAAAATAGGAGAAGAATTGTACATGTTTTCTTTGTTACGGCACATCATTTAACCTACTGTTTAGCTAATATTCTTTTGAACTACCGGCCCTGGGGTATCCGACTTACAAAGAGCCAGGTTTCCTCCTCCCACTAAACGTAGCAACTCCGCTATTGAAGTGAAATCTTGAGAGTTATGTAAAACCTCCTTGATGGAAATTTGAACCACGTCAAATTACTTAAGGCCTGTTCTTGCTGTGTCATTAGTTGTACCGACCAGTAGCAAGCGAATAAAATAGATGCTTTTAATTGGTCGATATGATTTGTCAACCAACTAAATGCATCCATTTGAATCGCATGCTACAAGTCTGTACTACAAATCGCACAGTAAGAATAGGCCTTTACTGAAATATGTGAGATGTTTTTTTTATTTTGCGAATTTTATCTTTTTTTTAACCAGACTAGCGAGATAGAGATCTGCCCCGACTGTTACATGAACTCCTGTCTTCAGAGGAATGATAACTGGTTCTGTGAGCCATGTGTGAGTATATTTTACATACGTAGTCACAATCCCACAGACACATGAACTCCTGTCTTCAGAGAAATGATAACTGGTTCTGTGAGCCATGTGTGAGTATATTTTACAAAAGTAGTCCCAGTCCGAAACACATAAACAAGTACAATCTGTTTCACAAGTAGAGCTTTTTAGACAATTTACAGAAACAAGTAGAGCTTTTTAGACAATTTACAGAAACAAGTAGAGCTTTTTAGACAATTTACAGAAACAAGTAAAGCTTTTTAGACAATTTACAGAAACAAGTAGAGCTTTTTAGACAATTTAAAGAAACAAGTAGAGCTTTTTAGACAATTTACAGAAACAAGTAAAGCTTTTTAGACAATTTAAAGAAACAAGTAGAGCTTTTTAGACAATTTACAGAAACAAGTAGAGCTTTTTAGACAATTTAAAGAAACAAGTAGAGCTTTTTAGACAATTTACAGAAACAAGTAGAGCTTTTTGTCTTAATATTGTTTTTTGATTCAGTGACACAATCAATCAGACAGAAACCTCCCATTAATATGTCGCGTGTTCAAATCACACTCGTAAACAAGTACAATCTTTTTCACAAGTAGAACTTTTTAGACAATTTTGTCTGAATATTGTTTTTTTGTGCTTCAGTGACACTGTCAGTCAGACAGAAACCTCCCATTGATATGTCGCGTGTTCAAATCACACTCATAAACAAGTACCATCTTTTTCACAAGTAGAACTTTTTAGACAATTTTGTCTGAATATCGTTTTTTGCTTCAGTGACATAATCAGTCAGACAAAAACCTCCCATTGATGTGTCACGTGTTCAAATCACACAAAATAAAATTGAAAAATTTCTGAGTGAGTTTTTCACTCGATTGCCCTGACCGGGTTTTCACTTGAACGATTGTTGCCAGTTACCCCCGGAAGGTCGTGGGTTTCCTCCGGGCACAGAGCCTGGTTTCCTCCCACAATAAAACTGGCAATGCCGCCATATAAGTGAAATAATCTTGAGCGTGGCGTAAAACATCAAACAATCAATAAATCAATCAATCACTTGATTGCCCCTTTGCTGGAGATTTGCCAAAAGTCAGGGGTTTCCTCCGCGCAAAGAGCCATGTGAGTGAAATAGTCTGGCATAAAACAGGCCTAGAGTTGTGGAGGTCAGTGACCTTTGACCTGGCAGTCTTACTTGGTTTATTTCTACAGTTTATTTTATACCACCCAGACCAAACTGGTGTCTGGAATGAGTACCCCAAATTATCCCAAATTCTAAGGCTCAGTGGTACTACCTTAATCAATCTATTCTTTGAAGCATAAAGTTATTCTCTCTCGATAAGTCTGGCAAAACCACCATTTTATTAGAGGATTGATTGATTGGTGTTTTACGCTGCACTCAAGGAGTTTGAGGAAATTGAGTGTGGCGTAAAACACCAAACAATATTAATTATAGGTTGATTGAAATACAAGTGGCTAAGTTTGCTTCATTGTTGGGATTGACCAATAAAATCTTTTATGATAATAATTGTTACTATATGATTTCAAGTCTTTGTTTTTTTGTGATCTGACATTAGTTTTAGGACCTCCATATGAATTAAATGTTCAGAAACCTAATAATTTTCATTTTCTTAATTTGTTTCTCGATGTCTTTCCAGCGTACTCCCCACACCCTTGTCTGGGCTAAACTCAAAGGTTACCCTTTCTGGCCAGCAAAGGTAATATCATTTAGAAGTTATTAAAACTTTCACTGTCAGCTTAGAAGGTCGTGGGTTTCCTCCGTGCATAGAGCCAGGTTTCCTCCCACAATAAAACTAGCAACGCCGCCATATAAGTGAAATAATCTTTAGCGTGGGCTAAAACACCAAACAATCAATCAATCAATCACTGTCAGCTTAGGGGGGTCCTTGGTCTATCATTCTAACACAGGCTTATCGAGGGGTCCCGGGGTCAAATCCCGCTCATACCAAGAAAAATTGAAAAAATAAAATGAGAGTTGTACTCGCTGAAAGTCGGGGGTTTCCTGGGGCAGGGAGCTTACACCCCCACTAAAAGTTCAATATTTCAGTTAATATTTCGTTTGTAATGCAATTTTTTAAAATCACATGATCATCACAAGGCCGTAAGGATTTGTCATTTTCCCACCTTAGGGTCGAGTTCTATTATGTGTTCGGCGTATGCCGAGGTTAATATCTGACGTAAGCAGAATCAGTTTGGTCTTCAGTGTTAAAATCGAACGTGCAGGTACTAACGGAAGTAAGAAATGTCATGGTTGTCATGACTACTTGTTTATCTGCATATGAATAACATGGACGCCATCTTGAAATCCGAGTGCACCCTGGCTACTTGGGCATTACGTGGCGCAGATAAATCGGTCACGTGATACACAAATTCTCCACTGAAGAAAGTCGTTCGATTTACAGTTTCCCGTCTTCCGCGTACGCCGAACGCATAATCGAACTCGACCTAGGTGTTGCCCCGTTTGCCACACTTAATTTAATTTTATACCCATGAAAGTCTCTGACAATCTGGACATTTTTTTCTTGGGTTTAAGGTAAATTGTACGCATGTCCATGGATATGGGGTTGGTTTATAAAATTGAAATTCTCTGAAGCTGCGTGAATTTTTTACTTGGGTTTAAGGTGAATTGTATGCATGTTATTGGACCTGGGGTTGGTTTATAAAATTGAAATTCTCTGAAGCTGTGTGAATTTTTTACTTGGGTTTAAGGTGAATTGTATGCATGTCCATGGATCTGGGGTTGGTTTATAAAATTGAAATTCTCTGAAGCTGTGTGAATTTCTTTTCTTGGGTTTAAGGTAAATTGTATGCATGTCCATGGATCTGGGGTTGGTTTATAAAATTGAAATTCTCTGAAGCTGTGTGAATTTTTTACTTGGGTTTAAGGTGAATTGTACGCATGTCCATGGATCTGGGGTTGGTTTATAAAATTGAAATTCTCTGAAGCTGTTGGGTTTAAGGTAAATTGTATGCATGTTCTTGGACCTGGGGTTGGTTTATAAAATGTTTTTCATTTTTCAGGCTCTAAGGGAAGTGGATGGACAAGTTGATGTGAGGTTTTTTGGTGCCCATGATAGGTATGAACTTCTTCTTTTTTTTTTAAACTAAATCCTTATTACCAAATGATGAATTCATTGAAGTCTTTTATTTCTTTGTGTCTTTCACTTTCTTTGAGGGGTTATTCTGAAATTCTTGTGCAAATTTTCGTATAAAGCTCTACTCTGTAAGAATTGTTTGAAACTCTCTTTAAACGTGGATTCCATACTAATGATAAAAAATTAAGACATCACCACAGTTAGTTGTTTGTGAACAACACAAGCTTTTGACACCTGTACCGGTGTCTTCATCAAGTGTAACTGATGAATTAGTATTTGATCCTTGGCGCATTTATGGAAGGTCTCTAACTGACTGAGGGTCCTGCCATTATCTTAAATCTTATACGTGTGCCAGTGTAACCAATCATTTTCTCTCAATCAATATGGGTCTATTAAGCCATTGGTCAAAGTCAAACAATCTAACCAGAAGAGTGACTCTTCTGGTTTGATTGTTTGACTTTGACCAATTTTTTTTTCAAATTTAGAGGGGGCTTTGGTAGGTCAGCCATTATCTCTCTGTCCGACAGAAACCTTTTTGATGGTCACAAATTCAATTCATCTCAATAAAAAAATTGAAATATGTTTTGAGTGGATGTGGAAGGGTTTTCAGGCCACAGCCAAAGGTCTGGGTTTCCCTTAGGCAAAGAACCTAGTTTTGGTCCATCACTATACCTGGCAAGTTGCCATGCAAGTGTAATAATTGTCAACGTAAAACATGAATCAAATTCTGAGAAATCTGGTTTCATTGTCATAACTGTTTTCATTAATATTCCATAGATTTCTAGAGAATAATAAACCACTTTGGGTTTTATTTAGGCTATGGGTTCCAGTTAGTTTTAAATATCCCAAACTCTATGGCCAAAGTGTATTGATGTTGTGTTGGTCAATACAGCTGGAAACGCAGGGAAAAAATCAGTCCACTGCAGATATTTGCTCAGTGTCCTTGATGTTCTCCAACTACAAGATTCTGAAATATTACCTAAACTAGGGATACTTTTGGAAACCAGCATTTGCTTGTTTTTTTGGGGTGTGAGGGGCCAACTAAAGGATCGTTTGAGATAAACATAATTTTAATCGTTTGATTGCTTTTATAAGGAGAAAAATCAGGCGATTCTCTAAGTTATGCTTTATAACGCATTACACTTTACAACTCTGGTTGCCGACACAACATTTTTATACTTCGGCCATAGAATTTAGGTTCCTGTGTTTTAATATTTTTTCACATTGATAAGTTTTCTAGCCATAACAACTTTATCGTTTTTTTTTCAGGTCTTGGGTTCCAGTGTCACAAGTGTTTTTACTCAGTAAAGAAATTCCTACTGCTATTAAGAATAAGAAGGCAGGCGGGTTTGACGAGGCAATGAGCGAACTTCAAATTCACATTGAAAAAATCAGGTTTGTATGCAATTTTTATTTACATTTTAATGTCTTTGAAAAACTTTGAAAAAGATCTTACAAGTGAAAATTTTTGTTATGGAATGAAAACCAAAAGATTTTTGCGGATAACGTCAGCAATGTTAAGAAGTTTTTAAAGCTTAAATTGGTCTAATCGTGAATATTCAGTGCAGTTATTTGAATTTTTGTTTATCAATCTGACATAGTTTCTGGGTACATGCCCCATTAGACCCATCAAATGTTCATTTTATTTTAACAGAAGTTATTTAGCTTTTCACTGACCTGGTTTGTCTTCACAATCTGAATTATTATTGAAAACATTCCGTATTTGACCGCAGATGCCCTTTGAATTTATAAGTCCAACTCAGCTCAGAAATTTTCCAAATTTCTTTCAGAACAATTGTCAAGATTAACATATTTTCTTTTTTCAGAGAAGAGTTCGGTTCTTTTGAATATTCTGCATTTAGAACACCTTACGATCTGAACAACGTGTATTTCCACAACAAGATGAAAATTGGATCGTCAGCCATGATGAAGGCGTCGAAGTCTCAAGCTTTAAAAACTGCTAAAAATTCTCCTTCGTCGGCAAAAAATGTGAAGAATTCACCAAAAACTTTGTCTGGGAAAACTCCGTCTACTGAGGGAAAGTCAAGCGAAAAACAATCGTTAGCTACTAAAACTGCCTCGTCTGTGAAGATCAAATACAACAGTATCATTACAACAAGACGTGCGGCTGCTAAAGTTGCTTTGTCCAATCAGGAAACGGAAACAAGTTCTTTTCAACCCGTTACTACGGAGACTATCACTGCTTCTGTTGCAAAATCTCCAACTCCCACAGCCCAAAAACAAACTGTCCCAGTTAAAACGAATTCTGAAACTCAAGAAAAAGGTTCTGAAAATCCAGATTTAAAAATAAATGTTAAAAAAGAAATTAAAGAGGAAGAGAAATCTGGGGATAATTCTGCCATCACCAACCCGATCCTTATAATTTCTGATGTTCGCTCTGAAAAAGTTCAGACCAAATCTGAACAATCTCAAACAAAATCTGAGCAAGTTAACAAAAACTCTGAGCAATTTCAGACAAAATGTGAGCAATTTCCGACAAAATCTGAGCGAGTTCAGACAAAACCTGAGCAAGCTCAGGCAAAATCTGAACAAGCAAACTCTGAGCAAGTTCAGACAAAAGTTGAGCAAATTCGGACAAAATGTGAGCAATTTCAGACAAAATCTGAGCGAGTTCAGGCAAAATCTGAACAAGCAACCTCTGAGCAAGTTCAGACAAAATCTAATCAAGCTCAGACAAAGTCTGATCAAGTTCAAGCAAAATCAGCTCAAGTTCAAGCAAAATCAGCTCAAGTTCAAGCAAAATCAGATCAAGTTCAAGCAAAATCAGATCAAGTTCAAGCAAAATCAGATCAAGTTCAAGCAAAATCAGATCAAGTTCAAGCAAAATCAGATCAAGATCAGTCAAAATCTGAACAAGCAAACTTAGATGATGTGAAACCTTTAGTTAATCCACCATCCATGTCATCTTCTGCAACTCTTTCACTCAGTGTAAAATTGACAGATTTATCAAAACATCGTAATGTTGTAACACGTACCAGTTCCTCATTACTTCCAAAGACATCATTCACTTCTGTGACATCATCTACTGTGACATCATCAACTTCTGTGACATCATCAGCCTCTTTGACATCATCAGCCTCTTTGACATCATCAGCCTCTTTGACATCATCAACTTCTGTGACATCATCTACTTCTGTGACATCATCAGCCTCTGTGACATCATCAGCCTCTGTGACATCATCAACTTGTATGACATCATCAACTTCTTTGACATCAGCAAATTCTACTCAATTGTCCATTTCCTCCAGGAATACAGAACCAGTTTTGTCCAAATTTCCATCCCCTGTCTCCGTTTCAACAACAACAACATCAACGAAAGAAGAGAAACCAATGTCTACAGGGGTTTTTGTTTTAAGTGAGAAAAATCTGAAGCCTTTGGTTGGAAAGTTAAATTTGTCCGGGATTGGCAAACTGGTGGTCAAAAAGCCACAACCTTCAAACAACGATGTGATTAAAAAAATTGAAACAGCCTTGGAGAAAATGAAGTCAGACTCTGGTGACCTTGAGCAAGGTCAAGAGAAAGCAGCTCTATCTGATGTTACTATAACTGAAACAGCTAAAAATTCAGACAATGATAAAACTGTTGCAGAGGTTACTGGTGAGGCAAAAACTCACAATTCCAGCACAGTTGAACTTACAGAGAAAGTTTTCCCTATAAAAGCTGATGATATTAACGTCAAAGTTGAACAAACTGATTCAAGTGTTAAAAGTGCTCCAAATTCTCCAACAGTTTCAGATACAAATAACCAAAGTACCGAATCTGATTCGCTTACGTTACCTTTGCCAACAACAACGACGAGTGATCAAGAGGTGTCGCCCGGAAAAGCGAACTACTTGCAACAACTACAGAAAACTATCGAATCATGTAAGGCCAAACTCGGCTTGGAAGGGGACGGGGTTGACTATGATTCGTCAGACGATGATGAAAATCTGAGCGATTCCGACGACAGCGAAAGCGAAGAAGAGGAAGATGTTAATAAGGAAACTAAGGGAGATAATTCTTCAGAAATTGATGACATAATTAAAGAAACGGGTACGTATAATGTAATAATTATTACTGGACTGGATTTTGCGATCGGTCGCCGTATGTGGAAGAGTTGCCAGGTACTCTCCGAAGATCGGGGGTTTCCTCCAGTGGGTTTCCTCACCCACTAAGCCTGGCAACGCCGCTGTATAAGTGAAGTAATCTTGAGTGTGGCATAAAACATCAATCAATCAATCTATAAAATCAGTGTAGACTTTACTAAAACTCTTGTTACTAGTTTACTCATCAAACAAGTTGAAACATTTTAGAAATAGTTTTTAATACACATATCAACAGAACCCAGCTTTGGCAAAATTGGAGAACTGCCGTTTCCATGTGGCCTGTTTCGTGTGCCATCAAACATGGGACTAATATAAAAGGGGATTGGAAACGCCTTTGTATTACAGCCGTTCTTCTCGCAGCAGTTTGGCTCAGACATCCCGTGAGGGCATTCTGATCCGCCCCGAGAATAGCCGAAACTTGTCGATGTGGTGGATATATGGACTGTGCATGCCTATTTGTAGGTTAGCAACAGAAAACAATCGCCATTTTGACATTTCAAATAGGCATGACTAGCCCATATACCCACGACATCGGTAAGGTTCGGAATACACAGCATGGGTTTCGGCTATTCTCCGGGCGAATCGGAATGCCTTCAGGGGGTGTCTCAGACAAACAATAGCGAGCCAAACTGCTGCGAGTAGACTGGTTGTAATATAAAGACGTTTCTAATCCTTTTCATACTAGTCCCAGATCAAACCAAAACGTCTTTAGAAGTCTAACGTCATTAGCTTGCTTTGATCTGACGGTGTTTTCAGAAATGGGGCTACTCTTGACGCAAAGTCATATACGCACCCCGCTCTCACATAACGTGGAAAATGCCTTTCAATGTTTTTCACTAAGGTGTCAAATCACATACTTAAATTGTCTAATAATATCGGAAAAAGTTTATCATTTTGCTCTCAAATTTATTGCAAGACTACAGAGATGTATATTTGTTGGGGTTTTTTGACTATACTAGAATTTGTGCATTTTCTTCAGGTTCCTATTCAATATGTTTAGGTCACTGGTTCCAATCCCACTTAGTCCACAAAAAATTTGGAAAATTTTCTGACTGGTTCTTCACTCGAACGACCTATGTGGGATGGTTGCCAGTTACTACCGGAAGGTTGTGGGCTTCCTCTGGGCAAAGAGCCCGGTTTCCTCCCACAATAAAACTGGCAATGCCGCCAAATAAGTGAAATAATCTTGAGCGTGACATAAAACACCAAACAATCAATCAATATGTTTATGGTGAATACTTTCTAGGTACCAATGGAATAATGATGGTTTCTTCTTAGCATAATGGTCATTTTCATCCACCAATATTAATGGTTGCTAGGGTGATAGGTTCTTAGTCCCCAAAGATGGTTTTCTGCTGGTGGTGTTCCACTCAGACCAAGAAAAACCAACTTTTGTTACATATCCTTATAAGATAGTGTTTTGGGGCACGCACCAAAAGATGGCAGTTACCCCTGTCCAAAGAGCCAGTCCCCCCCCCCCCCTAAGCCTAGCAACGCCGTCATATGAGTGAGGTAATATTGAGTACGCCAAATAAACATCAATTACTCAACCAATGCTGAAACCTGAATATACCACAAGTTCAGTGTCTGAAAGCTTTGGTTTACGTAAACAAACTACAAAGTAACACTCATCAATAAAGATGATATAACTGTTTTTAACACAATTAGAAACTTGTCTTCATGGTTATTTTAGACGAGAAGATTATCACTGCGCCCGTGTGTTTTAGTGTTCATAAATAAAGATGGTATTACAATGTAAATCACCAATGTGCATTGAAAAGAAATGAAATTCATTTTAAGACTTGAGTTTTTTATTTTAACTGCAGCTCCATCAGGTGATGTGGAGAAAGCCAATCAGAGTGAAGAAAACAACGATGATAGTGTTATGGAGACATCTTTGGAAAGTGTTACGGAGAAAAATATTTTAGAAAAAGACCGTTGTGACGATGTGGTCACTCAACCTGAAGTTGTTATTCCTGGTTATCAAGGAAATGGCAGTGCTAAAGTGGATTCTGGGAAAGATGCTAGTGTTGCTATGGAAACTGACAATGGAGTTTTACCAAAACCCGAGCAATCACAATCTGTATCAAACACTAATTTATCAGCTTTTTCTCCAAAATTGATCGAAAAAAATAAACCAAATCAAACTCCTCGAATAAGTTTGTTGAATTCCCCGCGTGAAGATGATTTTTGTGGGAACCCAATGGAGATGGACTCTGATAGTGATAGGCTGACTATTGATTTAAGCGACGGAAATGAAACCACCTCCTCAAATAAAGCTACAGGTTTATCGGAAAACCTAAGTGTTTCAAAAATAGGTGTGTCAAATTTAAAAACTATTTTAACTTCTTCCGAAGAAAAATTGCCTGACCCTGCAGATTTGAAAATTAACATTAAACCACAGTCTCCAAATAGTGCTGAAAATAGTTCTGAAAAGAAATCAGAAATTTCAATTGAAAAAAGTCCGAATGCCATCGTTTCACTGGAAAAATATGTAAAACAGGTGACTAAGGCAACTTCTATAGTACAGACTGGCACCCAGTCCAATACAGTCACCCAGTCCAATACAGTTGCCCAGTCCAATACAGTCACCCAGAGCCCTAAAAGAGTCACCAGTTCACAGCCCTCCAAAATGTGTCACATCCAGCCCAAACCCCCACCCCCTGTACTACCGAAATCATTAAACGTTACTCAAGTCATCAAAGGTCCTATACTGGCAGTACCAAGGCCCTCACAACCAAATACAACACCAGTTATGCAATTTCTGCCAGTCAGGTAAGTTCTTACGTACTGATCAACTTTGTATGTTTCAAACAATTTTGATTGATTGTTTGGTGTTTTATGCCGCGCTCAAGATTATTTCACTTATATGGCGGCGTTGCCAGTTTTATTGTGGGAGGAAACCAAGCTCTGTGCCCGGAGGAAACCCACGACCATCCCCTGGTAACTGACAACCATCCCACATAGGTCGTTTGACAAACAATTTTGATAAGCGATACGTAGGTTTTGGTTACAATATAGTACAATTTTGATAAGCGATACATAAGTTTTGTTTACAATACAGTACAATTTTGGGTCGTTTGAGGGAATGCAAATATCACGATTGTGAGAATCTCATACCCTCTGATCCAGGTGATGAAGTTGATGAACGTGAAGATGAATTCTATTTGTGCATTTCGTAAATCTCGATCGAGCAGGTGTGAGAATGTTGAGAATGTTTATTGTATTCAAGCAAAAAATAAAGACATTTTGGTTATTTAAATTTGATTATATACATGTATTGTTAAACAATGCTTTTACTGACCTGTTCGGATCCTACTCATGCCATTATATCGATTTCTTTTGATCTAGTTCCAACCCCCAGTCAACGCCTCTTACAGTTAATCCAACGACAACACCAAATACTACGCCGTCAGCTCACCGTACTATTTATGTACCGTTACCGCCGCCATTGCAACCCAGCCCTCAAGCCTCCGGATCGTCAGCCAATAAAAAGCCGAAACTGATGTCCACTGTTACAACAACAACAACGACGACAACCCTGAGTCAACCAGCAGAAACCATGGCAACCACGGCTCATCAGACCAACAAGAGTCAACTTATGTCAAATTTCAATCTCGCCAAACTCGTTCCCCTCGATATGAACAAGTACGCTCAAAAGGTAACCAAGAGGGATGCTGGGAAATAAAGTTTGTGCAGTAGAATTTTTACGTTTAATTTATTGACCATTTGAGGCCAAATTTGGTCTAATGTATATCCCGAAGGCCTCCGTGGCTCCATAGGTAGAAAGTTGGGCGCTCCATCCAATCAATCAATGTATATCCCAGCGAGAACTTCATGCAAGTGCATCGTGAAATCTACTTTGGCTCCCAAACTAAAATGCCCCTTCTTATTTGCTTAATAGATTAGTTTAAGAGCCACGATGAAATATTGATTAATGGAGTGTGGGGCTAATGTAGAAATTGAACTTCAAATGCACTTAAGAGTATAAAAATGGATGGAATTTTGACATCAACTATCTTTTTCAAATTTGGTTCTCCTCTTTTACAAGGAGTACCTCTCAGGTTTAAATAACTATGAGTAGATTAACTATAAACACAATCAATAAATTTAATCTTTTCGATTTGCCGTGGATCACGTTAATTATGTTTATCTTTGCAGATAATGTTGTCGGTGAAAAGTACAGTCGATGAAATGTATTCAGATTTTACCAGCAAAAACACATTTCAGGTTTGTCCAAAAAATATTTGAAAATCCCAGTTAGATTGGAATAACTAAGGTTATTGTGAGGTTTGAAATCCTGGAATCCGAAGAGCATGTTTCCTCCCCCACTAAACCTGGCTATGCCATGTGGAAGAGTTGAGAGCCCTATGTGCAATCAATCAATCAGTCCTTTCCCCCCCCACTAAGCCTGGAAGCACCCTCATTTCAGTAATAATTGTGGCGTTAAACATCAATCAATCAATCAATCCTTCCCCCACTAAGCCTGGAAGCACCCTCGTTTCAGTAATAATTGTAGCGTTAAACATCAATCAGTCAATCAATCCTTCCCCGCTAAGCCTGGAAGCAACCTCATTTCAGTAATAATTGTGGCGGTAAACATCAATCAATCAATCAATCCTTCCCCGCTAAGCCTGGAAGCAACCTCATTTCAGTAATAATTGTGACGTTAAACATCAATCAATCAATCCTTCCCCCACTAAGCCTGGAAACACCCCCATTTCAGTAATAATTGTGGCGTTAAATATCTATCAATCAATCCTTCCCCCACTAAGCCTGGAAGCACCCTCATTTCAGTAATAATTGTGGCGTTAAACATCAATCAATCAATCCTTCCCCCACTGAGCCTGGAAGCACCCTAATTTCAGTAATAATTGTGGCGTTAAACATCAATCAATCAATCCTTCCCCCACTAAGCCTGGAAGTACCCTCATTTCAGTAATAACTGTGGCGCTAAACATCAATCAATCAATCAATCCTTCCCCCACTAAGCCTGGAAGCACCATCATTTCAGTAATAATTGTGGCGTTAAACATCAATCAATCAATCCCCCCCACTAAGCGTGGAAGCACCCTCATTTCAGTAATAATTGTGGCGTTAAATAACAATCAATCAATCCTTCCCCCACTAAGCCTGGAAGTACCCTCATTTCAGTAATAATTGTGGCGTTAAACATCAATCAATCAATCCTTCCCCCACTAAGCCTGGAAGCACCCTCATTTCAGTAATAATTGTGACATTAAACATCAATCAATCAATCCTTCCCCCACTAAGCGTGGAAGCACCCTCATTTCAGTAATAATTGTGGCGTTAAACATCAATCAACCAATTCTTCCCCCACTAAGCCTGGGAGCACCCTCATTTCAGTAATAATTGTGGCGCTAAACATCAATCAATCAATCCTTCCCCCACTAAGCCTGGAAGCACCATCATTTCAGTAATAATTGTGGCGTTAAACATCAATCAATCAATCCCCCCCACTAAGCGTGGAAGCACCCTCATTTCAGTAATAATTGTGGCGTTAAATAACAATCAATCAATCCTTCCCCCACTAAGCCTGGAAGTACCCTCATTTCAGTAATAATTGTGGCGTTAAACATCAATCAATCAATCCTTCCCCCACTAAGCCTGGGAGCACCCTCATTTCAGTAATAATTGTGGCGTTAAACATCAATCAATCAATCAATTCTTCCCCACTAAGCCTGGAAGCACTCTCATTTCAGTAATAATTGTGGCATTAAACATCAATCAATCAATCCTTCCCCCACTAAGCCTGGAAGCACCCTCATTTCAGTAATAATTGTGGCGTTAAACATCAATCAATCAATCCTTCCCCCACTAAGCCTGGAAGCACCATCATTTCAGTAATAATTGTGGCGTTAAACATCAATCAATCAATCCCCCCCACTAAGCGTGGAAGCACCCTCATTTCAGTAATAATTGTGGCGTTAAATAACAATCAATCAATCCTTCCCCCACTAAGCCTGGAAGTACCCTCATTTCAGTAATAATTGTGGCGTTAAACATCAATCAATCAATCCTTCCCCCACTAAGCCTGGAAGCACCCTCATTTCAGTAATAATTGTGACATTAAACATCAATCAATCAATCCTTCCCCCACTAAGCGTGGAAGCACCCTCATTTCAGTAATAATTGTGGCGTTAAACATCAATCAACCAATTCTTCCCCCACTAAGCCTGGGAGCACCCTCATTTCAGTAATAATTGTGGCGCTAAACATCAATCAATCAATCCTTCCCCCACTAAGCCTGGAAGTACCCTCATTTCAGTAAAAATTGTGGCGTTAAACATCAATCAATCAATCCTTCCCCCACTAAGCCTGGGAGCACCCTCATTTCAGTAATAATTGTGGCGCTAAACATCAATCAATCAATCCTTCCCCCACTAAGCCTGGAAGTACCCTCATTTCAGTAAAAATTGTGGCGTTAAACATCAATCAATCAATCCTTCCCCCACTAAGCCTGGGAGCACCCTCATTTCAGTAATAATTGTGGCGTTAAACATCAATCAACCAATTCTTCCCCCACTAAGCCTGGAAGCACTCTCATTTCAGTAATAATTGTGGCGTTAAACATCAATCAATCAATCAATCCTTCCCCCACTAAGCCTGGAAGCACCCTCATTTCAGTAATAATTGTGGCGTTAAACATCAATCAATCAATCTTTCCCCCACTAAGCCTGGAAGCACTCTCATTTCAGTAACAATTGTGGCGTTAAACATCAATCAATCAATCCTTCCCCCCACTAAGCCTTGAAGCACCCTCATTTCAGTAATAATTGTGGCGTTAAACATCAATCAATCAATCAATCCTTCCCCACTAAGCCTGGAAGCACCCTCATTTCAGTAATAATTGTGGCGTTAAACATCAATCAATCAATCAATCAATCCTTCCCCCACTAAGCCTGGAAGCACCCTCATTTCAGTAATAATTGTGGCGTTAAACATCAATCAATGTTTGATTTCAGACAGCTATGAAGTACATCCAGATAGAACTAGAGAAAGCAGAGTGGATTCATCAACAAGAAATCACAGAAATCAAACATAACCTAGGTTTGTTCTTTATTCCAATTCTTTAAGATGACAACAGGGGCCTCCGTGGCTCAGTAGGTAGAGCTCAATCCGAACAGCCTTCCACCAACGGGTCGCTGGTTCAAATCCCACTCAGTCCAAAAAAAATGGAAAATTTTCTGACTGGGTTTTCACTTGAACGACCTATGTGGAATGGTTGCCAGTTACCAACGGAAGGTCGTGGGTTTCCTCTGGGCATAGAGCCAGGTTTCCTCCCACAATAAAACTGGCAACGCCGCCATATAAATCTTTACCCTCCAGGTACTAGCCAAAGTTTTGACGCCTGGTACCTTTGCCAGTTAGGGTGTCTTGGGGGCACATTGTTACAAACTCAAATTTTTGTTTTCCAGAAGTGACAATAGAAGATATGAAAAAGGGTTTTCAAACAGAAAAAACAGCTCTGGTAGAAACTTTACAGAAAAAGCACGAACTTGACAAACAAACTGCAATAAATGAAGCTAAGAAGAAACAATGGGTAAGCTCCTATGTTAAACTGGGGGCCGTTTCACGAAGCCGTCGCAAAGTGTGATCATTCGCAGTTGCCATGACTCCATATCTCTTCACTATGGTATCCATTGACAACTACACTTCGTTTGCGATGTGACTGCTTTGTGAAACGAGCCCCAAAACAGTTCTGTGGAGATGATGAAGTTATGTTATTAACTACTATCTAATTGAGTTGAGAGGAGTTCATCGGTTTTTACTGATGATTGCCCACCAAGGAGCACGGTTTCCTCCCCCACTAATCCTGGCAATGGCCGCTATATTGTAAACAATGGAAAATTATGATGAACTTCAGGCAAAGAGCCCGGTTTCCTCTCCCACTAAATTTGGTATTGCCGTTATAAAGTGAAATAATCAAGATTGTTTCCTCCAGGCAAAGAGCCCGGTTTCCTCCCCACTATACTTGGCAATGCCACTATACAAGTGAAATAATCTTGAGTGTAGTGTAAAACACCAATCAATTTAATCGTTGAACCCTAGTTGAAGTCTTTACCTCATAGACAGATGATTGGTACATGTGTTTGAAAAGGAATAAGTATGTAATCAAATATATTTTTTAAGTGGCATGAGCTGCCAAAGTTTGCACTTTTTTCATAATCTCTGATCGTCATGACAGTAACAGACTTTGAAAGCCATCGAAAAACTAAATGATTGGCGTTGGAATGAGGAAAGTCCATACAGTTTGTGGCATATAC
Organism: Lepidochitona cinerea; assembly: GCA_963971465.1. Taxonomy (NCBI): domain Eukaryota; kingdom Metazoa; phylum Mollusca; class Polyplacophora; order Chitonida; family Tonicellidae; genus Lepidochitona; species Lepidochitona cinerea. The sequence continues at coordinate 1,065,919 of OZ020565.1, forward strand.
AAACCAAAATAGTGTTTGAAAACTATACAAAATTTAAATAACAGGGACGACCATTCATTCATTCTAAGCCTAAATTAGTTCAAAACAATACTTTATCGTACATTCTAGAGGATAGAAGCATTAAAAAGCTTCTAAATTATACTTCTTGAGAAAAATAGCCGATAATTTCAACTTTCTGTTTTTACGTCAAAATATCAACATTTTGGCAGCTCATGCCACTTTAAGATTAAGTCGTTTAGAATGTTTTTCCCTGCTGCAGTGTGCCAACTGTGGAAAAGAGGCCATATTTTATTGCTGTTGGAACACCAGTTACTGTGACTACCCCTGTCAGACTTCTCATTGGCCAGCCCATATGGATAGCTGTAACCAATCACAGGGCCAGGATCAATCAGCTGACCATGTCAACCAATCAAATCGTCGCTCTTCCCCACTTTCACACATGGCCAAGACAGCTTCTCCATGTCTGAAATCTTTGATAGAAAATCCCAGTCAATCCAACAAACCACCAGCAAGGCCGGATAGCCAGGTATCTATTCTTTTTTTTTTATTCTGGTGCAAATATAATTTTATTTTATTCTATTTATATTGCATGTCATGGAGCTGTGTTGAGACAAACAAATTCCATGTAATTCATCTTGAGTGTGGCAAAAAACATCCATCAATAAATTTCATATAGTAGAAGTGGTCACCATTAGCTTCACACTGAAACGTCACTGTTTCTAGTAAACAGAACATTGTCAACCATAAAGTTTGTTTCCTCATATTTTTTTATCATTGACATTTAAAATCTCTCTCAAACAACTCCTTTATGTTTACAGTAAATCTCTATTTCAAAAAGATATGTATGTGGATACAGTGTAAAAAGAAAATGAATAATAATTTCTATCATTTTGTATAGAAAATGAAAAAAATTCTGTTACATTTTTTCTCTCTTTTTGTCAGCATATGGATTGGAAAGGTAGGATGGCAGCCATTCAGCAATTGGAGGAAAAAGAGATGGGTAGGCGGAGCTTAATGAATGCCTCAACCAATGGGATTCCTCATCTAACAAACTCACAACATCAGGTAAAAATGCTCTGTGCAGCTTTATGTGTTTAAAACATTAGGAAGAAATTGATTGATTGATTGATTGATTGTTTGGTGTTTTACGCCGCGCTCAAGATTATTCCACTTATATGGCGGTGTTGCCAGTTTTATTGTGGGAGGAAACCGGGCTCTGTGCCCGGAAGAAACCCACGACCTTCCGCTGCTAACGGATCAAATTGAATACCAAATACATACAATGGTAAAAAGAGTTACTTTAATATTATTGTTTGCTTGAGAAAGTTGTTATGAGTTGAGCATCCATTCTCGAAATTATTATTACAATTTTTCCTGTCTTAAAAAAGACTTCTCAGGATTTTGCTGGTTAGACTTAGGTTGCATTTTGTCGCAAAAACTGCCGTAACTATTTTATGTTAATTGATAGACCCAAGAGTTTCACCATGTGGGATGGTTGCCAGTTACCAGCGGAAGGTCGTGGGTTTCCTTCGGGCACAGAGCCCGGTTTCCTCCCACAATAAAACCGGCAACGCCGCCATATAAGTGAAATAATCTTGAGCGCGGTGTAAAACACCAAACAATCAATCAACCAAGAGTTTCATTTTCATCCGAGATAATTCTTATCCATTCCAGTTTACTCATTCCACAAACGGAGTCTATTTATTTATCACTTTTTTTTTTGTGAAATAATCTTGAATACAGCATAAAACACCAATCAATCAATCAATCAACCAGCCTTTGCATTTTTTGTGTGTGTATTTTAGATAATACCTACTTCTTCGCCTCACGGTCAGTTTAGCGCCCCTCGGGGTGTGATGAACGCCGGTAGCCGAATGATGATTGGTGCAGTCGGGTCGTCACTCAGACAAATGATGCCTCATTCCAGCGGATTGACAGATCAGATGCTACGAGGGAACACAAACCAACTTCAGGCGGCAAACTCTCAGATGGTTCATAATTCTAGCACCGGCAACCAGATTCTACAGGCAGGGCCCCCAGTCCAGTTACATTACCTCCCTCAAGCAGCAGGAACTCCAACCCCACCTAGCAACATGCCACACCCACCTAGCAATATGACACACCCACCTACTAACATGTCCCACCCCCCTACTAACATGTCCCACCCCCCTAACAACATGCCACACCCCTCTAGCAACATGTCCCACTCCTCCAGTAACCAATCTATCTCAATGGGTAACAGACCCCATCCGCACCCGACGCCACCCCATCCCTCTACTGGGCAACTCCGAGGTTACCATCAAGCCGTGCAGCAGGTACATGCCCTTATTGCATGCGTTGTTTCCCTTGAACCAAATTCCCATGTTAAAAAATTGTGCATGTTTGCAAGTAGTGTTAGTGAACGTTTGAGCTGCATGCTATAAATGTCTTGTTTCTTGCATGGGTAAGTTACCTGTTGTAGAATACTCTTAAAATGGCTCATTTTCGCAGTTAACATGGACTGAGAATTAGAGTGAGAAAATCGCCCATTATTATATTCTTATCACGGCCATTCAGCATGAATCTTCCTTATGGAGGTCAAAACGCGCTTGGTTTTTATAAGCATCCCTTCCTAAACGTTACTCCTCCATAGTTTGAGTAACATATAACAGTGTTTTAAAAGATACTTCAATTTGCATGTTTCTTTGGATGATTGCCAGGAAGCACCTGAAGGTCGAGGTTGATCCAGGGGCCGATTATTCACAGTTGGCATGACGTCGTTTCTCTTCACTATGGTATCCATGGGCAACCAGGCTTCGTTTGCGATGCAACTGCTTTGTGAAATCTGCCCCAGGTTTCCTTTCAAGCTGTATTTGTTTTACGGCGTGCACTCAACTCAATCTCCCAAATAAATTTGACAATGCCAGGCCTTCTATTCTAAGGAGAGACACTGGGTACCTTCTCCATTGTAAAAATGTATTCAAGGTGTTATACTGTTAATATTCGTGCTAGAATAGTCAATAATGTGCAAAAATAAAGGATACTGCATGTATATGCTACTGTGCACAGGTCAATGCAGAGTGCTCTCCCCTGCGTGTAACTGTCGTACAAGCCAACTTTGATTTCTAACAAAAGAAACAACAAAACTTAAAGTGGCATGAGCTGGCAAAATTCACACTTATTTGTAAATTACGATTGTCAAGAAAAGTTAAGCGTTTGAAGTAACTTGAAAAACTAAAGAATTGGTGTTGAAATAAAACCTGTATCGGTATCAAAAGTCAGTGACCCGTGGGAAACAAGTGTGCGAATAACGTACACAATTCAAATAGCCTAGATGCATCAGTACATTTTGGGGTTTTTGGTTAAAACGACCCAAACGTACATCTCAATTATTGATATCAGCGGACACCTCTTACTTTGTAGTTTGTACTCCTTGATAATTCAACAAACAATGAACTTCATTCTGTTTCAATAAAATTTTCTCTATCTTTGGCAGCTCACACAACTTTAATGGGATGGTTGCCAGTTACCAGCGGAAGGTCGTGGGTTTCCTTCAGGCAAAGAGCCCGGTTTCCTCCCACAATAAAGCTGGCAACGCCGCTATATAAGTGAAATAATCTTGAGCGCGGCGTAAAACACCAAACAATCAATCAATCAATCATAAGTTTAATGACCCTGGTGTAGAATGCATGTATTGTTGGGATGTGGCTTATAGTTGTGAGAGTGTGTGGTGGGGCGTCTTGTTAACTTCTCTGTTTTTGCCTCTCTTTTATTTTTAATTGTTTAGGACTATGCAGGTACTTGGCGAAGGTCAGGGGTTTCCTCCGGGACCGGTTTCCACCCCCACTACACCTACCAACGCCGCCATATAAGTGAAATAATCTTAAGTGCGGCGTAAAACGTCAATCAATCAATCAATCTAGGACTATGGTAGGCTACACAGGCCTAACATTTTGAACCTTAATTTGTAAAACGTCTGCATTAATACACGCTGGTTCGAAATCCATTCAGACCAAATTAACATGGCAAGCCGCCATATAAGTGAAATAGTCTTGAGTGCTGGGTAAAACATGAATCAATCAATCAGCAATAATACACTGTAACAATAGGGGGACTTAAGTCAACAATATGTTGGGTGGATTTGAAATCATTCTGATGCGCTCATGATATGGGCTTCTTTAATACCACGTCAATATAGGGTACATTTTGGAAAATCGAAGAATTATTAATTTCAATTTAAAAAGAATTAAAAACTTGAAAGTTTTGGAAAAAGCGAAGAATTATAAATTGAATTTTAAAAGAATCAAAAACTTTAAAGTGGTGGCCAAACCGTGCCCAGAACTACAGTTACATGGTGTATGTCCGTAAAAAAATTTGATAAAATTTTTTAATGATCTGCATTGTCATTTCTGGCTGTAACGTTTGTCAGTAACAAATTAGAGGAGTTAAATTTCCTCTACAGGAAACAGAATTTTCCAATGTTGCCAAATACCGACTTGTTTCAAATGATACTCACCACTACAATTCTTAAATTTTCTAAATGTTTTGATGTAGCATTGAAGAAGCTCAATGGGTACATCAGAATAGCTTCAATCTACTCAAGTTGCCAGGTAGGCTACTCGCCCAAGGTCGGGGGTTCCCAGTTGGCAATGAGCCCAGTTTCCTCCCCCACTAAACCTGGGAAGGACTAACTCTTACTTTCTAACTTTATCCTGAAGTAACTCTGTTCTTAATATATAAATCAACTTTTCCCCTGTATTAATCATTCTTGCTAAACTTTTTTTGTTTCTAATTCACCTACAACCATACCAGATCAATGATCTTTTCAGACCATGTTTTCCCCCCCCCCCCCCCCCCCCCCCCCATAAACAAAATTTGATGGTTGCTAGGTAACCTTTGGAAAAGCAAAGTCCGGCCTCGTTTTGGCTTAATTTAGGTTCATAGCGATAACTTGTATGAAACGTATTTGCCAAATTAAAGTGGCATGAGCTGCCAAAATTCACACTTTTTTCATAATTTCTGATCGTCACTACAGTAGGCCTAAGAGGCTTTAATCCATACAGTATGTGGCCTGTACAAACCGAAAACGTGTTCGAAAAGTAAACCAAATTTAAATAACCGGGACGACCATTCATTCATTCTAAGCCAAAGTTAGTTCAAAACAATACTTTATTGTACATTTTCGAAACTAGAAGCACTAAAATGCTTCTGAATTATACGTCTTGAGAAAAATAGCCAATAATTTCAATATTCTGTTTTAACATCAAAATATCAACATTTTGGCAGCTCATGCCACTTTAACTAAGCTGCGGTTCTTTGGCGTTAAGAAAACTTCCAATTGTCATCCAGGAACCTCTTCTTTGTACAGACAACAGTAATATAACACACTTTGTTACGACTGTTAACAACAATATCACACTAGCATCAACCTAATTTTCTTAAATTAATTCTGTTACAGATTCGATTTCCCAATCAACAAGGAATTACAGTATTACAACAACAACAGCAACAAGCTATGGCAGCCCAAAATAACCAAATGCTTTATCCAATCGTAAACCAGACACAAGGAGGTCATGTGATACAACGGGGGCCAATCATGTTTTCACCGAACCAGCAGCGACCTACAGGAAATATGGAAGCCCAGAACACTTTTCAAATCCACAATCGGCCATTTTAATTAATGACTTTCTTTGGAACTCTTCAAGATATGCATGGAGCATTTTTATTTGTCTTTGAAAAATTCGGAATCCTGGTTTGTTGATTTAGTGAAATGGTTTTTTGTCGAATAATTCTTCTGACTTTGATGCTGATTAAAGGCAGGGAGTAAAACTGGTGTCCATACGAATGAAGTTTTATTATCTTTTTTTAGTATATTTGTATTTTTCGAGTAAATTTGATGCGAATGCCAGATGCTTTCATTATGTTTAATAGTGTTTGGGTAAAGAAAGTGATATTGCACCTGCCCACTCGGTCGCCCTGTGTGGAAGAGTTGGCAGGTACTTGTCGAAGGTTGGAGGTTTCCGGCTTCCTCCCCTGCAAGAAATTTTCTATAGAATTTCTACAGAAGAAACTGTAGACTTCTGTAGAATGGTTCTATAGAGTATAGACATCCTAAAGAACTTAAGCCCCCTTGTCTATAGAATCCTGTAGAACAGCTCTATAGAATCCTGTAGAACAGCTCTATAGAATCCTGTAGAACAGCTCTATAGAATCCTGTAGAACAGCTCTATAGAATCCTGTAGAACAGCTCTATAGAATCCTTTAGAACCGCTCTGTAGAATCCTTTAGAACCGCTCTGTAGAATCCTTTAGAACCGCTCTGTAGAATCCTTTAGAACCGCTCTGTAGAATCCTGTAAACCAGCTCTATAGAATCCTGTAGAGCAGCTCTATAGAATCATGTAGAACCGCTCTGTAGGATCCTTTAGAACCGCCTTGTAGAATCCTTTAGAACCGCTCTGTAGAATCATGTAGAACAGCTCTATAGAATCCTGTAGAACAGCTCTGTAGAATCCTGTAGAACAGCTCTGTAGAATCCTGTAGAACAGCTCTGTAGAATCCTTTAGAACTGCTCTGTAGAATCCTTTAGAACCGCTCTGTAGAATCCTTTAGAACCGCTCTGTAGAATCCTTTAGAACCGCTCTGTAGAATCCTTTAGAACAGCTCTGTAGAATCCTTTAGAACAGCTCTGTAGAATCCTTTAGAACAGCTCTGTAGAATCCTTTAGAACCGCTCTGTAGAATCCTTTAGAACCGCTCTGTAGAATCCTTTAGAACCGCTCTGTAGAATCCTTTAGAACCGCTCTGTAGAATCCTTTAGAACCGCTCTGTAGAATCCTTTAGAACCGCTCTGTAGAATCCTTTAGAACCGCTCTGTAGAATCCTTTAGAACCGCTCTGTAGAATCCTTTAGAACCGCTCTGTAGAATCCTTTAGAACCGCTTTGTAGAATCCTTTAGAACCGCTCTGTAGAATCCTTTAGAACCGCTCTGTAGAATCCTTTAGAACCGCTCTGTAGAATCCTTTAGAACCGCTTTGTAGAATCCTTTAGAACCGCTTTGTAGTATCCTTTAGAACTGCTCTGTAGAATCCTTTAGAACCGCTTTGTAGAATCCTTTAGAACCGCTCTGTAGAATCCTTTAGAACCGCTCTTAAATCTTATAGAGATCTATAGGAGTTCTATAGAGCATTTTTACCAGGATCCTCCCCCACTAAACCTGACAATGTCGGCATATAACTTAAATAATGAGTACCGTGTAAAACATCAATCTTAAAGCACTGCGTTATGTGGAATGGTTACTAGGTACCATACTGAGGTTGACCGTCGGAATACAGACTAGCTGGAGACATTCAAAATCTCTGATAAGTGAAATAATCTTGAGTGCGACGTGAAACATAAAAATACCCAAAAACTCACTTTTGTGTTATATGCTCGAGGACCACCTGAATCTCTGTCTCACTTCCGCACTTCCTTGAAATTGAACTCTGAAAACGGCGAGGATAGGACACAAAAGTTAGGTTTTGTGAAACGGCGAACTAAAGAATCAAGTGGAATTTAAGCAACGTACAAAATACTGCAACCAGTCGGAACTCCCTTCGGCTATCTTCGCTCGCTACCGGTCGGGTATTTCACGCACGTAAATCCCCGAAGTTTCAGAGTGTACTGCAACGTCACCATGAGGGAAATAATCTTGAATGGCATAAAACCCCAATCAATGCCTGGCCATCCAAAAGGATTTTAATTGTGACATTAAATGGTTTAAAGTGGCTAAATTTGGCCTTTACCCAGAAAGTTGAGCGTTTAAAGTACCTTAAAGATTAACGTTGTAATAAAAATACGGGTAAAGCTAAACGAACATTTATGATTATTTTGATCTGTTGTAACCTATTTTGATATGTATTCACTGTGGTCAGTTGTGTTCAGCCCAAGAATACGACTATTTACCGTATAAAAGCGCTGACTGTCCCTATCTTCCTGTGGCCTGTTTCACAAAGCGGCGTAGATGTATTTTTGCGTAACTTTCAGTGTCCCTAGGTGTGTCAAAGCCGACCAGAAGCCAGCGAAGACATTCTAAACAATAATTGCGGCTTTTAAACGAATTATTTGAAAGGACTTCGGCTTTCAGTTTTAAACCAAGTTTCAAATATCTATTAATCCTACCTGCCTTTTTAGATGTTACCTTCAACACACATTTAAAGCAGTCCTCTTTTCATTTTACTCATTAATTTGTACGAATTTCATTGTAAATCTACCAAACCCCGGTTCATAAGAAGAAAACTTTACAAGTCGCCTGACAGATTTTAAACTCTCCTGTACAATGACAACCTGTCACATGGTCCGCAGTATGTCCTGAACAAACAGAGGGTTACGGACGTTGAAAGTTAACAAACAGAGGGTTACGGACGTTGACAGTTAACAGACAGAGGGTTACGGACGTTGAAAGTTAACAAACAGAGGGTTACGGACGTTGAAAGTTAACAAACAGAGGCTTACGGACGTTGACAGTTAACAAACAGAGGCTTACGGACGTTTAAAGTTAACAAACAGAGGGTTACTGACGTTGAGAGTTAACAAACAGAGGGTTACGGATGTTGAAAGTTAACAAACAGAGGGTTACGGACGTTGACAGTTAACAGACAGAGGGTTACGGACGTTAAAAGTTAACAAACAGAGGGTAACGGACGTTTAAAGTTAACAAACAGAGGGTTACTGACGTTGAGAGTTAACAAACAGAGGGTTACGGATGTTGAAAGTTAACAAACAGGGTTACGGGCGTTAAAAGTTAACAGAGGCTTACGGACGTTGACAGTTAACAAACAGAGGGTTACGGACGTTGAAAGTTAACAAACAGAGGGTTACGGACGTTGAAAGTTAACAAACAGAGGGTCACGGACGTTGAAAGTTAACAAACAGAGGGTTACGGACGTTGAAAGTTAACAAACAGAGGGTTACGGACGTTAAAAGTTAACAAACAGAGGGTCACGGACGTTGAAAGTTAACAAACAGAGGGTTACGGACGTTGAAAGTTAACAAACAGAGGGTTACGGACGTTGAAAGTTAACAAACAGAGGGTCACGGACGTTGAAAGTTAACAAACAGAGGGTTACGGACGTTGAAAGTTAACAAACAGAGGGTTACGGACGTTAAAAGTTAACAAACAGAGGGTTACGGACGTTGAAAGTTAACAAACAGAGGGTCACGGACGTTGAAAGTTAACAAACAGAGGGTTACGGACGTTGAAAGTTAACAAACAGAGGGTTACGGACGTTAACAGTTAACAAACAGAGGGTTACGGACGTTGAAAGTTAACAAACAGAGGGTTACGGACGTTGACAGTTAACGAACAGGGTTACGGACGTTAAAGTTAACAAACAGAGGGTTACGGACGTTGAAAGTTAACAGAGGGTTTCGGACGTTGAAAGTTAACAAACGGAGGGTTACGGGCGTTGATAGTTAACACACAGAGGGTTACGGACGTTGACAGTTAACAAACGGAGGGTTACGGACGTTGACAGTTAACAAACAGAGGCTTACGGACGTTGACAGTTAACAAACAGAGGGTTACGGACGTTGAAAGTTAACAAACAGAGGGTTACGGACGTTGAAAGTTAACAAACAGAGGCTTACGGACGTTGACAGTTAACAAACAGAGGGTTACGGACGTTGAAAGTTAACAAACAGAGGGTTACGGACGTTGAAAGTTAACAAACAGAGGGTTACGGACGTAAACAGTTAACAAACAGAGGGTTACGGACGTTGACAGTTAACAAACAGAGGGTTACGGACGTTGACAGTTAACAAACAGAGGGTTTACGGACGTTAAAAGTTAACAAACAGAGGGTTTCGGGCGTTGAAAGTTAACAAACAAAGGGTCACGGACGTTGAAATTTAACAAACAGAGGGTTACGGACGTTGACAGTTAACAAACAGAGGGTTACGGACGTTGAAAGTTAACAAACAAAGGGTCACGGACGTTGAAAGTTAACAAACAGAGGGTTACGGACGTTGACAGTTAACAAACAGAGGGTTACGGACGTTGACAGTTTACAAGCAGAGGGTTACGGACGTTGACAGTTAACAAACAGAGGGTAACGGACGTTGACAGTTAACAAACGGAGGGTTACGGACGTTGACAGTTAACAAACAGAGGGTTACGGACGTTGACAGTTAACAAACAGAGGGTTACGAACGTTGACAGTTAACAAACAGAGGGTTACGGACGTTGAAAGTTAACAAACAGAGGCTTACGGACGTTGACAGTTAACAAACAGAGGGTTACGGACGTTGAAAATTAACAAACAGAGGGTTAGGGACGTTGAAAATTAACAAACAGAGGGTTAGGGACGTTGAAAGTTAACAAACAGAGGCTTACGGGCGTTGACAGTTAACAAACAGAGGGTTACGGACGTTGACAGTTAACAAACCAAGGGTTACGGACGTTGACAGTTAACAAACAGAGGGTTACGGACGTTGACAGTTAACAAACAGAGGGTTACGGACGTTGACAGTTAACAAACAGAGGGTTACGGACGTTGACAGTTAACAAACCAAGGGTTACGGACGTTAAAAACTTAACAAACAGAGGGTTACGGACGTTGACAGTTAACAAACAGAGGGTTACGGACGTTGACAGTTAACAAACCAAGGGTTACGGACGTTGACAGTTAACAGACAGAGGGTTACGGACGTTGAAAGTTAACAAACGGGGTTACGGACGTTGAAAGTTAACAAACGGGGTTACGGACGTTGAAAGTTAACATAGGCTTACGGACGTTAACAGTTAACATACAGAGGGTTACGGACGTTGAAAGTTAACAAACAAAGGGTTACGGACGTTGACAGTTAACAAACAGAGGGTTACGGACGTTGAAAGATAACAAACAGAGGGTTACGGACGTTGACAGTTAACAAACAGAGGGTTTAAGGACGTTGAAAGTTAACAAACAGAGGGTTACGGACGTTGACAGTTAACGAACAGGGTTACGGACGTTAAAGTTAACAAACAGAGGGTTACGGACGTTGAAAGTTAACAGAGGGTTTCGGACGTTGACAGTTAACAAACACAGGGTAACGGACGTTGAAAGTTAACAAACACAGGGTAACGGACGTTGACAGTTAACAAACAGAGGCTTTCGGACGTTGAAAGTTAACAAACAGAGGCTTACGGACGTTGAAAGTTAACAAACAGAGGGTTACTTACCCTTTCTTTATCACAGGGACACCTTTGTTGGGCTTTAAAAATTATGTGAAAAGGGTTCATTTCTCGGGTAGCTTTTTGGTCGACACCTGCAGTCTGTCAGGTCAGTTGACGTATACGTAAACTCCTGAAGTTATCAAAGTGCGGGCGACTGCCGAAGTCTGTTCCGAATGCTTTGTGTATTTGTAAATACGTAAATCCCCGAAGTTATCCGAGAGCCATTGAACGTTCCGGAGAAAGCCGAAGATTCTCGTGACAGATTCACGAAATTCAGAGCGATGCAACCTTCCGACGTAGTTTGGGCCTTATTTATAGTCCTTTTCAAGGCTTCTACTGGTTCCGATGTGATCCAGGGTTTATATCATGCCCTTTGGGTCCCCCTTCCTCTTCCACGAACCGTCGTTCAGCGTGCTCTACCAGGTAGATATTATATATAACGTCATTCGTAGTAAATATGGATTACGGAGATTAATCAGTTAAGAGTTTAGATAAGGGTTTAAGCTGTACTTACGCACTAGTCCGGGTTTCTGACTCCAAAATTACTATTGGTTTAAACTGACTGTAATGAGACTGTCAGTATAAAAAAAAGTTATTTTCGAGTCAGAAACCCGGACTACTTACACACATGACTTATGTAGGTTATTATCATACAGAAAGCATAGGGCGTTTCCTTTAATCTGGTTCCCTCCCATCGATTATACAGGCTTGACGAGATAAAGCTGTCATATGAATTAACCCGAACAAATAGCCCGAGAATCTAAAATACACTCCCTGACGTTAGCCCGAACAATCGGCCTCTATGGTGCCGAGAATCTAACATACACTCCCTGACGTTAGCCCGAACAATCGGCCTCTATGGTGCTGAGAATCTAGCATACACTCCCTGACGTTAGCCCGAACAATCGGCCTCTATGGTGATGAGAATCTAACATACACTCCCTGACGTTAGCCCGAACAATCGGCCTCTATGGTGCTGAGAATCTAACATATACTCCCTGACGTTAGCCCGAACAATCGGCCTCTATGGTGCTGAGAATCTAACCTACACTCCCTGACGTTAGCCCGAACAATCGGCCTCTATGGTGCTGAGAATCTAACATACACTCCCTGACGTTAGCCCGAACAATCGGCCTCTATGGTGCTGAGAATCTAGCATACACTCCCTGACGTTAGCCCGAACAATCGGCCTCTATGGTGCCGAGAATCTAACATACACTCCCTGACGTTAGCCCGAACAATCGGTCTCTATGGTGCTGAGAATCTAACATACACTCCCTGACGTTAGACCGAACAATCGGCCTCTATGGTGCTGAGAATCTAACATACACTCTCTGACGTTAGCCCGAACAATCGGCCTCTATGGTGCTGAGAATCTAACATACACTCCCTGACGTTTGCACCATAATATAGAAATAAAGCAAAAACACATAACACATAATCTATAAATAATAAGACACCTATTAATGAATGAATATTAATCAATGGATGAAACTGTACTTTATCCAAAGTCTTATAATTGTTATCATTAAACACGAATTGTTCTATTTTCTAGATAAGGAATTTACTTTCAACCACTCTAGCATCCCAGGCTTACCAGCGGACCACGAGCTCGTTTTGTTCGAGATGGGGAGGGAAAACGACTGCGGGCCAATCATTTTTCCCGCCAGTTTCAGAAAGGATTTTATGGAATTCAAATTCGATATACCTTATCTGAAACACACAAAACTTTCTCGTTTATTTAATAATAAACAAATCATTTATGTCGACAGCGAAATAGAGAGCATTGGGGCTCGTGAAGTATATAAGCTTAATTCATCCGTCGCCGACGTTTCGTTTGATTCCACGAGTTACACAGTCGCTAAAAATGGAGCAACATTAATGGCTTCCTATACGCCCAATGGGGACTGGGAAAACCCTGTAAAGTATCAAAATTTTAAACTTTTGGCTAATATTTTCTCACAGAGATGGTTTGGGGACCGGGATTTCCACACATGCGCGGACCATCATTACGACTTCGCGCATGCGCTCGTAAGACCAGTGCAGACGAACTTGAGCGTGAATAACGGTATTCTGTCATATTGGTTCCCTATTGGACATTTTCGAATACCAAGCATCACGGAACAGCCATTCGGAGGAGTGGAAATCTGGGTGAACTGGACCATGACGTCACCGCTCTCGTGTCAAGACGAATGAACCGACCTAAAATTGGATGTTTCTCTGTGATTGCAGCAAAACAGAAATTCTTGTATGTGAACAGAAATATGATAGCTGACTACGGTCGTTTTTGGCCGACAAAAAAAAAAGACTCCAGCTCAGCGGCAAATAAAAGTATTGGGTTCCATGTTTCAGACAGAAGGTCACGTAGAATGTCGCGAGATCTCTATTGATAATGAAATAGAACAATTGATGTTATATTAGGCGATGTGCCAAAATCTGATTGTTCGTGTCAAAGTTTAATTTCTTTTTCGTGAGTTCCGATTGTGTTAAGAAAACGACCTTATGGTTTGAAATTCAAATTCAAATCCGAGATTAGACAAGCCGGAAAATGAATTCAAAAGTTGTGTTGATAGAATGTTTAAATTCAGACTGGAATCACAGATTCAAATAGCATTGCAAGCATTACCATGCATGTACCGCTGGCGTAGAGCAATTAGTATATGTAGGGCCTCACTCTGAAACTTCGGGGATTTACGTGCGTGAAATACCCGACCGGTAGCGAGCGAAGATAGCCGAATGGAGTTTCGACGTCCTGTATAGGGCCTACGCCTACGTCTGCGGTAAATGGTAATGATTGCAATGCTAAGATTTCAACTAGACGGAAGTTACCAGAACATGAACTTGTATTCAAGTTTATATGACATGGTTCTAAAAAGGTGTCTATTTACACTCTTAAAGAAAAAAAACCACTTTCTGGAAAATGTCCAGTATTCGAACTTGCTGTCCGAGTAATAAGACCGAAGCTTAGTGACGTCACCTGAAACATTATGGGGTCTGACTTTGTAGCGACCGCGCTTTCTTACAAGTTCAAACTTCTTGTAGCGACACACTTGCCATATTTTCCCCTCCGACCATCCAGATGACGTCATTTAGCAATATGCAAATCAAATACCATGTGACCTCCATTCCACGCATTGGGTTCAAAATGGCCGGCTTTTATGCTAGTGTCCCTGTGAAGATTGATGAAAATATTGAAAAGATCAAATTTCTTTATTTTAAAACATTGCATGCAATAATGAAAACACGAATATATTGGTTATACTGTATACCTTCACATTGCATAATAATTGCATAAGGGGTTCACATCCCCAAGCCTTATGATTTTACTTCATATAAATATAACCCTGTTTGTCGATTCCTTTGTTGCATAGAAAGAAAGCAGCATACATTACATGTACAAACGATGCCGAAACCACAACAAAGAAAAAGTTTCCAAGATTGACCAAAATGGTGATACGAAGGAATATCTGAAAGTTGTCTCCGTGGTTATTTTAGACAAGAAGATCTTCCCTGTGCCCGTGTGTTTGCGTGTTCAAAATCCATTCAGAATTCTTCAATTTTTATTTAGTCTGAGAGTGATTTGAAACCGCGCGGCATCGATGGAAGGTCACTCTAACCCACTTGACCACCAAGTGAGGCCTCTTCCAGGAAAAAATCAAGAAAATATAATTACACAAAGGTATCCTGTGGAAACAATGGATGGAGATACTATACATAATGATAAAAAATTAAGACATCACCACGTCGTCAGTTATTTTTGAACAACACGAGCTTTGATACTATAGGCCTACATGTTTAAGGAATTTTGAAAATGCCTTTAAATGAATGCAGATTTTGTCTGGTCATAAAATCCCATATATTAGTGCCTATATAGGCCTAAACACGATCGGTTTCTGCACAAGACGTTGACGTCTGCAAACCTTCTTTGACTCAAATGACACTTTTTAATTCTGCGAAACGAAATATTGAGTCAAAGAAAACTTACATTTTTCAAATCACAATACTTTGGGCATAACCTGACGTCGGTTTTCAATGACGAAATGTCCATATAGTTCTAGATGGCCACACGTTTTCGACTTTTACTTTTTCGCATCTATGTATGAGTTCTATCACGTAAAACTTCAGTCGCTGAAAATGTTCCAGTAATGAGCATTTATATCACGGTTTCAGACTAGCCGAGAAATATTTTAAGCGCCCAAATGAATCTAAACAACGCTTTCAGAAAGTTACTAAATGTTCTGTAGGAGGAATTAAGCCTACTTAACCCTTTGGCGAACGTTGATCATCTGAAAAACTATGTATACTCTGTGGCAATAAACGCCTAGGCACGTGCTTGCTCTTTTCTCTCCGAAAGAACAGTATTGAAGGCGTTCACGATGCGATATCTTTTACCCTCAGGCCATTTGTTGGGGTCCTTTGCGCAAAGCCTGTCGACCAAATCCTGTATTTCGCGAGCGGTACATTTCCGTGGCCGTGATAACGTTTGCCTTGGAATTTCATGTAGAACCACCGGTGAAATTCCTTTAGATTCAGCGGGAAACTTATCCGGGTCGAACTCGGTCAATCTGTCAACGATGTCTTGAATTTCCAACTTGGTATATTTCCTCTTGTACAAAATGGGTGACTCCAGTTTAATTTGATATCCTTTGGATTCCGGGATTTTTTCTGGGTCGTACGTTGAAAGTCGGTCCACAATATCTTGGACGTCTTGTGTCGAGTATTTCGGGCGGGAAATGGAATCTGTCGTCTGCTCGAGAGATGGTAGCTCATCCATTGGCTCCGGTGCTTGTCTCCTTGGGCCTGATTGGCTAAGACGGTTGGTAATGTCCTTGACACTTCGGTTGAAGGGCCATCTATGTCCCGTATATATCTTAATACTTTGTCGCTGCTGGTACAAAATATCTTTTGCGGAGTCAACTTTTTGTAAGCTCCTCCTCAGAGTCTCGGGCTCTTCAGTCTTCGCTGAGCGGAATCGTCTCCGAGGAAGCAACCGCCCAGAGGACTCGCTCGTGAGCCGTGGGATCGATTCAATGTTCGGAAAGACCGTACTTAAACAATGAGTAAACCTGTGTGAAGCCCATCCTAATGGCGGACCATTTGTAGCGTGGACGGTCGTCATGGTATAAATGACTTCGATGTCTTATCACTGTAATCACCGTTTACGCTCAGAAACGGCTGATGTGACGAAAGGTTTCAAAATGTTTCTGAGTTATTTCGTGATAAATCTATAGTACTCCACACACACCCTGTCATTGTATGGAACAACTTTCCTTTGTCCGTAAAATAGTTGCGCCTTGGATTCCAATGTAACAATTAGTTATGGAGAAAGTCAACGATTGCTGCACAAATACATAGCTGCAAGTAGACTGCAATGATCGTGAGGTACAATATGGTATATGTTCGCAAAGCTGTCTCAAAACTTCATTCTACGTATACACGCGGCACAAGTAAAAATTGTAAGATTTCTAAAGCGTGGGTAGTGTGTGGGGTTTACATCTACAGCTTATCGAGATAATCCAAATCCACCTTTAAAACTAGTTACATCCCTGACAACAAACACAGAAATTAATATAATCTATTGGATTATTTTGAAACCAACCCAACTACGTCACGCATTATGATTCTACACTAAGTAGTAGTATACAATACATGTATATAATATGGGGTTATTTTAGACAAGAAGATTTTCCGTGTGTTATGGTGTTAAAAAATATAAAATATGGACCTACGACTGAAATCTAGATTCTCGGTTCAGGCATACGATTTAACACTGGATTGGTCAGACCAAAATATGAAAAGAGCTGCCAAAAATTGGCATACTTTGTATTTCACAGAATTTTCCATAAGTTGGTTATATTTTAAGTACAGAAATGATT
This sequence comes from Lepidochitona cinerea, assembly GCA_963971465.1. Classification (NCBI taxonomy): domain Eukaryota; kingdom Metazoa; phylum Mollusca; class Polyplacophora; order Chitonida; family Tonicellidae; genus Lepidochitona; species Lepidochitona cinerea. Next base: position 1,082,965 of record OZ020565.1, read on the forward strand.
ATAAATTTTAAAAAAAATTGAATATGGGAAAATTTGAATCTTGTCCGTTAAACTGAGATAAGTTAGGTCCACAATGCATGGGCACAAGCTTAGGTTTAAACAATTACAGCTTTTATAGGTCCCGGTGGGTCTTTTGTAGTCGATAACGTTTTTAGAAGTGTTTTAAAAGCATTGTTAAGAAATAAATTATAAAGATTTTATTGGCAAGAAAATCGAAGCAACAATTTTTTATTTTTGTCATGGTGTGTTTTTTTCTAAATCTATTTACCTTATTTCCTGAAATTTTTAAATTCGTCTCTGAAAGATTACAATTTCTTGAAGGATTGAAGCTTCGATGCTGCTGAAAAGAGGAGTCGAACCCGCGCCCTATAGAGTCAGATACTCAGTACCCCATTCATCCTGTTCCTTTATATAATAATACCGCTATATTTACTTTCTTATGGACAAAATGTAGCAAAACCACTATATTAAAATTGCTGGACAGAATATAAAATGTCGGCTGTTTCTCAACACACATTAATGTCATTATGATTTGCCGTTATTCGTCCGACGATAACTTTGTGCCTGGTCGGATCGTACCGGTAATGTTAAAGGTATATGTTATCAAGACAGTTAGCCCTTGCATTGTGCTTACGTCGGGCGTAAATGTTTTGAGAAACAGTCCCCTGTCCTATATTCGCACCGAATTGCCTTTTTTGTTTAAAGGCCCACTTGCCGCCGTAGCCTGTTTAAATTTGCTAAGAAAACCAATTTACATGAGCTTACTACGATTAATACAACTAAACTTAAACATAGGACACATACAACATGTCTAGTTAGCTTTAGAATGTAGAAATGGGGTGAAAAACAAACGAAGAATCGAAGCCTGATTACAACAACAACGATCAGTGTCGGTCAACTTTCGTGTTGGATTACCCTCATTTCAGGCCTTTTGATCTGTGATTTACACTCAAACAATTATCAGCAGGCTATTCCAGTCGCTGTTAACCGATCGTCAGTCTGTATTTCTCAGATAAATAGGCCTACGTAAAATTACACTGTGCCGTTAGTTCACTCACTCGACTGAAACATAAAATCGCCAATAGGGGGGCAGTTTGGTTTGTTTACGTTACGGGCACCTAACAATTCAAATTTTTAAATTCAAATTAAAAATACAAAGTGACGTCAAAACTTTTAAATTTTCCTAAGTTCCTAACTTATATTGTCTGGGAAAAATACAGAAAACGGACTTTCTTTTTTAATGTAAACAATATTCCTGATTTTCGCGGCAAGTGTGCCTTTAAACCCCTAAAACAAACAAACTTTTTATTACATCATAATGGAATAGTCCGACTAGATCAAAATCATCTCTCCCTTTTTGCTAGGGTTGTCGACTCGTCCATCCACCTACTTCCGCTTCCGCCGGTGTTGTTGTTGCTGCTTACACGTTGAGATTTTGTTGTCTTCATATTTATTTTGTAGTTGTATGACATGAGAAAATGAATACCGCAAACTGTTTTATTTTATATGCATCCGTCTTTGCGGCCTTGCTGTGTTTGGTTGAAAAGATAGAATGTAAAAAGGAAACAGAATTACAAGTCATCGTAGAGGTACTGGCAAAGTGACGAGTGGAACAGGTTGGGGAAAGTCGCCGATCGGCGGGATAACGGATGTCCACCGATCGGCGACTTTCCCCACCTTGTTGAAGTTGGGCCATTGGGGAAAGTCGTGCATCCTCTCGCCTCATAATACATTATACATGTTAGGGAAAGTAGCTGAAAACAGCCATAATAGCTGTAAACAGGTATAATAGCTAAAACGAGCTACCGGCCGGTAGCTGAATTCAGCTATTCTCGGTTTCGGACATCTAGGTACCTGACCAGCCGAGTGAGTAAAACAGCAATGTGGCAAGGGAACTTAGGGTCACATGGTGTTCCCTCAGCCAAAAGTCAGTCAAAATGGCGTCGTCATTGGCTTGTTTTCACCTGCATATCAATGCATGAAAAAGTGCTTGATTAATTCTAAACAACTGTTCTTCTACAATTCCGAAAAAAAAATATGTAACAAAAAACTACTACCTGTAACCATCTGAAAAACTCCACGACCAAATGTACATCAGTAAAAATAAAAGTGAGAAAGGACAATTTCACAAATGATGAATCAATCACAAACAGATTTCTGCCACATGTTACTCTAGCCAAGAAATTTTCCATGTGGCTTTTTTTTCTTCTAGTTTTAAGCCACCAACCCCAGGGAGTGTATGTTACGTTCCCAGCTCAATGGAGACCCATTTTTCAGCTAATCAAATGTGAATTACAGTCAAAACGCCCAATACCAAAACGCCCAAACCAAAAGTCAAAATGCCCAATAGGTGTAAATGCGTTACACTACAGTGTTAATTCGTCACTTGCTACAGTTGTCATGTCATTACATGTAGAAGGTGAAATAAAATGGGAACACTTGTCTTTTGTATTCATTTATATTTATTTATAATCAAATCAAACAGCACAGGTCATTATGGTATCAGAGACTGTAACAAATTAACGTAAACATGCACATAAAGCTGTATAAGTATCAACAGAATAGGAGAAATGTTAGAAATAAATTATTAATAATTATAAATTTGTGCAATGATTCATGAAACTTTCTCTGTGTATGCTGATTTCTATAATTTAGCACCAGTAATAAAATTAGGATTTACGCAGTAGGCATTAAGCCTTGTGTGGCGCCCGACTAAACACTGTCTATATATGCCTATTATCCAGGCTGAATAGCACAGCGGGCGTTGTGACTTATCCGTCGTCGTTTTTGTATCCTGCGTTTTCACTATCAGGCGTTCTGACCTGCTTCCTCAAATGTTCTTTGTTTTCCAGCACAAACCTGATGACTGTTCTACATATGCTGAAGATGGAGATGAAGTTGGCGTACATTACACAGTAAGTCAGCTTTGTATTTGGATTTTTTTTTATTTAAAGTGGCATGAGCTGCCAAAAATAGGGATTTTTTCATAAATTCTGATTGTTATGAGGAAAAAACTGAAGTATTAGGTTGACTTTGAATGAAAAATATTGGTATGGGCTGGCTTGTAGAGCGCACAAACTAAAGATCTGTGCTAACAAAATTTGAATAACCGGGATGTATGAAATTGAATGCATTGAGTAACTAACATTAGCCTAAAATGAATCAACTTCGTCTTGGTTAAATTTTGTGTTCCTTTGGAATACTATTTGATTTTATATATAATATATTCCTACGTCAATCACGTACATCGATCAATATTGTTTACACGTTTAAGGATGTGACAGGTGCTATTTGGCAAAAAAAAGTCTGTTAAGAGAATAAAGAGATGTGTGTCAGTGGCGGATAACTACCGCACGCCAGACGATGAGCTAGTCTGCCACTGTCAACCCCATAGCAGAATCACCTAGTGTTCGCCTGGCTTTAATGTTCAGCATGGTACCAATAAAAAAATCTTTCAACGGCATTTAGAAGTTGAAAGGTTAACAATAAGGTGAAGAATTACATATGGATAAGCAATAAACCAAGAAGTTGTTATCCATAAGTATTCTTATGGTACTCGAACGACCTACGGTATGTGGGATGGTTGCCAGTTACCAGCGGAAGGTCGTCTGTTTCCTCCGGGCACAGAGCCCGGTTTCCTCCCACAATGAAACTGGCAACGCCGCCATATAAGTGAAATCATCTTGAGCGCGGCGTAACACCAAACAATCAATCAATCATCTTATGGCACCGATAGATGACTTCAGTACCAGTAGTCGTTCACAAAACTGTAAAAAAAAGGGCAGCTATCGGGGGGAGTTCCACAAATTTCCTGTCCCTGTCAGTGTGCGTGAGGTTGAAGGCTTCTGGTTCTAACGAAATTTTCAGATCTGACCTTGGGCAGCGATGTCACCATATCAAAATGACACTGGATGTCAGCCGAAAATTGCAAGCCCTCTTCCCATATTTCCGATGGCCGAATCTGTTCACGATGTTTTCCTAATTTCCCCTGTCTTCTCTTACATTTTAGGGCTATTTGGAAACAGGTGCTGTTTTTGATTCATCAATCCAACAGAATCGTGATCCCATCAAATTTGTACTCGGTCAAAAACGAGTGATCAGAGGTGAGTAATAGGATTTCAAGAGGGTTTGAGGTTAAAGAGACACTTTCCAGTAGAGTACTTTGAAATCACCATGTTTTTTCTTTGTCTTCAAATACCCTGATTTTTGAGGGGCACTGCAATCTTTTTAAACAGATACCAAATCTACCTAAGAAGTTTTATAAATCTTGATCTTCCAAAATGTGAATATGTACATTAAAACAAAAGTGAATTTTAAATTTCAGAATTGAAATGTTGGGGATTATTCCTAGACTCTTTATTCTAAGGTCTTAAAAATTCAGTTCCGATTTTTTTATAATTTTCGCAAGAAAAAAAAAATTGAACCTGCAAATTGACCAAAGGGAGTCCCTTGGGTGACCGGATCAAACTGTAACTAAGTATTATGTAATTATAAGAACATTTTGCTCTCGTATATTTCAGGTTGGGAGGAGGGCATCAAAGGAATGTGTGTGGGGTGAGTAGGAAATTTCACAATGAAAAAAAGTTTTTTACTAAAATTATTATTGATTTAAATTTGTCAACATTGTTCCGGTTACAATCTATACAAAATAAACAATGTAAGATGAGCCTTTTAAGAAGTGAGCATGATAGGTACAGGCAGCAACATTTACCCAATTTCTACTTGCCGATCCAACGATAAGACGCGAGTTCAAATCTCACTCAGAACACAGAAATATTGACAAATTTCTTGGTTGATTTTCATGCTCCCTGAAAACTTTTGGGGGTGCATTTAAATGCAGTCGCTGCTTTGTCTGTCCATCAAGGACTTCGTGTCTTGTCGATATCTCTGGTAATATTATAAGGGTTGGTTTGAAACTTTACTTGTACGTACTAATCACCAAGAGGTTGTGCAGTGTTATGTTTTGTTGGCGGTGACAGTGATAATTTCAGAGTTATGCCCTTTGTTTCTTCAATTGTCAAATCTTTGCCCAGACTTCTTGTCCGGGCTGTATCTCTGATAATATTATGAGTGTTGTATTGAGACTTGACTCGTATATGCTCTTTACCATGAGGTTGTGCAGTGTTAGGATTTTTTTTTTTTTTTTAAGCCTATACAGTTGCACAGGCGTTTATTAGCAGTTATCACGATTTTACATTGCCGCAGAAGTACTTGCCCACGTGACCAGGTTGTACACAGCTCAGTTTTGTTACAATGTTGAAGGGTCATAAGCATTTGAAGCTGACACTGAGACAATGTTTCAATTACAAGTGCAATGTTTACATTTGAAATACAAGTCTAAATTAGTAATAAAAAAAATTACATTCTATATGAAAAATATACAAATAATAAAACAATAAAAAAAAATAGAAATAAAAAACTAATAACTCAAGAATATACATAAATTTGGCGGCGTAATGACATTTTCTCTGCTTACTATAAGCTATTACTGATAACAGTTTACAATCTATGCTTGAGCATTTAAATAAGGCACCTTACCTATGTAGAGTGTTATTAAATGAACTAGTACTAGTAGTAGACTAATACATTCTGATTCATATATACATTTATACGCAATATGCACTTATAGTTCTAACAATATAGGCTTTAAATAATCACAGCCACTTATTTTATGCATAACACATAATGCGTTTTGAAAGTAGCTTCGGAAACCTGTAAAGAAAACAGACCTGCAACTTTGTTGACAAATATAAATGTAATATTTTGCGTGAAGGACACAGCAGTTAATCAATTTCCAATGATTTTTACTCTTATCAAACACACCAAACACTACATCTGTATGTGTTAAATTCACCGTTAGTTTTACTATAGACGATAACCATTTAACAAAAATATCCCAAAATTGCCTGAGTTTTGTACACGTGAAAAAGTGGTGTTTTAGGATTTATTCTCTGTGAGGATAGTTTCAGAGTTATTGCCCTTTGTTTCTTCATATCATCAACTCAATCTGACCAAAGATAGAAAGGGACCGACTATAACAGATTTTCAAGACCATGAATGTATTTAAATTGGCTTGGAATGAACAGGTCCTGGTGTACGACTGTTAGATATTTCAATTTCTGATGGTGTTATTAACCTAGCGTGGCTTGCTCATGGCACTCCAAACCATAGTCCGCGTTTCTGACTCCAAAACTACTTACTATTTTTTTAATACTGACGGCCGTATTTTGGAGTCGGAATACACTGCCCCCCTTTTGAGTGGGCAGTATGTGGTCAGATTTAGACAGCAAATAACAATATAACTAACTCAGATAGTGTCATTACGCTTTTTGAAAAGTGAATTTAACATTCAAAAATTGAAAACCCCCAAACAGTGCTATGTCAGTGCACTGCCAAAACCTTACAAAATAATATTGGATATGACATAAAACATCAACAATGCAACTAGTGCCCTAAAGTATTCCACATGCATCTTTTTTTTCTTCGTAAAAAGGATATTTGCAGAGTTATTCCCCTTTCTATCCTCCTTGTTGACTAAATCTGTGATTATGTATTAGGGAGCATCTGTCAGTTTTACTGATACTTTTCTTCTTCACTTGGTCACCTTATGTGGAAGAGTTTTCAGGTACTTGCTGAAGGTTGAGGGTTCCCTCTAGGCAAAGAGCCCGGTTTCTTTTCCCACTAAACCTGGCAACGGCGCCATATAAGTGAAATAATCTTGAGTGGCGTAAAACATTAATCAATCAATAAACTACTGGATGCTCTGTTAAAATCAATAACTGTCCATTAAAATAAATCTGAAAACATATTGGTCAGTTGCTGTCTGTCTTACATGATTCAAAAACAGTATATTGGGCTTTAACCACAGATATTAAAGTGGCATGAGCTTCCAAAACCTTGATATTTTGACGTTAAAACAGAATGTTAAATTTATTGGCTATTTCTCTCAAGACCTATAATTCAGAGGCTTTTTAGTGCTTCCAGTCTTGAAAATGAAAGATAAAGTATTGTTTTGATATAACTTTGACTTAGAATGAATAAATGGTCGTCCCAGTTATTTAAATTTTGTTTACTTTTCGGACACTCTTTCGGTTCGTATAGGCCGTAACCTTTATGGATTTCCCTCATTCCAACGCCAATCATTTAGTTGGCCTTCAAATCCTCTTACTGTCGTGACGATCAGAAATTATGAAAAAAGTGTGAATTTTGGCAGCTCATGCCTCTTTAACTTTTCATATTTTGTTTACCTTGTCATTCTTTAATTTTGACATATCAGTCCTAAGAGTAGATTTAAATAACACATTTACATCTCAATCTGTTTTACATTGTCAATGTTGTTGTTGTTATATTACAAAGACTTTATAGACAAAATGACATCTCCTGTTTTGTTTACGTTGTCAATGTTTGTTGTTGTTGTACTACAAAGACTTTATAGACAAAATAACTTCTCCTGTTTTGTTTACGTTGTCAATGTTGTTGTTGTACTACAAAGACTTTATAGACAAAATGACATCTCCTGTTTTGTTTACGTTGTCAATGTTTGTTGTTGTTGTACTACAAAGACTTTATAGACAAAATAACTTCTCCTGTTTTGTTTACGTTGTCAATGTTGTTGTTGTACTACAAAGACTTTATAGACAAAATGACATCTCCTGTTTTGTTTACGTTGTCAATGTTTGTTGTTGTTGTATTACAAAGACTATAGACAAAATGACATCTCCTATTTTGTTTACGTTGCCAGGGAGAAAAGGAAATTGGTGATTCCTCCCAATTTAGGTTACGGCAAAGCCGGGAATCCTCCTGTCATTCCACGTAAGAACATTTTAATAATTATTTAATTTGAAAGTAGTTCTTTTTTTTTCTCTTCCTTTTACCCTTTAATGTTATGAGATTTTAGTTAAAAGTACAAGTAAATGCGTAATGTCTAAGCCCCTCTCGGGTCGAGTTAAGATCCGATTCGACCGCCATAAGCTCCAGTCTGTAATGAATCTGCGATCAATCAGTCGGAGGATGCTTTTGACATGAGCGGCCTTAGGACTCTTCTGATGGGTCTCAGACTGATCAGTCTTTCGATCATGAGGATAGAGCATGTTCTATTCTCTCCCGATCAATCTTTAAGGTCTCAGCCAATCAGCTACCTATACTTCATCGAGTAATCACCCCCCAACCCCCGCGCTCTATGTCGTCTCATCTTCACATTGTTCCATCCCATCCTTCACTAGGGGTTAGTTGAATTTCATAATAGACCCTTTCGGCTAGAATATGTTTTCCGTGATGTTTGAATTGTATAGCAATGGCATCATTTCTCTGTTGCAGGCGTTTAGAAATTATTAATGTCTCAATCACATTGCGTCATGGCACGATTTCAACGTCAGATTCATTTAAAAACTCAATGTAGCGTAATTTAGCCATACACAAAGGCTTATGCCCAAGCGTCCATTCTTAAGCGGAAATGATCTATTGACCAATTACTCCTTGGTATTCTTGTTAAAAAGTTGAAGATTTTTTTCTCTCGTCTTTTTAGCTATGGCGACACTGACATTCGAGACGCAGTTGATGGAATTAAATAAACCCGGTTTTGAATTGTGGGAACAGAAACTGTTAGAAACGGCCCGATTCCTTTTGCTTCCTGCCCTCGTTATTTATATCGTTTATTATTTATATAAAAAATACAAAGAAGAGGCTGATAATAAAGCTAAAGACGGAGAGACGAAAAACAAAGATGGCCGAAGAAAGAAGAAGAGATAAAAGAAGCATTTATTTAGATGTTCTTTTTAGTTTTTTTTTGTTTTAAGCAATCATTTTTTTTAAAGCCAATCAATGACACTGCTTTTTAATTTTTATCATTTGGGCATATGGTCTGACTGTCAGTAGAAATTTAGTTTGAAATCCATTTAAATATTGGTGGTCTTGTATACATACATTTTTTTAGGAAAACATTATTTTTGAATGATAGTGACTGGTGCATTTTTTTTTTTAAATTGTTATTTTCAATGATAGTGACTGGTACATTTTTTAAAGAAATTGTTATTTACAATGATAGTGACTGGTACATTTTTTTAGGAAAACATTATTTTTAATTATAGTGACTGGTACATTTTTTTTTCTCGGTACAGTGTACTGCCTTCTACCCCGAAAAAGATATAAATATTCTTTTCTTCATTTGCATATTCATGGGTGTCTACGTATTCTTTTTATCAAAATTCTATGTATCTTTTTATTTGGGCGTATGGTGCAAGTGAAAGTTTGTTGCTCAGTTTATTATTATTAAGAAATACGTTAAATTTCCATTAGTAGAACTCTGTCAAGTGGAGGTGCATTTGGCGGTAGAAGTGGGACAGCCTCGTTCTCGTTGTAATGCACAGGAGTACAAACAATGAGAGAGGGGTGACTAAATCATCAAAACTTTTTTAAGCATTTTTCCTTCAAGAAGTTTCCTCCGGGCAATGAGCCCGGTTTCCTCCCATAATAAAACTGGCAACGCCACCATATAAGTGAAGCAATCTTGAGCATGACGTACATGTAAAACACCAAACAATCAACCAACCATCAAGAGGTTGTCCAAAGTTTAGTTTCTCATCTCTCCTATGCTAAAAATGCCTCAATCAGCCTGTCAAATCGATTATAATTCTAAAACTGCGAGTAAATGTGGACGGACGAAAGGGGACCTCACTAACTCTACCCCAAAGAGTTACAAAAAAAATCCTTCAGGCAAAGAACCCAGTTTCCTCCTTCCCTAAATGCGGAAATGTCGCTATTCAAGTGAAATAATCTTGAGTGCAACAAAAAACATCAATCAATCATTTTAATGGCATAAGAATGATGAATTTTATAATTTCACTTATACACATGTATTTGATAGAACTGTTTACATATTCTTTAAAAAAATAGTCCCGATATTCTCTGCACCAGTGTGTATTCATATGAATATTTACATTTCATTTGGAGTTCTGAGAGTGGCTTATAAACTATTACTTGTTTTGTGACATTTGATGGATTTATTTGTGCTTACATATATGGATTATAATATGTATTTGTGCTTACATATATGAAGCATAATATGTATTTGTCCTTACATATATAGAGCATAATATGTATTTGTGCTTTCATATATAGAGCATACTATGTATTTGTGCTTACATATATGGAGCATAATATGTATTTGTGCTTACATATATGGAGCATAATATGTATTTGTGCTTACATATATAGAGCATAATATGTATTTGTGCTTACATATATGGAGCATAATATGTATTTGTGCTTACATATATGGTGCATAATATGTATTTGTGCTTACATATATGGAGCATAATATGTATTTGTGCTTACATATATGGAGCATGTGTATTTGTGCTTACATATATAGAGCATAATATGTATTTGTGCTTACATATATTGAGCATAATATGTATTTGCGCTTACATATATGGAGCATAATCTGTATTTGTGCTTACATATATAGAGCATAATCTGTATTTGTGCTTACATATATAGAGCATATTTTGTATTTGTGCTTACATATATAGAGCATAATATGTATTTGTGCTTACATATAGAGCATATTATGTATTTGTGCTTACATATATAGAGCATAATATGTATTTGTGCTTACATATATTGAGCATAATATGTATTTGTGCTTACATATATGGAGCATAATATGTATTTGTGCTTACATATATAGAGCATAATATGTATTTGTGCTTACATATATAGAGCATAATATGCATGTGCTTTCATATATAGAGCATAATATGTATTGGGCTTCCATATATGGAGCATAATATGTATTTGTGCTTACATATATAGAGCATATTTTGTATTTGTGCTTACATATATAGAGCATAATATGTATTTGTGCTTACATATATAGAGCATATTATGTATTTGTGCTTACATATATGGATCATAATATGTATTTGTGCTTACATATATGGAGCATAATATGTATCTGTGCTTACATATATGGAGCATATGTATTTGTGCTTCAGCTTACATATATAGAACATAATATGTATTTGTGCTTGTTTCTATTTGCTGTTATGTTTTTAGGGAAAAATTATTTTTTGATTTGGGAAGTCACAATTGCTCACATATCAGATTTTTTAGTCTAAAAGATGCGACTTTAATTTCTACACATTTTTTTTTTTAATTTTGAAATCTGATTTTTAAAAGGTTGTGCAGTAGCTATAGATTGTTAGGTTGTTTTATTTTTTTTTTTATTCAGATTGAAATGATATCTATTTGATCCACTAAACAACTTAACATAATAAAGTAGTAAGGAAACTCTGTACGTATTCATGGTGTAATCTCAATATTTCGACTTTAATTAAGTCATCGTCCGGAGAATGAGATTGCACGATGTATATTTACGGAGTTTCCTTACTACTTTATTATGTGAAATTATATTTGTATTCTTATTTTTTTCAAAATTCTACTAATATAACCTTGAAAGGGCACCTCAAATTTCATGAAATTGGATGCCTACAATGTTCATATTTTTCATTAAATCAGAAATTTGAAGTTATTCTTTTTTTCTCAAGAAATACAAATCTAAAAGCTTTACAATTGTATTAGTATTTTGCTCAAGTTTATTTATACTTCTAAAGAGACACAAGTTGTCAGTCAAAAAACACTTTGTTAAAACAAATAGGAAATAAGAAATCTAAATTTGGAGTTTTGGTGACATCACACTCAGGAATTCCCATTTATGCAAATTTTATCCCGTTTATTAATTAATTTTTTCAATAATTTTTTTTTTGCAAAATGATTTCCAATGAGTTTTAAACATTTTTTTTTTAGAATCTGAATTTATTTAAAAAAGGGTAAAAAAAAATTAGCATTATGCGAAATCGAAATATTTTATTTTTGATTATTTTTATTGATTTGTATTCTCAGAAATCTTGTTGCTCAAATTGTCTGGTGTCATTTTCATTTTTGTGTGGCAGATCGGTTGTTTATACAATATACATGTAGTTATACACATTCTCAGACTGCTGGGTTAAAGTGACACGAGCTGCCAAAATGTTGGTATTTTGACAGAATGTTGAAATTATTGGCTATTTTTCTAAAGACTTATAATTCAGAAGCTTTTTAGTGCTTTTAGTCTCGAAAATGTACGATAAAGTATTGTTTTGAACTAACTTTGGCTTAGAATGAATGAATGGTCAACCCGGTTATTTAAATTTCGTTACTTTTCGAACACGTTTTCGGTTCGTACAGGTCATGCACTGTATGGATTTCCCTAATTTCAACGCCAATCATTTAGTTTTCCGATGGCCTTCAAAGCCTCTTACTGTCGTGACGATCAGAAATTATGAAATAAGTGTGAATTTTGGCAGCTTATGCCCCTTTAAAGTCACCGTAGAAAATGTGGGCAAGTTAAAGCTATGCTATACATAATAAGTTAACCATTTAAAGGGGCATGCCAGGGACATTGACTGTTGTTTATATAAAGATGAGGTTTCCAGATGGCCATTGGTAACTTTCCCTGCTCCCACGGACCAGTGTTGGGAAGTTTTATTTGGGGATTCCTAGGTCGGCTTTGTATACTGACTGAGAATAGACAATTGTTCGCTTATCGGGTACTAGCCAGTTGTGGGTGTGCATGTGGCGCATTCTCAGCTGTTTGTTTACTGACTGTCAGACACAAAACAAAAGGGAATTCCCTAAAAAAAACTCTTTAAATGTATATTTTCGCCTGAAAGTCAACCTGCAGTGTTTATCCAAGATTGATCACTTGTTAATTTTCTACTGATATGAAGGTCAACTTAGAATCATAAAGTCTATTGAAACCATCTTAAAAAAATTTTTTTTGATGAAAGATATTTCTTGTTATTTTATGTTTAGCTCAGCTGGAAAGTGATCCGTATTACAACATTGTATATTGTATATGTATACAACAGGAGTTTTTGTACCAGTATTTCCCAGAATTCTTTGCCAGGATGCTAACTTCATCCAGTGTGGGGGACCTCCGTGGCTCAGTAGGTAGAGCGTTGGACGCTGAATCCGATCAGCCTTCCACCAATGAGTCGCGGGTTCGAATCCCACTCAGTCCAAAAATTGGAAAATTTTCTGACTGGGTTTTCACTCGAACGACCTATGTGGGATGGTTGCCAGTTACCAGCGGAAGGTTGTGGGTTTCCTCCGGGCACAGAGCCCGGTTTCCTCCCACAATAAAACTGGCAACGCCGCCATATAAGTGAAATAATCTTGAGCGCGGCGTAAAACACCAATCAATCAATCATCCAGTGTGACCTTGAGGAGAATTGAATGCAGGATGCATTAGTGCTTTACACATTAAGCCAGCAACATGAACGCCGGCAACATGAACGCCGGCAACATGAACGCCGGCAACATGAACGCCGGCAACATGAACACCGGCAACATGAACGCCGGCAACATGAACACCGCCTTCTCACAAAATGTCTTTTTTGTTGTCCATTTGACTGACTTTTCTGTAATGTCTTTGTTTTGCTTGATGCCACGGATAAAATATATTTTATCACATAAGATATCTGAGCCTCAGATTTTGTTTGCTTTTTACCCCTCGGGAAAATTTTACCCGAAGGGTATTGTCGATGCCTCTGTCGTCCGTCAGTTCGTCTGTCCATTGAACCTTGTCTCAAAAAGCCTTTCACTTACAACTTTGAAACTTCGCACATTCATTTAATACAGAATACAAGAAGCCTATTCGAAAACAACACGCTCGGGTGTTTTTTTTTTTCAAGAGTTATGCCCCTTACATTACGGCTGCTGTAAAAATCCTTGTAAACACATTATCTCAACAAGTTTTTCACTCACAACTTTGAAACTTCACACAGTTGTTTAATCTGGCAAGCAGAAGAAGCCTGTTGAAAATTGGCGTTATCGGATTTTTAAAAAAAAAAGTTATGCCCCTTACAACCGTCAGCCCAAAACGTCCTTGTAAATGTGATACATGTATCTGGAGAAGTTTTTCACTCTCAACAAATTGTCTGGAAAAGAAATATATCTGAAGTCAAGATTATTTCACTTATACATGTATGGTGGTGTTGCCAGGTTTATTGGGGGAGGAAACCGGGCTCATTGCAAACTGCAAAATTTTCCACATAAAGCAACCAAGTGAAAAACCCGTGCCGCATACAAGGTCTGTGTGGGACTGAGGGACGATCAGTCGAACCCACTGGACCAACAAGGCCCCTTAGTGCTTATGGAACATATTTTTGAAGACAAGTTCAGAAAATGTACATTTTAGCCAGGCTGTGTTTCACAAACTATTTACGTTATAAACTGTCCCAAAATATGGCTGCCACATGGTATTAAAATATTTCCTCCTCAGATTTAGCAATTTTCTAGTTTTCATCCGTTCCTAATTTCTCACAGTGCACCTAGAGGGAATAGTGTATCCTGATGGATTGATTGTTTGGAATTTTACGCCGCGCTCAAGATTATTTCACTTATATGGTGACGTTGCCAGTGTCATTGTGGGAGGAAACCAGGCTGTATGCCCGAAGGAAAACCATGACCTTCCGCTGGTAACTGGCAACCATCCCACATAGGTCGTTCAAATGAAAACCCACTCAGAAAATTTTCTAATTTTTTGTGGAGCGAGTGGTGATTCAAACCCGCAACCCATTGGTGGAAGGCTGTTCGGATTGAGCGTCAAATGCTGTACCTACTGAGCCACGGAGGCCCCCAGTAGTGTATCCTGAAATATTTCCTATTGGCATAATGCAACAGCAAAATTTGTATTGTTGTGATCGAGTCTTCAATTTTTTTCTTCAGAACATGAAGTAATATTGAATTCTGTAATAGTGCCTGCTCACCCGTTTATATGAGTATGGCTATAATCTACATGTTCTGAACAAAATTAGCAATGTCTTGTCACTATTTTATGACATTTCCCGGTATATAATTTGGCAGCCATATTGAATTCTGTAATAGTTCATTCTCACTCATTTATAAGAGTATACTTAATGGGTATCAGTCGGTTATGTTTATTGATGTTTTACGCCGCACTCGACATCATTTTTCACTTAAATGGCTGCCTTGCCAGGTGCATCTGGCAACTCTTGGAGTAAAAAACCCACAAAGAAATTTTTCATTTGTTCTTTTTCTACAAATTATTGGGATCCAACCAATCAGATAAAAAGATTGCGTATCGGCCTCAGAGACCATCTCTTTGCTGACGGAGTCACGGAGGTCCCATTATATCCAATCTATACAGAAGTTAACTTTCGAATGCGAGACTCCTGAAGCGAAGGTCGGCAAGTCATCTCGGTGAGGCAGCACCTTAAAGAGCAGTGGAAATCTGCACTGCAACAAGGAGACGTCTTCATATAACTGAAATACTGTTGAGCAGGACGTAAAACCCAAATCACTCTAAAGCGAAGGGGAGGTAAGCATGTGGGCACAACTGTACCATATCCAGATAAAAGGCGTGTGAATACAGCGAAAGTTTGACATGTCTAGTTTATTAACTCATCATACTCAGTGTATACAGATTGGAACATTGTAACGGGCTTAACAGAGCCAGTTATAAAGAACCAGCATGTGGTCAATAACTAAGAGTAGGGCCGAAAAGACTGAATATGGCCCTCCAATTTGGTCCAAAATAAAATTAAAAAAAAAAAAACGGAAAAAATTACTTAAAATTTTTTGGGACAAAAAAGCCACAATTTGTATGAGTGGTTTGTGCCCCTGACTTTGTGATGAAAATTAGTACATCACATTGTCAACTAGAATTGCATCATCTAACGCATCATAAAATGAATATCGGATCAGTGAGCGTACAAAAAACCAGTCTACATATAATTTAAAATCTACCAACAGGCAGTAATCATGTACAATAAAGATGACACTGAACGGACAGCTCCAAAAAATATTCAGAAACCAGTATTCGTTAATTTGAGATCCTATTGATAATTCTACAGACGGAAACAAAAATATTGCACTTCAACGTAAAGGGACAGCTGCTTGCAATTTAATTTACACAAAAAAATTACCTCTTTACAATCAACTAGTTTAAAAATTATTTTTTCACCTCCTTGAAAGACAAGTTTCATTTTTAAAACATTTGAAAATTTCTTCAGAAAAAAAATTATTCTTTAATAATATTTCCAATAAGCAAAAAAAAAAAAAAGAATTCATGTGACTCCAAAAATGTGATTTCACAAAAAATATATTTAAGCTGACAGCGTGAAACCAAAAAAAACTTTTTTGGGGAAATAAATTATTTTCTAAGGCAATGTATTGACCCCTATGGATACAATCAAGATCTATAAATATAACAAAGGCCTTTTCTTAAACGTTATCAGAATAATTTATCTATATTCAATGTAGTTTCACAGATCATTATAAAAATCTCTGGTCTTACAGAGCTGGGCCCTGTCTTACGAAGCTGGCGTAAATTTGCGCATAGGCCTACAACATGGACCAGTTGTGACTAGGGCGTAAGTTCCTATAGTTTTAACACTGATTTACGTCCAACGTAACTTACGCCAGCTTTGTAAGACAGGGCCCTGGGGTCTGTTTCACAAAGAGGCGTGGCGTAAGTTTTTACGTAACTTCCATAGCAACCAATACTATAGAGATACATGAAAGTTACACAGAAAAATACATGTACACCGTTTTGTGAAACACACTCCAGGTGTAAGTCACTTCGGACATTAATCAGTATTCTGACTTTAGGTTGTTTGATTGTTTTACGCCGCACTCAAGATTATTTCACTTATATGGCGGCTTTGCCAGTTTTATTGTGGGAGGAAACCGGGCTCTATGCCCGGAGGAAACCCATGACTTCCGCTGGAAACTGGTAACCTCTAACTTTAGGAGCTTACACCCCAGTAGCAGCCTGTCCATGTCCTTTAGGCCAGTTATTTAAGACAGGGCCCAGAACAGCAGAAAGGGTTAAAAAGTAAAAACTAGCCCAGGTCAACATAGCTAAGATTGGATAGTTGGAACGTGCACTTTTTGTTCAGTCTGTTTGATGACAAATGTTCATAATACAATAGTTTTTATTTGCCCTTAAAGTCTCGATCAAATTTTCATGATATAGGACTTTTTATTTCCCCCTTAAAGTCTCGGTCAAATTTTCATGATATATGAGTTTTTATTTCCCCTTCAAGTCTCAGTCAAATTTTCATGATATATGAGTTTTAGCAGTCAATGATTTTTCTGACATCTTGTTAGCAGTAATAACACCTACAAATTGCTTTGAAAGTCGTCAGTCGCTTTCTTCATAGATAAACAGTCTGAACAACTGGAACTTCTAATTTGTCAGTCGACCTGAGCTAGGTTTATAAAACAAAATTTGAAAAAGAAATTTGTTTGACAGGGTCAGAAATTGTAAACGGAGAAAATTGACAGGAGGCCTGCGGGTCAGAAAGCTCTAAAACTGAACACCTCAACGACTAAACAACTATAACAATTAAATTAATAATCGGTACACTCTTTTTTCGAGCTTTAAAAGATTTTATCAGAATTAATTTACACGTCATAGAAAAAAGAGTAAGTTGCCCATTGAAAACTACATAACGGCACAAACCCTTTGTTTTTTATCTCTCAAAAGATTCATTGAATGGAAAAACATGTTAACTGTCACATTGGCAACATTTGAAATAATATATTTATAATATTATATATATTAATGATTTCTTTATCAGAACCGTAGTGTACAAGGAGTTAATGGTATTGGAATATAGTTAAATATCAATTCACTTGTCTATCTAAACTGCAGAAAAAACAGACTTTCTGCTGCACTCTATCTATGGGAGGTTAGAGTAATCTCCCTTTGTAAGAAGGGAGGGAGAGTAACCTCCCTTTGTAAGAAGGGAGGGAGAGTAACCTCCCCTTGTAAGAAGGGAGGGTGAAAGACTTGGATTGTTCCCCTTGATCCACAAGGGGAGATAATCAAGTTCAACCACCCTGAAATTTGCATTCACACAATCAGTCGGACTCATACACTATGTAAAATTTCTCTGCTCACAAAACAGTACAGGATTGAAGAAAATTAATATAATTTTAACACTGTGGATATCGAATTTGACCCTTGACATTGCCAGCAAGGGAGATAAGTCTTACAGCCAGGTGTCATCCAGTCATAATATATCTATATTACTATTAGCAAATTTACAAGTCCATAGTAAATTCATAAAAGTTTCAAAATAACTGGTGACGCAGACTCTTCGCTCAGTGTTTCTGCACAGTTACCCAGTCCAAGCTATAAATTAAATTTAAATTTAAAAAAAAAAAAAAAAAGGAAAATTGCTATTTTTCTCACAAAATTTTTTACATGGTCCCTTTTGACAAATAAAATTTGACACAAAATGAATACAAACAAAAATGAGGCAAACAATTTTCTTTCACATGATTTAAGCTTAAATATCTATTGTTAGATGTTATATAACTGGGTTAGAAAAAATCCTACTTGAAAGGACAATAAATTAATAATAAAGTATAATACTGGTATAACAAATATATATACATCAAGTCATTGAAGCTGGATCAATGGTTAACAAAAATGAAAGAAAAAATTGTCTTCGGCTTGATTTAGATTTTTCATAACATATTTGGCTTTTTAAAGTTTGTTTGCTAACTTTTTCTTAAAGTGGCATGAGCAGCCAAAATGTTGATATTTTGACGTTAAAACAGAAAGTTGAAATTATTGGCTATTTTTCTCAAGACATATAATTTAGAAGCTTTTTAGTACTTCTGGTCTTGAAAATGTACGATTAGATATTGTTTTGAACTAACTTTGGCTTAGAATGAATGAATGGTCGTCCCGGTTATTTAAATTTTGCTTACTTTTCTAACACGTTTTCGGTTCGTACGGGCAACATACTGTATGGATTTTCCTCAGTCCAACGCCAATCGATGGCCTTCAAAGCCTCTTACTGTCGTGACGGGAAAAATTACGAAAAAAGTATGAAATTTGGCAGCTCATGCCACTTTAAGACAAAAGTCGAAAGAAAAAAAAGAGTTCTACGTCAGAAAAGAATATGTCACATTATCTGTGTTTGGTCTGCGCTTTCTAAATCTGTGAAATTTTATAATTACATAACTCAAAATAGGGACGGGAGATCTGTAGTTTAAATAAAAAATTTTTGTTTAAAATTTGTCAAAGACTTGCTACAGCTTCAGAAGATATTGCACAATCTAGTCAAATAATATTATAACATATTATAACCGGGTAAATAAGGTCTTCAAAATAGAAAATAAACCCCCCAAAAACAACATTGTTAACTTTTGTTAACTTGATACTTTTCATGAATGAGCCGTCAAGAATTGCGTCGAGCTGCCAGAATGGATTTCTTTTAGGAATCTGATTGTTAGAAGTGCCTTTTGGAGCAAAATTTTTTGGGATGCAAAAAAATCCAAACTCAATCGAAACAGTTTTTTTCCAGAATAGAGAGATTGCTGAGTGACCTCTTTCCAAGCAATGTGTTCTGTGTATTATGAAGGGTCAGGCATGGCGGACAGAAAGTATTCACCACACAGACATTCAGTCATACTTGTATCTACATGGGCGTGTAAAGAGATTGATTAATGTTTTACGCCGCTCTCAAGATTATTGCACTTATATGGCCGTGTTACCAACTTGATTGGGTGAGGAAACTGGGTTCGTTGCCCGGAGAAAAACCCCCGACCTTGGACGAGTACCTGGCAACACATACCTCGTAAAGAGCAAGCTCACTTCAAAGCAAGACCCAGTTATTTACCCACAATGCCTTTCACCGTTTTCAAGTGATGTCATTGGACTGACTGACTGCTGTTTTACAATGCCATGATGATGTCATAAGACTTCAGGTCAATATGCTGGAAGTGATATTCAAATAACTGGAAATTTTCACTGTGATTGATTTTTTTTAATTAACGTTATTGTTAGGGTTCTTCTTCTTAAACAATGACCTTTCTCAAATTAGAAATTGACAATCAACCGATCCAAAGGCAAAAAAAAAACCCAGACGGAAAAGGTCTTCTTTTCTTTTACTAAAAGGTCAACTTTTTTCTTTTTTACAAAATGAGGTTGGAATTCACGCTGCTCAGGCAAAGTCAGCAATGGTTTACCTAACACGGTTGCACTAAATATCAAATTGCAGGCTCTATGAAGATCTATTTGCAAGCTAGAGACAGGGGCTTGTTTCACAAAGCAGTCGCATCGCAAACGAGGCGTTGTTGCCAATGGATACTATAGTGAAGACATACGACGTCATGGCAACTGCGATTGATCGCATTTTGAGACGGCTTCGTGAAACAGCCCGCAGGTATAGAAAAGGCAACATCAGTGTGAATATCTGAATTAAATATCACACGTCCGTCGTCGGACCGTTAAATCTGGGCCTAGTTTCTTTCTGTAACAACAACTGATTGAATGGTGTTTTAGATCCCAGTCAAGATTATTTCAATTATGTAAAGTTTAGTCAATGAGAAAACAGGAAACAAAACTAAAACATTGTAAATTAATAATAAAATTTCACAGCATAATTCAACACAAAAAAATAAAAAAAACGGGCGGTACTTTCTTTTTAAAGCTTTGACACAGCATTCTAATGATTTATGGTTGTTAAAGAATAAAGCAAAATACAACAACAGATTAGGCACAATTTAGGGTATAGAGATCTACACAATTAACTGAAGTCTTTCGTAAAAATATGTATGTTTTCAGCACTTCAAAAGAAACCAATGCAGCTTGGGGCAGACAGGGTTCAGACATTTCTACGCGATTTTACTCTCAGCTTGCACAAGATGTCAAAGAGACTTAAACCTAGCGCAGGTGAGTTTGGGGCAGACAGTGTTCGGACATTTGACGCGATTTTACTCTCAGCTTGCACAAGATGTCAAAGAGACTTAAACCTAGCGCAGACGAGGAGATTCGGCGGCGCCCCAAGGCATGCGTGCCCAAGGGAGCCGCTACAGATTTCAGCGCAGACGATGAGCTCTCGGCTGACGCTAGTTCCTGGTCACCCAGTTTATTGACCTACATAAATGTCACCACCCGTGTTACGTGCTATTCTAAGTGGTCACATGATTAAATAGGGACACATGATTGAGCTTTCTCTCTTCTCGGCTCAGCTGGCAGCTCATTGTTGTGCGCACACAGTGAGATTCTTGCCTTGAATGTTTGATGTTTTACGCCGCGCTCAAGATTTTTTGACTTATATGGCGGCGTTGCCAGTTTTATTGTGGTAGGAAACCGGGCTCTATACCCGGAGGAAACCCACGACCTTCCGTTGGTAACTGGACTGAGTGGGATTCGAACCCGCGACCCATTGGTGGAATTCTTGCCTTGAGAAGCAGAAAATATTCAACATACTAGATATTTAACACGTTAACGCTCAACCATGTGTGGCCGGCAGCTCAACCGGATCATCTCGTGTGCTAAGCTTAAAAATAGCAGCTAGGGTCGTTCAGCCTTAAACTGCTAGTCGAGGTCATGTCATCGTTAAACGAAATACTAGCGAGTTACCTATTGGCTAAAATACATTGAAAGAAAAAATTTAGGTTTGGACCGCGCAATTATATCGATGTAGTACGGCAAACAAACATATTTTTATGACTGACCAATGTTACAACTTCATGGTAGCTATAAATCAAGCGACCTGGGTGAAAAAATAGTAAAATCAAACAAATAAATTAATTTAGTCAAAATATAAACAAAATTTAAAATAAGTTTTCATCTCCTTACAGGCATAAATTAATATCACATTGTTTTGAGTTCAATGTATATATATAAAAAAAAACAGCCATCAACTCATTTAAAAAAATGGATCTCCAAAAAAGAGTTACAACAAAACGAAATTTGTAAATCAAAATATTTCAAGAAAACCAAAAATAAATAAGCAAGCTGCATAAACATATCTATTTCAGTGCAGAGACCTTCACGTCAAAATTTGTTAGTTCTCATCAACAAGGTATGATATTTTTATGAGAGAAGAGAATTGTTACCTGTTCCACGGCAAATCCAAATTATTGAGAGTCAATTGAATTGGTTGCTTACGTCAGAAAAAAAGGCCAAAAATTCTCCAAAAATTCTAAATAACACCAGCATTTCTACCAATATTTTGTGACGAGATTCAATTGAGTGCTTTTTTGATTTTTAAGACAGTTTTTGAACCAGGTATCAGGGCCAGTGTATGTCATAAGGATCTGAATAAATTTCCTGGAGTCAGAAAAGTGTTTAAATATGAAAAGACGTTACATAAATAGACATAAAATCATCCCTGACAATTGTACCGAATTAAATTAACGTTAAAAAATATGACAGGTTAAATATGGAGCGATTCGAATTCCTATAAAGCAAATGTAAATGTCTTATCGTCTCTTGAAAAAACGAAATAACAATTGAAAAATTTACTGAGTTTTTCTTTAGTAATTTGTGAAACTGGCAGACAATCTCCTAGCTGACCTGAACTGCAGCTCTCACAAGATATTGGGGTAGATTTTCTGACAAAATCCGCATTAAACATTCCCTGATTATGCTTTACGACGACGTCAGTGCTACTATAAATCTTGCGCATCTATAACTCCATTTTAAATCTCGCAGACTGAAACTCAATTGTGCATTAGAAAAGAGAGACAGCTATAAAGCTTAGTTGAAGCTGCTAAAAAACTCTTGCAAACAAATCTTTATTTTCTTTACGAACTCTTGTAGACTGGTAGACCTATAACACGGACTGAAATCCTTCAACGTAACCAGAGTGACAAAGCGGAGTCTTAGAGATTCTTAATGGTGGAACTATGAGGGACTCAATCACAAATCATCAAACTTCCCAAGTCGACGAAAGTAAGAAATCCATGGAAACGTCTTCACACCCACAGTAATCCAGGAACGGAATTCCGCATTGCAAGTCGTCCTTTCCGTTACGATTAAAGAGCCTCATGGAAATGTCGCCACACACGCTGTAATCTAGAAATGAATTCCGCATTGCAAGTCGTCCTTTCCATTACGATTTTAGAGCCTCATGGAAATGTCGCCACACACGCTGTAATCTAGAAATGACTTCCGCATTGCAAGTCGTCCTTTCCATTACGATTTTAGAGCCTCATGGAAATGTCGCCACACACGCTGTAATCTAGAAATGACTTTCGCATTGCAAGTCGTCCTTTCCATTACGATTAAAGAGCCCCATGGAAATGTCGCCACACACGCTGTAATCTAGAAATAACTTCCGCATTGCAAGTCGTCCTTTTCCATTACGATTAATGATCCCCATGGAAATGTCGCCACACACGCTATAATCTAGAAATAACTTCCGCATTGCAAGTCGTCCTTTTCCATTACGATTAATGATCCCCATGGAAATGTCGCCACACACGCTGTAATCTAGAAATGACTTCCGCATTGCAAGTCGTCCTTTCCATTACGATTTTAGAGCCCCATGGAAATGTCGCCACACACGCTGGAATCTAGAAATGACTTCCGCATTGCAAGTCGTCCTTTTCCATTACGATTAATGATCCCCATGGAAATGTCGCCACACACGCTGTAATCTAGAAATGACTTCCGCATTGCAAGTCGTCCTTTCCTTTACAATTAATGATCCCCATGGAAATGTCGCCACACACGCTGTAATCTAGAAATAACTTCCGCATTGCAAGTCGTCCTTTCCATTACGATTTTAGAGCCCGTGGAAATGTCGCCACACACGCTGTAATCTAGAAATAACTTCCGCATTGCAAGTCGTCCTTTCCTTTACGATTAAAGAGCCCCATGGAAATGTCGCCACACACGCTGTAATCTAGAAATGACTTCCGCATTGCGAGTCGTCCTTTTCCATTACGATTAATGATCCCCATGGAAATGTCGCCACACGTAATCTAGGAGCGATTAACCTTGATAACAATGGAGCCCTCCATCAAGCCTCCCTCACACACAGAACATTACTCCGGAATTCAAATTTCCATGGACAACTAAAGAGGCTTTACCCTCAGAGCTGTGCCAGTAACCAGTTGTTGAAAGTCCCTGTTTGTTTCCACTGACCAGTATTGTTACTATGGATACAGGTTTGTTTACTTATTGAAAGAGACGACATGCCCTGTCAATTCCTCACACCACAGTGGTCACCTATTTACATACATTAAAATCTAACCATCAGTACCTGGAATGAAAAGAGACATTAGGTCATTGATTGATTGACTGATTGATTGATTGACTGATTGATTGACTGATGTTTTCATAGCATTCAATTGTTGTTTATATTGTTATTGACTGATTTACTGATGTTTTCATAGCATTAACTTGTTGTTTATAATGTGGGAGGAAACCGGTGGTAACTGGCAACCATCTCACATAGAAGTGAAAATCCAGTCAGAAAATTTTCCAATTTTTTTTTTTGGACTGGGTGGACCATTGGTGGAAGGCTGTTCGGATGGAGCGTCCAACGCTCTACCTACTGGGCCACGGAGGCCCCCACTTTATCGGGAGTACCTCGCAACTCTTCCACATACATTGAAAATCTGACCGATTTCATGCAGTCACTGGTTTTATTGTGGCAGGGTGGGAATTTATGTATGCAGGAAACTGTTAGCCTTACATTGGTAACCTGCGAACATAACTTGATCCAATAGGAACTAGTAAAAGTTTTCCCCTTATTTTTCTAACAATAGGGAGATTTCGTAAAATACGGTGACAGATGACGTTTTTTGATCGATTGACATTTTTTGTTCGTACGCGTCAGGACTGATGGTCACCTTCGAACAATGAAGGCTCTGTATATGCGCAATGACAGAATTCCCACGCTTCCCCTGGTCCCTGTACTTTATTTGAATCTGCCAAACATGTAAAAGGGTAGGAAACGGGATTGTCAAAAGTTCAGAGATCTTTTTGACATGACGGAATTTAGGAAAAAACCTCGCCAATTTGGGGGCAAGGGGGGGGGGGGGGGGGGGGGGGGGATTATATTTTATATTGCCATACCACTACACACAGTTCCACAAAAGACCATGACAAAGTTGCCGTACCTTTTATGTTGCCATAGCACTACACACGGTTCCACGTACCTTAGAGAGGTCCACTCTCTTTGTTAGGGGACTGAGCTATAAGTGGTTCGTTATCAGGGAAGAAGATGCTGGGCTCTGTGTTCCTCCTTTTGATTTTATTTTTACTTTTCTTTAACATAGTGGCCTGTAAATAACAACAACAAAACTTCAGAAAAAAACGAAAACAATTTGCCATATGGCTATTAAAGTCGATCAAATTCTAAATGACGAAAAACTTTTTTAAAAGTTGAAAGAATTATTTCCCATGATTGTATGTCTACAGATGGATTCTGTAATTGAGTGTAATACTCTGGCTTAATTTGGTGTCATCATGGCGCTTTAGAGTTTAAGTTAATAACACCCCCACCCCAGCCACCCACGCAAAGGGCATCAAAACGTATGGTGGCATAAAAAGAGCTGGAGTGGCAATGTTAAAAAAATTGTTACAGCAAGCAACAGCCAATCAGGAGCCTGGGTCTTTGAACTCGCTCGGACGTATCCAATACAATCGGCATCATGATTATTTTGTCATTTGGCCGGCCAATTTTATATTCAACCTCACATGGAAACCTACCTTAAGAGCAGATCTGAGTACGACGACCTGCCCTGACGGCTGGATCCACGGTTCTCCGTCAACCTGCACAGGTACGTCCTGAAGTAAGGTAATCCGTAACTACAACAACAACAACACGACTTCAATACCAGACACAGTTTGAAAAAACGGACGTACCATTTTAAAATGGCATTGGATTTGTACAAAAAAATATTTACAATGGAATGTGGAATATGGAAAGCCTGCAGTATATGGTAAGCCTTAAATCTAAAATTTAACCGAGTTTAAATAACATGGTTAGTTAAAAACACCACTTGAACGTACAATCTAGAGACTAAAAGCACACAATTTGAGCTCAACATAATGAGCTGACAATATCAAAAGTTTGTTTTAACATTATTACATCTCCTCTACAGGAAAAATGAGCCTATTTCTTGTCCAATGAAATGTGTTTCTGGACTCACATGTCCTCCCTGAGCAAGCCTCATACCAGTACGGAGCCCACTGAATATCTGACCCATGTGGACCACCCCGGTCACACCCACTACCTCTAACATGCCGTCATAATGGGTGGGCTTGTTGAATTGGTCCTCTTTCTCAGGACCCCAAGGGTTCGCCCCAGAGCCCCAACTAAAACAAAATAGAAGATAAGTTAGATCAAAATATGCCATGGTCATAATGTTTTGTGTGGATTAATTTGAAGTAGAATTGATATCATTTTCCAGGACCCCAAGGGTTTGCCCCAGAGCCCCAACTAAAACGAAACAGAAAATCAGTTAGATCAAAGCATGCCATGGTCCTTATATTGTGTATGGATTAATATTAAGTAGAATTGATATCATTTTCCAGGACCCCAAGGGTTTGCCCCAGAGCCCCAACTAAAACAAAACAGAAGATAAGTTAGATCAAAACTTGCCATGGTCACAATATTCATTGGGCTTGTAGAATTGATACTTGTCCCCGATAACAAATTAAAAGCTATAACAATGGTTCATTGATTGATGTTTTAAACTGCACTCAAGATTATTTCACTTTTTTGGCGGCGTTGCCGGGTTCAGTGGGGCCGGGAGAAAACCCTCGACCTTTGGAAAGTACCTGGCAGCAATCAGCGAAGAAAAAAAAACGCTCAGAAATTGTTCAATTTTTTGGGTTCTGAGTGGGATTGCAATCCATGGATGTAAGGCCCGAGTCTGAGTGAGAGACTATCGCTATGCCGACCGAGCCACCATCACTATGCCAACCGAGCCACCGCGGCAACATGGGTGACCAAGTGAAAAAAAAAAGCCAGAAAATTTTTCAATTTTCTTTAAACAAATTCTGAAGAATTTTGGATGGTTTCCAAAGTATCGTAGCACAACTAAAAGAATGACAGGAAAAAAGGCAGTACCTTAGAATGTTGAGAATAATAATACCCTCTACAGGAGGTAGCTCTATTTGTTTGCCATCCACTTCTATTCGGACTACTCTGTGGAGATCCTTACATAAACGACGATTTACCATTTTCCGAATTCCCATTCGTAAATAAACACTCTTATTATGTAATCTGAAAAATAAATACAGAAACGATGATTTATTATTTTCCGAATTCCCATTCTTAAAATATACACTCTTATTATGTAATCTGAAAAATAAATACAGAAACGATTTATTATTTTCCGAATTCCCATTCGTAAATATACACTCTTATTATGTAATCTGAAAAATAAATACAGAAACGATGATTTATCCGAATTTCGATTCTTAAATATACACTCTTAATATGTAATCTGAAAAATAAAGACACCACGATAAATGAATATCTTTACATGAACCCTTTTTAACACAATAAGAAACTTGTCTCCATGGTTATTTTAGACAAGAAGATTTTCCCTGTGCCCGTGTGTTTTAATGTTCAAAAATATACATCAACAATGATATATAATTTTTGGAAATCTCATTTGCAAATATACACTCATTACGAAATCTAACAATCTGAATATTGTGTGCTTAAAAAGGAATACATTGTCAGGTTTAGTAGGAAAGGAAACCGGGTTCTTTGCCTGCAGGAAACCCCACGCCTTCGGCAAGTTTTCCACATTAGGGGATCAATTGATTGATTGATTGTTTTGTGTTTTACGCCTCGCTCAAGATTATTTTACTTATATGGCGGCGTTGCCAGTTTTTTTGTGGGAGGAAACCGGGCTGTATGCGTGCCCGGAGGAAACCCACGACCTTCCTGTGGTAACTGGCAACTATCCCCCATAGGTCGTTTGAGTAGAAACCCAGTCAGAAATTTTTTCTAATATTTTTTTATTTGTTCTCAGCTGGATTTGAACCCGCACCTCTGTATCGGATTGAGGAACTATCGCTCTAACCGATTGAGCCACGGAGACCCCCGATATTAATTTTAACTCTCTGCTTAGAAAATCCTAGCTGTACAAGTAAAAAATAACAAAACAATAATACAAATATTTTTCAACGAGTTCTTACCTGCTATTAAATTTATCTGGGTTTTCCTCTCGTGCCATATGAAAATCCCGAGAAAGCTCTGCATCAATTCCTAACCCAAAATAATTGTTCATCACAAAGATGCTAGTTGTGTCTTCATTAGTGTTGGCAGCATTGGTGGCCGTCGCCAGCTTCAACCTCGCTTCGTTTGGCATCTCTTCGTTAGGGTGAAATATCACTGTCCACCTGAGGAAAGAGTTGTTCACAGTTCAAACGTCAGTGAATGGACAAAAATTAAATGAAATGTGATTGAATAATTTGACAAATTGATACATAGTTGGTTGATTGATTGATGTTTTACGCCGCACTTAAGATTATTTCACATATATGTCGGTGTTGCCAGGTTTAGTGGGGAGGAAACCGGCTCTTCAGCGAGTACCTGGCAACTCATCCACATACATTGATGAATGGAATACAAATGCATGCTATTTAGTTGGATGAAATAGGTTATGCATAAAATACAGCCTTCAAAGTTAAGACTTTCACCCTGGTTGAAAAGATTTTGAAGACAACCAGATATTTCAAGTACATAATATTGCATGCAGTCCAAGGCAAATATTTTTTCTGTGGAAATTGCATTTTACTTTTGCAATGGGTTTTTCACCCTATGTTGAAGAGTTGCCAGGTAAGGTCAGGGGTTCCCTCCCTCGCCCAGTTTCCTTCCCCACTAAACCTGGCCATGTAGGCGAAAAAAAATCTTGAGTACGCCAAAAAACATTAATCAATCAATTTTATAAGAGTGAGTGATTGAGTCAGAGACAATTTAACCATTTTTTTACCATTAACAACAGGAATTTTATACGAAGCCTTGATTGGTAGACTCACCTATCTAGTTTAATTTCTTCTGCCTCTATGACATCTCTAAGTAAATTAAGTGGATCCTCTCCCCCTGTATAACCAGGACCCCAGCGTAAAACACGAGCTAAATCATTGCCTAAAACAAGAAGGTTAAAACTCCTATAAATAACAGCTGCAACCTGAAAAGTTAAATGGTTTATGATTGCAGTTTTTCATTTTGATTAAATATAACAAATTCAAAGGCTCGGTCTTAAATTCGATTAGGGCGCCCCCTACAGAAAGAAGGTTCCAAATAATCGAATCGTGTCAGTTCAAATTCAACATGGCGCGGACGAAGTGACCACTCTTGTCAATCTACTCTCTTTGGCTAATTAGCCAGTGTTACATTTTCATAAAACCTACAGATCACTTTCACTGAAGTTACTGCTTTGCATCCTGGGTAATATAACGGCCATTTTGACAATCAAACCAATCTTGTTTATGCTGTGTGTATATTAACAGCTAACACTCCTTGTTGTGATAAGTTGACCATCAAAATCACCGGAAGTGACATCAAGTCTGACCATCAAAATGGCGGACTAGGACCGGAAGTGACATCAAGTCTGACCATCAAAATGGCGGACTAGGACCGGAAGTGACATCAAGTCTGACCATCAAAATGGCGGACTAGGACCGGAAGTGACATCAAGTCTGACCATCAAAATGGCGGACTAGGACCGAAAGTGACATCAAGTCTGACCATCAAAATGGCGGACTAGGACCGGAAGTGACATCAAGTCTGACCATCAAAATGGCGGACTAGGACCGGAAGTGACATCAAGTCTGACCATCAAAATGGCGGACTAGGACCGGAAGTGACATCAAGTCTGACCATCAAAATGGCGGACTAGGACCGAAAGTGACGTCAAGTCTGACCATCAAAATGGCGGACTAGGACCGGAAGTGACGTCAAGTCTGACCATCAAAATGGCGGACTAGGACCGGAAGTGACGTCAAGTGATTTATTTGCCTGGTACTATGTGATATAAGGGTGATTTATTTGCCTGGTACTATGTGATATAAGGGAGATTTATTTGCCTGGTACTATGTGATATAAGGGAGATTTATTTGCCTGGTACTATGTGATATAAGGGTGATTTATTTGCCTGGTACTATGTGATATAAGGGTGATTTATTTGCCTGGTACTATGTGATATAAGGGTGATTTATTTGCCTGGTACTATGTGATATAAAGGGAGATAACTGACCTGTTCCTAAAGGTACAATAGCGAGTGGTGGTGATTGGCACACGGCGTCTTGTCCAACGTTATCTAGACAGGAGAGCACCCAACCTACAGTCCCGTCTCCGCCACATACCAAGATTTTATAATATGGGATATTACGAGCCACATATAGCCTGAAATACAACCATTGCTATATATACACATGACCTAAGAGTACAAATATTTTAGGAAAAAAACCTCTGATCGGTAAAATAAAATGCATTATGAGTGAAAATGGGAGTCTGATGCAGAAGTGAGGGTCTCCTCCCTAGGCGTTGGACGCTCAATACGAACAGCCTTCAACCAATGGGTTGCATGTTCGAATCCCACTCAGTCCAAAAAAATGGAAAATTTTCTGACTTGGTTTTCACTCGAACGACCTATGTGGGATGGTTGCCAGTTACCAATGGAAGGTCGTGGGTTTCTTCCGGGAATGGAGCCCGGTTTCCTCCCACAATAATACTGGCAACGCTGCCATATAAGTGAAATAATCTTGAGCGTGGCGTTAAACACCAAACAATCAATCAATCAATCCTCCCTAGGCATTGTAACGATACTTTCCTAATAAAATATTATTTTTCCACCTAGTAAATTGTGTATGCCAGAATCAGGAGTATTGGTATTGCTTGGTTCATTGAACCTTTGGCGGGTACAGGGCAACCATGCCACATAGGGCGATCAGGTGAAAGAACTCACTCTTGATTTACCTCTCTATGAAGGAAGCGTTTCCTCACTCAATGCCCTTCACAATTAGTTCGAGGGCTTATTCCCAAAAAGTATCATTTTTGTGGATTGATTGACTGATTTGATTGAGGAAGAATTGAATGTAGATCTTACCCTGGTAGTGGTCCACCAGTTTCTAGGTTAAACACTTGATGGGGGTTTAACAGATGCCTAAAGGAAGTGATAAGTTCCAAGCCCTGACAACCTCCACTTTTAACATTCACAAACACCAGTAAGGGAATTGTGTTCTCCGGGATCATATGGGGCTGGAAAAAAACAAACAAAGATACGACAAAAATGAAAAAGATTGACTTGTAGAGATACGCAGTTTAAATACAACTTGGAGTGTAGTGAGCGAGTGATTTGTGTTTTACGTCCTGAGCTATTGAGCTATCAGGGCTGGTCTTTGAGTGTAGAGATACGCAGTTTAAATACAACTTTGAGTGTAGTGAGTGGGTGATTTGTGTTTTACGTCCTGAGCTATTGAGCTATCAGGGCCGGTCTTTGAGTGTAGAGATACGCAGTTTAAATACAACTTGGAGTGTAGTGAGCGAGTGATTTGTGTTTTACGTCCTGAGCTATTGAGCTATCAGGGCCGGTCTTTGAGTGTAGAGATATGCAGTTTAAATACAACTTGGAGTGTAGTGAGCGAGTGATTAGTGTTTTACGTCCTGAGCTATTGAGCTATCAGGGCTGGTCTTTGAGTGTAGAGATACGCAGTTTAAATACAACACTTTTGTAAAGCCTATGCTTTGCTTTTGTTTTTTTCCCCAGTGCTACCCTTTATGTCCCACACAATGTCCCACAAATCCAGAATGGACTCCTCATGACGATAGAAATATCATTAGGTCACTAAGGGCTTTCATTAAATGTGTCAAACATTTTGAATGTTAAGCCTGAACATGAGCCCAAACGAGGCGTAGTTGCCAATGGATACCAGCAATTGATCGCACTTTGCGATAGCTTTGTGAAACGCCCCCCAGGTAGCTATGACAACAGGGTTAATCGGTTATGAAGACACGCTTTCGGTCCTCAAATGATATCCAGCATGTCCAACAAGTTTCTAAAAAGTCTGATAAAAAGCGTGGGAGGGGATGAGATGACAAGCACTAATTGTCTACATCTCTTAAACTGTCGGAAAAGGGCAGTTACTCTGAAAATAATGAAACCAGCGCAACCGAAATAGGAGGTGCACATTCTAGCATGATATTGAGCATGTCCGAAAAATTTGGATAAAAACCGTGGGAGGAGAAGCGATGACAAGAAACGATTACGGACGGACGGACAGACAGGCGGACAAACTGATCACTATATCTCCCCAATGGCTCATTATATGCCCAGATAAAAAATGAGACGGACCTGAATGTTTGGTAGCAGCATGACTAGAAGTCCTTTATCATCAAAAGCAGCGTCTTTAAGAATGTTGAAAGCCCGGGCGGCTTTATCTGTATCCATATAGACGAGTACCAATGCACCATATTCATAATATATCACATCAAAGCTGGACCATTTGTTAACTGAAATATTCAAAACGATACATTATCATTAAATATACTGCATATTATTAATTCACTATCAATGTTACATATTCATAATATATCACATCAAAGCTGGACCATTTGTTAACTGAAATATTCAAAACGATACATTATCATTAAATATACTGCATATTATTAATTCACTATCAATGTTACATATTCATAATATATCACATCAAAGCTGGACCATTTGTTAACTGAAATATTCAAAACGATACATTATCATTAAATATACTGCATATTATTAATTCACTATCAATGTTACATATTCATAATATATCATATCAAAAACTGGATCATTTGTTGACTGAACTATTCATAACAGCATACGCTAAAATCTGTGTAAACCAAACTCCTTGATAAATAACACTGCCAAATCGAACCCACGTCAGATTTTCACTGATATAACTGACTAAACTGAGACTTTTTTCTTCCCCACTGACAAATCCGTGTATGTAGGCTTCTCTACATCAATAATTAATATTCACATTATGGAATTCATGTTACAATACATTATTAATTAAAGTGGCATGAGCTGCCAAAATGTTGATATTTTGACGTAAAAACAGAATGTTGAAATTATTGGCTATTTTTCTCAAGACTTATAATTCAGAAGCTTTTTAGTGCTTATAGTCTCGAAAATGTACGAAAAAGTATTGTTTTGAATTAACTTTGGCTTAGAATGAATGAATGGTCGTCCCGGTTATTTAAATTTTGTTTACTTTTCGAACACGTTTTCGGTTCGACAGGCCACATACTGTATAGATTTTCCTCATTCCAACGCCAATCACTTAGTTTTTCGATGGCCTTCAAAGCCTCTTACTGTCGTGACGTTCAGAAATTATGAAAAAGTGTGAATTTTGGCAGCTCATGCCACTTTAACTATCAATGTTATCAGTAAACCTGTCGAGACTGATGTTAATTTGAACCGTTGTCGTTGTGGTACCTACCTTTGCCAACAATATCAATAAGTAGTTTTTCATACTGTCTTTGGGAGAGGCCAGAGGGGAGGTTTCCTACATACAGCGAGACAGCCGGACCATGGGGGTCTTCCTTCTGCTGTAAGTAGAACCGGGTCATTCGGTTCTGACGCAGGGATTCCTGAAAAAAAAAACATGTTCAAACAGGGAAGGTTAAATCAAAACCTATAATCAACATTGAGTCAAACTGACTTTTCAAAAATAATTTTTATGGATCACTTGTTTTTTTTTTATTAAGGGGAGGGGCAGTGCGAACCAATTATTTCTAATGGGGTAAGCATTGTCACCTGATGCCCGTTCTACTAAAGAGAAAAAAAAAAATTTCCTAGAAAGATTAATTGATGTTAAAAGACGCTGTCAAGACTATTTCACTTATATGGCGGCATTTTCAGGTTTAGTGGGTTAGGAAACCGGGCTTCTTGCGCATAGGAAACCCCCACCATTCGGTGAGTACCTGACAACTTTGCTAGAAAGAAATCTTGAACCTTTTCCAAATGTCTGTTTGTCATAAAGGATGAGCATTAAACTAACTAATCCTTAATCATGTCACAAGATATTACAATGGTTGAATAAACTGCAAAAAAAAATAACGAGATTTTGAAACACTTAAATAAATTGACAAAGTGTATCAGTGAAAGAGGTAGGTCTGGAATGGGGTGGGTTGGGAAGAGGTAGGTCTGGAATAGGGTGGGTTAGAAAAGGGTGAGTCGGGAAAGAGGTGTGGCTTACCTTCCTACTCTGTTGAATAAGTTGCCAAGGCTTATCAGTGGGAGGGGTTAATCTGGAAAGGGGTGTGGCTTACCTTCCTACTCTGTTGAATAAGTTGCCAAGGCTTATCAGTGGGAGGGGTTAATCTGGAAAGGGGTGTGGCTTACCTTCCTACTCTGTTGAATAAGTTGCCAAGGTTTATCAGTGGGAGGCGTGAGTCTGGAAAGGGGTGTGGCTTACCTTCCTACTCTGTTGAATAAGTTGCCAAGGCTTATAAGTGGGAGGGTGAGTCTGGAAAGGGGTGTGGCTTACCTTCCTACTCTGTTGAATAAGTTGCCAAGGCTTATAAGTGGGAGGGTGAGTCTGGAAAGGGGTGTGGCTTACCTTCCTACTCTGTTGAATAAGTTGCCAAGGCTTATCAGTGGGAGGGGTGAGTCTGGAAAGGGGTGTGGCTTACCTTCCTACTCTGTTGAATAAGTTGCCAGGGCTTATCAATGGGAGGGGTGAGTCTGGAAAGGGGTGTGGCTTACCTTCCTACTCTGTTGAATAAGTTGCCAAGGCTTATCAGTGGGAGGGGGTGAGTCTGGAAAGGGGTGTGGCTTACCTTCCTACTCTGTTGAATAAGTTGCCAAGGCTTATCAATGGAAGGGGTGAGTCTGGAAAGGGGTGTGGCTTACCTTCCTACTCTGTTGAATAAGTTGCCAAGGCTTATCAGTGGGAGGGGGTGAGTCTGGAAAGGGGTGTGGCTTACCTTCCTACTCTGTTGAATAAGTTGCCAAGGCTTATCAGTGGGAGGGGTGAGTCTGGAAAGGGGTGTGGCTTACCTTCCTACTCTGTTGAATAAGTTACCAAGGCTTATCAATGGGAGGGGTGGGTCTGGAAAGGGGTGTGGCTTACCTTCCTACTCTGTTGAATAAGTTGCCAAGGCTTATCAATGGGAGGGGTGGGTCTGGAAAGGGGTGTGGCTTACCTTCCTACTCAGTTGAATAAGTTACCAAGGCGTATCAATGGGAGGGGTGGGTCTGGAAAGGGGTGTGGCTTACCTTCCTACTCTGTTGAATAAGTTGCCAAGGCTTATCAGTGGAAGGGGGTGAGTCTGGAAAGGGGTGTGGCTTACCTTCCTACTCTGTTGAATAAATTGACCCTACGCGACGCTCCGCCTACTTATGCTAATGAGGTCACCTCGGACAAACATTGATCAAAACATGGCCGCTAGTGTAGTTGTTGGTTGAACTGTGCACGGTTCTTATCAATAACTTTCTGTCTGCGGTTCTCCAGAAGCGCACGACTGTATAATAAAACTGTCTGGGGACTATATATGCACGATGTACGGGTGAAAATATCGTTCACAGCGAGTGAAATCCATGTGCCTTCGAGTATTTCGGCAAGGTGAAGGTGTTTTCGATGATTACTCCGTCGTACGAAAAACTCAAAAAGTGAATCATGAGATTTCAACCACCGATATACATCTGATAGTGGCGCTATGTAGATGTGCGATTGGGTAAGTAGATTACAAGAATGATAATGAATGTATTCTAAGTCATTGGTTAAATACTTAAACTTTATGCTGTTCGCTTACGGCTTAGTGACAATGCGTCAAATGGTTGATACCGATACAACAACAACTGTAAATGTATTGTACCGGTATTTGTAATCCTGCGAAGATATGCCTCGTAGACCTGCTGTCATCATTTTTCCTCTTACTAATCAAGTTTTTTGTAAGTCATTTGGTCTGCATAGTAAATATATTAGTTTCGTATTATGAGAACTAGGTCGTTCAGCCGTTAGTGTTACTGTTAGTGTTTATGTATAAAACTTATAATTGAATGAATACTCTCAACACAACATTTGTTAATGTCAGTCATAATTTAAAAATTAATACTCCAAAATTATATATTATTGTCGATATGTGATATTACAGAATAATAACTCCAAAGGATTAAACTTACAAAGTTGCTGAGCCCAACTTTAAAAAAATTACATGTAATATATCAGAGCACAATTGTAATTTGCTTATTTTGCTTTTTATTTCTTATAGGTCACTTTGGTATTGCCAAAAGGAGACGTTTCCCTAAAACAAGAGGTGCCTCGGGTCAAAGTACAATATTGTAAAACACAGAGACTGTGGCAGGAAAGTGGAGGAAAATACAACTTACAAGTGTTCTTTGATACCAAAATAGGTCGGAGAATTTGACGGTCTCAAGTTTTCCAAAATTTAAAACCCCAAAGCTAATAGGGATTGAGTATCACCAAAACCTTCTTTTGAAGACTTCAGTTTATAGAACGCTTACAGACAGAATCACCGGCGAGGTGTTCTTCTAGGAGACTCAGACTAGGCATCATATTCATGACTGGCCTCAAGATATAACCCGACTTTTAATTTCTATGAACGTTTTTAATGCAAAAGCCATAATTGTGAAAACCAGATTCTGTACATTTCAACAATTCATAAAGAAATCCCTGTCTGAAAACTGCTCCCAAATATTTAAAAGACATTTTGACAACAGAATAAATAAGGTGTAGAGCTGATTCAACATCCTGAACATTTCACATAAATACTCGTCAAGTTGTACTTACTGTTCTCCATTCTGTGATTGAATTGTTTACCAGTATTGAAATAATTCAATCCAATCTCGATTTTAAGCAAAATATATTTTTGTTTTGAATTCACTGATTTTTATTTTGACTTTGTTGGCATGAAATAAAGTTGAGTACCGGGTATGATAAATACCATAAATCCAATCAGGCAGATATGCACTAACCATGCTTAAAGTGGCATGAGCTGCCAAAATGTTGATATTTTGACGTTGAAACAGAATGTTGATATTTTCGGCTATTTTTCTCAAGACGTATAATTCAGAAGCTGTTTAGTCTCGAGAATGTACGATAAAGTATTATTTTGAACTAACTTTGGCTCAGAATGAATGAATGGTCGTCCCGGTTATTTAAATTTTGTTTACTTTCCGAACACTATTCCGGTTCGTATAGACCACATACCGTATGAATTTTCCTCATTCTAACGCCAATCGTTTAGTTTTTTGATGGCCTTCAAGGCCTCTTAATACTGCCTTGACGATCAGAAATTATGGAAAAAGTGTGAATTTTGGCAGCTCATGCCACTTTAAGGAAGCATGTCTTTATATATGTACTATGGAGAGGAGGGAAATAATTAAATTTAATCTGTGTGATATGTTTTTCTTTGTATTAATTTTGTCGGTCACCAGTTTGAAAACTTGTGCATACAAACTCAGCATTGTATCCAGAGTGTAGATTCCATAGATGAAATCTAACTGAGGTTTTAGTGACAGGCCTACAAATACAATCTGAAAGGCTGCTTGACTTCCTGAAGTTCCTGGCTGGTATATTTTAGTTGGCCGCCATTCTGTGAGCTTTAGATTGATGGACAGATTTATTGATAGATGTTTTATTTTCGGCATGCTAAAGATTATTTCCCTCTAGATGGTGTTTGCCAAATTTTATTTAATTTAGGTCACTAGTACTAGTACCTTCTCGGCATGCCCAACAACAAAACAAAGTATTGAAAAACCTCACAATCTGAATCCGTGAATGTTCGTATATATTTGTACAAATTGTGTACCTTTCACGTACTGGTATGTGATACCCACAGTCCATAGGAAAAATGGCAACCTCACCAAAACTTACTCTTCCGTTCATATGAAATTAGCCTATATAGTCCAAGCTGAATCTTTTTTTCACAGACGATAGATTTTCGTTTAAATCTAACTCGAAGTGCCATTTTTTTTTACCGTAGGCCGTCACGTCTTCGCATTTTGGGGTATTCTAAAACTTAGTAAAACTAAAAGTTTTTATCCACTTTCGACAGCGAAAAATAGGCAATATAAAATGTGGCTTTAGCTACGGGATCGCGGTGAAAATAAACTACCGTACCCTAAGTATAATTATAAATACTAAAATAAACTATCTATACTCCTTGATTGTACCGCCGCTACCGGACGGTAGCTTACCCTACGATCGGAATATATCGACTGTCGGAGGGTAACAGCCGTTAACAACAGTGTGTAACCATTCTTTTTGGTGTGGAAATGAGCAATGATCATCATCCGACTAAATACTTTGCCGTGCCAAAAAGTAAATAGCAGATAAACGTAATTTCAGAAGAATCCGTTTGACACGCATAGCATTATTCGATCGCCATTTTTCGCTTTTGTTTGTCCGAGGTCGGTCATGAGCTGGAGGTGTGGCGGAATTCCGGCAAGCTGATTGGTCGATTCGCTCGTGAGGGGCGGAGTCTGCGTAGGGTCAATTGCCAAGGCTTATCAGTGGGAGGGGTGAGTCTGGAAAGGGGTGTGGCTTACCTTCCTACTCTGTTGAATAAGTTGCCAAGGCTTATCAGTGGAAGGGGTGAGTCTGGAAAGGGGTGTGGCTTACCTTCCTACTCTGTTGAATAAGTTGCCAAGGCTTATCAGTGGGAGGGGTTAATCTGGAAAGGGGTGTGGCTTACCTTCCTACTCTGTTGAATAAGTTGCCAAGGCTTATCAGTGGAAGGGGTGGGTCTGGAATGGGGTGTGGCTTACCTTCCTACTCTGTTGAATAAGTTGCCAAGGCTTATCAGTGGGAGGGGTGAGTCTGGAAAGGGGTGTGGCTTACCTTCCTACTCTGTTGTATAAGTTGTCAAGGCTTATCAGTGGGAGGGGTTAGTCTGGAAAGGGGTGTGGCTTACCTTCCTACTCTGTTGAATAAGTTGTCAAGGCTTATCAGTGGGAGGGGTGAGTCTGGAAAGGGGTGTGGCTTACCTTCCTACTCTGTTGAATAAGTTGCCAAGGCTTATCAGTGCGAGGGGTTAGTCTGGAAAGGGGTGTGGCTTACCTTCCTACTCTGTTGAATAAGTTGCCAAGGCTTATCAGTGGGAGGGGTGGGTCTGGAAAGGGTGTGGCTTACCTTCCTACTCTGTTGAATAAGTTGCCAAGGCTTATCAGTGGGAGGGGTGAGTCTGGAAAGGGGTGTGGCTTACCTTCCTACTCTGTTGAATAAGTTGCCAAGGCTTATCAGTGGGAGGGGTGAGTCTGGAAAGGGGTGTGGCTTACCTTCCTACTCTGTTGAATAAGTTGCCAAGGCTTATCAGTGGGAGCCAGCTCCTTCTCGGTCACTCCTTTATCAAGAAGTACTTCTATAAGGCTGTACTTGGCAGGGCAGGTACTCTGCAATTAAATACATAGTACACATGACAATCTATTGTTGATTTATGATCACTAAAACACACGGGCACAGGGAAAATCTTCTTGATTGAATCAGGCTTAACGTCGTACCCAACAGCTAAGGTTATATGGCGACCAAAGTACCTAACAATCAAAAGATCACCCTTCCCACCCACATCTAAGTTTGGACATAAGGTTCCACAAACCATCAAATTTCAGGAAGGCTAATGTATTTGGCATACTTAATGTTCCTCCTTGCTGGGTCAGCATACATGGCTAAAGCCTAGCCACAATGATCCAGCCTGAAGGTGACAAACCGCTGTAGTAAGAAACCCTCGACAAGTACTCTTAGTTTTTTTTCTCTTGGTTATGTGAAATGTGAGGTGACATAGCTAAATTGTGTCTTTATAAAATAACTGGCAAATTTACTATTTTGGTTGTATGTTTGGTGTTTTAAACAGCACTCAAATTTAGTATTTTTCAACTCACAAGGCAACTTTGCAACAGTTATTAGGGGGAGGAAAAGGAATGAGTGAGTGAGTGATTTGGGTTTTACGTCCTGTTCAATAGTATTTCAGTCATATGAAGACGTCGTCTTCTTGTGGCAGGGCAGATTTCCACTGCTCTTTTATTTGGTGCTGCCTCACCGAGACGACTTGACAAAGACACCCAGCCAGCGGCATCACCCAGTCACATTGTACTGACACTGGGTCAACCAGTCGCTGCTCTAACTCCTATTGCTGAGTGCCAGGCGAAGCAGCAAAAGCTACCACTGTTAGTCTTTTGGTCTGACTCGACCCGGGCTTGAACCCGGATCTCCCAGGCCTGAAGCGTACACTCTACCGACTGAGCTATGGGGGCTGGTTGGGAGGAAAAGGAGGAAAACCATACATGCCCAGAACAAAACCTTGATATTTAACTCGTACAGGACAAACCCAGAAAACATGAAATAGACACTCACCTCAAATCCATATTTCTGTAATGCTATTTCAATGACTTCCTCAGCCGTCGTTTCTTTAGTCACCGGGATAAGTTTATACGCTACGCCTGATCGACTGAAAACAAACAAAAACATTGCAAATGTTACAAACAATGTGCCTTCTAATTTTCCTTTATCTTTTATCAGTTAATATTTTTGCAATATTTGTTTTAGGAAAATCAACCTACCATCTTTTATCTAAGGACATTTAAGTGTATTTTTTCTATTTAGCAGAAGTCTCATAAAAAATGATATATGATAATATCTGGCTGCATATATATAACTATGAAACCTTTCAATGGCATTTAGAAGTTGAAATGTTGCAATAAGGTGAAGAATTACTTATGGCTAACAACTTCTTGGTTTATTGGGTGATAATGTTTCAATGTAGTTCTTACATCTTTATCAAAGTCAATGACTATTAACTTTAACTATGCATTATGCAGTAAAAGCTATGCAGCACCCAAAGAGATCGTTCGTTGTTCAGGGTTTAGACCTTTAACTGAAGATGATTTTTGACTTGTATGTGATCGATGTTTTATGCTGCATTTAAAACAATTTAACTTCTTAGGCAGCATTGCAAAGGCTTGGCGTGAGAAGAAACTGGAGTCTATGCCCAGAGGAAACTGACCTTAAACGGGTACATGACAAACATTCTACAGAGGGAGATCAAGAGATTGATTGTTTGGTGTTTTACGCCGCGCTTGAGATTATTTCACTTATATGGCGGCGTTGCCAGTTTTAAGGAAAACCCACGACCTTACGCTGGAGATCCCAGGAGATCAAGAGAAAAGAAAACACTCCACATTGTTCTTTGGATTTTGGACTGGATGGGATTCAAACCCCAATCCCATCGATAGAAGGCCAGTGTCGTACTAAGATAAGGTGAAGAATTACTTAAAGTTAATAGTCATTGACTTTGATAACGATGTGAGAACTACATCGAAACGTCGTCACCCAATAAACCAAGAAGTTGTTACCCGTAAGTAATTCTTCACCTAATTGTAACCTTTCAACTTCTAAATGCCATTGAAAGATTCATACTAAGATATAGGGAGCGCAAGTCTCATAAGAATCATTACGAGATTTTGTGATATCCGGTGACAGATGACGCCATTTAGAACGTTTTTGATGACGTATTTTGTTCCAT
Source organism: Lepidochitona cinerea (assembly GCA_963971465.1). Lineage (NCBI taxonomy): Eukaryota > Metazoa > Mollusca > Polyplacophora > Chitonida > Tonicellidae > Lepidochitona > Lepidochitona cinerea. The sequence goes on from OZ020565.1 coordinate 1,124,283, forward strand.
AACGTCAGATTTAACCGTCATGTTGGAACGAAAAACACTCAGTCATTTGCGCAATGCAGTGCCGGTGACAGGAAATATGTGGAATTCACACGTGACTTGCGCTCCTTATTATCGCTGTAACGGCGCGGCCAAGGAAATGCGACCGCACCAAACTTTACGCATAAACAGAAAACGGACTGACCTGATTTCTCCGGGATACACCTTTATATATCCACCATCTGGATCACGCTCCTTGTAGCGTAAAAAGATGGAGGGGCGTTTACCGTCGGGTGTTTTAAGCTGATTCCTGATCGGGCTGGTCTCCTCTAATTCTACCTCTCCTGTAGCACAAGCTATTCATAAATTAAAACATTGTCACAACATTCACAGCCACTAAACAACATATATCAACACACAGAATCTTAATGGAGATAGATTAAAGCATGGAATTTGTATTGGGATTGATTGATTGATTGATTGTTTGGTGTTTTACGCCGCGCTCAAGATTATATCACTTATATCGCGGCGTTGTCAGTTTTATTGTAAGAGGAAACCGGGCTCTATGCCCGGAGGAAACCCACGACCTTCCGTTGGTAACTGGCAACCATCCCTTATAGGTCGTTTGAGTGAAAACCCAGTCAGAAAATTTTCCAATTGTTTGGACTGAGTGGGAATCAAACCCGCGACCCATTGGTGGAAGGCTGTTCAGATTGAGCGTCCAAAGCTTTACCTACTGAGCCACGGAGGCCCCCGACAGGGTGAAGGTAAAAAAGGTTGTAAAATAAAAATTGAGTCCCTCATGACAGTTTTTGTAAGCTAAGTTGATATAATTATTACTGGCAAATATCATTAGCTTCCGTATTTCTTAAGCTGCTCCAGTGATTGTATAAAAGGGGTTATTAATGCAGAAATTGTTGGGATTATTCTTATATTAAAAAGAGATAGTCTTTGCGCTTTTCCTTAAGTGACAAACTTATGGCAGAAAATTACAACAATCACTTATATCAAAATTAAACTATCAAAATTAAACTTTTAATTTTAACTCTTTGATGACAAACGAGTGTATCATGAAGTATCAATTACAGTACATGCAACATAAATACAATTAATAAGTCCATAAAAGGGAGAGAACCTACCAAACTCAGAGGCCTCTGAAATGTAATAATTCTTTGGGTCATCTGATATATGGAATGTTTTCAGTGCTGCCTCCTGTTCAAGGGGAGATAACAAAGACAATCACAAAAACATTCCAGCTAAATTTATTTCCCTTTTCTTACAAAATCATACCAGTGGCACCAAGTCCAGTTATATCATTAACCTCTGGCTAATACCTGACCCGGTTTTAACGCCAATTTTAAGCTGCTTAATAATTCCTTATCATTACAGAATTTGCAACGTTTTTTATTAGTTTGTTGACAAGCTTCTAGGAAACTTAACTTTAAGGACTGTGGCCTTCTCTGGCAGTTTGTATATCATATGATAGCTGTCGCCATTGCCAATTGTACAGACCACCAATCATTGTAGAATTTGGGGTTTTTGGGAGATCACAGAATAAAATTCAAATAGCTTGATGTGACATTGAAATGAGAACGAGGAAATCTCACGGTCGCTGTCCCTTAGTTTTCTATAGCAGGTCACATTCATTCACATTGTAGACAAAACACTAATTGTTCGATATAACTATATCCTTCGTGCTAAACTGCACCAATTTCTCCATTGTCCATAACGTTTCCATATTACACGAGCCTACATTAGTGGGTAAAGTTAGACTGATTGTTTGGTGTTTTGCGCCGCACTCAAGATTATTTCAGGTAAAGTTAGAGACTCTGCTGAGTCACAGATCAACATCAATTGGAATTTCTTATATAAAAACTCCTTCAGTTTAGGTGAGTTTTAGCTATTTAATTAATCCGACGCCAGGAGTTTACATTCAACAGACACTTGTTGAGGACGCATTTTTCATATTTGACGCCAGGAATTTACATTCCACGCACTCTCGTTACCTTGAGGCCCCCTTTTTTTTACTGCAAGTTTTCAAAGTGATTTTAGCACATGCATATAAACTTCAGAAATAACCTAAATTAATTTATTTATGATCACTAAAACACACGGGCACAGGGAAAATCTTCTTGTCTAAAATAACCACGGAGACAAGTTTCTAATTGTGTTAAAAAGAGGTACACCATTTAGACCTTTATACCCCATCATAAATTGTCGTAATAAAGTAAACCTATGATATTTCATTAGGTTGACGACTGACAGGGGCTTGCTCTTGGTAATTTTTATGGAAGGTTTTGTAGAAATAAACTGACCAAAATGGCTTGAGCGGGTGCAGTTTTGGACACTGAGATGGTTCTGTACATCCGTCGCTTCATCGACGAGTTCCCATCAAACACACGAATAATTTCAGCTGAAAAACAAAAATTGAACTCCTGTAAGCAAATGATCTGGGGGCTGTTTCTCGACACCGACGTAACTTCATGGCAACATATACCTTCAACATTACGTTACAACCAGGCGCAAAGTTACGACGGGCGTAAGTTGTGTTGAGAAACAGCCCCCTGGCGCCAGTTTCACAAAGCGATCTTAGCTTAAGATGATCTTAATCACCAATGGCAACGTATACCTTTAGCATTGGTTGCCATGGTAGTTAAGTTCACACTTAGCTAAGATCGCTTTGCGAAACTAAGACCAGGGGCAGTCAGCATAAAGGTGTATTAAGCTTAAAGTTGAGCATGAGCTGCCAAAATGTTGATATTTTGACGTTGAAACAAAATGTTGAAATTATCCGTTATTTTTCTCAAGACGTATAATTCAGAAGCTTTTTAGAGCTTCAAGTCTTGAGAATGTACGATAAAGTATTGTTTTGAACTAGCTTTGGCTTAGAATGAATGAATGGTCGTCCCGGTTATTTAAATTTTGTTTACTTTTCGAACACTATTCCAGTTCGTATAGGCCACATACTGTGTGGATTTTCCTCATTCCAACGCCAATCATTTAGTTTCGCAATGGCCTTCAAAGCCTCTAACTGTCGTGACGATCAGAAATTATGAAAAAAAATGTGAATGTCTGCAGCTCATGCCACTTTAAGCTTAAGTCAGACTTATCTAGGCAACGTCACAATTAATTTCCTTTGTTATTTAAGCCTGACTTAAACTTAATACAGCTTTGTGCAACCGGCAACTGGTGTCAAATAGTTGAAATTAGATACTACGTGAAGCACGAACTGTCCCAAAGGCTATTCAACTTTCCAGGTATAAAAGTCCCATCTTTAAGGCTTAAATCATCCTGATTCAGACCAAATTACAGAAAAATTCATTTTTACCTTGAACATATATGAACTGGAAAATTCATACTCGAATATTTGACATTTTAATGTACACAGATTGATTGATTAATGTTTTACGGCACACTCAAGATTATTTCGCTTGTTTGGCGGCTTAGCTAGGTTTAGTGGGGGAGGAAAGGCTGCTCTTTGCCCGAAGGCTGCTCCTTGACCTTCGGTTGTCTACCTGAAATTCCAACATTTTTCAGACCCAACCTCAGGAATCCAGGAAATTCAAGGTCTTGAAGTCACTTTCAAAATCCAGAGTTTTCCAAGCCTAGTATGAATTCCACAAGACAAGATGAAATTATCTTGTAGCCTCTTGGGTAACCTCATACAAAATTTCTTTGATAAAGCTTAAAGTGGCATGAGCTGCCAAAATTCACATTTCTTCATAATTTCTGATCGTGATGATAGTAAGAGGCTTTGAAGGTCATCGAAAATAAAGGTTTGGCGTTGGAATGAAGTAAATCCATAAAGTCTACGGCCTATATGAACCGAAATAGTGTCCGAAAATTAAACAAAATTTAAATAACTGGGACGACCATTCATTCATTGTAAGCCATTGTTCAAAACAATACTTTATCGTTCATTCTCGAGACTGGAAGCACTAAAAAGCTTCTGAATAGCCAATAATTTCAACGTTCTGTTTTATCGTCAAAATATCAACATTTTGGCAGCTCATGCCACTTGAAACGGTTTAGCAAGATTAAGATCATTTTTCATCTTACCGTCAGCATCCTTTTCTTTGCCATCCTTACTATCCTTTTCTCTCGGAGATCGTCTTTCTCTCTCGTCCTCCTCGTTCCTTGATTCGCCACTTGACGACCATTCTTCAGAAACTGTACGAGCTGCAACAACAACAACAACAGCAATCCAGTGTTAACATAATCAACTTTTCCTATATTATGGAGTGCAAATCCCGTAGGAATTATACAAATTTCCTGTCACCGCGGTGCATTGCACACATAGCTGAGCGTTTTTTTGGTAGTCATGACGTTAACATCGAATGTCATGGGGCAAAATACGTCAAATTAAACGTCACCAAAAACTTCTAAATAGCGCCATCTGTCACAGAATATCCTGAAATCTCTATGAATTTTTACGAAACTTGCGATGTAAGGGTAATGCAATTTTAATAATTAGGAGTCCCATTAGGGGACGTAATAACATATATTTTACACCCTGAAAATAGTAACAATGTCCGTGGATTCATGTTCAAGACGGACATAAGTTCTCCACCAAGACCAGATAGATGTACGCCACTACTCTCTCAGAGGACGTCAAATATAGGCCATAGGATTCCACAGTAACGACAGTCTGCTGTTACTATGGTTCTAGAACCACAGAAATGAAAATCTGTTAGCCATTATGATTGATTGATTGATTGTTTGGTGTTTTACGCCGCGCTCAAGATTATTTCACTTATATAGCGGCGTTGCCAGTTTTATTGTGGGAGGAAACTGGGCTCTATGCCTGGAGGAAACCCACGACCTTCCGTTGGTAACTGGCAACCATCCCACATAGGTCGTTCGAGTGAAAACCCAGTCAGAAAATTGTCCAGTATTTGGACTAAATGGGATTCGAACCTGCGACCCATTGGTGGAATAGCCATTAAGAAAGCCAGTACGAGGTACGATGTATAACGAAACCGATAAAAATTCACAGATTGTCAGAGACTTTCATGGGTATAAAATTACTGTACATTAAGTGTGGCAAATGGGGCAACACCTAAACATCGATACCGGTTGGTTTCCAGGGCCTAGTTTTACAAAGCGCTCTTAGCTAAGTGTGATCTTAACTACCATGGCAACCAATGCTAAAGGTAATTAAGATTACCTTAAAAGCTAAGATCTCTGCATTTCAATAAACGTAGCAAATACAATGTTTCTGACCAACACTGAATTTATCTGGTCTGCCCATACAGCAGGAAATTTCTAAAAGGCAATAAGTTGTTGTTCAACTGATTCGTTGTAATTGTGACAAGAACATGAATTTCGAAAATCCGAAGAAAAAAAAAGTTAATGAGGTAAAGAACATGTACTGTGTAAAAATCGAGATTTATGGGTAACTACAAAATTCAAGGCATTCTTTTGTTTCTCTCTACGACCTCTATACGCTGTTAACATCAGATGTACATTATCATTGTTTTGTCAACGCCTGGTCATAATTGATTGAAATGTCGACGAAAGCAATCAAATGTCAAGTATGACGTGAAGTACAAATATATTTCCGATTGGTTACAAAAAATATGCATATTTTCAATTGCCTTTTCTATGATGCACTGGGATCTTTTGGGAGGCTCTTTTTGTTTCAACATTATGTTTTTTAAATACTAATTTAGTCAACATACAGTCACAAATCAATGTCAGATGTTCAGAAAGAAATTGACATTTATCCTTTAATATTTATGAACACTAAAACACACGGGCCTAGGGAAAATCTTCTTGTCTAAAATAATCACGGAGACAAGTTTCTAATTGTGTAAATAAATACACTGTAACAGAATTATATAATAAAATTATGAAATTGGACATGAAAATTACAAATACATGGTCACATAATTATACAATAAAATTATGACTTAGGATATGAAAATTACAAATACATGGTCACTCGAGTATGAATATGACACTCAGTTTAGAAAACGAGGGTTGTTTAGGGCTTCACTGCCGAGGTAGAATTGAGAAACCAGGCTATATGAAGCGTTGTGAGTCGGAGTGAGTCATTAGCCAATTGCACAGGGGCAAGATTAGAGGAGTTCGAAGGGTAACCATTAAGCCTGTTGTTATTTTCCCAATATTATTGATCTGACGTGCGTAGTTATACAGACGTTGTTGTTGTAAGGATTAAGCCTCACATGGCCAGTTGATCAGCTAATTTCTACCAATATTATTGTAAACTGGGATGCCAGCTTTTAGTGTATTTGTTCAGATCAAGACTTTTCTATCTTCAATATGATAGAGATGTGAATCAGGGTGGAGGCTGATGGGATCCAAAAGATTCGTTTATATGTCTAAAGGCTGCCACTTATTTCAAGGAATTCATAAAACATTCTGACATTTTGACTTGTCAATAATATCCCCCGCTTTCATTTTGGTATTTTCGTTTTGTCTTGACACCCCCCCCCCCCCCCTAAATAATTTATCATAGGTAAGGGTTTGAAAGAAGTACCAATTTGAGCCATTTGCCCGTCAAACTTGATTTCTACAAAGGAAGCATTGACCTCAAACATCAAATTAATTTCAATTTAGATCAACAGATTAGTTTAGAAAGCATAAGTTAAAAATAAATAATACTAAGAATAACAAGTTATACAGTCAAAATATCCTGACACATATTCACCCCTCGACTGATAAGTGGACAAGACTACATGACCTTTAAACTTATACTTAGATGAAAATATGTTGGACTAAACTATTCTTATGGTAGGGGTGTTTTAATAAAGAAGATATTCTTACCTGGAACAGCTGTACCCACAAGGTGGAAGAAAAAAGAAAAGAAAAATACCACATCAGATGAGCAAAAACAAGATTGATTGATTGATTGTTTGGTGTTTTACGCCTCACTCAAGATTATTTCACTTAAATGGCGGCGTTGGCAGTTTTATTGTGGGAGGAAACCGGGCTCTATGTCCGGAGGAAACCCACAACCTTCCGTTGGTAACTGGCAACCATCCCAGCAAAAACAAGAAAGATAAAGGCAGTGCCTTTCAAGGCATCAAACTTTGGCCACCAAAATTGAACAATTCCACAGTTTTCCTGCTTCAATTTTAATATTGCAGCATCTAAATTGGGAAGCATTTTCTATAAGGACGGTAGACACTGAATTGGGAAGCATTTTCTACAAGGACGGTAGACACTGAATTGGGAAGCATTTTCTACAAGGAGGATAGACACTGAATTGGGAAGCATTTTCTACAAGGACGGTAGACACTGAATTGGGAAGCATTTTCTACAAGGAGGGGGGACACTGAATTGGGAAGCATTTTCTACAAGGAGGGGGGACACTGAATTGGGAAGTATTTTCTACAAGGAGAGTGGACACTGGATTGGGAAGCATTTTCTACAAGGAGGGTGACACTGAATTGGGAAGCATTTTCTACAAGGAGGGTGGATACTGAATTGGGAAGCATTTTCTACAAGGAGGGTGGACACTGAATTGGGAAGCATTTTCTACAAGGAGGGTGGACACTGAATTGGGAAGCATTTTCTACAAGGAGGGTAGACACTGAATTGGGAAGCATTTTCTACAAGGAGGGGGGACACTGAATTGGAAAGCATTTTCTACAAGGAGAGTAGACACTGAATTGGGAAGCATTTTCTACAAGGAGGGGGGACACTGAATTGGAAAGCATTTTCTACAAGGAGGGTGACACTGAATTGGGAAGCATTTTCTACAAGGGGAGTGGACACTGAATTGGGAAGCATTTTCTACAAGGAGAGTAGACACTGAATTGGGAAGCATTTTCTACAAGGAGGGTGACACTGAATTGGGAAGCATTTTCTACAAGGAGGGTGACACTGAATTGGGAAGCATTTTCTACAAGGGGAGTGGACACTGAATTGGGAAGCATTTTCTACAAGGAGAGTAGACACTGAATTGGGAAGCATTTTCTACAAGGAGGGTAGACACTGAATTGGGAAGCATTTTCTACAAGGAGAGGGACACTGAATTGGGAAGCATTTTCTACAAGGAGAGTGGACACTGAATTGGGAAGCATTTTCTACAAGGAGGATAGACACTGAATTGGGAAGCATTTTCTACAAGGAGAGTGGACACTGAATTGGGAAGCATTTTCTACAAGGGGAGTGGACACTGAATTGGGAAGCATTTTCTACAAGGAGAGTAGACACTGAATTGGGAAGCATTTTCTACAAGGAGAGTGGACACTGAATTGGGAAGCATTTTCTACAAGGAGGGGGACACTGAATTGGGAAGCATTTTCTACAAGGAGGACGGACACTGAATTGGGAAGCATTTTCTACAAGGAGGGTGGATACTGAATTGGGAAGCATTTTCTACAAGGAGGGGGGACACTGAATTGGGTAGCATTTTCTACAAGGAGAGTGGACACTGAATTGGGTAGCATTTTCTACAAGGAGGGTGGACACTGAATTGGGTAGCATTTTCTACAAGGAGGGTGGACACTGAATTGGGAAGCATTTTCTACAAGGAGAGTGGACACTGAATTGGGAAGCATTTTCTACAAGGAGGATAGACACTGAATTGGGAAGCATTTTCTACAAGGAGGGGGGACACTGAATTGGGAAGCATTTTCTACAAGGAGAGTGGACACTGAATTGGGAAGCATTTTCTACAAGGAGAGTGGACACTGAATTGGGAAGCATTTTCTACAAGGAGGGGGGACACTGAATTGGGAAGCATTTTCTACAAGGAGGGTGGACACTGAATTGGGAAGCATTTTCTACAAGGGTGACACTGAATTGGGAAGCATTTTCTACAAGGAGAGTGGACACTGAATTGGGTAGCATTTTCTACAAGGAGAGTGGACACTGAATTGGGAAGCATTTTCTACAAGAGTGACACTGAATTGGGAAGCATTTTCTACAAGGAGAGTGGACACTGAATTGGGAAGCATTTTCTACAAGGAGGGTGGACACTGAATTGGGAAGCATTTTCTACAAGGAGGGGGGACACTGAATTGGGAAGCATTTTCTACAAGGAGGGTGGACACTGAATTGGGAAGCATTTTCTACAAGGAGGGTGGACACTGAATTGGGAAGCATTTTCTACAAGGAGGGGGGACACTGAATTGGGAAGCATTTTCTACAAGGAGGGTAGACACTGAATTGGGAAGCATTTTCTACAAGGAGGTGGACACTGAATTGGGAGGTATTTTCTACAAGGAGGGGGGACACTGAATTGGGAAGCATTTTCTACAAGGAGGGGGGACACTGAATTGGGAGGCATTTTCTACAAGGAGGGGGGACACTGAATTGGGAAGCATTTTCTACAAGGAGGGTGGACACTGAATTGGGAAGCATTTTCTACAAGGAGAGGGACACTGAATTGGGAAGCATTTTCTACAAGGAGGATAGACACTGAATTGGGAAGCATTTTCTACAAGGAGGGGGGACACTGAATTGGGAAGCATTTTCTACAAGGAGGATAGACACTGAATTGGGAAGCATTTTCTACAAGGAGAGGGACACTGAATTGGGAAGCATTTTCTACAAGGAGGATAGACACTGAATTGGGAAGCATTTTCTACAAGGAGGGTGGACACTGAATTGGGAAGCATTTTCTACAAGGAGGGTGGACACTGAATTGGGAAGCATTTTCTACAAGGAGGGTAGACACTGAATTGGGAAGCATTTTCTACAAGGAGGGTAGACTAGTAAAAGTGATTAACAATATCAATTCACTTTGCATATCTACTACCCTATATTAATAAGTAGGTCGACGCCGAACAGTGAAAGTGATTCTCTATTATTTCACTGCCATACTTTCATTATCAAGTGAACACAAGCCAGATAATTTCGCGAACATTGAGAAACATCAAATCGTTTCCGTAGATTAGAATGCTGGTAACCAACAGATACCGATGCTAGTAGAATATATTTCACACTATATACAGGCCTGTCATCATGGGTAACAGATTTTCAGTTCAATATTTTTCAGAACAGCGGTAACAACACGCTACCGGAACCGATTGTTACCGTGAAATTCTATGGCCTGCGACGCCCACATTTAATTATATGGGATGCAGAACAATGAAAGTGATCAAAAATTTGAATACATTTTGTTCACTTATTACCCTACATTTTATACAATTAGTTAGTCGACAGCCACATGATTTTAATTTTTATTCTTTTTTAAACCCACTACCTACTAAAGATAATTAGTGCACATGGTTAATGATGATTTGAATTCACTTTTTAACTCTCAACCCAATTCAAATAACTAGTGCACAAGGTTAACAATTTTAATTCACTTTTTAACTCACTACCCACTACAGACAATTACGGTAAGAATTCCGCTAATTCAAGGTCGACCAATGTGAAGATAACAAATTATTAGACTGTTTTCTGCCATGTTTGGTCTAAAACAACAACAATAGCGATTGCTCGATAGGATTATCGGTCGCTCCATGCAGGAGGTAAGACACCCAACGAAAAGTCTCAAACTTTTAGAGCGCTTTTCGTAATGTTTTGAGTACTTGAATTAGCGTAATTTTTACAGTACTACCCTACATTTTATATAATTAGTCGACAGCCACATGATTTTAATTCTTATTCTTTTTTTAACTCACTACCTACTACAGATAATAAGTCCACATGGTTAACGATGATTTGAATTCACTTTTGAACTCACTACCCACTACAGGGTCCTGTTTCACAAAGCGGCGTAGCGTAAGTTTTCACGTAACTGCCATAGCAACCCATACTGTAGAGATACGTTAGTATGAAAGTTACACAAAAAAGACATCAACACCGCTTTGTGAAACAGGCTCCAGATAATTAGTGCACATGGTTAACGATGATTGTAATTAACTTTGAATACTCACTGCCTTTCATGTTGATTCCTAGCATGACCTCCGTACTGATGTCCATACGAGGAATGGTTAAACAAGATGGGGGAAGCAAAATCTCTCTCAAGCTGCCAAAATTGCATTCGGCCGGCAAGGACTTGTAGCAATTTGCATGTGCCTACAAATAAAACAAGTTGGATTTTTTTATGTTTTTACGCACTCCAGATTGTATTCTCGTTATTTTGGGATTACACTTTCTTGAAAATATGGCAGAAATTCCTCTACCGATTTTTGGGTGACGCCCGAAACGGGAATCGAACCCCTCCAGATTGTTTCCTTTAAATTGAATAGTTTCAAGCTGGATAACCAAGACTACAGCAATAATTAAGTCCTAATATACCCTTCCATATATTTTGACTGAGTGGAAACGAATACATTTGATTGATTGATTTTAATGGGTGAGGAAACCGGGCTGTTTGCCTAGATGAAACCCCAGCCCTTCAGAAGGTACCTTGCAACTCTTCAACATACGTCGATCAAGTTAAAAAACCTTTCAGAATTTTTTTTATTTGGTCTCAGTTGGATTCAATCCATATAAAAATGTAATTGGTTCATACATTCCTTGAAAATAATGCATGAGTGTAATTATTTAATTGAGGAGGCCGGTTGGCTGAATGGATAAGACAGCCGGCATTTAGTGCTGGCGATAGGTGCCACACTCTGGGACCAGGGTTCGATTCCCGTTTCGGGCATCACCCAAAATCGGTAGAGGAATTTCTACCATATTTTTAAGAAAGTGTAATCCCAAAATAACGAGAATACTGAAAATAATGCAGTTTCTGATTGGTTCATGTTTTAAACAACACATTTGGTGTTGTGACAGATTTAATGCCAGAGGAAACTGGGCTCTATACCAAGAGGACACCTCTAACCTTCTGTGGAAACATGGCAACCATTCAAATTGTTCTATGGGGACCTCAGAAATTTTTAATTTCATGAAGTTCTTCAAAATTTTTAATTTTCTATCTCAAAAATTTTTAATCTTCTTGAAAAAAGAAGTTTCCAAATTATTCAATACTCTAAAACTGCCGATCCTTTTAGATTGATTGATTGATTGATTGATTGGTGTTTTACGCCGCACTCCAGATTCCGATCCTTTTAGAGAGTTTGTTTGATGAGATAACTTACCGTGACCCCACACCATTCACATCTCATGCCAGCCAGACACTCCGAGGACCAGCAGGTTTTCTTACAAGTCACACATTTAGAGTTGGCTGGTAGATTTCCCTCCCTCCAGTGATGGTAGTGTACCACTGACCTCTGTTACAATTGGAAACAAATAGCACATCAGTTATAATCATTTCAATTATTTATTAAAATAATATTTAAGAAACAATTGAGAGTTTTGGGGATCACAAAACAGTGATTTCAAAAATAGTTCTTGACACATCGTTTAAAAAAATTTGGCCAGATGGAATCAAAACTTATGGAGCGGAAGGGAAAGTGTATGACGGGAAGCCTGAGATGATACAACTCACTTTTCAAGCCGGGTGTAAAAAAAATACAGACTATCTAAAAAAAAAATTCTCTAGATTATAGAAAATTTATGTTTTAAACAGCAAAACAGATCTGAAATTGTACGATGAATGAACATTCGCCTCTGTTTTTCTTACCAGTATCTTGGATTGTACAGGTCATGAACTGTATTGATTTTCTGATGACCCCTTTTTGTCGCAAAAATTGGAACTCATGCAAAAAAGAGCAAATTTTGGCATCTGATGCTATTTTAAGAATGTTGTTATACAAGAGACACGACTTACCAAATCTCTGTGAGGCACATATGTAGCCCATTCCTTACAATATAAACAGGTTATTATACAAGAGACACGACTTACCAAATCTCTGTGAGGCACATATGTAGCACATTCCTTACAATATAAACACGTTATTATACAAGAGACACGACTTACCAAATCTCTGTGAGGCACATATGTAGCACATTCCGTACAATATAAACATGTTATAATACAAGAGACACGACTTACCAAATCTCTGTGAGGCACATATGTAGCACATTCCTTACAATATAAACACGTTATTATACAAGAGACACGACTTACCAAATCTCTGTGAGGCACATATGTAGCACATTCCTTACAATATAAACACGTTATTATACAAGAGACACAACTTACCAAATCTCTGTGAGGCACATATGTAGCACATTCCTTACAATATAAACATGTTATTATACAAGAGACACAACTTACCAAATCTCTGTGAGGCACATATGTAGCACATTCCTTACAATATAAACACGTTATTATACAAGAGACACAACTTACCAAATCTCTGTGAGGCACATATGTAGCACATTCCTTACAATATAAACACGTTATTATAGAAGAGACACGACTTACCAAACCTCTGTGAGGCACATATGTAGAACATTCCTTACAATATAAACACGTTATTATACAAGAGACACAACTTACCAAATCTCTGTGAGGCACATATGTAGCACATTCCTTACAATATAAACAGGTTATTATACAAGAGACACAACTTACCAAATCTCTGTGAGGCACATATGTAGCACATTACTTACAATATAAACACGTTATTATACAAGAGACACAACTTACCAAATCTCTGTGAGGCACATATGTAGCACATTCCTTACAATATAAACACGTTATTATACAAGAGACACGACTTACCAAACCTCTCTGAGGCACATATGTAGCACATTCCTTACAATATAAACACGTTATTATACAAGAGACACGACTTACCAAATCTCTGTGAGGCACATATGTAGCACATTACTTACAATATAAACACGTTATTGTACAAGAGACACGACTTACCAAATCTCTGTGAGGCACATATGTAGTACATTCCTTACAATATAAACACGTTATTATACAAGAGACACGACTTACCAAATCTCGGTGAGGCACATATGTAGCACATTCCTTACAATATAAACACGTTATTATACAAGAGACACGACTTACCAAATCTCTGTGAGGCACATATGTAGCACATTCCGTACAATATAAACATGTTATAATACAAGAGACACGACTTACCAAATCTCTGTGAGGCACATATGTAGCACATTCCTTACAATATAAACACGTTATTATACAAGAGACACGACTTACCAAATCTCTGTGAGGCACATATGTAGCACATTACTTACAATATAAACAGGTTATTATACAAGAGACACGACTTACCAAATCTCTGTGAGGCACATATGTAGCACATTCCTTACAATATAAACACGTTATTATACAAGAGACACAACTTACCAAATCTCTCTGAGGCACATATGTAGCACATTCCTTACAATATAAACAGGTTATTATACAAGAGACACAACTTACCAAATCTCTGTGAGGCACATATGTAGCACATTCCTTACAATATAAACACGTTATTATACAAGAGACACGACTTACCAAATCTCTCTGAGGCACATATGTAGCACATTCCTTACAATATAAACAGGTTATTATACAAGAGACACGACTTACCAAATCTCTCTGAGGCACATATGTAGCACATTCCTTACAATATAAACAGGTTATTATACAAGAGACACAACTTACCAAATCTCTCTGAGGCACATATGTAGCACATTCCTTACAATATAAACAGGTTATTATACAAGAGACACAACTTACCAAATCTCTCTGAGGCACATATGTAGCACATTCCTTACAATATAAACAGGTTATTATACAAGAGACACAACTTACCAAATCTCTCTGAGGCACATATGTAGCACATTCCTTACAATATAAACACGTTATTATACAAGAGACACGACTTACCAAATCTCTCTGAGGCACATATGTAGCACATTCCTTACAATATAAACAGGTTATTATACAAGAGACACGACTTACCAAATCTCTGTGAGGCACATATGTAGCACATTCCTTACAATATAAACACGTTATTATACAAGAGACACGACTTACCAAATCTCTCTGAGGCACATATGTAGCACATTCCTTACAATATAAACAGGTTATTATACAAGAGACACGACTTACCAAATCTCTCTGAGGCACATATGTAGCACATTCCTTACAATATAAACAGGTTATTATACAAGAGACACGACTTACCAAATCTCTCTGAGGCACATATGTAGCACATTCCTTACAATAAAAACAGGTTATTATACAAGAGACACAACTTACCAAATCTCTCTGAGGCACATATGTAGCACATTCCTTACAATATAAACACGTTATTATACAAGAGACACGACTTACCAAATCTCTCTGAGGCACATATGTAGCACATTCCTTACAATATAAACAGGTTATTATACAAGAGACACGACTTACCAAATCTCTGTGAGGCACATATGTAGCACATTCCTTACAATATAAACACGTTATTATACAAGAGACACAACTTACCAAATCACTGTGAGGCACATATGTAGTACATTCCTTACAATATAAACACGTTATTATACAAGAGACACGACTTACCAAATCTCTGTGAGGCACATATGTAGCACATTCCTTACAATATAAACACGTTATTATACAAGAGACACGACTTACCAAATCTCTGTGAGGCACATATGTAGCACATTCCTTACAATATAAACACGTTATTATACAAGAGACACAACTTACCAAATCTCTGTGAGGCACATATGTAGCACATTCCTTACAATCACTCACAACAAAGTCCTGACACTCCACATGTGCATAATATTCACAAACTGAAAGGAAACAATGATTCAATTTTAGACAACTTTAGAAAGATATCCAAGAATACAATAAAATGAATTATTGGTTAAACTTTTAACAGTATTCTCGTTATTTTCGGATTACACTTTCTTGAAAAGCATATTTTGGACTAATACGTTGTAACAATGGGAGCAGCCCTGTCTACATCCAGAGCTGCATCAGTAAATCGGACGTCAGTTTCGTCAAAAATTTTAATCTGGTTACGACAAAATGAGGCAAGATAATAAAATCTAGATATGACCACTGGCTTCATGTAGTAAAAAATTAGCTCACATTTCACTTTAAAAATCTAAAACGCATTAAAAAAAATTTTTTTTTGATCTTTAACGCCACTTTTAACATTTCAGGGAAAGTCAAATCCATCCATTTAAGCAGCGAACATTTCAATACTGAAAATGACTACGAGATGCAAACAGTTGAATAGTACATACGAGAAACTGTGCATTTAAAAGAAACTTGGTTAAATAAACATACTTTCACATCATATTGCCCAACAGTTGAATAGTACGAGAAATTGTGCATTTAAAAGAAACTTGGTTAAATAAGCTTACTTTCAGGTCGTATTGCCCAACAGTTGAATAGTACATACGAGAAATTGTGCATTTAAAAGAATATTGGCTAAATAAACTTACTTTCACATCGTATTGCCCAACAGTTGAATAGTACGAGAAATTGTGCATTTAAAAGAAACTTGGTTAAATAAACTTACTTTCAGGTCGTATTGCCCAACAGTTGAATAGTACGAGAAATTGTGCATTTTAAAAGAAACTTGGCTAAATAAACTTACTTTCACATCGTATTGCCCAGCTGTCCTCGAGACGTTTTCGACAAACACTACAGAATTTTCTCTTGAAATGATGGGGTTCCGACCAACAATGAGCCACAGGATTCTGAAACAACAACAACAACACGTGCTTTATCGATTGACAGCTACAGATTTACGGTAAGATCTCCGCTAATTCAAGTACTCTAAAAAATTCAAGGGCCAGAAAAACATTAACAAAAGTACACTTAAAATTCAACTTTTTTCGTTGAGAGTCTTACCTCCTGGAGTGAGCGATCAGATAATCCTATTGAACGATCGCTGTTGTTGTTTTTAAAGACTAAATGTGGCAAATAGCAATGTAATAATTCGTTATTTTTACATCACTGGTCCTTGAATTAGCGGAGATCTTACCGTACCATCACGATTTGGGAATTTATTCACACAAATTGGGTATTCACATCAACACATTGACATAAAGCAGGGATTTACCAAACCCTTAAAACCTGCATCTCTGGCCCTCATTTTTTCACTTGGACCCTCAAAATTGCAATGAGAAGGGTCCGATGGGATGCAAATAAATAGCAAAATATTATACAATAATGTATATTTAAACGCTAATTGGACCCCACCTAATGTATATGAGACCCTACTTTTTATCTGATGGGGGTCCAATGAACCCCAACATTTTGGAAGCCAGGGAAAACAAAGGACATAAGGGATACTAAACGATTAGAATATTATGGTTGTTCAGGTTAGGAATTGACCGCTACGCTAGCATCATGCGACCTTTTAAAACGTGTCCGGACATTTATGACGATATGACATATACAGTAGCATCGCAAATACTACAGTACTCTAGATAGTTTGTTGAGTGAGAATAATTTTGACCATTTATGACAATACTAAGAACTTAATGGGATTTGAAGTCGTAACACATTAATGGTCCATTATGGACGGCATGTGTTAGCGAGACTGAGCCAAAACCCCAAATTACCACAAAACCACAAAATATTTTGCTAAAAATTCCATACATGGGTTTAGTCAGCCACTCGTCAACCATCCAAATGGAAGGGTTGTCTAGAAATAACACCAATTTGGAAGGACCATTTTCAGAATTTATAACATGGGGGCGATTGAAATTTAAAAGCGTTGACACCCTATTCAAGGAAAAGCCCCTGGGGGCGGATATCATCATCATGGGACTTACCTTTATGAGATTGGTAGCAATGCTAGAACAGGCTGATACAACAGTCTTCAGGCACCGATCATGAACCACAAAGTTACAAACTGAAACACAGAAAAAAGTCAACATAATTAATTAAATCAAATAAATATATTCTAGATTCAGACACAGTTTACGATGTATGTAAAAAAATACTATGGCCCATCAAAGTATTACATGTTTTTTCTCGGTGTTGATATTTTTCCATTAAAACAGAATGTAGAAATTAAGACGTTTAGTTCAGAAGCTTTTTACATGTAGTACTACTAGTCTCGAGAATGTACACTACAGTAGTGTTAAGAACTAAATTAGGCTTACAATGAAGGAACATTAGTCCAGGTTATATAAATTTTGTTCACTTTTCAGACACTATTTCAGCTCGTACAGCACACATACTGTAAAGATTTTCCTCATTCCAACTTCAATCATTTAGTTTTTCAACGCATTTCAAAGCCTCTTACGGTCATGACAATCACAATTTATGGAATATGGAAAAAGTTCAAATTTTGGTAGCTCAAGCCACTTACGGGCTACAATAAAGAGAACGGCTGTTTGGAAGACTGGCATATCAAGAAGCAATAACTCAGCATCGATTTATGTAATTGGGAATGCAACTGCCGCACCCCCCCCCCCCCCCCCTCCCTCCCTCCCTCACCCCTTGTCCTCCAAAACCATGATATCATGGAAAGGATTTTTTCAGGTGGAATATCTGCCTCAACATGAGGATTAACACTCTGTGCATACCATATAAAAACATTTAATTAAAGTGGCATGAGCTGCCAAAATTCATACTTCCTTCATAATTTCTGATCGTCCCGACAGTAAGAGGCTTTGAAGGCCAGCGAAAAACTAAAGGATTGGCGTTGGAATGAGGAAAATCCATACAGTAAGTGGCCTGTACGAACCGAAAACGTGTTTGAACAAAACAAAATTTAAATAACCGGGACGACCATTCATTCATTCTAAGCTAAAGTTAGTTCAAAACAATACTTTATCGTACATTCTCGAGACCAGAAGCACTAAAAAGCCTCTGAATTATACGTCTTGGAAAAATAGCCGATAATTTCAACATTCTGTTTCGACCTCAAAATATCAACATTTTGGCAGCTCATGCCCCTTTAAGTAAGGAAATATTCAATTTCTTGCAACTAAGATGCTAAAATTAAATTAAATGAATTACAATAGCTGAGCAATTCAGGTTCAGACCCCAAAATGAAACCCTACACTTTCATCAATATTTTGACATCTGGGGCTTATCTTACAAAGCTGGCGTAAATTTGCGCATAGGCCTACAACATGGACCGGTTGTGTGAAAGGCGCAAGTTACTATAATTTTAACACTGATTTACGTCCGACGTAACTTACGCCAGATTC
The DNA here is from genome assembly GCA_963971465.1 of Lepidochitona cinerea. Classification (NCBI taxonomy): domain Eukaryota; kingdom Metazoa; phylum Mollusca; class Polyplacophora; order Chitonida; family Tonicellidae; genus Lepidochitona; species Lepidochitona cinerea. The sequence continues at coordinate 1,143,231 of OZ020565.1, forward strand.
GCAAGACAAGGCCCAGGCTTCTTGAAACATAAGGAGGGCTGATGCATTTGGCAAGCACTTAATCTTCATTTTTGTTCTGTCAACGAACATGGTTAAACATGGCCAAATGTGCGCCCCACCTGAGGGTCAGTTACTCAGAAAAGGAGCAAAGGGCTGTCCGCTTAAGCATTCAGGGAAACATGGCTTTCTCCATGGAGACCGCATAAGAGAACCCAGCTCATATTAATCACTAGCTAAACACTACAAAAAAATACACAATAATGTTTGCATGAAGAAGGTGAATGATTTTTCTATCTCTGTCAGAGAAAAGTTTCTGCTACAAAAAGCTCCCATCCAAATATCTAGCCAAGAAAATTTCACAAAACTTTCTCAGTGAAAAATAAATAATAAAATATAAAGTCCTTTCCTCCCTCAACAGTCCAGATTTAAGAGACAAAAAAAAAATAAGAGGAAACTGCCTGCAGACTTTCATGTGCTCACTAAATTCTTGATTACAAATAAAAGCAATAGCCATTAAAATTCCAACTGATTTGATATTTCCCACTGTCAGAGAAATGATCTGGCCTGACAATAATGGGATGAACAGCGGAAGATAGAAGGATGGAATTAGTGAACTAACAGACATTGATTGACCCGGAAAAAATTCCGGGCCAGGGTGAGAATCGAACTCACGACTTAGGGTTACCGTCCCACCGCTCTACCAACTGAGCTACCCGGCCCTGTGGGGAACGGCTCGCTTGTTAGATTCTCTTATACATACAGAGCTTAAATCAAGCCCATTAGAATATGTATAATTCAATTTTCATATGTGATGAAGTCAGTGTTTCGTAAGCAAGCTGCAATCAGAAGGATGGTTAACTTAACTCAGAATATTATGCAAGGATGGTTTAATTCTTTTGGTAAAAAGTGATTAAGCTGTCAAAAGACAACCCTTTTACAAGTTGTACTATTGGGATAGATCTGGGTGAGGTTGGGAGTCACCAAGTCTAACATTAATTTTATTGATAAATTGGGAAAGCCAGCCTCCTCAGAATAAAGACGTGACCACAAGCTGGGTGCATAGAGGGATTCTTTTAGCGAGAAATAAAAAAAAACAGCGTCTGTCAAATATGGTGTTTTGCCCCAAATAGAATGTCCCAAGTGACCCATTTTCCTGTTCAATGGTGTCCATTTTACAGTAGTACATTTTTTTAGTAAGACAATATTGATAATTGCGTGATTTTAGTAAGACAATATTGATAATTGCGTGATTTTAGTAAGACAATATTGATAATTGCGTGCTAGAGTACAAAACAAATGCCAATACACTGAATTGTAAGATCAAGTAAGGTCAACGTTCTTTTTGTAGACTGATTGGGGCTATGATCAAGTTCAACAGTTTTGGTTCATACATGGGGACAAAAGTACAAACCAGGCAAAAGATCTCCCTCTACAAGGGACCCCATTTATATCTTAACGTTATTTTAGACAAGAAGATTTTCCCTGTGCCCGTGTGTTTTAGTGTTCATAAATAGATATCTTAAAGTGGCATGAGCTGCCAAAATGTTGATATTTTGACGTTAAAACAGAATGTTGAAATTATTGGCTATTTTTCTCAAGACATATAATTCAGAAGCTTTTTAGTACTTCTAGTCTCGAAAATGTACGATAAAATATTGTTTTGAACTAACTTTGGCTTAGAATGAATGAATGGTCGTCCCTGTTATTTAAATTTTGTTTATTTTTCAAACACGTTTTCGGTTTGTACAGGCCACATACTGTATGGATTTTCCTCATTCCAACATCAATCATTTAGTTTTTCGATGGCCTTCAAAGCCTCTTAATGTCGTGACGATCAGAAATTATGAAAAAAGTGTGAATTTTGGCAGCTCATGCCACTTTAACATCAGGGTCCAAAGACCATCAGCTAAGGCTAATGTACTTGGCATGCTTAATGTTCCTAATTGCTAGGTCAGCAAACATGGCTATAGCAAAGACAAAATGCCCCCAGAGTTGGGGAAGGGGGGTAGGGGTGGGGGTAGGTTGGCTCTAAAAAGATTAATCAGAACAAACCCAACGAGTCATATACAGTTACAAACTTTCAATTAAATACTAATTGAAGATTATGGCATTTCAAAGACGTTATAAAATATATGGTAATACTCAATGCACTTTTAGCAAAATCTGTCTTGCATCATATATTCAAAGAGAATAGGGAGATGAAAATATATATTTTGAATAGAAATGCATAAAAAAGATATTTTGTACACTGGCCATGTGAACTTGCTAATTTATAATATATGGTGTCCAGTTTGTTTGTTTTGATTGATGTTTTAAGCTGGCGCCATGCCAGGTTTAGTGGGGAAGAGATCGGGTTCTTTGCAGAGACAACGAAAGGTCGTGTGTTTCCCCCGGGCATAGAGCCCGGTTTCTTCCTACAATAAAACTGGCAACGCCGTCATATAAGTGAAATAATCTTGAGCGCGGCGTAAAACACCAAACAATCAATCTTTGCCGAGAGGAAACCTCCACTTTGCTAGGTTACCTGGCAATCTTTCCACATATACAAGGAATAAACAATGAGTGCTTAAATTTTTCTTCAGACTGGTTGAGATTTGAACCTGCAGCCAATTGATGAAAGGCCAGGCTGAGAGATTATTGGTCTACCAGCTTAGCCACTATGTTTGAATTAAGACATACTTTGTTACTCTGTCCACATAAAATTGCTTGTTTATATTGTGTCCAGTTTTGCTTGTATCAACAGATGAATGTCCCACATCTACAGTGTTTGACATTGGCATAATTTTCACCATAGACATCTTGACAATATTTTAAATCTCCTCATATACCTACAGGTTATTACTTCTAATTTTATATTAGACCAAATGGATTTACAATAGATCTGGCTATGGGTCCATTGCTAATGTCACACACTGCATCTACATTGTACTATCAACATCGTCAGAGGGGTCTAACAACAAAATGCTTGTACAGTGCACTGTTCACTGCTAGGGTACGTTTCACAAAGCAGTCGCATCGCAAACGAAGCGTAGTTGCCAATGGATACCATAGTTAAGATATACAATGTCATGGCAACTGTGATCGATAGCACGGTGCAACGGCTTCGTGAAAAGCCCCACCCACCCACCCAACATGTTGTTAAGCTCAACAAAAACTCAAAGGGAAAGAAGGAAAGCTATATGCTTTTTAACTTTGATATTAAGATATAAAGTACATCAAGACACCTCAACATAGCATGGCCAAATTCCAAGTAAATGGGGTTATCAAAATTTGATGCAATTCAAAGTTTGTGGTTCTCCTAGTTCACCAATCAACAAGAGTTTTAGTAAACTCAACATACGCCCGACGTGGCAAAGTCGAACCGCTACGATTAACAACTTTACATTTAATATAACATTTGTTTTAATTTCATCCATTCGAATTTCTTGTTCACATTAGAAGTTTTTTTCTTCTGAATTTTATGAAGCTGCAACTAAATACCAGTACGTTATACAGACTCTTATCTCTATTTAAACAGCCACAGTAGGTTATAGTACACATATATTATCTGTTCAGGTAATTTCAATCACATTTTAATAGCAAAAACTGAAACATTGTGGCTGTTTTGACATTGCTGTTATGTTCCATAATTGGGAAGGAACAATCAATACAATTTAGCTTACAATTCTTGAATTTTAACAGTTTTGACTGGGACACTGTTCTATTGGACTTTTATTACAAAGCAAACAATCTTCAGGCTGACCACTGATACAATTGTGTGAATATACAAACCTTGTGTACTACTCTGGTGGATGTCATCGTCCCCTTATCTCTATTTAAACAGCCACTCTGATAAATACCAGATGGGTAATAAAGTGGGGAAAATGGTATTTTTTTGTTATTATAGTGCACATTAAATTATCCAAGAAAACAGTCTCAGAATGTATAAATTAATTGCCTTCCAGTATTACTCTGGACCAAGTGTACTCAAAAAAGCATTGATATATCAGGTACACATTTCTGATAAAAAAAAAACTCTTGAAAACAGACAAAAAATATGTGGACTGAAATCAAATTTGGTAAGCGACACATTATCTACCTATAAGGTATATATACTCTAAAAGAATTGGAGAGATTATATCAAAACAAAAGAAGTTCTGGAGCCAAAAGGGAATATTACATAATCCAATAGGGCTGCCATATTATGCAACAGGTGATGTCAGAAATGGTACACGACACACTATCTGCCCATAAAGTATATACTCTGAAAGAATCGTCAAGATCGGATCAAAACTCTTCAAGTTATGGAGCGAAGATATAGACTAAGACAGAATATTACATAATCCAATGTAGAAGTAATATTATGCAATCGACAATGTCCTAAATGGTTCATGACACATCTTCTGCCCCTAAACTATATGTTGTAAAAATAATTGTAAAGATCTGATCAAAACTCTTCAAGTTATGGAGCGGAAGGGAACGAAGATATAGACTAAGACAGAATATTATATAATCCAATGTAATAGCCATATTATGCAATGGACAATGTTCTTAATGGTTCATGACACACCTTCTATCCATAGAGTACATGTTGTAAAAAAAATTGTAAAGATCGGATCAAAACTCTTCAAGTTATGGAGCGGAAGGGAACGAAGATATAGACTAAGACAGAATACTACATAATCCAATGTAGAAGCCATATTATGCAATGGACAATGTTCTTAATGGTTCATGACACACCTTCTACCATTAGAGTACATGTTGGAAAAAAAATTGTAAAGATTAGATCAAAACTCTTCAAGTTATGGAGTGGAAGGGAATCCGGGACGGCGCTGGTGATACCACAATACGACCGACTTTTTTTAAGTCGGGCGTATAAAAATTAGTTACCCTAGTCCAGATTTAAGGCCAAAAGTCACCTTTTTATCAGAGTGGATTATCCCAAACAAGAGGGAATATGTGTGAATCAGGAGGACTATGAGGTGTTTTGAGTGGATTATCCCAAACAAGAGGGAGTGTGTGTGAATCAGGGGGACTATGAGGTGTTTTGAGTGGATTATCCCAAACAAGAGGGAGTATGTGTGAATCAGGAGGACTATGAGGTGTTTTGAGTGGATTATCCCTAACAATAGGGAGTTTGTGTGAATCAGGGGGACTATGAGGTGTTTTGAGTGGATTATCCCTAACAATAGGGAGTTTGTGTGAATCAGGGGGACTATGAGGTGTTTTGAGTGGATTATCCCAAACAAGAGGGAGTGTGTGTGAATCAGGAGGACTATGGGGTGTTTTGAGTGGATTATCCCAAACAAGAGGGAGTGTGTGTGAATCAGGAGGACTATGGGGTGTTTTGAGTGGATTATCCCAAACAAGAGGGAGTGTGTGTGAATCAGGAGGACTATGGGGTGTTTTGAGTGGATTATCCCAAACAAGGGGGAGTGTGTGTGAATCAGGAGGACTATGGGGTGTTTTGAGTGGATTATCAAAAACAAGGGGGAGTGTGTGTGAATCAGGGGGACTATGAGGTGTTTTGAGTGGATTATCCCAAACAAGGGGGAGTGTGTGTGAATCAGGAGGACTATGAGGTGTTTTGAGTGGATTATCCCAAACAAGGGGGAGTGTGTGTGAATCAGGGGGACTATGAGGTGTTTTGAGTGGATTATCCCAAACAAGGGGGAGTGTGTGTGAATCAGGAGGACTATGGGGTGTTTTGAGTGGATTATCCCAAACAAGGGGGAGTGTGTGTGAATCAGGAGGACTATGAGGTGTTTTGAGTTGATTATCCCAAACAAGAGGGAGTGTGTGTGAATCAGGAGGACTATGGGGTGTTTTGAGTGGATTATCCCAAACAAGAGGGGTGTGTGTGAATCAGGAGGACTATGGGGTGTTTTAAGTGGATTATCCCAAACAAGAGGGAGTGTGTGTGAATCAGGGGGACTGTGAGGTGTTTTGAGTGGATTATCCCAAACAAGAGGGAGTGTGTGTGTGAATCAGGGGGACTATGGGGTGTTTTGAGTGGATTATCCCAAACAAGAGGGAGTGTGTGTGAATCAGGGGGACTATGGGGTGTTTTGAGTAGATTATCCCAAACAAGAGGGAGTGTGTGTGAATCAGGGGGACTATGGGGTGTTTTGAGTAGATTATCCCAAACAAGAGGGAGTGTGTGTGAATCAGGAGGACTATGAGGTGTTTTGAGTGGATTATCCCAAACAAGAGGGAGTGTGTGTGAATCAAGGGGACTATGAGGTGTTTTGAGTGGATTATCTCAAACAAGAGGGAAGTGTGTGAATCAGGGGGACTATGGGGTGTTTTGAGTGGATTATCCCAAACAAGAGGGAGTGTGTGTGAATCAGGAGGACCATGAGGTGTTTTAAGTGGATTATCCCAAACAAGAGAGAGTGAGTGTGTGAATCAGGGGGACTATGAGGTGTTTTGAGTGGATTATCCCAAACAAGAGGGATGTGTGTGAATCAGGGGGACCATGGGGTGTTTTGAGTGGATTATCCCAAACAAGAGGGAGTGTGTGTGAATCAGGTGGACTAGGAGGTGTTTTGAGTGGATTATCCCAAACAAGAGGGAGTGTGTGTGAATCAGAGGGACTATGGGGTGTTTTGAGTGGATTATCCCAAACAAGAAGGAGTGTGTGTGAATCAGGGGGACTATGAGGTGTTTTGAGTGGATTATCCCAAACAAGAGGGAGTGTGTGTGAATCAGGGGGACTATGAGGTGTTTTGCGTGGATTATCCCAAACAAGAGGGAGTGTGTGTGAATCAGGGGGACTATGAGGTGTTTTGAGTGGATTATCCCAAACAAGAGGGAGTGTGTGTGAATCAGGAGGACTATGGGGTGTTTTGAGTGGATTATCCCAAACAAGAGGGAGTGTGTGTGAATCAGGGGGACTATGAGGTGTTTTGAGTGGATTATCTCAAACAAGAGGGAAGTGTGTGAATCAGGGGGACTATGAGGTGTTTTGAGTGGATTATACCAAACAAGAGGGAGTGTGTGTGAATCAGGAGGACTATGGGGTGTTTTGAGTGGATTATCCCAAACAAGAGGGAGTGTTTGTGAATCAGGGGGACTATGAGGTGTTTTGAGTGGATTATCTCAAACAAGAGGGAAGTGTGTGAATCAGGGGGACTATGGGGTGTTTTGAGTGGATAATCCCAAACAAGAGGGAGTGTGTGTGAATCAGGAGGACCATGAGGTGTTTTAAGTGGATTATCCCAAACAAGAGAGAGTGAGTGTGTGAATCAGGGGGACTATGAGGTGTTTTGAGTGGATTATCCCAAACAAGAGGGATGTGTGTGAATCAGGGGGACTATGGGGTGTTTTGAGTGGATTATCCCAAACAAGAGGGAGTGTGTGTGAATCAGGGGGACTATGGGGTGTTTTGAGTGGATTATCCCAAACAAGAGGGAGTGTGTGTGAATCAGGGGGACTATGAGGTGTTTTGCGTGGATTATCCCAAACAAGAGGGAAGTGTGTGTGAATCAGGGGGACCATGAGGTGTTTTGAGTGGATTATCCCAAACAAGAGGGAGTGTGTGTGAATCAGGAGGACCATGAGGTGTTTTGAGTGGATTATCCCAAACAAGAGGGAGTGTGTGTGAATCAGGGGGACTATGGGGTGTTTTGAGTGGATTATCCCAAACAAGAGGGAGTGTGTGTGAATCAGGGGGACCATGAGGTGTTTTGAGTGGATTATCCCAAACAAGAGGGAGTGTGTGTGAATCAGGGGGACCATGAGGTGTTTTGAGTGGATTATCCCAAACAAGAGGGAGTGTGTATGAATCAGGGGGACTACGAGGTGTTTTGAGTGGATTATCCCAAACAAGAGGGAGTGTGTGTGTGAATCAGGGGGACCATGAGGTGTTTTGAGTGGATTATCCCAAACAAGAGGGAGTGTGTGTGAATCAGGGGGACTATGAGGGGTTTTGAGTGGATTATCCCAAACAAGAGGTAGTGTGTGTGAATCAGGGGGACCATGAGGTGTTTTGAGTGGATTATCCCAAACAAGAGGGAGTGTGTGTGAATCAGGGGGACTATGAGGGGTTTTGAGTGGATTATCCCAAACAAGAGGGAGTGTGTGTGAATCAGGGGGACTATGAGGGGTTTTGAGTGGATTATCCCAAACAAGAGGGAGTGTGTGTGAATCAGGGGGACCATGAGGGGTTTTGAGTGGATTATCCCAAACAAGAGGGAGTGTGTGTGAATCAGGGGGACCATGAGGTGTTTTGAGTGGATTATCCCAAACAAGAGGGAGTGTGTGTGAATCAGGGGGACCATGAGGTGTTTTGAGTGGATTATCCCAAACAAGAGGGAGTGTGTGTGAATCAGGGGGACTATGAGGTGTTTTGAGTGGATTATCCCAAACAAGTGGGAGTGTGTGTGAATCAGGGGGACTATGGGGTGTTTTGAGTGGATTATCCCAAACAAGGGGGAGTGTGTGTGAATCAGGAGGACTATGGGGTGTTTTGAGTGGATTATCAAAAACAAGGGGGAGTGTGTGTGAATCAGGGGGACTATGAGGTGTTTTGAGTGGATTATCCCAAACAAGGGGGAGTGTGTGTGAATCAGGAGGACTATGAGGTGTTTTGAGTGGATTATCCCAAACAAGGGGGAGTGTGTGTGAATCAGGGGGACTATGAGGTGTTTTGAGTGGATTATCCCAAACAAGGGGGAGTGTGTGTGAATCAGGAGGACTATGGGGTGTTTTGAGTGGATTATCCCAAACAAGGGGGAGTGTGTGTGAATCAGGAGGACTATGAGGTGTTTTGAGTTGATTATCCCAAACAAGAGGGAGTGTGTGTGAATCAGGAGGACTATGGGGTGTTTTGAGTGGATTATCCCAAACAAGAGGGGTGTGTGTGAATCAGGAGGACTATGGGGTGTTTTAAGTGGATTATCCCAAACAAGAGGGAGTGTGTGTGAATCAGGGGGACTGTGAGGTGTTTTGAGTGGATTATCCCAAACAAGAGGGAGTGTGTGTGTGAATCAGGGGGACTATGGGGTGTTTTGAGTGGATTATCCCAAACAAGAGGGAGTGTGTGTGAATCAGGGGGACTATGGGGTGTTTTGAGTAGATTATCCCAAACAAGAGGGAGTGTGTGTGAATCAGGGGGACTATGGGGTGTTTTGAGTAGATTATCCCAAACAAGAGGGAGTGTGTGTGAATCAGGAGGACTATGAGGTGTTTTGAGTGGATTATCCCAAACAAGAGGGAGTGTGTGTGAATCAAGGGGACTATGAGGTGTTTTGAGTGGATTATCTCAAACAAGAGGGAAGTGTGTGAATCAGGGGGACTATGGGGTGTTTTGAGTGGATTATCCCAAACAAGAGGGAGTGTGTGTGAATCAGGAGGACCATGAGGTGTTTTAAGTGGATTATCCCAAACAAGAGAGAGTGAGTGTGTGAATCAGGGGGACTATGAGGTGTTTTGAGTGGATTATCCCAAACAAGAGGGATGTGTGTGAATCAGGGGGACCATGGGGTGTTTTGAGTGGATTATCCCAAACAAGAGGGAGTGTGTGTGAATCAGGTGGACTAGGAGGTGTTTTGAGTGGATTATCCCAAACAAGAGGGAGTGTGTGTGAATCAGAGGGACTATGGGGTGTTTTGAGTGGATTATCCCAAACAAGAAGGAGTGTGTGTGAATCAGGGGGACTATGAGGTGTTTTGAGTGGATTATCCCAAACAAGAGGGAGTGTGTGTGAATCAGGGGGACTATGAGGTGTTTTGCGTGGATTATCCCAAACAAGAGGGAGTGTGTGTGAATCAGGGGGACTATGAGGTGTTTTGAGTGGATTATCCCAAACAAGAGGGAGTGTGTGTGAATCAGGAGGACTATGGGGTGTTTTGAGTGGATTATCCCAAACAAGAGGGAGTGTGTGTGAATCAGGGGGACTATGAGGTGTTTTGAGTGGATTATCTCAAACAAGAGGGAAGTGTGTGAATCAGGGGGACTATGAGGTGTTTTGAGTGGATTATACCAAACAAGAGGGAGTGTGTGTGAATCAGGAGGACTATGGGGTGTTTTGAGTGGATTATCCCAAACAAGAGGGAGTGTTTGTGAATCAGGGGGACTATGAGGTGTTTTGAGTGGATTATCTCAAACAAGAGGGAAGTGTGTGAATCAGGGGGACTATGGGGTGTTTTGAGTGGATAATCCCAAACAAGAGGGAGTGTGTGTGAATCAGGAGGACCATGAGGTGTTTTAAGTGGATTATCCCAAACAAGAGAGAGTGAGTGTGTGAATCAGGGGGACTATGAGGTGTTTTGAGTGGATTATCCCAAACAAGAGGGATGTGTGTGAATCAGGGGGACTATGGGGTGTTTTGAGTGGATTATCCCAAACAAGAGGGAGTGTGTGTGAATCAGGGGGACTATGGGGTGTTTTGAGTGGATTATCCCAAACAAGAGGGAGTGTGTGTGAATCAGGGGGACTATGAGGTGTTTTGCGTGGATTATCCCAAACAAGAGGGAAGTGTGTGTGAATCAGGGGGACCATGAGGTGTTTTGAGTGGATTATCCCAAACAAGAGGGAGTGTGTGTGAATCAGGAGGACCATGAGGTGTTTTGAGTGGATTATCCCAAACAAGAGGGAGTGTGTGTGAATCAGGGGGACTATGGGGTGTTTTGAGTGGATTATCCCAAACAAGAGGGAGTGTGTGTGAATCAGGGGGACCATGAGGTGTTTTGAGTGGATTATCCCAAACAAGAGGGAGTGTGTGTGAATCAGGGGGACCATGAGGTGTTTTGAGTGGATTATCCCAAACAAGAGGGAGTGTGTATGAATCAGGGGGACTACGAGGTGTTTTGAGTGGATTATCCCAAACAAGAGGGAGTGTGTGTGTGAATCAGGGGGACCATGAGGTGTTTTGAGTGGATTATCCCAAACAAGAGGGAGTGTGTGTGAATCAGGGGGACTATGAGGGGTTTTGAGTGGATTATCCCAAACAAGAGGTAGTGTGTGTGAATCAGGGGGACCATGAGGTGTTTTGAGTGGATTATCCCAAACAAGAGGGAGTGTGTGTGAATCAGGGGGACTATGAGGGGTTTTGAGTGGATTATCCCAAACAAGAGGGAGTGTGTGTGAATCAGGGGGACTATGAGGGGTTTTGAGTGGATTATCCCAAACAAGAGGGAGTGTGTGTGAATCAGGGGGACCATGAGGGGTTTTGAGTGGATTATCCCAAACAAGAGGGAGTGTGTGTGAATCAGGGGGACCATGAGGTGTTTTGAGTGGATTATCCCAAACAAGAGGGAGTGTGTGTGAATCAGGGGGACCATGAGGTGTTTTGAGTGGATTATCCCAAACAAGAGGGAGTGTGTGTGAATCAGGGGGACTATGAGGTGTTTTGAGTGGATTATCCCAAACAAGTGGGAGTGTGTGTGAATCAGGGGGACTATGGGGTGTTTTGAGTGGATTATCCTAAACAAGAGGGAGTGTGTGTGAATCAGGGGGACTATGGGGTGTTTTGAGTGGATTATCCTAAACAAGAGGGAGTGTGTGTGAATCAGGAGGACTATGAGGTGTTTTGAGTGGATTATCCCAAACAAGTGGGAGTGTGTGCGAATCAGGTGGACTATGGGGTGTTTTGAGTGGATTATCCCAAACAAGAGGGAGTGTGTGTGAATCAGGAGGACTATGGGGTGTTTTGAGTGGATTATCCCAAACAAGTGGGAGTGTGTGTGAATCAGGTGGACTATGGGGTGTTTTGAGTGGATTATCCCAAACAAGAGGGAGTGTGTGTGAATCAGGGGGACTATGGGGTGTTTTGAGTGGATTATCCCAAACAAGTGGGAGTGTGTGTGAATCAGGGGGACCATGAGGTGTTTTGAGTGGATTATCCCAACCAAGAGGGAGTGTGTGTGAATCAGGGGGACCATGAGGTGTTTTGAGTGGATTACCCCAAACAAGAGGGAGTGTGTGTGAATCAGGGGGACTATGAGGTGTTTTGAGTGGATAATCCCAAACAAGATGGAGTGTGTGTGAATCAGGGGGACTATGGGGTGTTTTGAGTGGATTATCCCAAACAAGGGGGAGTGTGTGTGAATCAGGGGGGCCATGAGGTGTTTTGAGTGCATTATCCCAAACAAGAGGGAGTGTATGTGAATCAGGGGGACCATGGGGTGTTTTGAGTGGATTATCCCAAACAAGAGGGAGTGTGTGTGAATCAAGAGGACTATGGGGTGTTTTGAGTGGATTATCCCAAACAAGGGGGAGTGTGTGTGAATCAGGGGGACTATGGGGTGTTTTGAGTGGATTATCCCAAACAAGAGGGAGTGTGTGTGAATCAGGAGGACTATGGGGTGTTTTGAGTGGATTATCCCAAACAAGAGGGTTTGTGTGTGAATCAGGGGGACCATGGGGTGTTTTGAGTGGATTATCCCAAACAAGAGGGTTTGTGTGTGAATCAGGGGGACCATGGGGTGTTTTGAGTGGATTATCCCAAACAAGGGGGAGTGTGTGTGAATCAGGGGGACCATGAGGTGTTTTGAGTGGATTATCCCAAACAAGGGGGAGTGTGTGTGAATCAGGAGGACTATGAGGTGTTTTGAGTGGATTATCCCAAACAAGAGGGAGTGTGTGTGAATCAGGGGGACTATGAGGTGTTTTGAGTGGATTATCCCAAACAAGAGGGAGTGTCTGTGAATCAGGGGGACTATGAGGTGTTTTGAGTGGATTATCCTAAACAAGGGGGAGTGTTTGTGAATCAGGAGGACTATGAGGTGTTTTGAGTGGATTATCCCAAACAAGAGGGAGTGTGTATGAATCAGGGGGACTATGGGGTGTTTTGAGTGGATTATCCCAAACAAGAGGGAGTGTGTGTGAATCAGGAGGACTATGAGGTGTTTTGAGTGGATTATCCCAAACAAGAGGGAGTGTGTGTGAATCAGGAGGACTATGAGGTGTTTTGAGTGGATTATCCCAAACAAGGGGGAGTGTGTGTGAATCAGGAGGACTATGAGGTGTTTTGAGTGGATTATCCCAAACAAGAGGGGAGTGTGTGTGAATCAGGGGGACTATGAGGTGTTTTGAGTGGATTATCCCAAACAAGGGGGAGTGAGTGTGAATCAGGAGGACTAGGAGGTGTTTTGAGTGGATTATCCCAAACAAGAGGGAGTGTGTGTGAATCAGGAGGACTATGAGGTGTTTTGAGTGGATTATCCCAAACAAGGGGGAGTGTGTGTGAATCAGGGGGACTATGAGGTGTTTTGAGTGGATTATCTCAAACAAGAGGGAAGTGTGTGAATCAGGGGGACTATGGGGTGTTTTGAGTGGATTATCCCAAACAAGAGGGAGTGTGTGTGAATCAGGAGGACCATGAGGTGTTTTAAGTGGATTATCCCAAACAAGAGAGAGTGAGTGTGTGAATCAGGGGGACTATGAGGTGTTTTGAGTGGATTATCCCAAACAAGAGGGATGTGTGTGAATCAGGGGGACTATGGGGTGTTTTGAGTGGATTATCCCAAACAAGAGGGAGTGTGTGTGAATCAGGGGGACTATGGGGTGTTATGAGTGGATTATCCCAAACAAGAGGGAGTGTGTGTGAATCAGGGGGACTATGAGGTGTTTTGCGTGGATTATCCCAAACAAGAGGGAAGTGTGTGTGAATCAGGGGGACCATGAGGTGTTTTGAGTGGATTATCCCAAACAAGAGGGAGTGTGTGTGAATCAGGAGGACCATGAGGTGTTTTGAGTGGATTATCCCAAACAAGAGGGAGTGTGTGTGAATCAGGGGGACTATGGGGTGTTTTGAGTGGATTATCCCAAACAAGAGGGAGTGTGTGTGAATCAGGGGGACCATGAGGTGTTTTGAGTGGATTATCCCAAACAAGAGGGAGTGTGTGTGAATCAGGGGGACCATGAGGTGTTTTGAGTGGATTATCCCAAACAAGAGGGAGTGTGTATGAATCAGGGGGACTACGAGGTGTTTTGAGTGGATTATCCCAAACAAGAGGGAGTGTGTGTGTGAATCAGGGGGACCATGAGGTGTTTTGAGTGGATTATCCCAAACAAGAGGGAGTGTGTGTGAATCAGGGGGACTATGAGGGGTTTTGAGTGGATTATCCCAAACAAGAGGTAGTGTGTGTGAATCAGGGGGACCATGAGGTGTTTTGAGTGGATTATCCCAAACAAGAGGGAGTGTGTGTGAATCAGGGGGACTATGAGGGGTTTTGAGTGGATTATCCCAAACAAGAGGGAGTGTGTGTGAATCAGGGGGACTATGAGGGGTTTTGAGTGGATTATCCCAAACAAGAGGGAGTGTGTGTGAATCAGGGGGACCATGAGGGGTTTTGAGTGGATTATCCCAAACAAGAGGGAGTGTGTGTGAATCAGGGGGACCATGAGGTGTTTTGAGTGGATTATCCCAAACAAGAGGGAGTGTGTGTGAATCAGGGGGACCATGAGGTGTTTTGAGTGGATTATCCCAAACAAGAGGGAGTGTGTGTGAATCAGGGGGACTATGAGGTGTTTTGAGTGGATTATCCCAAACAAGTGGGAGTGTGTGTGAATCAGGGGGACTATGGGGTGTTTTGAGTGGATTATCCTAAACAAGAGGGAGTGTGTGTGAATCAGGGGGACTATGGGGTGTTTTGAGTGGATTATCCTAAACAAGAGGGAGTGTGTGTGAATCAGGAGGACTATGAGGTGTTTTGAGTGGATTATCCCAAACAAGTGGGAGTGTGTGTGAATCAGGTGGACTATGGGGTGTTTTGAGTGGATTATCCCAAACAAGAGGGAGTGTGTGTGAATCAGGAGGACTATGGGGTGTTTTGAGTGGATTATCCCAAACAAGTGGGAGTGTGTGTGAATCAGGTGGACTATGGGGTGTTTTGAGTGGATTATCCCAAACAAGAGGGAGTGTGTGTGAATCAGGGGGACTATGGGGTGTTTTGAGTGGATTATCCCAAACAAGTGGGAGTGTGTGTGAATCAGGGGGACCATGAGGTGTTTTGAGTGGATTATCCCAACCAAGAGGGAGTGTGTGTGAATCAGGGGGACCATGAGGTGTTTTGAGTGGATTACCCCAAACAAGAGGGAGTGTGTGTGAATCAGGGGGACTATGAGGTGTTTTGAGTGGATAATCCCAAACAAGATGGAGTGTGTGTGAATCAGGGGGACTATGGGGTGTTTTGAGTGGATTATCCCAAACAAGGGGGAGTGTGTGTGAATCAGGGGGGCCATGAGGTGTTTTGAGTGCATTATCCCAAACAAGAGGGAGTGTATGTGAATCAGGGGGACCATGGGGTGTTTTGAGTGGATTATCCCAAACAAGAGGGAGTGTGTGTGAATCAGGAGGACTATGGGGTGTTTTGAGTGGATTATCCCAAACAAGGGGGAGTGTGTGTGAATCAGGGGGACTATGGGGTGTTTTGAGTGGATTATCCCAAACAAGAGGGAGTGTGTGTGAATCAGGAGGACTATGGGGTGTTTTGAGTGGATTATCCCAAACAAGAGGGTTTGTGTGTGAATCAGGGGGACCATGGGGTGTTTTGAGTGGATTATCCCAAACAAGAGGGTTTGTGTGTGAATCAGGGGGACCATGGGGTGTTTTGAGTGGATTATCCCAAACAAGGGGGAGTGTGTGTGAATCAGGGGGACCATGAGGTGTTTTGAGTGGATTATCCCAAACAAGGGGGAGTGTGTGTGAATCAGGAGGACTATGAGGTGTTTTGAGTGGATTATCCCAAACAAGAGGGAGTGTGTGTGAATCAGGGGGACTATGAGGTGTTTTGAGTGGATTATCCCAAACAAGAGGGAGTGTCTGTGAATCAGGGGGACTATGAGGTGTTTTGAGTGGATTATCCTAAACAAGGGGGAGTGTTTGTGAATCAGGAGGACTATGAGGTGTTTTGAGTGGATTATCCCAAACAAGAGGGAGTGTGTATGAATCAGGGGGACTATGGGGTGTTTTGAGTGGATTATCCCAAACAAGAGGGAGTGTGTGTGAATCAGGAGGACTATGAGGTGTTTTGAGTGGATTATCCCAAACAAGAGGGAGTGTGTGTGAATCAGGAGGACTATGAGGTGTTTTGAGTGGATTATCCCAAACAAGGGGGAGTGTGTGTGAATCAGGAGGACTATGAGGTGTTTTGAGTGGATTATCCCAAACAAGAGGGGAGTGTGTGTGAATCAGGGGGACTATGAGGTGTTTTGAGTGGATTATCCCAAACAAGGGGGAGTGAGTGTGAATCAGGAGGACTAGGAGGTGTTTTGAGTGGATTATCCCAAACAAGAGGGAGTGAGTGTGAATCAGGAGGACTATGAGGTGTTTTGAGTGGATTATCCCAAACAAGAGGGAGTGTGTGTGAATCAGGAGGACTATGAGGTGTTTTGAGTGGATTATCCCAAACAAGGGGGAGTGTGTGTGAATCAGGAGGACTATGAGGTGTTTTGAGTGGATTATCCCAAACAAGAGGGGAGTGTGTGTGAATCAGGGGGACTAGTATGAGGTGTTTTGAGTGGATTATCCCAAACAAGGGGGAGTGTGTGTGAATCAGGAGGACTATGGGGTGTTTTGAGTGGATTATCCCAAACAAGAGGGAGTGTGTGTGAATCAGGAGGACTACATGTATGAGGTGTTTTGAGTGGATTATCCCAAACAAGAGGGTGTCTGTGTGAATTGGGAGCTGAGCTGCTGGGAATTTTAATATTTTTCTGTCGAAAAAAAGTTTTGAAATTATCGGCTATCAGTACAAATAGGCAGCTTTTAAGTGCTATTGAGCTCCATAATTATTCATGAAAGTGGTGTTTTTAAATAACTTGGGACTAAAATGAATGAATGTTTGTTTTATTTCAATTTTGTTTACTTTTCAAATGCTATTTCAGTTAGTATTGGCCACACACTTTGTGGATTTTCTTAATTCCAACCAAACTTCAATCATTTAGTTTTTCAAAAACGCTTCAAACGGTTAACCCTCCTTTTGTCTGGACAATCAGAATTAATCAATGAAAAGTGAATTTTAGCAGCACATGCCACTTAATCATGCAGCAGGAACCAAGATAAAGGGGCATAAGAAAAGACAGATACATGTATAATTTCAGTCTTTGTCAGAAACATTAAATTGTTTCCTTACATAGAAATGCGGATAACCAACCAGTACTGGTGTAAGTCTTGTTATACAATGGACTGTTTTCCCTGGCCCTCAAAATGTTGGGGTTCATTTGACCCCTATCAGATAAAAAGTAGGGTCCCATATACATTAAGTGGGGTCCAATTAGTGTTTAAGTATGCATTATTGTATAATATTTTGCTATTTGTGACGGTCAAAGATGCAGGTTTTAAGGGTCTGGGACCTGTTTCACAAAGCGGCGTAGATGCATTGTAAAATGTAAAACTTACGCTATGCCGCTTTGTGAAACGGGGTCCTGGTAAATTCCTGCATCATACCATATACTGACTTTCAGGATGCTTTTGGGTAACATTTTCATTGCTGTAGTTTAAAACAACGGAAAAAGGATGCCGAAAAAGATCATTGCCATTAAGTGCTAGGGCCATACAAGAGCCAGGAATTAAAAATATCTCTGTTTCTCCAGTGTAGCCATTTTGTGACCAAAATAACTTTTAAAAAAATGTCGGGCTCTAAAAAATTGTCTTTTAGTTTAGATATATTTGGGGAGTTCTTAATGAAAATATTTTCTAAGGAAAAATGAGATTTTTAGTCTGTACACAAACGATAATTCATTGCTACATGTAAAGCGCATTGAAAAACAATGCAATAAATCTAGGTCTCACAAGGTGTTGTATGTTGTTTAATTCCTAGGACAATAGGGAGTGCAAGTCTCATAAGAATCATTACGAGATTTTGTGATATTCGGTGACTTTAAGAACATGTATGATGACGTTGCAATTCCATTTGATGTATTTTGTTCCATAACGTCAGATTTAAACGTCATGTTGGAACGAAAAACGCTCAGTCAGATGCGCAATGCAGTGCCGGTGACAGGAAATATGTGGAATTCACACGTGACTTGCGCTCCCTGTTCTTCCTCAAAAACAAAGATCAACAATTAAAATTGACAGTTGTGTAATCAACTCAATTTTGCTTGTAAAGTCAGGCCATTGTATGTATGTAATGAATTGGTAAAAAGTCTTCATGTTCACCTTCAGTTCTACTTCCCACAAAATTCCTACATTTGAAAACTTATGTTTCAAGTGGAAATGTTTAACATCTTAAAGTGGCATGAGCTGCCAAAATTCACACTTTTTTCATAATTTATGATCGTCAGGACAGTAAGAGGCTTTGAAGGCCACCGACAAACTTAATGATTGGCGTTGGAATGAGGAAAATCCATACAGTATGTGGCCTGCACGAACTGAAAACGTGTTCGAAAAGTAAACAAAATTTAAATAACCGAGACGACCATTCATTCATTCTAAGTCAAAGTTAGTTAAAAACAATACTTTATCATATTTTATCGAGACTAACAGCACTAAAAAGCTTATGAATTAATATACATCTTGAGAAAAATAGCCAATAATTTCATTATTCTCTTTTAACGTTAAAATATCCACATTTTGGCAGCTCATGCCACTTTAATCAGGGGTTAAATGTTTTACAAACATTACTTGTCACAGGAAAAATATATTTTTTCACTTGTCACCCATGGGGAATTAGTTTTCTCCCTACATGTATGGTTCTAATAATACGGATTCTGGATTAAATGTCAAGAAAGAAAAATCAAGGTACGGCAACAAAAATAAAAGCATTTTGAAGTAAACTTAATTGTTTGTATTTATTTATTTCTGCTGGTATCAAAGCTTTAACAGGAGATGATTGGATATAGTCTGTAATATGTTCAGTGGGTTGAAGTTATTATTACCCATAATGTGGGCTTCTGTAAATCCCATGATATTATGGGCACATCACAATAACTTAAAATATTGTGGACTCACTACGTTGGATACATTTCTGATTCATACTGGCATAGAACAAGAAGCTTCCACAAGGCGCCTAGATTTCTTGCAGTGTGTCTTTTCCGTGAATCAGAAAATTTGAAAATGTAGCGTGTTTTTTTACTTGGAGGCTGTTCTACATGTACTTGCACTGCTGTGTTGGATATCATGGTAGGGCTATACCCATCTAGGACATTGTTCATACTTGCGGAAGGAGTTTCAACATCGTATTGCCTGGACAGCTCAATTTCTTTTCTTATAAGAAATCGGTACATTTATACCGTTCAAAAAACTTAGCCAAAGAATTTTACTGGGGAAAAAAATGGCCGAAATTGTGCAGAAAGTTGCTAGGTAACGATCAGAGTTGCAGCCCTTGAGCAATAAGGCTGTCGGCAACGCTGTGATAGGCCATCGTGTGAACGCACAGCCAATCAATTAGTTTGTCTGTTACGACTTGCGGTTCCTTGCAAAAACATGGCCGTCAACTTGTCTCCGTAAACTTACTCGTTTTTGTTTAGTCGATAAAATTATCGGTCACTTAGGTCCCTCAGCAAAAATAAAAAAAAAATTAAATTGTTCTTACAATCTATCTTGTCATTCGAAAAAATTACTTGTCATTGACAAGTAGAAAAGTCAAAATGAACCCACACACAGAATTACCTAGCCACACACATAAGCCTTATCCTGTTTTACCTCTTTCCCGGTCAGGAAGAGCCACACATTAAGCCGCATGGTTGGGCGCGATCGACAGACTTTTGAAAACCCCACAGTCATGTCTTCGCCACAGTCTACAATCGTCAAATAAGAGACTGCGTATGCCTAGATGTTAAAGTAAGGCCTGTCACTGTCAGTTAGGATCGCGCACATAAAGGTTGGGGGAGCCCTCTTAAAAAATCCCTCAACAATTCTCAACAAGCTGCGGATCATGTGATACGTTGTAGTTGTACAAGGAGACTTTGAAATCTGTCGGACGATTTTTGCAGTGTTTTTTTACAAAGACGGATTGAGCAGATGAACAGTGAAAGTTGAAGAAATCTACGGGTACAATGAAAGGAGGAATGTTTAAAACGAATGTAAGGAAGTAATGGCTAGAAGGCATGTAAGATTAATGGATAGTTCAGACTTACACGTGTAGCTAAAATCTGAAAACCAAATTACGGCCACCTATTTCAATTAAAAGTTGTAACTAAGAATTACCCTGCAATAATGTATATGTGTATACTAACTTACTAAGTACTATTTGCTACGAGAATACCTTAAAGTGGCATGAGCTGCCGAAATTCACACTTTTTTCATAATTTCCAATCGTCACGACAGTAAGAGGCTTTGGAGGCCATCGAAAAACTAAATGATTGGCGTTGGAATGAGGAAAATCCATACAGTATGTGCCCTGTACGAACCGAAAACGTGTTCGAAAAGTAGCAAAATTTAAATAACCGGGACGACCATTCATTCATTCTAAGTCAAAGTTAGTTCAAAACAATACTTTATCGTACATTTTTGAGACTAGAAGTACTAAAAAGCCTCTGAATTATACGTCTTGAGAAAAATAGCCGATAATTTCAACATTCTGTGTTTACGTCAAAATATCAACATTTTGGCAGCTCATGCCCCTTTAAGAAAAGTAGATAATATAAATTACATAGCGAAAAAGTCCATAAGAAAAGTAAATAAAAATCTATGTTGTGATACTGTAAATCAATGTCAGAATGTTGCTGTTAGTCACACATATTATAACTAAATATTTCTGTATCTTGGGGGTTACAGAAAAAATCAGTAATGATCATTAGGTTTGTGTAGTAAATAAATTATTTTAGGCAGTGTTTTTTTAAAAAAAAAGGTTTGGGTTTTGAAATTTCTAAATTCCAAGAGATAATTAGTCCTAAATGTCACCAACATTCACACTGGATAAAAAATCTGTGAGAATAGAAAAGATTTATAAATCCTCCACTTAAAATAAAAAGAAATTCCTTGCAATATTAAATTTCATCAAATAGAGAGGCGTGGTTGCTAATAATTTCATGGAATTGCAAACCCACCGTTTGACAGTTCTCCATTTTCATTTACGTACAACTCTTGCGACAGACAGATCACCGAATGTCGTTTAACTATGACGAGAATTTTAATATAAATAGACGAATTTATCAGCCTAACAGATGCCCAAAATCTCAAATAGAATTCAATTTCAGCAATATATGGTAGAGAGAGATTAATAACAGTGCCAACGTAATACTGTCACAATATTAAAATGAAAATGGAAGGCCCTGGCTGTAAGCTTGGTCTCTCATAAATTAGCACTAGCAGATGGGTTTATGCAGCGACGACCGATGATGCTGGTGGTGGTAATGTTGGAAACCTACCTTCGCATACGTAGCCTTGGCCGATTAAACCCCATAGCATATCTGTGCAGTGATGACAATAAGTGGGTTTGTGGAACGTCTTCTTTGTGAAAAAATGTCCATGCCCAGCTTCAGGGAAAAAATCGGCATTTCTTCCACTGTCCAAATGATGGTTTACCTCTCTATCGTCTGACATGGCCGTCGTCGACTCTAGTTTGTCACTGACCTTCTCGTCTTTTCCCGTAATACAGAAGCCACTGAAAGCCTTAAACAACGTCCGAACATGAGTAATGACTAAAAGAAATATCACAGAAGACAAAAAAACACCCCATTTGTGGCTAGTGTCTGTTAAATCGCAGAACGATTGCCATTTCTCGCCATTTGTGTAAGCTCAACCCGGTCCATTTACAAGCATAGGACAATCCAGCTTGCGGAAATCAACGATGAAGATGCGAAAACGAGGCTTTTTGCTCCGCGAAGCATCGCTACTGCAGCGCCATCTAACGGGAGGCAGTGGCTGCTGCACAGTGTCGGCAAACATTAAAGGATCTGAAAACCGTGTCATATATAGCTATTATTGCCTCTCATTCGAAATCACCAAGGAATATCAAATATATACCGATGTCGGACGATTTAAAAAGAAAAAGAAAAAAAAATTGTTTTTCGAATATCAAATGTTAAGAACGCTGCCTGTGTCGTGATTTTGAAATTTATTCATAACTCTGCCAAACTTTTATAAATTATTGAAAGACCCCATTTAGATTTTTAAAAAAATATCCATTTAACTTGGGGTTTGTGTAAATAAACTTATTTCGGTAAAGTAACTAAGCTTTAAAAGATAACAAGATGGGATACACGTCTATGTATTTGAATTTAGGACAAAGTTATCCCAAAGCAATATATATTTATATAGGTTGATTGATTGATTAATATTTTACGCCAAACTCAAGATTATTTCACTTGGCATGTATGGCGGCGTTGGCAGGTTTAGTGGGGGAGAAACCGGGTTCATTGCCCGGAGGAAAGCCCCGACCTTCGGCGAGTACTTGGCAACTCTTCCACATAGGCCTACGTCGACCGAGTGAAAAATCCCCCAGAAATTTTTATTTGGTCTGAGTGTGATTCGAACTGGCGCCACATCGATGGAAGGTCTGTGCCCACGTTACTTTATAGTGTACAGACGAGTTGACGTATCGCTGAAATTAAACATTTTATAATTTGAGATATTCTATTTATTATTTTTTTCTACTTGGCTCACTTTCTTATAGCGAAATAAGAATCTGCGTACAGGATTATTCTATTTAACAAAAAGTTGGGGGGGGGGGGGGGGGGGGGTGCCGGGGGGGGGGGGCAATTTCGCTGTAATTCCTCGTGGACCTCGCGATTATAGACCTTTCTAAAATTGTTATACGTTTTAGATAATCTCAATACTTGTACTATGTTACAGATTTAAATATCTTTATTCCTGATGATAGCTATATACGTAGATCTGCCGAAATATAGAATATCATTCAGCTATGGCTTCGAATTTTCGGATTTTCATTTCTTTTGTTTTGAACAAAATATTTCTGTGAAGGTACCGATTTATCAATGTCACTGAAGATACCCTGAAAGAGGTAGTCTATGTGGACGATTCATTAAATACAAAGTGTCTATTATTGTCAAAGAGATCCA
The DNA here is from genome assembly GCA_963971465.1 of Lepidochitona cinerea. Lineage (NCBI taxonomy): Eukaryota > Metazoa > Mollusca > Polyplacophora > Chitonida > Tonicellidae > Lepidochitona > Lepidochitona cinerea. Next base: position 1,166,124 of record OZ020565.1, read on the forward strand.
ACTGATTCAATTATAGCCTATATATGTTTTTATGTTTTTGAATGGTCTCCCCGCCTTGTAGAGACTACGCTGATTAGGCCAACGCCCCCACCCCCTCCCTCAACCCCAGCCCACCCCGCCTCATACAAACTACGCTGATTATACCACCGCCCCTCCCTCAACCCCAGCCCACCCCCACTTAACCCAAGCTCATCCCCACCTCGACCTTCCAACGCTGATTACGCCCCCCCACCCCCCACTTAACCCCCGCTCACCCACGTCTCATCCTACAGCGCTGCATAAATACCCCCACCCCCCACCCCGCCATACCCCATCACCCCTCCCCGTGTATTGGAACCCGCAACACATTTGTGGATATGTATAGGCCCTATATACATCTTGGCTCAGCCGAACCAGCCGAACTGACTAGCTTCATACTGTGGATTTTAACATTGTGATAGCTCTATAAGTATATACAGAGTATACGAGCACATGTATCGATTTTATGTAGCATACCGTTGACAGTTAAAGGGACGCAATCCAGAGATGATGCAACATGCTTGGCCGTTTCGATCGGTATATATATGCGAGATAGGGGCCAGTCGAGATGGTTGAACCAGCATAGGAGAGGCTGGTGGCAACATTACCATTTTTCCGGACTCCAAACTTGGGTGTTTCGTCTAGGGGGAATTACAAATCATTCTAGTCAATTGAGGCAAGGCAACAATAAACCCCTGCAATAGAATCACCACCATCAGTTTGCCGTTATCGAAATTTATAACTGAATATGAATTATTTTCTTCCCTGCGGATGGCCCTCTAGATTCCAGTTACGTTGAAGTATCTATGATATTTCTTTGCACGTGTTTTATTTCCGTGTTCCTCTGAGTTCATCTCCAGAAATATACACTCTCTAAATCTGTATAGGCTAAAATAGGTAGGCCTAGTCCACATGTCCAAAACTGTTGGTCATTGATAGCCTGTCTTTACCCTTTCTCTTACTTTCAACAATGCTCAGCAGTCCACATGTCCAAAACTGTTGGTCATTGATAGTCTGTCTTTACCCTTTCTCTTACTTTCAACAATGCCCAGCAGTCCACATGTCCAAAACTGTTGGTCATTGATAGCCTGTCTTTACCCTTTCTCTTACTTTCAACAATGCTCAGCAGTCCACATGTCCAAAACTGTTGGTCATTGATAGCCCGTCTTTACCCTTTCTCTTACTTTCAACAATGCCCAGCAGTCCACATGTCCAAAACTGTTGGTCATTGATGGCCTGTCTTTACCCTTTCTCTTACTTTCAACAATGCCCAGCAGTCCACATGTCCAAAACTGTTGGTCATTGATGGCCTGTCTTTACCCTTTCTCTTACTTTCAACAATGCCCAGCAGTCCACATGTCCAAAACTGTTGGTCATTGATAGTCTGTCTTTACCCTTTCTCTTACTTTCAACAATGCCCAGCAGTCCACATGTCCAAAACTGTTGGTCATTGATGGCCTGTCTTTACCCTTTCTCTTACTTTCAACAATGCCCAGCAGTCCACACGTCCAAAACTGTTGGTCATTGATAGCCTGTCTTTACCCTTTCTCTTACTTTCAACAATGCTCAGCAGTCCACATGTCCAAAACTGTTGGTCATTGATAGTCTGTCTTTACCCTTTCTCTTACTTTCAACAATGCCCAGCAGTCCACATGTCCAAAACTGTTGGTCATTGATGGCCTGTCTTTACCCTTTCTCTTACTTTCAACAATGCCCAGCAGTCCACACGTCCAAAACTGTTGGTCATTGATAGCCTGTCTTTACCCTTTCTCTTACTTTCAACAATGCTCAGCAGTCCACATGTCCAAAACTGTTGGTCATTGATAGTCTGTCTTTACCCTTTCTCTTACTTTCAACAATGCCCAGCAGTCCACATGTCCAAAACTGTTGGTCATTGATAGCCTGTCTTTACCCTTTCTCTTACTTTCAACAATGCCCAGCAGTCCACATGTCCAAAACTGTTGGTCATTGATGGCCTGTCTTTACCCTTTCTCTTACTTTCAACAATGCCCAGCAGTCCACATGTCCAAAACTGTTGGTCATTGATAGTCTGTCTTTACCCTTTCTCTTACTTTCAACAATGCCCAGCAGTCCACATGTCCAAAACTGTTGGTCATTGATAGTCTGTCTTTACCCTTTCTCTTACTTTCAACACTGCTCAGCAGTCCACATGTCCAAAACTGTTGGTCATTGATAGCCTGTCTTTACCCTTTCTCTTACTTTCAACAGTGCTCAGCAGTCCACATGTCCAAAACTGTTGGTCATTGATGGTCTGTCTTTACCCTTTCTCTTACTTTCAACAATGCCCAGCAGTCCACATGTCCAAAACTGTTGGTCATTGATAGCCTGTCTTTATCCTTGCTCTTACTTTCAACAATGCTCAGCAGTCCACATGTCCAAAACTGTTGGTCATTGATAGTCTGTCTTTACCCTTTCTCTTACTTTCAACAATGCCCAGCAGTCCACATGTCCAAAACTGTTGGTCATTGATAGTCTGTCTTTACCCTTTCTCTTACTTTCAACAATGCTCAGCAGTCCACATGTCCAAAACTGTTGGTCATTGATAGCCCGTCTTTACCCTTTCTCTTACTTTCAACAATGCCCAGCAGTCCACATGTCCAAAACTGTTGGTCATTGATAGTCTGTCTTTACCCTTTCTCTTACTTTCAACAATGCCCAGCAGTCCACATGTCCAAAACTGTTGGTCATTGATAGTCTGTCTTTACCCTTTCTCTTACTTTCAACAATGCTCAGCAGTCCACATGTCCAAAACTGTTGGTCATTGATAGCCTGTCTTTATCCTTGCTCTTACTTTCAACAATGCTCAGCAGTCCACATGTCCAAAACTGTTGGTCATTGATAGCCTGTCTTTACCCTTTCTCTTACTTTCAACAATGCTCAGCAGTCCACATGTCCAAAACTGTTGGTCATTGATAGTCTGTCTCTACCCTTTCTCTTACTTTCAACAATGCTCAGCAGTCCACATGTCCAAAACTGTTGGTCATTGATAGCCTGTCTTTACCCTGTCTCTTACTTTCAACAATACTCAGCAGTCCACATGTCCAAAACTGTTGGTCATTGATAGCCCGTCTTTACCCTTTCTCTTACTTTCAACAATGCCCAGCAGTCCACATGTCCAAAACTGTTGGTCATTGATAGTCTGTCTTTACCCTTTCTCTTACTTTCAACAACGCCCAGCAGTCCACATGTCCAAAACTGTTGGTCATTGATAGTCTGTCTTTACCCTGTCTCTTACTTTCAACAATGCCCAGCAGTCCACATGTCCAAAACTGTTGGTCATTGATAGTCTGTCTTTACCCTGTCTCTTACTTTCAACAATGCCCAGCAGTCCACATGTCCAAAACTGTTGGTCATTGATAGTCTATCTTTACCCTTTCTCTTACTTCCAACAATGCTCAGCAGTCCACATGTCCAAAACTGTTGGTCATTGATAGTCTGTCTTTGTCCTTTCTCTTACTTCCAACAATGCTCAGCAGTCCACATGTCCAAAACTGTTGGTCATTGATAGTCTGTCTTTGTCCTTTCTCTTACTATCAACAATGCCCAGCAGTCCACATGTCCAAAACTGTTGGTCATTGATAGCCCGTCTTTACCCTTTCTCTTACTATCAACAATGACCAGCAGTCCACATGTCCAAAACTGTTGGTCATTGATAGTCTGTCTTTGTCCTTTCTCTTACTTTCAACAATGCTCAGCAGTCCACATGTCCAAAACTGTTGGTCATTGATAGTCTGTCTTTACCCTTTCTCTTACTTTCAACAATGCTCAGCAGTCCACATGTCCAAAACTGTTGGTCATTGATAGCCTGTCTTTACCCTTTCTCTTACTTTCAACAATGCTCTGCAGTCCACATGTCCAAAACTGTTGGTCATTGATAGTCTGTCTTTACCCTTTCTCTTACTTTCAAAAATGCTCTGCAGTCCACATGTCCAAAACTGTTGGTCATTGATAGTCTGTCTACCATTTCTCTTACTTTCAACAATGCCCAGCAGTCCACATGTCCAAAACTGTTGGTCATTGATAGTCTGTCTTTACCCTTTCTCTTACTTTCAACAATGCCCAGCAGTCCACATGTCCAAAACTGTTGGTCATTGATAGTCTGTCTTTACCCTTTCTCTTACTTTCAACAATGCCCAGCAGTCCACATGTCCAAAACTGTTGGTCATTGATAGTCTGTCTTTACCCTTTCTCTTACTTTCAACAATGCCTAGCAGTCCACATGTCCAAAACTGTTGGTCATTGATAGTCTGTCTTTACCCTTTCTCTTACTTTCAACAATGCCCAGCAGTCCACATGTCCAAAACTGTTGGTCATTGATAGTCTGTCTTTACCCTTTCTCTTACTACCAACAATGCTCAGCAGTCCACATGTCCAAAACTGTTGGTCATTGATAGTCTGTCTTTGTCCTTTCTCTTACTTTCAACAATGCTCAGCAGTCCACATGTCCAAAACTGTTGGTCATTGATAGTCTGTCTTTACCCTTTCTCTTACTTCCAACAATGCTCAGCAGTCCACATGTCCAAAACTGTTGGTCATTGATAACCCGTCTTTACCCTTTCTCTTACTTTCAACAATGCCCAGCAGTCCACATGTCCAAAACTGTTGGTCATTGATAGTCTGTCTTTACCCTTTCTCTTACTTTCAACAATGCTCAGCAGTCCACATGTCCAAAACTGTTGGTCATTGATAGCCTGTCTTTATCCTTGCTCTTACTTTCAACAATGCTCAGCAGTCCACATGTCCAAAACTGTTGGTCATTGATAGCCTGTCTTTACCCTTTCTCTTACTTTCAACAATGCCCAGCAGTCCACATGTCCAAAACTGTTGGTCATTGATGGCCTGTCTTTACCCTTTCTCTTACTTTCAACAATGCCCAGCAGTCCACATGTCCAAAACTGTTGGTCATTGATAGTCTGTCTTTACCCTTTCTCTTACTTTCAACAATGCCCAGCAGTCCACATGTCCAAAACTGTTGGTCATTGATAGTCTGTCTTTACCCTTTCTCTTACTTTCAACACTGCTCAGCAGTCCACATGTCCAAAACTGTTGGTCATTGATAGCCTGTCTTTACCCTTTCTCTTACTTTCAACACTGCTCAGCAGTCCACATGTCCAAAACTGTTGGTCATTGATGGTCTGTCTTTACCCTTTCTCTTACTTTCAACAATGCCCAGCAGTCCACATGTCCAAAACTGTTGGTCATTGATAGCCTGTCTTTATCCTTGCTCTTACTTTCAACAATGCTCAGCAGTCCACATGTCCAAAACTGTTGGTCATTGATAGTCTGTCTTTACCCTTTCTCTTACTTTCAACAATGCCCAGCAGTCCACATGTCCAAAACTGTTGGTCATTGATAGTCTGTCTTTACCCTTTCTCTTACTTTCAACAATGCTCAGCAGTCCACATGTCCAAAACTGTTGGTCATTGATAGCCCGTCTTTACCCTTTCTCTTACTTTCAACAATGCCCAGCAGTCCACATGTCCAAAACTGTTGGTCATTGATAGTCTGTCTTTACCCTTTCTCTTACTTTCAACAATGCCCAGCAGTCCACATGTCCAAAACTGTTGGTCATTGATAGTCTGTCTTTACCCTTTCTCTTACTTTCAACAATGCTCAGCAGTCCACATGTCCAAAACTGTTGGTCATTGATAGCCTGTCTTTATCCTTGCTCTTACTTTCAACAATGCTCAGCAGTCCACATGTCCAAAACTGTTGGTCATTGATAGCCTGTCTTTACCCTTTCTCTTACTTTCAACAATGCTCAGCAGTCCACATGTCCAAAACTGTTGGTCATTGATAGTCTGTCTCTACCCTTTCTCTTACTTTCAACAATGCTCAGCAGTCCACATGTCCAAAACTGTTGGTCATTGATAGCCTGTCTTTACCCTGTCTCTTACTTTCAACAATACTCAGCAGTCCACATGTCCAAAACTGTTGGTCATTGATAGCCCGTCTTTACCCTTTCTCTTACTTTCAACAATGCCCAGCAGTCCACATGTCCAAAACTGTTGGTCATTGATAGTCTGTCTTTACCCTTTCTCTTACTTTCAACAACGCCCAGCAGTCCACATGTCCAAAACTGTTGGTCATTGATAGTCTGTCTTTACCCTGTCTCTTACTTTCAACAATGCCCAGCAGTCCACATGTCCAAAACTGTTGGTCATTGATAGTCTGTCTTTACCCTGTCTCTTACTTTCAACAATGCCCAGCAGTCCACATGTCCAAAACTGTTGGTCATTGATAGTCTGTCTTTACCCTTTCTCTTACTTCCAACAATGCTCAGCAGTCCACATGTCCAAAACTGTTGGTCATTGATAGTCTGTCTTTGTCCTTTCTCTTACTTCCAACAATGCTCAGCAGTCCACATGTCCAAAACTGTTGGTCATTGATAGTCTGTCTTTGTCCTTTCTCTTACTATCAACAATGCCCAGCAGTCCACATGTCCAAAACTGTTGGTCATTGATAGCCCGTCTTTACCCTTTCTCTTACTATCAACAATGACCAGCAGTCCACATGTCCAAAACTGTTGGTCATTGATAGTCTGTCTTTGTCCTTTCTCTTACTTTCAACAATGCTCAGCAGTCCACATGTCCAAAACTGTTGGTCATTGATAGTCTGTCTTTACCCTTTCTCTTACTTTCAACAATGCTCAGCAGTCCACATGTCCAAAACTGTTGGTCATTGATAGCCTGTCTTTACCCTTTCTCTTACTTTCAACAATGCTCTGCAGTCCACATGTCCAAAACTGTTGGTCATTGATAGTCTGTCTTTACCCTTTCTCTTACTTTCAACAATGCTCTGCAGTCCACATGTCCAAAACTGTTGGTCATTGATAGTCTGTCTACCATTTCTCTTACTTTCAACAATGCCCAGCAGTCCACATGTCCAAAACTGTTGGTCATTGATAGTCTGTCTTTACCCTTTCTCTTACTTTCAACAATGCCCAGCAGTCCACATGTCCAAAACTGTTGGTCATTGATAGTCTGTCTTTACCCTTTCTCTTACTTTCAACAATGCCCAGCAGTCCACATGTCCAAAACTGTTGGTCATTGATAGTCTGTCTTTACCCTTTCTCTTACTTTCAACAATGCCTAGCAGTCCACATGTCCAAAACTGTTGGTCATTGATAGTCTGTCTTTACCCTTTCTCTTACTTTCAACAATGCCCAGCAGTCCACATGTCCAAAACTGTTGGTCATTGATAGTCTGTCTTTACCCTTTCTCTTACTACCAACAATGCTCAGCAGTCCACATGTCCAAAACTGTTGGTCATTGATAGTCTGTCTTTGTCCTTTCTCTTACTTTCAACAATGCTCAGCAGTCCACATGTCCAAAACTGTTGGTCATTGATAGTCTGTCTTTACCCTTTCTCTTACTTCCAACAATGCTCAGCAGTCCACATGTCCAAAACTGTTGGTCATTGATAACCCGTCTTTACCCTTTCTCTTACTTTCAACAATGCCCAGCAGTCCACATGTCCAAAACTGTTGGTCATTGATAGTCTGTCTTTACCCTTTCTCTTACTTCCAACAATGCTCAGCAGTCCACATGTCCAAAACTGTTGGTCATTGATAGTCTGTCTTTGTCCTTTCTCTTACTTCCAACAATGCTCAGCAGTCCACATGTCCAAAACTGTTGGTCATTGATAGTCTGTCTTTGTCCTTTCTCTTACTTTCAACAATGCCCAGCAGTCCACATGTCCAAAACTGTTGGTCATTGATAGCCCGTCTTTACCCTTTCTCTTACTATCAACAATGACCAGCAGTCCACATGTCCAAAACTGTTGGTCATTGATAGTCTGTCTTTGTCCTTTCTCTTACTTTCAACAATGCTCAGCAGTCCACATGTCCAAAACTGTTGGTCATTGATAGTCTGTCTTTACCCTTTCTCTTACTTTCAACAATGCTCAGCAGTCCACATGTCCAAAACTGTTGGTCATTGATAGCCTGTCTTTACCCTTTCTTTTACTTTCAACAATGCTCTGCAGTCCACATGTCCAAAACTGTTGGTCATTGATAGTCTGTCTTTACCCTTTCTCTTACTTTCAACAATGCTCAGCAGTCCACATGTCCAAAACTGTTGGTCATTGATAGCCTGTCTTTACCCTTTCTCTTACTTTCAACAATGCTCTGCAGTCCACATGTCCAAAACTGTTGGTCATTGATAGCCCGTCTTTACCCTTTCTCTTACTTTCAACAATGCTCAGCAGTCCACATGTCCAAAACTGTTGGTCATTGATAGTCTGTCTTTACCCTTTCTCTTACTTTCAACAATGCTCTGCAGTCCACATGTCCAAAACTGTTGGTCATTGATAGCCTGTCTTTACCCTTTCTCTTACTTTCAACAATGTCCAGCAGTCCACATGTCCAAAACTGTTGGTCATTGATAGTCTGTCTTTACCCTTTCTCTTACTTTCAACAATGCTCAGCAGTCCACATGTCCAAAACTGTTGGCCATTGATAGCCTGTCTTTACCCTTTCTCTTACTTTCAACAATGCCCTGCAGTCCACATGTCCAAAACTGTTGGTCATTGATAGCCTGTCTTTACCCTTTCTCTTACTTTCAACAATGCCCAGCAGTCCACATGTCCAAAACTATTGGTCATTGATAGCCTGTCTTTACCCTTTCTCTTACTTTCAACAATGCCCAGCAGTCCACATGTCCAAAACTGTTGGTCATTGATAGTCTGTCTTTACCCTTTCTCTTACTTTCAACAATGCCCAGCAGTCCACATGTCCAAAACTGTTGGTCATTGATAGTCTGTCTTTACCCTTTCTCTTACTTTCAACAATGCTCAGTAGTCCACATGTCCAAAACTGTTGGTCATTGATAGTCTGTCTTTACCCTTTCTCTTACTTTCAACAATGCTCAGCAGTCCACATGTCCAAAACTGTTGGCCATTGATAGCCTGTCTTTACCCTTTCTCTTACTTTCAACAATGCCCAGCAGTCCACATGTCCAAAACTGTTGGTCATTGATAGCCTGTCTTTACCCTTTCTCTTACTTTCAACAATGCTCAGCAGTCCACATGTCCAAAATTGTTGGTCATTGATGGTCTGTCTTTACCCTTTCTCTTACTTTCAACAATGCCCAGCAGTCCACATGTCCAAAACTGTTGGTCATTGATAGCCTGTCTTTATCCTTGCTCTTACTTTCAACAATGCTCAGCAGTCCACATGTCCAAAACTGTTGGTCATTGATAGTCTGTCTTTACCCTTTCTCTTACTTTCAACAATGCCCAGCAGTCCACATGTCCAAAACTGTTGGTCATTGATAGTCTGTCTTTACCCTTTCTCTTACTTTCAACAATGCTCAGCAGTCCACATGTCCAAAACTGTTGGTCATTAATAGCCCGTCTTTACCCTTTCTCTTACTTTCAACAATGCCCAGCAGTCCACATGTCCAAAACTGTTGGTCATTGATAGTCTGTCTTTACCCTTTCTCTTACTTTCAACAATGCCCAGCAGTCCACATGTCCAAAACTGTTGGTCATTGATAGTCTGTCTTTACCCTTTCTCTTACTTTCAACAATGCTCAGCAGTCCACATGTCCAAAACTGTTGGTCATTGATAGCCTGTCTTTATCCTTGCTCTTACTTTCAACAATGCTCAGCAGTCCACATGTCCAAAACTGTTGGTCATTGATAGCCTGTCTTTACCCTGTCTCTTACTTTCAACAATACTCAGCAGTCCACATGTCCAAAACTGTTGGTCATTGATAGCCCGTCTTTACCCTTTCTCTTACTTTCAACAATGCCCAGCAGTCCACATGTCCAAAACTGTTGGTCATTGATAGTCTGTCTTTACCCTTTCTCTTACTTTCAACAACGCCCAGCAGTCCGCATGTCCAAAACTGTTGGTCATTGATAGTCTGTCTTTACCCTGTCTCTTACTTTCAACAATGCCCAGCAGTCCACATGTCCAAAACTGTTGGTCATTGATAGTCTGTCTTTACCCTGTCTCTTACTTTCAACAATGCCCAGCAGTCCACATGTCCAAAACTGTTGGTCATTGATAGTCTGTCTTTACCCTTTCTCTTACTTCCAACAATGCTCAGCAGTCCACATGTCCAAAACTGTTGGTCATTGATAGTCTGTCTTTGTCCTTTCTCTTACTTCCAACAATGCTCAGCAGTCCACATGTCCAAAACTGTTGGTCATTGATAGTCTGTCTTTGTCCTTTCTCTTACTATCAACAATGCCCAGCAGTCCACATGTCCAAAACTGTTGGTCATTGATAGCCCGTCTTTACCCTTTCTCTTACTATCAACAATGACCAGCAGTCCACATGTCCAAAACTGTTGGTCATTGATAGTCTGTCTTTGTCCTTTCTCTTACTTTCAACAATGCTCAGCAGTCCACATGTCCAAAACTGTTGGTCATTGATAGTCTGTCTTTACCCTTTCTCTTACTTTCAACAATGCTCAGCAGTCCACATGTCCAAAACTGTTGGTCATTGATAGCCTGTCTTTACCCTTTCTCTTACTTTCAACAATGCTCTGCAGTCCACATGTCCAAAACTGTTGGTCATTGATAGTCTGTCTTTACCCTTTCTCTTACTTTCAACAATGCTCAGCAGTCCACATGTCCAAAACTGTTGGTCATTGATAGCCTGTCTTTACCCTTTCTCTTACTTTCAACAATGCTCTGCAGTCCACATGTCCAAAACTGTTGGTCATTGATAGCCCGTCTTTACCCTTTCTCTTACTTTCAACAATGCTCAGCAGTCCACATGTCCAAAACTGTTGGTCATTGATAGTCTGTCTTTACCCTTTCTCTTACTTTCAACAATGCTCTGCAGTCCACATGTCCAAAACTGTTGGTCATTGATAGCCTGTCTTTACCCTTTCTCTTACTTTCAACAATGTCCAGCAGTCCACATGTCCAAAACTGTTGGTCATTGATAGTCTGTCTTTACCCTTTCTCTTACTTTCAACAATGCTCAGCAGTCCACATGTCCAAAACTGTTGGCCATTGATAGCCTGTCTTTACCCTTTCTCTTACTTTCAACAATGCCCAGCAGTCCACATGTCCAAAACTGTTGGTCATTGATAGCCTGTCTTTACCCTTTCTCTTACTTTCAACAATGCCCAGCAGTCCACATGTCCAAAACTATTGGTCATTGATAGCCTGTCTTTACCCTTTCTCTTACTTTCAACAATGCCCAGCAGTCCACATGTCCAAAACTGTTGGTCATTGATAGTCTGTCTTTACCCTTTCTCTTACTTTCAACAATGCCCAGCAGTCCACATGTCCAAAACTGTTGGTCATTGATAGTCTGTCTTTACCCTTTCTCTTACTTTCAACAATGCCCAGCAGTCCACATGTCCAAAACTGTTGGTCATTGATAGTCTGTCTTTACCCTTTCTCTTACTTTCAACAATGCTCAGCAGTCCACATGTCCAATACTGTTGGTCATTGATAGTCTGTCTCTACCCTTTCTCTTACTTTCAACAATGCCCAGCAGTCCACATGTCCAAAACTGTTGGTCATTGATAGCCTGTCTTTACCCTTTCTCTTACTTTCAACAATGCTCAGCAGTCCACATGTCCAAAACTGTTGGCCATTGATAGCCTGTCTTTACCCTTTCTCTTACTTTCAACAATGCCCAGCAGTCCACATGTCCAAAACTGTTGGTCATTGATAGCCTGTCTTTACCCTTTCTCTTACTTTCAACAATGCTCAGCAGTCCACATGTCCAAAATTGTTGGTCATTGATGGTCTGTCTTTACCCTTTCTCTTACTTTCAACAATGCCCAGCAGTCCACATGTCCAAAACTGTTGGTCATTGATAGCCTGTCTTTATCCTTGCTCTTACTTTCAACAATGCTCAGCAGTCCACATGTCCAAAACTGTTGGTCATTGATAGTCTGTCTTTACCCTTTCTCTTACTTTCAACAATGCCCAGCAGTCCACATGTCCAAAACTGTTGGTCATTGATAGTCTGTCTTTACCCTTTCTCTTACTTTCAACAATGCTCAGCAGTCCACATGTCCAAAACTGTTGGTCATTGATAGCCCGTCTTTACCCTTTCTCTTACTTTCAACAATGCCCAGCAGTCCACATGTCCAAAACTGTTGGTCATTGATAGTCTGTCTTTACCCTTTCTCTTACTTTCAACAATGCCCAGCAGTCCACATGTCCAAAACTGTTGGTCATTGATAGTCTGTCTTTACCCTTTCTCTTACTTTCAACAATGCTCAGCAGTCCACATGTCCAAAACTGTTGGTCATTGATAGCCTGTCTTTATCCTTGCTCTTACTTTCAACAATGCTCAGCAGTCCACATGTCCAAAACTGTTGGTCATTGATAGCCTGTCTTTACCCTTTCTCTTACTTTCAACAATGCTCAGCAGTCCACATGTCCAAAACTGTTGGTCATTGATAGTCTGTCTCTACCCTTTCTCTTACTTTCAACAATACTCAGCAGTCCACATGTCCAAAACTGTTGGTCATTGATAGCCCGTCTTTACCCTTTCTCTTACTTTCAACAATGCCCAGCAGTCCACATGTCCAAAACTGTTGGTCATTGATAGTCTGTCTTTACCCTTTCTCTTACTTTCAACAACGCCCAGCAGTCCACATGTCCAAAACTGTTGGTCATTGATAGTCTGTCTTTACCCTGTCTCTTACTTTCAACAATGCCCAGCAGTCCACATGTCCAAAACTGTTGGTCATTGATAGTCTGTCTTTACCCTGTCTCTTACTTTCAACAATGCCCAGCAGTCCACATGTCCAAACTGTTGGTCATTGATAGCCCGTCTTTACCCTTTCTCTTACTTTCAACAATGCCCAGCAGTCCACATGTCCAAAACTGTTGGTCATTGATAGTCCGTCTTTACCCTTTCTCTTACTTTCAACAATGCTCAGCAGTCCACATGTCCAAAACTGTTGGTCATTGATAGTCTGTCTTTACCCTTTCTCTTACTTCCAGCAATCCCCATTGGTAAATATAAGCCATATGTAGATTCGGAAAATGTGCATTAATTATGCAAAGCAGGTAAGCTCTTTGAAACTTGTCAAATACACGTTTACAATGTAGATATGTTTCATGGTCCTGGAATTACCTACATCAGGTTGGAAGTTTTGATAACTTGCAACAAGAACGTGTGGCTTCTTTCTCTCCCAAAACCATTGAAACAGTACAGCTTAAGGGACTTAAGGGCCTCGCCTAAACCTGGTTCCGCGCCTACGAATGTTATTTCGGATAAAAAAAAAAATTATCTCAATATTGTGGACATTTTTATTGACTATCTTTAGCAATATCGATATCAACTCTGGAAACTATTCGATTCTCAGCCGTGAGAACAAGCACTGACATAGAGCCAGGCACCAACTCAGGTGGTAATCGGATTCATAAAGGGTTACTGTCCGACGGTATCGCATTTATATAGGACTACTGTAAAGGGTTACTGTCCGACGGTATCGCATTCATAAAGGGTTACTGTCCGACGGTATCGCATTCATAAAGGGTTACTGTCCGACGGTATCGCATTTATATATGACTACTGTAAAGGGTTACTGTCCGACGGTATCGCATTCATAAAGGGTTACTGTCCGACGGTATCGCATTTATATAGGCCTACTGTAATTGGAGTGTTTAGTAGTAGTCTATTTGCAGTAAAGGCAGACAGAATGCCATCAGTAATCAAACAGCAAAAATCCATACCTATAGGCCTACACTGTCTCAGAACTATTATTAATGGCATCACACATTGAAATAAAAAGGCATATTTTTAGAAAATTATTTACGACTGGAGCGCAGATTGGAAAGTCCCTTTAAATAGAGTATTTGGTGGACGATAATAGCTCTGGATACAATGCAATATTAGATGGCTTTTAAAATTCCACGATGTGTTAGATTGACCTTCTATCCTGTCTAGCTTACATGTAATGCACTGTAATAGTGCCATTGATTTTAACTCGGACACAGATAAAGCCGACCAATTGACAATTCCACTCAGTGACATTGGCAAAGAAAAGATTTCTCCATTCAAATCGTAGAACTAAACCTCGTGGCACCATTCACTCTGTGACATCACCAATGAATGTATACGGAAATAGCCTCTGCGCGCGATCGTGTTCCAAAAAGGTTCTATGCTGTTTTATTTTTAGTAACACAGTAAATTTATATTTACCATTTTATTCATCTCGTGTCCAAAAATAGCCTGAATCCTATTTTGTTCTATATTTAGACATGGCTGGAATACAAGGTTAAATTGATGTAGACCTATCGTACGTTGTACTCGGCCGTATTTTGTTCTATATAATTGGACATCCATATATTTATATACGTATTATAAGCCTTCCACGCGCTGTTCGATGTCACATCACGTGATCGGTGTGTCACTATAATTGGTCTATTTTCTCCACTTTCATTTTGTTTTTGTCCAACCTTGAGGGACAATTTCCTCATTGCCGTATAAATGAAACTATATAATATATCATATATATGCTGCTTGGTCGCATACTACTGATCCTTCATGGCCAGCTTATAGAGTTGTCTTCAAAACTCGATCACAATATTCAAGTAGTCGTCTTTTGACTACAATTCAATTTTAGGAATTGGTGCTTATAGACTACCTTAGAGATTGGGCTTCCTTAAAGAGGCATGAGCTGCCAAAATTCACACTTTTTTCATAGTTTCTGATCTTCACGACAGTACGAGGATTTGAAGGCCATCGAAAAACTAAATGATTGGCGTTGGAATGAGGGAAATCCATACAGTATGTGGCCTGTACGGACCGAAAACGTGTTTGAAAAGTAAACAAAATTTAAATAACCGGGACGACCATTCATTCATTCTAAGGCAAAGTTAGTTTAAAACAATACTTTATCGTACATTTTCGAGACTAGAAGCATTAAAAAGCTTCTGAATTATACGTCTTGAGAAAAATAGCCAATAATTTCAACGTTCTGTTTTAACGTCAAAATATCAACATTTTGGCAGCTCATGCCACTTTAAACGAATGAAGCCATGAAATCAACCTGTATTCTATAACATTTTTTTTAAAGTGGCATGAGCTGCCAAAATGTTGATATTTTGACGTTAAAACAAAACGTTAAAATTATTGGCTATTTTTTTAAGACATATAATTCAGAAGCTTTTCAGTGCTTCTAGTCTAGAAAATGTACGATAAAGTATTGTTTTGAACCAACTTTGGCTTAGATTGAATGAATGGTCGTCCCGGTCATTTATATGTTGCTTACTTTTCCAACACGTTTTCAGTTCGTACAGACCTTGTGAAAAACTTACGCAGACCATTCAAAAAAAAAAAACGTGAAAAAAAAGTGACGTATGGTGAAATCTGAAAATCTAATGTTGTCATAACTGTATACTGAGGGGTCACATATAGAGACGATAGAAATCAGTCAATATGCCTATCTTAAAGTGGCATGAGCTGCCCAAATTCCCACTTCTTTCATAATTTCTGATCGTCACGACTGTCAGAGACTTTGAAGGCCATCGAAAAACTATATGATTGGCGTTGGAATGAGGAAAATCCATACAGTAGGAACGGAAAACGTGTTCGAAAAGTAAACAAAATTTAAATAACCGGGACGACCATTCCTTCATTCTAAGGCGAAGTTAGTTCAAAACAATACTTTATCGCACATGTTTGAGACTAGAAGCAATAAAAAGCTTCTGAATTATACGTCTTGAGAAAAATAGCCAATAATTTCAACGTTCTGTTTAAGTCAAAATATCAACATTTTGGCAGCTCATGCCCCTTTAACCAAACAGTTGAATCACAGATTCCAGTCGACATCTCATACCCGTCATAAGGGATGGAAACTTTCCATGGGTATCTATAACGACACTTCTGCAATGATTTTCCAATTCGTGCAAATTCTGTAGAGAATGATCCCTCCCTAAATGTCCCGCATATATTCCATGGAATTCAGACCCGTACTACTCATGGCTGGCCATGGAATGTTCCAGGTAAACTGAGTCACATCTATTGAACGATAGCATTATCACCCATGAATAGTGATCTGGCAACTGGATCGAGTTTAATTAGTTAGGCCTAGTGTCTTTTAGAAATCCCAAATAATAAACGAGGAAACTGGATAGAGTTCTACCTGAGTGTATCGAGCCCTTATTACCAAATCCTGGGGGCCGTTTCACGAAGCCGTCACAAAGTGCGATCAATCGCAGTTGCCATGTCGTCGTATCTCTTCAATATGGTATCCATTAGCAACTACGTTTCGTTTGCGATACAACTGCTTTGTGAAACGAGCCCCAGTTTGCAATAAAATGAGAAACATCCCCATAACTGATTCACCACCATACGGTATACAGTTGGCATAATTTTTCTTGTTGCATAAAGACCCGTTCTCACCATGCGATTTGTCGTACCGACTTGTAGGATGCGATTAAAACGAATGCTTTTAATTGATCGATACGATTTCTCAACCAATCAAATGCATCCATTTGAATCGAATGTTACAAATCGCACAGTGAGAACGAGCCTTTCAGGCATCGCGCTTTTCGAACACATCTCCCAAGATCTCGTCTATCCATGACTGTACACCAATCCGTAATCGTTTGTGATTGTCTGAGCTTAGGACGCTCGATTGGTCTCCGGGTCCTCAACTCACGGCTGGGGGGTTGACATCTTCTCGGGCCAAGTTAAAACCTCCATTTTAAAATACGGAATGGGGCCATGGAGATTTTAACTCGGCTCGAGAAGATGTCAAACACCAGCCGTGTGATTATTTCTGACTGTTTGGCAGCTTGGTGTGCAACGCAGAGCCGGAGACGAATTATGGTGGAACCGGGAAACAAATGAATGACGCTTTACTCGTCTCAGCAAACTTCTGGCATCTCTGTCGGACGTCTATAGCGTGGTCTACCTGGGGCCTGTTTCACAAAGCGGCGTAGATGCGTTTTCTGCGTAACTTTCATACTAACGTATCTCTACAGTATGGGTTGCTATTGCAGTTACGTAAAAACTTACGCTACGCGGCTTTGTGAAACAGGGTCCTGGTGAATGTCTGTAATTACTTACAGAAAGCCGTGTTCGGTCCAAACGGCTTACTGTACCGAACACCGTGCTAGTGTTACAACGGAGAGACGAAATCCGATTCTTGCACTTGAAGAATTGTAGGCCAAACATCTGCCAATTTACTGCTCAATCTACCAGACATATATGCTGTTACAATGGATAAGGCTCTCGCAGAACGGTTTTTCTAAGCAATCTCGACCAAAATGAGATAAAACATTTTGCCAAATTTATGCCGTGTACCTTAAGTTCCAGATTGCTACGTTCGTCCGATCGTGTTTCTCATAAAAAGCATAGTGGATTCAAACCCAAGATCCTGATTGAATAACAACCTTCAGGAGCAGTTTCGAATGATTTCCGTTTTGTGGGTGCCACACTTTTTTTTGTGGGTGGGGGTGGGGGGGGGGGGGGGGGTGTAATATTCTCGCATACAATTCTTAAATGTAGTTCCCAATGTCAACATCCAGGTTGCGAAAAAAAATCGTTGTCCCCTACCGTGAAGAGGTATTCTATCAGTACCATCGGCAAATCCCAGTCCCAAAGTGCGAGAATCACGTCGCATGGTCCTGTGGTTAGCAAGGCTTGAAGTCCTGCCATGTTCTTGGACCCCAAATTCCAACATCTCCGTTTCGACTCCGGTTACGCGGTCCAGTGTAGGTCAATATGACTATCAGAAAGTGCATTTCATAAGAGATAGTAATATAGCGGCGTCGCCAAATTTTGTGGGAGAAGAAACCAGATTATTTGCCCCGAGTAAACCCCCGACCGTTGGTGAGTACCTGGGAACTCTTACACATACGGCGACCGAGTGGAACAATTCACTCAGATATCTAGGAGGTGTGGGGGGGGGGGGGGGGGACTTTTGGCAGCTCAAACCACTTTAAGATGATAGTTGGCAAAATTTTACCTATAAACAGTAGTGGAGCCAACTATAATTCAAAAATATCAAATATCTACACTGGTGATTTACACGTGGATATTTATTGGTCGGTATCGGGTACTCCCAATGCATGTAAGAAATAATTAAATAACAGACTAAGACCTTAAATGGGGAGAAAATAAAAAAAATCACTTTAGGGTTCTGAAGAAGCGTGCTAATGTTTCCATTCCAACGGTACCAAACACATATTTTTGCGATTTGTTTACACCTGACAGTGAAGTTAATAAAATATCACAATAAGCAAAACAAATTGGTCAACTTTCAAAATCTGCCATTTAAACCTAAGTTAAATTCATCCACTTCAAGACCTTCGTAACTCTCCGATATGCCACGCATACCATTTTTGTGCTAGCCACATGTTCCTCAAAGCTTCGTTTATAATTTAATGTAAGTTTTGAGAAACTGAAAACAATTTTCTGGAGATAGGAATGCTTTAAAGACAGTGAAATTAACCTGGGTTTAAATGGGAGATTTTGAAAGTTGACCAATTTCTTCTGTGTATGTAACATGATACGGTATTTTATAAACTGCATCATGTCCCATGAAAAAATAGTAAAAATGTGTGTTAAGTACCATTGAAAAGGAAAAATAAGCGCCCTTCTTCTGAACCATAAAGTATTTTTTTGTTTTCTTCTCCTTTAACTTTAGTGAAGTCGGCCTAATAATACTGAGTTTCTTATGAAGATAAGGGGGGGCAACTCTAGGAATTCGTCATAATTATCTGTCACATTAGTTGTGTCCCTTGATTTAAAACATAAATTATTGATTTTATGATTTTTATCTAGCACCAAGCCCATCTAGCATACTTTTTTTAAAAAAACAAACTTAAGTCCGGAAGACAATCGAGAAAAAAATAACTGAAGACTAGGATTAACAAATAAAAAGGCAAAAATAAAACGAGCAGATATAACAATTATGAAGTTTTTCAGAAAAGATAAGATATGTAAATGTTAGATTGATTGATTGATAATGATAAAAAAAAAATTAAGACATCGCCACATAGTTAGTTGTTTTTGAACAACACCAGCTTTAGACACCTATACCGGTGTCTTTGTCAAGTGTAACTGATTGATTAATGTTTTACGTCACACTCAAGATTATTTCACTTTGTAAATGTTAGTTCAACATATGTTCAACAGAAACAAAAAGAAAATGCAGACACTTCTAAATTGTTTGTCGTTTTTTTTTTCTTCTTAAATTAAGGCAATTGACATTATGTTCGGCACTCAGAGTCAACATTACATAAACTTGGAATGTATTAGATAAAAAATGAGGAAGAATAAAACAAAGTTTTTAACAATTGGTTATCTGAAGAGTTAAAAAAAAAGAAACACAGGTAGCGCTTTTCTCGTTTGAAGTTTTACATTGATAAAGGTTTCACGCTGCACTCAATATTATTTCATTTATAATATGGTTTATGGGGGTGGAAACACAGCTCTTTCACCACTTTGCCCAGAGGAAATCCCCGACTTTCGGCAAGTACCTGGCAACTCTTGCACATAGGACAATTAAGTTAAATCTTCAATCAGAAACTGAGAGGGATTCGAACCCGTCACAAATTGGTTGGTTGGTGTTTTGCGCCGAGCTCAAGATAATTTCCCTTATATGGCGGCGTTGCCAGTTTTATTGTCGGAGGAAACCAAGCTCTATGCCCGGAGGAAACCCACTACCTTCCAGTGGTAACTGGCAACCACCCCACGTAGGTCGTTCGAGTGAAAACCCAATCAGAAAATTTTCCAACTTTTTGGGACTGAGTGGGATTTGAACCCGTGACACATCGATGGAAGACCTGAGTTGGACTAAGCCTACAATTTTCAGAAAACATACATACATGTAAGCCTGAACAATTATTCTATTTCAAAGTTGTGTTTGTACATTTTATTATTTTAATTTATAGTAAATTATACTATCTTTTTCCCCCTAGATTTTTAGAGTAACATCCTCAGTATTTTAGCGATCTGGTTAAGTTCTTAGTTGAATGAGAAAAGTAAAATAGATTGGTCATAAATGAAATCAAACGTATTAAAGTGGCATGAGCTGCCAAAATTCACACTTTTTCATAATTTCTGATCGTCACGACAGAATGAGGCTTTGAAGGCCATCGAAAAACTAAATGATTGGCGTTGGAATGATTAAAATCCATACAGTATGTGGCCTTTACGAAAGGAAACGTGTCCGAAAAGTAAACAAAATTTAAATAACCGGGACGACCATTCATTCATTCTAAGCCAAAGTTAGTTCAAAACAATACTTTGACGTACATTCTCGAGACTAGAAGCACTAAAAAGCTTCTGAATTATAGGTCTTGAGAAAAATAGCCAATAATTTCAACATTCTGTTGTAACCTCAAAATATACATTTTGGCAGCTCATGCCACTTTAACAATTCATCGCACTCGAGATTATTTCGGAATGTGAGTGTCTATTGATTGTAACAACTGAAAACACCCATAATACTAAAGAGAAAAGAGCGAGAGAAAAAATCTATGGAAAAATCAACCAAGAACCCAAAATCAAGCTTGATTAAAGTGGCATGAGCTGCCGAAATTCACACTTCTTTCATCATTTCTGATCGTCACGAAAGTAAGAGGCTTTGAAGGCCATCGAAAAACTAAATGATTGGCGTTGGAGTGAGGAAAATCCATACAGTATGTGGCCTGTACGAACCGAAAACGTGTTCGAAAAGTAAACAAAATTTAAATAACCGGGACGACCATTCATTCATTCTAAGCCAAAGTTAGTTTAAAACAATACTTTATCGTACATTCTCGAGGCTAGAAGCCCCAAAAAGCTTCTGAATTATACGTCTTGGGAAAAATAGCCGATAATTTTACCATTCTGTTTCAACGTCAAAATATCAACATTTTGGCAGCTCATGCCCCTTTAAGTTACCAGAAATGTAAATTGGACAAAATTAAATAATGATTGATGTTAATCATTGGTAGCATTTATAGCAAAAAAAATATCGCCGTTCTATTCTCTGAAGCTCCTATCAGATTCAAACTCGGTCCAATAGCTACTAGCATTTCAGAACATTTTTTAATCGTATTCCTTCATTAGTCTTTCTATTTTTGACCACAGGTATCATGTAAAATATTTGACAACAAGGTACATTATTATACAGGTTACAATCATACCACCAAATAAAATATACTTGTCCTGATAAGTCCTTTTTTCAATAAGCCTCATGACAGTGTTAGAAAGACCAAGGGTATTT
This sequence comes from Lepidochitona cinerea, assembly GCA_963971465.1. NCBI lineage: Eukaryota > Metazoa > Mollusca > Polyplacophora > Chitonida > Tonicellidae > Lepidochitona > Lepidochitona cinerea. The sequence goes on from OZ020565.1 coordinate 1,187,321, forward strand.
GCAAAATCTAACAATTTTTTATGAGCTCCCTTGAGTGTCACTCTTTGGTCTCGGAGGTTGGATAATATACTGTTTCCTGAGCCTAATAAGTTGTCCATGTCTTTGTTTGATTGCTGTAGTCGAGAATTGTGTTGCAAAGCAGCATCTATCATTATGGAAGTGTCTTGGTCGTTTGTTGTAAATCGCCGTGACAACAAAGCTTCCCGTTCCTTATCTTCCTCTTCCCTCATGTGCCTGTCAGATAAAAACAAAAAGAATTAAATACAAACAAGCTTATCGAAAAAGACAGTCAGTTAAATCTGCTGGTCATTTGCAATGTTATGAGTATGATCATCGAAATCATTTAGAAATAGATTGATTCAATGATTTACGCCGCACTCAAGATTACTCGACTTATATGACGGCGTTGCCATGTTTAGTGGGGGAGGAAACCGGACATATTGCCCGGAGGAGACCCCAACCTTCGGCGAATATCTGGCAACTCTTTCACATACGGCAACCAAGTGAAAATTCCACTCAGAAATTATTATTTGGTCTGAGTGTGATTCAAACCCGCCCTGCATCGATGGAAGGTCTATGTGGGACTGAAGGATGATCACTCTAACCAACTGGTCCACCAAGGCGCCTTAAGAAATAGAAGGTATTAATAGCATGTACCAAACGAATTCTGCAAAACCAAGATTTTAGAGTCACTTTTTATATTCAGCTTCTGAAAAAGTTGTATGGCTCTGTTGCCAGGCTTATACTATGGCTATAGCCTCAAATATTCATCGCGTTCGCATCTAGGCTTTGTCTAGTTGAAGTTCTTCCGCCATGTTGGAAAGCATGTAATTCTATTGTTGTGGATTTTCTCCTAATTTAAACAACGCAACCGGCTCCAACTTTACACACATTCAGTTTGATCCCTTAGTTCGCCATTCCCCCCCAAAAAAAAGAGTTCAAACACTCACATCTGTGTTGATTGACAGCCCGAATCTACGGCTGGCCACCTCGTTTCCGTGAAACTGAACTTTGGAAATGTACGAGCACAAGATGACCGCTTGAGCCTCGCTTATGTTTATAAAGAATATCCATAAGCGAGGCTCAAAAGGTCAACTTGTGCTCGGACATTTCCCCAGTTCAGTCGAATGGAAACGGGGAGGCCAGCTGGAGATTCGGGCTGTCAATTGAAAAACGACGAGGATGCAACACAGATGTGCGTGTTTGAACGCTTTTTTTTGGTGGAACGGCGAACTTTAAGATCGAACTGAATGTGTATTAAGTTTGGCCCGGTTGCGTTGCTTAAAGTTAGGAGAAAATCTGCGCACAAAGAGTTTATGCGCAGTTGTATACATTTTCCAGCATGGCGGGTCCTTCAACTCTGTTTGCCGCCGATCATCAATATCTTGGCAACAGAGTTTGAAGAACTTCAACTAGGCTTTGTCTATATCATATTAATACTAATTACTATCAGCTGCTTTAGCTGTTTAGTAACACGATGTCTATCGATTCGATAATCGGTGAAATATCCTGATACTGATAGTGATAATGATATATCAGCCTACCGTCTGAGCTGAAGATTCCTCATTGCTGCCTGCAAATGTTGGCAGTCATATTTCAGCTGATCCACTCGTAATTTAGCATTTGGTCTTCTTTGGGGCGGTTCTTTATTAACCAGTATTTCTAACCGTTCACAATTACTGACAATATGATCGATCTGAGCCTGAATTTCATTTTCTACGAGATGAATATCTCGTCCGCTGGCCCTTTCCAACCTGCCCAAGTCGGCCTGCACCTCATGAATTAGCTTGTTTGTTTGGTGGTAGAGACTTTCCATGATTTTGGCAAACTTCAGTTGTCTCAAATCGATTTCAACAATATCTTCTAATTATTCGATAACATGCATTTAGAATGAATCAAAAACAAATATTCCACTTTAACCATCTGTCAATCTTGACGTGTACACGCGGACTTCCGGTTTTATTTCGCGGACTGACTTAAAATATAGAAAGTTTTAACTGAATCTCCGACTCGCATACTTAGGTCTCCAATTAATCGCTAATTGATTTACCTCGTCCTGGTAAATTTAATTTCCCTCGATTGTGTGTTAAATATTGCTTCTAAAACTGAATAAGATGTTTATCTACCAACTTCCTCTATCTTATAAATAGTAACGTGTTCTCGGGTTCCGTGTAATTTATAAGTTTGAGTTTTTAAATAAATGTTTAAAATAATCGTTTATACTCGATCTATTGTACATTTTTTTTGTCATCTTTTTTTTTTAAATTGCCAATTCGATTACTTTCAAATATTGCCTTGAATTAATTTTGACCAAAGAAAAATCGCATTGACCAATAAACCAGCATCCCGGTCTGCTTAGAGATCTTTGGTTGTCAAACATGGCGGCGTCCTGATCGATTGATCGATCGGCAGATCTTTCGAGGGAGGCGATGGTATGTAATGCTCATCCATACTGTATGGGTTCACAGTTGAAAAGATCCACAAAGATTCCATCTGAATTAAAATCACGTAGATTTCATCTGAATGGAAAATTTAATTCTATGCGCTAGGAAATGTTTAAACTTAAACTTTAAAGATGAAAACTACTCGAACTGAGTCTGAGTGTCAGAGTCTGAAGTTAGGCATAATATGATGTAGGCAAAGCCTAGATACGAACGCGATGGATGTTTAAGAAATAATGGATTGATTCATTGGGTATTCTCTGTGATAACTGTAAGAAAAAAAGAAGAGCACATTGTTTTTAGACGAGATCCTATCTTAGTTCTTACAATATGTAGGGAAATCAAGCATGTGTTAGAATTTAGCATTTTAGGCTGTTAGGAATTTAGGCTATAATGACATGTAATAGACAAAGCCTAAGAGTGTGCGAAAAAAAGAACTTATAAGTAAACTTTTAAGTCCATAATTTATCTCAAGTGTAGTTTTTTTAAACAACCCATCAGATGTACTCTTCTGTCAAAAGAGGCGCAAAAGCGGAATCAGCATTTCAACAAAAATGGCGGCGGTTGCGAACGCCGGATAGAACGTTTCGATAAAAAACAAAGTTGACCAGACTTCAAAGTGAGTAGACTATAGTGACGTCATTACGTACGCACGTTGTGTATAGAGTTCCCTACGCCGGTCGTTCGCTGTGCTCACTATTATATATATATATATATATAAATATAATATAGTTCATTGATAGCCCTACATGAGGAAAAGATGCACGTCACATCATCTTGATGTTTTTCCACACCTGTGATAACGTCACCGTCCTATCAGTATCAGTTGTTTTCAAGCGTCATCGCCATTGTTACATGATCGTACACGTCACGTTGAAACCACTACAAGCTCATACTGGATAGCTTTTTAAAGTGAGAAATTCTCTGTGTGTGAATTTCCACACGAGGTATTGGCAGTTTATGATTACAATGTTTATATTTGTTTATCTAAATTTTGACTCGTAAGTATTCTGCGTTACATTGCAACACTATCAAATTCTCATAACATTACGAGTCTCTCGGCATGCATCATCATAATGGCAGCCTCCATAATAAAAACCGGAAATCAAAGTGCAACATGTTTTTTCGATCTTAGAGCTAGTACTAAAAATCTCATTATGTCAATTTTATACTTGTGTTGGTGCAAGATTTTTTTTATATTAATCTGAGTTATTCTGCATAGTTTACTATGGAGCCAACTTTAAATGAAGTGGCTTGCCACCAGGACTAAAGTTGTATGCAACAATCTGATAAAGGGAAACTTCACAAAGGCAAGTTCTATACTACCATAATCATAGTATTTGCAAGATTGTCATTCATGGGTGCCGGTGGGTAGGCAAATTTGTGAATTTCTGAAAAATTTATTGTTTTGCTTCCCATTCCTACTTTCAGCGGGCCGTATAAAAACTGGTCATGACATCTCACTGCTTACTTTTATGATTGATCTTTTTTTTTTTAGACTGAACTATCAAAGTCATCAAGAAGATAGAGGCGCCATGTCTCAATGCGAGGAGGAGTTTGCCCTCTTCATCGGTGGCTTGAGGAGGGATCGTAAAATCAGCCTCTTGAAAAAGAAAATTATACAGCTCTTCAAGGAGTGTTTAGGAATAAGTCTTTTTAACAGCGATGTCAATGTGATAGCTCCTCCGGGCGCTCGCTTTGCCTTTGTCTATCTGGCCTCCGCCGAGGAGTTGCAGCATGCGCTGGCAAAGCTGAGCAACCCAGACACTCGACAAGATCTCGACTTTGACTTTGAAGAAATAGAGAATCCATCGAGAGCCCTAACAGTACAAATTAAACTTACAAAGAAAGAACTGTTGTTCACGCAGCTCTCAAACGCCGACCAGCGAGCGAAAATGAAAGAGGAACTGATCGAAGGAAAATCTCTCAAATTGAATAGCGAAATTTTGCGATTGAGTTTTGACCGTCCGGGACCTCAGGCACATACAAAAAGAAATTCCGTTATGGAAAAGGATTCCGAAGAAACAATGACTGAGATAAGGAGATCAGCAAACCCCCCTCCGGGACCTCAGACACATACAAAAAGAAATTCCGTTGTGGTAAAGGGTTCTGAAGAAACAGCCACTGAGATAAGGAGATCAGCAAACCACCAGGTTTCGGTGTCCACTCACTCTAAATCCAACAGTCACAGCGATAAATATGGGAACCACGTTAAAACCTCCACCACCAGTTTATACCGATTCAGCAAAACGCCACAGAGGTATTTTAACAATGCCTCAACATCCACAACTGGTCTGATTGCCCAAGATTCCAGTTCCCATTCTCTGCCCGAGAAGTATTTGATTATCGGACAATATCTCGGAAACGAAACCAGAAATATGGAATTTAAACGGGGCGGTGGTCAATATGTCCGCAAACAGCTGAAGGAACATGTAGCCAAATATGTCTGTGCTTTTCTGAACTCTGGAGAAGGGGGTACCCTCTTAATCGGCGTTGACGATAACGGTAAGAATGGATCTTCATTCCTAGGTTTAAAGTGGCATGAGCTGCCAAAATGTTGATATTTTGACGTTAAAACAGAATGTTGAAATTATTGGCTATTTTTCTAGAGATGTATAATTCAGAAGCTTTTAGTGCTTCTAGTCTCGAAAATGTGCGATAAAGTATTGTTTTGGACTAACTTTGTCTTAGAATGAATGAATGGTCGTCCCGGTTATTTAAATTTTGTTTACTTTTCTAACACGTTTTTGGTTCGTACAGGCCACATACTGTATGGATTTTCCTCATTCCAATGCCAATCATTTATTTTTTCGATGGCCTTCAAAGCCTCTTACTGTCGTGACAATCAGAAATTATGAAAAGAGTGTGAATTTTGGCAGCTCATGCCACTTTAACATTATAACCATTGGTGGCATTGTGGCCTGTAAGCAATTTTGAGGAATAAGGAAAACTTCAGGTGATCTCAAAGTGACAAAAAATGGATTCATTGTGTGCCAGATGTACATCTTTATAAAAACCGTTAGATAATTGGGTGGTTCATATTTCAATCCGGGCCTCCCATGGCTCAGTAGGTAGAGCGTTGGACCCTCAATCTGAACAGCCTTCCACCAATGGGTCGCGGGTTCAAATCCCACTCAGTCCAGAAAAATTTGGAAAATTTTCTGACTGGGTTTTCCGTTTGTGTGATGGTTGCCAGTTACCACCGGAAAGTCGTGGGTTTAATCTTGAAATAATCTTGAGCGCGGCGTAAAACACCAAACAAACATATTTTAGTCATTGGTGGTAAGGAAAACTTCTGTATTCAAGTCTGTTTTAACTCTCCATGTTAAGGTGCTGTCTAGGGAGTTGAGTGCAACCAGAAACAGGAGAATGAATTACGTCTCCTGATTGATAGTGTTATTAAAGTCTGTTTTAACTCTCCATGTTAAGGTGCTGTCCAGGGAGTTGAGTGCAACCAGAAACAGGAGAATGAATTACGTCTCCTTATTGATAGTGTTATTAAAGTCTGTTTTAACTCTCCATGTTAAGGTGCTGTCCAGGGAGTTGAGTGCAACCAGAAACAGGAGAATGAATTACGTCTTCTTTTTGATAGTGTTATTAAAGTCTGTTTTAACTCTCCATGTTAAGGTGCTGTCCAGGGAGTTGAGTGCAACCAGAAACAGGAGAATGAATTACGTCTCCTTATTGATAGTGTTATTAAAGTCTGTTTTAACTCTCCATGTTAAGGTGCTGTCCAGGGAGTTGAGTACAACCAGAAACAGGAGAATGAATTACGTCTCCTTATTGATAGTGTTGTTAAAGTCTGTTTTAACTCTCCATGTTAAGGTGCTGTCCAGGGTGTTGAGTACAACCAGAAACAGGAGAATGAATTACGTCTTCTTATTGATAGTGTTATTAAAGTCTGTTTTAACTCTCCATGTTAAGGTGCTGTCCAGGGAGTTGAGTGCAACCAGAAACAGGAGAATGAATTACGTCTTCTTATTGATAGTGTTATTAAAGTCTGTTTTAACTCTCCATGTTAAGGTGCTGTCCAGGGGGTTGAGTGTAACCAGAAACAGGAGAATGAATTACGTCTCCTTATTGATAGTGTTATTAAAGTCTGTTTTAACTCTCCATGTTAAGGTGCTGTCCAGGGGGTTGAGTACAACCAGAAACAGGAGAATGAATTACGTCTTCTTATTGATAGTGTTATTAAAGTCTGTTTTAACTCTCCATGTTAAGGTGCTGTCCAGGGAGTTGAGTACAACCAGAAACAGGAGAATGAATTACGTCTTCTTATTGATAGTGTTATTAAAGTCTGTTTTAACTCTCCATGTTAAGGTGCTGTCCAGGGAGTTGAGTGCAACCAGAAACAGGAGAATGAATTATGTCTTCTTATTGATAGTGTTATTAAAGTCTGTTTTAACTCTCCATGTTAAGGTGCTGTCCAGGGAGTTGAGTGCAACCAGAAACAGGAGAATGAATTACGTCTGCTTATTGATAGTGTTATTAAAGTCTGTTTTAACTCTCCATGTTAAGGTGCTGTCCAGGGAGTTGAGTGCAACCAGAAACAGGAGAATGAATTACGTCTTCTTATTGATAGTGTTATTAAAGACTGTTTTAACTCTCCATGTTAAGGTGCTGTCCAGGGAGTTGAGTACAACCAGAAACAGGAGAATGAATTACGTCTTCTTATTGACAGTGTTATTAAAGTCTGTTTTAACTCTCCATGTTAAGGTGCTGTCCAGGGAGTTGAGTGCAACCAGAAACAGGAGAATGAATTACGTCTTCTTATTGATAGTGTTATTAAAGTCTGTTTTAACTCTCCATGTTAAGGTGCTGTCCAGGGAGTTGAGTACAACCAGAAACAGGAGAATGAATTACGTCTTCTTATTGATAGTGTTATTAAAGTCTGTTTTAACTCTCCATGTTAAGGTGCTGTCCAGGGAGTTGAGTGCAACCAGAAACAGGAGAATGAATTACGTCTTCTGATTGATAGTGTTATTAAAGTCTGTTTTAACTCTCCATGTTAAGGTGCTGTCCAGGGAGTTGAGTGCAACCAGAAACAGGAGAATGAATTACGTCTTCTGATTGATAGTGTTATTAAAGTCTGTTTTAACTCTCCATGTTAAGGTGCTGTCCAGGGAGTTGAGTGCAACCAGAAACAGGAGAATGAATTACGTCTCCTTATTGATAGTGTTATTAAAGTCTGTTTTAACTCTCCATGTTAAGGTGCTGTCCAGGGAGTTGAGTACAACCAGAAACAGGAGAATGAATTACGTCTCCTTATTGATACTGTTATTAAAGTCTGTTTTAACTCTCCATGTTAAGGTGCTGTCCAGGGGGTTGAGTGTAACCAGAAACAGGAGAATGAATTACGTCTCCTTATTGATAGTGTTATTAAAGTCTGTTTTAACTCTCCATGTTAAGGTGCTGTCCAGGGAGTTGAGTGCAACCAGAAACAGGAGAATGAATTACGTCTCCTTATTGATAGTGTTATTAAAGTCTGTTTTAACTCTCCATGTTAAGGTGCTGTCCAGGGAGTTGAGTGCAACCAGAAACAGGAGAATGAATTACGTCTCCTTATTGATAGTGTTATTAAAGTCTGTTTTAACTCTCCATGTTAAGGTGCTGTCCAGGGGGTTGAGTGCAACCAGAAACAGGAGAATGAATTACGTCTCCTTATTGATAGTGTTATTAAAGTCTGTTTTAACTCTCCATGTTAAGGTGCTGTCCAGGGAGTTGAGTGCAACCAGAAACAGGAGAATGAATTACGTCTCCTTATTGATAGTGTTATTAAAGTCTGTTTTAACTCTCCATGTTAAGGTGCTGTCCAGGGAGTTGAGTGTAACCAGAAACAGGAGAATGAATTACGTCTTCTTATTGATAGTGTTATTAAAGTCTGTTTTAACTCTCCATGTTAAGGTGCTGTCCAGGGAGTTGAGTGCAACCAGAAACAGGAGAATGAATTACGTCTCCTTATTGATAGTGTTATTAAAGTCTGTTTTAACTCTCCATGTTAAGGTGCTGTCCAGGGAGTTGAGTGCAACCAGAAACAGGAGAATGAATTACGTCTTCTTATTGATAGTGTTATTAAAGTCTGTTTTAACTCTCCATGTTAAGGTGCTGTCCAGGGAGTTGAGTGCAACCAGAAACAGGAGAATGAATTACGTCTTCTTTTTGATAGTGTTATTAAAGTCTGTTTTAACTCTCCATGTTAAGGTGCTGTCCAGGGAGTTGAGTGCAACCAGAAACAGGAGAATGAATTACGTCTCCTTATTGATAGTGTTATTAAAGTCTGTTTTAACTCTCCATGTTAAGGTGCTGTCCAGGGAGTTGAGTACAACCAGAAACAGGAGAATGAATTACGTCTCCTTATTGATAGTGTTGTTAAAGTCTGTTTTAACTCTCCATGTTAAGGTGCTGTCCAGGGTGTTGAGTACAACCAGAAACAGGAGAATGAATTACGTCTTCTTATTGATAGTGTTATTAAAGTCTGTTTTAACTCTCCATGTTAAGGTGCTGTCCAGGGAGTTGAGTGCAACCAGAAACAGGAGAATGAATTACGTCTCCTTATTGATAGTGTTATTAAAGTCTGTTTTAACTCTCCATGTTAAGGTGCTGTCCAGGGAGTTGAGTGTAACCAGAAACAGGAGAATGAATTACGTCTTCTTATTGATAGTGTTATTAAAGTCTGTTTTAACTCTCCATGTTAAGGTGCTGTCCAGGGAGTTGAGTGCAACCAGAAACAGGAGAATGAATTACGTCTGCTTATTGATAGTGTTATTAAAGTCTGTTTTAACTCTCCATGTTAAGGTGCTGTCCAGGGAGTTGAGTGCAACCAGAAACAGGAGAATGAATTACGTCTCCTTATTGATAGTGTTATTAAAGTCTGTTTTAACTCTCCATGTTAAGGTGCTGTCCAGGGAGTTGAGTACAACCAGAAACAGGAGAATGAATTATGTCTTCTTATTGATAGTGTTATTAAAGTCTGTTTTAACTCTCCATGTTAAGGTGCTGTCCAGGGAGTTGAGTGTAACCAGAAACAGGAGAATGAATTACGTCTTCTTATTGATAGTGTTATTAAAGTCTGTTTTAACTCTCCATGTTAAGGTGCTGTCCAGGGAGTTGAGTGTAACCAGAAACAGGAGAATGAATTACGTCTCCTTATTGATAGTGTTATTAAAGTCTGTTTTAACTCTCCATGTTAAGGTGCTGTCCAGGGAGTTGAGTGCAACCAGAAACAGGAGAATGAATTACGTCTTCTTATTGATAGTGTTATTAAAGTCTGTTTTAACTCTCCATGTTAAGGTGCTGTCCAGGGAGTTGAGTGCAACCAGAAACAGGAGAATGAATTACGTCTTCTTATTGATAGTGTTATTAAAGTCTGTTTTAACTCTCCATGTTAAGGTGCTGTCCAGGGAGTTGAGTGTAACCAGAAACAGGAGAATGAATTACGTCTCCTTATTGATAGTGTTATTAAAGTCTGTTTTAACTCTCCATGTTAAGGTGCTGTCCAGGGAGTTGAGTACAACCAGAAACAGGAGAATGAATTACGTCTTCTTATTGATAGTGTTATTAAAGTCTGTTTTAACTCTCCATGTTAAGGTGCTGTCCAGGGAGTTGAGTGTAACCAGAAACAGGAGAATGAATTACGTCAGGGCTCGAATTTAACCAGGGCACCGAGGCCATTTGCCTCCATGCCCTTCTTTTTGGCAGTGGTGCCCTATTTTTCTCTCCAGGTTATTTGATAGAGGCAAGGCCAAAAATAACCAAAGTGGCCTGAAAATGGGTTCCCTAAATTTTCCGAAATTCGAGGCCTGTTACGTCTCCTTATTGATAGTGTTATTAAAGTCTGTTTTAACTCTCCATGTTAAGGTGCTGTCCAGGGTGTTGAGTGTAACCAGAAACAGGAGAATGAATTACGTCTCCTTATTGATAGTGTTATTAAAGTCTGTTTTAACTCTCCATGTTAAGGTGCTGTCCAGGGGGTTGAGTGAAACCAGAAACAGGAGAATGAATTACGTCTCCTTATTGATAGTGTTATTAAAGTCTGTTTTAACTCTCCATGTTAAGGTGCTGTCCAGGGAGTTGAGTGCAACCAGAAACAGGAGAATGAATTATGTCTTCTTATTGATAGTGTTATTAAAGTCTGTTTTAACTCTCCATGTTAAGGTGCTGTCCAGGGTGTTGAGTACAACCAGAAACAGGAGAATGAATTACGTCTTCTTATTGATAGTGTTATTAAAGTCTGTTTTAACTCTCCATGTTAAGGTGCTGTCCAGGGTGTTGAGTGCAACCAGAAACAGGAGAATGAATTACGTCTCCTTATTGATAGTGTTATTAAAGTCTGTTTTAACTCTCCATGTTAAGGTGCTGTCCAGGGGGTTGAGTGCAACCAGAAACAGGAGAATGAATTACGTCTCCTTATTGATAGTGTTATTAAAGTCTGTTTTAACTCTCCATGTTAAGGTGCTGTCCAGGGAGTTGAGTGCAACCAGAAACAGGAGAATGAATTACGTCTTCTTATTGATAGTGTTATTAAAGTCTGTTTTAACTCTCCATGTTAAGGTGCTGTCCAGGGTGTTGAGTACAACCAGAAACAGGAGAATGAATTACGTCTTCTTATTGATAGTGTTATTAAAGTCTGTTTTAACTCTCCATGTTAAGGTGCTGTCCAGGGTGTTGAGTGCAACCAGAAACAGGAGAATGAATTACGTCTCCTTATTGATAGTGTTATTAAAGTCTGTTTTAACTCTCCATGTTAAGGTGCTGTCCAGGGAGTTGAGTACAACCAGAAACAGGAGAATGAATTATGTCTTCTTATTGATAGTGTTATTAAAGTCTGTTTTAACTCTCCATGTTAAGGTGCTGTCCAGGGAGTTGAGTGTAACCAGAAACAGGAGAATGAATTACGTCTTCTTATTGATAGTGTTATTAAAGTCTGTTTTAACTCTCCATGTTAAGGTGCTGTCCAGGGAGTTGAGTGTAACCAGAAACAGGAGAATGAATTACGTCTCCTTATTGATAGTGTTATTAAAGTCTGTTTTAACTCTCCATGTTAAGGTGCTGTCCAGGGAGTTGAGTGCAACCAGAAACAGGAGAATGAATTACGTCTTCTTATTGATAGTGTTATTAAAGTCTGTTTTAACTCTCCATGTTAAGGTGCTGTCCAGGGAGTTGAGTGCAACCAGAAACAGGAGAATGAATTACGTCTTCTTATTGATAGTGTTATTAAAGTCTGTTTTAACTCTCCATGTTAAGGTGCTGTCCAGGGAGTTGAGTGTAACCAGAAACAGGAGAATGAATTACGTCTCCTTATTGATAGTGTTATTAAAGTCTGTTTTAACTCTCCATGTTAAGGTGCTGTCCAGGGAGTTGAGTACAACCAGAAACAGGAGAATGAATTACGTCTTCTTATTGATAGTGTTATTAAAGTCTGTTTTAACTCTCCATGTTAAGGTGCTGTCCAGGGAGTTGAGTGTAACCAGAAACAGGAGAATGAATTACGTCTCCTTATTGATAGTGTTATTAAAGTCTGTTTTAACTCTCCATGTTAAGGTGCTGTCCAGGGTGTTGAGTGTAACCAGAAACAGGAGAATGAATTACGTCTCCTTATTGATAGTGTTATTAAAGTCTGTTTTAACTCTCCATGTTAAGGTGCTGTCCAGGGGGTTGAGTGCAACCAGAAACAGGAGAATGAATTACGTCTCCTTATTGATAGTGTTATTAAAGTCTGTTTTAACTCTCCATGTTAAGGTGCTGTCCAGGGGGTTGAGTGCAACCAGAAACAGGAGAATGAATTACGTCTTCTTATTGATAGTGTTATTAAAGTCTGTTTTAACTCTCCATGTTAAGGTGCTGTCCAGGGTGTTGAGTGCAACCAGAAACAGGAGAATGAATTACGTCTCCTTATTGATAGTGTTATTAAAGTCTGTTTTAACTCTCCATGTTAAGGTGCTGTCCAGGGAGTTGAGTACAACCAGAAACAGGAGAATGAATTATGTCTTCTTATTGATAGTGTTATTAAAGTCTGTTTTAACTCTCCATGTTAAGGTGCTGTCCAGGGAGTTGAGTGTAACCAGAAACAGGAGAATGAATTACGTCTTCTTATTGATAGTGTTATTAAAGTCTGTTTTAACTCTCCATGTTAAGGTGCTGTCCAGGGTGTTGAGTGCAACCAGAAACAGGAGAATGAATTACGTCTCCTTATTGATAGTGTTATTAAAGTCTGTTTTAACTCTCCATGTTAAGGTGCTGTCCAGGGAGTTGAGTACAACCAGAAACAGGAGAATGAATTATGTCTTCTTATTGATAGTGTTATTAAAGTCTGTTTTAACTCTCCATGTTAAGGTGCTGTCCAGGGAGTTGAGTGTAACCAGAAACAGGAGAATGAATTACGTCTTCTTATTGATAGTGTTATTAAAGTCTGTTTTAACTCTCCATGTTAAGGTGCTGTCCAGGGAGTTGAGTGTAACCAGAAACAGGAGAATGAATTACGTCTCCTTATTGATAGTGTTATTAAAGTCTGTTTTAACTCTCCATGTTAAGGTGCTGTCCAGGGAGTTGAGTGCAACCAGAAACAGGAGAATGAATTACGTCTCCTTATTGATAGTGTTATTAAAGTGTGTTTTAACTCTCCATGTTAAGGTGCTGTCCAGGGAGTTGAGTGCAACCAGAAACAGGAGAATGAATTACGTCTTCTTATTGATAGTGTTATTAAAGTCTGTTTTAACTCTCCATGTTAAGGTGCTGTCCAGGGAGTTGAGTACAACCAGAAACAGGAGAATGAATTATGTCTTCTTATTGATAGTGTTATTAAAGTCTGTTTTAACTCTCCATGTTAAGGTGCTGTCCAGGGAGTTGAGTGTAACCAGAAACAGGAGAATGAATTACGTCTTCTTATTGATAGTGTTATTAAAGTCTGTTTTAACTCTCCATGTTAAGGTGCTGTCCAGGGAGTTGAGTGTAACCAGAAACAGGAGAATGAATTACGTCTCCTTATTGATAGTGTTATTAAAGTCTGTTTTAACTCTCCATGTTAAGGTGCTGTCCAGGGAGTTGAGTGCAACCAGAAACAGGAGAATGAATTACGTCTCCTTATTGATAGTGTTATTAAAGTGTGTTTTAACTCTCCATGTTAAGGTGCTGTCCAGGGAGTTGAGTGCAACCAGAAACAGGAGAATGAATTACGTCTTCTTATTGATAGTGTTATTAAAGTCTGTTTTAACTCTCCATGTTAAGGTGCTGTCCAGGGAGTTGAGTACAACCAGAAACAGGAGAATGAATTATGTCTTCTTATTGATAGTGTTATTAAAGTCTGTTTTAACTCTCCATGTTAAGGTGCTGTCCAGGGTGTTGAGTACAACCAGAAACAGGAGAATGAATTACGTCTTCTTATTGATAGTGTTATTAAAGTCTGTTTTAACTCTCCATGTTAAGGTGCTGTCCAGGGAGTTGAGTGCAACCAGAAACAGGAGAATGAATTACGTCTCCTTATTGATAGTGTTATTAAAGTCTGTTTTAACTCTCCATGTTAAGGTGCTGTCCAGGGAGTTGAGTGCAACCAGAAACAGGAGAATGAATTACGTCTCCTTATTGATAGTGTTGTTAAAGTCTGTTTTAACTCTCCATGTTAAGGTGCTGTCCAGGGTGTTGAGTACAACCAGAAACAGGAGAATGAATTACGTCTTCTTATTGATAGTGTTATTAAAGTCTGTTTTAACTCTCCATGTTAAGGTGCTGTCCAGGGAGTTGAGTGCAACCAGAAACAGGAGAATGAATTACGTCTCCTTATTGATAGTGTTATTAAAGTCTGTTTTAACTCTCCATGTTAAGGTGCTGTCCAGGGAGTTGAGTGTAACCAGAAACAGGAGAATGAATTACGTCTCCTTGTTGATAGTGTTATTAAAGTCTGTTTTAACTCTCCATGTTAAGGTGCTGTCCAGGGGGTTGAGTGTAACCAGAAACAGGAGAATGAATTACGTCTCCTTATTGATAGTGTTATTAAAGTCTGTTTTAACTCTCCATGTTAAGGTGCTGTCCAGGGAGTTGAGTGCAACCAGAAACAGGAGAATGAATTACGTCTCCTTATTGATAGTGTTATTAAAGTCTGTTTTAACTCTCCATGTTAAGGTGCTGTCCAGGGAGTTGAGTGCAACCAGAAACAGGAGAATGAATTACGTCTCCTTATTGATAGTGTTATTAAAGTCTGTTTTAACTCTCCATGTTAAGGTGCTGTCCAGGGGGTTGAGTGCAACCAGAAACAGGAGAATGAATTACGTCTCCTTATTGATAGTGTTATTAAAGTCTGTTTTAACTCTCCATGTTAAGGTGCTGTCCAGGGAGTTGAGTGCAACCAGAAACAGGAGAATGAATTACGTCTCCTTATTGATAGTGTTATTAAAGTCTGTTTTAACTCTCCATGTTAAGGTGCTGTCCAGGGAGTTGAGTGTAACCAGAAACAGGAGAATGAATTACGTCTTCTTATTGATAGTGTTATTAAAGTCTGTTTTAACTCTCCATGTTAAGGTGCTGTCCAGGGAGTTGAGTGCAACCAGAAACAGGAGAATGAATTACGTCTTCTTATTGACAGTGTTATTAAAGTCTGTTTTAACTCTCCATGTTAAGGTGCTGTCCAGGGAGTTGAGTGTAACCAGAAACAGGAGAATGAATTACGTCTTCTTATTGATAGTGTTATTAAAGTCTGTTTTAACTCTCCATGTTAAGGTGCTGTCCAGGGAGTTGAGTGCAACCAGAAACAGGAGAATGAATTACGTCTTCTTTTTGATAGTGTTATTAAAGTCTGTTTTAACTCTCCATGTTAAGGTGCTGTCCAGGGAGTTGAGTGCAACCAGAAACAGGAGAATGAATTACGTCTCCTTATTGATAGTGTTATTAAAGTCTGTTTTAACTCTCCATGTTAAGGTGCTGTCCAGGGAGTTGAGTACAACCAGAAACAGGAGAATGAATTACGTCTCCTTATTGATAGTGTTGTTAAAGTCTGTTTTAACTCTCCATGTTAAGGTGCTGTCCAGGGTGTTGAGTACAACCAGAAACAGGAGAATGAATTACGTCTTCTTATTGATAGTGTTATTAAAGTCTGTTTTAACTCTCCATGTTAAGGTGCTGTCCAGGGAGTTGAGTGCAACCAGAAACAGGAGAATGAATTACGTCTCCTTATTGATAGTGTTATTAAAGTCTGTTTTAACTCTCCATGTTAAGGTGCTGTCCAGGGAGTTGAGTGTAACCAGAAACAGGAGAATGAATTACGTCTTCTTATTGATAGTGTTATTAAAGTCTGTTTTAACTCTCCATGTTAAGGTGCTGTCCAGGGAGTTGAGTGCAACCAGAAACAGGAGAATGAATTACGTCTGCTTATTGATAGTGTTATTAAAGTCTGTTTTAACTCTCCATGTTAAGGTGCTGTCCAGGGAGTTGAGTGCAACCAGAAACAGGAGAATGAATTACGTCTCCTTATTGATAGTGTTATTAAAGTCTGTTTTAACTCTCCATGTTAAGGTGCTGTCCAGGGAGTTGAGTACAACCAGAAACAGGAGAATGAATTATGTCTTCTTATTGATAGTGTTATTAAAGTCTGTTTTAACTCTCCATGTTAAGGTGCTGTCCAGGGAGTTGAGTGTAACCAGAAACAGGAGAATGAATTACGTCTTCTTATTGATAGTGTTATTAAAGTCTGTTTTAACTCTCCATGTTAAGGTGCTGTCCAGGGAGTTGAGTGTAACCAGAAACAGGAGAATGAATTACGTCTCCTTATTGATAGTGTTATTAAAGTCTGTTTTAACTCTCCATGTTAAGGTGCTGTCCAGGGTGTTGAGTACAACCAGAAACAGGAGAATGAATTACGTCTTCTTATTGATAGTGTTATTAAAGTCTGTTTTAACTCTCCATGTTAAGGTGCTGTCCAGGGAGTTGAGTGCAACCAGAAACAGGAGAATGAATTACGTCTCCTTATTGATAGTGTTATTAAAGTCTGTTTTAACTCTCCATGTTAAGGTGCTGTCCAGGGAGTTGAGTGTAACCAGAAACAGGAGAATGAATTACGTCTCCTTGTTGATAGTGTTATTAAAGTCTGTTTTAACTCTCCATGTTAAGGTGCTGTCCAGGGGGTTGAGTGTAACCAGAAACAGGAGAATGAATTACGTCTCCTTATTGATAGTGTTATTAAAGTCTGTTTTAACTCTCCATGTTAAGGTGCTGTCCAGGGAGTTGAGTGCAACCAGAAACAGGAGAATGAATTACGTCTCCTTATTGATAGTGTTATTAAAGTCTGTTTTAACTCTCCATGTTAAGGTGCTGTCCAGGGAGTTGAGTGCAACCAGAAACAGGAGAATGAATTACGTCTCCTTATTGATAGTGTTATTAAAGTCTGTTTTAACTCTCCATGTTAAGGTGCTGTCCAGGGAGTTGAGTGCAACCAGAAACAGGAGAATGAATTATGTCTTCTTATTGATAGTGTTATTAAAGTCTGTTTTAACTCTCCATGTTAAGGTGCTGTCCAGGGAGTTGAGTGTAACCAGAAACAGGAGAATGAATTACGTCTTCTTATTGATAGTGTTATTAAAGTCTGTTTTAACTCTCCATGTTAAGGTGCTGTCCAGGGAGTTGAGTGTAACCAGAAACAGGAGAATGAATTACGTCTCCTTATTGATAGTGTTATTAAAGTCTGTTTTAACTCTCCATGTTAAGGTGCTGTCCAGGGAGTTGAGTGCAACCAGAAACAGGAGAATGAATTACGTCTTCTTATTGATAGTGTTATTAAAGTCTGTTTTAACTCTCCATGTTAAGGTGCTGTCCAGGGAGTTGAGTGCAACCAGAAACAGGAGAATGAATTACGTCTTCTTATTGATAGTGTTATTAAAGTCTGTTTTAACTCTCCATGTTAAGGTGCTGTCCAGGGAGTTGAGTGTAACCAGAAACAGGAGAATGAATTACGTCTCCTTATTGATAGTGTTATTAAAGTCTGTTTTAACTCTCCATGTTAAGGTGCTGTCCAGGGAGTTGAGTACAACCAGAAACAGGAGAATGAATTACGTCTTCTTATTGATAGTGTTATTAAAGTCTGTTTTAACTCTCCATGTTAAGGTGCTGTCCAGGGAGTTGAGTGTAACCAGAAACAGGAGAATGAATTACGTCTCCTTATTGATAGTGTTATTAAAGTCTGTTTTAACTCTCCATGTTAAGGTGCTGTCCAGGGTGTTGAGTGTAACCAGAAACAGGAGAATGAATTACGTCTCCTTATTGATAGTGTTATTAAAGTCTGTTTTAACTCTCCATGTTAAGGTGCTGTCCAGGGGGTTGAGTGCAACCAGAAACAGGAGAATGAATTACGTCTCCTTATTGATAGTGTTATTAAAGTCTGTTTTAACTCTCCATGTTAAGGTGCTGTCCAGGGGGTTGAGTGCAACCAGAAACAGGAGAATGAATTACGTCTTCTTATTGATAGTGTTATTAAAGTCTGTTTTAACTCTCCATGTTAAGGTGCTGTCCAGGGTGTTGAGTGCAACCAGAAACAGGAGAATGAATTACGTCTCCTTATTGATAGTGTTATTAAAGTCTGTTTTAACTCTCCATGTTAAGGTGCTGTCCAGGGAGTTGAGTACAACCAGAAACAGGAGAATGAATTATGTCTTCTTATTGATAGTGTTATTAAAGTCTGTTTTAACTCTCCATGTTAAGGTGCTGTCCAGGGAGTTGAGTGTAACCAGAAACAGGAGAATGAATTACGTCTTCTTATTGATAGTGTTATTAAAGTCTGTTTTAACTCTCCATGTTAAGGTGCTGTCCAGGGTGTTGAGTGCAACCAGAAACAGGAGAATGAATTACGTCTCCTTATTGATAGTGTTATTAAAGTCTGTTTTAACTCTCCATGTTAAGGTGCTGTCCAGGGAGTTGAGTACAACCAGAAACAGGAGAATGAATTATGTCTTCTTATTGATAGTGTTATTAAAGTCTGTTTTAACTCTCCATGTTAAGGTGCTGTCCAGGGAGTTGAGTGTAACCAGAAACAGGAGAATGAATTACGTCTTCTTATTGATAGTGTTATTAAAGTCTGTTTTAACTCTCCATGTTAAGGTGCTGTCCAGGGAGTTGAGTGTAACCAGAAACAGGAGAATGAATTACGTCTCCTTATTGATAGTGTTATTAAAGTCTGTTTTAACTCTCCATGTTAAGGTGCTGTCCAGGGAGTTGAGTGCAACCAGAAACAGGAGAATGAATTACGTCTTCTTATTGATAGTGTTATTAAAGTCTGTTTTAACTCTCCATGTTAAGGTGCTGTCCAGGGAGTTGAGTACAACCAGAAACAGGAGAATGAATTATGTCTTCTTATTGATAGTGTTATTAAAGTCTGTTTTAACTCTCCATGTTAAGGTGCTGTCCAGGGAGTTGAGTGTAACCAGAAACAGGAGAATGAATTACGTCTTCTTATTGATAGTGTTATTAAAGTCTGTTTTAACTCTCCATGTTAAGGTGCTGTCCAGGGAGTTGAGTGTAACCAGAAACGGGAGAATGAATTACGTCTCCTTATTGATAGTGTTATTAAAGTCTGTTTTAACTCTCCATGTTAAGGTGCTGTCCAGGGAGTTGAGTGCAACCAGAAACAGGAGAATGAATTACGTCTCCTTATTGATAGTGTTATTAAAGTGTGTTTTAACTCTCCATGTTAAGGTGCTGTCCAGGGAGTTGAGTGCAACCAGAAACAGGAGAATGAATTACGTCTTCTTATTGATAGTGTTATTAAAGTCTGTTTTAACTCTCCATGTTAAGGTGCTGTCCAGGGTGTTGAGTACAACCAGAAACAGGAGAATGAATTACGTCTCCTTATTGATAGTGTTATTAAAGTGTGTTTTAACTCTCCATGTTAAGGTGCTGTCCAGGGAGTTGAGTACAACCAGAAACAGGAGAATGAATTATGTCTTCTTATTGATAGTGTTATTAAAGTCTGTTTTAACTCTCCATGTTAAGGTGCTGTCCAGGGTGTTGAGTACAACCAGAAACAGGAGAATGAATTATGTCTTCTTATTGATAGTGTTATTAAAGTCTGTTTTAACTCTCCATGTTAAGGTGCTGTCCAGGGAGTTGAGTGCAACCAGAAACAGGAGAATGAATTACGTCTCCTTATTGATAGTGTGATTCGTGGCATTTCCCCTCAGGTGTTCCCACAACAATACAGCGTGACATTTGTACCGGTCCTTGAGTTAGATACTGAACATCTCACGCCTATAGGTAAGTGTCGAGAAATTTCATGTCTCAGTTTTTACATTTAAGAGGTCAAATTCCACGACCATTAAAAACTTTCTTGTCAAGTAGCATCACCTCTGGGCATACACCGCTTATCTCTTCCATTTTACTTTGCACCGTGATAATGAGATATATTTATGCACCAATTAGACCCTTTCGGCATAGAATAACTTTTTTATGACGCTGTGACACGCCTCTTTTGCATTGCATCATAGATGAAATGAACACGATTCTGACGTCAGATTGATCCAAAAACTCAGTTTAGCATCATTTTGCCATTCGTCAACCCTTAAGCCGAAAGGGTCTATAAGATGCTGTGCAGGGGCGAATCACACTCGGATAAAATAAACATTTCGGATGGATTTTTCACTCGATCGCCGTATGTGGAAGAGTTTGCCAGGTACTCACCAAAAGTCGGGTTTCCTCCAGGCAATGAGCCCGGTTTTCTCCCCCACTAAACCTGGCACCGCCCCATGTATGTGAAATAATCTTGAGTGCGGCGTAAAACATCAATCAATCAATTTGAAAGAGTAGTGTTCATATAGTCTGAAACCGTGGCCCAATGTACGATGTATTCCCTAGTAAACGAATAATTGAAATTTGAATCTGCCTAAAATGAATATGAATTACAGGCAAGTCATGTGATGCAACTTAGCCAATGGCTTGGCTAGGAAATTACGTGCAGAACTTTGCCTCATCGATCTGAACCAGCCCCGCCACCATATTAGCGAAGTGGAGTCCAATCAATCAATCTTGACCAGCCTTTCCAGTTTACATTCCACTCTCGGGCTGGGGGCGGTGTGGTTGTTGCCATAGCCATTTTCGCGTACCTAGTATGGAGGAAAATTAAGTATGCCAAATACATTAGCCTTCCTGACGCTCATATGGTCTGTGGAGGTGGGATGGGGGTGGTTAAGATCTTTTGGTCGGTTGGTACTTTTGTCACCATATAACCTTAGCTATTGAGTGTGACGTTAAGCCCCAATCAATCAATCAACCAGTTTACATTCAGGCTGCATATTTCTAGACCTAAATCTACCTTCATGCATTAGAGAGCGGTAAAAACGTCATTATTGACCTAAAATGGTTGAGGTAATCTCACTGCATCTTGAAGCAAAGAAAATGGTGACAAGGATAAGCCACTGAAGCAACACATGGTCCGTCACACTAAACCTTTGAAAATGACAGATACATGCAGGGGCAAAGGCTATGGGAGTTCATGAGATTTAAAACGCCACTAAGCCACCAATCTGGGTTTGCCTAATGTCTTCAAATGTTTGGGCGGGGTCTCGTTGGTCCAGTGGTTAGAGTCATCGTCCCTCAGACCTGCACAGACTTTCCATTGATGCAGCACGAGTTCGAATCACACTTTGAGTGAATTTTGCGGAAGAGTTGCCAGGTACTCGCCGAAAGTCTGGGCTTTCTTGCGGGCAATGAGCCCGGTTTTCTCCCCAACTAAACCTGGCAACGGCACATATAAGTGAAAGAATCTTGAATGCAACGTAAAACATCAATCAATCAAATGGGCCACGAATGGGCTGTTGTTCACGCAGCTCTCTAACGTCGACCAGCGTGCGAAAATGAAAGAGGAACTGATCGAAGGAAAATCTCTGAAATTGAATAGCGATCGACCACTTGTTCCGATCAAGAAATATTTTTATGTGTGTATATTTTGTTGTTGTGGTTTCAGCTGAGTTACATGTGATAGAAATACGAGTGGAGTCTGTCGTGGGGAAACCAGACCACCTGTATGAAACCAATCGTGGGAACGTCTACATTCGGCGGGATGGATCCGTACAGGGTCCTCTGCGGGCCTCGGACATACAAGAATGGACCCGAATGGTGAGTATAATATTATAAAATTAATGATGCAAGTCTCTGGAATTCTTGATTAGAACAGTCTCATCCATTGTGAATTGTTTCATCTACGGTAATCCGTGGGTGGAGAGGTTTAGTTTAGGACTATAGATACAAACTGCCATCCACAAGCACAAACCCATAATTGGGGTTCAAAATCAGCCTAGATTAGGCCTTGACTATAGATACAAACTGCCATCCACAAGCTCAAACCCATAATTGGGGTTCAAAATCAGCCTAGATTAGACCTTGACTATAGATCCAAACTGCCATCCACAAGCTCAAACCCATAATTGGGGTTCAAAATCAGCCTAGATTAGGCCCTGACTATAGATCCAAACTGCCATCCACAAGCTCAAACCCATAATTGGGGTTCAAAATCAGCCTAGATTAGGCCCTGACTATAGATACAAACTGCCATCCACAAGCACAAACCCATAATTGGGGTTCAAAATCAGCCTAGATTAGGCCTTGACTATAGATCCAAACTGCCATCAAGTCCACCAATTTGTCATTGACTTTGATAACGATATATTAAGAACTACATCGAAACATCGTCACCCAATAAACCAAGAAGTTGTTATCCATAAGTAATTCTTCATCTTATTTTTAAGGTCGTGGGTTTCCTCCGGGCACAGAGCCCGGTTTCCTCCCACAATAAACTGGCAACGCCGCCATATAAGTGAAATAATATTGAGCGCGGCGTAAAACACCAAACAATCAATCAATCATCTTATTTTTATGGTTATGAAAATAATCTCTCTGGACTGTTGAAGTTGGGTCTATTTTTTTAAAAAGTTATCTCCCCTTGGGTTATGTTTAGATTCACCGCCAGGAGGAGAATGGTCGCAGAGGAGAGTTAGACCGTCTTCAAGACGAGATATCAAAGTATCGCGAGAGAGAAGAAAAACTCGCCCAGGAACATACGGCTCTCAAAGAGGAAATGGCCACTCTACACCAAAAAAAGAATCAGAAATCGAAAACTTGTGGAATACTGTAATAATGTATTTCAATGGCACCATTATTTGAACTTTTTTTTTCGTTTCAAATTTGTTCTCTGTGTCTGCAGAATATTGCCATGCTGATTATAATTCTCGTTATCGTTTCATAAATGTATATGTTCATTCTTGATAATATCACCATGCCAATGTGGCTTTACTTAAAAAAAAACACACATTCTGTTTATTGCGCACTCCCTGGGCAACAGTTTTAACGGTTAGACCAATCAAGCAGAGGTTTTTTTTTGAAGCTGCAAAAATCATGACTTTGGCGTTTCACCGAATATGTCTAATGTTTTGACGCAAAGAATGCTGGGGAGATTCAACACACAGAATTTGTTTGTTATTGTATCTGTAAAAGAACAGCACATTTTCTTAAGAAAACGAGGGTTTATACCTAATTAAATTTTCATTAAGTCTGTTTTGCAAAAGTGGCCTAAAGTTAATAATTGGCCTACATCTTGGACCATTTGGGACAAGGCATAAGTTTGTAGAGTTTCAACACTGGTTTATGTGAAACGTAAAAACTTGCCCCAAACCTTAAACCATTTTATACGGTACCAATTTTTATTCTTTACCTCTAAAAATGAAAAAAAAAATGTTAATGAAATGCGTAACTTGGGTTTTTATGCTAAGTGTAGCATATTTTTTTTCACAACACCATTTTGTGAGCAGGCCCCTCGAGAATGTTTTTTTTTCTTACTGAAGTTTGTTTTTGTTAGTTGATATGGTTTATACGTTCAAGTAAGCTGTTAAAAAGTTTTAAGTTCGAAGAAGTTTAATAAGTTTAGTTTGTGATGACGAACATGTTTTTTGGGGTCAAAAGTTTAAATTCCAGTGATCAATATTTAGAAATTTCCAATGATTAATAAATTGGATTTTCTAGTGATCAATAAATTGGAATATTTCTTGGATCCAAAATAGGAATTATGCTGGAAGCCGAAATTTGTTTATTTTTGAAATGATAAAGGTTTGTAGAGAAAATTTGAAAGTAAAATATCTAAGTGACTAATACTTGTTTAAAGAGATAGATATTTTCTTGATTCGTTAAGTTGCAATTGTCATGTGTTTGTTACGGTTTGTTGGAGATTAAAGTTAGTTAAAATGTCTGTTTTTATTCTAATTGACATATTTATTTGTTAAGATATTAAGAAATTTGAGAAGAACTGTGAAAGCAGAAAACCAGAAGGGTTATGTGAGAAAATTAGAGGTTTTAAAAACTGAATTTTAATTCAAATTTTTAAGGAATGGCCTCCGTAGCCTCCCTTAAATTTGAGGCTTTCTATGCGCTTGGCAAATTAGGAACAAGAGATTAGCGGATTTACAGGGTAAAACTTAATGTTGATGTTTAAATGTTTTAGAGATTATTTTTTCATATTTTTATAAAGAATTTACCATAATGTTTAAATGTTTCAGAGAAGTGCAGGTAGCGTTTCTGCCATTCTGAGTTCTATAACCATCATATCAAATATACTCGGTAACTTTAATGTTTAAAGGTTTCAGAGAACTGCAGGTAGCATTTCTGGCATTCTTACTTTTATAACCATCATATCAAATATACTTTGTAGAGAATCAAAGTACACCTAATATATCTGCCATCCGTCCAATTTTTAAAACCACCAAATGAACTACACATTATAGCTTTATACAAAGGAAAGGGACATTTATTTATATATATATTTGTATAGATTTCTACATATTTTGGTCATTGTTTTAGACTTTGAAAAGTAAATGTCATTTTTATGTATACAATTCTTTTTCCGGTGTTAAAATTTACATTTCAAAAAATCAAAAACGAAGAAACATTGTTGTTATGTTTCTAATTAGTTAATTATTCCTGCTGCATTGTTGCTCATATACTTATTTTTTAGAATTACTCACTTTCATAAAATTTTTTTACATGAAATTATTTTTTATTTTTGTGCTTTTGTGATAATACTTGAGGCAACCAAATAGTCATGTTGTATTAAATTCCTCTATATAAAGTGCTATATATATTTATACATTCTACTGCCATTGCGTCCAGAATTATTTGTTATTTTATTTTGAAATAAAAGAATTTACTTGTTAAACTTTGTGCGATTTATAATATTTACTTATTTCAGTACATATATATTTTTTCTTTTGCATTATCAAAACTTTTACAATTTTTGAGTTGATTGGCAAATGGAAAAGATTATGTCATTGGTTGGTTGCTTGAGATTTTATTTTAATTTACCCCAAAATATGTTTTACGTTTCCCATAAACTATTTGAACTCATTCACAAATATATTAACGTATACTCAAAAAGTATTTAAACTCTTAAAGATATTTTATCTTACCCATAAAGATATTTTAACTTACCCATGAATATATTTTAACTTACTCATGAAAAATAATTTAACTTATCCATAAGATATTTTAGCTTACCCATAAAGATATTTTAAATTACCAATAAAGATATTTTAAATTACCAATAAAGATATTTTAAATTACCAATAAAGATATTTTAACTTACCCGTAAAGATATTTTAACTTACCCGTAAAGATATTTTAACTTACCCGTAAAGATATTTTAACTTACCCGTAAAGATATTTTAACTTACCCGTAAAGATATTTTAACTTACCCGTAAAGATATTTTAACTTACCCATAATGATATTTTAACTTACCCATAAGGTATTTTAACTTACCAATAAAGATATTTTAACTTACCCGTAAAGATATTTGAACTTACCCGTAAAGATATTTTAACTTACCCGTAAAGATATTTTAACTTACCCGTAAAGATATTTTAACTTACCCGTAAAGATATTTTAACTTACCCGTAAAGATATTTTAACTTACCCGTAAAGATATTTTAACTTACCCGTAAAGATATTTTAACTTACCCGTAATGATATTTTAACTTACCCATAAGGTATTTTAACTTACCAATAAAGATATTTTAACTTACCCGTAAAGATATTTTAACTTACCCGTAAAGATATTTGAACTTACCCGTAAAGATATTTTAACTTACCCATAAAGATAGTTTAACTTACCCGTAAAGATATTTGAACTTACCCGTAAAGATATTTTAACTTACCCGTAAAGATATTTTAACTTACCCGTAAAGATATTTTTACTTACCCTTAATGATATTTTAACTTACCCATAAGGTATTTTAACTTACCCATAAAGATATTTTAACTTACCAATAAAGATATTTTAACTTACCCATAAAGATATTTTAACTTACCCATAAAGATATTTTAACTTACCAATAAAGATATTTTGACTTACCCATAAAGATATTTTAACTTACTCGTAAAAAATAATTGAATTTATCCAGAAATATATTTTTACTTACAAATAAAGATATTTTAACTTACCCATAAAGATATTTGAACTTACCCATAAAGATATTTGAACTTACCCATAAAGATATTTGAACTTACCCATAAAGATATTTTAACTTACCCATAAAGATATTTTAACTTACCCATAAAGATATTTTAACTTACCCATAAAGATATTTATACTTACCCATAAAGATATTTGAACTTACCCATAAAGATATTTGAACTTACCCATAAAGATATTTGAACTTACCCATAAAGATATTTGAACTTACCCATAAAGATATTTTAACTTACCCATAAAGATATTTTAACTTACCCATAAAGATATTTTAACTTACCCATAAAGATATTTTAACTTACCCATAAAGATATTTGAACTCACCCATAAAGATATTTGAACTCACCCATAAAGATATTTGAACTTACCCATAAAGATATTTGAACTTACCCATAAAGATATTTGAACTTACCCATAAAGATATTTGAACTTACCCATAAAGATATTTGAACTTACCCGTAAAGATATTTGGACTTACCCGTAAAGATATTTTAACTTACCCGTAAAGATATTTTAACTTACCCGTAAAGATATTTTAACTTACCCGTAAAGATATTTTAACTTACCCGTAAAGATATTTTAACTTACCCGTAAAGATATTTTAACTTACCCGTAAAGATATTTTAACTTACCCGTAAAGATATTTTTACTTACCCATAATGATATTTTAACTTACCCATAAGGTATTTTAACTTACCCATAAAGATATTTTAACTTACCAATAAAGATATTTTAACTTACCCATAAAGATATTTTAACTTATCCATAAAGATAATTTAACTTACAAATAAAGATACTTAAACTTACTCATAAAAAATATTTTGACTTACCCATAAAGATATTTTAACTTACTTGTAAAAAATAATTTAATTTATCCAGAAATATATTTTTACTTACCAATAAAGATATTTTAACTTACCCATAAATATATTTTAACTTACCCATAAAGATATTTGAACTTACCCATAAAGATATTTTAACTTACCCATAAAGATATTTTACCTTACCCGTAAAGATATTTTAACTTACCCATAAAGATATTTTAACTTACCCATACAGATATTTTAACTTACCCATAAAGATATTTGAACTTACCCATAAAGATATTTGAACTTACCCATAAAGATATTTGAACTTACCCATAAAGATATTTTAACTTACCCATAAAGATATTTTAACTTACCCATAAAGATATTTTAACTTACCCATAAAGATATTTTAACTTACCCATAAAGATATTTTAACTTACCCATAAAGATATTTTAACTTACCCATAAAGATATTTTAACTTACCCATAAAGATATTTTACCTTACCCGTAAAGATATTTTAACTTACCCGTAAAGATATTTTAACTTACCCATAAAGATATTTTAACTTACCCATAAAGATATTTTAACTTACCCATAAATATATTTTAACTTACCCATAAAGATATTTGAACTTACCCATAAATATATTTGAACTTACCCATAAATATATTTTAACTTACCCATAAAGATATTTTACCTTACCCGTAAAGATATTTTAACTTACCCATAAAGATATTTGAACTTACCCATAAAGATATTTGAACTTACCCATAAAGATATTTGAACTTACCCATAAAGATATTTTAACTTACCCATAAAGATATTTTAACTTACCCATAAAGATATTTTAACTTACCCATAAAGATATTTTAACTTACCCATAAAGATATTTTAACTTACCCATAAAGATATTTTAAGTTACCATAAAGATATTTTAACTTACCCATAAAGATATTTTAACTTACCCATAAAGATATTTTAACTTACCCATAAAGATATTTTAACTTACCCATAAAGATATTTTAACTTACCCATAAAGATATTTTAACTTACCCATAAAGATATTTTAACTTACCCATAAAGATATTTTACCTTACCCGTAAAGATATTTTAACTTACCCGTAAAGATATTTTAACTTACCCATAAAGATATTTTAACTTACCCATAAAGATATTTTAACTTACCCATAAATATATTTTAACTTACCCATAAAGATATTTGAACTTACCCATAAATATATTTGAACTTACCCATAAAGATATTTTAACTTACCCATAAAGATATTTTACCTTACCCGTAAAGATATTTTAACTTACCCATAAAGATATTTTAACTTACCCATAAAGATATTTTAACTTACCCATAAAGATATTTGAACTTACCCATAAAGATATTTTAACTTACCCATAAAGATATTTTAACTTACCCATAAAGATATTTTAACTTACCCATAAAGATATTTTAACTTACCCATAAAGATATTTTAACTTACCCATAAAGATATTTTAACTTACCCATAAAGATATTTTAACTTACCCATAAAGATATTTTAACTTACCCATAAAGATATTTTAAGTTACCATAAAGATATTTTAACTTACCCATAAAGATATTTTAACTTACCCATAAAGATATTTTAACTATCCATAACATATTTTAACTCATCCGTAAAGATAATTTAACTTACTTATACAAATATTTTAACTTACCCATAAAGATATTTTAACTTACCCATAAAGATATTTTAACTTACCCATAAAGATATTTTAACTTACCCATACATATATTTGATCTTATCCATAAAGATATTTTAACTTACCAATAAAGATATTTTAACTTACCCATAAAGATATTTTAACTTACCCATAAAGATATTTTAACTCATCCTTGAAGATAATTTAACTTACTTATACAAATATTTTACTTTACCTATAAAAAATATATTTTAGATTATCCATTAAGTCATTTTAACTTACCATGAAGATATTTTGGCTGATCCATAAATATATTTGAAGTTATTCATAAAGATACATTAACTCATCCTTAAAGATATTCAACTTTCCCATAAAGATATTTTAGCAATGCTTTATAACAGATTAGGAGAAAAAAAAAGCAATAACGAAAAAAAATAATCTGAGTGGATTTTTCACTCAATCGCCGTATGTGGGAGGGTTACCACGGTTACGAAGGTCAGGGTAAAGGTTTCCTCCGGGAAATAAGCCCGGTTTCGTCCTCCACTGAATCTGGCAACGCCACCATATATGTAAAATAATCTTGAGTGCGGCGTAAAACATCAATCAATCAATTCAGTTGAGACAAGAGATAAAAACTTGGCCCAATTTTCGCCTGTGCAACTGATCTTAATTTTAGATAAGCCTCAATGTGTTGTCGTGGCGAGTACTACAACAACAACAAAATAAACTCCACAAATAAAACTTCCTAAAAAACGAGTGTCTTATGAAGATCATGTCGTCCGCAGTTTTATGTTTTCAACATTGTGAGAAAAAGAGGAACATACTTTGTTTTCACGTTCCCGTTATATGTCCACTGTGTGGAAAGGACACAGAGAAAACGGAGAGTCGAATTCCTCCGTTTGTTTTGGACTCGCCTTTTTCGACGTGTGCTGATAATCCATTTTCGATTGTAATCCGACCGACAAATGGACACTTCTTGGTGTAAGTTTGACTTGCATTTGTTAAGATAAACACAGGTTCCATACTAGTCACTCCTAGTTATTTATTTACACGAACCAACAAAGTGTGGGTTGAGGCGTGAGGGGAGGGGATTGGGGGGGGGGGGGGGGGGGGGGGGGGGTAAGAATAAACCCCCAGCTCTCAGTGGGGGCTTGATTGAAACAGGCGAATAATCCTTGAGCCTGTGTTCACAGGCAAGGCGACTGACCGGTTTAGTGTTGATAGTTTTTGTTTTGTAGTTGATTGATGTTTTACGCAGCACTCAAAGATTATTTCACTTATATGGCGGCGTTGCCAGGTTTAGTGGGTCACCATCATCATATACTTTGGCCACAGAGTTTGGAGATCTCCGACTAGGTTTAGTGGGTGAGGAAACGGCTAATTGCCCGGATGAAACCCTGGCAGTACCTGACAAAGTTCTGTTCTACATACAGCGACCGCGTTAAAAATATTTTGTAGTTGACCAAACTATTTTAAAATCCCTAGGCCTACTCAATGTTTCTTAAAAATCAAAAAAACAATTAAGGCTTTTGTTTTACGAGTTCTTATTTTCTTGTGTTCCTGTAATTTTTTGCTGTTGTTACAAAATCTTTCTTTATGCTACATGCATAAGGGTTGCCAAAATTAAATTATTTTTGTCGCCATGTATGTGAAATAATTTTGAGTACAGCGCTAAATCCAAATAAACCAATCTAGTGTTTCAGCATCAAAGTGACACAAAAACAGGCACAGACATTGGTAGCTACCCTAGCCTGAAATTTTGTTTCCTGACGTTTTGAACATTTTTTATATTTATGTCAAAGGCTGTCTGACAGTCAATCAAATAGAAGTTATTTTTGGTTCTGAAACATGGACTTTACTTTAAAGGGGCATGAGCTGCCAAAATGTTGATATTTTGATGTTGATACAGAATGTTTAAATTATCGGCTATTTTTCCTTGAGACTTTTTAGTGCGCCTAGTCTCGGGAATGTACGTTAAAGTATTGTTTTGAGCTAACTTTTGCTTAGAATGAATGAATGGTCGTCCCGGTTATTTAAATTTTGTTTACTTTTCGAACACGTTTTCGGTTCGTACAGTCCACATACTGTATGGATTTTTCTCATTCCAACGCCAATCATTGAGTTTTTCGATGGCCTGTAAAGCCTCTTACTGTCGGGACGATCAGAAATTATGAAAAAAGTGTGAATTTCGGCAGCTCATGCCACTTTAACAACATTTTATAAGAACATTATTGCAGCTGGATATTTTTTACATGTACAACTTTTCGGATCTTTCATTTCTATCATAAGTTGGCAAAGCACACAAAAACTGTTTTGTATTTAACTATATTCTATTTGTTTTCTAGAGACTATGCTGAAGGGTGTGATCTACATATAGGAGTTACATCTTCACAAGGTAAAGTAAAGACAAATGTTTCCTGGAAAGTGTGACAATTTTACATCCAATAATTTTACTTATATGAGAGGTTCCCGATGGTTCAGTCAGTTCGAGTTATTGTTTAGAGAAATTTCTGTTTGTGTGGATTTTCACTCGATTTGATTTATGGAAGAGTTACCTGAAGTTTAGGGGTTCCACATATAAAACCACAAGAAAATTGTTTTTTGGTTTTTTGTTTTGTTTTGAAACCCTGGAATTCTTGAAAATAACCATCTGTTCAAGTTTGATTTCTTTTTGATGATGGGAGTGCAAAAAAAGAAATTAATTAGTTGAACTATTTATCTGTATAAGGTAAAAACTTTTGCTTTACATTTTTTAGGTCTTGTGTATGAATTTGATGAAGATGGTATTAATATTGGCTCATGTAAATGGGATTCATGTGTTTGTGTACAAATAATTGACCAACAGAGTTATGGTTCTTGGTGTCAGCTGTGGGATGATCAACTAGTAATGTTTTCTAGCCAATCAGATTGGACCAAAGAGAGGTAAAGAGAAATCTGTTTTACATGCACAAACCGTTATTAAGCTTAAGTCGGACTTATCTAGACATCGTCACAATCAAATTCCTTTGCGACGTGACGTATTTAAGCCGGACTTAACCTTAATACAGCTTTGTGCAACCAGCCCCATGTGTTCAAAAGGAAGTGTCAGTCAATTCTATTTTTGAATAAGTTTATGTAAAAGTTTGACTCCTTATCTTTTTCTTCATTTACAGGTATAACGAAAGATATCACAACTGCTTTGATTTTGTCCTGGAATACCTCCGTTCTCTCCCGCCTCACCAAAAATCGGCTTTTCTTCGCAGTAAAAGGCAGTTTTGTGAGGATGTAGTTATTCCCCACACGACAAAGATAAACCAGTACATATCAGCATACAACCAGATCAGGGAGAGTGGATTTGCTGTGGTTCCAGTGGACAGATGACAAACGTTTTATATCTAGGTCAAAAATGTTAATCAAAATTAATTAGTTGAGATTTGAGACTAAAATTTTGTTACGAAAATTAAAGATATTTTATTTTAAAAGCTTTGAAATTCCTTTTTTTGTAACATATAAAGATTACCTTCTAAACCCATTCCGAATGTTGTAAAAGCATTTTTCGTCATGGTTTCTCCAATTCCGACAGTGCAGCTGTCAATTTAAGTAAAAAAAAAATCCAAACTTGTGGGATCTCAAAGGTTGCCAGCGTTTTTCTTCAGATAAGGAAATGTTTTCCTCTCAAAATTAGCCAGGAATCACCAAATAAGGGTTATAATCTTTGAGTGCGGCATAGAATACCAATCAAACTGCTCTGAATGGAAACTTATCGGATTGAATAAATATAAGGGAGATAATCATTTCTACAAGACAAATTTCTAGCGGTGTTTCTGTCTGAAGATTGATCAATGGTTTTTTTTTTTGCCAAAGTGAATTGTTTAACTTATATGGTTGCGTTAGCAGGTTTAGTAGGTGGAAGATACACCTCACCTTCAGCGAGTATCTGGAAACTCTTCCGCATACAGTGATAGAGAGAAAAATTTACTCAGAAATTTGTTTGAAGAAAAGTCTTAACAACCATCAGGTTTACTGCTACATCCTGTTTTGAAACTGCCTGCCTCATACCAGATTAGGCAACCCCTAACTTATTTCACATTTGGCAACCAGCTATTTTATCCCACATGGTCATTTTATAGAGGCATAAATGTAACAAAGTATTTGGTATCAAAAAATCACATTTATTCATCTGGACAGACATAAATGATGAAATACAAATGACGGGGAAAATTTTCTGATATTAAGTAAATTCAAAACAGATCAGACAAATAACTTAAAAATAAGCACTTTTCATGTATGGCAACAAAGAATGTATTCGACCAATGACAGTCCATCTCTCATTCCATCCAATGAGAACTTTGTTTACATCAGCCAATGGTAGCAAGAAATGTATAAATGCTGTCCAATCAGAGATGAGGACATCCACCAATCATATCTCAACAGTTCCAAAGAATGAGCCAATCAAAGCTCCCCTCTCCTCAAAGCATCTTGGTAGGATGACCCTTGTTTCTGTTCTGGAGCTAATTTAATCAAATCATCAATACGTAAAATGGTAATGGCTGCCTCTGTGGCGAATTTGAGAGACTTGATTTTAGAAATCGCGGGTTCCAGGACACCCTCCTTCTTATTATCTCGGACAACGCCTTCATGCAAGTCCAAACCAACCCTGAAAACCATAAGGTCAAAATAATTAATCAAGTGTTATTTATCCAGGCAACATGAGAGGTCAATCGGAAACATATTTATCAGAGGTTCAAATCAAGTAGCTTTTCCTCAATCCTTTGTCTAGACATAGAAGACTTGACAGTTGACATTGGTTGATTGACTGATAGATTTTTTGCGCCGCACTTAAGATTTTTTCACTTATATGGCGGCATTGCCAGGTTTAGAGGGTGATGAAACTGGACTGATTGCCCAGAGGAAACCCCAGACCTACAGGAAGTCTTCCACATGCGGCGACCGAGTGAAAAATCCACATGTTGTCTGAGTGTGATTTAGAAAAATGTTGGGATTGTTGAATGTCTAAGACATTCTGGTTGTGGATATCGAAGACATTTTGGTTGTTGAATGTCAGAGGCATTATGGTTGTGGAATGTCACATTTTACAGAAATATTGTTTCCTGTAATCAAACATTGAATTCTTTTATTTCTTACCATCGTAACTCCACATGTTCTGGTTTGGTTTGAGACATGTTGTGGTAGGCGCGTAACTTGGCAACCAGATCCGTCGAGTCTTGAGCGGCGTTCACGGCTAACTGTTTAGGGATCACCAGGAGTGAACGAGCGAATTCTGCAATCGCCAACTGTTCTCGTGAACCCTGAAAATGACAAAGGTTAATAAATTTTCTAAAGATCTATATAGGGATGAAAATTAACTAGATTGGTTTACTGTTGGAAGAAACCAGGCCTAGAAACCAAGCCTTGAGGAAGTCAGACGTTCCCTTGGTCAGCTGCCAAGCATTCCATATCATTCAATTTAACAAAATTTTCTACGTTTTTGTTAGACTCCTAAAAGTGACAGTTCACATCATACAAGGAATTCAGATCTGGATCATTTATATATTGTGCTCTTCTAATTCGGTGTCCAAGCAACATTTTTTCACTTATGTTTTGCTTGGACCCCGGAGTGAATTGACCGATTTCTTGATGACGCCACTTGGAAGATTGAGGGATGTTTACGTAATTTTACGAAATGCTGTTAGGAAAAATACTGCATCGAGAAGAAGATGTAAAAGGCGCAAAGTTATCAGAAAAATGTGTGGATAAAACATGTTATGTCACCAATGTTTTCCAAAAAAGTACCGGTAGACATAATGGCGAACGGAGGTACATAATTTACTCAGAAAACTTTGCATAAATCTACCTGACGTCATCAGGCTCGGCGGTAATTTAGTTATGGACCTGGATTGAACAAACCTTTAGCTAGAGAAGATCAATGTATGAACTTTACACATAAAAGATAGAATTTGAAAATTTAAAACTACATACCAAAGAGGTGGCATAATTTTCCAAGTATATTGAGAGGGCTGCTTCCACTGCCCCGCCCCCTGGGACAACAGATTTGGATTCCAGGACTCTTTTAACCACACAGAGGGCGTCGTGTAATGATCGCTCCATCTCGTCGACCATGAAGTCATTAGCACCTCGTAGGATCACGGAGGCAGCAGTTCTGGCCTTAGGTCTAAAAGTAGGTCAATATAGCAACATTTAGCATTTGATTGATGTTTGACGACCCACTCAAGATCATTTCATTTATGTGGCGGAATCTTTATACAAAAAGCAGTAGGAAAGGACAAATTTTAGTGATCTTTCCGGTCTTTCTGATTGATTGATTGTTTGGTTTGATTGATTGTTTGGTGTTTTACGCCGCGCTCAAGATTATTTCACTTATATGACGGAGTTGCTGGTTTTATTCTGGGAGGACACCGGTCCCGAAGGAAATCCACGGCCTTCCAGTGGTAACTGGCAACCAGGTCTTTCTGAACATGTCCCTTTAAAGAAATTTTTCTCACCCCTTAATCAAAATGAGCTCGTCGTCACAAACACGATCCTGTACCACTTCCTCAGCGTTACCCAACATCGTAACATCAAAAGACTCTTCCCCTTCAAGGTTAGCCAAGGTCATGGCCAAAGTCGCTGAAAAGAAAAATAGACAATATTGTACCGAAGGCCATATAAAATAGTCAGTGTTTAATTGATGTATTGAATGATGTTTTAAACATTTCTCCTATAATTGTAATGGACAGAGAAACCGGACTCGATCTGAACCCGCGACGCATCGATGGAAGGATGGATCAGTCGGAGTGTCACAGCCAATGTTGCATCAACGTTCCACAAGGAACAACAAAAGAAAAAAACAACATTGCTCCTTCATGTTGTCATTCATCATATGATTCTCATTTTCGGGTAAATAGATGGACACTTACCCCCTGTTGCTTTAGCGATGCGCTTAAGGTCCGCTTTTTTACAGCGCCTCACAGCCATAGCTCCCGCCTCCACGAAGTACTTCAGACATAAATCGTCAATTCCTCCCGTTGTAAGAATCACGTTGGCGCCGGACGCTAGAATCTTCTCGATACGTTCCTTTGTAATGTCAGACTCTCTGAAAAAAAAAATGGTTGGATTTCCATGTAAAATTAAAATCAGAGTGTAACAGAAGAACGTTATGAATAAAAAAAAGACACATTCCAACAACGCCTAAAGATTGAAGACTTGCAAGTAAATGGGTGGTCGGGGGTGACCGGGCAACTCTTCCACATACGGCGACCTAGTGAAAAATCCACCCAGAAATTGTTCAGTTTTTATTTCTTTGGACTCGGTGGGATTCGAACCAGCACCGCTTTTAACCATCAAGATAAAAAGTTTGTTTAATCAAACGATCCAAGTATTTTTGACGGAGTGATCAAATCAGCAGCCCTTGGCGATAGAGCAATTAAAAACTTGACAATATATGGCTTGTTATTAGCTTGTCTCACAATCGTAACAACCAGAGTAAATAGATTACACCAGTCGATTGTTTACAATAGCGAGTGTTGCTGTACCCAGGTGTATATACCAAGAGACTGGGGTAAGTCTAAAGGCAAGTTGACATGGGAAGCCGTCAAACGGAGACGTAACTGTCAGATTGAACAGCTTCTGAGGGACTGTTCGTCACAACGTTTACGCCGAGCGTAACTTTGCGCCTTGTCGTAACTAAATGTTACAGGTATATGTTGCCATGACAGTTAGGCCTTGTATTGGATTTAAGTACGGCGTAAATATGTTGAGAAACAGCCCCCCTGGCAAGGAGAGTATGTATCAAATAGACCTATAGGATAAAAATGTCACTAGAAAACCGTGAGTTCCATTGTCGGTAAAAATGCTAGACTAGTTTTGATTGATAGATTGATTGATGTTTTACGCCACACTCAAGATTATTTCACTTATATGGCGCCGTTGGCATGTTTAGTGGGGGAGGAAACCTGGCTCATTGCCCGGAGGAAACACCCGACCTTTGGTTCCACATACAACGATCGAGTGAAAAATCAACTCAGAAATTTTTCCATTTTTTTATTTGGTCTGAGTGGGATTCAAACCCTAGCCACATTGATGGAAGGTCTGGGACTGTTTAATTCTCATCAGGGTCTGGCCTTTTGACAATGTATAGATTTAATTTTATACACGTAATTCAGTTTATACCCTGGTGAGGCTTTTAATAGCAGCTACGTTTGTTCATTGAAACCAGAGACGAATATTCAACCTAAACAGACAATTTCGCATTTTAAAAGGCTTTTTACCCAAAATGCGATTTTATAGCTTTTTTTTAAAACCCAGAATGCAATTTTGTATAGCTTTTTTTTTTACCAGAATGCAATTTTGTATAGCTTTTTTTACCCAGAATACCAGTTTTATAGCTTTTTTTTTACCCAAAATGCCATTTTTATAACTTTTTTTTACCCAGAATGCCATTTTAAAAGCTTTTTACCCAGAATGCCAAAAGATAGAAGCTAGAACAAGCATCTAACCGCGTCCTACTGTCTGGATGTAAGTTAATATTTTAATTACTCCTATTTTTCAATCGTTTGTATCAATACTGCAAATACTAAAGCAATAGATATTACTTTGGTATATAAAATACAGTGTTGACCATTTCTGTTCCCATGTGTATATACCAAGAGACCACTAGATAGGTCACAGGCAAGTTGACATGGGATGATTGATGTTTAATGCCACATTCAATATTATTTCACATAAATAAAAAGAGTTGCAGAGTTCATGGAAACTCAAAATAAGCCCACAAGGGGAAATTCAAGGTAGCACACTATCTTCATATTCAATATTAAAGACTGCCTGAAACTGAATTTCAGTTGGATTGATTGTTTGGTGTTTTATGCCGCGCTCAAGATTATTTCACTTATATGGCGGCGTTGCCAGTTTTATTGTGGGAGGAAACCGGGCTCTGTGCCCGGAGGAAACCCACGACTTTCCGCTGGTAACTGGCAACTGGCAACCATCCCACATAGGTCGTTCGAGTGAAAACCCAGTCAGAAAATGTTTGGACTGAGTGGGATTTGAAGCCGCGACCCATTGGTGGAAGGCTGTTCGGATTGAGCGTCCAACGCTCTACCTACTGAGCCACGGAAGCCCCCCGAATTTCGGTTGGAAGAATCTTTCAGCCACCTAAAAAAAACTGGGGCTTGGTGACTTATCACAAATTTTAGTATATGACACATTGCCTACCTATTTCTATGGAAACGTAGATCGGACACAAGTGATATAGTTAAGCCAATCACAAACACTTTTACATTAAAATAAATATGGTTGTAACAATAACACCTTCACTACGGTTACATAATAGGAAATTTTTACAAGCAGTATATTAAAGTGGCATGAGCTGCCAAAATTCACACTTTTTTTCATAATTTCTGATCGTCGCGACAGTAAGAGGCTTTGAAAGCCATCAAAAAACTAAAAGATTGGCGTTGGAATGAGGAAAATCCATACAGTATGTGGCCTGTACGAACCGAAAACGTGTTCGAAAAGTTAACAAAATTTAAATAACCGGGACGACCATTCATTCATTTTAAGTCAAAGTTAGTTCAAAACAATACTTTATCGTACATTTTCGAGACTAGAAGCACTCAAAGCTTTTGAATTCTACGTCTTTAGAAAAATAGCCAATAATTTCAACATTCTGTTTTAACGTCAAAATATCAACATTTTGGCAGCTCATGCCACTTTAAATAAAACAAATTGACATTCAGAATGTAAGGTTAGTTTCACATAATCTGAATCTGTCAGAGATATTGATTGATGTTTTACGCCACACTCAAACTGATGGAAATAAAACATATTCAATCATGTAGAAATATGTTTTACCTTTGTCTAATGGCATCTAGTTTAGCGGGATCTTCAACCAGCACTTGAACTCCCATATGCATCTTCGCTTTATTCAAACTAAAATCCAAACACGCTATCTTCGCTCCCGTCACTTTCTTGGGCATGGCTGAAAACAAACATAATCTCGTAATTATATAACAAAACATTGAGCTACATTTAATAAATTAAATGTAAATTATTTTAACAAAACCTGTAAACTTTGATTTGAGGTTTTAATCTAGTCTGTAAGAGGGAAGGGAGCCCGGAGCAAACTCCTATGGTCATGCCATTTAGGTCGATAGTATGAAAACACAGCAAGATAGGTCGATTGATTGGTGTTTTACGCTGCACTCAAGATTATTACATTTATATGGACGCGTTGCCAGGCTTAGTGTGGCAGGAAACCGGGACAAAAAACACAGCAAGATTGGTCGATTGATTGATGTTTTACGCTGCACTCAAGATTATTACATTTATATGGCGGCGGTGCCAGGCTTAGTGGGGGAGGAAACCGGGCTCTGTGCCCGGAGGAAACCCACGACCTTCCGCTGGTAACTGGCAACCATCCCACATAGTCTGTAGGAGGGAAGGGAGCTCGGAGCAAACTCCTATGATCATGCCATATAGGTTGATAGTATGAAAACACAGCAAGATTGATTCATTGATTGATGTTTTACGCTGCACTCCAGATTATTTCATTTATATAGCGGCGGTGCCAGGCTTAGTGGGGGAGGAAACCGGGAAAACGCAGCAAGGACAATTCTACGAAAACTTTGATAGAAATCTCTGGACTCACCTTGAGCGGCAATAGTACAGTTAAGGGCGTAACCTTGTACGAGAACACTTTCCCGTGAACTCTTCCCATGAGCCTTCAGGATATTCACCGCTTTGATTGGATAACGGAAGCCACCCTTACCATCTGACGTCTTGATAGCGTTGGCTGCGTCGACAACCATGTTGGAGAAAAAGTTTGAGTCTCTAAAAATACGTGTTAAGGATAATTGCTTGGGTTGGGAAGAGATAAGGTGATCTTTTTGTCTGTTGTTAATTTTGTGGCCAGATGACCTTAGCTAATGGATGAGATGAGATGAAGTCCCAATCAATCCATCAATCAAAAATTTAGATTGATTGATGAGACTTTAACACCACACTCCAGACTTTCACTTAAGACTCAAGATTATTTCACTTGTATCGACGAGACAGGAATTCTTAAAATAAAAACTTTTAAGACATCCAGGATCTGCTTGCCAGCACTAAAATGAGTGTGCACAATGACTCACCCATCTACTTTGGCCGGTTTAAAGGGCTTGAGCTGCCAAAATGTTTATATTTTGACGTTAAATAGAATGCTGAAATTATTGGCTATTTTTCTCAAGACGTATAATTCATAAGCTTTTTAGTGCTTCTAGTCTTGAAAATGTACAATAAAGTATTGTTTTGAACTAACTTTGGCTTAGAATGAATGAATAGTCGTCCCGGTTATCTAAATTTTGTTTACTTTTCGAACACTTTTCGGTTCTTACAGGCGACATACTGTATGGATTTTTCTCATTCAAACGCCAATCATTTAGTTATTTGATGGCCTTGAAAGCCTCTTACTGTCGTGAGGATCAGAAATTTTGGCAGCTCATGCCCATTTAAATTGCAAGTTTACATGGTGTTCAATTGAATGTAAAAAAGGCAACTTGAGAACCCTCTGAATAATTGCGTTAGCTGTTCAACCATCCAAGTGAATGGGTGGTTAAAACTTGGACATCTTCAATGAAAATTGCTTCAAAAAATGGGCCCTTTGGACACCCATATTCAAATTTCTGGGTAACTCCTTGCTCTAAAATAGGTTCAGTACAAAGTTTGATACATTTTTTAGCAAATTAATAAAAGCAGCCAGTTCTAACATTGAACCTCCTGTCACTTTTCCAATAGACCTCAGTTGACCGTTGCTCTTCCATGTTTGGAAGAGGTCATTTCAAAGTTTTCCAAACGTTTCAGCATCATTTGGACTTTTGCATAAAAGCCCTATAAAAGGTTCAGCAAAAATTTGCTGAATATTCACCATAAAGGACATAAATAAAGGATTTATAGGACAAAGTGGTTGAAACCTGCGGTCTCGATTTTTCCTATCTCTATAATGTTGAACAAGAGGTCGGTGTATTAGAATAAAGGATACGGTCCAATGATTTTGCTGGCCATACTGGTTTTAGCTGCGTTGACAATACACTCTCTTCCCAGCTCATCTGTGTTGATCAGTAAATGTTCCTGGATGTACTTACAAGCCTCTCTACAAACACATAGAAAACATGGTTTGGTTAGCAATAAATGTGTGTTATTATTTGATTGATAGTTTGTTTGGTGTTTTACGCCGCGCTGAGGATTATATCTCATCTGTGTTGATCAGTAAATGTTCCTGGATGTACTTACAAGCCTCTCTACAAACATATAGAAAACATGGCTTGGTTAGCAATAAATTTGTGTTATTATTTGAAGTGGGTGCCAAATTTCGACTGTATCCCTAATCTCTGATTGCCAAGAAAAGAAGGGCGTATAAAATACATTGAATAACTAAGGGATTGAGGGTGAAGTATGATTTTGTTGCCTATACTTTAAATGGTTTTTGAAGCGAACTGGTGTGTGTTTAAAAATGTAACTTTAAACGAAAACTGATTGATTCATGTTTTCGCCGCACTCAAGATTATTTCCCTTACTTGGCGCGTTACCAGATGAAGTGGGGGAGTAGATCTGGCTCTTTGCCCAAAGGAAACCCCCAGATCTTTGGCAGGTACCTGGCAACTCTTCCACATACGGTTATCGAGAGAAAAACCCATTCAGATATCTTTCAATTTTTATTTGGTTTGAGTGGGATGCGAGCCCACACCGCATCGATGGAAGGTCTGTGTGGGACTGAGGGACAATCAACTGAGGCCCCCGGTGATAGTAAAACAATATCTGTATTGGTTTCCATGGGCACAGAGTGCAGACTTAAGCTCTGATTCAAATAAAACAGGTCTGCGCTGTACTTCAAGTGAACTAATATTGGGCGTTGCTAAAACTCCGAAACCAACGAATAACGGTGTTATCTTAGCTCAAAATGAGAGGTAATCTTACTTGCAGGCAAGCCGATATCCACTAATAATGGAGGTTGGGTGGATTTTACATTTAACAAGCTCATCTGCATTCTTCAGAAGTTCAGCAGCAATGATCACCTTAAAACAGAAATATAATTATTATAAAACATTTCCCTACCTGGGTTTTTACCTCTCTCAACTAATTATGGTGTCCTGTGGAACATCAGATAACAAGAGTTTAAGAAACTCATAATACGCCCGCAAGGGTAAATTCATTGTAGCACACTATCTTAATATTCAATATTAAAGACATGCTTTAAACAGAATTTCGGCTGGTAGAATCTTTCAGTCACCTAAATAAGACTGGGGCTTGGTGAATTTTAGTATTTGACAGATCACATACCTATAAGCTGCTACCTATATCTGAAAGCTG
Source organism: Lepidochitona cinerea (assembly GCA_963971465.1). Classification (NCBI taxonomy): domain Eukaryota; kingdom Metazoa; phylum Mollusca; class Polyplacophora; order Chitonida; family Tonicellidae; genus Lepidochitona; species Lepidochitona cinerea. The sequence goes on from OZ020565.1 coordinate 1,229,069, forward strand.
TACCAAAGCTACTTGCAAAAGTGTCTACATTACATATAGGCATACAACAGCAATACATTAGGTGGGTGATACTACTTTATATGTATTACAGTTTAAATTTGTATCATTGTACGCCATGGCACCTATCTTTTTTTTCACTTGCGTGTCCAACAGTTTGGCCCCATGTTCATTACGAGGGGGTAAATTAGTGTATTACAGTATAAATTTGTATGATTATGACCCATTTCCTTTCAATTTTTGTGTCCAAGTGACAAAATGAGAGTCGGTGATGAAGTTTTGAAGGGTTGGTTAAAACCCTGCCACCACCATCCTTTATAACTGTGTTAGATTCATATGAGCAATGTCTCTACGCCTTCTAGGATAGTACTTCCTCTGAAGTCATTGAATTGGCAGAAACATGAAAAAAAACATTGTCTAAATAAACTTTTCAGAGGTTGTCATTGGATAATGATGATAACAGTGAAAGTTCCTCAATAAAATGCGAGAAGATAATCTAGAATCGCTTTTAGTTTTAAACATTTTCAAATATTTTATTGACTTTAAAATTCATTCAGTATTTAAACTGAGGTTTCCGTAAGTCATTATGGAGTGTTTTTTCAACACTGCCCTAACATGGAGTATATAACACTATTACCAAGTGTGACAAACTTGAGGTAAGAATTAAGGGAGATAACTCACAACAGATGTAGTTCCATCTCCCACTTCTTGATCCTGAAGATCGGCCAGTTCTACCAGTACTTTAGCAGCCGGGTGTTCCACTTCAAGTAATTTCAAAATGGTTGCACCATCATTTGTTATCGTCACATCCTGAGAAAAGGGCAATAATGGATTGATTGATTGTTTGGTGTTTAACGCTGTGCTCAAGATTATTTAACTTATATGGCAGCCTTGCCAGTTTATTGTTGGAGGAAAACGGGCTGTCAGCCCGGAGGAAACCCACGACCTTCCGTTGGTAACGAGCAACCATCCCACATAGGTCGTTCGAGCGAAAACCCAGTCAGAAAATTTCCCAATTTTTTGGAGGCAATAATGGAGAAAACCAAGAAGTTAAGGGATTATTTTGGATTGTAAAGATAGTGGCATTTGTATTAGATTGATTGAATGAGGTTTTCATAATATACCCGACAATTTTGCACTCGTCGAAAATTATCTCAGAAAAATCGGAACATAGTTGAGAGAAACAGTCCATGCGACAGGGCGATTGGGCGCCCAAACGGTCGGGCGCCCAAAATAAATTAAGACAAGAGATCAGTGAACTGATCTTAGCCCACCATAGAACACTATCAGAAAGTGAGGCTGCTTATAAACGGATCGCAAATTTGATATGTGAAATTTATTTCTTCAGTTGGTGGCTGGCTGGACAGGAACAAAGTTTCTTCGGTAGATAGTGGCTGTTATCTGAAAACTCAAAACCAACTTTCTTCAAGGAGGCCGCACATTAACGCTACTTACCGGAGCTATATGTACTTGCACACAGGCCAGTCAGTGATATCGCTTGTTTGAGTCCTGTACACAATTAAAATTTACAAAATCCAAAACGATTGTACATATGTTAACAAGATGCATTTTAATAGTGTTTGTTTACAAATCAAAAGATAATGTATATCTGTCAAAAATAGCCCGTGAAAAGTGAAGAATGGGCGACGTATCACTCGTCTGATGAGTAAAAATTTAAACATGACGAAAGTCAGTTTAAAAATTAATGGCAAAAAATGTCCCGATTTGTTCAGAAATTAGTGAACTGTTATAAAAAAAATCTTCATGCACGATTTAATATAAATACATGATTGAATAAAAACATTTCAGTTACTTTATTGATAAATAGCATTTACAATTGCGAAGTCAGTTGCTGTACATAGCTGCCTGAATGCAAATTCGATCGGCAAAATAGTGATTGTACGTTGCCGTGTATTTCATTTCATTTTGAAATATTCCTTCCTTTCAAACTCCGAAAAATACAATATGGATCTTCTTAAGTGTCTTAGGGAACACTCTCCTTTAAAAATATTTATTTTTAGTACATTTTCGGAAAAAATTTAGGCGTTTAAAATCCAAATTCGAGAAGGCCATTTTACCGACTTCGAACAAGCCGTGGCGGCCGGCAACATGCATAGATACATGTAAACTTTTTCTTATTGTCGCCCTTGGAAATCTGAAAGGAGTCGATTTTGATACGTTTTAAAATGACCCGAGGATTGCAATTTCACTCTGAGGTTTAATAAAGCTCCGATAAATGCATTTATTCCACTACTATGGACTAGGAAATTCCAAAATAACGTCCTCCGTGCCAAAAATAGCTTATTTGTCTTTAACTGGGTCATGCTTTTAAAATGCCTGGTAGGGGCCCTGTGATTGACAGCGGGAACTCGCACAAGCGAACTAATTTTACCACCCGATTTTAGCACTTTTAAATCCTATATATTTAAATATCTCACTCACTGTCAGTATATTGGAAACAAGGAAAATATATATTAAGATCTGAAGCTGTAAATATAAGGAATTCCACAAGCTTTTATTGTCAAATTTAACATTTTCTTGTTATATACGAATGCTTGAAGTGTCCGTTCTAACTTGGACGAAGTTGGAAGTTATCAGTAAAAGTAAATTAAACCTCTTTAACCGTATTCGAAGATTGACAAAACAAAACACAAAGCAACCAACAGATGCAACATGTGATTTTATTCGTGCATTTTCAAAATCAGTTGAAGTTGTAAGAAAAAATAACCATACGGCGTCAGTGGGGTTTTAGCCGACTTCTGCTGTCGCCATACGATGTCTTCGGTAATGAAGCAGGCTAGCACTCTAACGCCAAATGGCGACAGCGGTACCAAAAGTGTTAAATGAAAACATCAACGACAAAAAAATACATGTTGCATAACTTGACCATATGAGGAAGCAACACAAAAAAAAAATTCATCAAGATCCGCCTGGTAGTTTTGTTGAGTCCGCGATCACAAACTGTGTAGATGGAAATCACAGAAAAAGCTACCGGCCGCCATTTTGAATATGCAAATGAGCAGCGACTGCATAACAAGGCCATAGGGTTAACCTGCGTATAACATTTTACGAACATCCTTTCATTACTTTAGAACAGTGATAAAAAAAGTAATTGCCAGTGGCCGCCATTTTGAATATGCAAATGAGCAAAAAAGTGCAGAGTGCGCAACGAGACCATAGGTATAACATGCGTAAATTAGTTTACGAAAATCCTAGCCTTTCTTTAGTTTAGGAGAAAAGTGACAAAAAGAAGAAAAATAAAATGGTCGCCCAGCGGCCATTTTAATATGCAAATGAGCAAAAAAGTACATAGTGCGCAACGAAGCCATAGGGTTAACCTGCGTACAAAGTTTTACGAAGATCCTCTCATTACTTTAGAAGAAAAGTGTTAAAAAGTAGAAAAACAAAATGGTCGCCTAGCGGCCATTTTGATATGCAAATGAGCAAAAGAAATATATGTTGCACAACTAGGCCATAGGAGGAACGTGCGTGTGAAATTTAAAGAAGATCCGACTAGGACTTCTCTTGGAAACGCGGTCACAAGAGAGAAAAGTGATAAAAAATAGAAAAACAAAATGGTCGCCTAGCGGCCATTTTAATATGCAAATGAGCTCAAAAAAATAGATGTTGCACAACTAGACCATATAGGGAACCAATACAAAAACATTTCATCAAGATCGGCCTGGTGGTTTTCTAGATTCCGCGATCACAAACTATGTAGGTAAAAATCACAATATGGCCGCCAGCGGCCATTTTTATATGCAAATGAGCAAACAAAATAGATGTTGCACAACTAGACCATAAGGGGAACATGTCTGTAAAATTTGATGAAAATCCGACCAGTAGTTCTCTTGGAATCGCGATCACAAGAAAAGTTTACAGACACCGGACGACGGAAGACGGACGACGGACGACAGACGACGGACGACGGACGACGGACGACGGACCACGGACAAAAAGCGATTTGATAAGACCACCATGAGATCATGGTGGTCTAAAAAAATAAATGGGGGCTTTATTTTATGAAAAAGAAAAAAAAATAGGCCCTTAAGAACGTTTTGCGCATGGCCTTGTAACACAAGGCGACTAGAGACTCCGTATTCAGTCCGTTTCAGTTGCATTGCACCGTTGAACGGTACACACACAGCTACGGCAGGCACGCAATGAACTGTAGTCAGCGGGACGAACGAAAAGAAATTGTTCCGATGTTGTTAGTTTGCCAAGTTGTCACCTGACTTGAGTGAAGTTTCCGATTGGTCTACATACGTCGTCAGCGTGGATACACTGTCTGACTTGACCACGACTCCACCCGATTCTTGAACATTCTCATTCTGCGTTTCGATCCGTCATTTGAATTCCCCTCTTGTATTGTGTATATTTTTTAAAATATGAATAGGCAGACGCATTTATCACTCAAGTGACCTAAAAAATCAAGACTACCAACAGTGTCTGTGTCACAGTTTTTAAAGAAAATGGCAGGAAAGAACGTCTGTCAAAATGAAATCTCCGGACCAGCCATCTCAACCAAGTTATATCACGTGACAATGAATGGCATGCTATGTATTCGTCCACTCTAAAATGTTCATACGCTATACAACGTTTATAAAGATGTCAATCATAGCTGTTGGGTTGATTGATTGTTGATGGGCTGGGCCAATTAAGTATTAGGACCAATTGATTTGCTAGTTTCCCATTGGGGCCTTATTCACTGATTATCTGCAGAGTGCTGCAAAGTTTTAGTACCAGAGGCTCCGGAAACGCGTGAGGGATTGTGCTTTCGAAAAAGACCATAGACAATGATTTTACCAGTTGCACAGACTATGTGGATAGCAGCAATCCCAAACATATAATAAACAATCAACAGAAATAAAATTAATTTACGAAAATAATTAGGGTACAGTCATCTGACTGCTCTGTATAGTAAGTGTTTGTAGCACGTGATCTGCTTTCGCGCAATGACTCATCGTCGACTAAACTAAAGACTGAAGGTCCGATGTTATTTAAATGTTTGTTTCTTTGAAAAGGTAAGATTTTGGAATTACTTTTTGTTGTAAGTTGACCAATATTTGTAATAAAATAACATTATTTAAGCGAAGCTGGTACGGGTATCCGATCAGTTATCGCACAGAACCAATTATCGTCCACCCAACACGTATGCGCAATTAAGCTTTCCCGTCGATGAAAACAGGCTTACGTATCGAGGCATCTTCTCGGAAAATTTCAACCTGCAAATAAAAATAAAACTTTTTATGGAGTTACATTTGTACGCCGATCCAAGAATAGTCAACTTCGGCCGCGTCGAGGACTTTTCGAACACGAGAAATGACGTCACAACAGCTTTAACGTTGGATGTACGATAACTGGTTCCCGTCACTCTACAAAAACATGCAGACGAGCGGGTGAATGTTCGGTCCCTAAAACTTCATTTCAGAGTCCAGGGAGAAATTAAACTATTTCAACAAAGTTGGCTGAGCTCAACTTCACTTCTGTGGAATTTCTTGTCAATGCAAACACTGATGCAGGCATGATTCTGGAGGCAAAAAAAAAAAACTGACTTTTACTCAGCCAAAGGCCATTTATTTATATTTAGTATGTTGTAGTTGGGTGAAGTTGAATGTATTTTAAGTATGTTTTTGGTGTTCTAAAATTTTTGACTTTTATCAAAACACTTAAATAATATTATAGAAAATAAACATGTTTACAAAAGTTGTCTCCCCTGATAAATTCGTTTTTTGTTTGTTAATTTAATAGTGTCAATGTGTAGGTATTGATAATAATGAAGTGATTGACCCGTTAATAAACTAAAAACTTAGTGACCGCAGAATCAAAACGAAACAACAACAACAACACTATTTCACTTGTACTTTTTATACAAACTTTAACCCTTATAGATAATAGTTCATATAAAGGTGCCAAGATAAGCTGACGTAAGTACCTGGTAGCACCCGATTGTTTTGCAGTGCCGCCAGCTTGTCCTGGTGAACTTTTCTCACCACGTGTTGCCTCAGAGCTTTCATTCCACTGGCCCTGTAATTCAAATTGACCTCTTTGTCACAGAGAAAACAGCGGGCCATCCCGGTTTGTCAATTTTACGGATGTGACTTAACGTTTCATTATAGTCCAACCAATGAAACCGCCACGGATTTTTAACACCTTTAATCGATTCGCTTGATGTCGGCGTTTCAACCGACCAAAGGCATTTTCACAGACCGCCTTTTCTTCTCACCAGCTGGGTATCTCGAAACCGCTAAAGCCATCCGTAAAGAACCAATCAACTTGACGGATACCAAAAGGGTATTTCGAAACCGCCATACAGCCCAAAACAACCAATCACAGTGGTCGACACATCTGCGCCTCGCAGTCATGAAGATGATCTATTTATAAACGGTCTGGTAGTGCGGTTTACAATCTCTATGTTATAGTTTAAAGGTCCAAAGCAAAACTCGCCCTGGAAGATTTAAAACGGTGTCTATTCTTTCAACCTGAATGTTTAAAAAAACGGAAACAAGAAATAAAAAACGGATTTGGCTTCTAAAAAAAACGGATTTCCGTTAAAAAACGGAAAAGAATCATGCCTGCTGATGTAAATTTTAGCATTGAAAAACCGGCAAAAGTGTACGATAACCGATCGGATACCCGTACGGCTCGGCGTTGAGTTTTCTCAAAAACAGCGTTTTATACGTCCTTAGGGAAAAATATGGCATGTACAAACGGCTCAAACGACAAAGTTCTGCGAGAGAATCATTTACTAGAATTCATATTGAAAATAATGTCTTACACTGAAAGGAGGAGGGAGGGGGAGGGGGGTTGCCGGCGAAATTTTCCTTTATATGAGTTTGGGATCGAAAGCTTGATTTTTTTTCTAGAAACGGCCCTGAACTGGCAACCATCCCAAATATGATTATGAAAGTGAAAGTAATAATGTCTCACCCCAACATCATCCACCAGCATCTTGTCGAGGCCAACAGGCCCCAGGCTACTCTTGACAATATTAGCAATGGAACTTGCTGCCAAAACTGAAATAAAACAAATAAAATACGGCTGGATGATTTATCTGACAGTTGGGAACTTTGAATTGGTCCAATTGATTTGAAAGCTGGGAGCCAACTAGCTCAAAAATTTGAGCTATGGGGAGATATATAATATGCTGGTCTGGCTCCCCATAGCTCAAATAACGTGTGGCATCCAAAAGACCCACGCCAAGGCACCGTTACAAACAGACACTGTATACTCAATAAAACACGAAATTTACACAAAAGCCACGGTACCTATATACAGTTGGGATATTCCTGCCACCTTCTATAGCGTTGGTTAAAAAACAGGGTTTCCAATTCAGATTTCCAAGCATTATTTGCCAGAATTAGACATTTTCAAGTTTTCGTGTTGACATATTGGAGTGTTTCGCTACGAGCATGCGCTAAACTGTGAACTTCCGTTTTAGCCAATGTTTATCATTTTCCGATCGTGTTCGGAATTTTCCACGCAATGTAATCGGAACAACCCTGTAAAGCCTCTGGAATGTGTTGATATCCCGATGAGCTATATAACATCGAATTATTGATAAATATTTGCCAAGGGTGCGAGAGTAATACCAAACAAAACATGAGATACGATGAGAAACTTCTAAGAGAAACAACTTCCAACAATGAAGAATGCAGCAGAGGTATAAGATCCGCGTTTGATCATTCGTTTTTTCTCGGAATAGTAGCGACTAAAACAGAATATAGGAATCCCCATATAGACTCCGCCCAGCAGCAAACATACGTCAGAGGATTCCCCATTTCCCGCATGGCTTCTCTGTTGACAAGTCATTTTGTTAAAGTGATCTGTAGAAATTCACTGATTTCTCTTAAACCAGTTATCTTTCACCTCTGATATTTGGCAGAACGACAAACGGTATGTTTATTGTTATTGTTATGTGCTTAACCTTGTCTCATACTGCTTATTTTTTCATATTTAAAGCCAAAAAGTTCCGCTGCAAAAATGTTTCGCGACCCGATTTCCACGTAAGGCATTTGAGCAATAGACGTTTCCATGGCGGTGTGGAAGACATCTTCAGTAGAATTTTTTTTTTTTTAATATTCCACAGCGACATGGGTTCCAGGGCTAGGAGCCAACCAGTACAAAAGGGCAATTTCTATTATCCGTTTATGGAATATTTACAATTTAAAGGATAAATGACAAGTTTAAGTCAATGCCCCTTATCTGGTAATCAAGTTGTTTAAAAACATCATGCACCATAAAGACCTATAAACGAGAAATGAGAATTCAGCCACAAAACCTACAAAATTCAAGGCATTCCTTTTCTCTCTACAGCCTAGATAAAGAAATTAGTTGGCTTTAGCCCTGTAACGTCATAGTCAACATCTGATATGTACATTACTATTGTTGTGATGTCATACACAAACAACGTTGAGGCAGATTGTATACATGGTTGGTTGAAATGATGTCGAAAGCGTTCTAATGTCAACTATGTCAAATACTAAGATATTTTCGACTGATGATGGAAGATACATATTTTCAATTGCCGTGTCTTTGACACCCTGGAACTTTACACTTTTTTTTTGTCTGCAGCAATTTTGATTTTAGTTTAGTTAACAAATGCGATAACAGATGATAACAATTTGACAAAATGAAAGTGAACTTATTTAAAATACAATAGATGCCTACAAGTAGCTTTGAATTTAGGCATAGGAGCAAAGACATCAATTTGAAATCATTGAAACCTTCTTGTACTCTAATCAAAATATGTTTTTGCCGTACCTGAATCCGATTGAGAGGAGGATGAAATAAACATTTTGAACATGAAGTTTTTGTTACTTGTAAGATGTTCTTCCGACAATTTCCGCTTAATTTGGGCATGGATTTACGCCTCGTGGTCATTTTTGGAAACTAAAGAGCGTGCACTACATGTGGATAGGTGAAGCATGTGCGTAGATATATGCATTTATTTTAAAACACATGCTTAAAATGGCGCAATTTGTTTTAGACTTTTAAGAAAAAAAATTCACCGCCTTTGGCGCACGGGGTGAGTTGACTTTGAAGGTAGAAAACGCGAATGAGGGCAGATAGAGAGGAAATTGTCATTTATTCTCCGTTGTTCGACGCTTTAGCCGTCGACCGATGGACAACCCGCCGATCGGCGACTTTCCCCAACCTATACACTGCAGAATGAGAGCTTTACGTTGATAGGTCAAACATGTGAGCAGATTTTATGGAAAAGACATGCTTAACATGTCACAATTCATTTGGCAGGACATTCCCCAACCTGATAATGTTTATTTTTATAGGTCTATTTATTGTAAATTTGTAACCATAGTGATAATATATAGCCTACTGATAATCCAATTCTTCTACTTTGACATAAATGTGACATTGGTCCGAGAAATATATAAAGTTAACAAACACTTGGTGTTAATGGTAAGCTGACACAATAATTGAATTATTATATTTGGAAAGGTCTAGAATTTAGTTATAAATATGCACTGGTGACTGGTCGGCCATTTTGTTTGAGCCATGTGCGCTGACGCAGGGAAAACTGGCATCGAGGTAATGGAACTACAAGACGGATAACTTGTTGACACAACCGTTTGGCAAAACTGCAAAATATATTACCATTTTGTGTCCTAACCGACTGGCCAGTTGTTCTGTCGCCGCCAACCGTGAGAGCTTGAGTTGTGTCTGCCATTTCTGATCAACCGTGGTGCAGGAATGAACAAATTCACGTGTTCTCACAAAAGTTACCTCCCCTACAAATTACCGCATTTTCCCTAAATTATTTTTGCTCCATGAAAAAACTTCACTTAAATTTTGTACTTATGTTTCTTTTAAACAAAAATACTAGTGATGGTTTCTAACTTATCTAGAGGTCCAAAATTGTACTGAAATCTTCGGTAAAAATGATTATCCTGATAACGTTTTTGATTTCTTTGCGTAAATATTACAAATATATTTGAATTGTTTGATATTTACGGTACTGTCAGACACACCCTACTCCCAAAAACCTTGTTAAACCTTCGAGTTGAAAGGGGAGAAAAGCAGGACAGCAATCTAGTGTAAGCTAATGTGCTCTAGGAATGGGGATGTACATAAAGCCATGTGGACAGTCGTTCTGAATGGAGTGCGAACAATTTTAACTCATATAAAATGATAAGAACTACAAGTTAAGGAATGGCAGCGAAATTTAAAGTCAAGCTCCTTTCGCGAAATCCTGATGATTATTTGAGAGAGACAAAAAGAGATATTCATAAAGGTACGTCCAAACAACAACTGTCTTAGTAGATCTTACAACAACAACAACAGCATGTTATTTGCACTATTTTGGTGATATAGTAAATGAAAAAAAAAAGGTTGATAATTTCAAACATTATGAATTGCTGCTATGCTTTTTTATAACGGTCTTTAGTGATAATATATTTGAAAATTCTGTACATCCATCTCTTAATATTCAAGGATGGTATCTTGGTCCGACGACCAGCAAATGTCAAAATGTAGATAATGAGTCGGATTTAACTTGTTGAATTATATTGGTTCCTGATTCTAAAATTACTATTTTTTTAAATATTAAAATAATATTTATATTAGGCCTATATTGGTGGCCGTATTTTATTCATTGGAATTAAAAAGCCGGAGTACATACATAACTCCTGATCAGAGTCGTTTTGATCTGAATTGAATTGTGTTGTTTTGATCCCAGTTGATTTGAATTGTCAAGAGAATTTGAGCTTTGAATCGAACATTCTTAAAAAAATAGAATAGTTGTGTAAGTTACTTAAATTTAAATGAAAACATACTCGACTCACTGTACAGCTCAAAGGAGTGTGGCGACAATAAAAACTTACAAGAGACACACAAGTACAGCTATAGCCTATTTTGAAACTATTAACTGAGATGAACTTTAACATGATAAATTCCTAAACACTACCTTTGGTTTTACTGATATCGATCAAAAGTTAAGAATTTTGACATTTTGAAAATTTAAAAATTTTGTTTGGAAAAAAAAATAGCAATATTTTGGCAGGCTGCTCCTTGATATATAAATATATATATTATTCTAAATATGTAAGGTTTACACAGAACAAAATATTTTTAGCAATTGATAAAAGGTTCAACCTTTATAAACCCTGTTCTTCTTTTGATATGTGGCATCTTTTATCTATAAATAATAAATTGTAATTTTATTTTATTTTTGTCAGTTCCAAGAAACTATGACCCGGCTCTCCATCCGTTTGAAGGCCCAAGAGAGTATGTGAGGGCGTTGAATGCGACCAAGTTAGAACGTGTCTTTGCTAAACCATTTTTAGGATCTTTAGACGGGCACAAGGATGGTGTGCATTGTTTGCTGAAGCATCCCACCAGTTTAAGTCTTCTTTTATCAGGAGCTTGTGATGGCCAGGTTAGATCCTTAACTTTTATGAGACACAAATTTGAATTGTCTTCACCATTAAAGTGGCATGAGCTGCCAAAATTCACACTTTTTTTATAATTTCTGATCGTCACGACAGGAAGAGGCTTTGAAGGCCATCGAAAAACTAAATGATTGGAGTTGGAATGAGGAAAATCCATACAGTATGTGGCCTGTATGAACGGAAAACATGTTCGAAAAGTAAACTAAATTTAAATAACCGGGACGACCATTCATTCATTCAAAGCCAAAGTTAGTTCAAACAACACTTTATCGTACATTTTCGAGACTAGAAGCAATAAAAAAAATTTGAAGTGTACGTCTTGAGAAAAATAACCAATAATTTTAAGATTCTGTTTCAACCTCAAAATATCAACATTTTGGCAACTCATGCCACTTTTAAACCCTTGTAATTAGCGACGGCATTGTGCAAAAGCTGTCCTCATTACAGAATACAGACATATATCTAACTGTTTTGGGTCAGCAATTTCATTGCCGTCCTCAACAAGATAAAAGTACATGTAAATCTCTAACCGTGCTAACTGCTGTCGCAAAACCAATCTAGATCGGCATTTTATTGCCGTGGCAAATCTTTCTAATTACTAGGGTTGCCATTAAAATGATTTTGAGATTTGTATCAAATAGATAAATAAATGTATTCTTGAGTTAACTTAAACACAATTCTTTCATTGATGGGTTTCTGGGTTAAATCCCATTCAGATAAATTGGCACATTTCTGAGTGCAATTTTCACTAGATCGTCCTATGTGTAAGAGTTATCATTCACCGAAGGTCGGAGTTCCCTTTGGGCAAAGAGCCCGGTCTCCTCCCCCTCTATAAAACTGTTTTCTGCCTGTGCACCCAGATTTTTGTCTGTGCACCTAAATTAAAATAAAATTTGTGCACCTGTTTTGAAAATTTTGCCACACTATGCACCCAACCAAAAAATCTGAATTCGACCCCTGCGGTTAGGTTGCCATAGGGCTAACATATCATATAAATATTGCTAAGCTTTTTACCACCATGCCCCTATGATTATTCCATATTGTTCTGTTTGTAGGTGAGAGTCTGGAATCTGGCCCATAGAAACTGTGTATCAACTTTACAGGCACACGATGGATTCGTGAATGGACTATGCCACCATCCAGAACACAATTATTTCTTTACAGTAAGCCAAACTTATTTAATCCTCGTTGAATTCATTGCATGTGTAATCTTCATCTGGGACATTATTGAATTAATAATAACCGACTCTGATGACCCCTTCCTAACGTTGCCATTCAACCCCCCCCCCCCCCCCCCCCCCCCAAAAAAAAAAACAAACCAAAACATGTTACTGTTCAACCTCCCACCCCCACCCCTCCACAAAAAACACAGGGTGTTAGTGTTGAACGTTTAAGTTGTTAGAGCAGTGGGAAGGTAAACCTGAAACGTGAGTGTGACTTTCCCGAGAAACCTACATGTTTCACAGTTGTTCTATCAGTGTAGCATCTTTACTAATTGAAATTCTGTATAAAACTTCATAATTTTTTTTTCCCGCTTGTTTATGACAGTGTGGTGCCGACAAGACGATCAAGCAATGGAGGATTTCATTGGAAGGAGAAGTTGAAAATGAACCAATCAACACTATCCTTGGAAAGGTATGCATTTTCCATTAGTAGAACTCTTCAAAGTGGAGGTGCATTTGGTGGTACGAGTGGGACAGCCTCATTCTCGTTATAATGCAAAGTAATACAAACAATGAAAGAGATCTATTTGCAGATAATTTCGTTGGGTTTTAATGAATTATTTGTATTTTTATATTTTCATTTTTACTATCTGAGGTAAAATCCATAGAAATATTTTGATCTTCTAGCTTGTCAACAGTTTTCTGTACAATCCCCCATTCATTTAACACAAGGCCAGTCCCAGAAATCTTGCGAGAGTGGAGAAATGCTTCCTCCTTTCAATAGAGAATAGCATAGCAAGGGGAGTAACTTTTCTTGATGGAAATATAATGTATTGCCTTCGTTGTTGTTCTGGTTTCTTTGCCAAAAAGAAAGCCTGGATTAGATGACTTGATTTCAAGATTCCCATAACATATTTAACATATTATCCTGGTTATAACTTCAGTTCGTCTTTCTAGAGCCCCTACCAAGCGATGGACCACCATAGGCAAGAGAATATATTATAAAAATTCGGGATAAGACAAAAAATGTCATAACTAACATTATTTTAACACATTTTCCTGGTTTTAACTTCCATTTGTTATTCTAGAGCATCTATCATTCTATGGACAACCATTGGCAAGAGAATGTATTCCAAAAAATGAATTAGAGGAAATAATTTCATGTTTATATTTTGTTTTCTGTTTTTAAAAAAAAGTTTGTCGTATTATGGTATCACCAGCTCCGTCCGTCTCGCATTCCCTTCCGCTCCATAACTTGAACCATTTATGACATCTTCGGTTGCATAATGTGGCATCTACATTGGATTATGTAATATTCTGTCTTAGTCTATATCTTGGTTCCCTTCCGCTCCATAACCTCAAGAGTTTTGATCTGATCTTTACAATTCTTTCACAACATATACCTTATGGGTAGAAGGTGTGTCATGAAGCATTTATGACATCTTCGGTTGCATAATATGGCATCTACATTGGATTATGTAATATTCTGTCTTAGTCTATATCTTGGTTCCCTTCCGCTCCATAACCTCAAGAGTTTTGATCTGATCTTTACAATTCTTTCACAACATATACCTTATGGGTAGAAGGTGTGTCATAAAGCAGTTATGACATCTTCGGTTGCATAATATGGCATCTACGTTGGATTATGTAATATTCTCTTTTAGTCTATATCTTGGTTCCCTTCCGCTCCATAACCTCAAGAGTTTTGATCTGATCTTTACAATTCTTTCACAACATATACCTTATGGGTAGAAGGTGTGTCATGAAGCATTTATGACATCTTCGGTTGCATAATATGGCATCTACGTTGGATTATGTAATATTCTCGTTTAGTCTATATCTTGGTTCCCTTCCGCTCCATAACCTCAAGAGTTTTGATCTGATCATTACAATTCTTTCACAACTTATACCTTCTGGGTAGACGGTGTGTCGTGAACCATTTATGACATCTTCGGTTGCATAATATGGCATCTGCATTGGATTATGTAATATTCTCTTTCTAGAGCATCTATCATTCCATGGACAACCATTGGCAAGAGAATGTATTAAAAAAATGAATTAATGGAAATAATTTCATGTTTATATTTTGTTTTCCTGGTTTTAAAAAAAAAGTCTTTACAATTCTTTCACAACATATACCTTGTGGGTAGAAGGTGTGTCTGGAACCATTTATGACATCGTTAGTTACATAATTAAATATGGCATCCATATTGGATTATGTAACATTCTCTTTTAGTCTATATCTTCATTCCCTTTCGCTCCTTAACTTGAAAATTTCCATTTGTCTTCCCAGAGTATCTATCACTCCATGGACCACCACTGGCAAGAGGATGTATTCAGTACCTGTGGGGAACAGGTAGACATTTGGAGCGAGGACAGATCGGAACCTGTGAGAAGCTTTACCTGGGGTGTGGATTCCGTCACGTCAGTCAAGTTTAACCCTATTGAGGTAAGATACTCTGATATTGATCCTCCGTCTGTCCATCCAGATGGCCTGTCTGGACCATATATAGATAATATTTTGCCAATTGGTTTGGTTTGTACATGCTCAGCTCACTTTCCCCCAGGAGTTATTGCCCTTTTCTCATCAAATTTCTTAGCATATACCTGGGATGACCTGGGGACCTGGGAGCATTCATCAGTTTTAATGATACTTTCCGTTTTATTTTCAGACCCATTTGCTGGCTGGTACAGCATCAGATAGAAGTATACTCCTGTATGATATGAGAGGAGCAAACCCACTTAGAAAGGTAAAACAAAATATTTGATAAACCTGCCTCAAAGTTAAAAAAAAGGTTTGGTTTGATTGACCGATTGTTGCATTCCGATCCGCCCCGAGAATAGCCGAAACCTGTGTTGTGTATTCCGAAGCTTACAGATCTCGTGGATATAAGAACTGCGCATGCCTATTTGTAAGCTAGCAATAGAAAACAATCGATATTTTGAATATTTTGACATTTCGATCAATTATCTCCGGCCCATATATCCACGACATTGGTAAGATTCGGAATGAATCGGAATACATAACACGAGTTTCGGCTATTCTCGGGGCGGATCGGAATGCCGTCAGAGGGTGTCTGGGACAAACAATAGCGAGCCAAACAGGCTGCTAGTAGACTGACTACATGTATAACACAAAGGCGTTTCATATCCCTTTCATATTTATCCCAGGTTTGAGTGATTGATTGTTGTTTTACGTCACTCTCAAGAGTCACCTACAAAATTCTGAGATTTGCTGCAACGATTTCCGTGCAATAACCCATGACTTTGGTTTGAGTGATTGATTGTTGTTTTACGTCACCTACTAAATTTTTTAGATTTGCTGCAGCATTTCCCGTGCAATAACCCATGACTTTGGTTTGAGTGATTGATTGTTGTTTTACGTCACCCCGAGATTTGCTGCAGCATTTCCGTGCAATAACCCATGACTTTGGTTTGAGTGATTGATTGTTGTTTTACGTCACCCCGAGATTTGCTGCAGCATTTCCGTGCAATAACCCGTGACTTTGGTTTGAGTGATTGATTGTTGTTTTACGTCACCTACTAAATTTTTTAGATTTGCTGCAGCATTTCCCGTGCAATAACCCATGACTTTGGTTTGAGTGATTGATTGTTGTTTTACGTCACCTACTAAATTTTTTAGATTTGCTGCAGCATTTCCCGTGCAATAACCCATGACTTTGGTTTTGATTGATTGATTGTTGTTTTACGTCACCCTCAAGAGTCACCTATGGACATGATTTTGAGTGCAATGTTAAACTCTTAAACTTAATATACTTTTTTTTGTTCTTAATGATATAACTGTATTATACTTTATTCTCTATCTATTGTGTATTATTGTATTCTGGTGAATAAAATAAAAAACAAATATGAATATTTAAAATCTAAGAAGCTTTAGTTTGTCTGGAATCAACTAAAATTTTGATACCCCCAACTCATCTTCAACAAAAATTATTAGAAAAATGTTTTTATCATTATCTTGGTAATGTCATGAGGAAAAATAATTATTTTTCGTGAACAACCTGCGCTTTTGACACACATGCCGGCGTCTTTTACGGATTTCATGGTGATGCCTTACTTTTTTTTCATTAGAATGGAAGCTACGTTTAAAGAGAGTTTCAAACAGTTGTTGTTGTAACGATATGTTCTAATTTTGCTTTCCGTAGGTAGTGTTAAAGTTAAAGTCCAATGCTATATGTTGGAATCCGATGGAAGCGTTCGTTTTTACCGTCGCTAACGAAGATTATAAGTAAGTTATAACTTATTTTATTTTTTGATACATCTTTGATAATTGTTTAGCCTTCCATCAAGGAATTAAAATTCGATAAATTTTCTTACTGGACTTTCTTCGGATCATCCTTTTTGTTTCTAAAAAAATGTAAAAGGTTTCAACTGTCATGGTTTCCTTCACCTTCGTTAGGTTTCAACCAGTCGAGAAATAGCTCTGAAGTATATACGAAAATACTGAGCTTTGTCATTTATATCTTTCCATGCTGGATTTTGAGGTTTTTTTTGGGAATTCTTTGATTGTTATTGTTTTGAGGATAGCCGAAGTCTAGCAGATACACGATAACTATCTCTGTCCTCATGTGTGATGTGTTCTCTGTGATTTGTTGTGACTGTCAAACAGAAAAAATAGCAACTGAGTATTTGGTAAATAAATAAAGAATAAATGCCAGCTCTTTCTCTGAACACCTAGACAATAACTATCATCCATCTAGTGTCTGATGTGTTCTTGCTGATTTGTTGTGACTGTCAGACAGAAAAAATAGCAAGTGAGAATTCCAGAAATAAAACTTTCAAAGGATAAAGGCCGAGGCCCACTTGCACAAAGCGCTCTTAACTAAGAGTACTCTTAGTGTATGTCTACAACATGGGACTTAAGAGTGCTCGTAAACTTGCCATGTTGTAGAGATATGCTGAGAGTCCTCTTAAGAGTGCTTTGTGCAAGTGGGCCCAGGTTCTTTCTGAACACTTAGGGGTGATTTGTAGCTGTAAATTGACTAAATATGTATTTGAAAACTCAATCTTGAAACAAAGCGAGCTTCCTGTTAGGTCCCAGGGTGTCAAAGAAAATACGATTGAAAATATGCATATCTTCTATCACCAATTGGAAATATCTTCATATTTGACGTCATACTTGACATTTAGACGCTTTCATCGTAATTTCAACCAATCATGAAGGCGCACTGACTTAACATCAGTCGTGTATGAAGTCACAATGTTGGTAATGCACGTATCAGATGTCAACTATGACGTCAGGGCGGTAAGATTATTACTTTCCGGTAGAGGTCGTAGAGAGAAAACGAATGCCTTGAATTTTGTAGGTTCTGTCCCCATAGACTGATCCAGAGACATTTTGATACCTGTATACAGGTATGGGCGCCCAAACTCACAAGCAAAAAATCCGCCCAAATTCTTAAAACCAACAGATTTTAATGTCAAAATAGCATTTAATTTTGAATTTGGGGCCAGAGATGTTGTTTTTGTCTTATTGTTGGAACATTTTGAACCGTAATGGTATGCCCAAATTTTCCCTGGATCAGTCCCTGGTGCCAGAAATCTCATTTTGTTTTTGGCTGAGTGTACAGTAATTGTAATGTTTTATTGTGTTTTAAGAGGTTTCCACACAGCCCAAGGGCTACGACATGTGTACAGTACATGTTCTTAAACAAATTGATTACAAAATAGGAAGTGTTTTAAACTTTTCCTTAAAGTGGATGAGCTGCCAAAATGTTGATATTTTGACGTTAAAACAGAATGTTGAAATTATTGGCTATTTTTCTCAAGAAGTATAATTCAGAAGCTTTTAAATGCTTCTAGTCTCGAAAATGTACGATAAAGTATTGTTTTGAACTAACTTTGGCTTAGAATGAATGAATGGTCGTCCCGGTTATTTAAATTTTGTTTACTTTTCGAACTAGTTTTCGGTTCGTACAGGCCACATACTGTATGGATTTTCCTCATTCCAACGCCAATCATTTATTTTTTGGATGGCCGTCAAAGTCTCTTACTGTCGTGACGATTAGAAATTATGAAAAAAGTGTGAATTTTGGCAGCTCATGCCACTTTAAAGTTCTTAATCTGAAATCAATGACTGCTTTTCTACTAACGAAAAACAAACCAGACTGTAGCGGTATGTCCCTTTAAATATTTTCCTTGTTTGCAGTTTGTATACATTTGACATGAGAAATTTAAAGACTCCCGTTAACGTTCATATGGATCACGTTTCTGCAGGTCAGTGTAACTAAAGGTCCGCTCACACAGTGCGATTTATCGTACCGGCTTGTAGCATGCGATAAAAATGGATGCATTTGATTGGTTGACAAACCGTATCAACCAATTAAAAGCATGCATTTTAATCGCATGCTACAAGTCTGTGTGAGCGGACCTTAACAATCCTTCAGTTGCTCAGCGTAAATATGTTTGATTCTTGCTCCATTTCTACAGAAAATATGCAAGACAAGGGAGATAATAACACTTTATTTTCATGATTTAACATTATATTGATTGATTGGTGTTTTACGCCGTATGCCAAGGAAACCAGAAATTTGTCAGTTTAATTTGATCTGAGGGGGGATTGGAAGACCTGTGTCGGACAATTAAACATTATACATGTAAATAGAAATTTCTTAAACCCTCTCAAAATTGTTATCCCTTCCCCCACTATACCTCACAACAGCACAACATAAGCAGAATTGAGTGTCTCGTGAAACACCAATCAATATTTGATGAATAGTCCCGTTTTGGCCCCCACACTAAACCTAGCAACACCACATATAAGTAAACAGAAATATGTGTCCATAAATTTTAGAAAAATATGGCGAGCAATGCTGAAAAAAAGAATTCTGTCGGTGTTTTGAAGGTTATCATTTTTGGTGTCCACGATTTAGTTAGACAGTGTACAATGTGGGCGTCACACAAAAAAAAATCATGTTGTTTTTACATATACAGTAGGTATAGCAAAAAAATCTGGATTTTACTTTTACTCTCATCTTTAATTTTCTATAAGTTTTTGTTTGTTTTATTTGCAGTAATGGATGTTGACTATTCTCCAACCGGTAAAGAATTTGTCTCCGGAAGTTACGACAAAACAGTTCGTATATTTCCTATTGACAAAGGACACAGCCGGTAGGTTGACAGTTTTGCAAGGAACAATGTTAGAAGTTGTTTGAGAGGCATTTAGAAGTTAGTAATAGTAACACAAAGGAAGAGATTTCTGGGTAACAAACGGTATTAGTATCTATACCGAAACGTACCAACATAAATAAAGAAGAAGTTGTTACCCAGAAATCTCTTCCTTTGTGTTAATGTAAAAAGTAACAAAAATCCTTAATAACCTCTTCTGCTACACAATAATTTAAAGGGTAAATGGTGCCCAGTGGGTAAGCCAGAAATTTGAATCCAAACTGCCCTTTTTGGAATGATTTTAATTGAAGAGTGCCCAAATATCCTTTTTCTCTCCTTTTGAAACTACTGAAAACCTTTTGCCAGGCCCTCTACTCAGTCAAGGAGAGAGTTCACTGGTCAGATTGATTGATTGTTCGGTGTTTTACCCCGCGCTCAAGATTATTTCAATTATATGTGGGAGGACACCAGGCTCTATGCCCAGAGGAAACCAACGACCTTCCGGTGGTAACTGGCAACCATCCCACAACATAAAACATATTAAGTTAGTAAAAAGTTTATTTTGCTGTTACATATGTGGGGGAGTTGCCAGGTACTCGCTTACAGTTGGGGGGGGGGGGGGGGAGCGTCCATTGGCCAATAAGCCCAGTTCCCCTCCACACTAAATCTGGCAACGCCGCCATACAAGTGAAATAATCTTGAGTGCGTTCATTGTAAAACTTAAATCAATCAATCAATCATTTTGTTGTTACAGAGAGATATACCACACTAAACGTATGCAGCGAGTACAGGTGGTGAAATGGTCCCTGGATAATAAATATATACTCTCTGGTTCCGATGAGATGAACATACGGGTTTGGAAGGCCAGGGCTTCTGATAAACTTGGAGTTGTAAGTATAGTTTAATTAGTTAGTGTCTTTTAGAAAGTGAGTATATCAGTATTCTTGTTATTTTGGGATTACCGTATTTTCACGCAAATAACCCGCCCCCTCGTATATCCCGCACTATGCAGAAATTATGTTTTCGGGAAAAAAAATCTTCAGATAAGCCTCACACGGGTATAACCCGCGGCGAGCGGCTATGTTGGTAAACAGACTTACCGGCATGTCGTTTACATTACGTAGCCTACATTGTACAGAGTTACCGGTAGACAGCCTGGCAATCCGTTTTGGCCATAATATCTCCATAGTATGACGTAAAATTACATAATCATAAGAATATTATGGTGATAAAGTCTGCTGCCATTTAAAATCCAAACAAATTTGTTGTTGCAGTCCCGTCAGCGAGGAAAATCACACATGTTTGAGGTGTAAGGTTTTTACAAAGCCGGATCACGCTGTCACACTACGTTATCCGTAAAGGCGTAAATAGGAAGAGAGAGAAAAAAAACTGTTCAAATTAGCGATTACTTGTACATTTTTAATTATTTTATTAAAAAATATTTTCCATAATTGATGTTTTTGTAAAGGAGAATCCAAGTTTGTTCCAATATAAGGGAATTATTTTTAATAATCTGTCCCTGACGAAACTTTGAGTTTGACTTCGAAGTCGACGGAGTTGATCTCAAGTAGAGTGAAGTTCAAACTGCTTTTTTCTTTTTAAATTTTGATAAAAAGGTACGCTTGGGCTTTTAATCATACTAGCTCTAAAAATTTAATCTAAATTCCATTGAACTCCGTGAATTTAATTCTTATGGTTTTCTTATTTGGACTGAGCCATCACCCCTATTATTAAGTAGACCGTTCCGTTCATTCTTGGGCATTCTGTAGCTCCATGTATAACAAACAAGATTTCCGTCATTAAAACTTTATTTCCTCATGATCATTTTCAATAACCATCTTTTTACATCGGGAATATTGTACTCGTGAGAAAAAACTTTAGTTTTCCCCACAATCTTTGAACGCATGACATAAATGTAACAGCTCCGTAACAGACGTTGTTGCCGCTTCTACACTACGGCGTACGGCCGTGTTGTAGGTCTATAGAATAAAGCGCGAAAAGTTGAAAACAATGATGAAAATATTCATACAATACGATCGTTGTAAAAAGAAAAGAGAAGAATGAAAGTAATTTATTGTTTAGAAATTAACTTTTGTAATCAATTTGGTAATATAATCACGCCTATTCTCACCAAAATAAGCAGCAATAACCCGCACACGACTATAACCCGCAGGGCGTATTTCACAACACTTTTTTTACGTATAACCCGCGGGTTATTTGCGTGAAAATACGGTACACTTTCTTGAAAATATGGCAGAAATTATTCTACCGATTTTTGGGTGACGCCCGAAACGGGAATCGAACCCGGGTCCCAGAGTATGGCACCTATCGCCAGCACTAAATGCCGGCTGCCTTATCCATTCAGCCAACCGGCCTCCAAGGCTTTCATTTTTAACACATTTAACATTTGTTAAGTATGGAGAAAAAATGTCTACAATATTTTATTTTACAGTCCGGGTGGTTATTTTTAAATTGAACAGCTTGTAAAAAAATCACCTAAAATTGTGGATGAGCAATTAAAATATGGTCTTGGTTTTTATTTTTTTAGCTGAGACCCAGAGAAAAGTCTGCCTTCAACTATAGCGAAAAACTGAAAGATAAATTTCAACATCATCCCAAGTTGAGGCGAATTTCACGCCATCGACATGTCCCTAAGATGATTTACAACGCAAAGGCAGAATTAAGGGTCATTCAGGAATCCAAGAAACGAAAGTATGTTCAGATTTTCTTTATCCCATTTATTGTTAATTTATTCATACAAACTTTGTTGGTGTCGCAATTAAAATGAATTGTATTGTTTTTGCTGTCTTCAAATTTCTTAAAAATCAACAATTAATTTATGATGTTCTCGCTATTTTTGGGGATTACACTTTCTTGAAAAAAAGGCAGAAATTAATTTACGCTTTTTAATTCTGTATGTATGAAAGCGTATAACAGATATGTTTGAATTAATTTTAGCTCCCTTGGAAGCATGTCTTCTTAGAGTTACCCCCCTTTGAAAACTGAGTTTGTTGCTAAGCAACTTTTGGCATGGACTATTGTCAAAATGTTAATTTTTAGATAAATTATATTTGTTATTCTTAGGAGATTTAATTGAATGCAGCTATATATTTGTACTAAAACTTGTATTCCTATTGGTCATGGCATAAAATTACGAGATTCTTTGAAGACTGAGTTTGTTGTTTAGCAACTTTAAGCAAATTAGAATGAGATTTAATTGAATGCAGCAAAATATTTGTAATAATACTTGTATACCTATTGGTCATAACACAATCTTACGAAATGGCTTTGTATTTTTTTTCAGAGAGGCTAACAGAAGAGCCCATAGTAAGCCAGGTAGTGTTCCTTATGTACCCGAACGACAGAAACATGTGGTGAGGGAGGAGAATTGAACAGCCAGTTCTGAAAAATGCAATGGAATTTGGAGGGAGGTTGATGGAACAGCTAAAGACAATTTTGACTTGTTTTTTTTATAATCGGCTGAAAAACACACAAATAAGTTCAATTCCAGGTGGAGAACCCCAACAGAGCTAAGCTTCATCCGAGGGGGCTAAGGTTCAATCAACTATAACTTTCAGCATCCCCCTTCAGTCTTTTTGTCAAGCTTTAGTGTGATGCCATCCTCGGATACCCACTGTTGTTTGGCGGAACCAATCAAAGTCTGCATGCATATTAAATTAGAAACGACGGATTTGGTTTTACTTGTCCCACGGGTAAAGTGAGAGTGAGCGTAAGTTTTAATCGTGGGTTCCGACGATGGTGTGATACAGGCAATTCATGATACAAGCAGAATAATCCAAAGTGTGACGTTCCACACGGAACACATTCTGATCAGATATGTGCATGGAAAGGTTTCATGACTTTCTAACATAACATTAAAATCTCATCTACAAATAATCAATCAGTCTTCTTTATTTTTCTGGGTCTCATCTTTCTTCACTAAAAGGTTGCCAGTTACCAGCGGAAGGTCGTGGGTTTCCTCCGGGCACAGAGCCCGGTTTCCTCCCACAATAAAACTGGCAACGCCGCCATCTAAGTGAAATAATCTTGAGCGCGGCGTAAAACATCAATCAATCAATCTTCACTAAAATTTTTGTGGCGTAAAACTTCATTTTATTTTAACCCAGAACCAACAGGTGGCAGTAAATTTCCTCGGTGCGCAGATCTAGGTTTATGTTGCTACCAAACCTCGGGACCTCAGTTGGTTAGAGTGATAGTACCTCAGTCTGACACAGGTCTTGCCTCGATGCAGCGCTGGTTTGAATTCCACTGACCAGATAGAAATTGAGTGGGGCATCCGTGGCTCAGTAGGTAGAGCGTTGGATGCTCAATCCGAACAGCCTTCCACCAATGGGTTGCGGGTTCGAATCCCACTCAGTCTAAAAAAATTGGAAAATTTTCTGATAGGGTTTTTAAATCGAACGACCTATGTGGGATGGTTGCCAGTTACCAACGGAAGGTCGTGGGTTTCCTCCGGGTATAGAACCCGGTTTCCTCCCACAATAAAACTGGCAATGCCGCCATATAAGGGAAATAATCTTGAGCGCAACGTAAAACACCAAACAATCAATCAGTAATTTTTGATTGGATTTTTCACTCAATCTTTATTTGTGGAAGAGTTGCCTCCCCTCATTACACCTGACAATACAAGTTAGATAATCTTGAGTGCGGCGTAAAACACCAATCAATCCTCAGTGCACAGAGCCTGATCTCCACAAAATCACTTATCTATACTGATTACTTCTTGATGTTTTTCCTACTAATCTAGGGGCTGTTTCTCAACAAAACTTACGCCTGTCGTAACTTTGCGCCTGGTCGTAACGTAATGTTGAAGGTATATGTTGCCATGGCGTTACGACTAGGCGCAAAGTTACATCGGTGTCGAGAAACAACCCTCTGAAGGACCAAGAAAAACCCCGACAGCTATGGAAGTCTGTGTTATTGATGTCTTAAAAACTCTGCTTCGTGGTATCCTTTCGACAATTCATCAAGATAGAATGCAACTCACAATAAATGACGGTTCTGTCGCCTGTCTCGGCACGGTGACAAGGTTCGAAAATGGAAATCTATATGGAATGGTTATCAGCAGAGTTCAGAATTTTGAGTGCAGTGTAAAACATCAATCAATCAAAAATACCACAGAAATGAACCACTATTATGAGACTTTACTGTTCAGATTCAAAAATAGGAGCAGTAAAAGTTGCCCAGAATTTATTATTGTTCTTTCATAAAGATAATTAAGAGGGTCTTGTTTGTTTTAAAACGGAGGAGGAGGAGCTCTTCATTGACCCCCCTTCCACCAATGGGTCGCGGGTTCGAATCCCACTCAGTCAAAACATTGGAAAATTTTCTCACTGGGTTTTCACTCGAACGACCTATGTGGGATGGTTGCCAGTTACCAGCAAAAGGTTGTGGGTTTCCTCCGGGCACTGAGCCCGGTTTCCTCCCACAATAAAACTGGCAACGCCGCCATAGAAGTGAAATAATCTTGAGCGCGGCGTAAAACACAAATCAATGAATCAATCATTGACCCCACTGAGTTGACGGATGTTTTATGCCACACTCAAGATTGTTTCACACTTACCGCGGCGGCGTCAGGTTTAGTAGGACAGGAAACCTGGCTATTTGCCAAAAGGAAACTTTTGCTTTCGGAGATCAAGCGAAAAATCCACTCAGAAATTTTTACATTTTAGTATGAGTGGAATTATGAGTGGGATGAGATGCCAAATTTCAGTATTTTTTTCAACTTGTATAATTGTTTTAAATTTGAACTGTTCTGATAAATTCAGGTTTTAATGAGAAAACTTCCATTCAATGTTCAATTTTAAATTATGATCTAAATTTCTAAAAAAAGTTCAGCATTTTGACAACTTTGGTAAATGCATAACATATACAACTGTACTTCCCACCTTGAATCAACTAAGCCTGCATTTGTTGCGCATTAAACGTTAAAAACTTTGGTTGGTTGATTGATTGTTTGGGGCTTTACGCCGCATTCAAGATTATTTCACTTATATGGCGACGTTGCCAGTTATATTGTGGGAGGAAACCAGGTTCTATGCTGGAGGAAACCCACGACTTTCCGTTGGTAACTGGCAACCATTCCACACAAAACTTTGGAGGTGTACATGTATCTTCATGATGTATAAAGCCAATATATTTTTACGCTAGCTTCTTACAATGTGCCTCTATCAATAATCAAATGCAAACTTTTGAGAAATGACCAGCTCTCATTGTTTTTTCCCCTTATATGTTCATTATGGACTGGTTTGAAGTCATTTTGAAAAACAGCTTTTTTTATCCACCTTCAATGTCAGAATGCATCACAGCTAGAAATATTGTAGATTACAATTGAACGGTTCTGATATCAAACCATAAACTTGAGAAAATGAAAAAAATTATATTGATTGCACTTTAAACCTATAAATTTACAAAAACTATGCGATGTTGCAGACTAGTCGTCCAAATTACCATATAAAACATAGGAACTTGGGCCACATAAATATATTCCTACGATATATCTAATACATTGGCAGGCTACAGAGAATTACTTGATGGGCCAGGGTCATGGTTTGACGATTTCTGTTCTAGAACTTTGTCATAGTTTGATGACTTCTGTTCTAGAACTTTGTCATAGTTTGATGACTTCTGTTCTAGAACTTTGTCATAGTTTGTTGACTTCTGTTCTAGAACTTTGTCATAGTTTGTTGACTTCTGTTCTAGAACTTTGTCATAGTTTGATGACTTCTGTTCTAGAACTTTGTCATAGTTTGTTGACTTCTGTTCTAGAACTTTCTCATAGTTTAATGACTTCTGTTCTAGAACTTTGTCATAGTTTGATGACTTCTGTTCTAGAACTTTCTCATAGTTTGATGACTTCTGTTCTAGAACTTTCTCATAGTTTGATGACTTCTGTTCTAGAACTTTCTCATAGTTTGATGACTTCTGTTCTAGAACTTTCTCATAGTTTGATGACTTCTGTTCTAGAACTTTCTCATAAATTGATGACTTCTGTTCTAGAACTTTCTCATAGTTTGATGATTTCTGTTCTAGAACTTTCTCACATGTAAACAACAATGGTTTGTTTACATGTTTAACTTATGGCAAAGGTATATGAACGATTACATATTATTGGACTGAATGGAATTTAAACGGGATCCATTAATGGAAGGCCCATGTTGGACTGAGGGACTATTACCCGGCCCAATAAGCCACAGAGGCCTCAACATATGATATTGGAATGTTTGTTTAATGTTATTTGCTGCAAGATTAATTCTACAGCATGGTTGATGGTACATGTATCATTAGATTGGTTACCTGGTAACTCTTCCACACACCGCGACCCAGTGAAAATCAACTTTGGTCAGTGTGATTCGAATCCATGCCGCATCGATGCAAGGTCTGTGTGGGACTGAGGGACGATCACTCTAACCCACTGGACCACCGAGGTCTGTGTGAGACTGAGGGACGTTCACTCTAACCCATTGGACCACCGAGGTCTGTGTGGGACTGAGGGATGATCACTCTAACCCACTGGACCACCGAGGTCTGTGTGGGACTGAGGGATGATCACTAACCCACTGGACCACCGAGGTCTGTGTGGGACTGAGGGACGATCACTCTAACCCACTGGACCACCGAGGTCTGTGTGAGACTGAGGGACGTTCACTCTAACCCACTGGACCACGGAGGTCCGTGTGGGACTGAGGGATGATCACTCTAACCCACTGGACCACCGAGGTCTGTGTGAGACTGAGGGACTATCACTCTAACCCACTGGACCACCGAGGTCTGTGTGGGACTGAGGGACGATCACTCTAACCCACTGGACCACTGAGGTCTGTGTGGGACTGAGGGATGATCACTCTAACCCACTGGACCAACGAGGTCTGTGTGGGACTGAGGGACGATCACTCTAACCCACTGGACCACCGAGGTCTGTGTGAGACTGAGGGACTATCACTCTAACCCACTGGACCACCGAGGTCTGTGTGGGACTGAGGGACGATCACTCTAACCCACTGGACCACTGAGGTCTGTGTGGGACTGAGGGATGATCACTCTAACCCACTGGACCAACGAGGTCTGTGTGAGACTGAGGGACGTTCACTCTAACCCACTGGACCACCGAGGTCTGTGTGGGACTGAGGGATGATCACTAACCCACTGGACCACCGAGGTCTGTGTGGGACTGAGGGACGATCACTCTAACCCACTGGACCACCGAGGTCTGTGTGAGACTGAGGGACGTTCACTCTAACCCATTGGACCACCGAGGTCTGTGTGGGACTGAGGGATGATCACTAACCCACTGGACCACCGAGGTCTGTGTGGGACTGAGGGACGATCACTCTAACCCACTGGACCACCGAGGTCTGTGTGAGACTGAGGGACGTTCACTCTAACCCACTGGACCACCGAGGTCCGTGTGGGACTGAGGGATGATCACTCTAACCCACTGGACCACCGAGGTCTGTGTGAGACTGAGGGACTATCACTCTAACCCACTGGACCACTGAGGTCTGTGTGGGACTGAGGGATGATCACTCTAACCCACTGGACCAACGAGGTCTGTGTGAGACTGAGGGACGTTCACTCTAACCCACTGGACCACCGAGGTCTGTGTGGGACTGAGGGATGATCACTAACCCACTGGACCACCGAGGTCTGTGTGGGACTGAGGGACGATCACTCTAACCCACTGGACCACCAAGGTCTGTGTGAGACTGAGGGACGTTCACTCTAACCCACTGGACCACCGAGGTCTGTGTGGGACTGAGGGATGATCACTCTAACCCACTGGACCACCGAGGTCTGTGTGAGACTGAGGGACGTTCACTCTAACCCACTGGACCACCGAGGTCTGTGTGGGACTGAGGGATGATCACTCTAACCCACTGGACCACCGATGCCTGTGCGCGACTGAGGGATGATCACTCTAACCCACTGGACCACTGAGGTCTGTGTGGGACTGAGGGATGATCCCTCTAACCCACTGGACCACTGAGGTCTGTGTGGGACTGAGGGATGATCATTCTAACGCACTGGACCACCGAGGTCTGTGTGGGACTGAGGGATGATCACTCTAACTGCACTGGACCACCGAGGTCTGTGTGCGACTGAGGGACGATCACTTTAACCCACTGGACCACTGAGGTCTGTGTGGGACGGAGAGACAATCACTCTAACCCACTGGACCACCTAGGTCTGTGTGGGACTGAGGGACGATCACTCTAACCCACTGGACCACTGAGGTCTGTGTGAGACTGAGGGATGATTACTCGAACTACACTGGACCACAGAGGTCTGTGTGGGACTGAGGGATGATCACTCTAACCCACTGGTCCACCGAGGTCTGTGTGAGACTGAGGGACGATCACTTTAACTCACTGGACAACTGAGGTCTGTGTGAGACTGAGGGATGATCACTCTAACCCACTGGACCACAGAGGTCTGTGTGGGACTGAGGGATGATCACTCTAACCCACTGGACCACAGAGGTCTGTGTGGGACTGAGGGATGATCACTCTAACCCACTGGACCACCGAGGTCTGTGTGAGACTGAGGGATGATCACTCTAACCCACTGGACCTCCGAGGTCTGTCTGAGACTGAGGGACGATCACTCTAACCCACTGGACCACCGAGGTCTGTGTGAGACTGAGGGATGATCACTCTAACCCACTGGACCACCGAGGTCTGTGTGAGACTGAGGGATGATCACTCTAACCCACTGGACCACAGAGGTCTGTGGGGGACTGAGGGATGATCACTCTAACCCACTGGACCACCGAGGTCTGTGTGAGACTGAGGGATGATCACTCTAACCCACGGGACCACCGAGGTCTGTGTGAGACTGAGGGATGATCACTCTAACCCACTGGACCACCGAGGTCTGTGTGAGACTGAGGGATGATCCCTCTAACCCACTGAGGTCTGTGTGGGACTGAGGGATGATCACTCTAACCCACTGGACCACCGAGGTCTGTGTGAGACTGAGGGATGATCACTCTGGACCACTGAGGTCTGTGTGAGACTGAGGGATGATCACTCTAACCCACTGGACCACCAAGGTCTGTGTGAGACTGAGGGATGATCCCTCTAACCCACTGGACCACCGAGGTCTGTGTGAGACTGAGGGATGATCACTCTAACCCACGGGACCACCGAGGTCTGTGTGAGACTGAGGGATGATCACTCTAACCCACTGGACCACCGAGGTCTGTGTGAGACTGAGGGATGATCCCTCTAACCCACTGAGGTCTGTGTGGGACTGAGGGATGATCACTCTAACCCACTGGACCACTGAGGTCTGTGTGAGACTGAGGGATGATCACTCTAACCCACTGGACCACCGAGGTCTGTGTGAGACTGAGGGATGATCCCTCTAACCCACTGGACCACCGAGGTCTGTGTGAGACTGAGGGATGATCACTCTAACCCACTGGACCACCGAGGTCTGTGTGAGACTGAGGGATGATCCCTCTAACCCACTGAGGTCTGTGTTGGACTGAGGGATGATCACTCTAACCCACTGGACCACCGAGGTCTGTGTGAGACTGAGGGATGATCACTCTAACCCACTGGACCACCTAGGTCTGTGTAAGACTGAGGGATGATCACTCTAACCCACTGGACCACCTAGGTCTGTAAGACTGAGGGACCATCACTCTAACCCACTGGACCACCGAGGTCTGTGTGGGACTGAGGGATGATCACTCTAACCCACTGGACCACCGAGGTCTGTGTAAGACTGAGGGACCATCACTCTAACCCACTGGACCACTAAGGCCCTGTAGCATTGATGGATTGATGTTTTACGCCGCGCTCAAGATTATTTCACTTATATGGCGGCGAGGAAACCCACAACCTTCCGTTGGTAACTGGCAACCATCCCACATAAGTTGTATGAGTGAAAACCCAGTCAGAACATTTTCCATTTTTTGGACTGAGTGGGATTCGAACCCAGCGACCCATTGGTGGAAGGCTGTTCGGATTGAGCGTCCAACGCTCTACCTACTCAGCCACGGAGGCCCCCTCCATGAATGGAAGGCCCATGTTGGACTGAGGGACTATTACCCGGCCCAATAAGCCACAGAGGCCTCAACATATGATATTGGAATGTTTGTTTAATGTTATTTGCTGCAAGATTAATTCTACAGCATGGTTGATGGTACATGTATCATTAGATTGGTTACCTGGTAACTCTTCCACACACCGCGACCCAGTGAAAATCAACTTTGGTCAGTGTGATTCGAATCCATGCCGCATCGATGCAAGGTCTGTGTGGGACTGAGGGACGATCACTCTAACCCACTGGACCACCGAGGTCTGTGTGAGACTGAGGGACGTTCACTCTAACCCATTGGACCACCGAGGTCTGTGTGGGACTGAGGGATGATCACTCTAACCCACTGGACCACCGAGGTCTGTGTGGGACTGAGGGATGATCACTAACCCACTGGACCACCGAGGTCTGTGTGGGACTGAGGGACGATCACTCTAACCCACTGGACCACCGAGGTCTGTGTGAGACTGAGGGACGTTCACTCTAACCCACTGGACCACGGAGGTCCGTGTGGGACTGAGGGATGATCACTCTAACCCACTGGACCACCGAGGTCTGTGTGAGACTGAGGGACTATCACTCTAACCCACTGGACCACCGAGGTCTGTGTGGGACTGAGGGACGATCACTCTAACCCACTGGACCACTGAGGTCTGTGTGGGACTGAGGGATGATCACTCTAACCCACTGGACCAACGAGGTCTGTGTGGGACTGAGGGACGATCACTCTAACCCACTGGACCACCGAGGTCTGTGTGAGACTGAGGGACTATCACTCTAACCCACTGGACCACCGAGGTCTGTGTGGGACTGAGGGACGATCACTCTAACCCACTGGACCACTGAGGTCTGTGTGGGACTGAGGGATGATCACTCTAACCCACTGGACCAACGAGGTCTGTGTGAGACTGAGGGACGTTCACTCTAACCCACTGGACCACCGAGGTCTGTGTGGGACTGAGGGATGATCACTAACCCACTGGACCACCGAGGTCTGTGTGGGACTGAGGGACGATCACTCTAACCCACTGGACCACCGAGGTCTGTGTGAGACTGAGGGACGTTCACTCTAACCCATTGGACCACCGAGGTCTGTGTGGGACTGAGGGATGATCACTAACCCACTGGACCACCGAGGTCTGTGTGGGACTGAGGGACGATCACTCTAACCCACTGGACCACCGAGGTCTGTGTGAGACTGAGGGACGTTCACTCTAACCCACTGGACCACCGAGGTCCGTGTGGGACTGAGGGATGATCACTCTAACCCACTGGACCACCGAGGTCTGTGTGAGACTGAGGGACTATCACTCTAACCCACTGGACCACTGAGGTCTGTGTGGGACTGAGGGATGATCACTCTAACCCACTGGACCAACGAGGTCTGTGTGAGACTGAGGGACGTTCACTCTAACCCACTGGACCACCGAGGTCTGTGTGGGACTGAGGGATGATCACTAACCCACTGGACCACCGAGGTCTGTGTGGGACTGAGGGACGATCACTCTAACCCACTGGACCACCAAGGTCTGTGTGAGACTGAGGGACGTTCACTCTAACCCACTGGACCACCGAGGTCTGTGTGGGACTGAGGGATGATCACTCTAACCCACTGGACCACCGAGGTCTGTGTGAGACTGAGGGACGTTCACTCTAACCCACTGGACCACCGAGGTCTGTGTGGGACTGAGGGATGATCACTCTAACCCACTGGACCACCGATGCCTGTGCGCGACTGAGGGATGATCACTCTAACCCACTGGACCACTGAGGTCTGTGTGGGACTGAGGGATGATCCCTCTAACCCACTGGACCACTGAGGTCTGTGTGGGACTGAGGGATGATCATTCTAACGCACTGGACCACCGAGGTCTGTGTGGGACTGAGGGATGATCACTCTAACTGCACTGGACCACCGAGGTCTGTGTGCGACTGAGGGACGATCACTTTAACCCACTGGACCACTGAGGTCTGTGTGGGACGGAGAGACAATCACTCTAACCCACTGGACCACCTAGGTCTGTGTGGGACTGAGGGACGATCACTCTAACCCACTGGACCACTGAGGTCTGTGTGAGACTGAGGGATGATTACTCGAACTACACTGGACCACAGAGGTCTGTGTGGGACTGAGGGATGATCACTCTAACCCACTGGTCCACCGAGGTCTGTGTGAGACTGAGGGACGATCACTTTAACTCACTGGACAACTGAGGTCTGTGTGAGACTGAGGGATGATCACTCTAACCCACTGGACCACAGAGGTCTGTGTGGGACTGAGGGATGATCACTCTAACCCACTGGACCACAGAGGTCTGTGTGGGACTGAGGGATGATCACTCTAACCCACTGGACCACCGAGGTCTGTGTGAGACTGAGGGATGATCACTCTAACCCACTGGACCTCCGAGGTCTGTCTGAGACTGAGGGACGATCACTCTAACCCACTGGACCACCGAGGTCTGTGTGAGACTGAGGGATGATCACTCTAACCCACTGGACCACCGAGGTCTGTGTGAGACTGAGGGATGATCACTCTAACCCACTGGACCACAGAGGTCTGTGGGGGACTGAGGGATGATCACTCTAACCCACTGGACCACCGAGGTCTGTGTGAGACTGAGGGATGATCACTCTAACCCACGGGACCACCGAGGTCTGTGTGAGACTGAGGGATGATCACTCTAACCCACTGGACCACCGAGGTCTGTGTGAGACTGAGGGATGATCCCTCTAACCCACTGAGGTCTGTGTGGGACTGAGGGATGATCACTCTAACCCACTGGACCACCGAGGTCTGTGTGAGACTGAGGGATGATCACTCTGGACCACTGAGGTCTGTGTGAGACTGAGGGATGATCACTCTAACCCACTGGACCACCAAGGTCTGTGTGAGACTGAGGGATGATCCCTCTAACCCACTGGACCACCGAGGTCTGTGTGAGACTGAGGGATGATCACTCTAACCCACGGGACCACCGAGGTCTGTGTGAGACTGAGGGATGATCACTCTAACCCACTGGACCACCGAGGTCTGTGTGAGACTGAGGGATGATCCCTCTAACCCACTGAGGTCTGTGTGGGACTGAGGGATGATCACTCTAACCCACTGGACCACTGAGGTCTGTGTGAGACTGAGGGATGATCACTCTAACCCACTGGACCACCGAGGTCTGTGTGAGACTGAGGGATGATCCCTCTAACCCACTGGACCACCGAGGTCTGTGTGAGACTGAGGGATGATCACTCTAACCCACTGGACCACCGAGGTCTGTGTGAGACTGAGGGATGATCCCTCTAACCCACTGAGGTCTGTGTTGGACTGAGGGATGATCACTCTAACCCACTGGACCACCGAGGTCTGTGTGAGACTGAGGGATGATCACTCTAACCCACTGGACCACCTAGGTCTGTGTAAGACTGAGGGATGATCACTCTAACCCACTGGACCACCTAGGTCTGTAAGACTGAGGGACCATCACTCTAACCCACTGGACCACCGAGGTCTGTGTGGGACTGAGGGATGATCACTCTAACCCACTGGACCACCGAGGTCTGTGTAAGACTGAGGGACCATCACTCTAACCCACTGGACCACTAAGGCCCTGTAGCATTGATGGATTGATGTTTTACGCCGCGCTCAAGATTATTTCACTTATATGGCGGCGAGGAAACCCACAACCTTCCGTTGGTAACTGGCAACCATCCCACATAAGTTGTATGAGTGAAAACCCAGTCAGAACATTTTCCATTTTTTGGACTGAGTGGGATTCGAACCCAGCGACCCATTGGTGGAAGGCTGTTCGGATTGAGCGTCCAACGCTCTACCTACTCAGCCACGGAGGCCCCCTCCATGAATGGAAGGCCCATGTTGGACTGAGGGACTATTACCCGGCCCAATAAGCCACAGAGGCCTCAACATATGATATTGGAATGTTTGTTTAATGTTATTTGCTGCAAGATTAATTCTACAGCATGGTTGATGGTACATGTATCATTAGATTGGTTACCTGGTAACTCTTCCACACACCGCGACCCAGTGAAAATCAACTTTGGTCAGTGTGATTCGAATCCATGCCGCATCGATGCAAGGTCTGTGTGGGACTGAGGGACGATCACTCTAACCCACTGGACCACCGAGGTCTGTGTGAGACTGAGGGACGTTCACTCTAACCCATTGGACCACCGAGGTCTGTGTGGGACTGAGGGATGATCACTCTAACCCACTGGACCACCGAGGTCTGTGTGGGACTGAGGGATGATCACTAACCCACTGGACCACCGAGGTCTGTGTGGGACTGAGGGACGATCACTCTAACCCACTGGACCACCGAGGTCTGTGTGAGACTGAGGGACGTTCACTCTAACCCACTGGACCACGGAGGTCCGTGTGGGACTGAGGGATGATCACTCTAACCCACTGGACCACCGAGGTCTGTGTGAGACTGAGGGACTATCACTCTAACCCACTGGACCACCGAGGTCTGTGTGGGACTGAGGGACGATCACTCTAACCCACTGGACCACTGAGGTCTGTGTGGGACTGAGGGATGATCACTCTAACCCACTGGACCAACGAGGTCTGTGTGGGACTGAGGGACGATCACTCTAACCCACTGGACCACCGAGGTCTGTGTGAGACTGAGGGACTATCACTCTAACCCACTGGACCACCGAGGTCTGTGTGGGACTGAGGGATGATCACTCTAACCCACTGGACCACCGAGGTCTGTGTGAGACTGAGGGATGATCACTCTAACCCACTGGACCACAGAGGTCTGTGGGGGACTGAGGGATGATCACTCTAACCCACTGGACCACCGAGGTCTGTGTGAGACTGAGGGATGATCACTCTAACCCACGGGACCACCGAGGTCTGTGTGAGACTGAGGGATGATCACTCTAACCCACTGGACCACCGAGGTCTGTGTGAGACTGAGGGATGATCCCTCTAACCCACTGAGGTCTGTGTGGGACTGAGGGATGATCACTCTAACCCACTGGACCACCGAGGTCTGTGTGAGACTGAGGGATGATCACTCTGGACCACTGAGGTCTGTGTGAGACTGAGGGATGATCACTCTAACCCACTGGACCACCAAGGTCTGTGTGAGACTGAGGGATGATCCCTCTAACCCACTGGACCACCGAGGTCTGTGTGAGACTGAGGGATGATCACTCTAACCCACGGGACCACCGAGGTCTGTGTGAGACTGAGGGATGATCACTCTAACCCACTGGACC
Source organism: Lepidochitona cinerea (assembly GCA_963971465.1). NCBI lineage: Eukaryota > Metazoa > Mollusca > Polyplacophora > Chitonida > Tonicellidae > Lepidochitona > Lepidochitona cinerea. The sequence goes on from OZ020565.1 coordinate 1,265,076, forward strand.
ACCGAGGTCTGTGTGAGACTGAGGGACGTTCACTCTAACCCACTGGACCACCGAGGTCTGTGTGGGACTGAGGGATGATCACTAACCCACTGGACCACCGAGGTCTGTGTGGGACTGAGGGACGATCACTCTAACCCACTGGACCACCAAGGTCTGTGTGAGACTGAGGGACGTTCACTCTAACCCACTGGACCACCGAGGTCTGTGTGAGACTGAGGGATGATCACTCTAACCCACTGGACCACCGAGGTCTGTGTGAGACTGAGGGATGATCCCTCTAACCCACTGAGGTCTGTGTTGGACTGAGGGATGATCACTCTAACCCACTGGACCACCGAGGTCTGTGTGAGACTGAGGGATGATCACTCTAACCCACTGGACCACCTAGGTCTGTGTAAGACTGAGGGATGATCACTCTAACCCACTGGACCACCTAGGTCTGTAAGACTGAGGGACCATCACTCTAACCCACTGGACCACCGAGGTCTGTGTGGGACTGAGGGATGATCACTCTAACCCACTGGACCACCGAGGTCTGTGTAAGACTGAGGGACCATCACTCTAACCCACTGGACCACTAAGGCCCTGTAGCATTGATGGATTGATGTTTTACGCCGCGCTCAAGATTATTTCACTTATATGGCGGCGAGGAAACCCACAACCTTCCGTTGGTAACTGGCAACCATCCCACATAAGTTGTATGAGTGAAAACCCAGTCAGAACATTTTCCATTTTTTGGACTGAGTGGGATTCGAACCCAGCGACCCATTGGTGGAAGGCTGTTCGGATTGAGCGTCCAACGCTCTACCTACTCAGCCACGGAGGCCCCCTCCATGAATGGAAGGCCCATGTTGGACTGAGGGACTATTACCCGGCCCAATAAGCCACAGAGGCCTCAACATATGATATTGGAATGTTTGTTTAATGTTATTTGCTGCAAGATTAATTCTACAGCATGGTTGATGGTACATGTATCATTAGATTGGTTACCTGGCAATCCACTGGCCCATCAATGGAACGCCCATGTCGAACTGAGAGAAAATCCGCCAACCAATAAAGGCCCGTTCTCACTGTGCGATTTGTCGTATCGACTTGTAGGATGCGATTAAAATGGATGTATTTTATTGGTTGATAAATCATATTGACCAATTAAAAGCATCCATTTTAATCGCATCCCACAAGTCGATACGACAAATCGCACAGTGAGAACGGGTCTTAAGCCACAGAGACCCAAGCATATGATATTGGAATGTTTATTTAATGTTATTTGCTGCAAGTGTGGTCAATAGTACATGTATCATTAGAACATGAACATAAAGAATAGATAATAACCAGTATTGATAATAGCCAGTTGATGAACAGTTAAAAATTGGACCACATCAGAGAAGTTGCATTCATGACTTTTTAAAATGACATAAGAAAAACAAAAATGCCTGGCTACATGGTAATGTCATTTGAGTGAGGATAGAACTCCTGGAGCAATCTCGAATAAGATAATCCCGGAGTTAATTCAAGGACTTGAAGAGCACCATTATTCCGCTGGCAACCATCCCACATATGTCGTTTGAGTGAAAACCCAGTCAGAAAATTTTCCAATTTTTGGACTGAGTGGGATTCGAACCCGCGGTCCATTGGTGACTTGAAGAGCACCATTTTACGCCTCAATTGGTACTACCTGTACAAATTGTGCTCCTCTGCTAGGTTTTGTGAAATTATTTTACGATGGAATTTTGTGCACATATTCTGAATCTAGACATCTTTAAGTTGCTGTTCGAGTTCGAGTTATTATTAACTCTGAGATTATCGTATATTATTTGTAAAACTTGTGTTCCCCAGCAACAAACGGAACAAGTCTATCAACATGAATTTCTTGAGATCAATTTCATTGGAATGCCATAAGGCTGAGAACCAATTGTAGATAACATTTTGATACCTGTATACAGGTATGGGCGCCCAAACTCACAAGCTAAATATCCGCCCAAATTCTTAAAACCAACAGATTTTAATGTCAAAATAGCATTTAATGTTGAATTTTGGGCCAGAGATGTTGTTATTGTCTTATTGTTGGAACATTTTGAACCGAAATGGTATGCCCAAATTTTCCCTCGATGATCACAATGATATGACAGATATATGATGAAAGTTGCCAGGTTTAGAGGATCGAGGGATGGGGTGGAGAAACATGTTCTTCCTCCGGAGGAAACCTCAATCTTTGGCAGGTACCTGGCAACCATTTCCACAAAGGACAATCGGCTAAAAATTCAGTCAGAATTCCCACACAGGAAGATCGGATAAAAACTCAGTCAGAATTTCCACACAGGGCAATCGGGTAAACATTCAGTCGGAATGTTTGGAATTTTTTGACTGAGTGGGATTTCAACTGACGACCCATTCATACGGCACTGTCTGTATGAGAGATTATCACACCCCCAACACAGACATGAAAAAGTTCAGTTTATATGCAGTTTCATAACAGCTTATTGAGTCTGAGACTAATTCTTTTCTTGCCGACATCAACATTGCAGACTTGAACTTCAACACGATCACCAAGTTCGAGCCCCTTTTTACCCCCGAGGGCGGAAAAGGGCATTTTACTGACGTGGATTAAACCATCTTGTCCTACACCTGAAAAACATAAACAAATTGATTGTTTATTTACCAACTATAAAGAAGTACTGTAAAGGTACAGAAAATATATAAAAGTTGAATAATGAATTAACTATTTGGTGAGATTAATTGATTGATTATTTTACTATTGAGGCATTGGAAGCGTTGCCACATAGGGAATCGCGTGAAAAATCCACTCAGAAATTTGTATTGGTCTGAGTGGAATTCGCTGCATCGATGGGAGGCCTGTGTCAGACTGAGGGACTATCACTCTAGTGCTGGCGATAGGTGACACACTCTGGGACCAGAGTTTGATTCCCGTTTCGGGTATCACCCAAAATCGGTAGAAGAATTTCTGCCATTTTTCAAGAAAGTGTAATCCCAAAAAATAACGAGAATAAAACTCTCACTCTAGCTACCAGAGCCAACGACGCTCCTTGGTGATATTAAAGCCAATAAATAAACAGTTTCTTTTAAGCATTGTTTGCTGTTTTGGAGTAAATCTAGAAAGTCTGTTAGCAGTGGACATAGTCCATGAGCGTTGTTGGAAATACCCAACCTTCTGATGATATCAGACAAACATTCCAATAAATGTGTTCTGGGAGTTCAAATTCAGTTAGATTTTTTTTGCGTTTTGTTTCTTTCAAATAAGTCAGAATGAGCTTTAAACTCAGCGACAAGAAGCTTGGGTCAGCAGGATTGTGTCAGTTTAACCAAGAGTCCCTTGAACTCTCTCCTCCACAAATGTTGATATTACAAAGCAATAGAAATATCCATTTGTTCTTGGCAGGATAATTCAAAAGAAGATTATTCAACTCACCGACATCAACGAATGCCCCGAAATGTGTGACATTTGTAACCCGCCCAGAAACCACACAACCCTCTTTGAGGTCCGATATAGAGGTCATTTCCTGTCTAAATAGCGGCTTTTCGAAATCTGAAAATAATCGAAAACAGTGAGATGGATTGTGGGTAATATAGGGGGTCTCACCCACAGTAAGACGTGTATATATTATGTGTAGTGACCTTGTGTGTTTAAAATATGTAGTGCTGAAAACTTTTTACAAATACCCTTAGTAGATTGTTTGATGTTTTACGACGCGCTCAAGATTATTTCACCTTTATGGCGACGTTGGCAGTTTTATTGTGGGAAGAAACCGGGGTCTATGCCCGGAGGAAACCCACAACCTTCTGGTGGTAACTGGCAGCGACAGAATGACACTTCAATGGGATAACAAACTATTCAGCAATGAACTTATGGATATTATAATCAAACATTTTACTTCAATACATACTTGCTCTTATGTCATGTTCGATTGGTTGAGTAAGGCCATCTATGATGAGTTGCATTGTGGGTAGACCGACAGCCATTTTGTTTGCCAATTTTTCAACACCTAGAAAAAACAGGATCATGTTACAGCATATAATTGTATTATTTTAAAAGACGTTATGATAAACAAGCAATCTTCTGAATCTATGGATGAAGGTTAGGTCAATAACCTTTAAGTGCTATGAGGATGAATAAGGTTAGGTTAATGACCTTTAAGTGGTATGAGAATAAAGGTTAGGTCAATGACCTTTAAGTGAAATGAGGATGAAGAAGGTTGGGTCAATGACCTTTAAGTGGTACGAGGATGAAGAAGGTTGGGCCAATGACCTTTAAGTGGAATGAGGATGAAGAAGGTTGGGTCAATGACCTTTAAGTGGAATGAGGATGAAGAAGGTTGGGCCAATGACCTTTAAGTGGAATGAGGATGAAGAAGGTTGGGCCAATGACCTTTAAGTGGAATGAGGATGAAGAAGGTTGGGTCAATGACCTTTTAGTGGCATGAGGATGAAGAAGGTTGGGTCAATGACCTTTAAGTGGCATGAGGATGCAGTTTAGGTCAATGGCCTTTAAGTGGCATGAGGATGCAGTTTAGGTCAATGACCTTTAAGTGGTATGAGAATAAAGGTTAGGTCAATGACCTTTAAGTATGAGGATGAAGAAAGTTAGGTCAATGACCTTTAAGTGAAATGAGAATGAAGGTTAGGTCAATGGCCTTTAAGTGATATGAGGATGAAGGTTAGGTTAATGGCCTTTAAGTGGTATGAGGATGAAGGTTAGGTCAATGGCCTTTAAGTGATATGAGGATGAAGGTTAGGTTAATGGCCTTTAAGTGGTATGGGGATGAAGAAGGTTAGGTTAATGACCTTTAAGTGGTATGAGGATGAAGGTTGTTAGGTCAATGACCTTTAAGTGGTGTGAATATGAAGGTTAGGTCAATGTCCTTTAAGTGGTATAAGGATGAAGAAGGTTAGGCATGAGGATGAAGAAAGTTATGTTAACAACCTTTAAGTGGTATGTGGATGAAGGTGGTTAGGTTAATGACATTTAAGTGGTATGAGGATGAAGGTCGGGTCATTGACCTTTAAGTGGTATGAGGATGAAGGTTAGGCTAATGACCTTTAAGTGACACAAGGGTGAAAAAGGTTAAGTCAATGACCGTTAAGTGGTATGAGGATGAAGAAGGTTAAGTCAATGACCGTTAAGTGGTATGAGGATGAAGAAGGTTATGTCAATGACCTTTAAGTGACACAAGGGTGAAAAAGGTTAAGTCAATGACCGTTAAGTGGTATGAGGATGAAGAAGGTTAAGTCAATGACCTTTAAGTGGTATGAGGATGAAGAAGGTTAGGTCAATGACCTTTAAGTGGTATGAGAATGAAGGTTAAGTCAATGACCTTTAAGTGGTATGAGAATGAAGGTTAAGTCAATGACCTTTAAGTGGTATGAGAATGAAGGTTAAGTCAATGACCTTTAAGTGGCATGAGGATGAAGGTTAGGTCAACGACCTTTAAGTGCTATGAGGGTGAAGAAGAGTAGGTCAATGACCTTTAAGTGGTATGAGAATGCAGGTTAAATGAATGACTAAGTGGTATGGAGATGAAGGTTAGGTCAATGGCCTTTAAGTGGTATAAGGATGAAGACGGTTAGGTCAATGACCTTTAAGTGGTATGAGGATGAAGAAGGTTAGGTCAATGACCTTTAAGTTATAGGATGAAGAAGGTTAGGTCAATGACCTTTAAGTGGTATGAGGATGAAGAAGGTTAGGTTAATGACCTTTAAGTGGTATGAGAATAAAGGTGGTTAGGTTAATGACCTTTAAGTGGTATGAGGATGAAGGTGGTTAGGTTAATGACATTTAAGTGGTATGGGGATGAAGAAGGTTAGGTTAATGACCTTTAAGTGGTATGAGAATAAAGGTGGTTAGGTTAATGACCTTTAAGTGGTATGAGGATGAAGAAAGTTATGTTAACAACCTTTAAGTGGTATGAGGATGAAGGTGGTTAGGTTAATGACCTTTAAGTGGTATGAGGATGAAGGTGGTTAGGTTAATGACCTTTAAGTGGTATGAGGATGAAGGTGGTTAGGTAAATGACCTTTAAGTGGTATGAGGATGAAGGTGGTTAGGTTAATGACCTTTAAGTGGTATGAGGAAGAAGGTTAGAATAATGACCTTTAAGTGGTATGAGGAAGAAGGTTAGAATAATGACCTTTAAGTGGTATGAGGATGAAGAAAGTTAGGTCAATGACCTTTAAGTGGTATGAGGTGCCAACATTACACTCGCTTTCATTTCGAGGAATCAAGAGAACACAAAGGTCTGTAGTTCCAAGTAAACTATAAGATTGACTTCGAAATAAAAATTCTCTGTCGTTTGAATGTACAGAAGTACAAAATAATTGCCAGAAGTTGAAAGGTGTGTTTTGGGTTGAAAGAAAATCTGTGATGATGATTGATTGATGTTTTAAGCCGCACTCAAGATTATTTCACTTATATGGCGGCATCACCAAGTTTATTGGGTGAGGAAACCAGGCTTTTTGCATGGAGTAAAACCTGCCCTTCAGTGATAACCTGGCAACTCCCCCAGATAAAGCGGTCGGAAAGTGTTCTGAGAACGATTCAAAGGAACCCACGTCCCATCAACGGGAGACTTGTGTTGGACTAAGAAAATACTGGGGCTCGTTTCACAAAGCAGTTGCGTCGCAAACGAAGCCTAGTTGCCAATGGATACCATAGTGAAAAGATACGTCGTCATGGCAATTGCGATTAATCGCACTGTGCGACGGCTTCGTGAAACGGCCCCCTGCTCTGCTAACTGAGCCACCTTGTGAAGTTGTCAGAGCAGGAGTTTTGATCAGTACAGGTTGGTGTGATAAAAAAGATTGGCCGATTTAACATCTAGATAAAATTAAGTTTTCTCGTGATGATTTTCTATTTCAATGTATTTTAAACATTGTCTTTGGTCTTACCTATATTTTTCATCCATTTCTTCATATTATAAATAAACTTGTCTTCGCCGATTTCCTCTTTGGAGAGACCGGCTTCCTTCAATACACTAAAACAATATCAACATTTTGAGAAATTCATTCATTTCAGCAAATCAGAAAAGGTTAAGTGACATGAGTTGCCAAATATATAAAAATTTTGTTGAAATCAGCTAATTATATATCATTTTCGTCAAGAAGTAAAAAATAGTAGCTTAATCGATATACATGTATCAATCTTGGATGTGTACATTAAAGAAGTTTTTATAAGCAACGAAGTCTCGCAAATATATTCGTACATCTCAGCTATTTATTCACCATATTTTTCATCTCTATGTCAATCTTTTAGTTATTCAAGATACCTTGAAGGCTCAACTTGCAACGATAGAAAAATATGAAAATAAAATAAAATTTAGCAGCTTATGCCACTTTTTTATAGGTTTAGGTTCATCGAGTGATTGATGTTTCGCTCTGCGCTTCAGATTATTTTTACTTGGGAGGAAAACCCAAAGCTGAATACCTGTCAACTCTCCGGGCTAATGACTGAGTGGGATTTGAACCCATGGCCCATCGATGGAGGGCCTATAGGCAGAATTCCCTAAAATATGATAGAGTTACTTCCCTTGGCTGTGAACTGCTGTTGACTTTGAACATGGGAGTAAATGGACAAAAAGTACATTTTTGGCTGTAAGATAACATTGGGACATTGTCAAGATATCTAACTTGCGTGAGTCATTCGAAACAGTATATATATTTATGATCACTAAAACACACGGGCACAGGGAAAATCTTCTTGTCTAAAATAACGAAGCAGTATATACTTTATCATACTGAGGTATGGGAAATTTTTCTGCAGGAAATTTGAAACCACACACAAAAATATTCATTTTTCTCTATTTACTACCATGCTAAAAGTCAACGCCAACTCAAAGCAAAGGGAGGTAATTTAGCACAGAATGACGTCACCCCGCGGAGCAGAATGAGAATGATTTGTGATCACAAAAACTTACCTTTCAGCCAAGTCGTAAGATTCTGGATGTATACAGCTTCTATCTAAAGGGTTCGCTTCAAGGTTTTCTGCTAATTTAGCTTTTTTTGAACGACCTTTTGTTGTTGTTGTAGCAGCTTTACGTTTTGTTCCTTTTGTACTTTGGACATCTGTACTTTCTGCTGTCTCTGTTTTTAGCCTGGAAAAAAAAAGAACAGTTATTGTTTTTAAAGTTAAAATTATTTTTTAAAAGTTAAATTTTTTTTTTTAAACTTTTTTTAATTTTTTTTAAATTTAATAACTTTTTTTCCTTCTTCTAATGCTATATGTTTGTGTGTTATGGTACTTGCATGTTCACAAGCTGCATTTGATTGACTTTTAACAAATGTAAAGGTGGCTATGTGGAATTAAGAAATAAAGGACGCGCTGCTGAGCTGTGTGTTGCTGAATAAAGGGTCAGTTGCGGAAAATACCACTATTTGAGGGCGAAGCCCAGAGTCTTCTAATAATGGTGGTATTTCCGCCACTGACCTTTTATTCAGCAACACACAGCTCACCAGGAAGTCCTTTATTTCTATTCTAATGCATATCATATGTAAATTAATTCAATTTCAGTATTCCAAACGTAAGAATTTTAATCAGAAAACCAGCCTTTCCAACCTGCATAGGAACATTTAGACCCTTCCTTGGGTAACCAGAGCCAATCAGAAATGTTTTGGACCAACCCATATGTAGAACGTATTGCGGGTGAAATCAGTGCTGTCAGCTAAAACGCGATGACGTCATAATTCCGGAATGAACACTGCTCTCTCTCTCTCTCCCTCAAGTGACTTGTCAACGACGCAAGTAATCAAATGACGTCATGCAGTTTAAATCCTATGACGTGTTAGAACACAGCTGTCACTCGGGGCGTTCAGTCCAAGATTATTCTACACCAACTCACCCCTAATTTATAGCACAACGTGGTTGAAACCAGCAGGAACCCTTTATTGCATCAGATAATGGGTCCCTGACTTCCCTATCTGTAATGTTAAACGAGTTGGAGGTGTATTAGAATGATCATTACAGGACGTTTGACACGAAGGCACAGAGATCATTATTACGATTGATTAATGCTTTACGCGGCACTCGAGATTGTTATTTCATTTGCATGACGTCAAGGAAGGAAAAGCAGGCTCTATGCTTTATGAGGCGAGCGAGTGAAAAACTTTTTTTATTTCATTTGGACTGAGTGGGAGTTGAACCAGAAACCCATTGGTGGAAGGTCTTTATCAGACTGAGAGACTATCACTTTGCCGACTGAGATACCGAGGACCCCAACATCCCATTATTCTGAGATGCCATTCGGCAAAAAAAAAACCCAGACACACACACAAAAAACAAGACTTTCGACTCGCAAAACAAAAACCGACCTCTGAGTAATCAGTCATCTTATTAAACACATCAGTTTTTATTTTGGTTTTTAAATATTTACTTATCCAGAAACACCAATTTAAAACTTCCCTACCTATGGTTAAGGTTGTCAACCAATAACACTCGGATAAAACCCGCACATTGGACGTAACTTTTAGCACCGATTCCTTTCACAAGTTGAAGCTGGGCTCTATTAATGAACCCTCCATTTGTCTCTCTCCATTCTAATATATTTTTGGCTCTTGAAGCATTTAAACCTGCAACTCGTCTGAAAAAAAAAATGTCATTTATCGTCACTTTTTGCGTAACTTTCATACTAACGTATCTCTACAGTATGCGTTGCAATGGCAGTTACGTGAAAACTTACGCTACGCCGCTTTGTGAAACAGGGTCCAGAAAAGCATTAATAAGTTGAAATTGGCATGAGACAGAAAATTAAAAAAAAATTTGGGGGGGGGGGGGGGGGGGGGGGATATTCAATCTTCAGGAGAATACAAAGGTTTGAATCTTGCAGAGAAAATTCATTTTTTTCTTTAAAATCGTGTTAATTACAAGTTAATTACAACATTTTCAACAACAAACAAAGAAAACATAATCCCAATTGAATTTCTAAAATGCTTTAATTGATGGTTCACAAAAACTTCAGCATATTATTTAACCACATGCGTAATGATAACACTGGGAGAGAAATTGTTTTTAGAAAACCCTTCCCATAAAGTTTGTACGTGTAGTTTTAAAGGTTTTGGGAACAACTTTTGGTGATATTTTCTAATTTGGGTTAAGTGTGCTGCAGGACATGTACTTTACAAGTCTGACAAAAAAGAATGAAATTCACTACATTTGCCGCTCTTCAATGCTTACGAAAGTTAATTATCTCAGTGACATATGACCTCAAATACAACCTCCCATGTGCGCGTACACTCACAGTGATGACATAATACACGATCTCTGCTGTGTCAGTGAGTCTTTGTGGCAGTTTGTACACACCAAATCGTGTATGACGTCACTTTTGACAAGTTTTCTGAGTAAATATGGATATTTCCATTTTTGATTGATTGATTGTTTAGTGTTTTAGGCCGCGCTCAAGATTATTTCACTTATATCGTGGCGTTGCCAGTTTTATTGTGGGAGGAAAAGGGGCTCTATGCACGTAACTGGCAACCATCGCATATTAGTCGTTCGAGTGAAAACAATCCATTTTTGAATACTAGAGGATAATGTGAAGGTTGTGTCATTTAGTCTATAAACAAAGACAAACCAGCTTTAAGCCCTGTTCATAAACCCTTTAAGTCCAGGAGCATGTTTCACATAAGGATGAATGGGTAGTTTTGTATGCACCTGTCATAGCAACGTATCTCTACAGTATGGGTTGCCATGGTAGTTAAGTAAAAACTTACGCTATGCCAGTTGGTGAAACAGTGCCCAGAATTGGATACGTCTCTCTACAGTATGGGTTGCCATGGTAGTTAGGTAAAAACTTACGCTATGCCGGTTGGTGAAACAGTGCCCAGAATTAGATACGTCTCTCTACAGTATGGATTGCCATGGTAATTATGTAAGAACTTACGCTATGCCTGTTGGTGAAACAGTGCCCAGAATTGGATACGTCTCTCTACAGTATGGGTTGCCATGGTAGTTAGGTAAAAACTTACGTTATGCCGGTTGGTGAAACAGTGCCCAGAATTAGATACGTCTCTCTACAGTATGGGTTGCCATGGTAGTTAGGTAAAAACTTACGCTATGCCGGTTGGTGAAACAGTGCCCAGAATTGGATACGTCTCTCTACAGTATGGGTTGCCATGGTAGTTAGGTAAAAACTTACGTTATGCCGGTTGGTGAAACAGTGCCCAGAATTAGATACGTCTCTCTACAGTATGGGTTGCCATGGTAGTTAGGTAAAAACTTACGCTATGCCTGTTGGTGAAACAGTGCCCAGAATTGGATACGTCTCTCTACAGTATGGGTTGCCATGGTAGTTAGGTAAAAACTTACGCTATGCCTGTTGGTGAAACAGTGCCCAGAATTGGATACGTCTCTCTACAGTATGGGTTGCCATGGTAGTTAGGTAAAAACTTACGCTATGCCTGTTGGTGAAACAGTGCCCAGAATTGGATACGTCTCTCTACAGTATGGGTTGCCATGGTAATTATGTAAGAACTTACGCTATGCCTGTTGGTGAAACAGTGCCCAGAATTGGATACGTCTCTCTACAGTATGGGTTGCCATGGTAATTATGTAAGAACTTACGCTATGCCTGTTGGTGAAACAGTGCCCAGAATTAGATACGTCTCTCTACAGTATGGGTTGCCATGGTAATTATGTAAGAACTTACGCTATGCCGGTTGGTGAAACAGTGCCCAGAATTGGATACGTCTCTCTACAGTATGGATTGCCATGGTAATTATGTAAGAACTTACGCTATGCCTGTTGGTGAAACAGTGCCCAGAATTAGATACGTCTCTCTACAGTATGGGTTGCCATGGTAATTATGTAAGAACTTACGCTATGCCGGTTGGTGAAACAGTGCCCAGAATTGGATACGTCTCTCTACAGTATGGGTTGCCATGGTAATTATGTAAGAACTTACGCTATGCCTGTTGGTGAAACAGTGCCCAGAATTAGATACGTCTCTCTACAGTATGGGTTGCCATGGTAATTATGTAAGAACTTACGCTATGCCGGTTGGTGAAACAGTGCCCAGAATTGGATACGTCTCTCTACAGTATGGATTGCCATGGTAATTATGTAAGAACTTACGCTATGCCGGTTGGTGAAACAGTGCCCAGAATTGGATACGTCTCTCTACAGTATGGATTGCCATGGTAATTATGTAAGAACTTACGCTATGCCGGTTGGTGAAACAGTGCCCAGAATTGGATACGTCTCTCTACAGTATGGATTGCCATGGTAATTATGTAAGAACTTACACTATGCCGGTTGGTGAAACAGTGCCCAGAATTGGATACGTCTCTCTACAGTATGGGTTGCCATGGTAGTTAGGTAAAAACTTACGCTATGCCGGTTGGTGAAACAGTGCCCAGAATTGGATACGTCTCTCTACAGTATGGGTTGCCATGGTAGTTAGGTAAAAACTTACGTTATGCCGGTTGGTGAAACAGTGCCCAGAATTGGATACGTCTCTCTACAGTATGGGTTGCCATGGTAGTTAGGTAAAAACTTACGTTATGCCGGTTGGTGAAACAGTGCCCAGAATTGGAAACATTGTACATTCTTACCTTAATAAACATTCACTTGCTGTATTTACATCTACACCAACAAAACTGACTGATTCCTCGACCACCGAATCTAACGATTGTTTTAACTGGTTTTCCGACACATCGTGCTGAGGAGGAAATTCAACCAGACATTGGTTACACAAAAAGTGACCATACTTTAATAGAATTTATTCGGTTGGAAAAATCCATCTTTCGTCTGATGAAGGATAAATTTTTACTGCAAAATATATTTTGGGAAAGGGAATAAAAAAATAATCTAAAGAGAAAGGCTTTAAAAAAAACACAAATCAAATTAAACTTCAAGAAACTTTGCAATCCGAAATTATTATTTTTCGTCAATTCTGACGGAGTTTCCACGTGATTACCCTGTGGGGAAGGGCTGGCAAGTTGAGGGTTTCCTCCGGGCAAAGACCTCGGCTTCCTCTCCCACTAAACCTGACAACAGGGCAAATTTAAATGAAATAATCTTCAGTGACGCAGGAGACATCAATTAATCCACCTGGAGCCTGTTTCATAAAGCGGCGTAACGTCAGTTTTCACGTAACTGCCATAGCAACCCATACTGTAGAGATATGTTAGAATGAAAGTTACGCAAAAAATACATCTACGCCGCTTTGTGAGTAAGTGATTGGGGTTTTACGTCCTGCTCAACAGTATTTCAGTCATATGAAGACGTCTCCTTGTTGCAGGGCGGATTTCCACCGCTCTTTTAGGTGCTGCCTCACCGAGACGACTTGCCGAAGACAACCAGCAAGCCCTCTCACGGACACCGGGCCAACCAGTCGCTGCTTTAACTCCTATTGCTGAGCTGAGCGAAGCAGCAGCAGCAACCACTGTTATAAGTCTTTGGTCTGACTCGACCCAGGCTTGAACCCGGATCTCCCAGGTCTGAAGCGGACGCTCTACCGACTGGGCTATCGGGGCTGGTACGCCGCTTTGTAAAACAGGGTCCTGGAAACCCAAGTTGATTCCGAACCGCGGTGTGATTTTTTTCAATCGCATACATGGCCCAAGTTGACACGATGAGTTTTCTCCTTATTTCTGGACAAACTTGTGGGCTAAATAACAAAGGTAGAAAACCAATACTAATGGTCATGTTATACCTGGTACATGCCAACTCCGATATGCTTAGGTTCAATTTTCACAAGTTCTGCCAGTGGATCCTGCAGACGCCGGGCTATTGAAACTTTGAGGAGAAAAAAACAAAACAAACAGAAAATGAAATTCGAGATCAATGTACTTTGCCTATCAATATGGTTATGACTATGAAAAGGTTGATAGTTTTTTTTTTCTCAAATAAAACTTGCTTGTTTTGCGTTTTATAACACACTCAAGTTTATTCAAAATGAATTAAATGGAGGAGGAACTAGATGGATTTTAGGCAGAATTAGAATAAGGTTGTGTTCAAAATTCAATCTGTTTCGATGACAATTAAGGGGCGATATAAGCTAGAAATGATTTTGAAATTAAAGTGGCATGAGCTGCCAAAATGTTGATATTTTGACATTAAAACATAATGATGAAATTATTGGCTATTTTTCTCAATACGTATAATTCAGAAGCTTTTTAGTGCTTCTAGTCTCGAAAATGTACGATAAAGTATTGTTTTCAACTAACTTTGGCTTAGAATGAATGAATGGTCATCCCGGTTATTTAAATTTTGTTTACTTTTCGAACACGTTTTCGGTTCGTACAAGGAAACCCACGACCTTCTGTTGGTAACTGGCAACCATCCCACATAGGTCGTTCGAGTGAAAACCCAAGCAGAAAATTTTCCAATTTTTTTTTAACTGAGTGGGAATCGAACCTGCGGCCCATTGGTGGAAGGCTGTTTGGATTGAGCGTCCAACGCTCTGCCTACTGAGCCACGGGAGGCCCCTTGCGAGGAGGAAACCCCTGACCTTCGGCGATCCACTATGTTTTTCACTCATTTACCCCTTATCAAAATTTTATTTCTTGTACCACATGGATTTTTTTAGAGAGTACCTGCACTTCGAAGATTAACATCCAGATTGGGCATTTCCTTTTTGGCTTCATCAGATACACTATATATAGAGGCTCCACTTTCATTTACAATACTGGTAAAAAACACAAAACAAAAACATGGATTAGGCTAAGGCAATTCATAGCACATTTGGATTGATTGATGTTTTACGCCGCACTCAAGATTATTTCCCCTATATGGCGGCATTGCCAGGTTTAGTGGGGGAGGAAACCGGGCTCATTGCGGGGGAGGAAATGCATGACCTTCGTCGACTCTTCAACAACTCTTCCACATACGGCGACTGAGTGAAAAATACTCTGAATTTTTTCAATTTTTATTGGTCTGAGTGGGATTCGAACCTGCGCCACATCAATGGAAGGTCTGTGTGGGACTGAGGGACAATCACTCTGACCCACCGGACCACCAAGGTTCTCAGCGCATTTAGAAAATATTAATGAAATGTGATTAGGCGAAAACAAGATAATTTCACTTAATTCATGCTTTGCCAGGTTTAGTGTGTAAGGAAACAGGGCTCTGTTCGGAGGTAACCTGACCTTCAGAGCGAGAGCCATCAAGTTTTAATTCTCCCTTGCACTCAACCAGCAATCCATTGCCTGTGTGGGGCTGAGAAACTAGCGCTCTACTGACATGAACTGTATAACATTGATTGGTTCTTGTTTAGTGCCAAAAAATCCTGTTATTATGTGGAAAAGGGGGGGGGTATGGACTACTTGTCTAGAGGAAACATTGATCTTGTATCTGATAACCTCCCCGCTTAAGGTGGAATGAGCTGCCAAAATGTTGATATTTTGACGTTAAAACAGAATGTTGAAATTATTGGCTATTTTTCTCAAGACGTATAATTCAGATGCTTTTTTAGTGCTTCTAGTCTCGAAAATGTACGATAAAGTATTGTTTTGAACTAACTTTGGCTTAGAATAAATGATTATCCCGGTTATTTAAATTTTGTTTACTTTTCGAACACGTTTTCGGTTCGTACACGCCACATGCTGTATGAATTTTCCTCATTCCAACGCTAATCATTTAGTTTTCCGATGCCCTTCAAAGCCTCTTACTGTCGTGCCGATCAGAAATTATGAAAAAAAGTGTGAATTTCGGCAGCTCATGCCACTTTAAGCTGACAAGATAACAGTCACATATTTTAGGAATGAAGGCTGGGACACATTGATAGAAGGCTGTAAAGACGGAGTATCCATGGCTCTATCTTCTGATCTACAAAATCAGCAATTTGAAAGTGGCCAAAACTGTTGAGCATCGCAACGCTTCATTATTGACGTATCATATTTTTTGGCCGAGTTAAGGAATATTGTTTACAACATTTGATTTTTAAAATAATTTACCAATATACGACATTCAGTGGAGCAAATGTCCTCCGTTTGATTAGATCGGAGATATATGATTCCGTTTCACGGCAGGCCGTTCCGTTTCCAATGGCAATCGTTTCACATCTAAAAAGAGAAAACATTCACAGTGAGTCTCCATAGAATCATAGAGTGTGAGTGAGAGAAGATTTGAGGCTTTGATTGATTGACATCTTCCGCCGCACTCAAGACTGTCAAGTTTAGTGGGGGAGGAGACTGAGCTCATTGCCAGTAGGAAACCCCTGACTCTCAGTGAGTACTTGGCAACTCTCCCACATACGGCGACCAAGTTATTGAGGCTTTGAATATTGCTTCTATAAAAAGACAAAAAAAGCGACAGCACAGTTTGAGTCATCTTCTAAAGTGCGAATCTAAAACTGTGAAATTACATTTTTCCTCACTTCTGCTCATGAATCTTTGGTCTGTATGGTATTGCCACTGACAAAAATGTCATTTTTTAAGGCACACCATTTGATGATACACTTGCATGTTTTGTCTGGATTCTCTTACATGTTTGTAAATAATTTTTCTGTTCTGTTTGTCCTCATCAATTGCTGCCTGTATAATTTCGTCTTTCAATCCACTGCATGTAACTACCTTGAATCTTACATACCTGTGTGATAGAGCAGATCTGAGTCTTAAGCCCGGCTCAGGTCGAGTTAAGATCCGATCCGATTGTCTGCGATTGAGTCTTAAGAGCGTTCATGTCGACTGAGAGTGGTTTATCGTTCAGCCAAAGGATTCCCGACTGATCAGTCCCAACCCCCACTCAGGTCGATGCGATTAGTTGATCGGAAGGGAATTTCGTCACCATATTCAACACGCCACTAGGAATGACGTAACAATACGATGTCTTCGAAACGCCGATAAAAAAATGACCAGGTGATGAAGTATAGGTCGCTGATTGACTGATCGGTAGAAAATAGAACATGTTTCTATCCTTACAATCGTAAGGAGATCTATCTGAAGAGTCTTTAGGCCACTCATGTCAAAAATTTTCTCTGATTGATTGATTGCAGATTCACTACAGACTGGAGCTTATGGCGATCGGATCGGATCTTAACTCGACCTGAACGGGGCTTTACATACCTGTGTGATAACAGTGCAGATCTGAACCTCTCAGACTCCCTGGATATTTGATTTCTGTTTCCAATAATGTATAAGACATCCGTATAAAGAATCTGACCTTGGAAAAAAGAAGGACAGATTGAGGAGGTCCGTGAACATGTAAAAAAGATTGATTGATTGATTGACGTTTTACGCCGCACTCAAGATTATTTCACGTAACATCAATCAATCAATCAGGTATGTATATATAATAAAAAGCTTTAAATTGGCTATATTTGGTTGATTGATTGTTTGGTATTTTACGCCGCGCTCAAGATTATTTCACTTATATGGCGGCGTTGCCAGTTTTATGAAACTTTTGGATAAATCCACTACTGACCTGTGGCTGACGTGACGGCCATTTTGCAACCATTTTTAAATCCAGGGTCAAGACCACACACTGATTTTCCTCGGACTGGCGGCTGAAGCAGCAGACATTTTAAATTTGCTGCAAAGACGTCCACAGAGGCCTTTTCCCCGGCTTTCGTTAAATCTGACCTAAAATGAAAAAAAGCAAAAATGACAGCCATATTGAATTTAAAAAAAATTACGTATGGGTGTTGGTCACTTCACATTTATACTAGCACACACATATGACTGAATAAAATTACTTGATATTTAATTGTTTTTTGAGGCACTAAGACAAATTACAGAATCAAATTCTGCTGATCAGAAGTATAAGTTTTTATAAATGGTATGTTCTGCCAAAAGTTTGAAATTTGTTTGTAAAAACAAAAATCAATCAGTTTTTGGGACAAACATAAAAGACTGAAATTGACTTTACAATAGGAATTTTCAAACCAACAAAAAATGTAGCTTTCGTAGTTTATCACTTTAATATCACGAGTATTTTTGGCTCCTGCAACTATATGTAAAGTAAAACAACAACAAAAATTACATTTTGAGAAGGAAAATTCTGAGATCAGAAATGAAAGTAATCATTAGTTCAAAATTTTATAAAATAAAAAATTTTTCCATAGCCTAAAAATTGATCAAAAGTTGAATGTACCTGACTCTTCTGCACATTAGAGGGAGAATGAGACGATTAAAGGCATCCTCGATACTTTTCTCCAGGAGTTGTTTGACCTGTTGACCTCCTTCCCGTCTCATCCACCGATTTTTACAAAATTGTGTATATTTGACCTTGACATTGTCTGGGAATGTGACCTTCACGGAAATGACCTTCTCACTCTCCGCACGATTAATTGCCATGACCTGGAATAAAATGCTTTACATTATAAACGAGAGCAGCAATGAGAGTTAGCTGTTTTATGTTTTGAGCTCGTTTCGTCCAGCTGTCGTAATGTTACTTATATGTTGACAGCATCTTTGTTTCTTTTTAAATATCTGTACTATTGAATATCTATAAGTTCTTATAATTTAACACGTTAGCGAAATAGGGCCTGGGAGTCTAGTGAGAGATTTTGTGATATCCAGTGACAGATGACCTTTTTTGATGACGTCAGTTTCGATTGACGTTTTTTGTTCTACCACGTCAGAATTGAGTGTAAAATTCGAACGATAAAAGGCTTACCTGATGTGGTTTCAAAAATTTGGTGTTGCCATGGAAACTGAAATACTGTTCATATTTATAAGCCTTGTCATTGACGATTTTTTTCTTATCCTCTTCCCCCTTTTTGGTTTTTGTGACAACTTGAGCAGTTTCCAAAATTCCTGAATAACGTTCACATCTGGAAACAAAAGATTGGCTCTTGTCTAAATGATTAGGATGAATGGGTGAATAGGTATAAAGGGGGACACAAAAAAAATGTTGATTTTGATTTCAGAAATTTTTTCTGAAGAGTTCTCGATCAAATTTGGATAATCTGGAAAAGCTTCAGCGAGTGCCTGGCAACTCATGCACATATGCCGATTGAGTGAAAAATCCACTCAGAAATTATAACATCTTTTATTTGGTCGGCTTTGATGTTTTTCGCTGACATTACATGGTCAAGATTTTTTCACTTATATTGGGGTGTTTCCAGATTTAGTTGAGACAGGAAACAGTGGCTCTTTGCTCGGAGGAAACCCACGACCCACCTGGCAACTCTCCCACAAACGGCAATCGACTGAAAAAATCCACTCAAAATATTTGGTCTGTTTGGGATCTGATCTTACCCCCCATCAATGAAAGGCATGAGTGTCATTTAAAGGGGCATGAGCTGCCAAAATCTTGATATTTTGACGTTAAAACAGAATGTTGAAATTATCGGCTATTTTTCTCAAGACGTATAATTCAGAAGCTTTTTAGTGCTTCTAGTCTCGAAAATGTACGATAAAGTATTGTTTTGAACAAACTTTGACTTAGAATGAATGAATGGTCGTCCCGGTTATTTAAATTTTGTTACTTTTCGAACACGTTTTCGGTTCGTACAGGCCACATACTGTATGGATTTTCCTCATTCCAACGCCAATCATTTACTCTTTCGGTGGCCTTCAAAGCCTCTTACTGTCGTGACGATCAGAAATTATGAAAAAAGTGTGAATTTCGACAGCTCATGCCACTTTAAGAATATTGAATTTACTTAAAACTTTAGATGCAAGATTTAAAGACTTGGATTAATTGATAGATAGATGGTCGGACGTCCTACTGAAGATTATTTCAATTTCATTGCAGTGTTGCGAGCGTTAGAAGGAAAGGAAACCTGACTCATTGCCCGGAGGAAATCCAACCCTTCGAGGGAAGATTATAACAGATTGAGAGACAATGTACTGTCAACCAAGCCACTCAAACCCTCTATTTTATTGGGGTGTCTCGGTGGCGATAAGGTTGATTGTCCCTCAGTCTGACACAGTCCTTCCATTCATGCGACGTGGTTTCGACTCCCACTCAGATCAGACAAAGTTTCAGTTTTAGAGAATTATTTGCCAAAGATATTTGAATAATAACTCACTTACAAATCTCTAACACAGTCCATAACCTCTTTGTCCTTAGAGATATAATCTGCTATGATATGTTGAACGCCAGTGGATACTTCATCCAACGTTTTCAGACCTTAAATAATAATAATAACTGAAGATACCTTTATTAATTGATTTATTAATTGATTGGTGATCAAGTGATTTTTGAGTGAATTATTGATTGAATGTGGTATTTGTTCCCCTTATCTTAAAGAATTCCAAAAACATACGACTCTAAATTACCATGACTTTTCCCCCATTCCATCAAACTCCCACAAAATTCCTACAAACTCCCATCAAATTTCTACAAAACTCTTACAAATGACCACGAAATTCCTACAAATTTCTCTAAAATTCTTCCAAAATTCTAAGAAAATTGATACACATTCTCTCAAAATCTTAATTTCTTGCATCAATTAAAATTCACAAGTTCAGAATATCTGAAAAATTCTCTGAAAGTGCACTTACATGTAAATTCCTATATTATTCCTGAAAATTTCTAGGTTTTATATATGTTGTAATTTCATTGGTTGCATTTAAGACCTTTAAAACTCTCAAACAAAATGAAGCATGGAAACAGAGTTACCTACCTTTTACTCGTGTATTAACAGCAGCGTGAAAATCTGCCCGCTGTGGGTTGTTCAAAACATTTAAGGCCAACGGTTCCAATCCTAGTTCCTTTGCTCGTTCAGAAAGACGTTTTTTACTGCCGGGCTTATAAGGTGCATACTGAAGCGAGAGAGAGAAAAAAAACAGAGGTTTTTATATTACGCCGATCTCTCTTTATGAAACCTGTTTCAGTTACTTAAAGTGGCATGAGCTGCCAAAATTCCAGCTTTTTTCATAATTTCTGATCGTCACGACAGTAAGAGGCTTTGAAGGTCATCAAAAACTAAATGAATAGCGTTGGAATGAGGAAAATCCATACAGTATGGGGACTGTACGAACCGAAATAGTGTTCGAAAAGTAAACAAAATTTAAATAACCGGCATGACCATCCATTCATTCTAAGCCAAAGTTGGTTCAAAACAATACTTTATCATTCATTTTCGAGACTAGAAGCACTAAAAAGCTTCTGAATTATACGTCTTGAGAAAAATAGCCAAAAATAATAATTTAAACATTCTATTTTAACATTAAAATATCAGCATTTTGACAGCTCATGCCACTTTAAAAGCACAACCCAAAAGATCTGTTTAAAGTGGCATGAGATGCCAAATTGTGGATATTTTGCGGCTAAAGCAGAACGATGAAATGATAGCCTATTTTTCTCAAGACGTTTTTTTAGCATTTCTACACGTCTTGAGAATAAAGAATAAAGATAAAGAATTGTTCTGAACTAAATTAGACTTAGAATCACTGAAAGTTTGCCCAGGTTATTTACTTATTTATATATTGTTGACTTTTCTATTTTGGTTCGTGAAGGCACTGTATGGATTTTCTTCGCTCAATAGCTTTTGATGACCTTCCAAGTCTTTTATAGTCCTAATAATCATCATCTAAGATTGATTGAACGATTGTTGGGTGTTTTACGCTAGTTGCCAGTTCTATTGTGGGAGGAAACTGGGCTCTTTGCTCGAAGGAATCCAGCCCCTGGAGAATGCAGCCCACTAATGAAAGAAAATATATTATTGATACTGACCAAATGTTCCACTTCATGTAAAGACTGAGCTGTTGAAAGGGACCGTTTTAAATCTTCTGTCATTTTCCCCACTTTCTCAATCATGGAAGCAGCTGTTTGTATCTTACTTCGAACAGATCTTTAAAACAAAAGGAAAACAATAATAGCGAATTAATTATTTCTGAAGAAAATCCCAACATCCCTCAGTAAAGCCCTTTTAATTAAGAAATTGCAAAATGTTTTTCGAGGAGTTGTGTAACAATGTAAGTGACTTGCCATTTGTTTGGTGTTACAAACCACCCAATTTTTTATTGGAGAAAAAAATCAGATTTATCTCTAGGCCCTAAATCAATCAAACAATGACCAAGTCAGACAAACCATAAGAATTTCCTAAGAATGAGTTGGATTTGACGAAAGGCTGGCTAACTTGAGTATAAGGTAGACTAACAAATGAGTCATGACGAGTTTAACTAGAAATAAACCACAGGGTATCTCAAATGAAACTTGTCCCTGAAGCAACAGACTCAAATGACCTGTTTTTTCTATATTTATCGTCATTTTGATAGTCAATGTTATACTGTCTATCTCCAAAGCTGCCTATAGACCCTTTCGGCTTAAGGATTGACGATTGCGCAGAAGCCTCGTTGTATGGCAAAATGACACTAAATTGAGTTTTTGGATAAATCTGACGTCAGAATCATGTTCATTTTGTCTATGACGTAATGCAAAAGAGGGGTGTGTCACGGCGACCGCAACAGAGAGATGTTGTCAATGCCGAGAGTCGAAAGGGTCTATTGCCCCCCTACACATACTGTAAGGAGTCAGAAAATCCTTGAGCTTAATTAAGAATTCTAATACACCTTCATCTTGTTTAACATTATAGAGATAGGAAAAACAAAGACCCATTATCTGAGACAATAAAGTACCCCCGCAGGTTTAAACCATTTTACACTAAAAATTAGGTAAGGGGTGAGTTTTTGTAGAATATCTACATGTAATTGTAGAGACACGGTAGCGTTCCAGCACCGCGCAGCACGTCAGATAATTTCAACTTAATGACGTCATTAGGTTACTTGGCTGTGCGAGATAACACAGTGAGAGGAGTGTTCTATCGCGTCACAGCGTTCCGCAATTACATGTGTGTCGTCAACGTTTTGGGGTGACAGCCTTGATTTCACCCGGTATAGTTTCGACATATGGGTTGGTCCAGGACATATTTGATTGGCTGTGTGTGTTGCTAAATAAAGGATCAGTGGAGGAAATAAAATTATTATTTGTGGTATCTTCTGCCAATGACTCTTTATTCAGCAGTACACAGCTCACCAGGACGTCATTTATTTCTTAAATCAAATCCAAACGAAAATTTTTAATTCTGCAAATATCGATATTCAACTCTCACCTCAGTTCTTCTAAGAGGGCGTGAACTTCTCGTAGTTTATCCACATCCATGGAACCAGTTTGTTCACGGCGATATCGCGCAATGAAAGGAATGGTGTTGTCTTCTTCAAAAAGTTTAACAACATTCTCCGAGGTTCGCTGATCGAGCTGGAGTTTTTCAGCAACAACTCTAGCTATTTCCCACGATGGAGAAAGACTCGCCATTTTCAACTAGAAATATAACAATAGCAACTTTTTCATAATTAAACAATTATGAAAATTTTATTTTCACAAATTCTAATGCAATCATTTTGCTAAAAAAAAAAAAAATAGACCCCCTAAAAAAAGTTGATTAAAAGCTCTGAATTAGTAAATTAACGGACACTGATTGACCTGGAAAAAATCCCGGGCCCAAAATTTTTTCCAGGGGGCTGTTTCTCAACACCGACGTAACTTTGCGCCTAGTCGTAACGTCATGGCAACATATACCTTCAACATTACGTTACGACCAGGCGCAAAGTTACGACGGGCGTAAGTTGTGTTGAGAAACAGCCCCCAGGTCAATCAGTGTCCGTTAATTTACTAATTCAGTAATTTCACTGATGATGATTGCAGCTTACTTAACTAAGAGCTCTGTAGGCCTAATTGTAATCTTGATGCATAGGCTACTATAAAAAGTAGGCTATAAGATTACAGATCATAGCCTAAACAAAGGGATTTTAAACACTGTACAGGATGAGACACATGTGTGCGACTTTCAAGTTTGGGTGATTCAACGGATTGTAGACTGCTACTGCTAGATATTTTTTAGGATACGGGTAATATTCAACCCCGTTGGAAATATCTGAAGTTACTTAACCCCCGTGGCAAAATAATATTTTGAGGCTCAAAATCAGATATCTCTTAGCCAAAACTTTGACCATACTCAATAGCTCTCGTTTTATGCATAAAAACAAGAGCTATTGAGCAGGTTGGGGAAAGTCGCCGATCGACGGGTTGTCCATCGATTGACGGACAAACCGCCGAACAATAGAGTCAGTCGATCGGTGGGTTAAGTTTGGACAAAAATGACAATTTCCTCTCTATCTGCAATCATTCGCGTTTTCGCCGAACTATCGAGTTCTACGACAACAGTGCATGTCCCAAGCTTGTTGTTAATGGCTAGTTCTACCTTCAAAGTCAACTCGCCGCGTGCGCCACAGCCGGTGAAATTTAAAACACATGCTTAAAATGGCGCAATTTGTTTTAGACTTTTAAGAAGTAAATTTCACAGGCTGTGGCGCACGCGGCGAGTTGACTTTGAAGGTAGAACTAGCCATGCGACTTTCCCCAACCTGTAGTCCGGGTTTCTGACTCCAAAATTACTATTTTTTTATACTGACGGTCGTATTTTGGAGTCAGGGTTCATTGCAATCAAAAAGACGGAGTTGGCTGCCCGCTCAGAAGCGGGCAGTATGTGGTCTGATTTAGACAAAGAAATAGCAATATAACCTACTCAGATTGTGTCTAAACGGTCATAATCACGTTCATGGATAATTTCGCTACCTACCAGTGCCTGATATGGACGAGTAGCATCCGTCAGTAAACATTATTCCTCCCCTGAATTTACTTTTGCCTTCCCCAAGTCTCAAACTCTCCGCCATTGATGACGTAACACTGTTAAGCGGTTTTTCAGTTTTTAAAGGTTAAATTCACTTTAAAAAATGCTAAACTATTAATGAATGTCGTACTGACACTATTTGAGTTAGTTAATATGTTGTTATTTACTATCTAAATCAGACGGCAAACTGCTTGATCAGAAGCGTGCAGCCAACTCCGACTTTTTGATTGCAATGAGCCCTGACTCCAAAATACGGCCGGACAGACTATAGAATTGGTCCGTCACTCTCAAACCACTATAATCGACAGTTTTATTCATTTCTTCTAGAACTTATGACTAATTTAATGGTGCAAATATAGAATAGGTCTGTCGTTTTTAACTTCTCTTCAAATTCGTCTTTTAGGTGTTATTTCTTTTAGCTTTTAGTAGGGATAGTTTAGTTTTAAGCTTGTAATATTAAATTAGTCATAAGTTCTAGAAGAAATGAATAAAACGGGGGGTTGTAGGGGGCCTTGCCCCCCTGACGATTATAGCGGTTAGAGACTGACGGACCTATTCTATAGTCTGTCCAATTTAATAATACAAGCTTAAAACTAAACTATCCCTACTAAAAGCTAAAAAAAAATAACATCTAAAAGACGAATTTGAAGAGAAGTTAAAAACGACGGACCTATTCTATATTTGCACCATACGGCCGTCAGTATAAAAAAAATAGTAATTTTGGAGTCAGAAACTCGGACTACCCAACCTGTTGAGTATGGTCAAAGTTTTGGCTAGGAGGAGAATGTCTCCAGCTAGAAATTAGAATATCTCCAGCTAACGTTTGTCTAGACACGATCGAAACAAAGTCGAGTCTACGGCTTTCGGCAAACGCAAATTACAAACACAGGATCAAACCGTTTGTTTCCTTACTCACTTTTATCTGGACCACCGAGAACTGAAACAGCTGATTTCGTTTTAGTGTTACAACGTCAACACTTTCCCTCCACAAGTTGTAGAAACGTACGAGTGTACTAAAACTTGCACCTTGGGGAGATGGGAAATCTTTAGTACGGTGGCTGATAGGTGACACGTTTTTTTATATTTTATTTTGTATTTAATATTTTATTTTCAACTAAAATTAAAATATTTTGAATGAGGTTGAAATCCTTTTCAGCCATAATGAAAATAATTTCAACTTTTGACAGTGGCTAAAATATTTAGACCTCGATAATTTTTAATGGAGTTGAAATTATTTCAATTGTCGTTGAAATTTGTATGACAGCCGTGGAAATCATTTTCTGATAAAATGTTTCGACCACGGTCAAATCATTTCTCTCCAGATCACAATATTTAAACTCCTCTCTAAATAATTTTGACATTTGATATTATTTTGATCTAGTAAACAAAATCCTAGGACTCAACAGCCACCGTACTGTGGTACAAATATATATCATTGTGATAGCCATAATCCTCACTCACTTACCTTCTTGTTTTACATTGGCAGATAATATTATCATTAAGTTATGTTGGTTCCAACTAATACATGTTTGCTTACTCCGTTATTTAATAATTTCTGACATTTATGGTATGTGGTACCGACCATAGATATCTAAATATAAATAACGAGGTACCTGTAGACATTTTATATGATTGTATTAGTGTAGAGCTTATATTTAGAGAAATTCTTACATTCTTTCGTTTGATCTGAGGCCATGTGAACAGCTGGTTGAAGAGTTATGTTCAGAGAATTCTGAAACTTCTGTTTGTTCCAGAGCCCTTTTCGTAAATACAGATAAGTGCTGTGCCCAGATGATAATTGTCTTGCATTCATTGATGACAATATCATCTCTTAACCCAGCAAAATGTCTTGGCTTGGAGATTGGTTGATCTGGACCTACTTGCACAAAGCGCTCTTAATTTAAGAGCACTCTTAGCATATCTCTACAACATGGAACGTTTACGAGCCCTCTTAAGTGCCATGTCGTAGGCATGCACTAAGAGTACTCTTAGTTAAGGACACTTTGTGCAAGTGGGCCCTGGCTCGTTTCCCAGAGGAGGGGTATCTTGCAACCGTTCTACAAAGGTTAATTGAGTGAAAACCAGTCTCAATTTTTATATTTTCATTTTCTTTGAACGGAGTGGGATTCCTACTCACACTACCCATCAATAAAAGGATTGTGTCAGATGATACTTTCGCTCTACAGCTTCCGAGGCCAATATTCATGCAGAGAACTGTATTAAGCTTAACTTATCGACAGAACAAGTGAAATATTAGAGGACTTTTTTCACAAAATTGAAACGCTCTACAGCCACCGAGGCCAATATTCATGCAGAGAACTGTATTAAGCTTAATTTATCGACAGAACAAGTGAAATATTAGGACTTTTTTCACAAAATTGAAACGCTCTACAGCTTCCGAGGCCAATGTTCATGCTGAGGACAGTATTAAGCCAAACTTATCAAAAGAACAAGTGAAATATTAGAGGACTTTTTTCACAAAATTGAAACGCTCTACAGCTTCCGAGGCCAATGTTCATGCAGAGGACTGTATTAAAGTGGCATGAGCTGCCGAAATTCACACTTTTTTCATAATTTCTGATCGTCCCGACAGTAAGAGGCTTTACAGGCCATCGAAAAACTCAATGATTGGCGTTGGAATGAGGAAAATCCATACAGTATGTGGCCTGTACGAACCGAAAAAGTGTTCGAAAAGTAAACAAAATTTAAATAACCGGGACGACCCTTCATTCATTCTAAGCAAAAGTTAGCTCAAAACAATACTTTAATGTACATTCCCGAGACTAGGCGCACTAAAAAGTCCTTGAATTATACGTCTTAGGAAAAATAGCCGATAATTTAAACATTCTGTATCAACGTCAAAATATCAACATTTTGGCAGCTCATGCCCCTTTAAAACAGAATGTTGAAATTATCGGCTATTTTTCTCAAGACGTATAATTCAGAAGCGGTTTAGTAATTCTAGTCTTAAAAATGTACGATAAAGTACTGTTTTGAACTAACTGTGGCTTAGACTGAATGAATGGTCGTCCCGGTTATTTAAATTTTGTTTACTTTTTGAACACTATTCCGTTTCATATAGGCAACATACTGTATGGATTTTCCTCATTCCAACGCCAATCATTTAGTTTTTCTAAGGGCTTCAAAGCCTCTTACTGTCGTGGCGATCAGAAATTATGAAAAAGTGTGAATTTTGGCAGCTCATGCCACTTATAGCTTAACTTATAGACAGAACAACTGAACTATTAGAGGTCTTTTAAAGTTTTTTTCACAATCTCAACCTGATTAAATTGAAATGCCTTCTTAAAGTGGCATGAGCTGCCATAATGTGAATTTTTCTTTTCTTGAATTCTGATGGTCCAGAGAAGCTGAGTGTTTGAGGTACTTTGAAAAACTAAACAATTGATGTTGAAATAAAAAAAATATTGGTAAAGCTAGTGACCCGTAAGAACCGAATAATAACACGCAAAATTCAACTAGCCGGAATGCAGGAGTACTTAAGCTCTTAATTTGTAATTTATGATAGAAATAGCAAACTATTAGATTACTTTGTTTCAATTAAGAAATAATGGATTGATTCTCTGCGTATACGCTGTGATAACTGCAAGAAAAAAGGAAGTGTCCATTGTTTTTGGACAAGGGCCTTCGAGTTCAAAAAGTGTGGACACTTCCTTTTTTTTCTTAGGAAAAATAGCTGATAATTTAAACATTCTGTATCAACGTCAAAATATCAACATTTTGGCAGCTCATGCCCCTTTAAAACAGAATGTTGAAATTATCGGCTATTTTTCTCAAGACGTATAATTCAGAAGCGGTTTAGTAATTCTAGTCTTAAGAATGTACGATAAAGTACTGTTTTGAACTAACTTTGGCTTAGAATGAATGAATGGTCATCCCGGTTATTTAAATTTTGTTTACTTTTTTAACACTATTCCGTTTCATATAGGCAACATACTGTATGGATTTTCCTCATTCCAACGCCAATCATTTAGTTTTTCTAAGGGCTTCAAAGCCTCTTACTGTCGTGGGCCTCGTGGCGATCAGAAATTATGAAAAAGTGTGAATTTTGGCAGTTCATGCCACTTTTAGCTTAACTTATAGACAGAACAACTGAACTATTAGAGGCCTTTTAAAGTTTTTTTCACAATCTCAACCTGATTAAATTGAAATGCCTTCTTAAAGTGGCATGAGCTGCAATAATGTGAATTTTTCTTTTCTTGAATTCTGATGGTCCAGAGAAGCTGAGTGTTTGAGGTACTTTGAAAAACTAAACGATTGATGTTGAAATAAAAAAAATATTGGTAAAGCTAGTGACCCGTAAGAACCGAATAATAACACGCAAAATTCAACTAGCCGGAATGCAGGAGTACATTTTAGGAGCCTTAAGCTCTTAATTTGTAATTTATGATAGAAATAGCAAACTATTAGATTACTTTGTTTCAATTAAGAAATAATAATAACTTTAATGTAAAGTAAAACTGAATTTTAGTAGTTTGCTTTATTTTCTACTTCAAACTAAAAAATTGGCAACCCCTACGTTATAGATGAATAGTTTTTCCGTGATTGCCCCATGGACGAATCTATATCTCAAAAATGATAGGGGTGCTAGCTTCAAACAACTGTTTTATGTGTTACCATTTTTTAGTCTACTAACAGACCTTTTTAAAGATATATTATATACTTTTAGCTTATGTAAGTTTCATTTCAAGTCTTGCCATCGCTTATTAGCAACCTCTTGCGCCCATGGGTTAGTTTTAAAGGCGAAATGCCTGGAATACACAACAGTCGGACATCCCCATTCGCGTCTAGGTGATGACGTCATCCAGTGACGTCGTGTTCCATCGCGTCACCAAAATTTTAAAATGATGACGTCGTTCAGTGTCAGGGCGTTTCTGTGTATATGCTAGTTTATACGCCAGCTTTGTCCTATCTCACAACATGTAGGGAAATCATGCATGTGTTAGAATGAAAAATTTCCAACATTTGGCAGCTTTTACCACTTTAAGCAAGGCAATCAAGAAAATGCCAGTTGTTCTGAATTCAATCAAACCATCAAAAGAGAAAATGTAAGGCCATACAGTTAATCTCCCATTAACCATTGAAAAATCACAGGTGCATTCAGCAGTCCAAAAGGCATAAAAATCTATAAATGTTACTTCTTGCAAATAAACTCCATTAAAGACAAGATTAGAAGATTGGGTCATCTACAACACATTTATTGTCATAAAATAGCATTAAATTATATGAATAATTACAAATTAATAGCGTCAATCCCACATGATATGATAATCTCAAAGACTAGTAAGTATAGCAATTAAAATACACCAAACTTTCATTCTGGCAATATGGCCTTGGTCATGGTAAGATTGTTATTGTAAATAGTTACTTAAATACTACAACTATAAAACAGAAGCAATAGAAAGTTGTCCGATTTGTCTTACGCTGTACTTAAATTTGTATACACTTTATGGACAAGATGATACGAAAAATGTAACAACGCCTAAATACTTTGGAGAGTAAATGGGAGAAGAACTGGCAACCATCCCACATAGGTTGTTCGAGTGAAAACCCACTCGGAAAATTTTCCAATTTTTTTTGGACTGAGTGGGATTCGAACCCGAACTAGGTATTTAAGGCAGTTTATTAAATTCCTGTCAGAAATGGTTTTATATTGATCTCAGATGAATGGGTCTGGACTGATGCTACATGTTGGAAGTATGTAGTAATAAATTCATGTTACACATTATAAAATGTAGTTAGATAAATTATGAGAGTCGATTAAAATAGACTTTGTTGTAACACACTGAAAGAACTCCATTATACCCTCAGAAAACCTTTGAACTTCCATTGCTTAACGACTAACATCCCTCTTCAATACATCATTCAATTTAAAGAAAATAGCATTGCCAAAACATCCATTTAGTGTTCATAAAACAAATTCTCTAGTCCTCTTCTTAACCATGAAGTTTAGATGGCACAAAATAAACCAAGCTGTCATAGTTACTTAGGACAATTTCTTGATTTCAAAGCCTTGAGTAAAACATCACACCTTAGATTTATTAAAAGGTATAACAGCTGCACAGTAAATTTAGCATCAAAAGAACATGTTACATTCTCAAAACTTGATATGAAAAGTAGTAAGCTAATGATAAAAACACCGAGGAAAAATCCTCAAAAAAAAGCATTGTCAATGATTTTTGAATAGAGAAAATCGATATCCTTATTTTTCAAAAATATAATAAAGCACTCAAAATTAACTCAGGCATATCGTAATTATCTTTTTTAACAAGCCTGATATTGCATGTTGAAATGAATTTCCTCAAAGGCAACGTTGGTCATGATGAAAATGTCATAATTGTTTCCAGAGTTCGTGATATTTTATAAATATCTAAAGTGACAATAAGATATGATTGTTTACATTTCTAAAAAGAGAACGATGACTTTGGTCAACAATCTCCAAAAAGTCTTCTGTCTTTATGAACACTGGGATACTCGTTGAGTTCATTTTCTTCATCGAGATAAATTTCTCCTTCATTCGCGTCTGATAAATTTAAACACCTTTGTAGCTCTGATTGTAGTTCGTCAGTATCAGAATCAAAATCTTCTTTTTGCAAGTCCCGTTCTCGTGGATTTGGAACCTCGTTGTCATGGTGAAAAACAAATTTGTCCAAACTGAATTCAAACTCCCCTTCAACGTTGTTAACGATTGAATCTTCTCTGTTATCGCCTGCGCTGTTTCCGTAGAATTCTGAAAATTGAGAATAAAGATTTATTGTTCATTACAAGGATTAATTCAAGAGTAAATTGAATTGAGTACCGTATTTCTTCTAAAGATTCAGCCACTTTTTTCATCATAAGGATTCGATCATTAGAAAACAAATATGCTAAATGAGGCCAGCCAAATTTGCCCATTAGAGGGAATTTAAGGCAATATGACCCGCAGAGCAGTGTGTGAAAATGGTTATCCTTAAACGCAACTCCTCGTCACCATTTTTGTCAGACTCAATGGAAAATTTAGGCCATTAGAATGGCTGAATATTTAGAAGAAATACGGTACCCGAACAACACCCTTAGCATTCTAAGGCAAGTACTTGTATCAAATGAAAAGTTATCGATTGATGTTCTACACTGCAATCAAAATCTTGTTACCTTTATGTCAACGTTTCTGGGTATAGCGAAGGAGGATTGATTGATGTTTTACGCCACACTTATATGGCGATGCTGCCAGGTTTCGTGAGGGACGAAACCAGGCTCATTGCATGGAGGAAACCGTGAATACCTGGCAACCCGTCAACATATGGCGACCGAGAGCGGAGAGTAGAATGAACATAAAATACGATATTTTCTACAAACCATTGTTGGGTAGGACTTCCTCCCAGTTGTAATTTGTGATATCTACAGGTTGGTTCACCCAGTTGTTCTTGTTGACTTCCTCAATTGTGGCACGACATCGAGGGTCAGGTCGGAGTAAACGTGATAACAACAACATCAAAGCTGAAAGTAAAATCATTTTGAATATTGAAATACGCTTTGCTGAATTCGTATTCAAAGGTTATTTGCTTATTTTGAGGGAAATAGAGACAAACAGGCTCAACACATGGAAGTAAACATTGAACGTCTGTAAGCACCAAACCCCAGTAAAAGCATTTATAATTTGCTATTAGAATCAAAGCTGATTCAAAGAAAACTTTTCATATTGAGCTTTCAAAACTGTATCAACAAAGCCAGAGAAACCAAAGTCAACTATTATACATCCCTTTATGGCTGGTTGTTTTTTTTTTGTTTTTTTTACTAAATTGGATCGAAAATGGGTGTCCCCAATTCACGGCCTCGTGGTCGAATTGTTTCCATGTTTTACACTTTCGGTAATTTAGAGAAATAAGCCAGAGAACCTGATTGTCTAAGAGCAGGATTGAAACAACAAAACATTTAAGACAGACCCCTCTTTTACCCACAATGCCCTCACTCTTTCCTTCTAACTTCATTATGCAAAGAGTGTAAAGGAATACTTTACCTTCAGTCCCAATCTATTTCATTTTAAATTCAGTTTATTCTAAACATGCTTCAATACATCAAAAAACATAATGATTCTCAGATTCAAAGCCATTTTATCAGTGTGATTGATGATTTTTCCTGAAGTAATCAGGAACATGTTATGGTGTCACCATAGACTGATCCAGAGACATTTTGATACCTGTATACAGGTATGGGCGCCCAAACTCACAAGCAAAAAATCCACCCTAATTCTTAAAATCAACAGATTTTATTGTCAAAATAGCATTTAATGTTGAATTTTGGGCCAGAGATGTTATTTTTGTCTTATTGTTAGAACATTTTAAACCGAAATGGTATGCCCAAATTTTCCCTGGATCAGTCCTTGGTCACAGTGGCTTAATTACGAGAAATACTCACAGTTAGAGACGGAGAACGGAGGTTTTAGCGTACACTGTATAGTTTCCTCCACATCGTAGAATGGATTTTCACGGAAGACAAGGGTATAGAGAGTGACGCCCATAGACCACATTTCCAACTCCGGCCCACGATAACTACAAACAATAAGATATGTATGATTGATTGATTGATGTTTTACACCTGGCTGGATGGCTTGTGTTGATTGATTGATTGTTTGGTGTTTTACGCCGCGCTCAAGATTATTTCACTTATATGGCGGCATTGCCAGTTTTATTGTGGGAGGAAACCGAGCTCTATGCCCGGAGGAAAACGACATTCCGGTGGGAACTGGCAACCATCCCAAATAGGTCGTTTGAGTGAAAACCCAGTCAGAAAATCTTCCAATTTTCACCTTGCTGGATGGCCTATGTCGAAGTGAGCGACTGCTGGACCCCCAGAGGGCCCAATAGAGCACCCAATTGCATGCTTAAGATATGACCTTGAATCAGGGGCTCGTTTCACAAAACAGACGCATTGCAGACGCTGCCTAGTTGTCAATGAATACCATAGTGAAGAGATATGACGTCATGGCAACTCAGATTGATCGCACTTTGCGATGGCTTCGTGAAACGACCCCCAGGAATTATGATAGAAGAAACAGTTAAAAGCAGATAAAAAAACACTGCCATTTTACCCCCTAAAGAGAAGGAAAATTAACATCCATACCTTTTACCTAGTAGGACCTCCGGACTACAATATTCTAAAGTTCCGCAGAACGTCTTGAAGGTGTGCCCAGGTGTCAGTAAAGCCGCTGCTCCAAAATCTATCAATTTGACGTGAAATTCTTCATCCAAAATGACATTCTCATCTTTAATGTCCCGATGAAGAATGCCTGAACTGTGCAAAAAAAACACAGCAGAAACAATCTGAAAACAAAATATATATACGGTAATTTACTCTATTTTACAAAGAGGCAAATACAGGTATGGAAAGTTACAGTTTAAAACTTGCTTCGCAGAGCTGTGAGGCTTTTTAAAGGGGCATGAGCTGCCGGAATGTTGATATTTTGACGTAAAAACAGAATGTTGAAATTATCGGCTATTTTTCACAAGACGTATAATTCAGAAGCCTTTTAGTGCTTCTAGTCTCGAGAATGTACGATAAAGTATTGTTTTGAACTTACTTTGTCTTAGAATGAATGGTCGTCCCGGTTATTTAAATTTTGTTACTTTTCGAACACTAGTCCGGTTCGTATAGTCCACACACTGTATGGATTTTCCTCATTCCAACGTCAATCATTTAGTTTTTCGATGGCCTTTAAAGCCTCTTACTGTCGTGTCGATCAGAGATTATGAAAGAAGTATGAATTTTGGCAGCTCATGCCACTTTAAATATAAATCTGTTCAAGGTTATTTCGCTTATATGGCAGCATTGCCAGGTTTAGTGAGGAAGGAAACCGGGCAGTTTTGCCGCGGAGAAACAGAGTACCTGGTAACTCTTACACAAAGGTTGATAGAAACAGAGTACCTGGCAACTCTTACACAAAGGTTGATAGAAACAGAGTACCTGGCAACTCTTACACAAAGGTTGATAGAAACAGAGTACCTGGCAACTCTTACACAAAGGTTGATAGAAACAGAGTACCTGGCAACTCTTACACAAAGGTTGATAGAAACAGAGTACCTGGCAACTCTTACACAAAGGTTGATAGAAACAGAGTACCTGGCAACTCTTACACAAAGGTTGATAGAAACAGAGTACCTGGCAACTCTTACACAAAGGTTGATAGAAACAGAGTACCTGGCAACTCTTACACAAAGGTTGTTGATTTTGATAAACTCTAACTTGAGGAAATCAATGTGTATTCATTTACGTAAAGTATAGATACAGTCAACCCCCAGTCTTGTACAACATTCGTCTCAGCTGGCACACACTGAAATCTTCTCTTCTGGGCCCAGTTTCACAAAGCGATCTTATCTATCATGGCAACCAATGCTAAAGGTATAAGTTGCCATTGGTAATTAAGATCACCTTAAGCTAAGATCGCTTTGTGAAACTGGGCCCAGGTACATTTTTCTTACCTGTCTGAAAAGGTAGCTTATCTTATCTTACATTTTTCTTACCTGTCTGAAAAGGTAGCTTATCTTATCTTACATTTTTCTTACCTGTCTGAAAAGGTAGCTTATCTTATCTTACATTTTTCTTACCTGTCTGAAAAGGTAGCTTATCTTATCTTACATTTTTCTTACCTGTCTGAAAAGGTAGCTTATCTTATCTTACATTTTTCTTACCTGTCTGAAAAGGTAGCTTATCTTATCTTACATTTTTCTTACCTGTCTGAAAAGGTAGCTTATCTTATCTTACATTTTTCTTACCTGTCTGAAAAGGTAGCTTATCTTATCTTACATTTTTCTTACCTGTCTGAAAAGGTAGCTTATCTTATCTTACATTTTTCTTACCTGTCTGAAAAGGTAGCTTATCTTATCTTACATGTTTCTTACCTGTCTGAAAAGGTAGCTTATCTTATCTTACATTTTCTTACCTGTCTGAAAAGGTAGCTTATCTTATCTTACATTTTTCTTACCTGTCTGAAAAGGTAGCTTATCTTATCTTACATTTTTCTTACCTGTCTGAAAAGGTAGCTTATCTTATCTTACATTTTTCTTACCTGTCTGAAAAGGTAGCTTATCTTATCTTACATTTTTCTTACCTGTCTGAAAAGGTAGCTTATCTTATCTTACATTTTTCTTACCTGTCTGAAAAGGTAGCTTATCTTATCTTACATTTTTCTTAACTGTCTGAAAAGGTAGCTTATCTTATCTTACATTTTTCTTACCTGTCTGAAAAGGTAGCTTGCCAATGCCTCATCCAGATTGGGATTTCTGTCAATGAATTCAAACAGATCCATGCCACTGCCATGTTTCTCCATTACCATTTGGAAAAAGTCATCATTCTCATAAATGTCGATCACCTGAAACAGAATGTATTTAAATGTCACACTCAGAAAGGTTGTGGTGTAGAAGGCAGAGTTGTTCAAAAGTGTAGCAGGCTTGAGCCAGGTCTTCACATAACAAAGAAACTCAATTATGACATAACACATTACAATGTTATACTGATTTTAGACCTAATACATTTTTGAGAGAACTGGTTGCTAGGCAGCAGCTTACCTTTACGATGTTGTCACGGTGAAGTTGAGAGAACTGGTTGCTAGGCAGCAGCTTACCTTTACGATGTTGTCATGGTGAAGTTGAGAGAGCTGGTTGCTAGGCAGCAGCTTACCTTTACGATGTTGTAATGGTGAAGTTGAGAGAACTGGTTGCTAGGCAGCAGCTTACCTTTACGATGTTGTAATGGTGAAGTTGAGACAACTGGTTGCTAGGCAGCAGCTTACCTTTACGATGTTGTCATGGTGAAGTTGAGAGAACTGGTTGCTAGGCAGCAGCTTACCTTTACATTGTTGTCATGGTGAAGTTGAGAGAACTGGTTGCTAGGCAGCAGCTTACCTTTACGATGTTGTAATGGTGAAGTTGAGAGAACTGGTTGCTAGGCAGCAGCTTACCTTTACGATGTTGTCATGGTGAAGTTGAGAGAACTGGTTGCTAGGCAGCAGCTTACCTTTACGATGTTGTCATGGTGAAGTTGAGAGAACTGGTTGCTAGGCAGCAGCTTACCTTTACGATGTTGTCATGGTGAAGTTGAGAGAGCAGACTGATCTCTAAGGGTAATCTTTCAAAATCTTCATCCGCAATCCATCCATCCAATAACACTTTAGATTTACGAATAAACTTGACAACCACCTAGAAGGAAAACAATATGTGTGAATGCTTCTGATAAACAGATTTTTGGAGCTGACCTCAAATTTTGCATGACTTAAAATTCAATAATGCAGTTTAAATGGTATTTTTACTCATTTTTGGAGTTGAGATTTTTTTTAGCCAGGCATCAAACCGAAATAGATGAATGCGATTAAATTTCTGTCAAAATTTTACTTGGTTTCCAGGATTCAATTTCTTACTGGACGAAATAACGTGCCATCTTACCTCTGGTTCATGAAGGCCGTTTTTCTTTCTAGCCAGTCTAACGAAACCAAACGCCCCTTTGCCAATACATCGTAGAGTGTCGTAATTCTCATTAAATAGGCCACGCCCCTCCGTCAGACAAACTACATCATCCTCTTCCTCCACTTCATCAATGCACTCATCTGATTGGTTGATGGTTTCAACTTTGACCTCCTCAGGGTCACCACATTTAGAGGCAGATTGAGCCTTCTCAACCAATGCCTATAATTAACACACAAAAAGAACAAAACGATTAGAATAAAACGATTTTTTCAAATATAAACAAAAAATGGTCATGAGAATTCAAATTTAAAGAGGCAAGAAGAAAATAAATGTTCGTAATTTTATCAAAGTGCTATCTGTGGATACCAATCTTGGAGATGTACAGTAGTTCTTAGAAACCCTAAAATGTAGCCATTTCTTTAAATAAGCTACTATATTCCGTTTCTAAGGGTTACCAAGTACTGGCCTTTTTAGTATCTTTTATTCAAGGTTCCTAAAAACTCAACTTCTCTTAACAATAGGAAAAAAAAAAGTAAGCTGTCGCCATCAAAGCCCAAGAATCTCCAGATGTATTTCTTTTCCAGACTGAGCGAAATGAGCGAAAAACTTCAAGATATAGTGTTTACAAGGATGGTAAAGTAAGGGGCATAACTGTTAAAAACACACACCCAATCACGCCAATTTTCAATAGGCTTTCTGTGCTTGCCAGATTGAACTAAGTCAATTATGTGAAGTTTCAAAGTTGTGAGTGAAAAACTTTTTGAGATAATGTGTTTACAAGGTACAATGGGCAGACAGAGCACGGAGGCAAAATTGTCGAGCGGTAAAAAAAGAGTGTATATTTTTGGCATCTTAAGTAGGGTCATTAAAAAAAACCTTCGAACAACTTACGTCACCAAGACTAAAACTGGCTGTTTCCATTGTGCTGTTTAAACTGGAGGCCAGAGTGAGGTTAGCGAAGGATCGTCCGCCTTCTCCTGGTCCACGAGGGTCACGTGACAGCCACATGGCATACACAACGCTCCCGTCTTCCATTTCAACTCTCTTGAGTTGAAAAGTCACTCCTATAACAGACACACACAATTACAGAACTTATTGTATTTCAGTGAATGAGTGATTTGGGCGTTACGTCCTACTTAACAGTATTTCAGTCATATGAAGACGTTGTCTCCTTGTGGCAGGGCAGATTTCCACTGCTCTTTTATTTGGTGCTGCCTCACCGAGACTACTTGCCGAACACACCCACAAAGCCCCCTCACCCTTACTGACACCGGGCCAACCAGTCGCTGCTCTAACTCCTATTGCTGAGCAGCAGCAGCTCCCACTGTTCAAGTCTTTGGTCTGACTCGACGCTCTACCAACTGAGCTATCGGGGCTGGTCTATTGTATTCAAAGAATGATAGTTGTGTAGGTATGGCAGATCTAAAACTCAAGTTAACCAATTAAAAATCAACACATTTGAACACCCAATTCTGGCTTGTCATCTTACCTAAGTGCGAACCATCTCTGTGACGACCTTGGCAGCAAAATTCACCCTGCGGAATTTTCTCAAAGTCTGAAAAATACTCTGACGAAATCCGTTTCTTTTGGTGTGGTGAGGAATAATGACTGTTCCCTTTTGTTGAAAGGTTACCAGATTGTATAGGGGAGTGAGATGATTTTGCTGATAAACAATTGCCGTCTTTTATTGGAAGTTTCTTCGGCTTTCCCGCGGGGAGAGTCTCGGCATTATGGTTTAACGACAAGTGTAAGACATTCGAAAATTTCTCCTCTAAGGGAAACGAGGGTCTCTTTGGTATCCTGTGTATTAAGGACGTGGAAGCCTTTTTACAATTTTCACGTCTCGAAACGGGACTATTTTCTTTGTCTTGCACAGCTATCCTTGGGCGCCTTTCACTTGACCGTGAGCCATCTTTCACATCCTGACCCAGCAAACTCATTGAAAATCTTCCACTGTCGCGATCGCCACCGCTACCAACAACATTTTCATCAATATTGGACACTTTTGACGGAGAATCAGTATTCGGAGATTCAATGCTCCGCCTATTTGGTGTTGAAATAGACATATTTTGTAATCGGCCACCATGACTACGACGTTGTCTCTTATATGCTTTGGTACCTGCCGCGGGTGATCGTTCATTATCTTTCTCTAATGACAAATTAAGATCTTTTTCCTTGCATGAAACACTTGTATTACAGATGTTCTGATCAAAAGTTCGTAAACATTCCGTGGAGTTTACGGCCTTCCCAGAATCTCCTTCCTTAGAATGGGACTTCTTTCTGATTGGCTGAGAGCTTTTCCCAGCATACTCTGAATCTGTATCTGATGAAGATAAAACCAAATCCACCGTCGGGACTTGAGCCTTCAAGAGTTCTACAGTATTCCACGTGAGACTATCTGCAAGGTGCATTGTGGGATTGATAGGGTCGGGTTTACCGTCAGAAGCATTTTTTTCACAATTCTTCTGACTCTGATTTTCGTTTGCACGATGAGATCCATGATTTTTTCTGCGAAGGATTTTTTCTTCAGACCTATTGACATCATAATCATCCTCAGCGTTCTTGTGTACAATTTTTCCGTTCAAAGCCTTTGTCTTGGAATTCTGAGATCTGATTGGTGATAAGTCGCTAAATGACTTATTGTCATGGTTACGACCTCGTACAGTGGGCGGAGTATTAGAACTGGCGTCTGATAGAGACCCATCTTCGCTGTGAATGGACAGATTGTGCTTCTTGGGATCCAGGACCATTTTGGGAACTGTGACCTTGACATCTGAGTGACCTTCCGTCTGACCTTGATCAGCCATGATTTCTGATGCTTTCCTCAAAAGACGGTCAGTGTCATTCCTATAAAAAAATTAACAAAAGAGTAAAATAATTTACAAATTTTAACAAGAGTTTGAGAAACACATAATACGTCCGCAAGGGTAAGTTCATCGTAGCACACTATCTTCATATTCAATATTTGGGCCTCGGTGGCTCAGTTGTTTACAGTGATAGTCTCTCAGACACAGGCGGCCGTCCATCGATGCGGTGCGGGTTCGAATCAGTATGTGGGAGTTTCCAGATACTCTGCAAAGGTCGGGGATTTCTTCCGGGCGATAAGCCTCTTTTCCTCCCCCACCAAACCTGGCAATGTCGCCATATAAGTGAAATAATTATGAGTGTGGTTTAAAACAGGTCATATTCAATATTAAAGACGTGCTTTAATGAGAATTTGGGCTGGAAGAAATTGAAACCAGACTGGTTGATTGTTTGGTGTTTATTATTTCACTTATATGGCGGCGTTGCCAGTTTTATTGTGTGAGGAGGAAACCCACGACCTTCCCTTGGTAGCTGGCAACCATCCCACATAAGTCGTTCTGAACCTGACTCTGACTGGACCTTGGTGACTTATCACTAAGTTGTAAAATGTATATCAACCTGAACCCCAAGTTTTCAGATATAGGTAGTTTATAGGTAAGCGCTGTGTCACATACATGTAGCTATAAACTACCTATATCTGAAAACTGTAACTAATCTGGTCAAATTTGAATTTTGCCATATTAAAAAGTTTTGAAATTTGAATTTTGCCATATTAAAAAGTTTTGAAATTTGAATTTTGCCATATAAAAAAGTTTTGAAATTTGAATTTTGCCATATTAAAAAGTTTTAAAATTTGAATTTTGCCATATTAAAAAGTTTTAAAATTTGAATTTTGCCATATTAAAAAGTTTTGAAATTTGAATTTTGCCATATTAAAAAGTTTTGAAATTTAAATTTTGCCATATTAAAAAGTTTTGAAATTTGAATTTTGCCATATTATAAAGTTTTAAAATTTGAATTTTGCCATATTAAAAAGTTTTAAAATTTGAATTTTGCCATATTAAAAAGTTTTGAAATTTGAATTTTGCCATATTAAAAAGTTTTGAAATTTGAATTTTGCCATATTAAAAAGTTTTGAAATTTGAATTTTGCCATATTATAAAGTTTTGAAATTTGAATTTTGCCATATTATAAAGTTTTGAAAGTAATTATTTTTGCGTGCTCCTATTTAAGTCAACTTTCGGCAAGTTTTCCAGTTTAAATACCTACCCTGGTTTGTTGATTTGCCCTGGTGACCTTGAGGGGGTAGAAGTCACTCCTGGTCCAGTGAACAACGGGCTCCGACCTAAAACAGACTGTTGTATTGAGGTGCGAGGCAGACTGGTTCCAATACCCAGGTGACTTGGAAGTTTCTCCTGCTCTGTCAGTTTGCCGGAATCTGAAAAAAAGAAACAATATTATGCCAATCATATGTTTATTAAAGGTCTTATGAGTGAGTGAGTGATTTGGGTTCTACGCCCTGCTTAACAGTATTTCAGTCAAATGAAGACGTCTCCTTGTGGCAGGGCAGATTTCCACTGCTCTTTTATTTGGTGCTGCCTCACCGAGACGACTTGCCGAAGACACCCAGCAAGCCCCCTCACTGACAATTATACTGATACTGGGCCAACCAGTCCTATTGCTGAGCGCCAAAATGAAAATATAATTTTGATAGTAAAACATGCAAATTGAATGCTTTCTTTGCCGTTTTACCGTGGTTACAAAAATTAATAAGCTCGGAAAAACTCAACAAAAATGACGCCATACACGTCCTCTGTCAGAGCTATACTCAGCGGAGGCCGTGTATGACTTGGTTATACTTGGCGGATTTTACTGAATGTTGCAGAAAATATGTATATTGCACCCACGCCTATTACATGAATGATTGGAGAGCTTACACTGAACTGATTTTATTTCATCTTTCCTTTTTAAAAGGTATATATTTAGCCAATTAACGTTTAGAAACAAGATATAAGACCTGTCCCTAAATCCTTTAAACAAAATTTAGAAAGATAATGTTTCCCACTGAAAATGGAATGTGAATTCTTATGAATGCTAACTTTTTTTTTTGCTTCTTGCATAAATGTTTTGAAAGGCTCAAAAGGCGAGCGCTGAAAAA
The DNA here is from genome assembly GCA_963971465.1 of Lepidochitona cinerea. Lineage (NCBI taxonomy): Eukaryota > Metazoa > Mollusca > Polyplacophora > Chitonida > Tonicellidae > Lepidochitona > Lepidochitona cinerea. Next base: position 1,307,015 of record OZ020565.1, read on the forward strand.
TGAGGGAGAACAGTTCGAAACCGTTTTCAACTATTGTGGTGCTCTCAATTTTGTTATTTGGAATGCAAGCTGTACGTCGAGAAGACACCCAGATTTTATTTTTTGCCATTAAAGTGGCATGAGCTGCCAAAATGTTGATATTTTGACGTTGAAACAGAATGTGGAAATTATCGGCTATTTTTCTCAAGACGCATAATTCAGAAGCTTTTTAGTGCTTCTAGTCTCGAAAATGTACCACAAAGTATTGTTTTGGTCTAACTTTGGCTCAGAATGAATGAATGGTCGTCCCGGTTATTTAAATTTTGTTTACTTTTCGAACACTATTCCGGCTCGTATAGACTACATACTGTATGAATTTTCCTCATTCCAACTCCAATCATTTAGTTTTTTGATGGCCTTCAAAGCCTCTTACTGTCGTGACGATCAGAAATTATGAAAAAGTGTGAATTTTGGCAGCTCATGCCACTTTAAGCAATTTGAGATTTAAAAAAAAAAAAAAAAAAATTTTCTTGGACATACCTTCTTCATTGAAACTCTCTTCAATCTCCAAATCATTCTCCTCGCAACTGGGAGATTCCAAGACAGAGTTGTCTCCCTCTTTGACAACTTCATAGAAATCTGGGATCAACTTGGAGATGTGCTGTCAATAGTATAAGAATCAACCAATCAAAAAGGTACATGTTAATTTCAAATCCAGAGATTCAGAAGGAATTATATCAGATAAAAATTCAGCATATGTTGGCTGACGTCTAATAAATTGTTGCTATATAATAACAAAGGTGTTAATATAGGCAATCAGGGACTGATCCAGGGAAAATTTGGGCATACCATTGCCGTTCAAAATGTTCCAATAATAAGACAAAAATAACATGTCTGGCCTAAAATTCAACATTAAATGCTATTTTGACATTAAAATCTGTTGGTTTTAAGAATTTGGGCGGATTTTTTGCTTGTGAGTTTGGGCGCCCATACATATACAGGTATCAAAATGTCTCTGGATCAGTCTATGGCAATATGCCTGTTCACCGACCCATTTCTATTCTATTTGGAAATAAATATTGTTTAAACCAAAATGCTGTGAAGATACATGTAGAGTATGATTCCTCTATATCTGTAACAAAGGCAACATTTCGTCCATTGTAAACTGTTACGGGGAAAAGCAGCGCAACAGGTGGCTTGCGAAAGGGAGATAATTCATTGCGGGGCATTGATTGTAATGCATATCACAGTTTATTTTTGTTCGTCCGGGAACTATGTGTTTGCTGTCTTGACCTTAGTCAAATGCAGTTACAATGTATAATCTATGTAATTAAATGCCACCAACCTCCTGAGCGTAAAATGAAAAACTTTCTAATGGCCTAAAAAAATGTGAAATTTCTCGACCGGAGCAAAAGATTGTTTATAAAGCTAGTGTGCAGATCTAAGGGACATCTTCGCAAGCCAAGTTAAAATCTTCATGTCCCCATTCCGTGTTTTACCTTGGCGGACGACTCCACTTCAACCCGTAAATCGAACAGCGCCCACTGGTGGGAATGTAAGAGTTGTCTTTCCTAGACTTACAGAGTCTTAGCCAATCAGTACTCGTTAAACAAAAGTTCAAGGTGTACACAGCCGCCATTACGTTATTTTCAGTGTAAGTGCCTGAGGATTTGATTAGCTGCGAGAAGTTTTACTCGCATCCAATTAAAACGAGCTGTTCAATTTACGGGTTGAAGTGGAGTCGTCCGCCAAGGTAAAACACGGAATGGGTTACATGAAGATTTTAACTTGGCTAGAGAAGATGATCTAAGGGACTACGTATCAAACGCCTCTATACAATCGGGAAAGAAAACGTTGCAGTTTAAACCCCTCAGTAGCAGGACAGTTAATTGCTTACACACATATTAACAAGAAATATTGGTTGAATGAACAAAAAAAAATATTTCAAAGGGAAATAACTCTTATGTCTCTATTGGCAATACCAAAGGAGCATAAGAGAAAAGTTTTCGTTGATGCTATTTATAGTTCCATTTAACGCATAAAAAAAAATGCTAACATGAAAGGGAAATAACTCTTACCTTGCCTATGAGTTCCTGTTGCCGATATCCAAAGAGCATAAGAGCGAAGTTTTCGTTGATGCTGTGTATAGTTCCGTCTGGTAGGAAGGTTATCATGCCATGGATGTTGGCGAACACCCAGATTACTCCTACAAACACCTCTCTCTCAATGGGCGACTTCTTACCAACTGAAACAAGAATCATGGTTGGTTTATTGATTGATGATTTATCTGCAACGCTGCTTATTTCAAGAATATAACATCATTAGAATATGTTGGGTATGTATCGATGTGTCATGTGCAGCAGCTGAGGTCGTCTGGGGGGGGGGTCAACGGCCAACAGTGTCCAACAGCCAAAAGATGCACAGACCCAGTCAGTAAGGTTTATGTATTTGGTATACTTAACGCAGGGTTTTCCCTGGTTCCCACAATGTTGGGGTCCAATAGACCCTCAGCAGATAAAAAGTAGGGTCCCATATAGGGACATTAGGTGGGGTCCAATTAGTGTTTAAATACACATTATTGTATAATATTTTGGCTATTTATTTGGATCCCATGGGACCTTTCTTATTGGAATTTTGGGGTCCAAGTGAGAAAATGAGGGTCAGAGATGCAGGTTCTTGAAAGTCAGATTTGAAAAGTGAGCTGGAAGAGCCAGTCGGATTTGGAACCACAACCATGCTGAAAGGCTTGTGTCTGCCGCTCGACTCACTGAGCCAAGGAGGTCACCAATTGAATGATTGAGGTTTTACACTACACTCAGGATAATTTCAATACAGCGACATTATTGGGAGTTTAGTGGGGTAAAAAAGTGGAGGAAACCCCCCGACCTGGCAACTCTCACATAATGTGAGAGCCAGAAGATACCCAGAAGGAACAGCACAATGATTCTGTGTTACCAGTTAAGACTAATTATATGCAAAGGCAACCAAAAAGTTTTGACGTCATGGGAATAAAGATTATTTCACTTATATGGCACCTTTGCAGGGTTTATTGGGGTAGGGCCCTTTGCTTTGAGGAAACAGGGTTCTTTGCCCCGGCCTTCCACTCAGAAATTGTTAAATTTTTATTTGGTCTGAGTCGGATGTGAACCCGTGCCACATCACAGGGCCATTTCTAGAAAAAAAATCAAGCTTCCGATCCCAAACTCATGTAAAGAGTGGAATTTCTTGTCAATGCAAACACTGATGTAAATTAAATTTTAGCATTGAAAACCAAGTGTACGATAACTGATCGGATACCCGTACCAGCTTCGCTTAAATAATGTTATTTTTTTTTACAAATATTGGTCAACTTACTACAAAAAGTAATTCCAAAATCTAACCTTTTCAAAGAAACAAACATTTAAATAACATCGGACCTTCAGTCTTCAGTTTAGTCGACGATGAGTCTTCGCGCGAAAGCAGATCACGTGCTACAAACACTTACTAGCCTACACTGAGCAGTCCGAAAACTACGCTTATTTATGTAAATTAATTTTATTTCTTTTGCTTGTTTATTATATGTTTGAGATTGCTGCTATCCACATAGTCTGTGCAACTGGTAAAATCATTGTCTATAGTCTTTTTCGAAAGCACAATCTCTCCCGCGTTTCCGGAGCCTCTGGTACTAAAACTTTGCAGCACTCTACAGTCGTACAGATAATCAGTGAATAAGGCCCCAGCGGGAAACTAGCAAATCAATTGGTCCTTATACTTAATTGGCCCAGCCCACCAACAGTCAATCAACCCAACAGCTATGATTGACATCTTTATAAACGTTGTATAGCGTATGAATATTTTAGAGTGGACTAATACATAACATGCCATTCATTGTCACGTGATATAACTTGGTTGAGATCAAGGAGTATAGATGGACAGACGTTCTTTCCTGCCATTTTCTTTAAAAACTGTGACACAGACACTGTTGGTAGTCTTTGATTTTTGAGGCCACTTAGGTGATAAATGCGTCTGCCTATTCATATTTTTAAAAATATACACGATACAAGAGGGGCATTCAAATGACACAGATCGAAACGCAGAATGAGAACGTTCAAGAATCGGGTGGAGTCGTGGTCAAGTCAGACAGTGTATCCACGCTGACGGCGTTTGTAGACCAATCGGAAACTTCACTCAAGTCAGGTGACCGCTTGGCAAACTAACAAATTTCTTTTCGTTCGTCCCGCTGACTACATTTCATAGCGTGCCGGCCGTAGCTGTGTGTGTACCGTTTAAGGGCGCGATGCAACTCAAACGGACTGAATACGGAGTCTCTAGTCGCCTTGTGTTACAAGGCCATGCACAAAACGTTCTTAAGGGCCTATTTTTTTTTCCTTTTTCATAAAATAAAGCCCCCATTTATTTTTTCTTCATTTAGTTTGGGAGCCCGACCGTTTGGGCGCCCTATCGTTTTCCGGAAGCAAAACGGTCCTAGATACAGCCCTGCATCAATGGGAGGCCTGTGTCAGAGTGAAGGGCTATCACTCTAACCGACCGAGTCCCCTTGTTTTAAGAAAAAATAGATAGTGGGAGGGAGAGAAGACGGGGGTTAAAACGCAGAGCGTTAGGGTCACCCAAGATCTTTTTTATTGGACCAAATTATTTTTTTATTCAAACATACCTTCACCGTTCATAGATCTGCTTCGTAAAGGCGATCGTCCCACGTCATGCTTATCTCCCTTTGATTCTGACAGATCGCTTGTGTCTTTCATAGCTTTGAGAGCGATGCTCAACGGGAAAGTTGCCCCGTCCCTCGTCCTCCCTGTAGCTCTCTGTTTTATTATTTCCTGACGAGAAAAAGTAAATATTTTGACTAAAGATATACATGCATTTCTCTTTCTAATGTCAAAGGTGGCCTCGATGGCTTAGTTGGTTTAAGGGCTAGTCCCTCAGCCCGACACCGGCCCTTCCAACGATGCGGCGCGAGAAGATCAAATCCTACCAGACCAAATAACAATTGAAAAATTTCCGAGTCGATTACAGTATGTGGAAGAGATGCCAAGAACTCGTCGAAGGCTGGGGTTTCATCCAGGCAAAGAGCTTGGTTTGTTACCCAATTAAACCTGGCAACGCAGCCTTATAAGTGAAATAATATAGAGTGCGGTGTAAACATCAATCAATCAATATTGCCCTGGGTTCATTCAGAAATGTGTTCACATGTGTCTACAGTCCCAACAACTTATCGGTACAAAATGTTATATTTGATAACCACAATCTATTCTTTTGCCAACTAACAATTTAAGCCTCTCTCCAAGTGGAAAGCAATGCGCAAAATTGTGAACTTTTGAAAATTTTTAATTTCATTTTTTCTTTTTAAATTCCACTTACCTTGGTCATTTCTTTGCCAGCTGAAGGACAAATAAAGGAGGGTATAATCTGATTGATCTTCATTCCTTCTAAATCACCATGGTGATGGTAACCATGGAGATAGGCTAACTGATTGTCACATGATAAAATGGTACCCTTTAAAAATATAACATACAAATACATGAACAGTTTGGGAATACATAAATAGAGTTTACTGCTAAAAAGAAGGTTTTGGTCAAAGATATTTCTGAAAACAGCCACAAGTGCCAGAGGCTAACAGAAAAATGAACAGAACAGAAGAAAAAATGCAAATACGCATATTAAAAGTGCTTTATTTTTATTTATTTTAATCATTTTAGGCCCCTGAATGGGAGAAATGATAACAGATGACAAACTACAATAAATACACAAATTTAAAGTGTTTCATTTTTGTTTATTTTAATAACTGTATGGCCCTGAACGTGAAAAATGATAATAAAATATACCTTAATGTTCTAAATAATAATAATACAGTAGAACTTGCTAAGACCGACACCTCGGGGGACCAAGAGAAATTGTCGGTATAGACACTATGTCGGTATACTAAAAATTAAAAGCTGATATTCACACAAGAAATGCTTAGGCAATTTTCGTCCGACAGTGACACTCCATCCGTTTTTGAAGAGCTGGACTATTTATAGAGACTGTCAAACTTGTCGTTTTCGAGCAAAAGAATCGGCTTCGCGTTGGGTGTAATGTTAGTGGACAGTTGTTTCTTGGCTTTACCGTCGTTTGTTTTATAATTTTTGCGTGCGCGGATTAAGTCCCCTCCCAAAGCTTTTCTGCTTGGCGGTGATAAACGGTCAGAATGTTTTTACAAGCCCGTCAGACGCATGTCGTGTCGGATTATAAACGATGGATTAACATTGAAAACATAGGGTTTGGACTTAAAACCCAAGTCGATGTTCAGAATAGACAAGTGTCGGTGTTTGTCTATCTATTTAACCTGTAGATATTTCCGGACCGCCTGAACTGGTCGAAGTTGACAAGATGTCGATGTTTAGATGTGTCGGTCTCAGCAAGTTCTACTGTAATAATATTTTATATCAGACACACAGGTCCATAAAACAAGGTTAACAACAATGAATTACTGGTATATTAAATGTTTACACTACGTTGTCAAAAACAGCTGTCCATAACATACAGTAGATAAACTGTAACTGTCTACCTGATTGAGCTTACAAACATCAAGGAAAGGTCAATTTTTGTACAGCAATATACCTGATCATCAAATTCCACAGTTGCCACGGAGCGTTCCACGGGTTCCATGACAACCAAACATCTAGGCCCCTCCCCATCCAGTTCTAATCTCTTCACCCATAGCGATACAGGCAGCACCAATCCAGTGGAATCCATCAGGTCAACCTAGCAACAAAATACGGACACATTTAGCTATAACAAGGCTAAAAAATTGATCGATTGATTGGTGTTTTACACCGCACTTAAGATTATTTCACTAACATGGCGGCGTTGCCAGATTAAGTGGGAAGGAAACCGGGCTCATGGCCAGGAGGAAACCCTGACCTTTGACTAGTGCTTGTCAACTCTTCCACATAGGGGGATTAAGTGACAAAAATGCACCTAAAATATCTTGATGTGAAGACAAGATTGGTTTGTGGGTCAAGTGACAACGTGTTAATGACATGGACACTAATCAGTAGGTGTATTCCCAATAAATAACATGGCAAATTACTGTTCAAATCCCAACATTGACATTTCTTGAGCAAATAACACTGATTGACAGGGGGCGGGAATTTATTTTTAGATGTACCTGCCACCCTTTAAGGTTCAGAGGAAACCCCTGACCCACCTCAGGTACAGGGCAACAATTCCACACTGGGCAACACAGTCGAAGAATACTTACGACTTTCCCAGATATCTCAATTATCTCCCCTGTTGGTTCAAGGTGTGACTCGCTGACAGTCCTCTGGTCTCTGTGCTTTAACTGTATCATTTCATCCAATTTCATTCCAATAAGTTCTGATTGGTCGTATTCAAATAACTCACATGCCATCTCATTGGCCATCAAAATCTACAAGAATCCAATGAAAATCAGGTGAAGTTGAAATGAAAACGCCCCAAAAAAAAACTGTGTTTGACAATACATGTTTAAAGTCTGGGTGCAGCGTGGAACCATGTTTGCACTAAAATGTTCCATTGTATTTGATTAATGGTTGATTAAGCCTAAAAAAACTGCCCATTATATTTCAAATAAGTATAATAACAAAACCCCTTGCTCCTTCAGGTTTTTAATGGATGTTGTTTGGAGTTAGGAAGACAATTGAACACCATTTGTCAAAGTGGTATGATTTGTTCATTTCAACTTGTGCCAGTCTTGACATGACGTCATAAACATTTCCCCTAAGGACATATTGTGGACAGAATTTTCCAGCGATATATCCAAACACAGACTTCAGATTACATTTTTTCTAATAAATCTTCCATTTGTGTGGAATAATTTTCTGAATGACTTCAGGGATACAAGGCTAATAATTTATAGCATTATTTCATTTGGTCTCTATTGAATATTTTGTTATAAAATCTCACTTACAAATTAAGTAAATATTATTATTTCTTTTTTAATAGCAGCAAAATTAGAATATGTTTAACAAAAGTTATAAATAATTGTACAAAATATTTTAGCTCTATTTACAGTTTGTATTTATCTACACCAAAAAAAACAACAACATATTTATACACACACATAAAAACCGATGCACTTGACAATTACTTGCTTTGATGAACCTACCTCAGATGTTTTAGCATCAATAGTACAGATGGCTTTGTTAGGGTTCTGCAGAGACGTTGGAAAGGATACCCCTGACGAGCCTCCTCCAATGTAGTTAAAAAAGGACCAGCTTTCTCCAAGGGAAGAATTCATGCCTTGATCCGGGGAAGGAATAAATGTCCCTTTAGAGTGGCCCGCTGCAAAACTCACCTCATTTAAACCTTCTCCTAAGAAAATATAGAAAACAACAGTTGAAAAAAAGCAAAAATGACAGCCATATTGAATTTTGTAAAAATTACATATGGGTGTTGGAAGCTTCACATTTATACTAGCACACATATGACTGAATAAAATTACTTGATATTTAATTGTTTATTGCAGCACTAAGACAAATTACGGAATCAAATTCCGCTGTTCAGAAGGAAGTTGATTTTATACACTTATAGCTTAAACTGGAGTCACTCCCATAACCCAGGTCTTTAAGTGAAGTTTAATTAGTATTTTTTCCTTTTTAGGGTAGAATCCCATGAACAATTATGATTGTATTTTTTGTGTCTGAAGACATCGGTTTTAAAGGTCCAGTTAATCACCATAGTGATTTGAGGGTCGTGTATTTCAAAGTTTTAAAATAGGTAAGATAGGACTACGGAAAATTGTAGTCAGCGTTAATTCCTTCAAAAAAGGCAAATTTGACATTTGTAATGACATTTCTAGCTTAACCCTTGATTTAATAGTAAGGTGTTAATTATTATTTAAAACAAATCTTACCATTAAAAAGTGTTTTTCTAGTCTTTACAGTCGGAGTGCTTTCATTTTTTAGTTGTAGTCTGGATGCCTTTGGGAATGACTGATTGGCATCAAATGAAATGTCCAAATTTGGGGTAAGACCAAGTTGCTGAGCTCTATCTCGTTTCCCGGTCCGGATACGATCCAAAGGGGATGGATACGACGGTGACCCAAACATTCTGATTCAGTCTTGGTGAATGATTTAATTTCTTGCAAAAATGCTTTTCTTTTAATAATTGGATGACAACCCTCTTAGGCCTCTACATTTCAAAAAGCTACAACAGAAAATTAAAACCTGTGAAAATGTGAAATTGAAATGCCAATTTCCTTATGAAATTCAACGAGTGACATAAAACTGTGAAAGGGAACAAAATTCACATGAATAATAAGTCTTTTAAATTTTAATAACAGCTGAGGAATTTCATTTTGAATTGAATTTTATTGTAACAAAGCAGAGTACAGCCACAACCAACAAAAGAAGTATGAAAGGTGCACTTTTTTTACAAGAGTAACCCCGTTTATCAATTATGGACAAGTGAGTTGTATAGTGAGTAAGTGAACAACATATCATTTCGCTGATATCAATAACCTGTTGTTGTTGTTGCAGTCTGAGTCTGAAACAGTAAATCACTTTTAAATATATATTACAAAACCACAAAATTCGGCTGTGACTGCTAGACTTACTTAAGCAAAAATTTCGTCGCTTAAGGTAATCTTTGTGCAGAAACCAAGGAATATCTCGCCCTAAAACCCAACCAGCTTAGTGAGGAGCCATCGGTAAATATTTTCAATCTCTTTCAAAGTGGCGCTTCAGGACAAGGTGAAGGTCATGTTAGGGGGAAGCTTGTGCTTGTCATAAATATTCAAAACCCAAATAAATCTCGCGGGGACTTGAAACACTTTTTTCGATGATGGTGTTTACCACTGTACATTTGAAAGCAATAAGAGTGTCAATTACGAGGAAAAAAACTGTTTCAACAGACGTAAGGCATATGGGCATTAATCGATAAATGACAGGCCCCTTCATCAGGTCATTGCACATGCGTGGTAAAGTGATTTGGCGGGAATTGTTATTCCAGCGTTATGGAGAAAGAAACGCGGCGTTGGTGAAAATACTTCTGTGAAAATGGTGAGGTCGATGTCAACCCATTAAAAACACTGAAACAATTACTTGCAATGAAATCGATTCGTTGCAATTGCAGAAAACCGTTGTTTTAGGCTGATTTTCATGTGTGGATTTAATGGCGGAAACTAAACACTGAATAATGTCAAAATATTAATTGAAGAGAAGCATGTCATAATTTATAAAGGCACTATTTAGTCGAACCGAAAATTGATTATGAAATTGTATTTCTGAATTTTTAGAGTTGACAACGACATGGTAAAAAAAAGTGTAACACGTCTATAGCCTAGGCTATAGGCCCGTTCTCACTAAGATTTGTCGAACCGACTTGGTTGAGAAATCGTATCGACCAATTAAAAGCATCCATTCTAGTCGCATTCTACATGTCGGTACGACAAATTGCACAGTGAGAACAGGCCTTTTACAGTAGCCTATTCTCGATTTCGGTGTGACGTCACGATAGCGCGTAAAACGAGAAGGTGGTTGAAAACAACTACTCAGCGATGGTTTACACAGCTGGAACAAAATGTCGCCCACTGAGTTGTTTTCAACCACGATCTGTGTGGTTGTTCCGGTTTTGGAGACCACATGACCTGCAGTGCCCGGCTGTCTGAAATTGAGATCCTATTCTATAGGAATATATATTCTCGATTGCGATGCAACATCATCACAAAATTGAGGCTGTTAATCAGAAGGGGTTTGTAAGCAACTGCTCAGTGATGCACTGAGGGCTTCAAAAAATCAAGAATATATAAAACAAAATTATTAAAAGAAAGCTTGAGTCTTCTATCTTTTAACACCATAACATTGGGTCATCCTGTCAGATTGAGGGTGACTCGTGTACATTTAAAGTGAAAGTTGAACAGAGTCCCTCTTCTAAATTACACAAGACCACATTATTAGGGTTTAACCTATCGTCATAGATTTATTTATTCTCGTCATTTTTACCTTTAATGAAAAGGAAGACTCCTCAAATCTTGTGTTCTTATTTTGGATAAAACAGGGGCATCACCGCCATTATTAAGTCTGACTGATTTTCAGCATGAACAAAGGATCGCTTTCACTCTTAACTGCCAGAATTCTTCACCTTATTGTAACCTTTCAACTTCTAAATGCCATTGAAAGATTTGGCTAATTTTTCGTTTGTTGATTTATATTTTGATCTTTGTGATTGGAAATTAATTTAAATTTAGTGTCATTACTTTATGTAATAATTACCTCTTTCCATGGTTTAGGATATCCGTAAGTTTTTCGGGTCACCACCTTCTAAGAAGCCTTCTGCTGCTCCGTCAAAAGTAAAAGAAGCAAACAACAACAACAATGGTGAGAGTAAGAGGAACGGAAAGGCTGATTCGGTGAAATCTAAAACTACAACTAGAACCAGGGAAGTATCGGAGGAGCGGAAAACAAAAAGCAAGTCTAAGGAAGTCGATTCACACAAGAAAGACAAAAAGAAAAAGCCCAAAGAAATAGAAGTTATAGATGTAGAAGACGATGTAGAGCCTGAAATTAAACCTAAAAAGCCCAGAAAATCGTCAACTGATAAAGAATCAAGTGCAAAAAAGAAGAAAGCTCAAGTGAGTTTAAATGGTTTGACATAGTTTTAGAGTTCGATGCATGTTTTTAGCTTTGCTTTTTATTTTGGTTTTTGTATGACCAATGCCAGATAGGTAACTCAGTAAGTGATATTTTCTTCCATTGATGGGTTGGAGGGCTCATTGGGTTAGAGTGATCGCCCCTCACTCCGACACAGGCCTCATATCGATGCGGCGCGGTTTGAAATCCAACTCAGACCAAATAAAAATATTTCTGAGTTGCTAGGTACTCGCCCAAGGTCAGGGATTTCCTCCTGGCAAAGGGCTATGTTTACTTGCCCTTTAAACCTAGCAACGCCACCATATGTGAAATAATCTTGCGTGAAACATCAATCAAACGGTTGGAGTTTCACTCTGTCAACAAAAAATTTTTAATTTGTTTTTTTATATGGTCAGTTCTTATGGAAGGTTTGCGAGGGACTTTCCCAAAATGTTTCCTCTGGGTAAAAAGCAGTTTCCAACCTCACTGAACGTAGCAAGGCTGTATATGCAAGAAATAGTCCTGAATACTTGTAGAATATGTTTGAACTTTTTTACCAGGTATCCCTGGGTGACAGTGACGATGAAGAGCCTGAAATTAAACCTAAAAAGTCTAGAAAATCGTCAACAGATAAAGAATCAAGTGCGAAAAAGAAGAAAGCTCAAGTGAGTTTAAATGGTTTGACAGTTTTAGAGTTGGATGTATGTTTTTAGCTTTGCTTTTTATTTTAATTTTTGTATGACCAAGGCCAGATAAATAACCCAGTCAGTAGAGTTGTACTTTCTTCCATTGATGGGTTGGGTCAACTGAGTCCCAAAAAATATTGCCAAAATGTTGATTGTTTTTTTTTTTCATTTGATCAAACCAGTCCCGATAGCTCAGTTGGTAGAGCGTCCGCTTCAGGGCTGGGAGATCCGGGTTCAAGACTGGGTCGAGTCTGACCAAAGACTTTAACAGTGGGAGCTGCTGCTGCTTCACTTGGCACTCAGCAATAGGAGTTAGAGCAGCGACTGGTTGACCCGGTGTCAGTATAATGTGACTGGGTGAGGGGTCTTGCTGGGTGTCTACGGCAAATCGTCTCGGCGAGGCAGCACCAAATAAAAGAGCAGTGGAAATCTGCCCTGCCACAAGGAGACATCTTCCTAGGACTGAAATACTGTTAAGCAGGACGTAAAACCCAAATCACTCACTCACTTATATGATCAATTCTTATGGAAGGGTTGCGAGGGACTTGCCAAAATAAAAGTTTCCTCTGCGTAAAAAGCACTGTTTCCAACCTCACTAAGGCTCTATATGCTAGAAATTTCATTTCATTTATTAACCAGTCAATAATTACATACGGAAATTTATGTACAATCAACAGAGAATGTGGCGGGAATAAAGCTCTAATGGCTTCTATCCCGTGAACAAAAATTACAAATAGTCCTGAATACTTGTAGAATATGTTTGAACTTTTTTACCAGGTATCCCTGGGTGACAGTGACGATGAAGAATTTGAGGAAGTGGTTAAAAGAACGAAATCTAAGAGATCCGCTAAAAGTCGAAAAGGAATTCTTTACGATTCTGGTATAGTTTGTTATTTCTGATTTAACAACAACAACAGACTTGTTAGTTATGTGGTTGTTGTAGAAAATGATTATTATCAAAGTGGGTCTTTGGTTCCTAATTTGACTTAAAGTGAACAATTTAGCTAAAATACATTAAACATCAATCTAAAAACAATATTTACATATTGACCAAAAAGGTTTGTGATAAATTTTATCATTTTTCTATCACAAGCGTTAAATTTTTTTTAGCTTGGCGATATTATGACTGGTTGCACCTCAATAACCTGCAAGAGCGTCTGGAGGGATTCGACACTGGTTTTTAAGCTGTTTAATTTACAGTAGAATTCCATGATTTGGTCATTTGGTTGTGCTGATAGTGAATTATTAACAGCAACTCGACATCATAAATCTACTTGTACCTGTTCATAAATATGTGTTTAATCACAACTTCTTTTAGAAAAATATGAAAAGTTTTCTACAAATGGGATAATTTCACTGAGACAGGAAAATTTGGAATCTGTTCTGTGGATTGAAATGCTGAGATCCAACCTGTTATTTATTTATGAACACTAAAACACACGGTCAAGGAGAAAATCTTTCTGTCTAAATAACCAAGTTTTTAATTATGTTAAAAAGAAGTATATCATTTAACCTTTATGTTTTTTCTGGATGTAGATTGGTCAATTTAGAACAACAACAACAACATGCTACTGTGACCTATGGTTACCCCTAAATCATATAGCCTGTCACTGCGTCTTCTTATTTACATCATTAACTTCTATACTTTCTTATGTTGATAAATAAACTTAACGTTATGTTGTATGATGTTCAAATTATGAGTTTGTTTGAATTTTTTTCCCCTCAGATTCAGAAGAGGAACCAATTCCTAAAAAGTCGAAACGAAAAAGTTCAGAGAACCAATCCGTGTACATCGTTGATTCTGGTAAGTTGGGAGAATTTCCGTAGCAGACTTTGAATATGGCTTAATTTGGGGCAACCCTCGCAATTCAGATTTTTACCACGGCAAAAAAAAAAAAAAGTTGCCGCGGAAAAGTCACTTTTCCACGGCAAAAGTGATTTCACCACGGCATTTTTATCCAAACAATTCTCACTGCTCTGTTAACTGTATTTAAAGCGGCAAATAACAAAAACTGACATCTAAAAGGTGCATTGACAAAAGAAAAAATGTTCAACAAAGATTTTTTTAATTTCTTCTTTGATTATCATAGAAACCAGCATAGAGAAAATGCTAACTTTGTCTTACGTCTGACTCTGAAAGGCCGTAATTGATAAATGTATATTCCTGGTGATTAGTCACTTCACTCGGCAAAGCATTTCTTTTTCAAATCAATCTCTAAAACCTAACCTAAATGTTATAATAGTATTATAGTAATACTGCATAGTTAAATCCATACAGACACGTGCACAGCTGACCAACAAAGCCTGGTTGAGTCCATCTCTAAAGTTTCTGTGAGGTGAAAGTTTTGAATGTGTTTATTTACAAGTATAATCTATTTATTATTTTGTAAGAACCCCTTCAAATCGTTTTGTTTGAAATAAAAATTAGAACCTCAATTAAATCTTTTTTTTTTTATAAAAATAAAAATTCTATTTCTTGAACAACAATAAACATGTACATGAGGGTAACACCCCTATTAAACTTGGGATTACCCAATGAGACATAACTGACAGACAGTTGTAAACATTCTCGAGCCACCTGCAGAGTTGAACATTGTTTCAATCAAAGAACTTTGTGTGGGAAACAGCACTTCACATAGGCCAATGTATAGAGCTACAGGCTTCATTGTGGCCATATCAAATACAAACGAATGAGTGGTTTCTATATTAAATACACCTTGATTCTGAACAACGGTCGAAGGTAAAACTATTACCGTAAATGCTCGACCCTTTCGGCGATGCCAGGGGGGAATATCGCCGAAAAGCTAGAGAGCATATGATAGAAACTAAAATGGGGAATGTGGGGATAATCCGTTTCGCAGACTAGAAAAAGTATAATGGCCTACCCACAGGTGGTAAATTGGTGTTGTGCTAAACACACAATACTCAACCCACATGCGATATTCATAGCGCCCGAGCTCACACAGTGACAACGGGCTAACCGGCAAGCCAGTCCATTCGTTCGTCAATGTACCGGTTTGTGGCGTGAAATGAGAAAATACGTTCATCTATTTTGTTATAAAAAATGAATCTGTAAAGATATGCCGATTAATGCAATTTTCTTTTAGCTTGTTTTCGATTTTGACGCATTTTAATCGATGCTGCTGTTGTTGTTGTTGTTTTTTTCGATCTAGGACTAATTTGGACTAATCTCACAAAGTCTGTGGAAAATCGCATTTGATAATGGTTTTAGAAAAACAAAAGGCTATGAAGATTTTTATTGAGGAATGAATTTGAGATTTGTCCCCGTATTTATAACTGTAGTCTGAGTTACCGTTACCGACACGGCCGATAGTTATTTCACCTCGGTAGGCCTATGCGTATTACCATATGTGGTTTTCAAATAAAGTCATACTCGTGAAATTTGTTGGTGTTTTTATAAGCTTTAATTTTCAGAAAACACAGAATCTTTCTCATATTTCATACAATTCCAAACCCTACGTTAATTTGGTTGATTGATTGTTATGCAAGTCAGGCTTATAATAATAAAATATAAGCCTAGGCCGGTGGTTCTACATAAATTCAAATATTTCTTTTATTATCAACAATATATTTTAACTCCGTTGTGTTTTCATGGGAATCGATAATCATAACTTGTGGGAGTATTTTCAATATCGGCATAATTAATTAAATAACCAAGTACAAGCGGTTTATAAAATAGTCAGCAGTTCACGCATCGGACAATTTGCCGCCTTGACTAGAGTTCAACTACGGGCCCCTCTATATGGATAAAGTAGGCCACTCACTGTGCAGCTTATAGCCCACTTTAATATGCTTGTTGAGGGGCGCGCTGTCAGATAGACAATGGAGCTTGTGTAAAGCCAGCAAGAGATCGACTAAACACCAGTCAGAAAATATATCGGATATATTGTTTTCGGTACAACCAGATTGTAAAAACCAAACAAAAGTCTACATCAGATTCATAAGTGTTTATCCAGTTTAAATTTGGGCGATGTCGGCATTTGCAAATATCTATAATATCTCTATGAACACGACCGTTTTACCGTGCAACTTAAGTCATATCGGCAGTAAACAAAATTACAACCCTTACGTTTTACGTGATTTCTCATCCTTTTTACGGGTGAAACTTTTCCATTTAAACGATAAAGAATGTTCCCAACATTAAAAAAAAAACACAATAGTAAATATTTATTTGGTTTGTTAACGGGTAAATTTTGCGAACTGAAAGAGTCAACTGGAGGCTGTCGCCAAAAGACGTCAGTGGGATATAGCATCGCCGGACAGTCGTGAGCCACTTTTTAACCAAAAATGCTTTCACTTGGTTTAGTCGGCTGGTAATTTTTATTCAAAGCCCTGCACATTTTTGACTAGGCCATTAGTCTTAAAAATATACAAATAAAAATCTTAAAAACTTGATTGATTAAACCACAGACTAGTGAAAGTAACCATGTGTTGCCACAGTATTGACAAGACTTCGGCGGACAGTCGTGAGACACTTTTTTGATAGAAGAATTTTTAGTAAAAATTGTGAAATTATGATGTCATTGAATGACAAAAGAGTTAGAAAAGTATTAAAGTTATAAATTATCCAAACAGTGTTAAAATTTCTGTCAAAATAATTCAAAACACACCATAAAAGGATGTGATCACAAACCAAATCAATTTTTCTCCGCGAAAGGGATCAACCATTATTTCATACAACTCTATGTGAGGGTTGGTCATACTTTTTCACTGGAACACAACAATGATTGCTCCCTCGAGCTTGAAATGTTTTGCAAACGTCACCAAACTTTCGTTTTCTGCCGAACTGAGGGCGTGTAGGCAGAAATTGTCAACAGTTTTGAATTAGTGACAAATATCTGTTATTGTTTTGTTATTCCCATGAATAATTTATCAACCTGCAGCTGTGAAAAAAAACAGTGAAAGATGGGAAAATGAAATGTCATTGAAAATTGCGGTCATTTTGTGACACTTTTACGGACGCTCACGTGCAACCTGTGGACATGACTACTCGGTTTGTACGCAAAATAAACCAAACTCTACATGAATTTTTTTTATATTCTTTTTCTAAATCAACCTATTGAAAGGCAGATGGTTATTTTAAACATGAAAATGGACAAAGTGTCTCACGACTGTCCGCTGATGCTAGGCAGTTATAGACCAACACATGGCTCTCAACTGGTGCCCACCTGGCGCGATGTTTGTTCATCTACCCGACACAGGCGTGAAACCAATTACCCACCCCTCTCTAGTCGGCGTCATTGAAGTTTTCGTCGACCGGGAGTAAATAGAAGACTTGAGCTGTCAGAGTCACTCCCCCCACCTCCCCATAAAATCGCTGAAAGGGTCGAGCATTTACAATACTTGTAAAAAATCTCCATACATATAAAGTATTCTAGTATAAATATTCTATTTTCCCAAGATGAATATTTTATTTTGTCTGCGGCATTTTTGATTGCCGTGGAAAAGCAGTTTTACGGCGGCAATCTCTGCGGCATTGCCGATTGCCGCGGTGAATTGCGAGGGTTGTTTGGGTCATAGATTTCCGAAGCCCATATTATAGTCGTTAAAGGTAATTGTTTTAACAAATTTATTAAAAAAAGGTTGCACTCTATAAAGGACTTTTTTTTCCTGGGATTATTCATATTGATTTTCCTCTATTTAGATGAAGATAAGAGAAAGGAAAAGAAGCAATCTCCACTCAAAGCCTTCATGACAACCTCTGTCAAATCAGTGCAGATCAAAAAGAAAGCAGAGGACAATTCTAAAGAAACCCACACTCCAATCAGTGCCTCAGATTTCTTTGGAGGAGGCAGTGTGAAAAGGGTGGAACGAAAACCAGCAGCAAAACGAAAATTGGTGAGTCTCTCAGTCACTCGAAGTACAGCATTCCATTAAAGAGGATACAGCGCTTAAGTTTGTTGTCATTATCCGTTGACCTTCAAATTATTAGAAAAATGAAAAATGGTCTATCTCGGACCTTCAGATTATTAGAAAAATGAAAAGTGGTCTATCTCATAAAAAAAAAGCTGCAAGTCGACTTTCCGCCATCAATATACATGTAAAGAGTTAGTTAGGGAATTCTCCATTGCTTTGTTTTCTCTCTGACAGTCATTAAACAAACAGCTAAAAATGAACAACACGCACACCTACAATGATGTGTTAAATGCTCAATTGGAAAAATCCTTCACCAGTGGGTGGCAAATTTTTATCAGACTCTATATCAAATTAATGGGTGAAAATACAATTGAATTATTTTTCTTTTAAACCTATGGCTCAGCTTTTTGTGCAGTGGATACTCAGCAAAATATTTTTGTAAATTTTTCTGGCTGGGTTTTTATTCAATTCATTTATGTGCTATGTTGAATGGTTCCAGCTACCGGTTTTTCCCTCCAAACAGTCAAATTTCCTCCCCTTTTGTAATACCATCATATATGTGAAAACAACGGCACCTGACCATATCTTAGTATTAAGTTTGAACCCAATCTTTCACCCACTTAAAATTGAACTCATTCACTGATTTAGTTTTGATAAACGGACCTATAACATTTGATCAAGAAAAAAATTAAAAACATGATCTATGAGGCAAAATCTGTTACGTATTCACTTATTTTCTAACAATTTAGACGGAGGAATCTGTTACGTATTCACTTATTTTCTAATAATTTAGACAGAGGAATCTGTTACATATTCACTTATTTTCTAACAATTTAGACGGAAGAATCTGTTACGTATTCACTTATTTTCTAACAATTTAGACGGAAGAATCTGTTACGTATTCACTTATTTTCTAACAATTTAGACGGAAGAATCTGTTACGTATTCACTTATTTTCTAACAATTTAGACGGAAGAATCTGTTACGTATTCACTTATTTTCTAACAATTTAGACGGAAGAATCTGTTACATATTCACTTATTTTCTAACAATTTAGACGGAGGAATCTGTCAAAGATGATGACAAAGAAATTCACGACGACGACGATTTTGAGAAAACTCTTGATCAGTTGGATAACCAGCAACAGAAATCGAAAAAGGTAAGAGTTATTTCCCTTACACGACTTCTTTACTCTTCGAATATGATATCTAGTCGACACTTATAATATAGGCATATAATAAAGGCACATAACAACCTTAGCTATACATGTAGTTTTGACCTATTGTTGTTTTGTGTCCAAATTAATTGTGAATAGACCTTCATTATTAAATGGGTAACACTTTTTTATACCCCCAACTGAAAACAAAGTCTGTCCTATCATGGTATACCCAGCTCCGTCTATCCGTACCTGGTTCCCTTTTCAGATGAACATTAAATTGCTGATATTGAAACAAATATGTTCTATAAAGTAGAGTATTCAGTCCCAGCTGAGGGTGTGTTTACTAAAACAGAAACCAGTTATATTTTTGGTTGGTTTGTTACGATTTGTGGTTGATTATCGAAATCTCAATAAAACCGTTGCATTTTCTTTTCGAAATCACCAGAACAACACTTACAGACATGCGTGACAACCAAAAATATAAAAATAATGGATGTGTTGGTGCGACACACGTTTCAATGGAATTTACGGACAGGTTTTTGTAGTTTTAAGAACTACAACAATGGCGGGGTACACAAACCTATGGTTCCGATAAATTCCCACAGCCTGATATTCTGAACATAACTATTACATTTTTTTATTATTTTTATTTTACATTTTTTAACAAGTGATCTGCATTAGTTTGAATCTAATCAAAAAATAACCCAGAAACAAGACTGATTGAGTATTTAAATGCCCATTCTCACTGTGCGATTTGTTGTACCGACTTGTACAGTACACCAAAAAAGTTACCACTAAAAAAACGCGTGTCGCCTGCCCTTCACACGCAGGGGATACGCAGGGGACACGCGTGTGACACCCATTGAATAATATATATGTTTTCCAACGACGGAACTAATCTCGCGTGTTCCCCGCGTGTAACCTATTCGCTCTGGCAGATTTCGAACGAAAATTTCTGCTTGTCAAATTAGCGACAGCCGTAAATCGTCGCGCTATTTTCGGTTCGAGCTGTACGCTGCGTGTGCATGGCGGTAAACGATCGAAGAATGGAAGTGAAACCACAATATGATTACGATTTAAGGACCTTTTCTCTTTCAAATGTTGGATACAAACTTCTAGGAACTTTGTGAGTGGTTTCTTGGATAGAGTTAACCTAACCAACTGAGTTAGAGTTTTCATATGGAAATCGCCAGCGACCGTAAAATGACAGCACAACAACAACATCATCAATCATTCAACGATCAAGCTATTCAATGTGTCGAAGAGATCTGCAGAAATTAAGGAACAAAAAACTCCACACATGTTTATACAACCTGCAAATAGGTAACATCTATTAGTGAGTACGAACTCCCGATTTTCGTTTCTTTAAATCGGTTTTAAACATGAAGAAAATGATAATTTGATTAAAACCATTGAACTTGGCTACCATTACCAAGTTTAGCGGTAAAAGTGTCCTGTACGCTGTAGTGACGAATGTATCAGCTGTGTATGTAGATATAGTTTTCATGCAAACTTTATACAATATTAAATAAATCAAAAAATAAAATTAATGTCTGAGTTCGGAAAGCAAAGTTATACTTATCGTTACAGGTCATTGTGTGCCACTTTTGATTCCATGTAGATATTTTTGTGAACAATGTACAACTTGAAAAACTAATTAGGCTAGTATATACATAGGCCGATAGGGGTCTATTTATTTTCAATATAATTGAAGAAAATTGTGTTTTTATCATGCGTTACTTAAAAGTTAAAATTAAAACATGGGCAAGATCCAACCAGAGTGCTGTACATCAATACTATCAATAATAATGAATATAGGCTTTTGAATGCCTGAAGGAAATATATTTAAATGGTGAGAACTTTTTTACAAAATGTAAATATGTATTTGTGTTTTGCCTCTTAGGTCGAAGAACTTGAGGAAAATTGCCTATGGCAAAAATTGCTTTGCTGTTGAAAGGGCAATGTTGTATGCCTTCGGTGTGGAAATAACAACTGAAAGGGAAGAAGCGAGAAGAGATAGGCAGAAATGAGGACCAACACTAAAAAAGATCTTGATGAATTTTACATCTGATAGTAACACGAAGATGGCAGATTTGATGGAGGTGGACGACAATCTTCAATCATCTGAGGGCTCCCTGGTAACCGGGGCTGCTGACCTGCCTTGTCCTCATCACTTTCTTCACACATGCATACTTCTCAGGCAAAACCTTTGATTTGCATTTAATGCCCCAGTCTCAGTGGTGTGAAAAAAAGCCATTCATTCAAAGTTGGGTAGTCTAAGAAAGTTTTTTCTGAACAATATAACTATTCGATCATTAATGCTGAACTTTATTCCCATTTATGTTCCTGCATCTTTCTTTCCTCCATATCTGAAAAGCCTTTTCCTGTTAAATGGTTGATTTTAAACAACACTCATGAGTCGAATTGATTTTAACTTCCGTCAGTCTATCAAAATGTGACAAGCTTTTTTCCTTTTAGCAAAATTTATTTAAATTATTTCATTTCCATTACGACATATTTTTTGTCTAATTATAACTAATCTCGACTGTATTTATATCCCTGGAACTTGTAATATATAAAAAGCTGAGGTAAGTTCTGTTTTCCGTTAATCAGTCTTCAGACTATAGGAACTTTAACCCTGGTTGCAAATTGTCTATGATGTATGCCCATGTGACTCTTTACGCCAGCTTTGTAAAACAGGGCTCTGACCCACTGAACTTAAATTCTCACTAGCTTTGTTTTCAGTTTCTTTTGACAAACTAATGGTTATTTTATCATTATTTAGATAACGTTATTTAATTGTTAACATGATTAAAACACTTTCTAATGTACTTTCATGTATTCTATCTCAGTTACTCATTTCATTTGTCTAAACAAGCTAATTATTTTTTTGGTTTTCAGGTTTATTCTTGTTTGTGAAAAATATTGATTGATTAATGTTTTAAGTCTCAAGATTATTTCACTTATATGGCCGCGTTGCCAGGTTTAGTTGGGTACTTGGGTAGGAGACTGGCAGCAACAACAACAAAGAATACAGAAGTGAATAGGTACATTTAATTCAAAACAAATATTTACATATTTTGGCATGATTGTGTCTCATGAAATCTTAGATCTTTATATAACCCACACCGAAACAAGATAATGCAAATGAACAATGACTGTGTCTGTCACTAAACACTGGAGATTATTCCAATTGATGGGGATTATTCACTCATCGCTGTTAGTTGTATGTGGAAGAGTTGCCATGTACTCGACGAAGTTCGGGGGGTTTCCTCTCCCATAAAACCTGCCAATGTCGCCATAGAAGTGAAATTATCTTGTGTGACGTAAAACATAAATCAACGTTTTTCAGGGGAAATACGTCTCAATAAAAGTGAAATAATTTTGATTGCGACGTAAAACATCATTCGATCGAATATCGTTTTTCAGGTGAAAATCTGTATATCGCCAGATGTTGACGAGTTGCCAGGTACTTGCCGAAGGTTGGGTGTTTCCTCCCCCATTAAACCTGGCAATGTAAAATAATCTTGAGTGTGACGTAAAACATCGATCAACGTTTTTCAGGGGAAATACACCAGCTTTCTCTCTAAAATGGTCTGGCAATGAGTGCTGTTCATAGTGCTGGTAAAAATACAGAAGGGGCTTGCTCATCATCTAGACGAAATACCAGCCCAAACATGCACCTGTCCAATAATGAAGAAAGCCCTTTATTTACAAATAAACCTGTATGGCTCAGTGACTGTCAGTCGGTTAGAGTGATCATCCTTCAGGTCAACACAGGCCTTCCATCGATGCGCCTCGAACGACCTATGTGGGATAGTTACCAGCGGAAGGTCGTGGGTTTCCTCCGGGCATAGAGCCCGGTTTCCTCCCACAATAAAATTGGCAACGCCGCCATATAAGTGAAATAATCTTGAGCGCGGCGTAAAACACCAAACAATCAATCCATCGATGCGACTCAAGTCTTTCACTCAATCGCCGCATGTGGAAGAGTTGCCAGGTACTCGCCGAAGGTCGGAGGTTGTGTCCCCCATTAAAAGAAATTAATAGTTTTAACTGGATTGTAACAGGCATTCGGCTATTGACCTCACATATAGCTTGACGAACTCATAGTTTATAACTTTTCACATTTTAAAACAGTTCTGCAGATTATGTAAGGCATTAACAGTAATTATAAGAAGTGAGAGAGAGATTGATTGATTGTTTGGTGTTTTACGCCACGCTCAAGATTATTTCACTTATATGGTGGCGTTGCCAGTTTTACCTTAGGAGGAAACCGGGCTCTATGCCCGACCTTCCGGTGGTAACTGGCAACCATCCCACAAAGGTCGTTCGAGTGAAAACCCAGTGAGAAAATTTTTAATTTTTTTTTTTGGGACTGAGTGGGATTTGAACCCGCGACCCATTGGTGGAAGGAGGCCCCCCCCCCCCGAGAGAGTTCGAAAGAGAAAAATCAACTTGGAAGGATGTTTGGGTTTGCTGATCTTCCTCTCATCCCTATGGATGAACCAAAGCTTACCATTCCTCATCACTCCCACAGACGTTTCATCTGAAAAAATACAATCTTCAAATTGCTCATTCTTATAAAGTCACATTTTCATTACAATTTGATTGATTGATTGATGTTTAATGACGCACTCATTACAATTTGAAATACCTACAAAAAAAAGAATCCTTTAATATGAAGGATGATTTAATGATGTTATAAAACTAGCTATAGGTTAAATTTTAAATTGCCAGTACACTACGGTCAGCAATGGTAGATCACACAGATGGAAGACGTACGAGTTTGGCTGATCCTGTGATCATGTTAGATTTCGATAAATTCGGTTGAGACTGTAAAGTCTTTCTAAGTAGAAGCCAGTAACTGTAAAAGTGTCCTTATTAGCTTTAAATTAACTTAATGAAATCGGAAAATCAAAACTGTTTAAGAACATGAGACGGCGAGAGTGCCGAAAAGGTGGAATACGGTCAAAATTATGAAATTTCTAAACACCCCCACTGACTAATGTATTGCCGTCAATTATGACACAAACGAATGGCACAACAGTTTTATGCAAATGACGCATTTTTCCTGAAGTTGTAGGTGACGGACCAGTGGCAGTTCGATATAATATAAATAAAACTATTTCTTGGAATGGACAGACACTCAGTTAAAATAGTCACTACGGCCGTACAGACTACAACTTACACACTACGGTAAGGCATAGACCTGCTACGGCCGTACTTTTCGCCGATATTGAGCCACAAAAGTCCGATAGCATAGACAGAGTGACGGAATCAGACGGACGCCTTCAAAATCAAAGTACATTGCAACACAATTTAAAAAGCCGGCCCAAAACAAACCAGCAATACTCGAACGTGGTCGAAAACCTTGTGGAGCTCCGCGAAAAACGTCGTTGTTGTAGCTCTGTCCTACTTTCAGTTTGACTGCCGAGAACCGTCGCGATGTCGTAATTTTTACCGAACGTTGGAATGGACCACGCGCTTTCACCCGAGAGCTCTGTTTCACGCGTGTCAAACGCAAGTGAGTCTCCGTCCCATCTTCAGCAGTCGACATGACACGCGTGTCCCCTGCGTGCCTCACGCGAGTGACCTGCACTACACACGCGTGTGCAATAGTGGTAACTTTTTTGGTGTACTGTAGGATGCGATTGAAATAAATGCATTTGATTGGTTGATAAATTATATTGACCAATTGAAAGCATCCATTTTAATCGCATCCTACAAGTCGGTACAACAAATCGCACAGTGAGAAGGGGCCTTCAAGCTTTACCAATAGGGAGCGGGAGTCACGTGACAATTCCACAAATTTCCTGTCACCGGCGTTGTCATTACGCATGTGGGAAGCCTTTTGTCGTTCGAATATGACGCTCATTTCTGACGTTTTGGAACAAAAAACGCCAATCGAACTGAAAACGTCATAAAAAAACGTCACCTGTCACCGGATATCGCGAAATTTCTCGGTAGACTCCCAGGCCCTATAATTATTTGCTTGAAATTAGACACAGTGTACTGAAAGTTGTAGCTGAACTGGCGGTTTCTTCTCCAAACATTTACCTGGTTGTAGCTTTACGACTTATCATACGTAATATTGAGTATTCGACCTATGCAAGGTGTAATTGTGAGCTATATGTTAGTCTTTGTACTCTACCTAAGCAAGGTGTAATTGTGAGCTATATGTTAGTCTTTGTACTCGACCTAAGCAAGGTGTAATTGTGAGCTATATGTTAGTCTTTGTACTCGACCTAAGCAAGGTGTAATTGTGAGCTATATGTTAGTCTTTGTACTCGACCTAAGCAAGGTGTAATTGTGAGCTATATGTTAGTCTTTGTACTCGACCTAAGCAAGGTGTAATTGTGAGCTATATGTTAGTCTTTGTACTCGGCCTAAGCAAGGTGTAATTGTGAGCTATATGTTAGTCTTTGTACTCGACCTAAGCAAGGTGTAATTGTGAGCTATATGTTAGTCTTTGTACTCGACCTAAGCAAGGTGTAATTGTGAGCTATATGTTAGTCTTTGTACTCGGCCTTCACAGGGTGCCATTTTTTGGGGGGAAAAACTGATCAACCAATTGATTCAATAATCTAAACTTATTATAAGTTGACTCTTCGTTTTTCTTACAGACACGTGTTGAGAAAACACCTGAAATAGAAGACTCGTCACCAGGTAACAAAGGGTTTCTATTCCTTTGTCTTCAGATAAGTTTTACTCGTCAAATTACGGATATCATCTTGATCGTGGTCTAAAACATCGATCAATCGTGTTATATATTTATTTATAAATTCAGGACGGGGCCTCCGTGGCTCAGTAGGTAGAGCGTTTTACGCTCAATCCGAACAGCCTTCCACCAATGGTCGCATGTTCAAATCCCACTCAGTCCAAAAAAAAATTGGAAAATTTTCTGAATCGGTTTTCACTCGAACGACCTATGTGGGATGGTTGCCAGCGGAAGGTCGTGGGTTTCCTCCAGGCATAGAGCCTGGTTTCCTCCCACAATAAAACTGACAACGCCGCCATATAAGTGAAATAATCTTGAGTGCGGCGTAAAACACAATCAATCAATCAATATTCAGGTTGATTTTTAACATATTTTGCTTTTTCGTTTAAAGCTAAATCATCCTTATCCAACAAGCTGTCGTCGTTGGCGAAGTCGGCTAAAGTTTTAGTCGAAGAAACTCCAGATTCTAAATCCAGCTTTTCTAGAAGATCTAGTCCAAGGAAAGCCGTTTCTATGGAAACAAATTCACCGAGCAAGGTAGAAATCCGTTTTCTTTTGTATTGAGGCCTCTGGGGCTGAGTATTGAAGCTAGATCAAGCTAGATCAACCAAATCTTTCAGTGGCATTAAGAAGTTGAAAGGTTAACAATAAGGTGAAGAATTACAACTTCTTGGTTTATTGGGTGACGACGTTTCGATGTAGTTCTTACAAAGTCAATCGTCACCCAATAAACCAAGAAGTTGTTATCCATAAGTAATTCTTCACCTTATTGTTAGATCAACCAAGACCGTTGACCTTTGTGCCTGGTTGATTGATTGATTGATGTTTTACATCTCCCTCAAGACTATTTCACTTAACTACCGGCTTTGTCAGGCTTAGGGACCGTTAACATAAATCGTTCGTGAATCAATCGTGATTTTAGCCTGAAAATCACGATATCATAAAATGTGAGTGTTCGTGAAATTGCTCATATCACCATCTTAAATCACGATTGTTTCACGATTGAAACTGGTGAATCGTGATTTTTTTCACGTAGACGTGAAATGCGACTCCGCTCAGTGTCAACCCAAATCTCCGTAAGAAGGGGGGCGCGAGTTCAGATCATGCCCGCTTTTGTTGAAGTCCGCTGTGAGAGGTTTACCACACGTGGCGTCGACCGACTTTGAGCTGGTCTTTTGCTAGAGCGATCTTTGGTTTCTAATAATTGACTGTTCGTTTGTTAGCTGTTTATACTTGAGAATATTTCTCACTTTCGTAATTACTAAAATGCTTTTAATGACAATGCGATGTCTTTCATTCCGTAAAATAAACCCAAATGTCTCAACCCTCGCAATTTACCGCGGCAATCGGTAATGCCGCAGAGTTAGCCGTCGTAAAACTGCCGACAAAAAAATATTCATCTTGGGAAAAGCTGCTGGGTCATAATACTTTATATGTTTGGGGATTTTTACAAGTAAGAGTTTTACCTTTACTTCGCTCGTTGTACAAGGTGTATTTAATATAAAAACCACTCATTTGTTTGTATTTAATCTGGCCACAACAAAGCCAAGTACAGTGACGAAACCCAGACAACTTTGTAACAAAGCTTTATTCTCCAATTAGTACTCCGAGTTCTCATTGGTCCAGATTGTGCTACAGCACTACAAGGTGGCGCCAGTGATTGTCAGTTAAGTCTCGTTGAGTGAACTCTATTCAATGTTGATAGGGATGTTTACTGTTGTTCGAGAAAAAGAGTAATTTAATTTTTTTAAAAGCAAAAACGCTTTGCATAGGTTCTAACCCAATAATAAATATATTTCTTATTGATCATACTTGTAAATAAAAACCTTCAAAACTTTCACTCCACAGAAAGGTTAGAGATGGACTCAACCATGCTTTTTGATCGACCGTGCACTTGTCTGTATTTATTTTTTAAACTATATGCAGTATTACACAAACGGTGGCTATAACCGTTATGTTTTAGAGATTTATTGGAATAAACAGCTTTACCGAGTGAAGTGACTAATCACCAGGAATATACAATTAGCAACCAGTTATTTCCAAATACAAGATATTTCATGTGGATTTATTTAAAAGCCGTCTGCCTTTTCGCCTGTTGACGTCGTCAGTAATGTGGCCGTAGCACTTGTTACATATCGCTATTGGGCATTTGTTTTGTCTGTGTCGCGAATCCATATCATTGTTTATGAAGACTATGATCAAATAAATAGTTTAAAACTTTATAAAATTTGACCAAGAGCTGTTTGCATTGATAGCAGTGTTCAGACCTGTTTGCAAGTGCTATAATGAAGAGCCGGATTGATACAGTGAGGCACCAGGGTAAAGATTGTGAAGAAGTGCCTTTGGGGATTTCTGAAAACCGCAACATCTGAATAAGAGTGCCAAATAATGTAGACCGCAAGCCCGGTACATCATGGAATTTCACATTCTTATCTAATACAAAGCGTATGCTATATACGACGCTGTAGACTCTCAAAATCACAGCGACATTTAGACCTAATAGTTGTAAGGTTATTCAAAGTATTAAATTAATCGACGGTAGTCCTACACTCACTGAAGGGCCTCTTTTGCCTCAGCATGTTGTCTGTTGAGAACAAAAGACAGTTTTTACAAAGGCCGTCTATTTGCGCATGGGGAGAGTAGGAGGGGGACACATACGCTTCTGATAAATACATTTCACGATATCGTAATTTATAAACACGATTCAAATCGTGATCCATGAAACTTTAGAGAATAAACAAAAATCGATATCGTGAAAAAAATCACGATGCTATCGTGATTTAATCGCAAAATTTGAGAAAAAATCACGATGTTTTCACTCACGATTTAGTGGAACGCTCCCTTAGTGGGTGAGTAAACCAGCGGCCTGTTTCACAAAACGGCGTAGATGTAGTTTTTCCGTAACTTTCTTACTAACATCTCTATAGTATGGGTTGCTATGGCAGTTACAAAAATTTTTTGTTAAACAGCCTCCCGCCTCTTTAACTTCGGCGAATAAGAAAAATTCACTGTGGAATTTCATTGGGTCTGGAGTTAGCATTCTTATTTTAGTTGAAAATGTGGGCTGGGTTTATCCTATCAACCAATGTTAGATGTATACGCCATGTATAGATGTATGCAATTCAAGCCGACTGACCTTGACTCGTCAGGTACAGCCACGTTGGGTCACAAAGCTCATTGTATACTGGCCTGAAGACCAATCAACTTTTTGATGGCCAATCTGTGAAGTAGTGACACTTATATTCCTCCCTTGAATAGTGATGCTTTTTAAGTTACTTATCTTACTTCAGCAACACAATAAGCAGAAGAAATATTTATTGATAACGACTTCTTGATTTATAGGGGCCCCCGTGGCACAGTAGGTAGAGCGTTGGAAGCTCAATCCAAACAGCCTTCCATCAATGGGTCGCGGGTTCGAATCCCTTTCAAATCCCTCCCACAGCCCGGTTTCCTCCTATGGCAATGCCGCCATATAAGTGAAATAATCCTGAGCATGGCGTAAAACACCATTTATACGAAAGCCAAGAGGTTCTTATCCACAATGTTTAATGCTGAAGTAATTCTTCACCTTATTGTAACCATTCAACTTTTAACATTGGAAGTTTCAGCAACAATGGGAATATCCATTAGTTCCACTGATTAGTTTAACGTAGTACACAAGTAGTGTTATTCCGAAAAACGAAAACTTCATATTGACTCAATATTTCGACTTTTATTCAGTCATCATCAATGGGAATATGGTCTTATAAACTGAACTATCACCCGTGTAGTTAAAAGTTATGATGAGAAATATTGCTGATTGTGAATTTATAATGATAAATAAAAAAACACGACCTAAAGATTAAAAAAAAAACGGAAAATTGATGTAACTTGATTGCAACTCTCTGTTTCAGACACCAAATAAGGACTCCGTGAAGACACCAGCTAAGGAAATCTCAAAGACAAAATCAGAACAGGTGATCATTACAATACTTCCTTTTTTATACGCCCGGCTTGAAAAGCGGGCTGTATTATGGTATCATCTCCGGCTGTCCGGCGTCCGCTTTCCCCTTCCGCTCCATAACTTCCAAAGTTTTGATTCCAACTTGACAATTTTTTCTGAGTATATACCTTATGGGTAGAAGGTGTGTCGCAAACTATTTTTGACATCACTCGTTACATGATATGGCAGTTATAATGGATTATGTAATATTCTCTTCCGCTCCATAACTTCTAAAGTTTTGATTCCATCTTGACAATTTTTTCTGAGTATATACCTCGTGGGTAGAAGGTGTGTCGCGAACTATTTTTGACATCATACATTGCGTAATATGGCAACCATATTGGGTTATGTAATATTTACTTTTTCTCTCCATAACTTTAACAAATATGATCTGATGTTTTCAAATCTTTCATGTTACATACCATATTAACAGACAGTGTGTAAAAAAATTGTTTATGATATCAACTATTGCAAATTGTTGGATTATGTATATTCCTTTTTAATCTTACTTTCATTTTCATGAAAATAACCTTTAAATTATAAAATGGCTTCTACTTGTCCGATTCTCATCAAAAAAGGATTTTTTCAAACTGCAATAATGTTTCTAAATTGATTAAAACTACTCTTAAATCAATATATAACGTTTTAATCAAATGAAAAATACATATAAGGATTAAAGTTTTATCTACAGACCAAGAGATAAGTATCCCAGCTTTGGTCTATTTACCTTGTCAACTTACAGTTAGCTCTCAGTCTCTCTTGACAGATTTATGGCTTTGTGTACCACATGGCCTCCATAAAACAGTGGGTGGCATTAGCAATGGACCCATAGCCAAATCTATTGTAAATCCATTTGGTCTATGATAAAATTAGAAGTAATAACCTGTAGGTATATGGGGAGATTTAGAATATTGTCAAGATGTTTATGGCGAAATAATGTAGATAAAAAATATTATGAGAAAAATTGTCAAATCTACTTGAATTGGTGTGAGCTGCGAAATTGTCAATTAATTACATTTGTTTAAGTATGATTAGTAAATTATAAACTGCTTTTCTAAAAAATTGAAACATTTTAGTGCAACCTATATTGACAACAAACAATGTTTAACATCGTGATTTAACAGCAGCGAGAATTGATGACTTGTACTGTGTACAAATCTTGTTAATAATTGTTGATCCAAATAGCCCATTTTAAATTTGATACAGATGGATTTTAAAGGTTTTAGTGGTAAGATTTCATTTTGTTGACATAACATCACCTTTTACCAAGCTTCACATAATAAAACTGGCAACGCCGCCATATACATGTAAGTGAAATAATCTTGAGCGCAGCGTAAAACACCAAACAATTCATCAATCAATCATTTACCAAGCTTCAACCTCTTCCCTCTGAATTTTGAAAATTAAATTCAAATAAATATGGAAGGATTTGTTTTGGTATGGCTGCAGTTACTGTGCCTTTCCGGGCGTATTTTGGGTTTCCCGAAACTCTTGTCTTTCGTTTGTGCCTCCCATCTTTTGGGGTGTGGGGTAAGGTGTGTGTGAGGGGGGAGGTGGGTTAGAGTGATAGTCCCTCAGTCTCACACAGACCTTCCATTGATGCGGTGCAGATTCGAGTCACGCTCAGACCAAAAAAACATTGGAGTGGATTTTTCACTTGGTCGCCGTATTTGGAAGAGTTTCCAGGTACTCGCTTAAGGTCGGGGGTTTCCTCCGGACAATGAGTCCTGTTTCCTCCCCCACTAAACCTGACAACGCCGGCATATAAGTGAAATAGTCTTGAGTGTGGCATGGATCTGAAGGCTTGGATCTGACTAATAGTAAAGTCATTCAGATCATGTACAAATAGGCAAACAAAAATGCTAAAAAGTAATTTAATGTCTTTTTATTTTTGACAAGCTATTAAGGATTGTACAATGAATAATTCAAATGTTTCTGTTTTATTTTCAGACCCCCAATAAAGATTCCATAAAGACCCCTTCTAGAGGACCCAATGACAAATCCACTGTTAAGGTGAGGGCTTTGTGAAAGTAACAGAATTTAATTATTTTCACTCCATCACTGTATGTGGAAGAGTTGCCAAGAATTTAATTATTTTCACTCCATCACTGTTATGTGGAAGAGTTGCTAGCTACTCGCTGAAAGTTAGGAGTTTCCTCCGGGCAAAGAACCCGGTTTCCTCCCCCTCTAAACCTGGCAACGTCTCCATATAAGTGAACTGATTTTTAGTGCGGCGTAAAACACCAATCAATCAATCTTTATGAGGACCTTTGTTGTGACTCGTTTATTCAACCAATAGGCCACGGATTCTTATCTCACTCAGTTCAAACACAATTTTTTATTTTCTAACTCTTAATTTGCAGACTCCTTCCCCGGATAAAACCCCACTGGAGAAGAAAGGAAGTGCTGGCTACCGTAATTATCTTCACCGAGAAGGGCCTCAGTCATTGGGGGCGAAGGAATTCCCACAGGTAAGGGTGAAACATTTTCATACTTCATGGAATTTTTGTATTCGTCTTGAGGCATATTTATACCCCCTGTAATTTTATTAACTCAAGAGGTTTACAGATCCCTGTAATTTGTTCGTCCGTCTTTAAACTTCATCATGTCTGGGCTACTGCTTCTATATTTTTTACGTAAGTTTAATGTCGTGTCATTTTTGCACTTGAAAGTTTTCGCACAACTATTTCCAGAGTTTTAGCCTATAAATAACTTTTGTCAGGCAAAATGCACTCATTGTCTTTTCCTTACCTCTATCTCTGCTGCTTTAATGCTAAAACAAAGATTTCTTGGGTACATCCTTCCCATGGAGTTTTGCTGTTTCTTTACCCCTCGGGCAAATTTTGCCCGAAGGGTATTGTCGTTGCCTCCGTCGTCTGTCCATTGGTCCTTGTAAACACATTATCTAAAAAAGTCATTAACTTATCACTTTAAAACTTCACACATTTGTTTAATACAGCAAGTACAAGAAGCCTATTGAAAATCAACGCGCTCGGATATTTTTTTCAAGAGTTATGCCCCTTACATTACCGCTGCTATAAAAAGCCTTGTAAACACATTATCTAAAAAAGTCTTTAACTTACAACTTTGAAACTTCACACATTTGTTTAATACAGCAAGTACAAGAAGCCTATATAAAATCAACGCGCTCGGATGTTTTTTTCAAGAGTTATGCCCCTTACATTACCGCTGCTATAAAAAGCCTTGTAAACACATTATCTAAAAAAGTCTTTAACTTACAACTTTGAAACTTCACACATTTGTTTAATACAGCAATTACAAGAAGCCTATTTAAAATCGATGTGCTCGGACATGTTTTTCAAGAGTTATGCCCCTTACATGACTATCAGCCAAAAACCTCCTTGTAAATGTGATGCATGTATGTGGAGTAGTTTTTCACTCACAACAAATTGTCTGGAAAATAAATATATCTTCGGTTTCTTTGGCCCAGACCCGAGGGGTCCTGATGGCGACAGCCACTTATTATAAGGACATTTAAACTTTTGGCTTGTTTTATCACCAAGTAAAGACGATTTAAGCTGTCAAATTTGTGGAAAGTGTGGCCTAAATCATCAAGGAATTTAGATAGACAGCATTCGATTCATTCTTATTTTTATTTTATTTTAAAGGCTGAACCAAACTGCTTAGAAGGTCTGACATTTGTTTTAACGGGAGTGTTGGAATCCTTCGAAAGGGATGAGGTGAAAAGTCATCTGGAAAAATATGGCGGAAAAGTCACTCAGTCCCTTAGTAAGAAAACCAGTTATGTTGTTGTTGGTCGAGATGCAGGAGAAAGCAAACTGAGCAAGGTAACGCCATTTTAAAGTGACATGAGCTGCCAAAAATTTTGACGTTAAAACAGATTGTTGAAATTATTGACTATTTTTCTCAAAAAGTATAATTCAGAAGTTTTTTAGTGCTTCTAATCTCGAAAATGTACGATAAAGTATTCTTTTGAACTACATGTAACTTTGGCTTTGAATGAATGAATGGTCGTCCCGGTTATTTAAATTTTGTTTGCTTTTCGAACAGGTTTTCGGTTCGTACAGGCCACATGCTGTATGGATTTTCCTCATTCCAACGCCAATCATTTCGTTTTTCGCCGGTTTTCAAAGCCTCTTACTGTTGTGACGATTAGAAATTATGAAAAAAGTGTGAATTTTGGCAGCTCATGCCACTTTAATGTACTTCTGAATCAAATCATGAAAATGTTTCCAAATTAAATAAATAAGTGGGTCAGGTTTTAATTTCTCGGTAACTTTTGAAAGTTTGGACAGGTGCCAGTTTCTCGAAGCCGTCCAAAAGTGTGATGAATTACTGTTCCCATGACCCTGAATCTCTACAGTATTAATATGGTATCCATTGGCAACAAGTGCTCATTTGTGCTTCCACTGCTTTTTTTTCAGGCTTCCCAATTTGGAACTAAACAAATAAATGAAGAAGAGTTGTTAGAAATGGTCAAAAAACGACCTGGGAAACGTTCAAAGTATGAAATACAGGCTGAAGAGGATCTCAAAAAGGTCAGAAATTTTTCACCTGTCAGTCATATTTTTGTGACTAGTTATATAGCAAACGCTTTTGATAAGCAATCCCCTAGATTTGTAATTATTAGTAAGTTAGATTGATTGTTTGGTGTTTTATGCCGCGCTGAAGATTTTTTCACTTATATGGCGGTGTTGCCAGTTTTATTGTGGGAGAAAACTGGGCTCTATGCCGGGAGGAAACCCACGACCTTCCGTTGGTAACTGGCAACCATCCCACATAGGTCGTTGGAGTGAAAACCCAGTCAGAAAATTTTCCAATTTTTTTTGGACTGAGTGGGATTCGTACCCGCGACCCATTGGTGAAAGGTAAGTTAGAGGATTGTTCTCTAGGATTGTTTATCAAAACATTCATGGCCGACTGGTCTCTCTTATAATGAAGAACGTTTATAAATTTCCAAGACATTAAGTCCTTTGCATTTGACTCACATCTAGTGTAAATCTTTTGGTTGATTGATGTTTCACGCTGCCCTCAACATTTATTTCACTTTTATGGTGTCATTGTCCTCCATAGTTTTTCCTTCCTTGCCTTATGTGGGATTTTTACCGAATCTAAAGGCTAAACAAAGGCCTGTGATTTCCTCATTGTCCCAATTAGCCGGTATCATCATCTTAGAAGTGAAATTAAACTCTGAAACCAATCCATATTTTTATGATTTCAGGAAAAGGCAAAAGCTGCAGCATTGAATAAGCAAAAATCTATAGAAAAGCAACGGCCTGCATCACCGAGTATAAAAGCAGAGAAGCCTTCCAGCCAATCAACTTCAACGAAAGAAGAGAAACCTGTGGTATCCAACCAATCAGAACCTTCGTTACTTTGGGTTGACAAATATAAGCCTTCTAGTTTGAAGAAGATAATTGGTCAGACTGGAGACAAAAGTAACGCTAACAAATTGTTTCAGTGGTTGAAGACGTGGCATAAAAATAGAGCTCTGGGGAAAAAGCCTACAGGTTTGTACTCAAAAATGTTATTTTTGCTCTAAAGAAAAAATATAAAATAATTATTTTGAGCATATCGTAATTATTATGTCCGATGTAATGCATACTCAAAGCATGGAATACATTCTGGACTATAATGGAGATGAGCCTTACACAGACCTTCAGTTGATGCGTAGTCATGTATGCTGACCCAACAAGGAGCAACATTAAGTATGCCACATATATTAGCCTTCCTGCACTAAAATAACTATGGAGATGTTACGCCGTATGTGGAAGAGTTGCCAGGTACTCGCTGAAGGTCAGAGGGTTTCCTCCGGGCAATGAGCCGAATTTCCTCCCCCTCTAAAGCTGGCAATGCTGCCATATAAGTGAAACAATCTTGAGTGCGGCGTAAAACAGCAATCAGTCAATCAATCAACCAATCAATCTATCTTTTCCCTTCAGGTGGGTTTTTTGGGAAGGATGATGGATCAGGTCACCGGGCTGCCCTATTGTCCGGTCCACCTGGGGTGGGGAAAACTACAACAGCTACTTTAGTCTGTCAGGTAAGACTTTAATATCCAATCAGATTATTAGAAGGTTTCACACCTGGTTTGAAAAGAAATATTTTTTTGAGCAGTGGGTCTTGAACTTGCAATGTGTAAAGGTGTCACCCGATTATCTTATGTGGAAAGCCGCTTGCCGGGTATCTGCAGAGGGTGTTTCCTTCAGGCAAAAAAGACAGTTTTCGCCCCCACTTAACCCGGAAACACAACCATTATAGTACAATAATCTCGACTACGGCTTGACTTAAGCATACATCTTTAAAATTTCTCTTGCTAATGTGTACTTCTTCAGAAAATAGCCGTAAATTTTAATATTTTGTTTTAGTGAAAACATTTTAACATTTTGGCAGCTTATGCGACTTTAAGCTTCCTGTGTAGTATCCTCTATATGTATCATTATACTTGTTCATAGGAAGCCGGGTTTTCTTACGTAGAACTAAACGCATCAGACACGCGTTCTAAGAAGACGTTGGAAAAGGTGGTGGCGGAATCGTTAAACAATCAGACGCTGGTGGATTTCATGAGTAAGTGCTGTAACTTCCATGTTGTGTAAGGTCATCATTTGATCCCAACAACCTTCCACCAATGGGTTGCGGGTTCAAATCCCACTCAGTCCCTAAAAAAAATGGATAATTTTCTGACTGGGTTTTCACTCGAACGACCTATGTGGGATGGTTGCCATTTACCACTGGAAGGTTGTGGGTTTCCTCCGGGCATAGACCTCGGTTTCCTCCCACAATAAAAACTGGTAACACCATCATATAAGTGAAATAATCTTGAGCGTGGCGTAAAACACCAAACAATCAAGCAAGGGAGTTTCCTCGACCAACAAGCCTAGCGAGGTCACTATATAGATGCAGGGCTCAAAGTCTACCTATTGCCATGTAACGCCAATCGATCAATCAACCTATGTGGAAACAAAATAATCTTGGGATTGACATTAAACGACAACCCGAAGATGAGTCAACTAGCGCTGAATCAGTCGAGAATGAATCAACCACGGATGAATCAATCGAGAATGAATCAACTGGGGAAGAATCAATTAACAATGAATCAATCAAGAATGAATTTACTGGGGAAGAATCAATCAAGAATGAATCAACTGGGGAAGAATCAATTAACAATGAATCAATCGAGAATGAATTTACTGGGGAAGAATCAATCGAGAATGAATCAACTGGGGAAGAATTAATTGACAATGAATCAATCGAGAATGAATTTACTGGGGAAGAATCAATCGAGAATGAATTTACTGGGGAAGAATCAATCAAGAATGAATCAACTGGGGAAGAATCAATTAACAATGAATCAATCGAGAATGAATTTACTGGGGAAGAATCAATCGAGAATGAATTTACTGGGGAAGAATAAATTAACAATGAATCAATCGAGAATGAATTTACTGGGGAAGAATCAATCGAGAATGAATTTACTGGGGAAGAATAAATTAACAATGATACAATCAATGAAGTCGTCCATCAATGATAATAATTTGAGGTACAATTGTAGGTGATTCCAAGAAGACTCCGTCAAACACAGGTAAAAACCACTGTATAATAATGGATGAAGTAGATGGGGTGGCTGGTAACGAGGATAGAGGAGGGATACAGGTAAGCTTCACTAATCCCCTGGATTAACTCCTAATTCTCTCAATTAATCTGTTAATCCGGATTATCTATCAATCTATGCAGGAAATATTTTCAATTTCTTTCTAATAATTTGTTTATGATCTAGTTAATTTATATTTGGCTAAGATATGGTTGAAATCTGCAATTCCCGTTTGGAAAAAAGTTATTGTACGTTTCAGGAATTATTATTTACATAAACAATTTATTGTACTGTTACAGGAGTTGATATTGTTAATAAAGCAGACCAGAATCCCAATTATCTGTATCTGTAACGACAGAAACCACCAGAAAATGAGGTCTCTTGTCAATTATTGTTTTGATCTTCGCTTTTACAAACCCAGAGTGGAACAAATAAAGGTAACAATATCTTGTGGCAATGGTATAACAGTGGAGAAAGGTTATGGGGGCAGGGCAGGGCAGGGGGGTGTTGAGTGCAAGCTTGTTACTGATACCTTCCACCAATGGGTCACATGCTTGGCTTCTTCAATCATCAGGGGGCCTCCGTGGCTCAGTAGGTAGAGCGTTGGACGCTCAATCCGAACAGCCTTGTGGGATGGTTGCCAGTTACCAACGGAAGGTCGTGGGTTTCCTCCGGGCATAGAGCCCGGTTTCCTCCCACAATAAAACTGGCAACGCCGCCATATAAGTGAAATAATCTTGAGCGCGGCGTAAAACACCAATCAATCAATCTTCAATCATCAAGGTTTGGACCTAACTTACATCTCCATCCTTTCCACCGGTGAAGAGAGAATTGCCTGCCATTCTATTTGGAAACCAGTTATAAAGAAAGTGTAATCCCAAAATAAGGAAAACACTGCTACAAATTAGCAAAACTGAGTTTATAGCAAATAGTTTGTTGATAAGTATCTATCTGGGAAACTATTCTATTTTAAAGGATTTTTGAACAGCGCTAAAATCTGGCTTATGTTTGTTTACAGATTAAATGTATATTTGATTTGAAACAAAATAACATTTGCATCAGTTCACTGGCAGTCAAAAAAAGAGTGAGGAGTGGGAAAAGCTTGTCAAAAGTGACGTCATACAGGACCTCTGATGTATATAAACTGGCACGAAGACACACTGACACAGATCATGTATTACGTCACCAGTGCGAGGCACGTAGACAACTGAGGTTCTATTTGACGCCACATGTCACTCGGATATTAAACTTTCATAAGCATCCCAGAGTGTCTAATGTGGAAGTGAATTTTGTATGTTCTGTGTAAGAAATATTTTCTTTCGGTCAGATTTGTAAAGTACCTGTACCTGCTTGTTCATAATACCTTTAACTAGTGTTTT
Source organism: Lepidochitona cinerea (assembly GCA_963971465.1). Lineage (NCBI taxonomy): Eukaryota > Metazoa > Mollusca > Polyplacophora > Chitonida > Tonicellidae > Lepidochitona > Lepidochitona cinerea. Next base: position 1,345,962 of record OZ020565.1, read on the forward strand.
CTATCCTACAGGGTGCCATGATGTCTATAATATTTAAGGAAGGTCTGAACATCCCACCTCCTGCTTTGAACGAGATCATCCTTGCAGCTAACCAAGATGTCCGACAGGTAACGTTGCGTTAATCAAACTGTTTGTGCTGGTGAGTTATAAAACCAGTTATTATATCCTGATAGTTAGGGAAGGTAAATGGTAGATAATGCACTGTAGTCTTTTAAATTCTGTTTGTTCATAAAGTTGCCGTTGGGTCCCCCCCCAGCCCATAAAGTATAGAAATGCAAAACTGTCACATTTATACTGAATTTGAAAGTGTTTCCTCCTTAAGTGTTACTTTAGCTATTAATATGTGCTGTTTCAATTCCAAATTAGGCGAACAAAAAACTTCACAATAATGTAAATTTTATATTTTTATAGCCATTCGTGTATTGTAAATTATTTGTATATTTTATTTACTGAAAATAAATGGTACATATTGTATTGTTATCTAGAAAATATTTTGTTTTATTCCAGATTTTTTTTTTGTTTTGATTTTTTTTTAGGTTCTCCACAATTTGTCGATGTGGTGTTCTACAAATAAAGTCTTGACTTATGAACAGGCAAAGAAAGATTCGGAAAAGGCAAAAAAAGATCTCAAAATTGTAAGTTTGAACTTAAGGTTTTCAAATGTCAATAATTGTGATCGGACTGAAATAAGGTTCAAAGCACTGTTAAATCTTTTCTGACTCACGCGAGTGAATTAAGAGTGTTCTGTAAAAAAATCTATCATTGTAATAAAAAAAAGTGGTCGTTCTACTAAACCTCTTTATAACACACTTGAATTTCTGTGTGGAGCTGTTTCCTTGACGGTGTCCAACCTTTTCTACCCATTGGTTTGGTCACCTAGCCCGGGTGGTGAGGTCAATTGGTTGTTGTCAGTTATTGCAACACTTAGCACCCAACAGAACCAATATCAGAAATAGCTATTATACGAAGAATCTAAATTTTTTTTATTCTGATGGGTTTCGGTCACGAATTAATAATTTTACATAATACTACTTTTAAAATTATTCTCGGATTGCGGCTTGCCACCTAAGTGAATTTTTAAAATTTGCTTACTTTTTTCAGGGTCCCTTCGATGTGTGTCGCAAAGTTTTTGAAGGGGGAGAAGACAAACGTAAAATGAGTGTTATTGACAAATCAGATCTGTTTTTTAACGATTACAGTATCACTCCATTATTTGTCCAAGAGAACTACATTCATGTGAATCCATACGCTGCAAAGTAAGTTGTGATTTGGTCTCATTAAAATGGCGTTAGTTGGAGAATTACTCAAAATAATATTCTCCGGTTTCCCTCTGACCGAAATTTGTATATCACTTCCCTGCTGAATTTTATTTATTATTTTAGTTTCAAGTGCAACGAGAGTGGAAGTAGACCTGTAGATGTTTGTAGTCTTGAAAAACAATTGCTACAAATCTAGAAACTTATTCAAATATCATTGGGTGATTCAAGCATGTGGTTTGACAATTAAGCGGAAATCGACAAAAGTTTTTTTTACACAGTTCATCATTGCCTTTTGTGACACCGTGTCAAGACTGGCTGCGTTGGTGTTGACGCCTTTAGATCTAGACTCTGAGACGAAGCTGTCCTAATCCAAACAGCACATTTTGTCCGAGCCACAGAAATTTGTTTAAATATGTAAACGATTTCTTAAATGATTTAACTTGTTCGATCCATAAAACGTATAAAAAGGAGTATTTTGGACAAAACTTGATACACATGCACATTAAAATTTCTATTCTAACGGATGACTTGTGACAAAATAACTGATGTTCATATGTTTCAGAGGCAATACGACACGGCATTTGTCCCAGTTAGCCAAAGCGGCAGATAGTATTTGTACGGGGGATTTAATTGAGAAGAAAATACGCTCACAATCAAAGTGGGGTCTTCTGCCAATGGAGGTAAGAATGAATGACTTGTAAATGTTCAAGTTATATGAAACCATTTCTCTTACAATAATGACGAGGCGGCCTCCGTGGCTCAGTAGGTAGAGCGTTGGACGCTCAATCCGAACAGCCTTCCACCAATGGGTCGCGGGTTCGAATCCCACTCAGTCCCCCCAAAAAATTGGAAAATATTCTGTCTGGGTTTTCACTCGAACGACCTATGTGGGATGGTTGCCAGTTAGTAGTTACCACCAAAAGGTTGTGGGTTTCCTCAGAGCATAGAGCCCGGTTTCCTCCCACAATAAAACTGGCAACACCGCCATATAAGTGAAATAATCTTGAGCGCGGCGTAAAACACCAAACAATCAATCAATCACTACCGTAAATGCTCGACCCTTTCAGCGATTTTATGGGGAGGTGGGGGGAGTGACTCTGACAGCTCAAGTCTTCCATTTACTCCCGATCGACGAAAACTTCAATGACGCCGACTAGAGAGGGGTGGGTAATTGGTTTCACGCCTGTGTCGGGTAGATGAACAAACATCGCGCCAGGTGGGGTATGTGCGGCACCAGTTTGAGAGCCACGTGTTGGTCTATAACTGCCTATATCCCACTGACGTCTTTTGGCGACAGCCTCCAGTTGACTCTTTCAGTTCGCAAAATCTCGTATTTACCCGTTAATAAACCAAATAAATATTTACTATTGTGTTTTGTTTATATGTTGGTAACATTCTTTTTCGTTTAAATGGAAAAGTTTCACCCGTAAAAAGGATGAGAAATCACGTAAAACGTAAGGGTTGTAATCTTGTTTACTGCCGATATGACTAAAGTTGCACGGTAAAACGGTCGTGTTCATAGAGATATTATCGATATTTGCAAATGCCGACATCGCCGCAATTTCAACTGGATAAACACTTATGAATCTGATGTAGACTTTTGTTTGGTTTTTACAATCTGGCTGTACCGAAAACAATATATCCGATATATTTTCCGACTGGTGTTTAGACGATATCATGCTGGCTTTACACAAGCTCCATTGGCGAACTGACAGCGTGCCCCTCAACAAGCATATTAAAGTGGGCTATACGCTGCACAGTGAGTGGCCTACTTTATCCATATAAAGCGGCCCGTAGTTCAACTCTAGTCAAGGCGGCAAATTGTCCGATGCGTGAACTGCTGACTATTTTATAAACCGCTTGTACTTCGTTATTTCGCAAATTATTAAAAACCAAACGAATCATCGGCGACTAAAGACAATAGTTTCTTCCAGTTGTAATCTATATTTACATAGGCCTATTCAAAGTGTTTAGCTTCGAATTCAGGGTGTAGTATTTGAGTATGACTTTATTTGAAAACGACATATGGTAATACGCATAGGCCTACCGAGGTGAAATTACTATCGGCCGTGTCGGTAACGGTAACTCAGACTACAGTTATAATTTAATACGGGGACAAATCTCAAATTCATTCCTCAATCAAAATCTTCATAGCCTTTTGTTTTTCTAAAACCAATATCAAATGCGATTTTCCCCAGACTTTGTTAGATTAGTCCAAATTCCTTTCCGATAAACCACAGCCTAGATTGAAAAAAACAACAACAGCAGCATCGATTAAAATGCGTCAACATCGAAAACAAGCTAAAAGAAAATTGCATTAATCGGCATATCTTAACAGATTCATTTTTTATAACAAAATATATGAACGTATTTTCTCATTTCCCGCCACAAACCGGTACATTGACGAACGAATGGACTGGCTTGCAGGTCAGTCCGTTGTCACTGTGAGCTCAGGCGCTCTGAATATCGCATGTGGGTTGTGTATTGTGTGTTTAGGCGCACAGCACCAATTTACCACCTGTGGGTAGGCCATTATACTTTTTCTAGTCTGCGAAACGGATTATCCCCACATTCCCCATTTTAGTTTCTGTCATATGCTCTCTAGCTTTTCGGCGATAATCCCCCCTGGCATCGCCGAAAGGGTCGAGCATTTACGGTAATAGTAAGGTTCATCTCGATTATTTAAATTTTGACCACTCAATCTGAAGCATCCTTCCACTTAAGGCTTGCAGTTTCAAATACCTTTTGTTTCCCTGTATCCTAAAAAAAGGTGAAGAATTTCTGATTGGCCAATGGTTGTCAGTTACCAGCGGAAGGCTGAAAACTTTCTGATTGAGTTTTCAGCTGATTGACCAATGGTTGTCCGTTACCAGCGGAAGGCTGAAAACTTTCTGATTGAGTTTTCAGCTGATTGGCCAATGGTTGTCAGTTACCAGCGAAAGGCTGAAAACTTTCTGATTGAGTTTTCAGCTGATTGGCCAATGGTTGTCAGTTACCAGCGGAAGGCAGAAAACTTTCTGATTGATTTTTCAGCTGATTGACCAATGGTTGTCAGTTACCAGCAGAAGGCTGAAAACTTTCTGATTGAGTTTTCAGCTGTTTAGCCAATGGTCGTCCGTTACCAGCGGAAGGCTGAAAACTTTCTGATTGAGTTTTCAGCTGATTGGTCATTGGTCGTCAGTTACCAGCGGAAGGCTGAAATCTCTCCTCTGGCAATAAACCTGTCAACACAGTCATATGGGTGAAAAGAGCTTGGTTTCCTCTCCCATTACACCAAGTCCGTCATTTATGTGCTCTGTCATTTTTTTTGTGGTTAAGCCTATACATGTGCACAGGCAATTATATCTCTCGATCACGGTTTTACAATAGACTGCTGCGAATCAGGGTTTACACGGCATCGTCATTTTTCTCAATGATGTTGATATATTTTTGTAAGAGTTATTGCCCTTTGTTTGTCTTCCTGAGCATATATCTTGGATGGGGGAGCATCCGTTAGTTTTACTGAAACTTTTCTGATATGTTTATTTGACAGGCGATATTTGCCAGTGTGATACCTGGTGATATAATGGAGGGTGGAATATCTCAGATGATTGCCTTCCCCAGCTGGCTGGGGAAAAACTCCTCTTATAATAAAAATGACAGAGTTTTACAGGAGTTACACACTCATATGAGTCTGCAGTAAGTATTGTTTGTTTTTGTTTTTGTTTTTGTTTTCACCAAACAACTACATAAGATTGCTGATAGAAAAGATACATTAATTTGGCGAGAATAAAGTATTAAATTAAATCAATACTTTGTTGAAAATGAAAAATGTTTTTCTTTAATGTATTATTCTGAAAATAGGGTGTCCAAAATGCCCTACTTTTGTTTCGTGGCGATGTGAAGTTGCTGAGTTATTGGGGTTCTTAGGGCTGTCATTATAGGGAGAGTGATTGCTCTCCTTCTCCACACACTCCCAGAGGGGTCTGAGGAGACTTGTTTATTACTCCCCTTAACCCTCAAGCCCCTTGTTTATGTTTTTCACTCTCCCAAGATGAAAATATTCTCCAAGCCTTTCATGTCCATTAAAATAGAATGAACAGTGTGATATTATGAAATACTAAGATAACATTTCGTTAAATATTTTTTTCTTCATAATTTGCAGATCTGACCAAAAATTCCTTTTCTGTAACTTCAGACGCTTTTATTGCATCACGATTGTGTTCTCTCTCTGAAAAACATGGGAGAGGAAGTGCACTCCCATTGAATTTTGGGAGACCATTTTTGGTGAGAGTGAAGCTGGTCACCCTGACAGTTTTGGGAGAGCATGTTGTAACTCCCCCAGTCTATTCTTACGGACAGGCCTAGGTTCTAATTTTGACCTTATGATGCAGACCGTATAATTATATCTGATATGGCGTAAAGCATTGGTCAATCATCCACCAAAATACCAGGGGCCTCCGTGGCTCAGTAGGTAGAGCATTGGACGCTCAATCTGAACAGCCTTCCACCAATGGGTCGCTGGTTAGAATCTCACTCAGTCCCCAAAAAATTGGAAAATTTTCTGACTGGGTTTTCACTCGAACGACCTATGTGGGATGGTTGCCAGTTTCCAACGATAGGTCGTTGGTTTCCTCCGGGCATAGAGCCCGGTTTCCTCCCACAATAAAACTGGCAACGCCGCCATATAAGTGAAATAATCTTGAGCGCGGCATAAAACACCAAACAATCAATCAATCCACCAAAATACCAAAAGTTTTTTTCTCTTACCAGCATTTCTTCAGATAAACGTGGTTTAAATATGGATTATCTCCCCTACATGAGGAAGTCTTTAACAGATCCCTTGGTGAGGTCAGAAAATGAAGGGGTCAAAGAGGTCATCAGTTTAATGGATGGCTATAACATTATTAAGGATGACTTTGACAGTATTATGGATGTGACAAAATGGCCGAATAGTGATGACCCGTTCTCGTCTCTCAGCTCAAAGGTAGGGTACTCCGATGTAAATGTCGCCCAGATTAGATGCATTCCCGAGGAAAGATGAGTTATCATTGTACATGCATCGCCGGAACCCACAATCGAAATTTACGCTCACGCTCACTTTACCCGTGTGACAATTGGAACCTAATCCATCGTTTCTAATCAAAATCAGCGCTACATAACCATCTAGGTAGTGTTCAAAACAAAGATGAACGACTTTTCGGTTTACACTTCAATTCGATAAACATATCTCTAAAACTGAAAAGGTCCAACGTTTAGAAGAGAACTTTTGATTGGTCCGACAGTAAATGAAAACGAGGCCTTGAATCGCAGTTGGCCCAGGGGTAAAAAGTGAGCTTGTTGAGAATTTAATCCTGGGTATCCGAGGATGCTGGGCATGTGGCTGAGGGCTTTTCTTTTATATATGATGTTCAGTTATACGGTAAATGACGTCCGAATCCGACCGATTTTATACCCAAAGTGAGTAGTAGTCTGGTTCAACCCCCTGTTGAGTCGCATGAATAGAGCGATCAGCGGACGTGTGAAACGATAGTCTGCTTGGCCTCTGATCTGTCCAAGGCTGGGGATCGATTCAATGAGACTATTTAGGCTAATAAAACATAGCCTACTTTTAACGGAAGCGTTTCCCCCTTTACAGTTTAGTTTAAACGCAGGTCTTCATTGTCACTTTGGTACAACAACAACATCAATTAGCACACCTACGAAAACTCGCAGTCAGCTGAGAAATCTGCCTATGCCGGATTTTATATTTTTTGCGTCACAAACGGCCCAGGGAGCGGTATTGTTCGATGTTCACTGTGGCTGAGATTCCAACACAACTTTCAAACTTACAACATGTGCGTATGGCCCTATACATATCACTATGAGTAATATATAAACTACACGTAGTCTGCTATCCAACTTCATTTGTTAGTTGATTATATATTTATATAAAAAAAACACAGATATTCTATCTGAAACCAAAGTGACTACACACGTGGCGACACAGTTGCGGCCATTGTTCAGTCGTGCCGTGATGCTCACCAGTTTACTCGATCTGTGCTTGGATATTTGTAGGACGATTGGATCATCAGGAAAAATGTAGGATAATCGATCATTTACATACTAATCATTTACATACTAATCATGGGTTAACTATATGTACACGTATCTGTTGTTTCCCGTCGCCGTTTGAGCAGTCAAGCTACCAACTTCACGGGAGTGTTGACGACGCCAGCAAGATAGGAAAACAATCGGTAATCATAGACTCAATGAGTTGTTGCTAAATTATACTCGCCGTCTAAAACCATAGAGAATTGCTTTTAAATATTAGAACGACCAAAAGACATTTTGTATATTTTATTGTTATAAGCGGGCGTTTAAACATATAGGCCTAAAATATCTTATATATTTGACAGTCCGGAGTGAGCTGTTCAGCTTTCTTTTGGGTCTTATGGCTGCTGAATGGACAATACATACCTGTCAATCAAAATAAGAGCCAATCAAACGGCTACCTGTTTTAGCGATCGATAAAACTGCCGCAGACCACGTGGGTTTTCACTGCAAGTAATATTAAACTATAATATTGCTACGTGATTTTCAAGAACTCGAAGTTTTAAAATTAGAACATGTACAGACTGCAGCGAACAGGAGTTTGTGAGTTAAAATCTCTCGATCTGAGTGCATGTTATTCGTGAATTTTGATCTTTACACCTCGTGGTTATTTTTTAATACCGATGTATTGAGAAAGTAAACTGAAACCACGGCAATTTAGCGATTTGCGGCTTAGTCCGGGTTTCTGACAACAAAATGATTTCCTTTCTATATACTGACGACCGTAATTCCAAAATACGGCTGTCAGTATACAACAAAGTTATTTTGAAGACAGAAACGCTACTTACGGCTTAATTTCATAGACGTTGTGACAAAGAATGATTTGACGCTTGGTCATAAGCTGACGGTATGAAAAAAAAAAACTCGGGTTGATTTTTTAACACGTATTTATTTTTTCGCGAATCTAATAAAAATGGTTAATGCACAACATCTTGGGACTTTAGGGTACTACTTTAAGTCGGAAATCTCCATTACCGGTCGACAGCCGGTAAGTTATCAGTCATGTAGGCGCTTGACTCAGGCGTCGGCGGCACACTGGGTGGCTAATCACCATGGTCTGTGATCTCCGCCGTCGGTCGGATCGGGCATCGATCGGATTCGGACGTCATTTACCGTAACCTTGTGGAATACAATTGTCAATTAAAAAGAGTGACCTCGTTGCGTTATTGGGTATAGCGATTGTTTACAGTTTGGTCCAAGCCTTCTAATGATGGGGTGGGGCCTCGGTGGCCCAGTGGGTTAGAGCGATCGTCCCTCAGTCCTACACAGACCTTCCATCGATGCGGCTCGTGTTCGATTCAAGCTCAGACAAAATAAAAATTAAAACTTTTTCAGTTGATTTTTCTTTTAGTCGCCGTATGTGGAAGAGTTGTCAGGTACTCGAAATGAAAATATAAATGAAATAATCTTGAGTGTGGCGTAAAACATCAATCAACCAACCTTCCAACAATGGGCTCAAATAGGACTAACAAACTGAATGTCAAAGGCCTGCCAGTTACTTGCTCAAGGTGCGGCACCTGTTTCACGAGGGTGGCATAGCGTAAGTTTTTACTTAACTGTCATGGCAACCCATGTAGCTATGAAAGTTACCCCCAAAAAACATTTACGCCGCAGGCTTCAGGTCTTTCCTCCAGTCAGTGCCCTGTCCCCCCCCCCCCCCCCCCCCCCACCCACCCACCCACTTGACCTGGAAAAGCTGCCATATAAATGAAATAAGTGGCGTAAAACCTAATTCAAAGAACAGTTCAATTCTAGCTTGTCTAATATTTGAAAAAGGTAATAAATTTCTTTTTAAAAATTTTTGGAATTTTATTTTTAGACGAAAGCAGCTTTTACCCGCGCTTATAATAAAGAAAGTCACATGACGCCATATTCAATCGGTGGTCCAGCAAAGAAAAAGAAGGGTCGAGGCGGAGCTGATGATTCTGAGTTGCTAGGTGAGGAAGGAGATACACAGACGGTCGCCGAGAGCGATGAGGATGATAATGATGTTGGCGGAGATGGAATGATTAAGGTAGGACTTGTTGCTATGGTAACTACGTGGACGCCATCCCTGTATGAGGTGAAAACAACATTATTTTGACTCAATATTTGACAAAATACTAATTTTTTGTAATCCTTTTTTCAAATCTCAGCTCCTAAATACATCCCCCCCCCCCTCCTTACTTTTAATTTTGAAATATTCCTCACTATATAATGATTTTTCATGGCCTGATTTCCTCTCCAAATTAACCTGACAAGGTATATTGTATATCTTGAGTAAAACGTAAAACATACAATTTTCGTCATTTTTCTTTTCTAGATGAAAAAGCCGTCGGCAGCCAGTAAAAAAACAAGTGCAAAAGGAAAATCCTCAACCAAACAAACTGAATCTAAAGGAAAAGGGCGAGGAAAAGCAAAGGGAAAAAGCTGATCGTTGTTGTTGTTGTTGTGACTAAAACGTTATCTTTTATGACTTGTCCTTAATCTTGAAAGAAACATTTTTGAAATCGAAACAGAGCAATATATGTGCTATTGTGAACTTATCACAAAAATTCATTGCTTGTTATTTTGTGTTGGATGAGAGGTTGACTTGTCATTAACCTTGAAAGAAACATTTTTGAAATCGAAACAGAGCAATATATGTGCTATTGTGAACTTATCACAAAAATTCCTTGCTTGTTATTTTGTGTTTGATGAGAGAGCCAGATGCCACCGGAAGGTTGTGGATTTCCTCCGGGCACAGAGCCGGGTTTCCTCCCACAATAAAACTGGCAACGCCGCCATATAAGCGAAATAATCTTGAGCGCGGCAAAAAAAAACAAACAATCATATCGATTGATCAGAGATAGACTGAGGAATACTGGAAGATATTATTACTTGAAAGCTTGAATTAAAAAAAATGAATGACAAATGGACGACAATAGGAGTAAAAAAAGGTTGACATACATAGTACAATCTTTGCTGGAATGATGGTGTTCGGGGAGTGTTTGACGAAGCTGTCGCAAAGTGCTATCAATTATAAATGCCATGATGTCATATCTTTATAATATCTCATCCATTGACAACAAGTGTCCCAGGATGTCAAATTCCGCGGCTGCTTCGCTCCGTCCCATACAAATCTTCCATCGATTTCTGTGTGGATTTTTCAGTCGGTCGCCATATGTGGAAGAGTTGCCAGGTACTCCTCGAAGGTCAGGGGTTTCCCCTGGGAAATGGGCCCAGTTTCCTCCGACATATAAGTGAAATAATCTAGATTGCGGCGTAAAACATCAATCAATCAATCAATCCATTATTATAGTTGCCATTTGTGTCAAGACAAAATATATCTGAAGGAGAAAAAGGGTCACTTTGGTTTGGGTGTGAAAGTTTGGAAGAAAGTATACACTGTAAAAATGATGTGTTAAACCTCAGTCTTCGGTAGAAAAGTCTTAAATGTTGATGGAAGTACATGTAATTCTGCTGTATTTAAATGTTGGAAACAAAATATTCAATAGCTGTTTTGCTGTTTTCATTTGCTGGTCACGACCTATGTAGGATGGTTGCCAGTTACCAGGGGAAGGTCGTGGGTTTCCTCCCACAATAAAACTGGCAACGCCGCCATATAAGTGAAATAATCTTGAGCGCGGCGTAAAACACCAATCAATCAATCATTTGCTGGTATTTTCAATTATGCTGAAAGTTACTTTCACTTACTTTCTGTAAAGACATATTTTCCGTCTCTTTCTAAGAGAAATGTTATTGAGTGTGTAATGTTGTGAGTTCATAATACGTGTACAATCCATTGCTTATTTTCTTGTGAATAAATCACAAATGATGAAGATATGTGTAAAATATTTGTTGTCTTTGACTTCATATACCGAAACGTCGACAGAGTGAGTGAGTGATTTGGGTTTTACGTCCTGCTTAACAGTAGGCCTACATGTATTTCAGTCATATGAAGACGTTGTCTCCTTGTGGCAGGGCAGATTTCCACTGCTCTTTTATTTGGTGCTGCCTCACCGAGACGACTTGGCAAAGACACCCAGCAAGCCCCCTCACCCAGTCACATTATACTGACACCGGGCCAACCAGTCACTGCTCGAACTCCTATTGCTGAGCGCCTAGCGAAGCAGCAGCAGCTCCCACTGTTAAAGTACTTGGTGTGACTCTTGAACCTGGGTCTCCCAGCCCAGAAGCGAACGCTCTACCAACTGAGCTATCGGGGCTGGTCCTAACGTTAAAGGAGATTGAAACGTAACTTGCTTTTCTCTGTTGTCAAACCGTTGTAGAAAACGGGAGATTTTCAAATGAGAAATGATTAAGGCATCATCACGAAGTTAGTTGTTTGTGAACGACACGAGCTTTCGATACCGATGTCTTTATCAAGTGTAACTGAATTTAATATTTCAAAACATTGACATAAATACTAAAGAAAAGAACAAATGTGTAATCACATGAGATTGTCAGTTGATTTAGAAAGCCGTTGGGGGCTATTTTCAAAACACCCATTTAGCTGGTTAGCAGCAGACGTTATAAGCATATGCATCTCAAACGGCCAGGTAAGTTTAACTGTCTAAATCTTTTTATAAATATTTAAGAACGCCATTTTTTTTATTTTGGTGTTCAATTGTACATTTGTTATACAATGAATCCAATAAATCTCACCTTAAAGGTTTTATGAACAACCTTTGGAAATATTTTCTAATTTTCGTTAAGTGTGTTGTAGAACATGTGCTTAAAACGTCTGACCAAAAAGAAACTTAAATTTCGGTCGCAGCACATACAAAATTTAAGCCAATTCTACAATGCTTACGAAAGTTAATTATCTCCGGGACTTATCTCGTCAGACACGAACTAGAGGGAGCATCGCCCAATCAGAGCAATGTAAAGGTCTGACGCCACAGTGGAGGGCGAGCTAGGGTAGATCAAAATGGCGCGCTCGCCCGTCAGACCTTTACATTGCTCTGATTGGGCGATGCTTCAAGTTACAAAATTTAATTAGTCACAAAAATCGAAGTGGGAAGCATTCGAAAGGAAGGTTACTCGATCTACTCCATTACTCTGTGTTGGCGATTACGGCTAACTGGGATAGTTGAACACGGCGCCTGTCTGGCGTCAGCTTGTGAGGCCAATGAGCTCTCTAGTTATTTTAAGATCTCTATGCGTTGTGTACGTACCCGCACAGCGATTTTTGCTGTCTCAGTACGTCTTTGTGGCAGTTTGAACACATCGAATGTCGTGTATAAAGTCATTTTACGTTACGGAAAATATGCATATTTCCTCCCCGTTCTTTTTTGACTACCGGGGAACTAACGCGAAGGTTGTTTCGTTTCAACTTAGGTTTTCAAATATACATTTAGTACACAAACCAGCTTTAAGTCCTGTTCATAAGTCCTTTCAAACCGAAGAAAAAAAAAAGGATTGACGCTTGTGCTGCAGCCTCTGTGTATGGCAAAATGACGCTACATTGAGTTTGTGGATCAATCTGACGTCGAAATCGTGCTTATTTCGTCTATTTCAATTTTTATTTATTATGCAGAACATTCATACAGAACAGTGCATAGTATAACTATAAGAGATATTAGAGCATAATGCTATACACAACATATAAAGAGATATGTGCCCGGCATAATAGGAAACATCCAAAAAGAACATTATATTCAATATAAAGCATGCATGCTGCACTCGATTCCATATAAAATATATGCAGTAATATTTAGACATCCTATAAATGTATTATTTTTGTTTTTTTCGTAATTCAAAAGAGGCATACACACAGAAACATATTGAGCTACATGTAGGTTTGTGATTATTTGTTAGTAAGATTTTTAATTTCCTATCGTTAGATAAAACGCCTGGGGGCTGTTTCTCAACACAACTTACGCCCGTCGTAACTTTGCGCCTGGTCGTAACGTAATGTTGAAGGTATATGTTGCCATGACGTTACGACCAGGCGCAAAGTTACGTCGGTGTTGAGAAACAGCCCCCTGAATCGTAAAATGGATAAATCTCCGTGCACAGATTGATTCCCAGGGTACTATAAAGTGGACAATGCAAAAGGAAATGGCTTTCATCTTCAACAGTATTTAATTTACAGTAACGACAAAGACGATCCTCTCTTTGAATATAAGGTTTTTTATGTCTGTCAATCTCGATGCGAAGGCCGTTGTTGCTGATTCTGAGCCTACAAAATGCTTGTCGATTTTGACGCAAAGCAAAAGAGGCGTGTCACAGCGACTGCAACAGAGAAATGACGTCAATGCCATGCAATCCGAACAGCGTAATATAATCGTCATTCTAAACCGAAAGGGTCTATGGCTAGTTACGGTTGTTACGCTAAGTCGTCTCACCGCCCCATTCACATATGACTGCGACAAACAAATAGACGTTACAAGAATATAACAGTCAATGCAGTTGACGCCAATCTAATTTTTCAAAGCCTTTGAGGATGTAAGCTTTAGAAAGTAAAACTGGGAATAATAAGTGAAACTTTTTAAGAAAAAGGAGTTATGGAAAACGCAGAGCTATTTCCAGCGCGTACGAATCTTATACAGGTCAAGCGAAGTTATAATGACGTCACAAAAGGACGTCAAGATCACTTCTGCCTTAGCGCTCGAAGATAAAAGACGGGTTTTTGCCTTTATCATAATGTACGACGAGATATCATGGGATGCACCGAATCTAAAGTGAAATCTACGCCCGAAGAGATAAATACACGACGTCAGAAGATCATAGCTGCCATCAGGCAATGGCGCCGCCCATCACAGCCTGAAGAATTGAAGCCTTCTACCAGGTGGACAAACCCTTCCTCTTTATTCAGACGGAGGAAAGGAACTGTGACACCCATGCAAACTTCTGTAGAGGAAAGAACCTCTGTTTTTGGAATCAACACCCCACCTCCTTCTAGGAACTCTATCCAAGAGGAAGACATGAAGTTGGAAGACATTGAAGATGATACCAGCCTGGTCAACTTTTGTGTCTCTCCAAAGAATGCCGACGACTTAGATCTTGAGACGGGTCCTTATTCTCGTCCTCTAAGTATGATCCCAGTTCATTCTACCATAGCTCTGGAAACGATCGGAGATGAAAATACCGCGAGATTCTCTAAGAGTTCCATGGACTCTAGCATGGAGTTGGATGACCTTGAAGAGTATTCCGATCAAAGTGAGAAAGAAGACCGATGTCTTACCCGCTGCTTGGGTACAATCTCACCCCGACCCTACAAGAGACCAATCATTGTACACAATGCCTGGAGCGATAACATCTTGCCTCCAAAGACCGCAAACAAAACTACCCCTGTCAGGTTTGCATCTTCAGTCGACGACAAAAATGACTTCAACTCCAAAGGAAAAAGAATTCGTCCCAAAGCTGCGAAGGGAATCCGACAGGCTCCAGACATTACTGACGTGTACGAAGCTGAACTCGGCCGGTCGGTCATTTAAGACGAGAACAAGAGAAGCTTTGTCTTGATGCCTGGATGACCCGGCGCTTGGAAGATGGCGGCAAGTAAAACTTGTCGTCACAGCGCCTCCACACAAAACAGAAAGACAAACCAAGCGGTCGGTGTGTGGATCCGATATAAGGTTTTATGTTCAAATACAGTATACACAAACAGAATACAAGCAGCTCATAAAGACATCAGGAATACCCCAAAAGCACGAGAAAAACTCAATTTGTATCGAAAACATTTACTTTGCATATCAAAGACGATTTAATAATAAGTTATATTTTGATTAAATCTGTACGTTTTATACTGAAATAGAATATTAAATTTTAAATCCTTAATAAGAAAAACATTAGAGAAAAGCGCACAATTTATCTGCTTGGAATCTATTTTTATTTTTTCAATAAAAAATCTTAATTCATAACACAAATTATTTGTTCTTTTGTACTGACTTGTTCCCTTTGCCCCAGTGCCCTGTCTTACGAATATGGCGTAAAGATGCGCATAGGCCTACAACATGGGCCAGTTGCGACTAGGTCATAAATTCCTATAGCTTTAACACTGATTTACGATTTAAATTTTGTTTACTTTTCAAACACGTTTTCGGTTCGTACATGCCACATACTGTATGGATTTTCTTCATTTTAACGCCAATCATTTAGTTTTTCGATGGCCTTCAAAGCCTCTTACTCCGGGGCCTCCGTCGGTAGAGCGTTGGACGCTCAATCCGAACAGCCTTACACCAATGGGTCGCGGGTTCGAATCCCACTCAGTCCAAAAAAAAAAATGGGAAATTTTCTGACTGGGTTTTCCACTTGAACGACCTATGTGCGATGGTTGCCAGTTACCACCGGAAGGTCGTGGGTTTCCTCCGGGCATAGAGCCCGGTTTCCTCCCACAAGAAAACTGGCAACGCCGCCATATAAGTGAAATAATCTTGAGCGCGGCGTAAAACACAAAAAAATCAATCATTCCCAGTGACTCAGTCGGCAGAGTACTCGTCCCTCTGTCCGACACTTCAATCGATGTGCAGCCGGTTCGAATCCCATTCTGACCAAATGAAATTTACAAATTTCTGAGTGGATTTTTCACCAGATCGCCTTCTATGGAAAAGTTGCCGAAGGTCAGGGTATCTTCCAGGCAATGATCCCGAATTCCCCCTACACTTCCCACATTGGTCCCACCCACGTTTTACACTTCCCACATTGCTCCCACACGAGTTCTACAGTTCCCACAGTGGTCCCACACACGTTTTACACTTCCAACACTGCTCACACACGAGTTCTGCAGTTCCCACATTGGTCCCACACGTTTTACACTTCCAACACTGCTCCCACACGCCTTTTAAAATTCCCACATTGCTCCCACACGAGTTCTACAGTTCCCACATTGGTCCCTCACACGTTTTGCACTTCCAACATTGCTCCCACACGAGTTCTACAGTTCCCACATTGGCCTCACACACGTTTTACACTTCCCACATTAGTCCCACACACGTTTTACACTTCCCACATTGCTCCCACACACGTTTTACACTTCCAACATTGGTCCCACACACGTTTTACACTTCCCACATTGCTCCCACGCACGTTTTACACTTCCCACATTGCTCCCACACGCCTTTTAAAATTCCCAAATTGGTCCCACACGAGTTCTATAGTTCCCAAATTGGTCCCACACACGTTTTACACTTTCCACATTGCTCCCACACACGTTTCACGCTCCCCACATTGCTCCCACACACGTTTTACGCTCCCCACGTTGGTCCTACACTTCCCACATTGCTCCCACACGCGTTTTACACTTCCCACATTGGTCCCACACACGTTTTACACGTCCCACATTGCTCCCACACACGTTTAACACTTCCTACCATGCTCACACACGCCTTTTAAAATTCTCACATTGGTCCCACACAAGTTCTACAGTTCCCACATTGCTCCCACACACGTTTTACGCTTCCCACATTGCTCCCACACACGCTTTACGCTTCCCACATTGGCCCCCACACACGTTTTACGCTTCCCACATTGGCCCCACACACGTTTTACACTTCCAACATTGCTCCCACACACGTTTTACGCTTCCCACATTGGTCCCACAAGCCTTTTAAAATTCCCACATTTATCCCACACGAGTTCTACACTTCCCACATTGCTCCCATACGCGTTTTACACTTCCCACATTGCTCCCACACGCGTTTTACACTTCCCACATTGCTCCCACACGCGTTTTACACTTCCCACATTGCTCCCACACGCGTTATACACTTCCCACACACGTTTTACACTTTCCACATTGGTCCCACACGCCTTAATTCCCAAATTGCTCCAGCACGAGTTCTACAGTTCCCACATTGGTCCCACACACGTTTTACACTTCCCACATTGCTCCCACACACGTTTTACGCTTCCCACGTTGGTCCCACACACGTTTTACACTTCCCACATTGCTCCCACACACCTTTTAAAATTCCCACATTGGTCGCACACACGTTTTACACTTCCCACATTGCTCTCACGCGCCTTTTAAAATTCGCACATTGCTCTCGCACGAGTTCTACAGTTCTCACATTGGTCCCACACATGTTTTACACTTCCCACATTGCTCCCACACGCGTTTTACACTTCCCACATTGCTCCAACACGCGTTTTACACTTCCCACATTGCTCCCACACGCGTTTTACACTTCCCACATTGCTCCCATACGCGTTTTACACTTCCCACATTGCTCCCACGCGCGTCTTACACTTCCCACATTGCTCCCACACGCGTTTTACACTTCCCACATTGCTCCCACACGCGTTATACACTTCCCACACACGTTTTACACTTTCCACATTGGTCCCACTCGACATAATTCCCACATTGCTCCCGCACGAGTTCTACAGTTCCCACATTTCTCCCACACGCGTTTTACACTTCCCACATTGCTCCCACACGCGTTATACACTTCCCACATTTTTCCCACACGCGTTTTACACTTCCCACATTGCTCCCACACGCGTTTTACACTTCCCACATTGCTCCAACACGCGTTTTACACTTCCCACATTGCTCCCACACGCGTTTTACACTTCCCACATTGCTCCCACACGCGTTTTACACTTCCCACACGCGTTTTACACTTCCCACATTGCTCCCACACGCGTTTTACACTTCCCACATTGCTCCCATACGCGTTTTACACTTCCCACATTGCTCCCATACGCGTTTTACACTTCCCACATTGCTCCCACACGCGTTTTACACTTCCCACATTGCTCCCACACGCGTTTTACACTTCCCACATTGCTCCCACACGCGTTATACACTTCCCACACACGTTTTACACTTTCCACATTGGTCCCACACGCCTTAATTCCCACATTGCTCCCGCACGAGTTCTACAGTTCCCACATTGGTCCCACACACGTTTTACACTCCCCACATTGCTCCCACACACGTTTTACGCTTCCCACGTTGGTCCCACACACGTTTTACACTTCCCACATTGCTCCCACACGCCTTTTAAGTCCTGTTCATAAGTCCTTAAAAACAGAAAGAAAAAAAGAAAAGAAAAAAAAAAGGATTGACGCTTGTGCAGTAGCCTCTGTGTATGGCAAAATGAGTTTGCGGATCAATCTGACGTCGAAATTGTGTTCATTTCGTCTATGATGCAAAGCAAAAGAGGCGTGTCAGAGCGACTGCAACAGAGAAATGACGTCAATGCCATGCAATCCGAACAGCGTAATATAAACGTCATTCTAAGCGGAAAGGGTCTATGGCTAGTTACGGTTGTTACGCTAAGTCGTCTCACTGTCCCATTCACATGTGACTGCGACAAACGTATAGACGTAACAAGAATATAACAGTCAATGCAGTTGACGCCAATCCAATTTTTCAAAGCCTTTGAGGATGTAAGCTTTAGAAAGTAAAATTGGGAATAATAAGTGAAACTTAACAAGAAAAAGAAGTTATGGAAAACGCAGAGCTATTTCCAGCGCGTACGAATCTATACAGGTCAAGTGAAGTAATAATGACGTCACAAAAGGACGTCAAGATCACTTCTGCCGTATCGCTCGAAGATGAAAGACTGGTTTTTGCCTTTATCATAATGTACGACGAGATATCATGGGATGCACCGAATCTAAAGTGAAATCTTCGCCCGAAGAGATAAATACACGACGTCAGAAGATCATAGCTGCCATCAGGCAATGGCGCCGCCCATCACAGCCCAAAGAATTAAAGCCTTCTGCCAGGTGGACAAACCCTTCCTCTTTATTCAGACGGAGGAAAGGAACTGTGACACCCATGCAAACTTCTGTAGAGGAAAGAACCTCTGTTTTTGGAATCAACACCCCACCTCCTTCTAGGAGCTCTATCCAAGAGGAAGACATGATGTTGGAAGACATTGAAGATGATGTCAGCCTGGTCAACTTTTGTGTCTCTCCAAAGAATGCCGACGACTTAGATCTTGAGACGGGTCCTTATTCTCGTCCTCTAAGTATGATCACAGTTCATTCTTCCATAGCTCTGGAAACGATCGGAGATGAAAAAACCGCGAGATTCTCTAAGAGTTCCATGGACTCTAGCATGGAGTTGGAGGACCTTGAAGAGTATTCCGATCAAAGTGAGAAAGAAGACCGATGTCTTACCCGCTGCTTGGGTACAATCTCACCCCGACCCTACAAGAGACCAGTCATTGTACACGATGCCTGGAGCGATAACATCATGCCTCCAAAGACCGCAAACAAAACTACCCCTGTCAGGTTTGCATCTTCAGTCGACGACAAAAATGACCTCAACTCCAAAGGAAAAAGAATTCGTCCCAAAGCTGCGAAGGGAATCCGACAGGCTCCAGACATCACCGACGTGTACGAAGCTGAACTAGCTCTTCATGGTACCCCACTGCCAGATCCCAAACGACAACAAGAGAAGCTTTGTCTTGATGCCTGGATGGCCCGGCGTTTGGAGGATGGCGGCAAGTAAAACTTGTCGTCACAGCGCCTCCACACAAAACAGAAAGACAAATCAAGCGGTCGGTGTGTGGATGCGATATAAGGTTTTATGTTCAAATACAGTCTACACAAACAGAATACTTGCGGCTCATAAAGACATTAGGAATACCCCAAAAGCACGAGAAAAACTCGAAAATGTCGAAAACATTTACGTTGCACATCAAAGACGCTACAATAATAAGTTATATTTTGATTAAATCTATACGTTTTATACTGAAATAGAATATTATATGTTAAATCCCTAATATATATGGTAAGCGAAAAGCGCACAATTTATCTGCTTGGTATCTTTTTCTTTTTCAATAAAAATCTAAATTCATAACACAATTTATTTGTTCTTTTGCACTGACTTGTTTTAGCTATGGGTATAATAATAAATCAGGAAGCTGTTTCTTTAAACGCCTGACGTAAGTTTGAGTCTGGTAGCAAATGTTGAAGGAATATGTTGCCATTACAGCTAAGCTTCGCATAAGACTTACGTCGGGCGTAAATATATGGAGAAACAGCCCCCAGGGCCCTGTCTTCCGAAGCTGGGAGTGGGGCCTCCGTGGCTCAGTAGGTAGAGCGTTGGACGCTCAATCCAAACAGCCTTCCACCAATGGGTCGCGGGTTCGATTCCCACTCAGTCCAAAAATTGGAAAATTTTCTGACTGGGTTTTCACTCGAACGACCTATGTGGGATGGTTGCCAGTTACCAACGGAAGGTCGTGGGTTTCCTCCGGGCATAGAGCCCGGTTTCCTCCCACAATAAAACTGGCAACGCCGCCATATAAGTGAAATAATCTTGAGCGCGGCGTAAAACACCAATCAATCAATCAATCCGAAGCTGGGAGTAATTTACGTCGGACGAGATCAGTTATAACTATAGGAATTTATGTTTAGTGTTTAATATTTACTGATGACGGTTATCGATTGTTTGACTGATTTGTTTGTCCAATCAGCAGTACCTTAAAACATTTACGCCAAAGACTTTGCAACTGATAATAACGCTCAGGTTTCCGAGCAGGGTGGTGCGTTTCTTGAAGCAGAGGCACTCATGTGTCGCAGTTCTGTTTTACTTACTCGCCGGTCGTTTTATTGATGATGCGAAACTAGAATCGTACCTGGTCACATCCACAAGCAAGGTTATTCATTCGGTGTTATAGATTGATTGATTGGGGCTTAACGTGGCATACTTAATGTTCCTCCTTGCTGGGTCAGCATACATGGCTAAAGCAGAGGCACAATGCTCCAGCCGGAGGGCCGGTGTTCTAGAGCAGGGGGGATAACCGTTTCGTTCGTCAGACCTTTTATTGATTGATTGATGTTTTTACGCCGAACTCAAAGATTATTTCACCTACGTATACGGAAACGTTGCATGCCAGGTTTAGTGGGGAAAGAAACCGGACTCTTTGTCCAAAGGAAACCCCCGACCTTTGTCAAGTACTTGGCAACTCTTCCGCCTACAATGATCAAGTGAAAGATCCACTTAGAACTTTTTCTCAATTTTTGTTTGGTCTAAGTGGAATCCAACCCGCGCCGCATTGATGGAAGGCCAGTGTCACTCGACTGAGCACCGCCTCCCTTTGATGACTCTATTCAAAGAAAAATTCAGGCTGGGTTTTCACACTTGATCTTACTAAGGGAATGTACACCGGGTACTCTCCGAAGATATGGGTTTGACTGTCACATTAGACCTGGCAACGCCATATAAGTGGAATAATACTATTGGGTGATGTGTAATACACCAATCAATCAATGACACCGAAGTCATCTTCAGGTAGCTAGGGGTCTCAGTCGGCACAGTAATCGTCCCTCTGTCAGACACCTGCCTTTAATCGATGTGGACCGGATTGAATCCCATTAAGACCAAATAAAATTGACAAATTTCTTAGTGGATTTTTCAATCTTTCAATCAATCAATGTTTCTTATTGATATATAGAACGATTCTGCTATAAACATTATACTTTTTGTAAACATTGATTGATTGATTGGGGCTTAACGTCACACTCAACAGCTAAGGTTATATGGCTAATATATTTGGCAAACTTAATGTTGCTCCTTACTGGTTGTTGTAAAAAGGTCACAGACTTATTGCAACTGAATTTAATCCCTATAGTCTTGACAATCAAAATCTATGAAAATAAAACTGTGAATTTTGGCAGCTATTGACACCTCCTGATCAATAATTAAATTTTTATAAATCAACGCCTCGTTCAAAACAATTCGGAAGAAAGGCACAATCTGTAGTTTCAAATGAATGTATATAATTCATGTAACTGTTACGATATTTTAAAAATGTAGTAATGGGTGAACAGGAGTTCCGATGGATTTAGTGGTAGAGGATACAGGGCTCTTTGCCCCAAAGAAACCTCCCCTATGGGCGGGTACCTGGCAAACCCTTCCACATAGGGCCACAAAGTGAAAACCCCACCCAGAAATTTTAACATTTTTCTCTTTGTTCAGTGAGTGTAGCCCCCCCCCCCCCCCCAGTCATATAAATAAGGACGAAATATCACAGGCCATTCACTGTCAGGGAAAGAATAGCTAGATATCCAAGGACTCCATTTTCTGTTGAGTGGTAGATTACATCAAAATGTCACATCCACTACACACTCAACAAGCAAAATCCAACACTATCTTCTAAATCTTGAAGCAGATGAATTTCCATGTCACCGTTCCATGTCCTGTTTTGATTGACCGATGGATGATTTGTGCCTCGCTCATCCGCAAGCAAAATCCAACGATATCACGTATCTAAATCTTCCAGGTCATCTAAAACTGAATCAAGTTCAATTTTGTCTCTTGCCCTGGGGCTGTATCAGCTGGGTCATCCTAATGTCTGGCCTAGGACCAGCCTGGCCAGCCTAGGACCAGCCGGCTTATATACAACGATTACTTGCTTTATACATTGAATTACCACTATCAGAAGTCTATGATTCATAGACTTCTGCCACTATTTATGCATCTGATTACAATATTTATACTTTCTTCTTTTATCTGGTATGTTTTCAGACAGATATCGGCAGTTATAAGACCCGGAATCATTTATTTACTTTTCCACACTCAACCCCCAGCCCAGTGAGGGCAAAAGCAAGCAAAATCCAACGGTATCATGTGTCTTCTAAATCTTGAAGCAGGTGGATGTTCATGTCATCTAAAACTGAATCCGTAGGTTCTAGGAATTCTACGTCCGGTTTATCTTCATCAACAATTCCACCATCGTCTTCGGTTTCTGGATCAAAGTCCAATTCATTTACCTGGAAAAAAACATTTCTTTTTCCATTAATTTAGTTCACAGCTTCAAACAGCCCCAACAGTATATGAGAATAAGATATTTAAAAAGCTTCACTGAGTTACAATATGGACCGGATTGAATTTTTAGTTTTCACTTTGTCACTCTATGACTAAGTTAGTAAATTAACCAACTCTGATTGACCCGAAAAAAATTCCGGGCCAGGGCGAGAATCGAACTCATCACTTAGGTTTACCGTCCCAATTAAGATTGAATAAATAAATGTAGGGCAAAGTGACCTGATTAGCCAATGAGCTTATTTTGACTTGAAGCTGGGATGAAAATCCTGGCGTTCCTTGTAATTTCAATTGATTGATTGATAAATAGATGTCTTAAGTCGCATTCAAGATTATTTCACTTAAGTGGCGGTGTTGACAGGTTAAGGCAGTGGAACGAACCGAGAAACATCCTCAAGTGCCTTGTCCTGATAATCATTCCCGATCAGTAAAAATCGGAAGATCCAGTAAACACCCACTCAGAATTTGTCTCCAGTTTTTCTTCTTTGGACTTCCGAATCTCACAATTACAAAGGCGTCCACATTTGTTTTCATGGAATCTCAAAAACTTTGACTGATTTAGCCACGGACTCGATTTGCTTGGTTGATTGATGTTTTACGCCGCACTCAAGATTATTTCACTTATATGGCGGCGTTGCCAGGTTTAGTGGGGGAGGAAACCGTGTTAATTGCCCAGAGGAAATCCCCGACCTTCAACGAGTACCTGGCAACTCTTCCACATACCGCGACCGAGTGAAAACTCCAGAGAATTTTTTAAATTTTCTTTTTAATTGGTCTGAGTGGAATTCGAACCCGCGTCGCATGGATGGAAGGTCTGTGTGGGACTGAGGAACAATTACTCTAACCCACTGGACCACCTAGGCTGCCTTATATTATGGACTCTATTTACAAATCAGTCGATAGTATTGTGTTTTACGTGACTAAGGATGTGCAGGGTGCTAACAGTGCTATATTGCGTGATTGGCGCTTTGAGGGTTGAGTTTTATGGATCGTGTAATACAATAAAATATAATGTAGACAAGATTTTTCAGCATATCTCCACCATGTGGGATATTAGTGAACTAGCCAGCCCATGGATCGAAGAAATACCTGACTTCAACCCCTCTACCCTTCCCACAATGCAATTCGTTAGAATCATTTGACATCATTAGGCTTCGGGCTTATCAGATAGTAACCTCACCTTCAGTAGTTCCGAATCCAGAACGTTGGAGTTTTTGTTCAGCTGGTCAACTTTAGTTGTGTTAATTTCCACGCTGACTTTACCATTGGACAACACAACAAGGACGACTCTGGAAAAGGCATTTTCTAGAGCCAATTGATAAGCTATTTTTTTCACTCTTCCGGCAGTTGCACATTTAGAACTGGGATCTGAAATATATTTCCAAAATGTTATCTTAATCACTATCAACACTATCAGCAATTCTTCTTTTCACTTGCTGCCTTTATTGATTGATTGATTGATGTTTTAACGTCACGATTCTCAGCCTTAGGGGCTTTGATGGCTCGCTTAACAGAGGGATAGTCTCTCAGTTAGATTGGGACCTTACAATAAATCAATCAATCAATCAAACATTGAATCCTCTCCCGATGAACCTGGCAATGTTGATAGGGAAATAAACTTGAGAGCAGAAAGTATCCATTCATTTTGCTAGGTATGGTCAAAGCTTAACGTCAGTCTGTAGGTAACCGAAATTTTTTTTTAATAAAACATTATCAATGACAGAAAGTTGCGCCAATCAGGCAAATTGAGGTCTTACAATCAATCAATCATCTTTAGGTAAGTATAAAGCATTGAATCCTTTCCCAATGAACTATGATAATGAGTGAAATAAACTTGAGAGCAGAAAGTATCAATCCACTTTGCAAGGTATGGCCGAAGGTGAAGGTCTGTAGGTAACCGACAAACTTTTTTTAACAATACACAATCAATGACAGAAAGTCACGCAAATCATTCAAATTTAAGCCCCTATGAAACAGATTGCCAACCAATTTATCAACCAATCAAAATAAAAAAAATAATCGTCTATCTACAATATAGCACCCTCTCACATCCTTAGCCCAAAATAGATTATCTCCCTTCAGATTATCTCCCCTTGATAAAAGGACTCCAAAGCAGCCTATTTTAGCAGCCTGGTCATGTTAAATTGCACAATTATTGGGTTTCCAATTTTGACCAGAAGGTGTTCAAAAGATAGGAGTCCTTTGTCATTATCCCACCATTATCGTAACCTGCCTTCGGCCTTGAGATCAAAAAATTAAAAAAATTCTGAGCGGATTTTTCCAGATACTCACCAAAAGATCGAGGGTTTCCTCCAGACACAGTGTCCAGTTTCCTCCCCCACTTAACCTGGCAAAGCCGCCATATAAGGGAAATAAGTTTGACTGCGACATTAAACATCGATCACTCAATCTTTTTGATTCCGGCTGTTCATTTGATCATGCTTGACCACTGGTCAATACACAATACCCCAGTTTTCAGAGTGGCCATTTCTATTAACTTGTCAAATACCTAAATACATACATGTACCATTTGGATGAATGAAAATTAGCTTTAAGTAGCAAAAAGTCGGACAATATCTAGTTTTGTTTTGTTTTACACCAAGTTTATCGTTTTCAACATCAAACCAGATTATCTCCCCTACCGTTTGGATTAATGGACTCTTCCCAGACTCCGATTCCGTCACAATGAAGTCCCTGATTGGTCAGATCCAAACGAGCACAACACAGATATCGCAATTTGGTTTGATTTTCTTCGGAACTACAATCGTTCTCCATCTAGAAAACAAATTTCATTTCATTTGGAATTATTTGAATATATACAATCATAAAGCAAGGATGAAATCTCACCGTGTGAACGGGCCTTTAGGAAACTTATGTACACATAAGTAGCTGTGCAATTGGCATTAGGGTGCATAAAATATTAAGTCGAAATTTTCTTCATTGAACAAAAACAAACTGTCTTACATGAAAATCTCTTTTACATAAAGGATATGCTACAGTGTTGCAAAAAAAAAACATATTTTTTTTATAATTGATTGATTAAGAATACGTTGTATTTCCGGCAGTAGGACTGACTCTTTAAAGTGGAGGTTGCATTTGGTGGTAGGAGTGGGACAGCCTCGTTCTTGTTGTAATGCACAGGAATACAAACAATGAAAGAGATATATTTACAGATTGTTTATTAGAGAGCATAACAAGGGGGATAACTCTTCCTTGATTGAAATATAAAGTATTGACTTCTCAATAGCCACACCATGACCTAACATTTCAAGAGTGAATCGAGTTTGTAAGTTCATTTGAGACATGATTTATTCACTTCAAGTTCAAGCTCATTACAATATGTCTAAAGAGGATTTCAAGGAACTGGGAAACAGGGGAGATAACTGAGATAATCTAAAGTTAGACGTCACTCTATTCCTAAAGTCGGCAAAACCACCCATTTTATTCCTTTGTAATTCAGACCAGCTTTGTCGGCATTTGCCAGCTTTTTTATTCCTCTCGTTCACTCAAAGCGGCATGAGCTGCCAAAATGTTGATATTTTGACGTAAAAACAGAATGTTGAAATAATTGGTTATTTTTCTCAAGAAATGTAGTTCAGAAGCTTTTTTAATCTCGAAAATGTATGGTAAAGTATTGTTTTGAACTAACTTTGGCTTAGAATGAATGAATGGTCGTCCCGGTTATTTAAATTTTGTTTACTTTTCGAACACGTTTTCGGTTCGTACAGGCCACATACTGTATGGATTTTCCTCATTCCAACGCCAATCATTAAGTTTTACGATGTCCTTCAAAACCTCTTACTGTCGTGACCATCAGAAATTATGAAAATAATGCCGCTTTAACTTTGAATATCGTTTAATGGTTAAATCCAACATTTCAGAAATTAGACATTTGAAAACTATTGGAAAAGACAGCCCAGTGGACCCTATAGCAATGATCGATTGATTGATTGTTTGGTGTTTTACGCCTCGCTCACGAATATTTCACTTAAAAGGCGGCGTTGCCAGTTTTATTGTGGGAGGAAAGTCTGGAGGGAACCCACGACCTTCCGGTAGTAACTGGCAACCATCCCTAGCAATGATCAATCAGTTCAAGGTGAATTGAGTCTGCATGGAAAGTCGCTACCTTCCTCGATTATGATTTTGTCAAAATGGAATGACTTAGGGAAATTGACTCTCCCCCTTTGTTACTTGCTTAAAGCTTCTTTTGATTTCAAGTAAATATTCACATATAACATGACCTCAGGATTGTTATATTTTTCTATAAGCTTTCTTAATCTTATCAAAGCTGGAATATAAAAAATTCCTGTCCTATGTCATGTAAAGGCATACTAGGTCAATGTCAGTCACATCTATATGAGAATGTGATTGCGTGGTGGAACTCTCACTGAAGCCATTTTAGTAGTATATGACATAGATATCTTATAATAACTAGATTGACTAATGACAGTCGACTTCCGGTAAGTTAGTCCGCCATCTTGCCAGTTGATTTTTGGTTGTTTTCTAGTCTGTGAACTTATTTGCCATTTTTTCGAGAACGGAAAAAATATCAAGCGGTAGGTTCTATATGGAGTTCCTCGCCAATTAAGACAAATGTTTATAACCTGCTATAGTGGATCCTTAGCAGGGACCGCGGAGCATAATTGCGTTTGGGGGGGCCAACTATCACAGCCCAACAGGCGAGGGTCCAGGGGCCGCCTAGGCCCCGTAAGCTCTGAGGCGCTAGACGGCCGGAGATGCGTTCTGGGGATTTTCTGGAAATAAAAATGATGATTTGCTTTCTTGTTTTTATAACTACATTCAGTTAAGAAATGTCTAATATCGGCACTTGACCCCAGTTCAAGAAGCGGTGGTCCGGGGACCGCTAAGGCACCGGAAGCTCAGAGGCATTGGCATTACTTATTCAGCTAAAAAAGCCGTCGCTTGATAGATAAAAAATGGTAGACACAAATATCACAGCCCAACAGGCGAGGGTCCAGGGGCCGCTTAGGCCCCGGAAGCTCTGAGGCTCTAGACGGCCGGAGATGCGTTCTGAGGATTTTCTGGAAATAAAAATGATGATTTGCTTCCTTGTTTTTATAACTACATTCAGTCAAGAAATGTCTAATATCGGTACTTGACTCCAGTTCAAGAAGCGGTGGTCCGGGGACCGCCTCGGCACCGGAAGCTCAGAGGCATTGGCATTACTTATTCAGCTCAAAAACCCATCGCTTGATAGCTAAAAAATGGTAGACACCCTGTTAAAACACTTCCGAATTACACCACAACCTCCATCGCTATTCAATTTGCGCTGATGGAGAAATGGAAAACTGAGATATATCACAAACTGTGAGTTATTGCCCCAAGAAGGGGATCCCTAACTAGAGGTTGTTGAAGTTGCAGCGGGGCAACTGCAATGTCCAGGATCCCCATGCAGATAAGTTTCTATCAGTTCATTACTTGGAAGTTTGGGTCAAAAACTATAATCGAAAAATTATAAGCCCGAAAACTAGGACTTTGTGTTAGCTCCACCACTAAAGCCTCACTGAAAAAAATCTCTCGATAAACACAAGAACAACATTTCACTTACTTTTTCGATCACTTAGCTTGAAACAAGTTGTTAATTGTCCTACTGTAGCGTTTTAACATTGTACAGCACCATCCATGAGAAAACTTTAAATGTCTTAGTCACAATTTGATATGATACAAATGGAAAATTTGAATACTTGAAAACGAGCTCAAGTGTTTATCACAGTGACAAATAATTTGCACAGAATATTACTTTCCAATCACCTAACTGTGATTACACGTCTCGGACAATGTAATATAAACTGAATACAACAGCTAGGGTACTTATCTGCTTTATTCTGAAGTTCATTGTAAAAAACCGGCCTATTCTAGCCTTTCGCACAGGAAATGTATATTTCAAAGACCTGTTGTCTACAAACACTTTCCAAAACCTTGTTTTCCCGCGAACCTTACCAACATTTCATTTACTTTTGGTATTTTGAGAAAGCAAATATAATGAAAACAAAAATACTAAAATTGCACAAGATGGATTGAAGATCGTTTTGTTTTGGCAAACTAATACCACTCGTATAAAACCATTTTTTGCTCTGTAAACAATATTAACGCTTTCATTTGGAACGTGTTGTATTTTGTGTCAATTGATTGACAACTTTCATCTCGCATACCAAAGTACGAGGACGTTGATCTCTTAAATCATCTTATATGCATGTAAAAATGCAATACCGGTAGTTTAAAAAAGATTGACGAGATTTGAAGGCCCTCACTCCTACCACACTTCGTATAACTCATCGAATTTGGGCCACTTTATTTCAAGTCCATATTTGTATGTAAGAAAACTGCAAAAAAATATTTTGCCCAAAAAAAAAAAAAATTGGTAGGCCCCCCCTGCTCCGCGGTCCCTGCTTAGTATGTCTTGACTATCGCGCAATAACAATGAAAGATATGTTTTTCAAGCATTAACCTTGTTCTGGAATGTAACGTGTATTTGATGTCCGTCAACTAGAAGGATGGTGGACTATTGGGACGTTTTCTACTGAGTAGCGGATAGCACTTAGCCAATCTAGTAACGTAGTTAATATAAGATTTCTATGGTATATGGCAAGGGGAGATAACTGCTGTACTTACTGACACAATGGTGGAGGACCAGCCATTAAAACCCAAGTAGTAATTGGCCAGTTGTTGACATTTAGCTATGTAAAGTGACGGGGGCTTGTCATCCTGGATGGTTCTTCGTTTGGCATAGGTAATCTGATACGAAACAACAACAAAAAACATTAAATGCAAAATAGTACAACAAATCACAAATTATACTAAACAATAAACGTATTGCGTTGCGCACACTGAGCCAGTTCTGATAAAAGTGTTAGAAGATTTAATTGAGGGCTTCGGAAAGAGGGAGCTTATTAACCCTTATTCCCTAAGAAAGGTGTGATGATGTAGTCACACAAGGGGTAAATTTTATATTTACCAATACTTGGTATAAAGGCTATAAGATTTGCATTGAGGACTTCGGAAAGAGGGGGGGGGGGGGGGGGGACTGTCAGGTTTATTGATCCCTATTCCCTAAGAAAGGTGTGATGATGTAGTCACATAAGGGGGAACTTGTCAATATATATATACAATACTGGGTATAAAGGCCTAATTGACATACTCCCTTACTAAAACGATTAGAATCTTGTCTCCATGGTTATTTTAGTCAAGAAAAATTTCCCTGTGTTCGTGTGTTTTAATGTTCATTAATATACAGTACTGAGTGCATACTACATATTTACATGTAGTGTTCTCTATATAGCAGGCACATATTTTGGCATAAACTTAAAATCCCAAACTTTCTTTTCAAAAAATGAGAAAACTGCTTTTTTGCCATGTTTGATTCTTTGTGAAGAGAGAATAGATATTAACATGCATGCTACTGGGCCAACATCAAAATGGTACAACAGTTTGAAGAGATGAAAAGTTTGTTAAATGGTTGAAGATTTCAAGTACATGGCAACTTTTGTGAGGTTTAGAGTGTGTATGAACAGGGAAATTATAGTCCTTTCTCTAGCAAAGCTCAACTAGTCCACCCTGGGTGATAAAAAAAACTTGAGTTCAATGGAAGACCTATCAGTTACCTTATACGGTTGCCCCAGGGCTAATTTCCCGTTGAGGAACACCTTTGCTCTGCTGGCCGCCGTTGAAGAGTAAAACTTCACAAACCCATACCATCCTGTCGGCAATCTTAAACCAGATCTTAAAACCTGATCTTTAGTTGTAATCATTTTTTCTGAGACGGTTATTTGACATCCGTTGGGAATGATCGAGTTGTCGCCTGTCTTCTCAACTTCTCCTTTCTTAGGGTCAACTTTGCCAAACAATGGGAAAACTTGAACCTCAAATAATAGTCCATATTTTGAAAAGTCTTGGAAAAGAGTCTCCTGCATAACAAAAGGAAAATGAACTGAATACAGCTCTCCACAACAATAAGAAAAGTGAGGCCGTCAGTATAAAAAAAATAGTCATTTTGGAGTCAGAAAGTTGGTCTACTCAGGACACTAGGGCTACCATCGCCCAACTTAATTAGTCATTTAGTGTGGTTTATGAGCTTCACTTTCAGTTTCAGTTTCACTTTAGCAGACTCTAACATCCATTAATTCTTAGACTAACGCAGGTATAAAATTGACATCGATTTCCAGTTTTTTACCATCGAGGCTGCCATTACATTGATGCATGCCGAGTGACTCTTATTATGAAAATGTGCTATAGTTCTGTAACGCGGAATACTTACGAATTAAATGTTAGATAAACAAACAGTAACATTAAATCTTCATGATAAACTTTAATATCACATGTGAAAATTCACACACAGAGAATTTCAAGTTCACACTTGTACTTTTCTCTCTTCAAAACGCCATCAGCTGATTGTGGTCTTGATGTGACGTCCGATATGAACGCAAAGCATAGACGTAACAATAGCCATGACGCAAAAAACTTGTAGACCTATTCGAGAATGACTGGAAGAAGATGACGTCATCACAGCTAGGGCGCCAGGATGATATGACGCGCGGCTTTGACAAAAATTAGAAATAGCACGCGTTCCAGATAAAAAATAATTTCTTACTATTTAATATCCGGCAATTTGTATTGCAAAGCTACAAGGAAAGTGCCACAATTAAGTGAAAATAATTAATTAATTAGCCCCACCATTCCTGGTTGATAAGTGATCGAAGCGCTTCTGTGCAGCATGTCCTAAAAATTATTACCGGGCGTAGCTAGACCTATGCTAACATAATGTTAGATATATTAAACACCAAATAAAAAAAAAACGCAATAATTAAGCCTTTCCGTAATTTCAGGACAGAAGCGGTTTTATAAATAGTAAGTTGATTGATTAATTGACGTTTAACGTCACACTCAAGATTATTTCCCTTATAAGTTATATAGGCTTTTGGAAGGGGTAGGGGTGCGGCTCTTTTTGCCCAAGGAATGCCTCGACCTATTGTGAGAAGTTTGCACTCCAGTACCTGACATCTTTTGCACATAGGGAATATTCATCGCGTTCGCATCGGCTTTGCCTACATCATATTATTTTATTCTTTAATTGACAACGGCATCCTGGCTGTAAAGTAATTAAAACAGGATAGAGACGAGTGAGGCTAACATTTTGCCAGTCTATGTGCATATTAAGAAAAATATGATAGGTTTCACTTTCAGTTTTCACAGTGTTGTTGTTGTTATTGATTGAACTTGTGTAATTTGTAAAAGTAAAACGAGACTGTCACCTGAACAGATTCTTCTGTAGCGTTTCCAGGCAGGTTTGTCACAAATAAGTTTTTGCCTCCTCCCATAGGTCGAAAAAACTGTATAATTTCAACTGAAGCAGTCATAATTTCGCTTTCTGTCAACAAACCCTGAAATCTCGACTCAAATCTCCCACCATTTTGACGATCACGTGACGTCAAGCATGGCGGATGACATAAACACGTTGGCGAATGAACGGGAAATATTTGTCCGCGAAATTGAAAAAAATGATGGACAAATGTTGAAAATAAGTCAGTTTGAAGTTGGAGATGTTGGCTGTGTGGTTTGGGACGCTGCTTTAGTTTTACTCAAATATTTAGAAACAAATGACTTTGAAAACGGGAACCTTTTGCAGGGTAAAAAAGTTTTGGAACTTGGTTCCGGAACTGGCGTCGTAGGAATACAGGCCGGCAGTTTAGGGTAATTCTTCACTGTTGATTGAGATGTCATTGGCATGTACATGATTGCTTATTATACCAAAGCAGCCAATATGTGCTCAGGAGTTCTCACTTCTAATCTTGAGTCCTAACGACAGACCTACCACACCACTCTGTTTTCTTGACAGACTCATTATTTTCATTCTCCTGGCATAATTACCATTAGATTCTAATTATTATATAACAAAGAGGGAAGTTAGACTTTTCCTTGTACAATAAATCCATCAATCTTCTTCACTCATAGCTGGCACAATCTCATAAAAAAATAGCCACCACAAGGAGGAAATCCCGAGGGTAAGGGAGTAGGCCTAGTATCTTCCACATAGAACTTAGAAGGATCGAGTAGTAGGCCCTATTCGATCAGAGATTTAGAAATTCTTCTTTTGACTGAGCTGGATCCGGAGCTATTATCACTCAGTCTAAAAATTGGAAAATTATCTGACTGGGTTTTCACTTGAACGACCTATGTGGGATGGTTGCCAGTTACCACCAGAAGGTCATGGGTTTCCTCCGAGCATAGAGCTTGGTTTCCTCCCACAATAAAACTGGCAACGCCGCCATATAAGTGAAATAATCTTGAGCGTAAAACACCAAACAATCAATCAATCAACCAAAACTATTATTTATCGATGGAAGGCCTTTGTCGGACTAGAGACAATCACTTTATGACACAAACATGATACATATTTAAACGGGCGTAACAGATCTTGGCAAATTATGCCAATGTGAGGCACTTGCTTTATTAACGTAGACTTCAACCATAAATTTGAAAGTGCTGTTATACTCATCTATTTCATTTCAATTGATTACGGGTAGCTTTTTTATATGTATGTATTAAAAATTCAACTTTGAAGTCAAATTTCCTTGTTGTTGAAAGCCTCATTAATTAAACTCTCACTTGCTGGATCTCCTCGTACTTTATATAATTCCTCTGGCCCAAACAATCTGTCTATGCTGACTGTTTATATAATATCGCTGTTAATATTGCTGGTCTGTCAACCAACACAGCCACGATTTCTTGGCTAATTTTTTCTTAAAAAAATTAATTCTAAATGCATTTATTTTTAGTGCAGAGGTTATTGTGACAGACCTGGAGGAGATTGTTCCCTTGATGCGACTTAACATTGAAAATAACTCTGACCTGATAAAAGGCAGTGTAGAGGGAAGAGCTTTGAAATGGCGAGATGACATCAACAGTCTTCCATACAATCTTGATTACGTTTTCTGTGCAGATTGTATTTACTACCAAGAGGTGAGGAAATATTTTATAACATACTCGTATATATAATTTTTGTGGAGAAAACCAATGAAAAGGTCTGCACATGTTTTTAAAAATTCTTAAAAGGGAAACTCGGTGTGTCAGTCGGCAGTGATTAGTCTCTCATACTGATACAAACCTTCCATCGATTGGTTACGGGTTCAAATCCCAATCAGTCCAAAGGTGAGACAAATTTTAAAATGTAAGATTTTTTTTGCCGGGAGTGGGGCGGGGGTTGGGGGGGGGGGTGGATAGGGTTTCATCACTTGATTGCCCTTTGTTGAAAAGTTGCCAGGTTCTTGCCGAAATTTGTCTGATTTCCTAATAAACCTTGCAAAGCCGCCATATATGTGAAAGAATCTGTAGCGTAGCGTGAAAGAAAATTTTCAAACTTATGATAGTGTGGAAATTAGTATGTTTAGTGCTGAATTCTAATATAAACAACACCGATTACCTCACAACTTATCACTTAGGGTTATCGTCCCACCGTGCAAGAATTACACAGAAACGTCGTCACCCAATAAACCAAGAAGTTGTTATCCATAAGTAATTCTACACCTTATTGCATTCACGTCATGACATAAAAATACTGTTATGCTTTTGTCTTTAAAACCTCAGGCTAACATGTTGAAATTTCAGGATAAAAAGCAAATATTGCTCGCAAAATTGTACCGTACTATTCTGGTACGTCAATATACATAAGCAGTGAAATTGGCGAGGATTGATTGATTCATGTTTTTTTTTTTCAAAGAATTTATAAATTTCTGAGTCAGAGTGGAGTTTTGTCTACATTGCCATATTTAGAAGAGTTCACATTTCCTGTGTTTCCTGTGCAATAAACCTGGTTTCCTCCTGAATAAACCTGGCAACACCGCCATATAAGTGAAATAATCTTAAGAGCTGCGTAAAACAATCACTGTATTCAGGATTATTTCACTTTTATCGCGGCGTTGTCAGGTTTAGTGAAGGGGAAACCAATTCATACTGTGTTTTCATATTATGGGCCTTTGTGCTAGTAGTTGCCAGGTACCTGAGTAAGGTGGTCATTTTTCTCTTTCGAAAAGTGGGTTTTCCTCCCAAATAAACTTGGAAAAGTATAATAACTGAAATGATTAACAAAGCTTTGAGTGTGGAGAAAAACAAAACAGTTTATCAGTGCTGCTGTCAAAACTTGTTTAGGTCATGAGGCTCTTTTTGTTCACAAAATTTACTCTGTAGTGATACCGTCATGAACAATAAGAACAATTAAAGTCCCACTTGTCGGTGTAGCCTGTTTGACATTTGTTAAGAAAGCCAATTAACATAATCTTACTACAGCTAAATCAACTAACATTAAACGTGGGGCATAAAAAACATGCCCAGTTAGGATTAGAATTTGTAAACATAGGGCTGAACAACAAACGAACAATCAAAGCCTGATTACAACAACAACGATCAATGTTGATTAAA
The DNA here is from genome assembly GCA_963971465.1 of Lepidochitona cinerea. Taxonomy (NCBI): domain Eukaryota; kingdom Metazoa; phylum Mollusca; class Polyplacophora; order Chitonida; family Tonicellidae; genus Lepidochitona; species Lepidochitona cinerea. The sequence continues at coordinate 1,381,422 of OZ020565.1, forward strand.
CTTAAGTGTTGGATTACCCTCATTTCAAAGTTTTTTTGTCTGTGATTTCCAATTTATCAACAGCTTTTCGAGTTCCTCTTACCCGATTGTCAATCTATCTCAGATAAAGTGCATAAAATTATACTGTGTCATTAGATTACTCACACGACTAAAAACATTAAGGACGTTTGTGCACATGTTCAGGTTCAGAGTTTGTTTACATTGCAGGTACTTGATAAATCTAATTTTCAATTTCAAATTAAAAATACTAAATTATGCGAAAACTATTTCTGATAAATATAGAAAGTTCCTAACTTTCTCTGTCTGGGGAAAAATACACGAAACCGCACACTGTTTTTTTATGTCAACAGTATTCTAGATTTTCGCATGCCTTTAATAGATGGATTATTCCTACTAAATCAATGTATGGTAATAGAGTTATCTGCATCTCTTGGATTACAGATTTGTTTTTAAAAAGGAAGAAATACCTCTAATAATATTTGGTCGAACCCAAACAAAACCAAGATACCCATGGTCAGCTCCAAATGTAGGCTGTCACATCCACTCAGCAAACTTATGGGGCCCAAAACCCTATTTCTCTCAAGTTGTTGTGTCTATCTACAGTCTCAGTTTATGTTTGAGCTGTAATACTCTCTTTGATGAGGCCACAAAAAGTAGAAATACTGTTATAGCAATGCTGATTTTATTTCTCTTCCAGTCGTTGGAACCTTTGGTTGAAACCATAGAAGCGGCTGCCAATAAAAGCACAACAGTTTTATTGTCTTTTGAAGAGAGGACAACTGGAAACAAGCCAGAATTACAAAGGAAGTTTTTTGAGGTATGTTTAGGATTTTAGGTAAAGAGATTACTGTAATCCTGTGTTACCATAAGCATGGACACCTATTTGGGAAATGGTAAATTGGGGAAAGGGGTGTTTTTGGTGACATGGGAATGGGGAGTTCCAGGTGTAACGAGGTGCCATACAAAAGAGTTGTTCTGTGTTGTGGGAAACGGGTGTTCTAGGTCTTGTGGGAAACAGGTATTCTAGATGTTGTGGGAAAGGGGTGTTTTATGTGCTGTGGGAAAGAGGTGTTCTGGGTGCTGTGGGAAAGGGGTGTTCTAGGTGCTGTGGGAAAGAGGTGTTCTGGGTGCTGTGGGAAAGGGGTGTTCTAGGTGCTGTGGGAAAGAGGTGTTCTGGGTGCTGTGGGAAAGGGGTGTTCTAGGTGCTGTGGGAAAGGGGTGTTCTAGGTGCTGTGGGAAACAGGTGTTCTAGGTGCTTTGGGAAACAGGTGTTCTAGGTGCTGTGGGAAACAGGTGTTCTAGGTGCTGTGGGAAAGTGGTGTTCTAGGTGCTGTGGGAAAGGGGTGTTCTAGGTGCTGTGGGAAAGGGGTGTTCTGGGTGCTGTGGGAAAGGGGTGTTCTAGGTGCTGTGGGAAAGGGGTGTTCTAGGTGCTGTGGGAAACAGGTGTTCTAGGTGCTGTGGGGAAGGGGTGTTCTAGGTGCTGTGGAAAAGAGGTGCTGTGGGAAAGGGGTGTTCTAGGTGCTTTGGGAAAGGGGTGTTCTAGGTGCTGTGGGAAACAGGTGTTTTAGGTGCTGTGGGAAAGTGGTGTTCTAGGTGCTGTGGGAAAGGGTGTTCTAGGTGCTGTGGGAAAGGGGTGTTTTAGGTACTGTGGGAAAGGGATGTTCTAGGTACTGTGGGAAAGGGATGTTCTAGGTACTGTGGGAAAGGGATGTTCTAGGTACTGTGGGAAAGGGGTGTTCTAGGTACTGTGGGAAAGGGATATTCTAGATATTGTGGTAAAGGAGTGTTCTATGTGCTGTGTTAAAGGGATGGTCTATGTGCTGTTGGAAAGCGGTGTTCTAGGTACTGTTGGAAAGCGGTGTTCTAGGTACTGTGGGAAAGCGGTGTTCTAGGTACTGTGGGAAAGGGGTGTTTTAGGTACTGTGGGAAAGGGGTGTTTTAGGTACTGTGGGAAAGGGATGTTCTAGGTACTGTGGGAAAGGGATGTTCTAGGTACTGTGGGAAAGGGATATTCTAGATATTGTGGTAAAGGAGTGTTCTATGTGCTGTGTTAAAGGGATGGTCTATGTGCTTTTGGAAAGCGGTGTTCTAGGTACTGTTGGAAAGCGGTGTTCTAGGTACTGTGGGAAAGTGGTGTTCTAGGTACTGTGGGAAAGGGGTGTTTTAGGTACTGTGGGAAAGGGATGTTCTAGGTACTGTGGGAAAGGGATGTTCTAGGTACTGTGGGAAAGGGATGTTCTAGGTACTGTGGGAAAGGGGTGTTCTAGGTACTGTGGGAAAGTGGTGTTTTAGGTGCTTTGGGAAACAGGTGTTCTAGGTGCTGTGGGAAAGTGGTGTTCTAGGTGCTGTGGGAAAGGGGTGTTTTAGGTGCTGTGGGAAAGGGGTGTTCTGGGTGCTGTGGGAAAGGGGTGTTCTGGGTGCTGTGGGAAAGGGGTGTTCTAGGTGCTGTGGGAAAGGGGTGTTCTGGGTGCTGTGGGAAAGGGGTGTTCTGGGTGCTGTGGGAAAGGGGTGTTCTGGGTGCTGTGGGAAAGGGGTGTTCTGGGTGCTGTGGGAAACAGGTGTTCTAGGTGCTGTGGGAAACAGGTGTTCTAGGTGCTGTGGGGAAGGGGTGTTCTAGGTGCTGTGGAAAAGAGGTGCTGTGGGAAACAGGTGTTCTAGGTGCTTTGGGGAAAGGGGTGTTCTAGGTGCTGTGGGAAACAGGTGTTCTAGGTGCTGTGGGGAAGGGGTGTTCTAGGTGCTGTGGAAAAGAGGTGCTGTGGGAAAGGGGTGTTCTAGGTGCTTTGGGAAAGGGGTGTTCTAGGTGCTGTGGGAAACAGGTGTTTTAGGTGCTGTGGGAAAGTGGTGTTCTAGGTGCTGTGGGAAAGGGTGTTCTAGGTGCTGTGGGAAAGGGGTGTTTTAGGTACTGTGGGAAAGTGGTGTTCTAGGTGCTGTGGGAAAGCCAGGGTTGTTCTAGGTGCTGTGGGAAAGGGGTGTTCTAGGTAACATGGTAAGTGGTGTTCTAGATTCCTTGTTAAACAGGTGTTCTAGGTTCCACGGTAAAGTGGTGTTCTAGATCCATGGTAAAGTGGTGTTCTAGGTTCCATGGTAAACAGGTGTTCTAGGTTCCATGGTAAAGTGGTGTTCTAGGTTCCATGGTAAAGTGGTGTTGTAGGTTCCATGGTAAAGTGGTGTTCTAGGTTCCATGGTAAACAGGTGTTCTAGGTTCCATGGTAAACAGGTGTTCTAGGTTCCATGGTAAACAGGTGTTCTAGGTTCCATGGTAAACAGGTGTTCTAGGTTCCATGGTAAACAGGTGTTCTAGGTTCCATGGTAAATGGGTGTTCTAGGTTCCATGGTAAACGGGTGTTCCAGGTTCCTTAGTAAACAGGTGTTCCAGGTTCCATGGTAAACAGGTGTTTTAGGTTCCATGGTAAAGTGGTGTTCTAGGTTCCATGGTAAACACGTGTTCTAGGTTCCATGGTAAACGGGTGTTTTAGATGCTTTGGGAAAGGGGTCCCAAATTTGAAGCTGCTAGAATTTAGAGTTGTTAACTTCTTATCCATTTGACCTTTGTGGGAAGCCTGGTAGATAGCAAGGAAGGGATATTGTCCTGCTTAAAATTAACACAAAATGAATTTATGAATTTTCATGTTATATATTTTATCTTTTATTTTGGTTTCAGTTGATGTCAGACAAATTTGAGAAGTATGAAATTCCACTTGAACATCAGGACCCGTTGTTTAGGTCAGAAGATATTCACATCATCAGATTTAACAAGAAGAGGTAGCACAGCCACTGTCACATGAAGACTCGTACTGTGGACTGATAATGTCATCTCAAAGCAACGAAAAGCGTGTTTTGGAACAAGTCGTGTTATGCAAAGTGAAAATAATGTTCGTGGAACAACCAACTTTTCCGGTTTCTGATCGGTGTTATGCAAGGTGAAAATAATGTTCGTGGAACAACCAACTTTTCCGGTTTCTGATCGGTGTTATGCAAGGTGAAAATAATGTTCGTGGAACAACCAACTTTTCTGGTTTCTGATTGATCGTAGACAAATGTCATAACAGCTTTCTGGTTTCACAAGGTAGATGGTGGCTCGGGTTCAAATCACACCCAGACCAGATAAAAAATGAGTGGATTTTCGAGTGGATTTTTCACTCGGTCGCCGAATGGGGAAGAGTTCCCCGGTACACGCCAAAAGTCGGGGGTTTTCCTCCAGGCAATGAGCCCGGTTTCCTCCCCCACTAAACCTGGCGATGCCACCATATAAGTGAAATAATCTTGATTGCGGCGTAAAACATCAACCAACCAACCACAAGGTAGATGTAATACAGCTTTGGGAATTATCTTCAGGCATTTTCCTGGAAATTCCGAACAACCAATTTTCCATTTTCTGATGGCCCACATTCCATCAAAGGAACTTTGGGGTTCGGAGCAACAACAACCTCCACGGTTTGATAGTCCATGAATCACGCCATTTACAAGCACAAATTGACAGGAAGAAGTATTTGTGAATTACTTTCCATGTGAACTTATCGTCTCTTGTATGACTATAACCTGCAATATCAGTCTCTAAACTTTTTTTTTTCTGGACAATTTCTACAATGATGTCAGGGGCCTCCGTGGCTCAGTAGGTAGAGCGTTGGACGCTCAATCCGAACAGCCTTCCACCAATGTGTTGCGGGTTCGAATCCCACTCAGCTCAAAAAAGTGGAAAATTTTCTGACTGGGTTTTCACTCCAACGACCTATGTGGGATGGTTGCCAGTTACCATCGGAGGTCGTGGGTTTCCTCCGGGCATAGAGCCCGGTTTCCTCCCACAATAAAACTGGCAACGTCGCCATATAAGTGAAATAATCTTGAGCGCGGCGTAAAACACCAAACAATCAATCAATCACATTTTGTCCGTAATTATCCCACATCTTCGGTTCATACGGTTTACTGGCTTAACAATTTTTTTTATTTCTATTCAAACCCTTCAGCATTTCAAGGTAGGCCTATTTCAAACTCTGAACTTCATTCAAAATTTATGAAAAATGTCCGAATGTTGGCTACTCTAGCCACTTTAGATATACACAGAAACATTTCCATTCAAGTTAAACAATCTTCTATGCAAAATAAAGTATTTTAATTCAGACCTTTCATTTTGAGGGGAGCAGTCACTCTCCCACGTCTAAGTTCTCTCTCTTAAATAAAAAACGAAGAGATGAATGACAGTGTACTTTTTATGTTGATTTGTCTAATTGGGAACGAGATCATCTTTACAGGTGTATCTGTTGCTCTCCGTTTCAAATCATTTTTGTCGGTTGCAAATGACAGAGCCATAAACTTGACGCCGCCAGGGTTTTAAAAACAGTTCTTACGACGGATTAAATTCAAAACAAATACGTGAATAAATACCTTAAAATTGCAACTTTACTTTCAATAATTAAAATGAAAAATAAATCTATATAAAATTGGAATGCCATAAAATATATTTTCTCTTACAAAAAATTTAACCGCTTGATAACGTGTATATATGGTTTAGTTTATATCTTGGTGTCTTACGCCGCACTCAAGATTATTTTACTTATATGGTGGCGTTGCCAGGTTTCGTTAGGAGGAAGCCGGGGTTTTTTTGTCGAGGAAACTGTAGACCTTCAGAGAGTACCGGACAATTTTTCCACGTAGGAAAAACGTTTAGAACAATTCGATTAAAGGGCACAGTCTGAAAATGCAGCCGATCCATTTAGCTCCCACATTTGAAAGTTGTCGAAATAAGCAGTCCCCTGGCTTTGGTCTCTATACATTCCGTAACAAAAAGCTTTCAAGATGTCCTGAAACAAACAAAATTGTTTTTGGTAACGAGACAAAAACTTCTGTAAAAAGATGTGTTAGGAGACAAACACATGCCACATTTAAAGTTCTGACACAGAACAAATAAATGTCTCGAAGAAAAAAAAACACAAAGACATAACACCGCAAAAATGATTCGCAAAAATGATTACGATTCTCTATGGGACCCGTTCGGTACAATTGCATGTTGTTTCTTTTTCTCTCTCTCTCTCTCTCTCTATTTTAATTAGTCCCCAATATCAAGAGACGTCAAACTAGTTTATCCCCTCTGATCTATAGCAAATACCAAGGTCGCCAGATTCTCTTAGTTTAATATTCAGCGGACCGTTTTTCAAAGATTTCAGTGGAGTAGGCCTTCCAAATGCGCCACCTGGTGTAAACTTTTATAATTACTTTGCAATTGACCGATTGCTTGATGACGTCACTTTAAATTTACACGCAAAGCATCTCGGGGGGGGGGGGGGGGGGGGGATATGCACTGGATGATCGATTTCAATTATCCATGTGCAATGCTGACAATGCTCTAGTTCAATTATCAAATATCTAATTACTCATCTATAGTGCAATAAATTATCACCGAGCCTGATGACGTCACAGATTTACGCAAAGCTTTCTGGGTAAAATGTACCTCAGTTCGCCATTTTGTTAACCGGCACTTATAAAGTTATAGCACGACGTTGATGGCATAACGTATTCAAAAGTTGATACTGATAGATTTATGAAAACAACATGTGTATGGAACTGCACGTCTTAAATAAACGCCGTCGAAAGATCTTAATTACCAATGGCAACGTATACCTTTAGAATTGGTTGCCATGGTAGTTAAGATCACACTTAGCTAAGATCGCTTTGTGAAACTAGGCCCTGACAACTTTTACGTCCTCTTCTTGATACAGCATTATACCTTCCGCCATTTTGTAAAATTATGTGAATATCCCGCAATTTCCCGAAATGCTTTGCGTGTAATTTGCAAGTGACGTCATCAAGCTATCGGTCAATTGTTGAGCGGTTTGTGGGATATGCTATAATGTGATAGCAGTCGTTTTCATTTAAAAATATCACGGTTGTTAGTGTCCTTGTGCCAGAGGGACTTAATTTTACGTAAAATGTTTATATTTAAGAGGTAGCTATATATACCGCCAATTGACCATGCGGAAGGAGTGCATGTATAGGGTAAGACATACATTAGCGGAGGCATTTTGTCAGTTTAACCAAATGCAGTTGATGTTTAACAGATATATTTATACCAGAACACCGAATTTTTTACATTTATAATTTGGATTGAGTTGGTTTCGAACTCGCGACCCATGGAAGGACTATGTCGGATTGAGACCCTCTATCACTATGTCGACTGAGTCCCAGAGGCCCCGAGTTGTTGAAGATTTGGTACATTCATTGATTGATGTTTTACGCCGCACTCAAGATTATTTCACTTATGTGGCGGATTTGCTTGGTGGGGGAGGAAACGGGGCTCATTGCCTGGAGGAAACGTCCGACCTCCAGTGAGTACCTGGCAACTCTTCCACTTACGGCGATTGACTGAAAAAATTCCCTCAGAAATTGTCAACTTATATTTGAAATCTATCAATGCCATTTAGAAAGTTTACAATAAGGTGAAGAATTACTTATGGATAACACATTGACTTTAATTGATAACGATGTAAGAACTACATCGAAACGTCCTCACCCTATAAACGAAGAAGCTGTTATCCATAAGTAATTATTCACCTTATTGTAACTTTTATTTGGTCTGAGTGAGATTAGAACCCATTCTGCATCGATGAAGGCCTGTTTCGGGCTGGCGGACTATCACTCTAACCAACTGAGCCACCGAGAACCCCTTGTGGATTTTGAGGTTGGTAAACAGACAAGACACTGCTTGTCAGTTTCCTTCATTTGTAAACTCTTTCCATACTGTACAGATGTGCTCACAGTTCTAGCTACTCGGTCAACTGCTGATTGTTGAATCGGCTCCATATCTTAAGACTTGAGATTTTTCGCTTTATTTAAAGTAATACTTGACATAAAACTGTATACCTTGGTAGTAGAGATGTACAGAAGTTTTCGATGCCAAATTTCCCCCACACTTCCTTGATCAAAGGGCTCAGTCTGGCCGTAGGTCCAAGTATTATCTCTGTGCTGAACAAGAAAAATAAAATACATTTTTATTAAAGTGGCATGAGCTGCTGATTGATATTTTTTGACGTTAAAACAGACTGGAAATTATTGGCTATTTTTCTCAAGACGTATAATTCAGGAGCGTTTTAATGCTTCTGGTCTCGAGAATGAACGATAAGGTACTGTTTTGAACCAACTTTGGAGTAGAATGATGAATGGTCGTCCCGGTTATTTAAATTTGGTTTACTTTTCGAACACGATTTCGGTTCGTATTGGCCGTAGACTTTATGGATTACCCTCATCCAATGACTGGCCTCTGACACAGAGGTCGAGCAAGTTTACTTTAAAGCAGACTGTATTCTTCTACTATAATCAGAAGTCTATGAACAGGGAAGTGTGAAATGTCGCATTACCCCATATTCAGGGCACTGGCGCTTTCAGCCTGCTTATACTACATTATGTGACGTTTATGCGCGGTAGATTTTGAAATTGTCAACGGTTGCGCAATTTCAAATCAGAAAATAAATTCATTCTCCACTTACTGCATCTATCGGCAATTCCAGTAACCGCAGTTCGGAGAATGCATTGGTTTTTATAAAAGCTTTACCGAACATGCGACTCTGATATCTCCATTTGAACTCAAATCGTTCCAAGCAAGTCTTCTTGTCTCATTTTCAACTTTATGAAGTTTTTCGGAAACTTTAACTTTTGCTCCATCAAGTACTGTTATCATAAATAAAATGTTCGCCATGTTTTTTCTTATGCATCCCATAATAGTTCATATGAGAAAGTGAAGAAAAGCCACGCTTTCTGACTAACCGAGAGAGGGCTCTGTGTATGGTGACCTCTGGGTCAAAAGGCGCCAATGCCCTCAACACTATGTAATGGAACGCTTCTGCTATAATCTTGTCCATAACGACATCTTCCCAGGTCCAAGTAGAGGGATTGATGTCGCAGTACCCAGTAGGGCCTACTCAATATTCTTTCACTTGTATGGCCGCGTTGCCAGGTTAAGTAGGGGCGGGAACCTGGTGAAAACACCACTCAGATATTGGGAACTAAGGGAGATTTGAACTCGCTGGGAGGCTTGTGTCGGACTGAGAGACTATCACTCTGCCGACTGAACAACCAAAGTCCCCTTTCTCAAGTGTAATTCGGAGTTTTTGTTGATTATGATTGATTGATTGATGTTTTACGCCGCACTCAAGATTGATTGACTTATAAGGTGGCGTTACCAGGTTTAGTGGAGGGAGGGACCGGGCTCATTGGCCGGAGGAAACCCTGGCAACTCTTCCACATACGACGACCGTGGTGGATTATGACCTTATTGCTCAATTAAGCTTACCTGGATATCACAGTAAAGGGAATATGTGGACGGCTGGACACCCGATACACCCACATTTTTACTATAACCGCTGAACACTAATTTCTTTACTCTAAAAACGAAACAAGTCATTCTTGTTAATTGTTTAATTTATCCATATACTGTGACATAAGCATAACTTAATAGTAAACTGGAGTAACATTCCGTAATTCGCCAGAAAATGCAGATTTATTATGAATGTTGTCCATTTCGCTCTTCTGTCGATTTGCTTAAAAGGGACACACCTCCAAGAGCGAAAAAAAGAGATGACAAAAAAGAAAGATAAGAAAGTTTTCTGATGACCATCGACATATTTAAAGTCGGACTTTTTTCATAAATGGTCGATCGAAGTTGACCGTTTGAAGGACATTGAAAAACTAAAGGATTGACTTTGAAATAAAAAAAATATTGATTTTCTTCAGATGCTTACCCAGTGTTAAAAGTAAACACCTGTTTGCATCCACCGTTTGTAATCTTCGCCGACCTTTGACCTTCGTACGCTGTAGACGTCACATACTGGAACCCGGATGCACCAAATTGCACCCAATAAGAGTTGCTCTCAAATGAATAGTTAGGGACCGTCACTGATTTACAAACGTGAGATATCATAGATGGCGTTCCTTTAAAAAAACAAATTTGTGCTTAAGTAAAGTGCATATCATCAACAAAATGTTTTTTTTTTCAATTGATTGATTTATTATTGGTTATTAAATCAATTGGTTTGTGTTTTACGCCGTACTCTACGCCCTTTTTTTTGCATGGGGGCTTGTCCGGTATAAGGGAATTTATGTTCTTCCGTAATGTTATGTTGAGATGGATTATAAACATTCACTCATTGAGGTGCGATTGATTATAGATATAAGGCTCTACCTTTTAAGGTAGAAATCGATTGACTGATGTTTCACATATGGCGATGTAACCAGGTTTAGAGAAGGAGGAGTGAGGGATGGGGCTTTTTGTCCGGAGAAAACCAATGATCTCGGTTAGTATCAGACAGCTAACTCTTCCACACAGGGCAACCAAGTGAAACCCGATTTAGATTTTTACTGGGACTGAATTCGCACCCCATGAAAAGAAAGCCTGTATCGGCGTAAAAGACTATCCCTCTACCATCATCTTCTCGAGCCAAGTTAAAATCTTCATGGCCCCATTAACACGGCTGAAGAAGATGCTCTACCATTTGAGCCAGTCGGAACATCCTTCGGCTATCTTCGCTCGCTACCGATCGGCTTTGACACGGACGTAAATCCCCGAAGTTATCAGACTGCCATTCGAGTCCCTGAAACTCCAGTCAGAAATCAAACCCGCGCATATAAAAAGTAGGATTTATTTCATTTTAAGGGAGAACTTGAAACTACTCTGTGATACCAGTTTCCTTTGAACCCCAAACTTACCGACGTTATCAGCCGGTCCAAATAACCGTGTGTTAGAAGTTGAAGTGGGCGGTGTCCAGGCGGATAGGCTGGGACAGCTTGGGTCAGCGGTGTGTCCAGAATTGCCTTGAATCTGTTGGATTCAATAAATTTAAAATCAAAATCTTTACTTTAGACTGACTGATTTAAAGGCTATTATTTCTTTTTAGCATGAACTGATTAAATCTGCTAGAGAAATTTAAATAACGGATAGAGATATTAAAGTGGCATGAGCTGCCAAAATGTTGATATTTTGACGTTAAAACAGGATGTTGGAATTATTGGCTATTTTTCTCAAGACGTATAATTCAGAGTTTCTAGTGCTTCTAGTCTCGAAAATGTACGATAAAGTATTGTTTTGAACTAACTTTGGCTTAGAATGAATGAATGGTCGTCCCGGTTATTTAAATTTTGTTTACTTTTCGAACACGTTTTCGGTTCGCACAGGCCACATATTGTATGCATTTTCCTCGTTCCAACGCCAATCATTTAGTTTTTCAGTGGCTTTTTAAGCCTCGTGCTATTGTGACGATCAGAAATTATGAAAAAAGTGTAAATTTTGGCAGCTCATGCCACTTTAACATGTTTGTTGTTTTACGCCGTGTGATGTTGAGGTACTAAGACTTATCGGTGTAGGCAATCGGTACAAGGACAAGTGATAATCGGCTAAGAACCCTCTTAAAGTAATCTTGCCAGTTTTATAAACATTATGTCGACTTGCCGTAATTGTGTGTCCCAAGTCATTCAAACCGGCTTGGTTCACAGGAACGCCCACATTGGCCAGTAAAATGAAATAGTCCGCCTTGTTAGCTAATTGTGGCACCGAAAGCGTCATGAACACCTGCATAAAAAAAACTTAAAATTGTTTTAAAACAAATATTTTTAATATACATTTATTACAACAGCTTATGATTGGGTATAAAAGGTATAAATGATTTACCTCTTTTCAACGCAATTAGAAACTTGTCTGCATGGTTATTGTAGAAGATTTTCCCCTGTGCCCGTGTATTTTAGTGTTCATAAATACATATTTTGTTTGTGGGTGTATTCGCTATTTTAGAGATTGTTGTTTCTTTGTGCACATCCCTGATCACATTTCAGTATTATCAAATTTCAAATGGCATTCAGGTGACACCAGCGACTAAATCGTTAAAATGTGTGCTATTCGAAAGCCATTTGTATAACGACTGTCAGACAGAAAACAATAGCAGCAGGGAATTCCTTAAATTACTCTTTGCATGTACATGCTTGGAGCAAAGTCTTGCTGCCTTTCATTCAAGATTGACAACTTTTTATTTTTTCTAAAAGTTTGAAGTTCAATGGAGAATTACAACCAGCTTAAGCGGTTATCCTTTTAGTCAATTTGTCATTCTTTCTTACATAAATAAAAAAAAATCTCTAACTTTCTTTTTAATTGAATTTGACACACATTACACCCATAAAACATATCTGTACACGTGTCATTCCACTCTGAAACTTCGGGGATTTACGTATGTGAAATACGTGTCAAAGCCGACCGAAGATAGCCGAAGGGAGTTCCGAGTGGGGTCATTCTCAACAGGCTTTGGAAATTCAAGATGGCCGCCAATAGTATATTGATTTCCAATTATGCAGCTTTATCGTAAAAAGCTCTGTCCCAACATTCACCAAACTTGACACATATATTACAGGTTTGATCCAGTTTACACCAGACAACTCTTTTTCATATACAAAATGCGCCAACAGGTAGTATGCTGTGTAAGACTTTTTTTTTTAAATGGATGACCAGATTTTTATTTGGCGCCAAAGCAACAGTCTCGGCACAGGTTTGGGGTTCCACTGAACAGAGAATCAGGTTTATTCAACACTAAAGATAGAACATTTGATATATATTTGAGTGAAATAACCATGAGCGCTGTGGAGAACAACGAGTCTTACGTGTCCCATACGTCAGTATCAACAGTTCATATTCCATGTGTTACTTGTACTTTGTCAGAAAGTCATTAGGTCTACCTGATAATCGCCTGCCGGTATGGAGGTGGGAATCTCAACCCCTCCGCTTACGGAATAGTCTTGTCCTGGCAGCCATTGTCTTACATCAATGTCAGCTTGTTTAGCAGCGAAGTACAGACCGCTGAAAACGATACAAGTGGTTGTCTATACATTTGTTTGGTGAATATGTTGATTGATTATTAATTAACCAATGGAGCAATCATTGGTTAATTTTAAAAGCACAAAGTCAAACTCCTTCTGGCACCTACTTCATGTAACACGACCCGAAATTTTGTAACGAGATTGTTTTTAACATTTATTTTGGCACATAGATCACGATTTTACAAACGCCCTACAGACCCAAAAGATTGATTGATCGATGTTTAACTCCACTCTAGTGGGAGAGGGGCTCATTCCCTGAAGGAAATCCCCGACCTACGGCGAGTACCTGGCATCAGTCTCTTAAACCACGATCGAGTCCAAGATCCACACAGAAATTTGTAAATTAGTCTTCAGTCTGCGTGGGATTCGAACCCGCACCGCAACGATGGGAGGATTTCCAAATGAAACTTCGTGCTATAAAGTGTGTCCATATGTACATGTACCCCGAATATATTTGTTCTGGAGCATAAAAAGGCCTTCATGTAGGTCTTGATGGCGATAAATCTTACCTTGATGTAGATTTCAAAACCAAATGAACATCGAAGATTCGATAAGGAGCCGCGAAACCAAGATTTCGAATAACAAATGAAAAACAAAATCGCCCACTGGCAACTTCGGGAAAGTCAGTCTACAATAGAAAAAGGTTTTGAGTGAAACAATTTGAAGATTCGGGAAAATCTATAAAAAGGCGACTAATTTACCTAAATTACACTATCACAATGTACATGATGACAATAGAACAATACAAACAGATTCAATTTGAATGATTGATTTGTTAATTGGTTGGTTGGCAGGCACGATGCAAAGGGGAGGGGGATGTTGCTATTGGTACTTAATACAGCTCTAGGGTTATGTCACTCGAATGACAGCGAGGTGAGGCTTATTTCGCGAAGAAACAGCATCTCCTGCCCGTGACTTAGCCAACTGGTATGCCTCGAAGCCTCGTATGCTAACAACGATAGAAGTACTCATAGAACTAAAACACAACAAAGAAAAGCAACTCAAACGAGATTTGCATTTACTCATATATGTTAATAGATTACGTCAGCGAGATTTGGCTAGAGTTTATTTCTCTTATATACCACAATCTAAAATTAGTCAGCCTAAGCCTTATGTCCAGAAGTCACAAGCTAAAATTCGAATTCACCCTATTCTTAAAGTCCAGAAGTCTGAAACTAAAATTAGAAGTCACCATATTCCTAAAGTCCAGAAGTCCCCATATTCCTAAAGTCCAGAAGTCACAAGCTAAACTTAGAAGTCACCATGTTCCTAAAGTCCAGAAGTCACAATCTAAAATTAGAAGTCACCATATTCCTAAAGTCTAGAAGTCACAAGCTAAAATTAGAAGTCACCATATTCCTAATGTCCAGAAGTCACAATCTAAAATTAGTATTCACCCTATTCCTAAAGTCCAGAAGTCACAATCTAAAATTAAAAGTTACTATGTTCCTAAAGTAAAGATATTGCTAACATAAGAGTGTGACATACCCTTATCAAAGCCAGTCGATATCCCAGGTCGCGATGAATTTGCTCAAAACATTGCTCTGTTTCCCATTGTGTATAAACTGGTCCATACCATGCTTTGTTAATGTAACTCCAGTGAAACTTTTTCAATTCGCTCAGGGCAGTTGTACAATCGTGCCTGGGTGAGACGAGAAAAGCAGTAAATAATTGCTCCTAAACAATCATCTTCAGCTATGAACACATCTATCGAAATTATGGGCAAGGCACCGTTAGCATAACGGCAGGTTAGATGACGTCGCGTCACAAAGGGATTTCTTTGTCACGTCACTTTATTTAACCTGCCGTTAAGCTAATTTTCTTTTGAACAACCGGTCCCAGGAGATTTATGTTATTACCAATTCGCCTTTGAAAAAAGGGTCGGACTTACCCCCCCCCCCTTCTTAACCAGGCAAAGTCGCCTTATAAGCAGTGTAATCTTGAGTGTTGCGTAAAACATCAACGCACCAGTTGAACGTTTCATGACAGCAGCGTCCAGCCTCTGCCGGGTAAGCCGTATCGCCCACAAGCCACTGAAACCAGCAAGCACCCCCTTCTCCTCAAATAAAAACCCTAACTGACCTGTTCCCAGTAGGTGGGCATGTTTCTCCTCCCATAGCAAGGTGTTTGGTTTCCTCTGCCAAATACGGATACTCTGATGTGACGTTTCTATACGTGCCCACGTCGGTAGCGTCGGCCAAGAAACAGTCGTTATGGTGGGCTAAAAGAAACATCATATTTTGTTTCGTTCATTTATAGTCTCTACGCGTGGCATTTAGTGCAAAATTTAGCTAAAATAAGTTTTACCTTGGACCGAGAAGACAATTATGTCGAACAGTAGCCCAAACAAGCAGCCTCTATCAGAAGGTATCTTGTTCTGCCTATCGATTGATTTTTAAATTGACGTTTTACGCCGCACTCATTTCACTCATATGGCGGCGTTTCAAACTCCCAAGCTTCGGCGAGTACCTGGCAACTCTTCCACAAACGGCGATCGAGTGAAAAACCCAGTCTAAAATGTGTTGATTTTAGTGGGATTCGAACCGGCGCCGCCTCGATGGAAAGCCTGTGTACGACTGAGGGGTTATCACTAACCGACTGAGCCACTGAGGTCTGCCTTTAAGCTGCGCCTCATCTTCAATGCAAGGTAAACTGACGGGCTGGTGTCTCCAGTCAAGCAATACTACTAGCCATGGCTGCGGTGATAAGCGAACATACAATCCAAATATCACGCTAAAAATATGAGATTCTAAATTACCAGTGCGTCCTTTATTGTTGCCACTTTGAATATCCGCCCACGTGGTTGTAGCGGAATCTCCAAGTATCTGCATCTTGTAGTTAGGAGTCCGAATTTGTACTTGCCTACAATATTGATTACATGTACGAAATTTCACGATTCATAATATGTATTACCTTTATGCTGAAAATCAAAACTTGTTTTCAAAAGTTGGAGATTACCGATTTTAAAACGCTTAATACAAACAAATTTAAGTTCAGCAAACCGGGGAACCAACTGATTTTTCTCGTTTAGTAGTTTTATACATGCCAAAAAACTAGACTGCTCTGATCTCAATTAACCTTGAACCAAATCACAATGTGGAGACCATGAGTCGATACATTGGAGTTAGTCGATGCCAGTTGCAGTGACAAAAGGAATATAACCAGTCGATTGATTGATGTTTTGCTCTTCCATGTACGACAATCTAATAAAAGCGTCAGAAATATATCAATGTTTTCATTAGATTGATTCAGATTCGAACCAGCGACACATCGATAAAAGGCTTGCGTCGGCGTGGAAGACTATGGTTCTAGCGACTGAGCCATTGGCAAAGATCATTCAAAAACGTTCTCTGGTTCCCGATAGGCCTTTATATTGAATGAAAAAAAGTACTTGAATTTAATACATGAACATACATGGCAGGAGGGGCTGCGTTGAGGAGTGCCAGAAACAGTTGACTTCGGTGTGCCCATTGAGTGGCCGTCAAACCGTAATCCGGGTTACTCGTACTTGGTATGCCATAATTAGTAGAATAGTACCATTCACCTGAATGTAAAATAAAATCATGACAAAGCAATTGTGTATGTGTAATCTAAGTATGACTTAACGCATTGATGTCGGTAATTGTACTAATTGACCAATTAAAATGCATTTTACATGCGGAAGATTATTTCATTTGACAGAATTATTTGAGAGGAAACCACAGATTGGTTCATTGATTGGATTGGTTGGAGACAAACTTTATCATAAACGGACCAAAACAATCCACTTCCATCCCAGCAGTTAGACGATCACCAGAAAACGTAAGTTTTTGGTATAATTATTATTCTCAATTCGCAAGCCAACAGATCAGCATGTTAACATGTTCATGTTGCCCCAAGTCGTGATGTACAATTCAGAGATTTATTTCTTACCCCACGTTCCAATCATTCCGCCCTGGACCACGTCAATTATATCCTCGAATTCGTGCAGAAGTGTAGAGAGCTGATTGGTGTGGCTCACGGCCCATGCAATGGCAGCATCATCATAATCTCCCTAAAATAAAAATAATTTTTTTGTGATTCAGAGTTTCAAATATCCAAACGATGCTGTCGCTAAAGCGTTTCTCGCGTTGACACAAATCCTGCATCGATGCGTCGCGATCGCGTATGTGGAAGAGCTTACGGGCCGGTATTCATAAAGAAAACTTAAGTTCACTTAGACTTAAGTCAGCTGAAAAACTAAGTACATCAGACTTAAAAAATTAAAGTCATATTTTTAAAATGCCTTAACATATGTTCAGATAAATTTGATTTAAATCTTATTTCTATTTAAAGAAAAATGAAGGTCAAAAATGAGAGTGGTTGCAGTTCGTAACAGATTTTCTAAGGGATCTTATTACAATTTGTAGGCTAACTTCCGAAATAAAATCCCTAAGTGTTCCCCCCAGCCAAGTCAAAAATTTAAGTCTGCATTCATAAAATGAACTTACGTCAAAACTTAGCTAAATTAGATGTGAAAAACATACACTTCAAGGATGGAGCTTTATTTCTGTAGGTAAAAGGTGAAATAAGAAAATCCCGCTTCAAACTGCACCCCCTTTGAAAACGCTCGTTTGAGTTGTATTGATTGGACAGTCGCCGTGTTTTATAAACAGAACTTTTTTTCATAAAATTTAAGCCTACTCTTTACCAGTCTTAAGATTTGATTCTAATTTAAGTAGAAACAAAGACCTTTTATGAATAAGGCTTAAGGTTTTTTATCAGACTATCAGAAGTCAGATTTTGGAGGAAAAAAAACTTCGATTTTTCAGCTGACTTAAATCTGAAAGTGAACTTAAGTTTCTTTATGAATACCAACCCAGGCACTCGTCGAAGGCCGGGGTTTCTTCCAAGCACTAAAACTGGCAATGTCGCCATATAAGTGAAATTATCTTGAGTGCGACGAAAAAACTCGACGAAACTATGCACGTTATCATGTTCTGCAATGTCTTCAAAGCATGTAGTTGTCCTCGTTGTAATTATTTCTCTTCCTTCTACAAAAGATCAGCGACATTGTGTTGTGGCGTCGATAGAGAACGAATGGATTCGCTTTCGGCTAGTCCCGACTGCTACAATCACGAGATGAACAGTTTGTAATTGTGGAAAACTAGAGGATTGTGCCAAAGTTAGAAAGGTTAATACAACTAATGTATATATGTTCTTAAGGATCGGTAGACATAAGGGGCCGGTTGCAGAAAGCTGTATTAAGCTAAAGTCAGGCTTAAATACGTCGCGTCACAAAGGAATTTGATTGTGACGTTGCCTAGATAAGTCAGACATCTGTTAAAGTCAAACAAACTCAGTGATATATCTATTATCACAGTGGCATGAGCTGCCAAAATTAACACTTTTTTTCATAATTTCTGATTGTCACGACAGTAAGAGACTTTGAAGATCATCGTAAAAATAAATGATTGGCTTTGGAATGGGGAGAATCCATACAGTATGTGGCCTGTACGAACCGGAATAGTGTTCGAAAAGTAAACCGGGACGATAAGTGAAATAATCTTGAGCGCGGCGTAAAACACCAAACAACCCGGGACGACATTCATTCATTCTACGCCAAAGTTAGTTCAAAACAATACTTTATCGTACATTTGCGAGACTAGAAGCATGAGAAAAATAGCCAATAATTCCAACATTCTGTTATAGCGTCAAAATACCAAGATTTTGGCAGCTCATGCCACCCAAGTTAGAATCAAGTTAGAAAGTTGTCATTATTGGGAGTACGTGGTTTAAACAAGTTATCAACTTTTAAACAAATTCTACCAGGACGTGATCAGTTTCTCAAATACGTGGAAAATATCAATCAATCAATCAATTAATCTCCGAGCTTTCTTGCAATACATACAGATGTTGTGGTGTAAGTGAAGCGAGGTACGAGTGTGAACCCGGCAGCTCGGACATTGAGCATTTCCGTTCTCATCTGGTCAAGGAATGCTGCAGAAATGGGTGAAGCTTTGAAGCTATGAAGAACATACTGTCTTCCGATGACGGTTATCCCGTGGGTTTGGCGCTGGCTGTTGAGATACCAAGCCTACAAAAAAACAACAATTGATTCTGCTACAAATATTGTCATATTATGGTATACAGAGATTTTGATTTTTTTTTATCAAAATGTAACAAAAAAGCGATGTGCCTTTTGGCCTGTCATAGAAAACTACTCACATCCAAAGTTCCACATGCGTAGTTCTGGCCACATGACGACATTAACATGAAGCCTCGTCTTGGATTCTCTAGCTTTTCATTGGACAGTCGGTAATAAATATCTCTGTAGCTATGGTGATGTGGAAAGAAAAGGGTCAAGTGCTTAAAAGATATTTAAATATAAGAAATCGAACCATTGTTACTTTTTTAGATTAAATTACGCATTTCTTTTCTCGTCTCATCATACAATCTTAGAAAAGAAATGACGCCATTTTTTTTATCGTAACGAGCATAACTTCAAGACATTTACAGCCATCTTGTAATTTTGTCGCCATCGAACGAGTTACCAATTTCCCCGACTCGGTCCGCCTGCTATGGTTAATGATTTTTACTTTTAAAGCAGCTCCCAAAGTGAATACACCTACTTTTAAGGTCTTATCATAATGCTGTTCCAAGAGTTCTTTTAAATTCTAATGAAAATTTAAATCTTTCGAAGCCTCTCCATCGAGCTATAGATGGACGAGAAACCGGGACCTTTCTTACAAAGCTGGCGTAAGTTACGTCGGGCGTAAATCAGTGTTTAAACTATAGGAACTTACGCCCTCGTCGCAACTGCTGTAGGCCTTCGCAAATTTACGGCAGCTTTAATAGACAGGCCCCTTGGCCCTGTCTTACAAAGCTGGCGTAAGTTACGTCGGACGTAAATCAGTGTTAAAGCTATAGGAACTTACGCCCTAGTCGCAACTGGTCCATGTTGTAGGCCTATGCGCAACTTTACGCCAGCTTCGTAAGACAGGGCCCTGGAGTCAACAAAATGCAGGGTGGCTGTTTATGAAAACATTCACGTCCAACGTAGGCGTCTACCTCAATGAACTATATACGTGAAATGGTTGATTGATTGATTGTTTGGTTTTTTACGCCGTGCTCAAGATTATTTCACTTATAAGGCGGCGTTGCCAGTTTTATTGTGGGAGGAAACCGGGCTCTATGCGTCTATATCAATGAACTATATACGTGGAATGGACACGTCTCATTGGCTGGTTTGGATCCGACTTTATAAAAAGCGCCGCCATTGCCGAGTAATGAGCACGTGCATGACCGATCTGGATCGATATTGTACCGTCTCCTAGTTATGGCGGCGTTCGATGCAAATCAAATACCACGTGACCTCTATTCCTCGTATATAGTTCATTGGTCTATCTGTCATGACTGACTGCTATGTCAATTTAAAAAAGACATGCCTTACGTTAGGACCAGTCACAAAGTTACGTGCGAAACCATTCGCTGATGGGCCATGTCTTACAACGCTGGGTAAGTGACATGGGGTGTCAATCTGCCAAAACTAGAAATTTAATCACATGCGCATACTTATTTATCTTGCGGTCTCTCAGTCTCGCAATCTCGTCGCGTGATCTTGCTCTAGGAGTAGAGGGCAAAATGGGCATTGAGACGCACCTCAAGTGAGCCAATGCCGCGAGGCATTGACCTAATTACATATGCACCCAGTCTAGTACAGGTCTATTAAGGGACGTGCGCATTAAACCAATAATAAAGTACATGTGCGCCTATTCTTAAAAAAATATGCTGAATAATACACTCACACGGAAAAAATATGCTTAGTAATGCAATACTGGTCTAAAGGACCAATTAAACCGTGACACTGGTGATAGACAATAGATAATAAACGAATGTATAAATAACCTTGGACAGTATTACCTCAATGTATAGATCATATCGGTAAGTATGTGTATATCACAGCCGAACGGCCTCGGGGGGCAGATGCATCGGACCGTATCCAATTAAATCGACTACCAAAGAGACGTGTGCGTCCAACCGTAACAAATTAACGGAATAGAATATGTCGAGTAATGCAGTCCTGCCTAAGGGCAACAGGCCACGTATAAATAGTAATAGACTCCGGCTTTAGGTATCAACCAATCAAATGATTGCGCCTTCCCGAAAAAAATATATGCATATCAAAAATATACTATGTATAATACTTAAGTCTTGACCACTGGTCATCAACCCGGAAGTGACCGGAAGTGAACCGGAAGTGTACCGGAAGTGACTGGAAGTTACCGGAAGTAACCTGAAGTGACCCGGAAGTGACCCGGAAGTAACCGGAAGTTACCGGAAATAACCCGAAAGTCACCGGAAGTGACCGGAAATAGACCGGAAGTCACCGGAAGTGAACCGGAAGTTACCGGAAGTAACCTGAAGTGAACCGGAAGTGACCCGGAAGTGACCGAAAATAACCCGGAAGTAACCGGAAGTTACCGGAAATAACCCGGAAGTCACCGGAAGTGAACCGGAAGTGACCGGAAATAGACCGGAAGTCACCGGAAGTGAACCGGAAGTTACCGGAAGTAACCTGAAGTGAACCGGAAGTGACCCGGAAGTTACCGGAAATAGACCGGAAGTGACCGAAAATAACCCGGAAGTTACCGGAAATAACCCGGAAGTCACCGGAAGTGGACCGGAAGTAACAGGAAGTGAACCGGAAGTGACCGAAAATAGACCGGAAGTGACTGGAAATAACCCGGAAGTCACCGGAAGTGGACCGGAAATAACCCGGAAGTCACCGGAAGCAACCGGAAGTGGACCGGAAGTGACCGGAAGTGACCGGAAATAGACCCGACGTGACCGGAAATAACCCGGAAGTCACCGGAAATGGACCGAAAATGGAACAAATTATTCAATTAATCACATAAAACAATAGAGATCCATTGTCTTATAACTATATCATGATTGGGATATCAAAGGCTACTTCACTATGATTAACAATACATTTGTGGGAGATCGTGTAGCATTGTTTTCAAGATATATTTAATCTATGCTGAAATAACTAAATGAAAGGATACTAAAATATTTGTTTAACATGTTGTGTTAAAAGTCTAATAAAGCTTTTAAAAAATGTACATTTTGTTTTCACGCTTGGCTAGCTAGAGTATTCCAATAAAAGAAGGTTAAGAATGAATGGTCTTGAGTCTTGTTAGGTAAAACCAATTTGTGTGAGATACATGAAACACTGTCGTTGACAGGAGAATTCAAGAACAATGGTGGTTTCTGTTAGCTGAGTGAAGTGTTCTATTTCAATCCACAAATATCCATGAAGTTTGAAGGAATGCGCGAACATCTTGTAGAATTCTTCCATCTAATTCAAACACGGTAGACAAAGCCACCCTATCTGCCCTATCACTCAGCCCTGGGTTATTTCCGAGTGTGTCATAGGAGCTTACATCATTAATATCTTTACTAAATAATTGCGCCCCCAGCTGTGTGTTTTTCGCACTGTAACCATTATCAATAATTGTTTGAATATAGCTCTTGTAGTGATAATTATTGGGGGATGATGTAACCATTACGACATATTGTCATGCGTCTTTATTTTTATGTGAACAGTTGTAAGACAAATACATTTATCAAAAAAGATTATTTTCACTAACTAAGACTACAGAAGAAGTATCGTGTTGTTAAATATCATTCTCACTAGTAAAAGACAGATCACTCATGTATAATGTCTCTGGGTTAGAGGGTGATGTAGATTTTCGTGAACGCACCACAAGTATGACAACAGTAAAGGTTAGAAGTAGACAAATTCCACCAAACAAGGCTGTTGATATCACATAGGACGGGAAGTTTTCTGTAAAAGTTAGACAACAGATTCATATATGTCTTCAATGTGTTCATCAGAGGGTGATGTAGCCACTACAGGAAAACTATATGTTTCAATGCTTATGTCAGAAAAGTTCGAAATTTCAGACAAATCACGATTGCCTGTGTTTGTCCTTACCTTATAAAATTTCAAGACAAAGGTAGATAATATAATTGATAACGTGAAAATAACTGTCCCCATGCAAATAATTGTAATAATTAACTCACGCGTGGGGTTTTGCACATCGCCTGTAGGTGTAGTGTTGTTTGATTGAACCTCATTCATGTTAAAAGTCTCATTCTCAAAGGAAGTTGTATTTTCTTTAAATTCTGTCTTTATTTTTGAATCTACTGTTGAGTTTATCGTCTTCAGACGATTGCGTAATGAGAATGGTAATATTCTCTTTCACACTCGGAGTGGCAGACTTTACCCATGGTGTTGTAATCGAGGGGAATTTACAAAGCTTTCCATTCACGAAAACCCCGTTCCATAGAGTGTCACAAGAAATATCAAAGGGCACTTGAAGAACTTTCAATTTAGGTAAATCCTCTTCTTTAAGTCTAAGTAATTGAAATTTAACCCGAGTCAAGTCTATTCTTTCAATAGTTGGATGAGGTTCACTCTCAACAATTTCGTTTGGAAATAGCACATTTCTATTGCATGTTATAACTGTACTGTGATGAGTACATTCCCTTAATCCTTTTCCATAAACACACGTAATAACCAGGATAAGAATGAATATACCCATAGCGAGCTTGGCGAGAGAAAATAAGATATAGAGCGTTCAGAAACAATATGGATTACACGCTGTAAAATGTAATACCCAAAGAACGCTTTCTCAAGACGGATGGGGTATTCAAGTTTCTCAAGCTAATAAGATCGATATAAGTTTGGAGTAGGAAGAAGTGACTGAAAACCCAACCAATCTACAGGACGATATCTTCATTAGCCGTATTGTTATACAACGGCAAGCATTTTATCCATATCAGGAAGTGGTTCGAATCAAAGAGGAGCATACATCCACAGCTCAAACCGAGCAAAATCGGAATTACCATGAACAGATTTGGATGGAAAAAGCTAAAAAGTTATTTTTCGGACATAAATAATGTTTTAACTGAGTTAGAGGCGAGTTTTAGATTAGCAGAAGAATTTTACACAGAGATGGACCCTCCAGATAGTCGAGAACAAGTCAAGGTTGAAAATGATGTGGAAGAAGGCCAGAGCACTGAGTTAGATGTGAATTTTCAATTGGTAGAATACTTTCTGGCTGAGATGGGTCCTCAAAACAGTCGAGAACAGGTTAATGTTGAAAATGAAGTGACGGATGACCAGAGGGATAGCTGTACCCATCTTAATACATGGGACTGGCTACAGTGTGATTCATGCAATCCGAATGGATTTCAACATTGTTGGTGAACACAGAACTTTAAAAACTATGTGAGCGCTATAAACATTATTTTTAATACACTAACTCCGCGTGAGTTTGTTCAAGATAAGCTGGAGTAGCTTTTCCAGTTTAGCCATGGCCCTCCTGAGGTCACTCCCATTAGGCTCACATATTTCACTGAAACACAAAAAACAAAAAAAAAAGTAAAAAAGTTTAAATATGAACTCCATCATCATAGTACTTGATTGATAGATTGACTGTCATTTTTCAACGCACTCAAGGGATTTTTAATTATATGCCTAAGTAACCAGTGTGTTAATACATGTAATTTGATCCCCACGCTTTCTCTACTAAAGAATACAATGCAAAATGTCGACAGCATATGATTGATGTAGACTTACGGATTAATACTTACGAATTTAGCACCATCTTTAACAGACACATACAATCTTCTACTTCATGTAGAAACAGTTCCCTGTAATGGAAAAACAAAAGAATAACACCAGACCTACATAAAAAAAAATAGTTTTTACAGTTTAACTCCATATAGATGTGGTGGTCCAGTTGGTTAGAGTAATCGTCAATCAGTACCATGTCTATCGCTGAAAGTCGGGGGTGCAGCGCAAAACATCGATCAATCAATCAATCAACCATATAGAAGTATTATAGTTTCGAAACATTTGACCAACTTTCAGATATATGGAATGTGGAAAATATTTAAAACATCCGAGGGACTTAAACAGCCGAAAGTTCTAAGGATAAATCTCCAAGTTTGACCCCTATTGAATTAATGTATTCGTTTTAACCCGCTTTTAGCGCTATATCACTCACCAATTGGCATTGGAAGTAGAAGATGATTCTGCATCTTCACTGTCCCTGGAATACAGAATTTGAATAGCGGCTAACTTAAATATCTATCAGAGGTTTTATGTAAAATACAAACAACTATAAAGGTATCAATTTTATAAATAAGAGAAAAAAAAATTAAAGGATTACAAACGTTTTCTCAGATTTTACCATGATCCGAAAAAGTGAGAAATCCACTTAGGAGCAATTTGTTAAGTCAATAACATTTGTTGTTTTCGACATGATAAATTTGAGACCTACAACAACAAAAAAAGAGTAAACTAGGTTAAATAGCCCAATCTAGAATGATCATACACATCAATACATAACACAAACCTACTAATTTGTCATAATATTATATTCATACACAAACCCACGTTGAGGTTTTAATGTGAAAATGTAGGTGGGATGGAGGAGGGTAGGATCTTTCGGTTGGATGATTCTTTTGTCACGGGTTCGTTAATTGGGCTCTGAGCAGTAGACTGCAAATCCTAAAGTATTGTGATCATATGGAACAGTTGTCGTCTTTATTAAGTAGATAGCGCCATATTCGATTCAAAAAAATCATAGAAGTCTTAAATAAATAATCGTTATTTTGATAGCCATAAGCGGTTTTTAGTCACCGTTGCTAGGTGAACACGCTGTACAGTCAACCAAGATAGACTGGTTGTAGACTGTGGTCAATTTTTCGAACTATTTGTAATATTTTATGAATATAGACTTAATTTGCATAGAAAAACCTATGTTAGGATTTTGTTTGGATGATGTTTGGAAACATTACTACATGGATTCACAGAAAAATTAATGAATTTAACTTACAGAACTGGAATGTCTTTTAGATAATCTTCTTCTTTGTAATAGTTGTTACAACTATCCTGTCTCAAGCTTTCGTTTTATAGGGATGATGTATGTTGTACAGTGTCAAGAGACCTTAAATAGACTAGCCGAGGAGTAGGCAGGGATAGAGCGCAGTTAGGCCACTAAACCAGTCAGGCGTGTTAATAAAACAACCTCAAGTTCACCCGAGACGCGAGCAGTGGAATAAGACATTTTGACAATCATTAGGAATGAAGCCACGTGTGTTCAATGATGTGTAACGCCACGCGTTCCACATTAGTCGGGTTAGATAACAAACTGACAACGGCTAAATTCTAATAGTTAATAAAAAAAATAGCTACACCGGTAAATAAAAACAAAACGCGATTTATATTGTACGTATCAATAAAGAAAGAGGGACGATAGAAAGAAATGAATGAGCGCTTTTACCCGGTCAAAAAAAACAAAACAAAACATTAGTCTATAGAAATAAAATAATTACATCCATCCAATCAAAAAATGCTTTGCAAGCATTCGATGTGAGAAGACCGAGTGTGAAAATTCGTGTCGACTATGAGATTAATTTAAAGCGAAAGAAAGAGAAATTAAAAAATGGCTATCAGAGCGTTATTATATTTTTATCTTCAAAGCGGGGAAGGACCATCAGATTCAACAATAAGGCTTGAACGCAATTAACGAGATAACAACATATTTCATTCAAACGATCCATATAAATCTTAAATAAGTCAGTCTCATATACCGGTACATAGTCGCCCTAATTGTCGTGAGTAATCTGCCGACAATGCGTACAACCAATCAAACCATCGTAACCCGGCTGTTCGCTGTTACAGTTTTTCAAACTAATTATAGTGCTTTGAAGGACTCCAAGTATAAACTTAATTCCTCCGGGAAATCTATGTTAAGATTTCTATAGAATTTTGACCACGGTATATCGTCTTAATTTCGACTTCACGGCAAAAAAAAAAAAAAAAAATCATTTTTAGCTATACTCCGGTGATCAGACACGATATACATTTGTATACACAACTTAGATCAACAAAAAATCTTACCACTAAACCAGGTTACATGCGTATTTAAAACCAACAGTAAAAATACGCAAATAAACATCACCTCTAAAACAATCCGAGAAACTATCATGGAAACGGGGGAAAAATCTGCTTTCTCGGATTGTTTTAGAGGTGATGTTTATTTGCGTATTTTTACTGTTGGTTTTAAATACGCATGTAACCTGGTTTAGTGGTAAGATTTTTTGTTGATCTAAGTTGTGTATACAAATGTATATCGTGTCTGATCACCGGAGTATAGCTAAAAATGAATTTTTTTTTTTTTTTTGCCGTGAAGTCGAAATTAAGACGATATACCGTGGTCAAAATTCTATAGAAATCTTAACATAGATTTCCCGGAGGAATTAAGTTTATACTTGGAGTCCTTCAAAGCACTATAATTAGTTTGAAAAACTGTAACAGCGAACAGCCGGGTTACGATGGTTTGATTGGTTGTACGCATTGTCGGCAGATTACTCACGACAATTAGGGCGACTATGTACCGGTATATGAGACTGACTTATTTAAGATTTATATGGATCGTTTGAATGAAATATGTTGTTATCTCGTTAATTGCGTTCAAGCCTTATTGTTGAATCTGATGGTCCTTCCCCGCTTTGAAGATAAAAATATAATAACGCTCTGATAGCCATTTTTTAATTTCTCTTTCTTTCGCTTTAAATTAATCTCATAGTCGACACGAATTTTCACACTCGGTCTTCTCACATCGAATGCTTGCAAAGCATTTTTTGATTGGATGGATGTAATTATTTTATTTCTATAGACTAATGTTTTGTTTTGTTTTTTTTGACCGGGTAAAAGCGCTCATTCATTTCTTTCTATCGTCCCTCTTTCTTTATTGATACGTACAATATAAATCGCGTTTTGTTTTTATTTACCGGTGTAGCTATTTTTTTTATTAACTATTAGAATTTAGCCGTTGTCAGTTTGTTATCTAACCCGACTAATGTGGAACGCGTGGCGTTACACATCATTGAACACACGTGGCTTCATTCCTAATGATTGTCAAAATGTCTTATTCCACTGCTCGCGTCTCGGGTGAACTTGAGGTTGTTTTATTAACACGCCTGACTGGTTTAGTGGCCTAACTGCGCTCTATCCCTGCCTACTCCTCGGCTAGTCTATTTAAGGTCTCTTGACACTGTACAACATACATCATCCCTATAAAACGAAAGCTTGAGACAGGATAGTTGTAACAACTATTACAAAGAAGAAGATTATCTAAAAGACATTCCAGTTCTGTAAGTTAAATTCATTAATTTTTCTGTGAATCCATGTAGTAATGTTTCCAAACATCATCCAAACAAAATCCTAACATAGGTTTTTCTATGCAAATTAAGTCTATATTCATAAAATATTACAAATAGTTCGAAAAATTGACCACAGTCTACAACCAGTCTATCTTGGTTGACTGTACAGCGTGTTCACCTAGCAACGGTGACTAAAAACCGCTTATGGCTATCAAAATAACGATTATTTATTTAAGACTTCTATGATTTTTTTGAATCGAATATGGCGCTATCTACTTAATAAAGACGACAACTGTTCCATATGATCACAATACTTTAGGATTTGCAGTCTACTGCTCAGAGCCCAATTAACGAACCCGTGACAAAAGAATCATCCAACCGAAAGATCCTACCCTCCTCCATCCCACCTACATTTTCACATTAAAACCTCAACGTGGGTTTGTGTATGAATATAATATTATGACAAATTAGTAGGTTTGTGTTATGTATTGATGTGTATGATCATTCTAGATTGGGCTATTTAACCTAGTTTACTCTTTTTTTGTTGTTGTAGGTCTCAAATTTATCATGTCGAAAACAACAAATGTTATTGACTTAACAAATTGCTCCTAAGTGGATTTCTCACTTTTTCGGATCATGGTAAAATCTGAGAAAACGTTTGTAATCCTTTAATTTTTTTTTTCTCTTATTTATAAAATTGATACCTTTATAGTTGTTTGTATTTTACATAAAACCTCTGATAGATATTTAAGTTAGCCGCTATTCAAATTCTGTATTCCAGGGACAGTGAAGATGCAGAATCATCTTCTACTTCCAATGCCAATTGGTGAGTGATATAGCGCTAAAAGCGGGTTAAAACGAATACATTAATTCAATAGGGGTCAAACTTGGAGATTTATCCTTAGAACTTTCGGCTGTTTAAGTCCCTCGGATGTTTTAAATATTTTCCACATTCCATATATCTGAAAGTTGGTCAAATGTTTCGAAACTATAATACTTCTATATGGTTGATTGATTGATTGATCGATGTTTTGCGCTGCACCCCCGACTTTCAGCGATAGACATGGTACTGATTGACGATTACTCTAACCAACTGGACCACCACATCTATATGGAGTTAAACTGTAAAAACTATTTTTTTTTATGTAGGTCTGGTGTTATTCTTTTGTTTTTCCATTACAGGGAACTGTTTCTACATGAAGTAGAAGATTGTATGTGTCTGTTAAAGATGGTGCTAAATTCGTAAGTATTAATCCGTAAGTCTACATCAATCATATGCTGTCGACATTTTGCATTGTATTCTTTAGTAGAGAAAGCGTGGGGATCAAATTACATGTATTAACACACTGGTTACTTAGGCATATAATTAAAAATCCCTTGAGTGCGTTGAAAAATGACAGTCAATCTATCAATCAAGTACTATGATGATGGAGTTCATATTTAAACTTTTTTACTTTTTTTTTTGTTTTTTGTGTTTCAGTGAAATATGTGAGCCTAATGGGAGTGACCTCAGGAGGGCCATGGCTAAACTGGAAAAGCTACTCCAGCTTATCTTGAACAAACTCACGCGGAGTTAGTGTATTAAAAATAATGTTTATAGCGCTCACATAGTTTTTAAAGTTCTGTGTTCACCAACAATGTTGAAATCCATTCGGATTGCATGAATCACACTGTAGCCAGTCCCATGTATTAAGATGGGTACAGCTATCCCTCTGGTCATCCGTCACTTCATTTTCAACATTAACCTGTTCTCGACTGTTTTGAGGACCCATCTCAGCCAGAAAGTATTCTACCAATTGAAAATTCACATCTAACTCAGTGCTCTGGCCTTCTTCCACATCATTTTCAACCTTGACTTGTTCTCGACTATCTGGAGGGTCCATCTCTGTGTAAAATTCTTCTGCTAATCTAAAACTCGCCTCTAACTCAGTTAAAACATTATTTATGTCCGAAAAATAACTTTTTAGCTTTTTCCATCCAAATCTGTTCATGGTAATTCCGATTTTGCTCGGTTTGAGCTGTGGATGTATGCTCCTCTTTGATTCGAACCACTTCCTGATATGGATAAAATGCTTGCCGTTGTATAACAATACGGCTAATGAAGATATCGTCCTGTAGATTGGTTGGGTTTTCAGTCACTTCTTCCTACTCCAAACTTATATCGATCTTATTAGCTTGAGAAACTTGAATACCCCATCCGTCTTGAGAAAGCGTTCTTTGGGTATTACATTTTACAGCGTGTAATCCATATTGTTTCTGAACGCTCTATATCTTATTTTCTCTCGCCAAGCTCGCTATGGGTATATTCATTCTTATCCTGGTTATTACGTGTGTTTATGGAAAAGGATTAAGGGAATGTACTCATCACAGTACAGTTATAACATGCAATAGAAATGTGCTATTTCCAAACGAAATTGTTGAGAGTGAACCTCATCCAACTATTGAAAGAATAGACTTGACTCGGGTTAAATTTCAATTACTTAGACTTAAAGAAGAGGATTTACCTAAATTGAAAGTTCTTCAAGTGCCCTTTGATATTTCTTGTGACACTCTATGGAACGGGGTTTTCGTGAATGGAAAGCTTTGTAAATTCCCCTCGATTACAACACCATGGGTAAAGTCTGCCACTCCGAGTGTGAAAGAGAATATTACCATTCTCATTACGCAATCGTCTGAAGACGATAAACTCAACAGTAGATTCAAAAATAAAGACAGAATTTAAAGAAAATACAACTTCCTTTGAGAATGAGACTTTTAACATGAATGAGGTTCAATCAAACAACACTACACCTACAGGCGATGTGCAAAACCCCACGCGTGAGTTAATTATTACAATTATTTGCATGGGGACAGTTATTTTCACGTTATCAATTATATTATCTACCTTTGTCTTGAAATTTTATAAGGTAAGGACAAACACAGGCAATCGTGATTTGTCTGAAATTTCGAACTTTTCTGACATAAGCATTGAAACATATAGTTTTCCTGTAGTGGCTACATCACCCTCTGATGAACACATTGAAGACATATATGAATCTGTTGTCTAACTTTTACAGAAAACTTCCCGTCCTATGTGATATCAACAGCCTTGTTTGGTGGAATTTGTCTACTTCTAACCTTTACTGTTGTCATACTTGTGGTGCGTTCACGAAAATCTACATCACCCTCTAACCCAGAGACATTATACATGAGTGATCTGTCTTTTACTAGTGAGAATGATATTTAACAACACGATACTTCTTCTGTAGTCTTAGTTAGTGAAAATAATCTTTTTTGATAAATGTATTTGTCTTACAACTGTTCACATAAAAATAAAGACGCATGACAATATGTCGTAATGGTTACATCATCCCCCAATAATTATCACTACAAGAGCTATATTCAAACAATTATTGATAATGGTTACAGTGCGAAAAACACACAGCTGGGGGCGCAATTATTTAGTAAAGATATTAATGATGTAAGCTCCTATGACACACTCGGAAATAACCCAGGGCTGAGTGATAGGGCAGATAGGGTGGCTTTGTCTACCGTGTTTGAATTAGATGGAAGAATTCTACAAGATGTTCGCGCATTCCTTCAAACTTCATGGATATTTGTGGATTGAAATAGAACACTTCACTCAGCTAACAGAAACCACCATTGTTCTTGAATTCTCCTGTCAACGACAGTGTTTCATGTATCTCACACAAATTGGTTTTACCTAACAAGACTCAAGACCATTCATTCTTAACCTTCTTTTATTGGAATACTCTAGCTAGCCAAGCGTGAAAACAAAATGTACATTTTTTAAAAGCTTTATTAGACTTTTAACACAACATGTTAAACAAATATTTTAGTATCCTTTCATTTAGTTATTTCAGCATAGATTAAATATATCTTGAAAACAATGCTACACGATCTCCCACAAATGTATTGTTAATCATAGTGAAGTAGCCTTTGATATCCCAATCATGATATAGTTATAAGACAATGGATCTCTATTGTTTTATGTGATTAATTGAATAATTTGTTCCATTTTCGGTCCATTTCCGGTGACTTCCGGGTTATTTCCGGTCACGTCGGGTCTATTTCCGGTCACTTCCGGTCACTTCCGGTCCACTTCCGGTTGCTTCCGGTGACTTCCGGGTTATTTCCGGTCCACTTCCGGTGACTTCCGGGTTATTTCCAGTCACTTCCGGTCTATTTTCGGTCACTTCCGGTTCACTTCCTGTTACTTCCGGTCCACTTCCGGTGACTTCCGGGTTATTTCCGGTAACTTCCGGGTTATTTTCGGTCACTTCCGGTCTATTTCCGGTAACTTCCGGGTCACTTCCGGTTCACTTCAGGTTACTTCCGGTAACTTCCGGTTCACTTCCGGTGACTTCCGGTCTATTTCCGGTCACTTCCGGTTCACTTCCGGTGACTTCCGGGTTATTTCCGGTAACTTCCGGTTACTTCCGAGTTATTTTCGGTCACTTCCGGGTCACTTCCGGTTCACTTCAGGTTACTTCCGGTAACTTCCGGTTCACTTCCGGTGACTTCCGGTCTATTTCCGGTCACTTCCGGTGACTTTCGGGTTATTTCCGGTAACTTCCGGTTACTTCCGGGTCACTTCCGGGTCACTTCAGGTTACTTCCGGTAACTTCCAGTCACTTCCGGTACACTTCCGGTTCACTTCCGGTCACTTCCGGGTTGATGACCAGTGGTCAAGACTTAAGTATTATACATAGTATATTTTTGATATGCATATATTTTTTTCGGGAAGGCGCAATCATTTGATTGGTTGATACCTAAAGCCGGAGTCTATTACTATTTATACGTGGCCTGTTGCCCTTAGGCAGGACTGCATTACTCGACATATTCTATTCCGTTAATTTGTTACGGTTGGACGCACACGTCTCTTTGGTAGTCGATTTAATTGGATACGGTCCGATGCATCTGCCCCCCGAGGCCGTTCGGCTGTGATATACACATACTTACCGATATGATCTATACATTGAGGTAATACTGTCCAAGGTTATTTATACATTCGTTTATTATCTATTGTCTATCACCAGTGTCACGGTTTAATTGGTCCTTTAGACCAGTATTGCATTACTAAGCATATTTTTTCCGTGTGAGTGTATTATTCAGCATATTTTTTTAAGAATAGGCGCACATGTACTTTATTATTGGTTTAATGCGCACGTCCCTTAATAGACCTGTACTAGACTGGGTGCATATGTAATTAGGTCAATGCCTCGCGGCATTGGCTCACTTGAGGTGCGTCTCAATGCCCATTTTGCCCTCTACTTCTAGGCTTTAAAGGGCGAGATTGCGAGATGGCCTCTATCGGCTTCCATACATATGCCACTTATTGTAAAACAGACCCCGGATTATGTCTTCTTCAAACTTACCCGGATGTACCTTGACCAACAAAGCCCGTGCAACTTTGACATTCTGAGCTAACTCCTGAAACGTGAAAACATGGGTGTATTAGGATTTTTGTTTTCGTTAGCACTCAAGATAGTCACAGACATGGAAGGGCATAGGGAGCGCAAGTGTCATAAGAATAATTACGAGATTTTGTGATATCCGGTGACAGATGACGCCATTAAGAACGTTTTTGATGACGTTGCAATTCCATTTGACGTATTTTGTTCCATAACGTCAGATGTAAACGTCATTTTGGAACGAAAAACACTCAGTCACCTGCGCAATGCAGTGCCGGTGACAGGAAATTTGTGGAATTCACACGTGACTTGCGCTCCCTATTGCTTTACGGCTAATTTCACAGCCCACTCAGGTGGCAAACGAAGCCTTGTTTCCAATAAGTACCACAGGCACGAGATACGACCCATAACAGCTGAGATTGATGGTACTTTGTGACAGCTTCACGTCAATCGTATTCTCGCGAGATCTCATTTAGACGTGGCTAAGATAGAAATCTGGCCTTTAGGACTAGGGTAACTTCTAATTTTAGATTGAGCTTCACGTTAGGTTCTGTGATTCCAGCAGAAACGTTAGTCTACCGTATACAACTTATTGGCCTTCCCATGAAGCTACATACCCTGTCGTCCAGATATTACCCCTACGACCTTTCCCGGCATTCTGGTCGTTATTATTCACTCCTCGAAGAGTTTATCGCTTTCCGTTGCCATGCCTTTGTGTATGCATTTTATCTCAAATTCAAAGCACGGTAATTGTCTCACTAAGTAGTGGAATGTGCTACCCTAGGCTATATACACAGTGGTGATATGGCTGCTCAAAAAGGAGGACAGAACGGGTTATCATTTTTCAGCAGCGCCTCGATGACGGAGGTTCAGGCCAAGATCAGTTATGTATTCGGTGTACGCCGAGGCCAATGTCTGACCATCTTCTCTAGCCAAGTTAAAATCTTCATGTAACCCATTCCGTGTTTTACCTTGGCGGACTACTCCACTCCAACCATAAATCTAACAGCTCGTTTTGATTTGATGCTATTAAAACTTCTCGCAGCTAATCAAAACCTCGGGCATTTACACTGAAAATAACGTCATGGCGGTTATGTGCAACTTGAACTTTTGTTTAACGGGTGCTGATTGGCCAAGACTCTGTAAGTATAGGAAAGACAACTCTTACATTCCCACCAGTGGGCGCTGTTCGATTTACAGGTTGAAGTGGAGTCGTCCGCCAAGGTAAAACACGGAATGGGAACATGCAGATTTTACCTTGGCTAGAGAAGATGATGTCTGACGTAAGCAAAGTGTGTTTGCTCTTCAGTGTTAAAATCGAACGTGCAGGTACTAACGGAAGTAAGCAAACGTCACGGTTGCCATGAATACTTGTTTATCTGCATATGATTAACATGGGCGCCATCTTAAAATCCGAGTGCACCCTGGCTGCTTGAGGATTACGTGGCGCGGATAAATCGGTCACGTGAAACACAAATTCTCCCCTGAATAAAATCGTTCGGTTAACACTTTCCTGTCTTCGGTGTATGTCGAACGCATAATCGAACTCGATCTCCGGGTAGATCAATTTCTCTCGCGCAAGTGCAGTGGCTGGTGATCTAGGCGTATGCTGATTGGTCGAACGAGACACAGAGATGCGCGTACTTTTCAATTTTTAATGGGTCTGAGTGGGATCCGGACCCGCGCCGCAGAGAGGGAAGACCTCTGTCTGACTGGGGCTATCACTAGGCCTGTAGGTCAAAACACCCAGTTTCTGTTTTTCAGCCAATGGAAATTGATCTCGGTTATGCTACAGTTAATAGGTCGCTTACTTAGCGGTAGTTTTGTATCTGGGTTGTTTGAATATTGGATTAAAACTAATTTAAGCTTTCAATTAATGCTTGATTGAAGATTTTGGAGGTGTTTTTATTTTTTAGCTAATTTTGAAAATACCACAGTTTGGCTGAGAAAATGTAAGCTTAGAATTGTCAAAATGGCGGTACCCATGTTGAATAGTCAAGGACGTGTATTCAAGGATGTAGCATGTGTTCATCTATTTTAAAATGGAAAAAAAAAGCGTGAACGAGATTTAGGTAATTAGTCACAAATTAAATGTTAACCGTATTGAAAACGGGAAATAAAACTGTATCCTGTAACCTATAACAGACTGGCCACCGATGTCCCCTATACGCTGCGTAGAACAAGTGACAAATAATCAAAAGCCCAGAATATATATTTATGAACACCAAAACACACGGACACAGGGAAATACATGTTTAATATATGACTATGGGAAGCTATTGACAAAAAGCGTGTGAAACTCTACCTCATACAACACTGGACATAAAACTATAATGCTACTTGAGTATGAAATTTATAAAAACAATTTGAGTCAATTAAAAAAGATCGCAAAGATGTACAAAGCGTAAATTAAATTGTAAAGTAAAAATAGTGGGGAAAAATGCGTGACCTTAAATGAATGAACTTCAGGTCTTTTGAATTAAACAGGTTAAACGGTTTTGGTTCTTAAGTTCTCCTGTTTATTTGCTATTTTTGTGTTTTGTTTTTTGCTTTTCGGTAAGGTTAACACGCGATCAATTGTTGGAGTTTTTAAACTATTTGTGAGTTATATACCGACTGTACTTTAATGCATACACAGGGCAAATGTTTTATAATGAAATATCTTGGACCTGTACTTTTTCTATATGTACTTTTAAAAGCCGGTGATTTTTTTAATCCGCCGTCTCGAAACCAGTTCGTTGTCCATGTCTGCCAAAAAACATTACTTCCTTCTGGCATGTGGCTTAATAATGTTATTGAACTGGGTGAAGAAATGGCACTTTAATCATTAATTCATTAGACGCAACTTTAGATTGATTGATGTTCTACGCCGCGCTCAAGATTATTTCACTTATATGGCGGCGTTGGCAGCTTTTAGTGGGGGAGGAAACCGGGCTCATTGCCCGGAGGAAACCCACGACCTTCCTCGGTAAAATGTACTGATAATTCCACAACGTATTAGTGACCAAACAATAAAACCTGAAAGAGAGTATAAACAAATTAAATGTCTGAACCGCAACAACAAAAGTGTCGTGAAGATAACTGTAACCTTTAAGGTCTTTCTCGGCCATCTTGACCCTACCGAGAGGTCATTTGACCATGTGACTTAAATATGTTATTGAACTGGGAGACGAAATGGCGCTTTTAGCATTGATTCATTAGACTCAACTTAGGTTGATTGATTGATTGATTGATGTTTTACGCAGCACTCAAGATTATTTCACTTATATGACGGCGTTGCCAGGGAGGAAACCGGATTCGTTGCCCGGAGGAATCCCCAGACCTTCGGCGAGTACCTGGCAACTCGTACACATACGACTCAACTTAGTGACACCATTCCAGATAGGGAGGTTTGACCTCTATGGTGAGGAGAACGGAACATTCACTCACTCGCGTTAGTGCAGATTTCTCGCCTATAAAAAAGCATGCTGCTATCTTATATGTTTGAACACTAAAACACACAGGCACAGGGAAAATCTTCTTGTCTAAAATAACCATGGAGACAAGTTTCTTATTGTGTTAAAAAGGGGCATATCCTTTAGACGTTTATACCCAATCATAAGTTGTTATAATAAACCACAACCCATGTTATTTCATCAGGTTGACGACAGGCAGCAATCGAGATCTCGTGCCATTCTACGAGATCTTCAACTCGAGACATGGCTCGAGAGCCGTCGCACTGCATTTTGCGCATAGTTAACTGCAAGAAATCTACTGAGAATTTTTAATCTATATACTATTTATTTCTCTGTTCTATTCTGTTCGCAAACATATAACCCTATCATAATATGCTGCATTGAAGGTTCTTAGGGCAGAAATACTTGTTAAAAATAAAAAATATAATCGGCACTACATCAGCTCTTAAATACATTCTAAAACAAGATGGCAGCGCCCATGGATGTCAAGGCAAAATATGATATGGACTTCAAGGTATTTCATGGTATATTATGTGTTTTAGGAGAGTAGCAATCAATATAACAAAACAGGTTGTCGGCGGCTTAAACGTTGCCTACCAGAATTATATTGAATATCTCTCTACATAACCGAGCCAACTATCAGTGTCACTTGTCGTTGTTAACAATTTTAAGGACGTGGACAGCAGTGGTCTCCCTTTGTGTTAAAACAACATGTCACTCAATCGTTTTAGAGTTGATATCTCAACGAATGGCAGTAGGATCAATCTCTATTTTAGATTGGACAGGCAGGAGCTTGGCCTTAGTCAGTAGAATTTTCTGGAAAGGATAATTACACGATTTACTTGCCGACTCATGCAGCTGTTCGTAAAAAGTACGAGATTTCTCCTAAATTGTTCACCAGATAGACCGTGAGTTCGTCGAGTATACATGTAGGCCACTCTATAGTCACGTTAGAAATTTTTTTCTCATCCGAATTTTATGGATTGATTTATTAACTTATGGTTACACCACATTCGAGATTATTGTGATGCTGCCAGGTTTAGTGGGGAGGAAACCGATTCTTTGTCCGGAGGAAACCCCCATTGGACGATCGAGTGGATACCCCACTTAAAATTGTTAATGTTTTCTTTTGAATGAGTAGGATTCGAACCCTCGTCTGATCGATGGAAGGGTGGCGTCGGACAGAGAAACTACCAAAAAACACACGCATGCGCATACACTTCATTTCCAAACGATATAGAAAAGCAAAAATAATTGGAACATGAATATCCGAAATGTCCAGTGACAGTTTGTTTCATAGGGAGCACAAGTCTCATAAGAATTATTACGAGATTTTGTGATATCCGGTGACAGATGACGCCATTAAGAACGTTTTTGATGACGTTGCAATTCCATTTGACGTATTTTGTTCCATAACGTCAGATTTAAACGCCATGTTGGAACGAAAAACGCTCAGTCACATGCGCAATGCAGTGTCGGTGACAGGAAATATTTGGAATTCACACGGGACTAGCTCTCCCTATAGTATCACAAAATGCATATGATGCAATGGACCGTTGAAGTGTTCATGACCGACAATGGCGTCATGTAAGACGACACGCAGTAGCCATCGGCTACAACAGGTATAGGAGTCAAATTTTTTTTCTCACTTCTCTAGATACAACAAAATTTGAAGCATACACATCGAGTTGTCTATGCACCACACAGAAAAACCTATCGAGAGTATGAACAAATTGAATACCTGGACCGCAACAACAAAAGTATTCAGACATTGGTTTTAAAAAAAGACATATACAAGCTTTTAGTGACAGGAGGGTCGATAAGGTTTTAGTCTAAAGTAACTAGTATTTTAATTTTTATTCACATTTCGAGAATATATTTGCTTTATTTCCATATGGATGTTACAGTTCCCGGTGAATTGCTAATGTTATTGCGACAATCAAACTTTATCGAAAAAGTGACAACTTTGGCAGCTCGTGACATTAAGTGAACACATTCCCAAGGTCACACTGTTATGAATTAA
Source organism: Lepidochitona cinerea (assembly GCA_963971465.1). Classification (NCBI taxonomy): domain Eukaryota; kingdom Metazoa; phylum Mollusca; class Polyplacophora; order Chitonida; family Tonicellidae; genus Lepidochitona; species Lepidochitona cinerea. Next base: position 1,420,361 of record OZ020565.1, read on the forward strand.
ACCCGAAATCAACAAAACAGAGGTTGTTTTTTGGTTCCTGTGTGTTATTTTTCTTTTGTCTATAATTACTAGATTGGAGAAATTGACAGTTTTTTTTCCAGACCGTGGAATAAGAAATTCGCATTTCCTGAAAAAGTCTGGTCTGGGCTATTGGCCTTAATAACGGCCATATGTCGTTAATTGGAGCGTATAATGTTTTGTTATAAAAAATAAACCAGGTGACACTATTCACATGTGTTTACCTGTAGTATACCTTTGTGAGAAAAACAACATGTAGAATATTAATGAATTATTGCAAGCTCATACCACTTTAAAGGGACTATTTTTGTAGAATTGTTTACATTTTTGCTAAAACTTAAAGTAAACTAAAACATATCAGCTGCAAATGAATTTAAAAATCGTATTAAGCTCGTCATGTAACGGTCTGTCAGGGGTAAGAAGTTTACCAGCGATCATCCCAACACTTTCCCAATATGTATACGACAGTAACACGTAAGAATATTTTTGTATCTTTAATTTGCCTCATACGCACTGTGCCCTTTTGATAGTTAAGTGTAAATGGTGGACTTCGTATGTATAACCTACTCACAGAGAAACTCACAACAAAATCCCTTTGTCTCAATCGTCCTCCAGGTATATATGCATATTGAATAAATGCTGGTATGCTAGCTTTTGACAGCCGCTATTATTAATGAAAATATATGGATTTTACTATTGACTGTTCCCAAAATAAAAAGTATATAAAACAAAGTACATGCAGGCTTACAAATTTAATAAACAAAAAAAAGGTACATACATGCAATCATAACTTTTAGGACTGAAACAAACAAAATACAGGCATATTTGTTTAGTCTGGGATCCCAGGTTAAGTAAAAGAAACAATAATACATGTCACTTACCGACAAACTGCAACGAGAGAAAAAGGAACGCGGAAATTTTCACTGACATCTTGATTTTCAGAATGCAGCCAGATTTCTATTCAGAGTTTTTATACCCTCCAGCCTAACTCAAGCAGTTAGATTGTTTCCCTAGTCAAAACATGACCAATAGATGACTGCTGATTGGTCATCGGTTTGTCGTGGGCGTGGTCTCCTGAAAGACAGCTGATAAGAATAAATACCATTAATAATCATTCGAATGTTTTATTTTCTTAAGTGGGCGGGTCTAGATAGCAACAGAACAACCAATCAGACTTGAGCTTTCAGTCATCTGACCTGTAAAGCCGTGACCTAAATATATTTGTTGAAGATGTATAGCTTTATCATTTCCGATGCGATATTGCAGGTATGCTAAAAATATTTTTACAAACGGTTAATTTCGTGGGGGGAGGGGATTTTCTTTTTACCTCTTGGTGTGTTTTTGTTTTTTGTTTGTGTGCGGGTGTTTGTGTGTGCGTGTTTTTTGTTTTTGTCGATGTATGTACTCGTTCACACAAAGCTGTATACTTATAAACTCTCTAACATTTGTGACTATATTTGATTGTTTGGTTAATTGACGCTGTTGGGTTCATTTCGGAGGTTTATTCAGAGAAAATCACGACTCTACTGCTAATACCTGGATTACCATCATTTTCTCTTTTTTTGGGGGGTGGGGGGGGGGGGGGGGGGGGGTCAGGGTTTGGACCCGCCACCCATCGGTGAAAGCCTGGGTTTTTTTCAGAGGAGTTTTAACTTTATTCAGAGGAGCTTGATTTTAAGTCAGACGAGCTTCAGTTTTGGTCAGAAGAGCTTGCATTTTGTTCATATGAGCTAAATTTGTATTCAAACGCGTGTTAAAGTTTTCCGCAGAGAGTTTCAGTTTTATTCAGACGATGAGCTTGAGTTTTATTCAGACGTGCTTGAGTTTAATTCAGACGATGAGCTTGAGTTTTATTCAGACCTGCTTGAGTTTTATTCAGACCTGCTTGAGTTTAATTCAGACGGGCTAACGTTTTATTCAGACGTGCTTGAGTTTTATTCAGACGGGCTTACGTTTTATTCAGACCTGCTTGAGTTTAATTCAGACGTGTTTAAGTTTTATTCAGACGGGCTTAGGTTTTATTCAGACGTGCTTGAGTTAATTCAGATGAGCTTGAGTTTTATTCAGACGGGCTTAAGTTTTATTCAGACGTGCTTGAGTTTATTCAGATGAGCATGAGTTTTATTCAGACGTGCTTCAGTTTAATTCAGACGTGCTTGAGTTTTATTCAGACGGGCTTAAGTTTTATTCAGACGGGCTTAAGTTTTATTCAGACGAGCTTGAGTTTTATTCAGACCTGATTGAGTTTTATTCAGACGTGCTTGAGTTTTATTCAGACCAGCTTGAGTTTTATTCAGACCTGATTGAGTTTTATTCAGACGTGCTTGAGTTTTATTCCTACGTGCTTAAATTTGATTCAGACTGGCTTGACTTTTATTCAGACGACGATCTTCAGTTTTGTTTTGACGAGTTTGAGTTTTATTTATTTTCTTCCTTTTAAACCACTTTTTTTGTCCTCTTATTTTTTCCTCTCCTCGTTTTTCTGTTTCCTGTTTAGTGTAAAGATATGTCTTAATAACCATGTGTTTTTTTCTTTGGTGTGTTCCGAGCCAAAGAAAATGAGATTTTAGTGAGTTTTTTTTCTCTTTTTTTTCTATAGCGAAATTGGCAATGCAGCTAACTGTGGGAGACTTCGCTACATAGCTGATGAGGCCCTCGTTAAGACCAAATGTCTATAGGCGAGTACCAGACGAAACGGGTTGGATTTCTTGTACTCAGTGTGTAGTAGCCCGTGTCACGAAAATGGAATAGAAAGCCACTCCGGTTTATCAGAAAATGTGGAAATTCGCAAAGGTAACATTTATACTCTTGTAGTGATATTAACCTCCAAAATCCCACTTTTACATAAATACTTATCGCCAAGACAACATGAAGGATTGGAGGTTATCCGAAAACTGAATGATAGTTGTTTGAATGAGTAAACGCCATACAGTGACCTATGTAAATTGAAATAGTGTCCGAAAAGTAAACAGAATTTTAATAACCGGGATGAACGTTAATTCACCTTAAGTCTGAATTCATTCAGAACACTATTGTGTATTCTCGAAATGAGTAGCATAACAAAGCTTCTGAATTGTTGGTCTTTGAGAAAAATAGCTCATAATTTTAATATTCTTTTTGAACAGAAAAATGTCAACATTTTGGCATCTCATGACACTTTACGGAATTATATGCTTAAATGTCAGCCTTCTTAACAGTTATAAATAAACGCACAGACATTCCGTCACTCAGATATTCCTTAAGAATTTTAGTTGTAAAAATCAGGGATTGTATGTTTTTAAATTTTAGCCATAGCTTAAATCCACTATATAAAACATATGCATATTTCAACATGTAAGAGTGGTATGTTAGACAAAGCTTTCGTCAAACGTTGGGGATTTCGTGGCTCCGTAGATAGGGCGTTGAACGCTCAATCCGAACAGCATTCCACCAATGCGTCGCGGGTTCGAATCCCTCTCAGTCCAAAAAAATTTGGAAAATTTTCTGACTGGGCTTTCACTCGAACGACCTATGTGGGATGGTTGCCAGTTACTACCGGAAGGTTGTGGGTTTCCTCTGTGCATAGAACCCGGTTTCCTCCCACAATAAAAGCGCGGCGCAAAACACCAAACAATCAATCAATCGTAAAACAGTACCTTGCTTCCCCAGTTAACAATGAGTGTGGCGTAAAACATCAATCAATCGATCAATCTCGTGTTACAGTTTTGAACTTAAAAAATGTTGATATTTATTTCCATCCTTCAAAATAAAGAAATTATCCACTGAAGATTAGAAGCTTATTAGCGATATAACTCTCCGGAAAGCATACAGAAAAGACCATTTGCCAGTTTTGTGCGCAATGTGAAATGACGTCAAGCCCTGCAGTCATATTGACTTTTGCCTTATTCGTTCAAAATCACTTTTCGTCCTCGATGTTTTCGCATTTCTAGATTCATTCGGATATAAAGTGTCCAAATATAGCTTTTCATTTCTTATATCTGTGGGGAAATACTACGGAAGCCTATTGGTGCCAAGTTAAGAATATTTTTTTTAAGATTTGTTTTTTGAATTCTTTTTATTTTCTTTAAAAAAAGTCGTAATTACGAGAAAAAAAGTCGTAATTACGAGAAAAAAAGTCGTAATTACGAGTTTTTGTTTTTTGAATTATTTTTATTTTACTTTGAAAAAAGTCGTAATTACGAGTTTTTGTTTTTTTAATTATTTTTTTTTTTTCATAAAAAAGTCGTAATTACGAGTTTTTTTTAATGAAACCATTTAAGACCCTAACGCATGTGCGTAGCTATAAATATGGATATAGTGTGATTGAAACGACTGAAGTTGTTGCCCCCATCCCATTTTTTTATTCCTAATTCCCTGTTCCAAGTTCTTTGTTCGAAGCGATTTTGTTTAATACTAATAATAACTAATTAAGGCTTTGATTCTACCTATAAGGGGAGACGGGGTTTAGTTTGATCACATTTTCTTCAAGTTACTTCTTGAGAAAAACGACATCAGTGAATTAAAAACTTCCATACTGCCTTTCTTTCGGGGTATTTCTTAAAAAGGGTTCTAAGGACTCAAAAAGGTCTCATGGAGATCAACTCGACCAGGATCCGAAGATCCGAAGTCTGGCAAATATATATTGTTTTCCACAATCCATGCAAACCCATATATACTGTATATTTATGAACACTAAAACACACGGGGACAGGGAAAATCTTCTTGTCTAAAATAACCACGGAGACAAGTTTCTAATTGTGTTAAAAAGAGGTATATCATTTAGACCTTTATACCCCATCATAAATTGTTGTAATAAACTAAACCTATGATATTTCATTAGGTTGATGACTGACAGGAGCTTGGCCTTAGTCAGTAGAATTGTATACATACGGTATATATAACCCCTTTCGCAAGCCGCAAGAGTGGAAAAGAAAGTCATGCGATATTTAAAAGAAGTCTAAACTTCTACTGAGATAATTTTCAAATTGATTAACCCATTCATCAGAGAGGAATTCAACATTATGGACACAGCTGTAATAAGTCGGATATGGCATGCACGTGCACAGTTTGTATACGATTATCATAAAAATATGTCAAAGTATCTAATATGATGAATCACCTGGGGATTTCAATGAACAATATCATCCACAGATTTACAGTGGAGTAATGATAACCCAATCTTAAATTAAAACGTATCCTATTCTTACAATCAAGAAGTGATCTGTAACACTAAACCCGTCAATTTTAATCCATTGGAATTGGGTCGGAGAGATAGCTACTCTCAACATTTCAGGGGCCTCAATGGTTTAGTCGGTAAGAGTGATAGTCCCCCAATCTGACACAGGCCCCTCATTGATGCGGCACGGGTTCGAATCCCACTCAGACTCATAAAAAAGGGAAAATGTTCTCACTCGATCGCTGTATGTGGGAGAGTTGCCACTCGCCGAAAGTCGGTGATTTCCTCAGGCACTGGGCCCGGTTTCCTCTCCCACTAAACATGGTAACGTCACCACATAAGTGAAATAATATTGAGTGCTGCGAAGAACATCAATCAATCAACACAAATTTCTGACACTAACAACTATTGAACACACCTTTTGTACCGCATAGAAATGTTCAGTACAAGATGAACCGACAAGGAGCGTCACCATCTTGCCCAATTAATAAAACACCATAACCCTTTTGAGTTGCTGGTCGAATTGACCCCGATCAGACCCTTTTTTTAAGAACACTTTTTTAAGAAATATCCCGAAAGAAAGGCAGCATTTAAGTTTTTAATTCATTGCTGTAGTTTTTAGCAAAAGTAACTTATAATTGGGTCGAATTAAACTCCGTCTCCCCTTAGGTAGAATCAAAGCCTTAATTAGTTATTAATTATTAGCATTAAACAAAATCGTTTCGAACAAAGAACTTGGAACAGAGAATGAAGAATAAAAAAATGGGATGCGGGCAACAAGTTCAGTCGTTTCAATCACACTATATCCATATTTATTGCTACGCGCATGCGTTAGGGTTTTACATGGTTTCATAAAAAAAACTCGTAATTACGACTTTTTTTCTCGTAATTACGACTTTTTTATGAAAAAAAATAATAATTCAAAAAACAAAAACTCGTAATTACGACTTTTTTCAAAGTAAAATAAAAATAATTCAAAAAACAAAAACTCGTAATTACGACTTTTTTCTCGTAATTACGACTTTTTTTCTCGTAATTACGACTTTTTTTAAGAAAAAAAAAATATTTCGAAAAACAAATCTTGGCACCAATAGGCTTCCGTAAAATACCGAATATTTGATGTTAAAAACAGACGCATTCTTTATCCGGTCTATTACTTGGGGCCGCAATTGTGACGTCGCTAAATTACGTCATCTGCAAGTAATTGGCAAATCATCTATTAACCCACACTATAAATAAATGAACACCAGTTTAAGTGGCATACGGTGTCAAAATTCGGATTTTTATTTAAAATTGCGATTGTCTACAGAAATTGTGAGTTTGAAATATATGAAAAACTAAAGAATTGGCCTTGAAATAAATAATATTAATTATCTTGATTGATATCAGTGGAAGGCTCTTATTTTTTACCTCGTATAAAAATGACGAACAATTAGCTTAATCCATATATTTGACATCATTTGTCATTTTAATGCGACCAGTGTTGGACTAGATGCGGAACGGCGTTCTCTGCCTGTTAAATTGCTACAGATAAACAAATGGTATAAATATAACACTTATAATAACATTATATCACAAAATTCCACTAAAATCCATAACGAGGAGTTATCTCCTGTTGAAAAAAAAAAATTCAATAAAATATCTATATTAGAAATTATTTAATTTTATTAAAAATTTCCACAAAATTCGAAAAGCCTAAATAAAATGTTAAAAAATCAACTATTCTCTAAAAGAATAAGAATTTTACATACTAAAACCCAACGTAAAAATCTCGCAAGTGTTTTATGGGGTATTGCCTTCCTTTTAACTGCCTGTGTTAAGTCCTTGGCAAAGTTAGTAAACACAGCCTGTCTTGTTACGTCTTGAAACACATTTGTTCTTAAATATTTTCTTCAGTTCAGAGGTTGCACTGTGGTCATATGAACACGTGTATAGCGTTACAGAATCAACACATAGTATATTTATATATTACAAATCAACTCAGAACTCATTTTGTCGTTGATATCATTTATCCACTTTACAGAAACTGTAGCCGCTTCCCACATAACATAAACTTAAAGCGGCACATCTGTTTTCGTTTAACGTTTCACAGTAGGCGAGATATTTTGTCGTCGCCTGAAGTGAGTAGTTAAACAATTTAATACTGTACTCATATACAGTCAGTTAAATTAACAGTGATGGTTCCGCCAAGGAAAGAAACAACTTCCACTCAGCGGATTTCATGAGCAGAGGCAATTATAGCAAAGAGAGTATTGACAAGAGTTTTTCATTTCGTCCATTCAGCATTACCGACATGTTCTTCTGGCCCGCTAGGTAGAGCGTGGGACGTTCAATCCGAACAGCCTTCCACCAATGGGTCGCGTGTTCGATTCCCACACAGTCCAAACAAAAATTGAAACTTTTTTTGACTGGGTTTTCACTCGAACGACCTTTGTGGGATGGTTGCCAACTACCGCCTGGAGGTCGTGGGTTTCCTCTGGGCATAGAGCCCGGTTTCCACCCACAATAAAACTGGCAACGCCGCCATATAAGTGAAATAATCTTGAGCGCGGCGTAATACACCAAACAATCAATCAATCAACCTATATCAATGCCGATTATTAATTTTCCACTCCGACTGACACTCATGACCTGATAGATTTGAATATTTTTACACCACCTGATATATAGCTCAAATTGTTGGAAAAACGGTCCTTATATGGCAGTTAACATCGGAAAAAGACAAAAAACCCTGTCAAATTATTCATATTTATTGTATGAAAGAAGCCTTTCAAGATAAAATAACTTCTGAAGATTTGAAAGGAAGAGACGCCTTTCTCGGTCTGTCAGCGTAAAGTGAAGTGAAATGCTGGATTAGAGCAAATATTCCGGGCTGTTCGTTGGTGACGAGTCTCTGTCTACTGACAAGGCTCTCATATTATCGTCAAAATAAAACAGGGCGTCTGATTGGCCTATCGGTGAATGGGCGTTCATCGTAAAATGATTGTTTTTCCTTCAGTTTGCCCAAGGGTAAAAGTTAGTTGTTTTTTTTAACCCTGGGGTCCAAGGATACTGAGACCGGTTCTTCTGAAGACCATTCCGCATAGGCCGATCAAAATGAAAAAGTCGACAGGGCGATAGTATCTTGCTCGGACACAGGCCATCAATCGGTAGGTCGCAGGTTCGAATCCCACTCAGTACGGGGAAAATTAAAGAAAAAAAAACTTAGTGGAATTTATCACTCCATCACCTTAAGTGAAATAATCTTTCCACTATATGGCAGCGTACGTTACCTGATTCTACACGGGGGGGGGGGGGGGGGGGGGGGGGGGAATTGTCTCTGGTTTGGCTCTCTGATAAAAGTTACTAAACTTTCAAATCAACAGATCTTTTTGATTCGTGTTGTTTTGTTTTTTTTAGGTTTCCGGCTCGGTGTTGGTGAGTGTGTTCCTATACAGCGTGGGCTGGGTGTTTTATACGAGCCTAAAAAGTCAACACCAAAATGCGCATAGAAGAAGATCACAGTTCCAAGTAAACGTAAACGTGCCTTACCACGTTATAGACGTGTCTTCCAAAAGTGCTAATTTACCGGATTTGGGAGATGATGACGATTTAGGGTTCTTCAATCCACTTGATGACGGGTTAACAGATGACGGTTTGTTCCCCAAGAAGTACTTAGTGTATGTTTGCTCTGGGAAAGCCCCTTGTGGAGGATGGGGCGATCGATTACGCGGGATGTTCTCTACCTACGTCATGGCTAAACTGACCAATCGCACTTTCGTGATAAATATGACGTCACCTTGTCGCTTGGATACGTTCCTTCGCCCAAACGAGGTTCAATGGAATCACGAAGTACACGATCACAGCCAATCAAATCAGGTCTTTCTTGAGACACATGACAATGAAAGATTTGCTAAAATGTTGCAAATTTTAGACATTGGTAAGTTTTTGAAACACGATATTGTGAAACTTACGCCAAACTATGACCTGTATTCGCGACTGAAGTTGAATCCGAGGTACGCTAAAAAACTTTCTGAAATGACTTTTACAGCCCAAAGCTCGGTTTCTCTAATACCTTACTTTTACCGGAAGCTCTTTTCTTTTACCCGAGAAATGGAGTTTCAAATAGCGGAGTTTATTTCACAACTGTACGATTATGGGAAACGCCGGAAGCTGGTTTGTTTCCAAGTTAGAACTGGCCAAAACCCAAGTATTCCACGAGACACCAAAACAAGGATGGGCCCTTATGATATATCAGTTGTTTGGAAATTCTTGGAGGAATTCAAAGACAACGAACGATACAAAATCTTTGTAACGACAGATTCCGAAGATATCCGAGAAGAAGCGAAAAAAAAGTTCCCGGATCAAATTTTAGACACTCCCGGTCCTGTTACTCACCTGGATTACCCGCCCTTGGATGGCAAATGTGAAGGTGAAGCCAAGGCCATCTTGGACCAATATCTCCTAAAATTTTGTGACACGCTGGTGATCAGCAAAAGTTTGTTTGGAATGGTCGGAGCTTTGTTACGTAACCAAGACACCGGGTTATACCAAATGAAAGATGGCAAAATTTTGCCCACAAAATTAAAAGAATTTAACATATTTGCTCCGTAGTAACTACGGAATATGGGCAATTGATGTTGGCCTATGATGTCATTTTAATCTCCAAACAAACGGGTTTCTGTAATGTAAAGTGGCATGAGCTGCATGTAAGTTGATATTTTTCTACTGAAAGAAAATATCGGTTAATGGCCTCGGAAATGTACGTTAAAGTAATGTTTTAAACTAGCCCAGGAGCCTGTTTCACAAACCGGCGAAGCTGTATTTTTTGCGCAACTTTCATAGGAATGTATGTCTACATCATGGGTGGCTATGCAAGTTACGTAAAAACTTACGCCACGTCGCTTAGTGAAACGGGCTCCTGGCCTAAATTGGATGAATGAATCTTTGTCCCGGTTATTTAAATTTTGTTTACCTTCCGAACACTAGTTCGGCTCTTATAGGCCACAGACTGTATGTGTTTTCCTCATTCCAACGTCAATCATTCAGTTTTTCGATGACTTATAAAGCCTCTTACTATCATGACGATCAGAATTTAAGGGAAAAACGGGGCGAATTTCCAAAGCTTGTGTCACTTTAACGGATGAATCTTTGTAAATCAAGGAAAGTAACTGCAATACTCTTAAGTAAAATATGTGGAATTTGTGGTCATTTTGAGTCAATTTAAATAAATCCACTGCCTCCACAGAATCAGTAATTTGGAAACTGACCTCTTGAAAATGTTCTCTGGGTTCAGATGATTATCTGTCGCCTGGTAGGGGTATAGACAATGAACTATATACGTGGAATGGAACACCTGTCCCATTGGCTGGTCTGGATCTGACTATGTAAAAAGTGCCGCCATTGATAGTTTAAGTGCGCTTGCATAACCGATCTGGATCTAAATTGCACCATCTCTTAGTAATGGCGGTGTTCGGTGTAAATCAAATACCTCGTGATCTCCATTCCACGCATATAGTTCATTGGGTATAAATGTCAGCACATGAAAGTCGTCTATTGAGTACACGTTCATGAGCAGTATGCGCATAGAAGAAGATCGCAGTTCCAAGTAAACGTGCCTTACCACGTTATAGACGTGTCTTCCAAAAGTGCTAATTTACCGGACTTGGCCGATGAAGACGACTTATGGTTCTTCAATCCACTTGATGACGGGTTAACTGATGACGGTTTGTTCCCCAATAAGTACTTAGTGTATGTTTGCTCTGGGAAAGCCCCTTGTGGAGGATGGGGCGATCGATTACGCGGGATGTTCTCTACCTACGTCATGGCGAAACTGACCAATCGCACCAATCGTGATGACGAGCCAATCTTTGTGTACCCAAGTACTGACAAGTACTTGACTCGTGTGTATTGACCAGCCATCCATCACTGGGTCTCAGTGGCCGTCCGATTTTTAACAAACTACGGGGTAGTAAAACGAAGAAGTTATAAGTGTATTCTACTCCAGTTTTTATTTTTGAATTTAGTTTGTTCTAAAAAAGAAATCAAAATGTGAAGACACAAAAGTAGTCCCTATGTCCTTCTCGTCTCATTCAACATGGCGGCGCCCACATTTGACAGATGAAAACAAACGATCGTGAACGTCAACACATGTTTAGTACAGTTTATATGAGCCGGCTGTTGATCTATATGATAAGTAGATTGGAGTACTGTGAAAAGCATTTGTTGGACAAGATGTCATCACAGTCCTTTCCATATTGGCCTTGAAAAAGCTTGCTTTCTCTGCAGTTCAGACTGGTTGTCAACGTACGGCGTGTATGATCGTAACTTCGTAAGGCGGTGTTCAGCTGTTTAGTTAGCCTGGGAACACCATGGGGCTTGAACAAGTAAACTGCTATGTATTTATAGGTAAGTCTAAGCGACAACCACTTCTTTCTTTGGCCATATACATTTACAGTTACACTGTCTGCAGTCGAATGTCTAAATTACAACCTGCTAATTATCTGATTAATACTAATATTATACTAATAGTAATACTATACTCTATAGTAATAGATTAGTATTAACTGCAGTGTAGAAATCACAACTTACCAGTGATTATAACTTTTGTATTTGTTTTGTTCATTCTTGCTGTCTATATATAGTGCCTGTTTTGCCATGCCGACGTTGTGTTGATAGAAATATCTGATGATGAGAGTAGTTTCTCTAGAAAGCTCATATTAAACATCACCATGTACAAAGTAGTACAAGTTGTCCTATGTGTTTTGGGTAATAGATTATGTTGTATACAACTCAACATTACTAGTAGTAGAAGTAGAGTGACCTGGGGCTACGGTATTCAGTATTTTTAGAAAAGGTGTTTGGATTTGTGTAGGGGGCTAGGTTACTTCACTTTAGTAAAGGTCTTACTCCATTATTTATAATTTCTGACATTTATTGGTCGACCTGGTGCCGACCAATAAATATCCAAACATAAATAACGATGTACCTGTAGGCATTTAATATTATTGAATTAGGGGCTAGGTTAGTAAATTTTCTCCATTTCCATTTAGCAATTTACATTTTATTGCTTTACAGTTGGACCCAGTGAACAGGAAATACTATACATGTAAATGTTATTTTTGTTAATAGGGAGCGGGAGTCACATGACAATTCCACACATTTCCTGTCACCGGCGTTGTCATTACGCATGTGGGAAGCCTTTTGTCGTTCGAATATGACGCTCATTTCTGACGTTTTGGAACAAAAAACGCCAATCGAACTGAAAACGTCATAAAAAAACGTCACCTGTCACCGGATATCGCGAAATCTCTCGGTAGACTCCCAGGCCCTATTAGAAATAGTATTAAAAATAATAGTGGCACGAGCTGCCAAAATTTTGATATCTTTTGTCCAAGGACAAAGTCCGAAAATTAACTTCCTATAAAGAGATTTGCAAGTAAGGTGTGTGTAAATTACATGTAGGCATAGGATGAATGAATTAATTATTATTAGTAATATGCTACTGCAACAAAGTTATTTCTTAAACACTTACACATTTTCAATTATAATAAATCAGTAGGCTAGATTATTCTGGGAACTAAATTTTTCATTTAGTGTTGTCAATATTATTCTGTAAAGTACTATTTTGAACATATATCTTCATTACCTAATGTTTTTTTCCTTCTGTTTACAGGTGGGGTTGAAAATGTATTACCAATGTCAAACTGTGATGCATGTAAGGGTACCTTTGTATGAGTCAGAAGAGATATTTATCAATGACAGTGCTGGAGATAATAGCAGTTTAGATGTTGGTTGTTTGACATCATCAGATGCCAATGCTACCGTAGGAACCTGATACCGAACTTATCATGTGCACAGCTAAATACGGATCATCCAAACAGCACATTTAAAATATGTTATCATTTTATGATTTTCACAAAATGGAGAAAGAAATTTCTATCATACCAGGCCAGGATAACAGTATGTGTGTGCACTGCGTCAAATGATTCATTTATACGAAATTGAACACTTGAGTCAATTATGACATTTGTCACTTGTGAAAATAATTACTTTCAAGGTGTTTTGAGATTTTAAAAAAGTGCAATTCCCAAATTGCTTGTGCCTTAATTCTTGCAGTAGATTACATGCTTAATGATCTGCCAAAAATAAAAAAAAATCTTTTAAATGCAATTAGGTCTACTTGTTTGCCATTTTTATAAAGTACACAGTAAGGGCTTTCTGCTGATACCAATCTTTGAGATCGTAAATATTGAAAATTTGTGATTGAAAAAATGTACTGATACATGTACATCCTGGCTATCTGAATTTTGTCCGTTTATACATGCACATATTTAGGGTTCTTACAAGTTACTGGCTTTACTGATATTTTTTTATTTCAACATATTACCGACATTATTGAGTGTATCTTGTGTGTTAAAGCCCTTATTGGGTTGCACATATTTTAGTTTTTGTCACAAATTATTGACCACACCGTTTTGTATGATATGCACAGTTAGGGCCTACAGTATGCAATATAGTTCACATACTTTTTTGAATGACTTGCAATAAGAAGTTACATTACCTAAAATTATATAGCATCAGACTGTTAAAAAAAGGGTAAACCTCTAATAAAACTACACAAAATGCTCTAAACAAAGGTTTTACATATACTTGTAATTTTTATTTTATGAAATTTATAATATGAGCGGAGTCTTGCTGACTCTTTAGGTTAGGGTGATAGAGCCTGGTTTCCTCCCCCACTAAACCTGGCAACGCCATATAAGTGAAATGATCTTTAGTGCAACATAAAACATCAAGCAAGCAATCACGATATGAGATGTATGTGGATATATTGCGGTTTTATGTCAACCTGCACATTGACAGCAAGCATGGGGAAACCTTGTTCACTTTAATCACTTGTATCACTTGTCCAAGTGGACGAGTCGTTTAGAAAAGTGTTGGCCAACCATGCTGCAGGCTCCTTTAAACCTGGTTGAAGCCTAAACACTACATACCATATATTTATTGATTGGTGGTTTACACATTTATGGCGATGTTGCCTGGCAAATTAAGTGAGGAAAAGCTCTGACAGACCAGTATTCTCATTAGATTTTTAACACAGTTGACAAAATAATGGGAAGCAGTTAATTACTAACAGAAGTTCGAGCTTTCTTCTGTGGTCTATAAGCATGTTAAGTGATTTGATTCAGTGGGTTAGAGTGATCGTCCCTCAGTCCCACAAAAACCTTCTATCAATGCGGTGCAGGTTCGAATCCCACTTAGACCAATTAAAAATTTTCTGAGTGGATTTTTCACTCGATCGCTGTTAGTGAAAGAGTTGCCAGGTACTAGCCAAAGGTTGGGTGTTTCCTCCGGGCAATGATCCCGGTTTCCTCCCCACTAAACCTGGCAAAGTCGCCATATAAGTGGAATATTCTTGAGTGTGGCGTAAAACACCAATAAATCACCAATATTGACTATGTTAACGGTACATACCAGTCAAAAAAAATTTTAAACAGAGTAAAAGTTTGATTGGTTGGTCTAACCTTTGGTTGAAGGCTGTCTAGATTGTGTATCTACTGGGGTTAAAATTAGTCAAATGGCTTGCCTGAGAAAGATTCTTATAAGTTATAATACTACTAATAGCTAGGGGAAATGAATTACTAAATTTAGTGCCTTTGCTCCTTTATTAGGAAGGGTGGTCAGCAAGGACAGACAAATGTGTTCTGAATGTTGCAAGCTAGCTAGCCTAATACTAAAACTGACAATCTCTCCAGTAACATTGGGTTTCTGACTTGCAGTTTTATATCATTATCAGCATCACTCAGATCACCGTAAACACTTTTGAAAATTTATCGACAGGAAAAATGGGGCAATTCATTACTCGCATTCTGATATGTTATTTAATCTAAAAGGGAGGTATTGCGAGTATTTAGTTTATTGTTGACACCTGCGTTTTAACAGCAAATCAATCAGCGTTTAAAGTCTTCCGAATTATTCTCAGTTGACTCCATCTGTCACCGTCAATGTATTTAAAGCTTTGTTTATGCCGGTGAAGTAGGCCGACCTACACAGTGACGTAATTTGTATTACCACGCGGACTCGCCACTGATCTAAAAATAACTCTTACTCAACAAAAATGTCGGGTCAGAACACACAAGGCTAGTCTTGCTATGCATAGATAGTCGCGTCATCACAATTGCAATCGCACTTTCGTGATAAATATGACGTCACCTTGTCGCTTGGATACGTTCCTTCGCCCAAACGAGGTTCAATGGAATCACGAAGTACACGATCACAGCCAATCAAATCAGATCTTTCTTGAGACACATGACAATGAAAGATTTGCTAAAATGTTGCAAATTTTAGACATCGGTAAGTTTTTGAAACACGATATTGTGAAACTTACGCCAAACTATGACCTGTATTCGCGATTAAAGTTGAATCCGAGGTACGCTAAAAAACTTTCTTGTTTCCAAGTTAGAACTGGCCGAAACCCAAGTATTCCACGAGACACCAAAACAAGGATGGGCCCTTATGATATATCAGTTGTTTGGAAATTCTTGGAGGAATTCAAAGACAACGAACGATACAAAATCTTTGTTACGACAGATTCCGAAGATTTCCGAGAAGAGGCGAAAAAAAAGTTCCCGGATCAAATTTTAGACACTCCCGGTCCTGTTACTCACCTGGATTACCCGCCCTTGGATGGCAAATGTGAAGGTGAAGCCAAGGCCATTTTGGACCAATATCTCCTAAAATTTTGTGACACGCTGGTAATCAGCAAAAGTTTGTTTGGAATGGTCGGAGCGTTGTTACGTAACCAAGACACCGGGTTATACCAAATGAAAGATGGCAAAATTTTGCCCACAAAATTAAAAGAATTTAACATATTTGCTCCGTAGTAACTACGGAGTATGGGCAATTGATGTTGGCCTATGATGTCATTTTAATCTCCAAACAAACGGGTTTCTGTAAATTGAAGTGGCATGAGCTGCATGTAAGTTGATATTTTTTCTACTGAAAGAAAATATCGACTAATGGCCTCGGAAATGTTGTTAAAGTAATGTTTTAAACTAGCTCAGGAGCCTGTTTCACAAAACGGCGTAGCTGTATTTTTTGCGTAACTTTCATAGGAATCATGGGCTGCTATGCAAGTTACGTAAAAACTTACGCCACGTCGCTTAGTGAAACGGACTCCTGGCCTAAATTGAACGAATGAATCTTTGTCCCGGTTATTTGAATTTTGTTTACCTTCCGAACACTAGTTCGGCTTTTATAGGCCACAGACTGTATGTGTTTTCCTCGTTCCAACGTCAATCATTCAGTTTTTCGATGACTTATAAAGCCTCTTACTATCATGACGATCAGAATTTAAGGGAAAAACGGGGCGAATTTCCAAAGCTTGTGTCACTTTAACGGATGAATCTTTGTAAATCAAGGAAAGTAACTGCAATACTCTTAAGTAAAATTTTTGGAATTTGTGGTCATTTTGAGTCAATTTAAATAAATCTACTGCTTCCACAGAATCTGTAATTTGGAAACTGACCTCTTGAAAATGTGCTCTGGGTTCAGATGATTATCTGTCGCCTGGTAGGGGTATAGACAATGAACTATATACGTGGAATGGAACACCTGTCCCATTGGCTGGTCTGGATCTGACTATGTAAAAAGTGCCGCCATTGATAGTTTAAGTGCGCTTGCATAACCGATCTGGATCTAAATTGCACCATCTCTCTTAATGGCGGCGTTCGGTGGAAATCAAATACCGCGTGATCTCCATTCCACGCATATAGTTCATTGGGTATAAATGTCAGCACATGAAAGTCGTCTGTTGAGTACACGTTCATGAGCAGTATGCGCATAGAAGAAGATCGCAGTTACAAGTAAACGTGCCTTACCACGTTATAGACGTGTCTTCCAAAAGTGCTAATTTACCGGACTTGGCCGATGAAGAC
This sequence comes from Lepidochitona cinerea, assembly GCA_963971465.1. NCBI lineage: Eukaryota > Metazoa > Mollusca > Polyplacophora > Chitonida > Tonicellidae > Lepidochitona > Lepidochitona cinerea. Next base: position 1,437,452 of record OZ020565.1, read on the forward strand.
GACTTATGGTTCTTCAATCCACTTGATGACGGTTTAACTGATGACGGTTTGTTCCCCAATAAGTACTTAGTGTATGTTTGCTCTGGGAAAGCCCCTTGTGGAGGATGGGGCGATCGATTACGCGGGATGTTCTCTACCTACGTCATGGCTAAACTGACCAATCGCACTTTCGTGATAAATATGACGTCACCTTGTCGCTTGGATACGTTCCTTCGCCCAAACGAGGTCCAATGGAATCACGGAGTACTCGATCACAGCCAATCAAATCAGATCTTTCTTGAGACACATGACAATGAAAGATTCGCTAAAATGTTGCAAATTTTAGACATCGGTAAGTTTTTGAAACACGATATTGTGAAACTTACGCCAAACTATGACCTGTATTCGCGACTGAAGGTGAATCCGAGGTACGCTAAAAAACTTTCTGAAATGACTGTGACTGCCCAAAGCTCGGTCTCTCTAATACCTTACTTTTATCGGAAGCTCTTTTCTTTTACCCGAGAAATGGAGTTTCAAATAGCGGAGTTTATTTCACAATTGTACGATTATGGGAAACGCCGGAAGCTGGTTTGTTTCCAAGTTAGAACTGGCCGAAACCCAAGTATTCCACGAGACACCAAAACAAGGATGGGCCCTTATGATATATCAGTTGTTTGGAAATTCTTGGAGGAATTCAAAAACAACGAACGATACAAAATCTTTGTAACGACGGATTCCGAAGATATCCGAGAAGAGGCGAAAAAAAAGTTCCCGGATCAAATTTTAGACACTCCCGGTCCTGTTACTCACCTGGATTACCCGCCCTTGGATGGCAGATGTGAAGGTGAAGCCAAGGCTATTTTGGACCAATATCTCCTAAAATTTTGTGACACGCTGGTGATCAGCAAAAGTTTGTTTGGAATGGTCGGAGCTTTGTTACGTAACCAAGACACCGGGTTATACCAAATGAAAGATGGCAAAATTTTGCCCACAAAATTAAAAGAATTTAACATATTTGCTCCGTAGTGACTACGAAATATGAGCAATCGATGTAGGCCTATGATGTCATTTTAAAGTCCAAACAAACGGGTTTCTTTAAAGGCACACTTGCCGCCGTAGCCTGTTTAAATTTGCTAAGAAAACCAATTTACATGAGCTTACTACCACTAATACCACAAAACTTAAACATAGGACACATAAAACATGTCTAGTTAGCTTTAGACTGTAAAAATGGGGTGAAAAACAAACGAAGAATCGAAGCCTGATTACAACAACAACGATCAGTGTCGGTCAACTTTCGTGTTGGCTTACCCTCCTTTCAAGCCTTTGTATCTGTGGTTTACACTCAAACAATTATCAACAGGCTTTTCCAGTCGCTGTTAACCGATCGTCAGTCTGTATTTCTCAGATAAATAGGCCTTCGTAAAATTACACTGTGCCGTTAGTTCACTCACTCGACTGAAACATAAAATCGCCAATAGGGGGCAGATCGGTTTGTTTACGTTCCGGGTACGTAACAATTCTAATTTTCAAATTCAAATTAAAAATACAAAGTGACGTCCAAACTTTTAAAGTTTGGTAAAAATAGAAAGTTCCTAACTTATATTGTCTGGGAAAAATACAGAATACGGTCTTTCTTTTTTAATGTAAACAATATTTCTGATTTTCGCGGCAAGTGTGCCTTTAAATTAAAGTGGCATGAGCTGCATGTAAGTTGATATTTTTCTACTGAAAGAAAATATCGGCTAATAGCCTCGGAAATGTACGTTAAAGTAATGTTATAAACTAGCTCAGGAGCCTGTTTCACAAACCGGCGAAGCTGTATTTTTTGCGTAACTTTCATAGGAATGTATGTCTACATCATGGGTTGCTATGCAAGTTACGTAAAAACTTACGCGATGTCGCTTAGTGAAACGAGCCCCTGGCCTAAATTGAATGACTGAATCTTCGTCCCGGGTATTTGAATTTGGTTTACCTTCCGAACACTATTTCGGCTCTTATAGGCCACATACTGTATGTGTTTTCCTCATTCCAACGTCAATCATTCAGTTTTTCGATGACTTATAAAGCCTCTTACTATCATGACGATCAGAATTTAAGGGGAAAACGGGGCGAATTTCCAAAGCTTGTGTCACTTTAACTGATGAATCTTTGTAAATCAGGGGAAGTAACTGCAATACTCTTAAGTAAAATATGTGAAAGTTTTGGTCATTTTGAGTCAATTTAAATAAATCTACTGCTTCCACAGAATCTGTAATTTGGAAACTGACCTCTTGAAAATGCTCTCTGGAGTCATATGATTATCTGTCACCTGGGAGCGGGTATAAATGTCAGCACATGAAAGTCGTCTGTTGAGTACATGTTCATGAACAGCCTGTCGAGATTTCGATTATCAGGAAAAGTTACCTTGAAAACTAAAGAATTGACGTTTAAATGAAAAATATCGATAAAGCTAGCAGGCCTAACCCATACCTTCCGAAGTTGTGTGCTAATTAGCCAATTGCTTGATGACGTCGCTTGCAAATTACACACAAAGCATTTCGGGGGATTGAGGGATATTCACATAATTTTGCAAAAAGGCGGAAGAAATAATATTATATCGAGACGAAGTTCTACGTAGGAGGCGCTAAGTTACCAGAAAAATGTGTGGACCCACTTTTTGCCATCTATTTTTTCCTTAAAAAAAGTACCGGTAAACAAAATGTCGAACTGAGGTACATAGTTTACCCAGAAAGCTTTGCGTAAATATATGTGACGTCGTCAGACTCGGTGGTTATAGCGGTCAACATTCAAATATCCGGGAATTATGGGTACATTTTAAGGTTTCTCTAGCTTATAAAACAACCTAAATGATTCCCTTCAAAATTGGTAACACCGAGAATCTCTATTTTTACTCTTTACATCTTGATAAAAAGAACGATTAATTGAAAAATTCTATTTCAACGAAATTGTCCCAATACTTTGCAATCCATGTCACTTTAAATATGTTTGGAAGGGTTAGAAAACCATGATCACGTATGTGGACAAAGGGAGATCGGAGCAATAAGCATATTGCTCGGTTCGAGTGAGACGTGGCTTAACTGGTCGCTTATGGCCCAGTCATAATGTCGGCGATCTGTCGGGGATTAGTTTTGGCCGGGGGTCGTCGTAGAAAATAAGGAATCCTTGAACAATCCTATCAACAATCCTAATGAAAGTGGAGCAGTCACATTGTCTGAGATTTTTTCAAGGATTTCGACCTGGTTTTGTCAAAAAATCGTGGGATTAGCCTCCGATCGCCTCCAATTGCATCGGAGGCGATATCTGCGAGGGTCTTTTCTTTTAATTTAACATCGGGGAAAAGGAGGGCGATTTACTACGATTCCACCGTACGATTCGTCGGAGACGATCACAGAAAGCGTACGAATCGTCGCAGGGCGCCTCCGATTCAGTTGGAGGGCGCCGAAGACTACCCGCAGACATTTAATCTCAACCTGAATTTCCAATCCCACACAGAATCTTGCGACTAGTCTCAGACTATTCGGAGGACGCCTCCGATTAATCGGAGGGCATCGTAGGTCATCGCTTGTGTCTGGGATGGCCAAAATGGGTGAAAAATCTTGCGAGCAATCTTAAAATGTTATGTTCAAAGTTGGGGACCGCGACGGCTGTGGCGATGCCTAAAAAATCTGCGACAAGCCGCAGGCGTCCGCCTGCGACGGGTGCAAAATCGTGAGATCTGTCTCAAGATTTTGTTAAAATTTCCCGGATTTTACCCATCGCCGACGCATTGCAACTGATTTGTGACTGGCCCATTAGCCCGGCACAGACTTTCCATCGATGCAGGGCTGGGTCGAATCCTACTCAGACCGAATACAAAACTATTCTTCACTCGAAAGTCATGTGGGAAAGTTTTATAAAATCATGAAAAAGAGTTGGCTTGGGAGTTCGCTCGTGTTAAAGAGACCAGTGTCTTTTGTCATAAAACCTAGAACCGCCTCCATAAAAGGGAAATAATCCGGAGTGTAGGCTTCCAACTGTTTACATATACGTATACTGTCAACTTGGATGATCACCACAGACCTCGGATCAAGAAGACGGAGATATAAGACACTGACCCCAAATCTGGAAATTCGCCTGCGAGCATCAATTTATCAAATATTTTTTTTTTAGGATGGGGGAGGCTTTTCTAGTATTAGTAAACACGTTTCGGCCATTTTAAAAGAAATTAATAAGAAATTTAAAGAAAAAACAGAACATTGTCAAATAACAATTCTATTTACAATTTCAAACTTTCATATACAATATATTATAACTAGACCTTCAATTCAAGCTTTTTTTTATTAATTTTATAAATCTGTAGTCTGATGACGTCATTCGAAAAGGCTGAATTGCATTGTGAGTAAATAAGAGCGTATTTCTGTGAAGTGACCGCCAAAAGCATTGGTATAGTTTCCACTAGGTTTCATAGACAGCTTAATTGCAAATTCATATTTATATATTTATCTTTTTTACAATATTTTCTATTTCTAGTAAATAAAAAAAATTGTCAAAAAGGTCAGTTACAGAAATTATTCAAAATCACAACAGTTAACGAACTTGTTGTAAAAATAGCACAAAGAATGTTCAATAAAGTTCGCAATAAAGTGTGCAGCTATTCAGGTGCACAATTTGACTCTCTGATTTGGTATTTCTCCTTTATACTTTCAACCACAAATGATTTAACTTTTCGCAAAGGGCGGCCACTCATGAGTACCAGGATTTTTTTTTCCAGGTGTTATCCAACAGTGGTCCTCTGGCTGTCGCTCTGTGGAAAGTGAGCACGTTCCATGTCATCTGACTCTCATTCTCTGGAGCGTGAGCACGTTCTGTGTCATCTGACTATCATTCCCTGGAGCGTGAGCACGTTCCATGTCACCTGACTATCATTCTCTGGAACGTGAGCACGTTCTCTGTCACCTGACTATCATTCTCTGGAACGTGAGCACGTTCTGTGTCATCTGACTATCATTCTCTGGAACGTGAGCACGTTCTGTGTCATCTAACTATCATTCTCTGGAACGTGAGCAGGTTCCATGTCTTCTGACTATCATTCTCTGGAAAGTGAGCACGTTCCATGTCTTCTGACTATCATTCTCTGGAAAGTGAGCACGTTCCATGTCTTCTGACTATCATTCTCTGGAAAGTGAGCACGTTCCATGTCTTCTGACTATCATTCTCTGGAAAGTGAGCACGTTCCATGTCTTCTGACTATCATTCTCTGGAACGTGAGCACGTTCTGTGTCATCTGACTATCATTCTCTGGAACGTGAGCACGTTCTCTGTCATCTGACTATCATTCTCTGGAACGTGAGCACATTCTGTGTCATCTGACTATCATTCTCTGGAACGTGAGCACGTTCTGTGTCATCTGACTATCATTCTCTGGAAAGTGAGCACGTCATCTATCATTCTGTTGAACGTGGACACGTTCCATTCTCGTGGCCTCACTCCATGGTTACCGGTCCAGGTTATCAACCATATAAATGAAGAACTTTCAATGTCGAAATGATCCCACTCTCTGAAAATTAAAAATTCCCAAAATTATTAACCTCCAGCGCATAATATAAATTGCATGGTTCAGAAAGGTTCGATGTCAGATTAAAAAATAATTAAGACTATTATCAACTGAATAGACAAGATACCTGGTATTTAGTACTGACGATAGCTGCCTTACGCTCAGACCCGGGTTCGATTCCCGCTTGGGTGTCACCCAAAATCGATACAAGAATTTCTGCCCATTTTCAAGAAAATGTAATCCCAAAAATAACAATGAAACTGCCATCAACTAACCTTGTTGGCATTGAAGAACGGTGACCTTGGGTCTGACCTGGCACTAAAACTTTTCCTGTCCATGTTCCCCGAAAATTGTCGATGGTTGGAGTGTGTGCGCATGTGCGTGTTGAGATTTGAGGCTCGGTTGAATGCCTTGTTGCACTGCGGACAGACGTAAGGTTTGACTGACGTGTGGGTCAATCTATGACGTGTTAAGTTCCCAGGCTGACGGAATGCCCGTCCACAAATCTCGCACTTAAATGGTTTAGCCCCGGTATGGATTCTCTGCAAGAAAAATGGAGAATTAAATTAATATGCAAAAATATACAATTAAAAAAGCAGAACATAACAAAAATATCATTAAAACTTTTATCCTGTTGACTGTTTTCTCTTGTGGGTGAGATATAGCTAATTTTTGGAAAACAAACGGAACTTTTAATAAGGGATTTTTTTAGCACGGAAAAGAGCCAATTTTAAATTTATGACTTCTGTGTTCAACTGTAATTGTGAATCAATAAAACTAACAGAGCTTTCCATTACCACTGGTCCGTTGTTCTTGCATAGAGTTACCATTTATATTGGAGTGCGACAACGTTCTGCATCGTTCTTTATTCGAATTTATGCAAATATTTTCACTCACCGATCCAGTACAAAGTATGAATTGTTAGGCACTTGCAAATAAACACGTGGAAATTTTCCCATCGATAAGATGCTGTTATAACAGGACAATATCTGTTTACCTTACTTTTACATTTCGTCTCCAGTCTAAATTTAGTGTTTTAAAATCCGCATTTGGTTATCGTTTTAATAAATTTCTTACTTTCGGTCACAAGAGCATTGCTTAGAAGATAATTTGTGTTATCTACATTTATTTATTTCAAGGGTATTTCACGAAAGCAAGTCCTATTTACGAGGCCAATTCGTTTTTTTTATTTCTTCAATTATGAAATTAATCATTGTATAAACAAAACCAATAAAAAGTCCAAAGTCTTATGTTCGGACACGTTTAGTCTGTTTTATTTTCCGTCATAGCTCAGAAAAAAAACTTTAGACTATAATTCTGATTTGTGCATATTGAGCAGTGCTTACATCAGACAGGGTCATATTATCCCCAACATGAACGTGCCGTGTCGTTCTGAGCTACTTTATAATCAGTTTTCATTAATCCCATTATTACTAATCGAGTTAATCCCTGCTGATCTTTTATCCTTCCTTGTTGGTACGTTTTATTTAACAGGATTATGATAATATTAATTGGCTCAGTTGAGTTGTATTCCAACGTTGTTCCTATATACATACCACAAACACTTTTTATCCTAAATCCCATTTCGCTTACAAGATTATTCCAGATTTTAGTATTAACCTATTATATTCTTGTTAAAAGCAAAACCACAAAACTAGATTATCTTCCTAATCTATTTAACGCACGGCGCGGATTAATTTTTTTCTTAATCCTCATTACAATATACCGTGGATACGTTTCTAAGGCTGTATTAGGAAAAACACCTTTCCTGGTGTAAAAATAAGGGAAGTTATGGAAAATCAATTTTATTGACAAATAACAATTTTAAAAGGTCCTAATGAATTTTTTTTTAAATTTGTCAATTTTTTTTTTTAAATTGACCCGTCTTGCACTGTCACCTCGGATATTTATTAAAAATGAAATAATATCGCTATTTGGATAGGCCCTACTGGAGAACGAAAGGAAGTGTAGTATAGTTATTCTAAAATTTTTGTATGCCTCAAATTTTGGCTCCGTGCTATATTTTTTGGCCTTCCCAATGAAATGCTTTTGGCAAATTATATCCTTAGAAAGAACGAGAAATTAATGGTATTCTCGTGTAATCTCGATGCATCAGTACAGTTTTTAACATACCTTGGTAGGCTCAATAAAAATATAAAATGTCCTTGTGAAATTTGAACACTGAGCAAACCGGATAAAAGGAAACGAGTCATTTATGTTGCAATTCAACTAATGTAAGGATATACTTCATTTATCAGGAAAGTGTTTTCCCAAAAATAACAATAATTCAGAGCAAATAATCATTGAGATGGTTGACCAGTTGGTTACGGTATAGATATAGTTTCGGTATGCCACATACAACTTTGTTAAGAACCCTTCACCAACATCCATATAAATTCTCTGCTGTTTAGTTGATTGGTCACATTTAGTTGAAAACGGTATTAGTATCTATACCGAAACATATACCATCATAAATAAATAAAAAGCTGTTATCCATAAATTCTATCACGTACCTTATGGGTGACAAGAGTGTTTGATCTGGAGAAGGATTTCCCACACACATCACATTTGTACTTTTTAACGGGTGTCTGTTTGTCCCCGTTAGTCCTCTGATACTGGAATCCAGCGATGGGGAAGTACGGGTGATGGGCGGCCGGATGAAGACAGCCCCGTCTTGTATACGCAGGACCGGAAACCCCGGAATGTGTGGGATACTGAGCAAGAAGCTGGTTCGTGCAAGAAAATCCGGATTGACATTCTGATGAACGTGGAAAATGGCCACTGAGAATCGGGCTGCCTTCCGATGAGGTTTCTGTAGTGTTTAAACTCGGGGGAGTCGACGAGTGCCTCTGGGAACTACTAATTTCCATATCTTCCACTGCTCTCTTCTCGGAAGTACTCTTGGCGGATTCCGGACTGCCATTCCAGCTAGAGTTATCTTTTAACGATTCAGTACAACACTTGTCTTTGTCACAGATTTCTGTGTTTTTATTCCAATAAAAATCAAACGCATTCCTCTGGTTCTTTCCCAAGTTTCTAGATTTGCCCAGTTCGCCATTTGCAGCGGCTGTTTGTAAAACCTTCACCAGATTATTGAAATAATTTGCGAAAGGGACTCTTATATCTGAATGTAAAAAGGCGGAGGTATCATTGCTGATGTTAGAAGGGTATGATTTTGGATAGTGAAGTGGTCTGGTTGGAGTAGAGAAATTTGCATATGAGAGTCCAAAGTTTGAAGAAATCCCCTCCTTCGGGTCATTTCGAACCAATTCCGGAGTCATCCGATTGTCTCTGTTTCCAGCTGCGCGCGCAGACAATGATATAGCGCTTGTTTCCCGAAAGTTTTCTGTCGTCTGGTTCAATGAAAAGCTTTGAAACGCTGAGTTATTTGAAAAACGGAAGTTTTCAGAGTTTCGAGAAAGATCAGTACGGCCAGGTAGAGTCTCATACGGACTTCGTTCTGTTCTCGATCCTATGCTGTAACTGGAAAAACTCTCAGCGCTCGCCATTTCTACAATTACATTTTTTACAAAGTTATTGTGGGTTAAATCAGTAAGAACATAAAGCTATATGGACAGGTTTAATAAAATTTCAACACAAAGCAAGACTGTTGTTAAATATTATTTAAAAAAAGTTATTTACAATTTATTTAACGAACGTAATTTTGTTGCGAATTGTGCCGTTAACAAGAATCAGAATTTTCTGACATTTGTCCTGATATATATATTGGAATAACCACATTTATATTGTCTTTCTCAACCGCATATATTTTCCCAAACAAAGACGTAAGTTGTTAAATAGAATAGATTGCCCACTAAACAGAAAAGAAACTCTCCTTGACTTTGATAACGATGTAAGAAGTACATCTAAACTTCGTCACACAATAAACCATGCAAGGAGTTGTTATCCACAAAGTTATCCACCTTATTGATTTAAATGTATCCAATAGAATTAAAACAGTATACCTTCTTTCCTGTGAAACTTAAAACGTTTAAACCATGAAGATATTTGTTTATGGAGAAAAAAAGTAGTTTTTTTTATTAGTCACCAAAATAACACAGAAAAGTTTATATGTAAGCCCCGACTCTAATTTTCTATTCCTATTCATTTTTTAAAATCAAATATAAATAAATTAAATAAAATATAAATGTACATACCTGTGTCCGAGTCGGATATATCTGAGACTGTAGTGCTTCTTTCACCAGAACAATCTTGCCGAGACATAATTTCTTAAATTATCTTTCAGGCCGCCTTTTAACAGCTGCGAGTAGAGCAAAATTTACCTTATTGGTATTGGTATAGCTTAATGAACTGGTTACGCTTTCCTTCAAAGTTTGTTTTGCATATCGAATTTGTGTACTGTTCGTGTTTATATACTACCTTGACCAATCACAGCTCAGATTAATCAAAAACGCGAAACTGAGCTTTGGAACGTCGGGTCTCGTGCCGAGGGTGCGATTTGATTGGCTGCCGTCTGGAACCTGCTTCGACCATATGTTCATAATCTTGAAATCGTCGGAAATGCTGGTGGCGGCAAGGATGAAAGGGCTACAGGTGAATTGAACAATCGGTAATCAGTTAAGGTATTTTGTTTTGTCTTTAAATCGATCTGTTTGGAAGTCAACAAGTTCTGAATGATCTGAGTCTACATGCTGTGAAAGACGGCCCAATGCACGCGTATTCTAACACCCCGGACAAGTGACGTACACCTTGTCTCAAACCAATTTTCATAATTCTACGGGTCTGTACATTAATACTTTAAGATTAACCCCATAAAGTCTCTTAACAATTCGATAATCTTTATAATTCTTTTAATCCACTACCTTCTTTTTTAACCATCTCTGTGATATGTTGGTCTTTTACGTCATCAAACGAATTCGCCCGCAAAACCAAAAAGCACGAAAGCTTATGAAATATTATCTGCTGGTTTCCAATAAGATACTTTTTGTGATACTTATTTTGAACAGAATTATTTGGTGTGATGTTTGTTTGTTTTAAGCATTACATTAAAGACTTTTAAAGGGGCATGAGCTGCCAAAATTCACACTTTTTCATAATTTCTGATTGTCACGACAGTAAGAGGCTTTGAGGGCCATCGAAAAACTAAATGATGTTAATCATTTACATGAGGGAATGAGGAAAATCCATACAGTATGTGGCCTGTACGAACCGGAATAGTGTTCGAAATGTAAACAAAATTTGAATAACCGGGACGACCATTCATTCATTCTAAGCCAAAGTTAGTTCAAAACAATACTTTGTCGTACATTATCGAGACTAGAAACACTAAAAAGCTTCTGAATTATACGTCTCGAGAAAAATGCCGATAATTTCAACATTCTGTTCCTACGTCAAAATATCAACATTTTGGCAGCTCATGCCACTTTAACTCAATATTTTTTTAAATATTATCATTTGAATAGTATTGCTTTTTTTAAAATTTCTTACCACTTGCTCATCAGATTCCATCTTCATTTATTTATCACGTTGTTCATGGGATTGGATTCTCATTGCGATAAAATAAAAACATTGTTTTGGATTTGTTTTACATGAAGAGATTTTTCTTCTAATACCACATTCAAATAAATCAGAAAAGAAATGTTTTGAATAAAAGTTTAATAGAAAAGTAAATGTTAATTTGCCTTAACAAAATGAATATCTATATACATGTATACACTTGACGAAGACACCGGTACATGTGTCGAAAGCTCGTGTTGTTAAAAACAACTAACTACGTGGGGATGTCTTTATTTTTTATCATTAGTATGGAACCCTATGTTTAAAGAGAGTTTCAAACATTTTAAACATTTATGCTTTGAGTTCGTTTTCTGTATATTTACAAAATCCTCTTTGATTTGATATATAGCTGTCTTTCAAAAAATACATCAAAACCAGATCCATAACCATAGAGCATACAGGTACATTCTTTAATAATTTATCTAATTCGAACTCGTAGCTAATATAAAGCAGACTGCTATTGGGCTAGACAATGATCAGAAAAAAAAGGTTTTATTTGAAACAGACGGTGATTAGAAGTCTATGAACTGGTATAGACACCATTTAATCTTTAACGGATATGGACATAAACACCCCATGAACGTCCTATCGGCTGCGGGTATGTGTCGGAAAGTGATCAACCCCCTAGTCGGAACAAAGTTCGGCTGTCTTCGCTCGCTACCGGTCGGCTTTGGTATTTTCACGTGCGTTAATCTCCGAAGTTTCAGATTGATCCACCCCTAAGAGTGATTGCACCTTGTATACTGTCAATTCAACAATTATAAAATTCACGTTGTAAAATGTTTAAAGAAAATTTGCACAATTGTAAAATTGTATTTTATACGCCAAAAGTTGGATGCTTTTTGTTGTTATTGTCCTTTTTTATATATTTTTAAAAATCTAATTTAAACTTAACAGCGAGTGGAATCCTGTATTCTGAGCTTAAATTGTTAAATCTTAAGTCAAGTTTTACCAGAAAAGAATCATCATTTTTTCCAGGACGTTTCCTCACTATATAGTTGCCTTGTTTCGAAGAAATGATCCTCATGTAGTTAATAAAGAATAATGGTTTCTTGTTCATGTGGTAGCTGTGAATGAAATAGTTAGCATAAAGCAAACAGAAGTTAACCAGTTTAACATCCACTTTAGGAAGTCAAGGGTCATTTTTAAATTATCTTAAAAACATATCGTCGGTAGATAACGTTACCCAAGAAGACCCGAGAGCCAATAGGGAGCGCAAGTCTCATAAGAATTATTACGAGATTTTGTGATATCCGGTGACAGATGGCGCCATTAAGAACGTTTTTGATGACGTTGCAATTCCATTTGACGTATTTTGTTCCATAACTTCAGATTAAAACGTCATTTTGGAACGAAAAAAGCTCAGTCACCTGCGCAATGCAGTTCCGGTGACAGGAAATTTGTGGAATTCACACGTGACTTGCGCTCCCTATTCGAAAAAAAAATTGTTTTCTTCCAGTATGCTACTAAAATGCTCAACATATTTTATTTATTTCATTTTTTGGGGGGAAGGGGTATAGGTATATTCATTAAGAAGTTCTTAGAGAACAATATATATATATTTTTTAAATAAAGGTAAAACATTTTCAATTTAGAATTCTTAGTCTCCTAATACAGGCTTAGAAAATAGCAGAAAAATTATGTTGTAAAAATGCAGTTTTTCGGATAAGAGCTTGAGCTCTTTTTGAACGCACCTCCCGTGGCAGGAAGTTTGGGGGGGGGGGGGGGGTAAAAAAAAAATTCAATTCTATTTTTGTTCAAATACATATATATAGAAAGGTAGCCAATTTTTTTCTGAATTTGGTCTACCAAATCAACATTATTGTTTTGGAAAATTTACGTCTCTGTTAGCTGGTAATTAAGGAACTGCATATACCAAAACCATTCTGTCATTTCATTTTTATTCGCCATAGTTAAAGAGTGTAAATACAATATAATATTGAACATAAAAGGTGGGAATAAAGCCCCCGGAGAACTTGTTATATCCCACCAATGCTTAAGAACAATGCATTTAGTAGGCTACATTTACTTGATTTAGTTTAACAATTAAACATAAAAGCTCTGTAAAAAGTGCGACATTAAAACGCGTACCGTTATTAAATCGATATTATTTCAAAACTGCCATTTTGAATAAAAGTGCTGGATATATAGGGTGTTTCATTCCCACGCAGTTTGTATACATTACAAGGCATTCCAATTACATTGACATTTTTCTCAACGTAACTATTAAGAACATGGTAAATAGAAGAGCTATTTAAAGTGTTGAATCCCCATATCAGTCAATTGATGTACAAATTAAAACGACCTAAAGAGCCGTCAAAAGCGATTCCCTTTAATGGCTAAGCCAATTAAAGTCACACCAAAATGGCCAGATTTCACCTGCCCATTTCATTGGAATTTTGTAAAAAAAAAATTGACTAATTAGCTAAGCGGTGGATATTTATGGTGGCGCTAGCTATAGACGTCACGCGATGTAGCAGATTATTCAATAAATCGCGACCGTTTCCCACAGACCAAATTCTGGAACTCTCGGGACGGAACAAGAGTAAAATTAGCCTGTGGTTTAAATACAAGACGACACATTAAGATCCAACAAAGCTTCCGTAAGTATGTCTTAACATGCGCCTTTAATGACACAATATAGTCCAATCAACGATGGCGACACACTCACAACACGTGCGAACACTGTATTCTATATTCCATTGCTAACAAAACGTAAAAGAATCATAATTTTCAACACAAACATACTTGCACGAAAATATTTAAAGATACGCAAATCAAAATTTAGGGGCTTTGACGTTCCATCGACGGAAAACTTAATTGTGTAGGCGTGTGAGAGACTACCTTCTGATCCGGAATGAGCTACCGGGGCCCCAGCGGCATTTAGACGTTCTCAATAAAGCGTAAATTAAATGAGCCCCAGAGCATATATACTAGCGATAGATTACATATATCTAAGCATGAAGTATTGAATAATTGAAACTTTCTCGCACAGAATCGATCCCTGTCCCGTCAATAAATCAGTGCAATTTTTTACCACATTTGTTTCTGCAACCCGTTTGTGGTTTTAGAAACAAGACGACGAATTAGATTAACGCTTCATCATCAAACCAAGCTCCCGTAATTATATCAACACTTTAAATGAAATATTATAGTCCAATCAACGATGGCGACACATTCACACCGCGTGAAATGATATAGGCCTACAGTAAGCCTTTAACAGCTACGTTAATTGGTCTGCCCTGGGATGAATATTCAATGAATACTCATCCCAGGTCTGTCTAAACATCTGTCTTCGGCATAGGGCCGTCTTAAGATTACATTTCATTGATATTAAAGTGACATGAGCTGCCAAATATCGGGAAAATGTCGTTGAAACAGAACAAGCTAATTGTTGGTCATGTTTATTTTAAAAAGTAAAAAATACGAGCTTTCAATTGTATATGGTTCAAATGATTAATTGGTATTTTACGCAGCAAGATTATCTCAAATGGTGGCGTTGACAAGCTTAGTGTGTATGGGAGGGGGGGGGGGGGGGGTTGAAATAGAAGAAAAATATTTGGTCTAAATAGCATTTGAACCCATGGACGGAAGGGCCGTGTAGTACTAAGAAAGCCCCTATAGCACCTCCCCCCCCGCTACTCCGCCCGCCCCCACCTCCAATCTCTCACTCCACCTCTCCTGTTTAATTGAAACGTTGTGTAACGGCGTAAACCTACAACTAGAAAATGACACTTAATTCATCTTTATTAAGCTGATATTTTTTAACGAGGCACTTTAAAACAGAAGGGTGGTTTAACGTGTTAACATACATTAAGTTACTTTATAAAATATGAACGTTAAAGGGGCTTAATCGTAAGTTAAAACCCTGTATTTTGACGACTTAGCTAATTAAGGGAATTGTCAGATTTCACCTGTCTGTTTTATTGGGAAGTTCGTGAACTAATTTCACCTCTCAGCGTTTAACACCAGCTATTTGTTCATTCTAGTTTTTCACATTTAGCCAAATAAAAATAGATTTAATTACATTTTCCCTACAATTTTAAGCTTGACTCAATCGTTTTGAGAGGACCTATAGCGATTGTTTTGGTTGTATTAAAACTTTAAAGTGTATTGAGCTGCCAAAATGTTGACATTCTTCGTTTAAGATTAAGTTTTTAAAATTCCATGCGCATTAAAAGCGTTTCTCCGATACCAATTTCGAGAATGTAAGCTGTGTTAAGGAATAAGTTATAGGTATAAAATGAATGAACATGTAGGTAATTTAAATATTGTTTACTTTTCGAACATGACAACAGACTCAACAGATGTTTCGTTCCAATGCCGATGCAATCGGTTAGTTTTTTGATTAGCTATAATAATTATCTTGATAATCGCGGAATTTGTGAAAAAAAATTGTGAATTTTGGCAGCTCATGCCACTTTCGGAAAGCGATATGAGCTTTGAGTACATACTTTGTCTTTTGACATTTTATTGAAGTTATGCATGGACACTTTGTCTTTAATTTGAATGTCTTCAAAATGAACAGAGACATTGCTTCGGAACACTTGAGATAAAATGCATTAAGCAGTGTTTTAAAAACAATAGTTAACGTTTTACCAAGCATGTTTTGGACAATTATTACCATTTATTATCAAGAGGTTTTCATTATTCAATGATTACGGTATAGAATCCCATAATGAATCGGCCAATCAACAAAAGTCTAAATGTTAATTAGGTTGTGTCATTTAGAAAGTGAGTATAACATTATTCTCGATGGTGTTTTTGAGATACACTTTCTTGAAAAATGACAGAAATTCTTCTACCGACGTTGGCTGTCGAAACGGGAATCGAACCCGGGTCCCAGAGTGTATGACACCTATCGCCAGCACTAAATGCCGGCTGCGTTATCCATTCAGCCGACGACTCGTTCCAGTTTTCAACCACTTTCCAGTGACGGATTATGATAGTATGTAATCTGTAATGACACAGATTGTATATTCTATAGACGTTCAGTGATATATTGAATAATTCAACAGTCATCGACCGTCAGTAAATCAACACAGTTTCGATTCTGTTACCCTTGAGACCGAATTAGAGCAAAGTTTGTTTGTGGTTTTAGAAGCTAGACGACAAATTAGATTAACGCATTATGACCAAACCAAGCTTCCGTAATTATATCAACACCTATAACGACATATTATAGTCCAATCAACGATGGCGACACAATCACAGCACGCGCGAAAACAGTTAACTGTTTGAACACCTCTAGTGATTGGTGTTATTGTTTCCACCGCCATCTGTCCAGGAAAGTGATCTGTTTGTATAACAGAAGGTTGTTTATCCATTGATTTAGAAGTTTAAATCATACATATAGGGCATATCTTTATTTTGCCGAAAAACGGTATGGGTCAATCCATTAATCTTCTTATTACCCACAAAGCTAAAATTCGTAACATTTAAAAATCATAATAAAAATGCGAAAAAATCGAAATAAAAAAAAATATGTGAGTTAATTTGATTGGGAAATGTAATTAATCAGTTTCCTCGTTATTTTTCGGATAACTTTCCAAAAAAAATGACAGAAATTCTTTAAAGTGCCAAATATAGGAGTGGGGGGGGGGGGGGGGGGGGGTCGTGTTAAACAGAATTAGCTAATTGTTCGTCATTTTTGTCAAACGGTATGGAATAAAAGCTTTCTTCTTAATCAGTCTTCGACATTTGGGTTAAGGCAGTTTTTTTTATAAGAAACAAAGGCTCGAAATTGTACTCATACATCCCGGTTATTTGAATTTTGTTGGTACTTAGCACACATTTTCGGTTCGTACGGGTTACTGGCTTTACCGATATTTCGTTATCTCAATGTCAGTCTTTTAGTTTTTCAAGGTACTTCAAACTTCCCAATGAATAAATGAAATATCCCTTGATCACGTTGGTATGTGGGGCGTTTGTGTTTGTAAAATCGCGATCGATAAGTATCAAAATATATTAAAATTAAAAAACAGGACTAACAACAGACGATCGTTAAAAGGTGTACTATTCTACTATTGTTTATATAAAGACGAGGTTTCCATATGGACAAGCCATAATAGTAGCAGTTGTTACCTTTAGCTGTGTCGGTCAGTTAGAAACCTTCGTTGAACATGAAACTTTTACCGAAATTCCAAACTTTCCTCCATCACCAAGACTAGAACCTTTCTCCTTTATAAAAAGTGAACCACAGCTTATGGGGAGTTTCACAAAACATGCGCAAAGATAATACAAATATCAGAACTATAACAAATAGCCATAGGAGGAGAGCTGGTTTGATTAAACCACAGTCTTTGTGACTCCAATTTGTCCATTTCGAGCACAAAACGAAGAATTTACCCAAGACAAACATTTGTTAGTGGACTGAAATGCAATCGCTAAGATTACGGTCTTATTTCAAACAAGATTTGATGGGAAATCAGAATAAAACTCGGAGAAATTCAGATAGTTTTTCAACTTAACAGGCAACGGAAGTTCACATATCTTAGAACGGATGTCACGTGACAAACATTTCCGAATACATACGCGACATTGGGTTATCAAAGATTGCGGTTGGTTTCTCATATCGTCCAACCAATTAAGGGTTTCAATAAAACCCTTCTCTTTGGCGACCTGTCGATAAATTTCTTGAGACAGCCAATTTTCCTCCGATAATCGTGCACCGGCGTGACAAAGAAAATGTACGAGTTTAGTATTCTGTCCAAAAAATAAGGCCAAGTATAGTGGCGTAAATGCTTCATTGTTTTTAACGTTGACGTCAGCGCCAGCGTCAATTAACGCCTCAATGATTTCAAATTGGCTGGAGAATTCCCCCAATGTTAACTCATCCTCGAAGTCAGGAAATGGGATCCTCCGTTTTCTCCGTACCGGATCCGGAGAGACCGAGAGCAATATTTTGGTTAGGATGGGTCTGAGTCGTGCGCATGCGGCATGGAGGGGTGTATTGCCAGTGTTACTTACAGTGTTTACCTCAATCCCATGTTCAAACAAGAGTCGGACCATTTCCAACTTATTGCAAATCACACAATGGAACAATGGCGTCCAGTTGTATCGATCTTTAACATTAATATCCGCCCCAGCATAGAGCAACAATTTTACTACGTCATAGTGGTTGCCTTCAGCGGCTCTGTGCAATGGCGTCCGTAAAAAATCATCACGTGAATTTGGATTAGCGCCATGTTTGATTAGCCAGTTTACGGCATCTTGGTGTCCGCGCCATGCCGCAAAGTGGAGAGCACACATTGCAGTGGCTTCCTCGGTGTTGATATCAGCGCCATTGTTATAGAGTTCCTGTAACACTTTAACCATGTTGTTAAGCGCAGCAATATGTACAGAGCTTCTGTAGGGGAACGTCTTTTCGGTTATGTTCACATCAGCCCCCCCTTGAATTAGTATCACGGCTATGTCCTCATGGTTGTCTTCTACAGCGTGTATCAGCGGCGTCCGTGTAAACAAAATTACCGCGTTCGCATTCACGCCTTCCACGAGTAAAGCGTTAACCAGCTCTTCGTCTTCGTTTTCTATAGCACCGACCAGTTGGAACTGCATCTCTTTTTGACGGCAGACACCTGGAATAGGAAAAAAGAAATTGATGGCAATAGCAACACAAAGAAGTAGCTCCAATAAGTGGCGTTAATGCGAGACCCGAATGGCCGAACGCTACGAAGGGCAGCCATTTGTAAAATAGAAAGATTCCGGAATGGCTGAGAATAAAAAACATGGCCGCCATGACCGCGAGGAAGTGTTCCAACCAG
The DNA here is from genome assembly GCA_963971465.1 of Lepidochitona cinerea. Classification (NCBI taxonomy): domain Eukaryota; kingdom Metazoa; phylum Mollusca; class Polyplacophora; order Chitonida; family Tonicellidae; genus Lepidochitona; species Lepidochitona cinerea. The sequence goes on from OZ020565.1 coordinate 1,456,247, forward strand.
CTCTAGATATGGATGTAACGCAATAACTCTGGCCTATAAGGGGAATGGATATCAAGACAGAAAAGATTGGTCATTCATTTTAAAGCATTTTAATATTGTATCGGTGAATGATTTTTTCGAAAAACGGATCGGATATATATGCCAGCCGGAGATTTACGTTTTTAAAATGGCGAACCTTCTACAATGCTCGAGCTCCTAGCACAATAGAGGATTGTTTACAACAATTAAACAAAGAAGCAGATAGTAGACAGTTTGTTCACTTAGAATGGTGTTATACAGGACACTCAAGCTTGCTTCAATCTTACAGGTCGCGGGTTCGAATCTACTTACTCCAAAGACAAAAAAAACTACAACATTCAAGAGTGTATGGGTTTTCAATAGATCTCCCTATATATGGAATGGCAACCTACGGCGGTCGGGATTTTTATCCAAGGAAGGTCCTGAACAATGAACTATATGCGTGGAATGGACACGTCTCATTGGCTGGTTTGGATCCGTAAAATGTGCCGCCATTGATAGTTGAAGCGCGCGTGCATAACAGATCTGGATCGATACTGCACTATCTCCTAGCAATGGCGGCATTCGATGCCAATCAAGCACCACGTGACCTCCATTCCACGCATATAGTTCATTGGTCCTGAATTCACAATTTCCTACTTACTGGCGTAATCAGCCATATTGGCCTGTACTATTTTTCTCTGGGCTTCATAACTGCGGCGTCGTTCTTCGTCCTCCGCGGATACTTCTTTGGGCTGAGGGAGTGAAGGGGCGGGCGGCGGAGACACGAGATCATCTGAGGTCGGCATGATGTTTTTATAACTCACTCATTCGAACCACCGCCTACCTGCAGACAAACACACATAAGCAAATTGTATAAATAGAGACTAAAAATTACATGAAAATTGTACAAAATAAAGATTCTAAAATAACGATGGTACGTGGACTACAAATAATATTCTCGCGAGATCTCCTTTAGACGCAGCTAAGATAGACAGCCATATCTGTACTTTAGGACAACGGCAACTTCTAATTTTAGTAAGTGAAATAATCTTGAGCGCGGCGTAAAACACCAAACAATCAATCTAATTTTAGATTGGGCGGACGATTGATCGAATTTTTAAAAAATGAACTTTCAAAATTTATTCTTAAAATACATCGGAAATACACAAATTAGACATATAGTGTTACTGTAAACCCTAGCTACTGGAGGCCTGGAGAAGTTTCCCGAAAGTGCCTTTTCACAGCATAAAGACTCACATTCTGGGCATGTCGACCAATGAAATGCCTAGAAATTTATCTGAAGTGTGATAAATATGAACATTGAGTTATCGAAATAAGGAATCAGCCACCCAAAATTCAACAGGCCACGATATTTGATAAATAATCTGACGAATGACATTGATTCTATAGTCTGAATAAAGGTTATAAACTCGGGCCTCCACGTCAAGACAAGAGTGGTGTCCCTTGGACGGAGAAATTTGATATCGCACAAGTTGAACGGGAAGAAAATAGATCCCTGTTCCCACACCCTCACATGATGAATACAGCCTTTAAGCGACTTCTGCAGATAAGTTATAACACAAATTTCTTCGCTACAAATCAACTTAGGCTAAATGAAGTCAGAAAACTGGAAATTAAACCAAATATTTACCTGTACAAACCAGAGATCCACATCGGTGGAAAACTGTTCTCGTCAGGGGAAATAACTCTTCAATGTTAAAAATAGCACACGATTGAACGAACAGCTTTATTTGTCAATAGGGTAAAAGCTATGTTCACCGTTTGTCTATCTTTGGTTGTTTTAGCTTATTGGTGCGTCCATTCGTATGAATGATGTAAGCCATACTATTAACTTGAGCGGTAAAGAAAATTGTGATGTGTTAGCTTGATTGATTGATTGATTGATTGCTTGGTGTTTACGCCTCGCTCAAGATTATTTCACTTATATGGAGGCGTTGCCAGTTTTATTGTGGGAGGAAACCAGGCTCTATGCCCGGAGGAAACCCACGACCTTCCGGTGGTAGCTGGCATAATTGAAAAATGAATATCTTTGCACAGGAGTATATGTTAGCACGTTTGACAACTATAGGCCTACTTAACCTCTTAAAATATTAAAACATGCAATACAATTGAGCTTACACCCACATACGATTTACAGATATGCAAATATACAGTGGTGAAAAATGGGAAGCTAGACAGATTGGTCAATATATGTTAGTCGCGCAAATTTGAAAGGTGACTAAAACTTATAAACTGTGAAATCTCTCTTTCTTGAATTCAACCGGTACCGTTTTTTTTTATAAAGAAGGTTATCTTTTAATCTCATATAAGAAAACCCAGAGAAAAAAAAAACGTTTGTAAAGCACGCCACGTTCAATCGTATTCTCGTGAGATCTCCTTTGGACCTTGCTAAGATAGACCCCGTATGCCTTTATACAACACATCGCAGGAATAAGAACATACCAGATTGCGTTACATTTATAAAAGCCATGAGAACAATATAATAATCCTGCCATCACTTTACGTGAACTTTTAATTGCGATTTAAAAGCCCACTTGCCGCCGTAGCCTGTTTAAATTTGCTAAGAAAACCAATTTACATGAGCTTACTACGACTAATACCACTAAACTTAAACATATGACACATAAAACACGTCTAGTTAGCTTTAGAGTGTAGAAATGGGGTGAAAAAACAAACGAAGAATCGAAGCCTGATTACTACAACAACGATCAGTGTCGGTCAACTTTCGTGTTGGATTACCCTCATTTCAGGCCTTTTTATCTGTGGTTTACACTCAAACAATTATCAGCAGGCTTTTCCAGTCGCTGTTAACCGATCGTCAGTCTGTATTTCTCAGATAAATAGGCATACGTAAAATTACACTGTGCCGTTAGTTCACTCACTCGACTGAAACATAAAATCGCCCCTGCGAGCAGTTTGGTTTGTTTACGTAACGGGCACCTAACAATTCAAATTTTCAAATTCAAATTAAAAATACAAAGTGACGTCCAAACTTTTAAATTTTGGTAAAAATAGAAAGTTCCTAACTTATATTGTCTGGGAAAAATACAGAAAACGGTCTTTCTTTTTTAATGTAAACAGTATTTCTGATTTTCGCGGCAAGTGTTCCGAAGTTTGTCACTTCTCGACTTTAGGGTGACCTCTAATCTTAGATTGTTGATAGGTGTGGGACAGGAGATTCTCACTTTCTCTTGAGCCCCGTGCAATGATAGGCCTATACGTTTTTTACCGGATCAATTCATCCTTGGGTATTAGCATCGTTGGAACGCACGATTAAAACTTACGCTCACGCATACTAATTACTTGTTGAACTTGTTTAGAATTTAGCCCTGGGCAACCGAAGACGTGCTATTAGTGCCATAGGCTTATTTCAAGAAAACTAAACTTCCACCGTTTCTTCTAAAATGACGAAAGGATGAAGATCCAGGCAGTGTATAATTTTCTGCAACATTTTTTTCCCCGTTTGTTATTGACGTTGACACGTTGTTCTATTTGCGTTGGATGTAAACCGATTAATAAAGGTGTTTAATATCAACACAGCATCCTCGGAGTTATTTGTTCTCCTACCCTCTTCACGTGGACATCTTTATTATGGATCATCGAGCATGCGCACCGGCTATCTGTTGCCATGGCAACGCTCAAAATGGCACGCACAGCTGTAGATTTTCACGAAAGCGTTGTATTGATCTTGAACAAAAATGTGCTATTAGGTGAGAATAAGTGTCTACTTTTAAAGATTCTGTTATCTCTCGAAAGAAACGATTTCTATTTGATCAAACAAATGGTCACTGGTTTTTTGTTTCTCTTCATATACGAGGGTCTGAAGTACGGGGGCCCATAGTGCCACATCAAAGTCTGATATCTCGTATTGGTACACCAGTGGATATATAATCGTATTCAATACCATTTTGCTTGTGTCTGGTAGCAGTGTCTGTCTGAAAAATGTTATTGAACAATGTTACTTACCGGATAGATTTCGTACCTTTAAACGAGACAAGAATGATTACTACTAGATCTATTTAGTTTTTAAAAAAATACGAACCGTTCATTTTATAGGAAAATATTGTAACTCTTAAAACATCAATATCTATTTTGGCCAATGGTTCATCTCCTACAAATACACTCATCTGTGGTGTAAACCGGTTTTATTTCAGTGGACTGAAGAAAGCTAGCAAAGCACATCGCACGAGGAATCAATCTATGGCCTGGATTCTCTAAGAAGAACAGTCAATCGGTATAAACGGCTGGCCAAGTCAAGAAACTATGGGCAGAGATGCGCCGTATCTAGTTTACATTTACTAGTCAAGAAACTATCACATTGAATAGATATTGGACCTAGTTTACATAAACTGCAAATGGAAACGACATCAGACGATCGGGTGTCAATCCGGCACGAATAGCACCAGGCGACAGGACACCCAATTCTGTGAGATGTTCGTAAATGACAACTACATATGTACCTATCATAGGTTACAGCCATCGTAAAGACACAGGCAAGGTTGTTCTTGGCAGTTTATCTAAATCTTACCAAATCTGTTGTCTTTATTGGTTTAAACGCACGGGAATTATGTGGAGGACATTTCGCAAGTCGCCTCTCGGGATACCGTTACCATCAATTCTACAAGTCTTTCTTGCAGGTTCTATCAATGATGCTGTCCACTTGACAGATCAATATCTATCTCCGGCAAGGGACAGTTGTAAAGTATTACATAGCGGTCGTATTAAATTTTAGATGGTGTTTCTAAAGGATGTGCTTTGGGGTGCTTTAACGTGCTCTTACCATTGGATAATTGCACGTGAAACATTGCTGGCTTCTGCTGTATTCCAAAATGTCTTATATTGAATGGTCGCATATTTAACACAAGGACCTTCGGCGATGGGAGCACTAGGAGTTAAGAAACATCTAGCGATTTTTGTAGGTTTAATCGCGGCGGCGATTATCAGATCTCAAACGGTCAGTTTCCAAAGAAGGCTGTACAAGGATGGTGACATTATAATTGGGGCTATAATTCCCGTGTCGTCAAATAGATCGTGTTGCCTACAAACGTCTGTCTGTGATGACCTTCTTCCCGAGTCAGTTCTGTGGGTAGAGGCGATGATATACACAATCAAAATAATAAACGAAGATCCAGATATACTTCCCAATATAACTTTAGGCTATGATATTAAAGATTATTGTCGAAGTACTGACATTGCAATTAAGCACGCGCTGGAATTTGTTGACGTCATAGAGGCGTCTGCCAAACAGGAAAATGGCGGTTGTAAGTTTACTGATTTCAAAAGTGATTCTGTCTCTAGGAGCTTCGGATCAATTGATACGTTGGTAGATAATGGAGTCATGAAAAACTTTGACGATTTTGGTGACAACATTGGTCTACTCGCTGGGACAAGTTCACAAATCAAACCAGTTGGTTCCATGGCGAATGTGTCACTTCCCTTTACAAACGTGTCCTCAGAGCCCAATACAACCGGCCAGTGTGGCGAAAAGCCAGTCTCTGTTATCATTGGCTGCATGAGCAGTGGTGTGACCGCTGCGGTTGCCTCGGTGGTTCAAGTTTCCAGGATTCCCGTGATCGGGTTCGAATCTACGTCAGTGTCTTTGGGGGACAAAACTCGGTATCCGACCTTCTCAAGGACAGTTCTATCCGACAATGTCCAGGCTAGAGTCATGCTGGATGTTTTTCGAGCTTACAATTGGACTTATATTTCAATCGTCGGAACGAAGGGGGAATATGGGAGGCAAGGTAAGTTAAATCTCAGATTGAAAATTTTAAGACACTTTCTCCTCAATGTAGGCCCCAATGGGTAGTGCTTTTTCAGTAATGTGATGTGTGGAAAGAATCCTCAATGTAGGCCCCAATGGGTAGTGCTTTCTCAGTGATGTGTGGAAAGAATTCTCAATGTAGGCCCCAATGGGTACAGTGCTTTCTCAGTAATGCGATGTGTGGAAAGAATCCTCAATGTAGGCCCCAATGGATAGTGCTTTCTCAGTGATGTGTGGAAAGAATCCTCAATGTAGGCCCCAATGGGTACAGTGCTTTCTCAGTAATATGATTTGTGGAAAGAATCCTCAATGTAGGCCCCAATGGGTAGTGCTTTCTCAGTAATGTGATATGTGGAAAGAATCCTCAATGTAGGCCCCAATGGGTAGTGCTTTCTCAGTAATGCGATGTGTGGAAAGAATCCTCAATGTAGGCCCCAATGGGTACAGTGCTTTCTCAGTAATATGATGTGTGGAAAGAATCCTCAATGTAGGTCCTAATGGGTAGTGCTTTCTCAGTAATATGATGTGTGGAAAGAATCCTCAATGTAGGCCCCAATGGGTATAGTGCTTTCTCAGTAATGCGATGTGTGGAAAGAATCCTCAATGTAGGTCACAATAGGTAGTGCTTTCTCAGTAATGTGATGTGTGGAAAGAATCCTCAATGTAGGCCCCAATGGGTAGTGCTTTCTCAGTAATGTGATGTGTGGAAAGAATCCTTAATGTAGGCCCCAATGGGTAGTGTTTTCTCAGTGATGCGATGTGTGGAAAGAATCCTCAATGTAGGCCCCAATGGGTAGTGCTTTCTCAGTGATGCGATGTGTGGAAAGAATCCTCAATGTAGGCCCCAATGGGTAGTGTTTTCTCAGTAATATGATGTGTGGAAAGAATCCTCAATGTAGGCCCCAATGGGTAGTGCTTTCTCAGTGATGCGATGTGTGGAAAGAATCCTCAATGTAGGCCCCAATGGGTAGTGTTTTCTCAGTAATGTGATGTGTGGAAAGAATCCTCAATGTAGGCCCCAATGGGTAGTGCTTTCTCAGTGATGCGATGTGTGGAAAGAATCCTCAATGTAGGCCCCAATGGGTAGTGTTTTCTCAGTAATATGATGTGTGGAAAGAATCCTCAATGTAGGTCCCAATGGGTAGTGCTTTCTCAGTAATGTGATGTGTGGAAAGAATCCTCAATGTAGGCCCCAATGGGTAGTGTTTTCTCAGTAATATGATGTGTGGAAAGAATCCTCAATGTAGGCCCCAATGGGTAGTGCTTTCTCAGTGATGCGATGTGTGGAAAGAATCCTCAATGTAGGCCCCAATGGGTAGTGTTTTCTCAGTAATGTGATGTGTGGAAAGAATCCTCAATGTAGGCCCCAATGGGTAGTGCTTTCTCAGTGATGCGATGTGTGGAAAGAATCCTCAATGTAGGCCCCAATGGGTAGTGTTTTCTCAGTAATATGATGTGTGGAAAGAATCCTCAATGTAGGTCCCAATGGGTAGTGCTTTCTCAGTAATGTGATGTGTGGAAAGAATCCTCAATGTAGGTCACAATAGGTAGTGCTTTCTCAGTAATGTGATGTGTGGAAAGAATCCTCAATGTAGGCCCCAATGGGTAGTGCTTTCTCAGTGATGCGATGTGTGGAAAGAATCCTCAATGTAGGCCCCAATGGGTAGTGTTTTCTCAGTAATGTGATGTGTGGAAAGAATCCTCAATGTAGGCCCCAATGGGTAGTGCTTTCTCAGTGATGCGATGTGTGGAAAGAATCCTCAATGTAGGCCCCAATGGGTAGTGTTTTCTCAGTAATATGATGTGTGGAAAGAATCCTCAATGTAGGTCCCAATGGGTAGTGCTTTCTCAGTAATGTGATGTGTGGAAAGAATACTCAATGTAGGCCCCAATGGGTAGTGCTTTCTCAGTAATGTGATGTGTGGAAAGAATCCTCAATGTAGGTCCCAATGGGTAGTGCTTTCTCAGTAATGTGATGTGTGGAAAGAATCCTCAATGTAGGCCCCAATGGGTAGTGCTTTCTCAGTAATGTGATGTGTGGAAAGAATCCTCAATGTAGGCCCCAATGGGTAGTGCTTTCTCAGTAATGTGATGTGTGGAAAGAATCCTCAATGTAGGTCCCAATAGGTAGTGCTTTCTCAGTAATGTGATGTGTGGAAAGAATCCTCAATGTAGGCCCCAATGGGTAGTGCTTTCTCAGTAATGCGATGTGTGGAAAGAATTCCCAATGTAGGCCCCAATGGGTATAGTGCTTTCTCAGTAATGTGATGTGTGGAAAGAATCCTCAATGTAGGCCCCAATGGGTAGTGCTTTCTCAGTAATGTGATGTGTGGAAAGAATCCTCAATGTAGGCCCCAATGGGTATAGTGCTTTCTCAGTAATGTGATGTGTGGAAAGAATCCTCAATGTAGGCCCCAATGGGTATAGTGCTTTCTCAGTAATGTGATGTGTGGAAAGAATCCTCAATGTAGGCCCCAATGGGTATAGTGCTTTCTCAGTAATGTGATGTGTGGAAAGAATCCTCAATGTAGGCCCCAATGGGTAGTGCTTTCTCAGTAATGTGATGTGTGGAAAGAATCCTCAATGTAGGCCCCAATAGGTAGTGCTTACTCAGTAATATGATGTGTGGAAAGAATCCTCAATGTAGGCCCCAATGGGTAGTGCTTTCTTAGTAATGTGATGTGTGGAAAGAATCCTCAATGTAGGTCACAATGGGCAGTGCTTTCTCAGTAATGCGATGTGTGGAAAGAATACCAGGTATCAGCGGCAGGTTGGGATGAAGCTAAGATTATTCTGCCAATGATACTGTGACCACTGTCATATGTGAGTAACCCTAAGTGTGGCGCCAAACAATGTAATTTACCAAAATGCTTTCAAATCTTGGGTGCTATATTACCACTGAAAACGATTTAAAGTTGCTTTTATTAGAAACTATGCTACACGATCATGGCTCCGTTAATGATACTCAATTTTCCTCAAAGGGTGGTATGTTTTACAATTAAAGGGGATTGATTCATTGTTGATAAGCTATAAGTCATATTCAAGATTATTTCACTTATATGCTGGCGTTACTATAGGTTTAATGCGGATGGACTCTTTGTGGCCTGCAGTCTCTTTGGCAACAATGCAATACAGAGTAATCGAACACAAATGATCCGAAGCGAAAAGTAACAGTGTAAAAGTCAATCATTATTGGCGTTATAAAAATGTCAGTGTAAAACTTTAGAATCAATGCAACGTTTTTCATTGTCTACAATATAGAAATTTAATTATAATTTCTTTCTTTTACTTTTCCCAGGAATGGAAACATTGTTAAATGAAATAAGCCTGGAGGGTTCCGTCTGTGTCGCCGTTAAAGAATTCCTAGACCCTCAAGCTTCTCGGGTGCAAGGTGACATAGAACGAGTTGTCGACGCAATCAAAGACAATCCTAAAGCCAGAGTTGTCGTTCTTTTCATGGAGAGGGAGCACGCGAAGCGTTTGCTGAGGGAGGCCCACAGACGAACGCTAACAGGTCAAAAACATTTTACATATTTAACCGCCCTTTTGTTGGTATCAGCTGTCACATGTAGGGAAACTTTGGTTGAAGCAGACTTAGCTTATTGTTCATCATTTTTATCAAGAAGTGCAAAATATGAGCTTTCCATATACCAATCTCGGTGATGTACGTTAAGATAGTTTTTATAAGAAACTAAAATGTATACATCCCGGCTGTTTGAATTTTGTCAGTTCGTACGAGTTCGTGGCTTTACTTTTTTTTAAATTTAAAGTCAAGGCTTTTGTTTTTTGAGGTACTGTAAACGCTCAACTTGTCTGGACACTCTAGATTTATGAAAAAATGCCCGGATTTTGGCAGCTCATGACACTCATATTCGATGCTCTTGTTTTCTCTATGTTCATATTACACCCACTATAGGTACATAATTCCGTGAGGCCAATAATAGCAGGAGCCTGTTTCACAAAGCGGCGTAGATGTATTTTTTGCGTAACTTTCATACTAACGTATCTCTACAGTATGGGTTGCTAAGGCATTTACGTAAAAACTTACGCTACGCCGCTTTGTGAAACAGGGTCCTGGCTAATACTATCTTTGCTTTCTTTTCAGGATATATTTGGGTTGCCACAGAGGCCTGGGCAAACTACCCGGATATTGAAAATTTTGAGCGATCTTTGGTAGAAGGAACTGTAGGCATTGCTCATAAGAAAGGTGGATTACAAGGTTTCCACCAACATCTCTTCAATCTTGACGTCATTTGCTCCAACGATCATCCGTGGCTGTACGAACTGATTTGTAACAGAGGAGCCTGTGACCCGGAAGTGATTCGCTATCATAGAGAGTGTTGCCTTGGTTACTTCGCGCGAAATAAGAAAATGGCGTGTCCGCTACCCCCTTCTATAGAACCCGCGGAAGTTTTGAAGGATACAATACGTTTTGCAGACACTGACAATATCTTAAATGCCATTTACACGGCTGCTTATGGTCTTGACTCTGTGATTAGAAATTCACAAAACTCAGACGAAGGTGGATTGGTTCAGAATGACTTTGTTACAAGGTCGGATACAGAAGTTAACACCAACAGCAGTCAACCAATACTAGGAACTCGATCTGCTTCGCCACAAAACGCTTTCAGATTTAGTGATTTAGTTGACCAAGTCAGAAAAGTTGATTTTATCGGTAAGAGTGGACGAAGAGTTCGATTCACCGATGAAGGTGACTTGGCTGAAGGCCAGTACGAAATCGTGAATTTACAGTACAATGACTGCTTCGACAAACTAGAATGGGTCACAGTGGGTCTTGCTAAAAACAACGGAGATAAAACTTCGATCAAACTTCATAAGGACCTAATAAAATTTGCGAAAGGTAAGTCTCTCCAAGACTTTTTGTTTGAGAAAAAATTAGTATGTGACAGCGAGCCATTCCCCATCAAATTCTGTTTCAAAATGTCTCATTTTCTTTTCCAATTTCGAATCCCACTCAGTCCCCCCCCTCAAAAAAATTGGAACATTTTCTGAGTGGGTTTTCACACGAACAACCTATGTGGGATGGTTGCCAGTTACCACCGGAAGGCCTTGGGTTTCCTCCGGGCATAGAGCTGGGTTTCCTCCCACAATAAAAGCAAAATATAAGTAAAATGATCTTGAGCGCGGCGTAAAACACCAAACAATCAAGCAATCTTTTCCAATTCATTCTTACTCTTTCATTAGTCAATTGGGCACTATGTATGACCCACGTACTCTTTGTATTACCTTACCTTTATTTACAACGTTTCAGCTATTAAGGTGGATCCTCGATGTCCGTATTAATAATAAAATCTTTCAACGGCATTAAGAGGTTTAATGGTTAAAAAAAGGTGAAGAATTATTTATGGATAACAACTTCAATAAACAAAGAAGTTGTTATCTATAAGTAATTCTTCACCTTAGCGTATCAATGATAAAACGTTTGATGTTTCTTTAGTATACTGGACAGCGTTTGGTAGACAATGTAAAGCATTTGTTGAGATTGGCTTTCGTTACATTAACTTTCCATGCCCTTAGTTCTCGAGACGTGAACTTGGTTAGTAAGACGCCTCTCAGAAGTACAACGATATTAACCTTGACCAAGATGCGCCAAATGTAGCAAGGGATGACTATAGCTTATAACATGCTCCAAATGTAGCAAGGGATGACTATAGCTTATAACATGCGCCAAATGTAGCAAGGGATGGCTATAGCTTATAACATGCGCCAAATGTAGCAAGGGATGACTATAGCTTATAACATGCGCCAAATGTAGCAAGGGATGACTATAGCTTATTACATGCGCCAAATGTAGCAAGGGATGACTATAGCTTATAACATGCGCCAAATGTAGCAAGGGATGACTATAGCTTATAACATGCGCCAAATGTAGCAAGGGATGACTATAGCTTATTACATGCGCCAAATGTAGCAAGGGATGACTATAGCTTATTACATGCGCCAAATGTAGCAAGGGATGGCTATAGCTTATAACATGCGCCAAATGTAGCAAGGGATGGCTATAGCTTATAACATGCGCCAAATGTAGCAAGGGATGACTATAGCTTATAACAAGACCCTTCAATTCAGATTAACCATGAGAAAAGAAGGTAAATGTTTCGCTGTTTTATTTTCCTTAATCCTTTTCGATTGACAGGTACGACGTCGACGTTTTCCCGATGTAGCCCGCCTTGTAAGGCTGGCTGGAAGGTGTTATTGAGTCCCCAGGAATGCTGCTGGGAATGTCAGCGTTGTCCATTGGGAACGGTCTCGAATACTTCGATGGCAACTGAATGCGTACCTTGTGGACGAAACAAACACACTGCCGCTAACAATACCGAGTGTCGTGATGATTTTGTGCGTTACTTGTTCTTAACGGATCCTGTCGGTATCGTAATACTCATATTTTCGGTATTTGGGCAAGTCATCACTTTGATGGTGATCTCGATTCTGGGTCGCCACAAGAACAATCCCATTTGTTCAGCATTGGCATTTAAAACAACGTCCCTTCTCGTTTGTTACGCGGGATTTCTACAACCAATCATATACACGGTGCAGCCTTCAGATATACTGTGCATTTTTCAAAAGATGACTTGGTTTTCAGTGTACATCGTGCACGGAGCAACACTGGTGGCGAGGACATACAAAGTCAAATTCTACGTGGACAAACTAAAACGGAAACTTGGTTATAAACTTCACAACGTCCATCATGCTGTCATGTGGATGTTCGCCATTGTTGGCTTTGTGTTGCTAGGCGTGTCATTCCTTAACAACGTGCCTTTTGTCAGATACAAAAAAGATTCGCAAACGGACACAGTGGCTTTTGCGATCTGCGTGGAGAGAATGGCGGTTGAGGACATCGTAGCCGTCGTGTATCCATGTCTCCTCCTTGTCGTCACGGGGTTATTAGCCGAGACAAGCAAACATAGCTGCAGTCTCGATGACAAATTTCTTAGTTACACTTCGGGTGCTGTTTTACTCATGTTAGTGGTCTTCTTGCCGATTTACTATAGCATCGAAGACGGCATTGGAAGAGTCATTATTCTGGCAGTGAGCGCTATCATTACTCAATACGCCATTTTGTTTCTGACCTACTTTACTAAAATTTACTACATGTTTCGCAGCTACCATAAAAAGGAAAGTGTCAGAAACGCTTTGGCTATACAACGACAGAATATGGCGTCACTCAATCAACCAAATTCACAGAATACAAATGGCAGCGTTGTCATAGAAACTACACCCAACAACGAAAGATAACCCAATAATACTTTGCCCTGAATTGTTCACAAAGAACACACTGTAAGGAAGAAAAGTTTATGAAGAATGCAAAGTGCTTGTATAAACTATAGCAATTATTAAGTTCGTCGTCGGGGGGTTTTTATGGGTCAAAATTTCTTAAAACAACAGAAATACTATGTTGATCCATAAAAATACAGGTACCACTAGGAACGTATTTCACAAAACGGCGTAAATCTAATTTTTACAGTCTACAGTACGGGTTGCCATGGCAGTTACGTAAAAACTTACGCTACGCCGCTTTGTGAAACAGGCTCCCGGTTTTATAAAGATAAAATACGTTTTTTTTTTTGAGAACGTGCAAAGACGGTCAAAAAACTATCGGACATTTTGTGCTAACGATAGCTGGCTTACGTCAGGAGTGGATTCAATTTCCAGTTAGGGAACCAGTTTCGCGACAGGACGTAGCGTTTTTTACGTAAATGTCACGACAACGTATCTCTACAGTATATATATGGGTTGATATGGCAGTTACGTAACATTAAAACCTAATCTACGCACAAACACAAAAGGAAAACAACTCGACTATATAAGACAAGTTCAACGTAGAAACAACAGTTCGTCCAAAGAGTTCGACTGAATGTGATTGATAGGACAAAACAAGGGGAAACAATTCAACATATCGACTATATAACAAAAAATCCAAGTATAAACAACATTTCGTCCAAGGAGTTCAACTGAATGTGATAGATTGGACAAAAAAAGGGGAAACAATTCAACATATCGACTATATAACAAAAATTCCAAGTATAAACAACATTTCGTCCAAGGAGTTCAACTGAATATGATAGATTAGATGAAAAAATGACAAGTAATTTCGCTATTGACTATTGAAGAATGATGATGCATCGCGTATGTTATTTTTTCAAACAAGTCTTTGTTCCCACATTAGCCTGTCAGTTTTTATTTATTCGATACTGTGGTTTTATATCGTTAAGATGTTTCGATTAGTTTACCAAAGACCAATACCCCATTGATCATAGTTCTTAATGATTTATGCGCACACCTTCTTATTCTGACCCGGAATCCGATATCTATGAACTCAACAAACAACCCACTGTTTCCTTTGGCAGAGGAGAAAGGTCAAGGCTGTGCAGCCATATTGATTTCCAGTCAGCCGAAAGGAAATGGCTGACCGAGATGTCTTGGGAAAAAGTGCAGATGTGATCCATTTGACATTAAATGTACCAACCCGATTCGGGTCGATTTTATTTACCTTGTTCCCCATTAGCTACAGGTACTTTAAAATTACACAACTTGCAGACTGGCAAATATGCAAGGTTGATATTTCGTTTGATTAAGGCTAGCCTATAGAACCCACGTATTCCATAATAAATATTCTACCTTCTGTAAACATGACAATTCATACAAAATTCAAAATTGGCATAGATCATTGATTTCTTTAAAGAAGCAGTTTTCAAAGCTTACTTAATTCAAAACCCGAATCTTTCTAGAAGATATATAAACATATCTTGTATATTTATCATAGCTTATATGATCGTCACCAGATGGAGTTGCCGAGATAATCTTTTCCAAAACTCAAATCTGCGCAATCTAGCTTTCAAGTAGTTATTTCGTGTTTAACGTCGCACTGGATATAATTTCAGTTATCCATGGAGCGAAAAGAGAGCCAGAAAACATGTTTAAGGCTTCGTATAATGTAGCCGCACTCGTGTGTCTCCATACTGTTTTACTTACTCGCCTGTCAGGTAGAGCCACACATTAAACCGCCATTATAAGGGTGAGATAACTCGTGTAACCTCATTAGGCCAATTTTTATGCTACGCTTTACAAAGAGCGATTTAACAGTTTAACAACGGATTTCTTAGAAATCAACTGGTTCAGTGAAAAGAGGAATGTTTCAAAGATATAATAGGCGGTAATAGCTGAAAAGTAGTCGAGATTAAGGATAGTTAAGACGCGAATTTCTCCGACATATTTCATTTAAAAGTTGTAACTACGTATAAAGTGACTAATGTACTTTCAACCCAACGGCTACTCGTAAAATACATATTCATATTTAGCCGGGTACACCACATGTTGTAGACAGACGCAGTTTCGGTACATCAGGAATCCTCCAATGTTTCAATTATACAACTGATCGAGGCTGGAAGTTAACAATGCGAGTGTTTGGGTCCATTATATTATCACGGGGACGCCAAAAAGGGTTTGGGAGTACGGTTACCTGGTAACTCTCCGCAGCCAATAGGAATGCTTCTCATGCCCTTAACATAGAGTATTTTCCCTAGCATCTCAAAAGTACGACAAAACCTCCAGTTAGTATGAATTACACCTCCGCACATTAGACAGTTTTCCGGGCGAAAAGGCCAATGAAAAACCAGACTCAAAACATAATTAGAAAACAGTATGTCCTTAGAATTCACCGCGAAAGTTTCCTTGACAAAACAGCATCAACACACAGATCGCAGGTTGCAGGGGCTTCTGATGATCAAACCCGCGGCGGGGGTTCGAATCACACTCAGACCAAATAAAAATTGAAAAATTTCCGAGTAAATTTTTCCCTATGTGGAAGAGTTGCCATGTACTCGTCGGACGAGGGTATTCTTCGGGTAATGAACCCGGTTTTCTCCTCACTAAACCTGGCCACGCCGCCATATAAGTGAAATAATCTTGACTGCGGCCTAAAACATCGATCAAGTCAATGTCCTATACCCATCATTAAGATAACAGCACTTTCAAAGACTAGGCCTATGTTGCCAGTTACCAACGGAAGGTCGTGGGTTTCCTTCGTGCAATGAGCCCGGTTTCCTCCCACAATCAAACTGGCAACGCCGCCATATAAGTGAAATAATCTTGAGCGCGGCGTAAAACACAACTCAATCCATCAATCAAAAACTAGGCTCAGTCGTAAAACCCTTGTAAATACATAAATATTCACACTGACTTCATAACAGTTATTGAACCTACCAGGTAGAACAAAAGTATTTGAACAGTTTGTAGGATTTTTTTTTATATCTTCCATGATTATAATACGTTTGGGAATGTTTACTAGACCATATATTAGAATTTCCACTGACTAGTCCTGATGATGGTTTGAGAATAAACTGAAATATTGAGTTAAAGTTGCATGAGCTGCCAAAACTTACACTTTTTTATAGTTTCTGATCGACACGATACTAAGAGGATTTCAAGGCCATCGAAAAACTAAATGATTGGCGTTGGAATGAGGAAAATCCATACAGTATGTGGTTTGTACGAACCGAAAATGTGTTCGAAAAGTAAACAAAATTTAAATAACCGGGACGACCATTCATTCATTCTAAGGCAAAGTTAGTTAAAAACAATACTTTATCGTACATTTTCGAGACTAGAAGCACTAAAAAGCTTGTGAATCATACGTCTTGAGAAAAATAGCCAATAATTTAAACGTTCTGTTTTAACGTCATAATATCAACATTTTGGCAGCACATGCCCCTTTAATATGTCTTATATGTCTTTCTTCGAGTTGCTCACTCTACTTTACCATATAACATTTCTAACTAGTAATGCCTAGAACTTAGAAAATGCCAAGATAGATTGACTGATTGATTGAAGCAAAAGATTAATCAAATTAAATTGGCTGAGAGAATTATTGATTGTTTGGTGTTTTACGCCACGCTCAAGATTATTTCACTTATATGGCGGTGTTGCCAGTTTTATTGTGGGAGGAAACCGGGCTCTATACCCGGAGGAAACCCACGACCTTCCGCTGGTAACTGGCAACCATCCCACATAGGTCGGCTAAGAGAATGAAGATGATGCACCATGCATCTCCTTCCTGGACCACACTTGAGTTTCGGAGGGAGTTAGCTCACCAGTTGGGGCTTAACGTCCAAAAGTTGTTTAAAATTTTCATTACTTTTGTGATAAATCTTTTTCTGTAAATGAGAGATATTCCTCTACAAATTTTGAACGATGCCCAGGCCAGGGAGCTGTGTCCTGAAAGGAGGCATGATAGCCACTAAATGATGGTTCCCTTATCCGTTCGGTAACTTCGACTCCACAAGCATGAAACAAAAATCGAGGATTTTTTTAATTTTCTCCAATAGCTCAATCCCATAAGACACAAATTAGACTCATTCATTCCATTACTAGTTCAAATGTTGAAGACCGTACACCACTTCCTCTATCAGCCACATATGCAGACCAAATGATGATGTAGATACTGACTTCTTTGGTCCGTTTATTGTTGTTCATTGCCAAAGTAGTATCTCGTTTAGAAACAAGTTGGTGCTGTATCACATAATTGGAATTACATGGACAGCCCATTTGGTCCTGGATCGTTATAAAATTGTACATGTTCATACAAGAAAAATCCTTTGAGAATCGAACCAGATATAAGTCAAGGACTGGGTGATTTTTTTGTATCACGCTTCTATCTTCTTGTAGCCCTGTAATTTTAGGTAACTATTCTCTCCATGCTTTCAGAGTAAAAAGACATTCACATTTCTGTTTTCTTGAGCAAGGCTTTAGACACAAAGTATATTTTTCCAGTAAAACTTTGCAAAAACTTTAAGGGAGAATTTCCAGTTGAATCATTAACTTGTCCTACTTTGGACACAATTCTGATTTGATTTGAGGAACGAGAACTCAAATTGCATTGTCATAAAGAATTCCCTTGATCAATCAACATCGAAAAAAAAAAGAGCGTCAAGCTGGTTCATCCCTTGTTCCCGGGTTTTAGACTTGCAAATAGTCTTGTTCCCTTCAATAAAGACTGGATATCTGTTAAAAAGTTATTGACGTAAGAATCCCTTTCAGACTTTTTACATTCAAAGATTACGACTAATGCAACTCTCCTATCCACACGAATAATAAAATAGGTGCTCTGGGCAGTCTGAAAGGGAAAATAAAGAGTGTCAATTTTATGCAACCAACATCAGATCTTCCTGTTACGTCTATCGATAATTGTTATTCATCCGACATACGCAGTGTTGAAACGCATGTTCACAAGCAATTTGTTAGGTGATTTTGACGATGTTGACCCTTCTATTTCCTGATTAATAGACTTGTACCAATTAAGCCTACTACAACCTGTGTGTTGTAATATCTGATGATGAGAATAGCTACTCTCGAAAGCTCATAAATATACACCATCATCATCATGTACAGTACGAGTTGTCCTATATGTTTTGAGCCTACCCTTATGCCAATAACAAAGATACCTAGCCGTACATTAAAAGAAAAATGCTGTAACATTTTGACACGAATTGTAAGGATCAGAGGCAAATATCCACCACATAGATGATATACTTTCTTGTGAGTTTGTTGTTTAATTAATTAAAGATATTTCTAAAACGATGACATTGCAGAGTTATCATTTTTTGAGACAAGGGGAGAGAACTTGGCTTTAAGCGAATGAGTGACAATAAATGCAACAAATTCAATGAGAGCAAAATGCAATGGAAAGCATCAGGGGCTGTTTCTCAATACACTTGCGCATGTCGTAACTTTGCATTTGGTCGTAAGTTAATGTTGAAGGTATATGTTGCCATGACAGTTAGGCCTTGCATTGGACTTACGTCAGGCATAAATATATTCAGAAACACCTGTTAATGATGTATTTTTCAGAAAACAATCTTAAAGCAAGTCGTAAAATCATCCTTCAGTTATAGTTGAAGTTCTTCAAACTTTGTTGCCAAAAGATATTGATGATGGGCGGACCAGTCATATTGGAAAACATATATAACTGAGAATCAACACTTTGTGCTCAGATTTTCTCCTAATTTAAGCAACACGACCGGCCCAAACTTAATACACATTCAGTTCGATCTTATAGTTCGCCGTTCCACCAAAAAAAGGTGTTCAAACAATCACATTTGTGTTGCATCCTTGTCGTTTTTCGACGGACAGCCCGAATCTCCCTCTGGCCTCCTCGATTCCGTCAAAATGAACTTGGGAAATGTGCGCAACAGAAATGTTAGTGTTTGAACGGTTTTTTTTTTGGTGGAAAGCGAACTAAAGGGTCGAACTGAATGTGTGTAAAGTTGGGGCCGGTGGGGTTGCTTCAATTAGAAGAAATTGAAAGAAAATCTGCGAACAATAGAGTTACATGTTTTCCAATATGGCCGGTCCTTCAACTCTGTTTGCCACCCATCATCAATACCTTTTGAACTTCAACTACCTTCAGTTATAGTGTTGTTGGAGGCCGGTTTGCTGAATGGATAAGGCAGCCGACATTTAGTGCTGGTGATAGGTGCCATACTCTGGGACTGCGTCACCCAAAAATCGGTAGAGGAATTTCTACCATATTTTCAAGAAAGTGTAATCCCCAAAAAACGAGAATACAGTGTTGTTGTTATGGTGTATGACCTACCTTATCATATATACACACAGGTCTGTCAATGTCCCCTGACTTGTTGTTCATTAACATTACAACTGTAGGCCAATGTTGAGATGGGCGCTCCTGAAATCCATAAAAAGAATTTCAGTTAACCATAATGCCCGCCTGCCCCTAGGGAAATTTTGTTACTGCTAACAATTCAGTTGAACATCAACTACTGAATACAAGATAGGTATTCTGTTTAAGTAACCAGAGCTACTCGTTGCTATGTGTTATGGTTAATAAAGATAGATTGATTGATTGATTTTTTTAGCCACACGCAACATTATTTCACTTATACGAGTTGTGGGGGAGGAAAACAGATGTTTGCCTGAGGAAACCTTCAACCCTAATTTTTCTTGGACTAAGTGTGATTCAACGTGCAGCATTTTCTCCTGATAACCAAAATGTATACAACTTTTGCCGAAATTCCTAATAGAGCCCATCAAACTCTTGAATGTCCAACACCAGATATTCTTCCCAAATTTACTTACGTTTGGATAGGAGAAGATTGCTGGGTAACTGTCGAGGCCCTTTGGGGGCTCCGTTTGTTTGTTAGGGTGATGATAACCAGGGCCCTTATAGGACCCCTCAAGGCCCTGAATGTCCAAAACAAGAGAGACGTTGTTGGCATCTGATTTCTTCTGGAAAGACATAATTCTGGGGGAAGAGAAGTTGAGTTATTGTTTTGTAATTCAAATCAACGTTTGGCTTTCCACAAGAATAACTTTTCAAGGTTTAAAAACGATTGATTGATTGATGTTTTACGCCACACTCAAGATTATTTCACTCATATGGCGGCGTTGCAAGGCTTAGTGGGGGAAGAAACCGGGCTTATTGTCTGGAGGAAACCCTGACCTTCGGCATGTACCGGGCAATTCTTCTACATTTTTATTGGTCTGAGTGGGATTCGAACCCGATTCGCATCGATGGAAGGTCAGTGTGGGACTGAGGGACGATCACTCTAAACCACTGGACCACCGAGGGCCCCTTTCAAAAGGAGAAAACCCTTGGCAAGAAATTCTAAGGAAAACACCCAAAACGTTCATCTAATTTTACAGTAAAAATCTAGGTAAATTAGTTCTTTGTTGTTGTTGTTTTTTTTAGTTTATTCAGTAATAGCAAACTAGAAAATGACCATGGAAAGAGAGCAGATTTAATGTCGCTTTAAACATAACTTCAGTCTCATCGTGGAGATTCTAAACGCAAACTTACCTAGTGACATAATCCTCGGAGGCTTTCGAAACGAGGCCCTTCATTTCCGTGGATGAACTCTGCTTGGCCAGGGTCTCGTAAAAATACAATGTGAACTGACAAAACAACAAAATTGAAAATAATAATAAAACTTTTAATATGTTCTATTTCCATTTGTAGAGATCTTCATGGCCCCCTTCCGTGTCGGACTACTCCACTCCTACCCATAAAACGAACAGCGCCCACTGGTGGGAATGTCAGAGATGTCTTTCATATACTTACAGAGTCTTGGACAATCAGCACTCGTTAAACAAAAGTTCAAGGTGTACACAGCCACCATTACGTTATTTTCAGTTTAAGTGCCCAAGGTTTTGATTAGCTGCAAGAAGTTTTACTCACATCCAATCAAAATGAGCTGTTCGATTTACGGGTTAGTCCGCCAAGGAAAAACACAGAATGGGGTCATAAAGGTTTTAACTTGGCTAAAGAAGATGGTTTATAACAAGAAAACTATTCTACAGAAAAACAAGGGGAGATAACCTACCTTTGACAATAGACTTCCCTTGAATTTAACCAGCCACTGATACAGGGCAGGAAGAGATGACTGTTTTAAACTGATACTGCCAAATGTAGACTTCTTAGACTGAAATCAAATACGAAAAATATTAAAAATCGATCATTCCAAATTGTATTTTTGTGCTTAATTTATATTTAGTATAACAGGCACAATAAAGCTTTTTCCTTTATATTTGCAATTTATCAAAAGTTAAGGATGAAAATTCAACTAAGCTTCACTAACATTAGTTAACCTCTATTTTCAATTTAATAAAACAAATCAATGGAATTTAATTAAAATCCTACATAAGCTTGTGCAGTAGCTTTCATGTATTTCTACAAATTAGCATCATGACAAGAAGAATTCTAAAAAAAATATTAACAATATTGAAACTAAATTTCCTGACATAAATGTACTAAACAACATTTAAAATAAAAAGCTGATCAACAATACAAAATAGAAAAATAAAGACATATATATATACAAAATACAACAATACACTAGTCACTACTGTATGATTTGATACAACAATGCACTACCTGGAATATTCTAATTAAAAAAATACTGACTTTGAATTACATCACACAAATTCTACGCAAAGCCGCAAAACCTAAAAAAGACTGATGTGTTTACACTTGGTTGCCATATGCCCAGTTAATGTCACGTATCTCCAGGTTTCCTCTGGATAATGAGCAACATTGCCCCCCCCCCCCTCTCCATCCATCCCCCCTCGTAATATTTAAATAAATATAATATAATATCAATCTTGAGTGCATCCAAAAATAAATCAATCAATCAATCAATCAATGGGGACGTTAAAGGCATGTGTCTCTAAACAGAAGTTCCCAGATGCCAGAAACCTAGAACGATGAATTCAACAAAATATTTACTTACCCTTCTTAAGATTGCAAAATAAGAAGCCGCGTTCAGAAATCTACATACAATAACAAACTAATGAACCAATGAAAAGATTGATTGATTGACTGGGGTTTAACGTCGCACTCAACAGCTAAGGTTATAAGGCGACCAAAAGATCTTACCCACCCCCCATCCCACCTCAATTTTAACATAAAACATCCACAGACCATATGAACGTCAGGAAGGCTAATGTATTTGGCATACTTAATTTTCCTCCATGCTAGGTAGGCGAAAATGGCTATGGCAAAAACCACACCGCCCCCAGCCCGAGGGTTGAATGAAAAGAACATATATTTCACTGAGTCAGCAAAACAGTTTTATATTTACCTGTCTTTATGAGAATATATAGCCATCTCATCTTGACAAAATCGATAATGCAGACAAGAGTTAAACTTATTCAATTAAAATGTGTTAAATTTAATTTATGTCAAAGTGAATTGATGAATATAAAAAACAAGCTTGGTTGAGTTGATGAAATGCCGAGAAGATCATTATTTGAAAAGAATATGCGTAACGGAAGTTCTGTGTTCGATGTTAAATAATATAACGGTTAGATTGGAAGATCAGTGAGATGTAAGCAGCCTCTTCAAATAGCTAGTGAAAAACTAATTGCCTAATAACTACATATTACAAAGCTGAACACAACATTCAAAATCTTAAAAAGCACGTGACAACATTGAAATTAGCTTCAAATTTTTGTACAAGTACAGGATTTCATTCTTTCAAAATATTTTCCTATTTAGTATTAAGTGGCATGAGCTGTCAAAATGTTGATATTTTGCGTTAAAACATAATGTTGAAATTATTGGCTATTTTTCTCAAGAAGTAAAATTCGAAAGCTTTTTAGTGCATCTAGTCTCGAAAATGTACGATAAAGTATTGTTTTGAACTAACTTTGGTTTAGAATGAATGAACGGTCGTCCCGGTTATTTAAATTTTCTTTTCTTTTCGAACACGTTTTCGGTTTGTACGGGCCACTTACTGTATGGATTTTCCTCATTTCAACGCCAATCATTTAGTTTTTCCACGGCCTTCCAAGCCTCTTACTGTTGTGACGATCAGAAATTATGAAAAAAGTGTGAATTTTGGCAGCTCATGCCACTTTAAGCAGTCAATCAAATTAATTTCCGCAGTTCAGGTGCTAAATGACTAGTTTCTTGGAGTTGAAACAGAAGTTTGATAAAAGTTGTCCTAAAAAAATACAAACATTTCTTTTCCAAATCAGAACACAGGTTAAATCTGGCCATCCACCACCCTGGGCTGGTTTCAAAGGGGGATAACTCGCATCAGTAGGCATGCTTGATGCTCCAGTTATTCCCCTTGATCCTGAACTGGTTCCTCCAGTCTCCATAGCAGCATTAAACTAATGATTGATGAATATCCATAAATATTTTCTCAAAAGAATATTTTTTCAACCAGGAAGGAAATACATGAGATAAATAAGAATTTATTGACATAAATTCACGGTAATAAATGCAGAAGACAAAAAAAGTCAATTGAGGGTTGAATGATTTGAGTAAAAAAAAAAATTCTATTAAATTTTGCCCTGAAAGATTATTCTACTCTTTTATGCACACAAAATGTTACCCAATTAAGTACAAGAATTTACTATCTCCCCCCCCCCCTCCCAACTAATCTAACAATTTAATGATGCCACCCTCACCTCCCCCAATTCCCTTTACATTAACAGAATTTCCTTTGATATTTTGTGCCACACTGTTAAAGTGTGAAGCAAAAGTAACTTTGTTAAATTTCGAAACAAAAATTTGGCTAAGAAAAAAAGGAACTTAATGCAATGAATAACATATATAAACTGTTACCCTGAACAAATAAAAACCTTGGTAATATTCAGTGATGAAATGATTTTGAACATAGACATCTTATAATAATTAGATTGGCTAAGCACTATGCGCTGTGCAGTAGAAAACGGCACAATAGTCCGTCAGCTAGCCAATCTAGTTATTGTAAGATATCTATGATTTTGTTGTTGGAAGGGGGGATAATCAGATAAAAATATCAAGGGAAGATAACTCACATCTTTCACCATGGCACTTGATCCCCAAGAGGCTAGTTTACTGTTAGCTTCATGCAATTGTAACAGTGCTGGTAAAAATTGCCATTCTGACATCATAGTTTGAGCTGTCAGTAAGTGATGAATGACTTCACATTCTAAACTGTTAACAAAGCAAAAAAACTCAACGTAAGTCAAGTACACAAGTTATTGCTCAAGTTATTACAGGTATTCTGAGTCTCGCCCCAGTTGTATTTTTGGTAAGGGGGCCTCAGTCCCACACATGCCTCGCTGGTCCAGTGGGTTAGAGTGGTCGTCCCTCAGTCCCACAGACCTTCCATCGGTGCGGGGCAAGTTCCTATCACATTCAGGCGAAACAAAACTGAAAAATTTCTGAGTGGATTTTTCACTCTGTCGCCGTATGTGAAAGTTACCATCTACTCGTCGAAGGTCGGGGTTTTCCTCCGGGTAATAAGACCGGTTTCCTCCCCACTAAAACTGGGAAAGCCATAATCTTGAGTGCGGCGTAAAACATCAATCAATCAATCGATCAATCCTATTGGTAATAAAGCCAGGTGACATTGGCTCAGAAATTGATTTAGGCAACCACCACAGATAAAACATTATTGTCAATATTTTGTAGGATATAAACTTTAAAAAATTTAATGGTTTCCCCCGCCGCCAAGTGTTTTAGGCAAATTCACTGAAAAAGATAAATCGACAAATATAACATGAGATTTTCAAAATCTGACAAAAAGCAAGAGAAGCTTACCGGCCCACAGATTAAAATAATATAATCAAATGAAAATCATGTGATCTGGTTGATTGATTGATGTTTTACGCTACAGTCAGGATCATTTCACTAAAAGTGAAAAAGCCACTCAGGGATTTTCCAATTTTTCTTTAGTCTGAGAGGGATTCGAAACCCACGGCCAATCAATGGATAGAGAGACCATAGCTCTGTGAACTCTGTGAGCTACCAAGGTTGATCAGGATTGAATGATTGTTTGGTGTCTTACGCCGCTGTCAAGATTATTTCACTTATATGGGGCGTCACCAGTTTTACTGTGGGAGGAAACCGGGCTCTATGCCCGGAGGAAACCCACGACCTTCCGTTGGTAACTGGCAACCATCCCACATAGGTCGTTCGAGTGAAAACCCAGTCAGAGAATTTTCCAATTTTTTTTGACTGAGTGGGATTCGAACCCACGACCCATTGGTGGAAGGCTCTTCCGATTGAGCGTCCAACGCTCTACCTACTGACCCACGGAGGCCCCTGGCTCTACCTACTGACCCACGGAGAAAAAGTGGTCTAAGAAACTGATGTTGAATAGGTTGCTTGTCGTTTTTGTCACAGCTTAAAAATCAGACAAACATCAAGCCTATGTGAAAGGAAAAACCCTGAGAAATGCTGGAACTTCCCACTTGCCCTCATGCATTTTGCAAGTGGTTTGGCCTGCGGGCAAGCAAGACCTGAAAAGTGGTTGCCCTGCTTGGCAAGTTACATGTAGTTTTGGAGCTAGTTAAGAATTTGATTGAAATGGTCTGATATTACTTTAATAAATAAGGTAACGGGGCCTTCGGTTCGTCCCCCAAAAAAATGACTACCATAGTTCTGTCTCACCAGTCACATCGTTTGCTTAAAAACATTTATGATAAATCTGGGTAACCGTATGTTGGTGGGGGCAACCAGTTTTGCCATTCAGCTTGCCCTGATGGCAACCGCCTTAAAACATTAAGTTCCCGCACCGTACATATATTTCTTCTCACCTGAAAGTGGATTTGATCGAGCTAAGCACAGGGTGGTGGAAACTCTTCTGATTGGTCTGTATCACATCGGTTACCACGGTAATCAAGTCGTTGTAACTAAGGTTACGGTTGCTACCCAAAACACTCATCTGTTCATAACTGTATAGTGAAGGAAATTTAATGAACAAAATGTGTGTGTAAGTGTGAACATCTTTTAAAAAGAAAACATTTTAGAATGATTGTGGTAAGATTAAAGTTACCGCTTTAGCTAAAATAAATTAAGCTTCATTTTAAAAACAATATTTACCTGCAAATATGTTTGGGATATTTTTATTATTGTTCTATCACAAGCTTTAAATTATTCAATTATTAGAGACATGTGAAATTATGATATGGGTTGCTCGTCCATTATCTTCATACATAGACCTTTTACACTACATGTATATTGCTATTTTTGCATTATTCTTTTATTTGGTAATTTGGCGATAATGAATGTCCCAATATTGTTGCCCAATAAGCAATTTTATTATGATGTATAAAGGCACAGCAGGGTGCTTAAAGTGGCATGAGCTGCCAAAATGTTGATATTTTTTATGTTAAAACAGAATGTAGAAATTATTTGCTATTTTTCTCAAGAAGTATAATTCAGAGGCTTTTTAGTGCTTCTAGTCTTGAAAATGTACGATAAAGTATTGTTTTGAACTAACTTGGCTTAGAATGAATGAATAATCGTCCTGGTTATTTAAATTTTGTTTACTTTTCGAACACTATTCCGGTTCGTAAAGGCCACATACCGTATGGATTTTCCTCATTCCAACGCCAATGATTTAGTTTTTCGATGGCTTTCAAAGCCTCTTGCTATTGTGACGATCAGAAATTATGAAAAAAGTGTGATTTTCGGCAGCTCTTGGCTCTTTAAGGGAAACCCAAAGAGAATTGTGAAACACAAACAATAAGCATTTCCGTCATAGCTAGAGGGCCGGACCAAACTTCTGAAAAAGGATAAAGAGCTACACGGCCCTGTGACATCATGACATAGATTTGTAAAGTAACAAAGCCGCAGTAGGGCTTGGTAGTTTCCCTAGAGATTTTGTGATATGTGATTACAGATTACGTTTTTTGGTGACTCAAAACTGAGCGTCACATTCACACGATAAAGGCTGCCCACATGCGTAATGACAACGCCGGTGACAGGAAATTTGTGGAATTCTCACGATACTCCCGCTCCCTATGTTTAACCTGTCCATATAGCGCTAGTAGAGAAGGATACAGATCCATGCACTTGAGACGAGCAGCTAGAAATTGACAAAGCTGTCCACAAATATGAGCAAGGATTCTCTCCCTTGTAGAGTTTGACGTCGTAGCATCCAACATTCGGAAATTCTCCTCCACCTTCTTGAACTCCAGCATAAGATGTGAGTACGAGTTACGCGGATTCTGAAATCGTAATAAGAATCAGATTTTAAAATAATGTATTATCACTAAGGTGCCAAAAATTTCATAATTCATAATTTGATTGGAGTTTTATACCACCCTGAACAATTCATTGACGTTTTACACCACACTTATTTTATTTCACTTATATGGCGGGAGTTTTATACCACCCTGAACAATTAATTGATGTTTTACACCACACTTATTTTATTTCACTTATATGGTGGAAGTTTTATACCACCCTGAACAATTAATTGATGTTTTACACCACACTTATTTTATTTCACTTATATGGTGGGAGTTTTATACCACTCTGAACAATTAATTGATGTTTTACACCACATTTATTTTATTTCACTTATATGGTGGGAGTTTTATACCACCCTGAACAATTAATTGATGTTTTACACCACACTTTTTTATTTCACTTATATGGTGGGAGTTTTATACCACTCTGAACAATTAATTGATGTTTTACACCACACTTATTTTATTTCACTTATATGGTGGGAGTTTTATACCACTCTGAACAATTAATTGATGTTTTACACCACACTTATTTCACTTATATGGTGGGAGTTTTATACCACTCTGAACAATTAATTGATGTTTTACACCACACTTATTTTATTTCACTTATATGGTGGGAGTTTTATACCACTCTTAACAATTAATTGATGTTTTACGCCACACTTATTTTATTTCACTTATATGGTGGGAGTTTTATACCACTCTGAACAATTAATTGATGTTTTACACCACATTCATTTTATTTCACTTATATGGTGGGAGTTTTATACCACCCTGAACAATTAATTGATGTTTTACACCACACTTATTTTATTTCACGTATATGGTGGGAGTTTTATACCACTCTGAACAATTAATTGATGTTTTACACCACACTTATTTTATTTCACTTATATGGTGGGAGTTTTATACCACTCTGAACAATTAATTGATGTTTTACACCACACTTATTTCACTTATATGGTGGGAGTTTTATACCACTCTGAACAATTAATTGATGTTTTACACCACACTTATTTCACTTATATGGTGGGAGTTTTATACCACTCTGAACAATTGATTGACGTTTTACACCACACTTATTTTATTTCACTTATATGGTGGGAGTTTTATACCACTCTGAACAATTGATTGATGTTTTACACCAAACTTATTTTATTTCACGTATATGGTGGGAGTTTTATACCACTCTGAACAATTGATTGATGTTTTACACCACACTTATTTTATTTCACTTATATGGTGGGAGTTTTATACCACTCTGAACAATTAATTGATGTTTTACACCACACTTATTTTATTTCACTTATATGGTGGGAGTTTTATACCACCCTGAACAATTGATTGATTGATTGACGTTTCATGTCGCATTTATTTTATTTCACTTATATGGTGGGAGTTTTATACCACTCTGAATGATTGATTGATTGATTGATGTTTTATGTCGCACTTACATGTATTATTTTATTTCACTTATATGGCGGCAATATCAGATTTAGTTGGGAGGGAAATGAGTCTCATTGCTCAGATGAAACTCCCAACCATTGGCTGGTGCCTGGCAACCCTGATGACACTTTCAGTTATCATAGCCTAGACTGCATTTTTACTCACGTCTTTTGCTCTTCCAAACCATTTCTGTCCGAGAAATGTCAGTGACATGTATGTTTTCTCGGCCAGTGCGAAGAAACATAGAGAATGTACGACAAGTCCCCATGATGAACCAAAACTGGCTTTATGACTGTCTCTTTCTTTCTCCTGAAAATAATCAGTTGAGGATTTCATTACGGAAAAGGATTGGTCAGGGGTTCGTTTCCCAAAGCAGTTGCATCGCAAACCGAAACCTAGTTGCCATTGGATACCATAGTAAAGAGATATGACGTCATGGCAACTGTGATTGATCGCAGTGTGTGTCAGCTTCGTGAAACGGCCACCAGAAGATCAAACTAAAGTGTACTTTTGATGAAATTCCTCTTCAAGAATGTGGTTTGAACATCAAAACTGAAGGAATGCATGTAGGTGTGCTTGTTAAATGTCAAATAACTAAATAATCAGCCCACTTAAACATTTGAATGGATTTCCCATCTGCATAAATTTATAGGCTTTAGCTGTAGGTTAACCAGGAATTTAAAAGGTTTCTCAATATTATCCTGTTTTTTACGCAATATTTTTCTGAAGAGGGTGTCCACATTTTCAATATTGTTAACAAGAGTTTTAGTAAACTCAACATACACCCGCTGTGGCAAAGTCGAACCGCTACAATTAACAACTTTACATTTAATATAACATTTCATCAATTCAAATTTCTTGTTCACATTAGAAGTTTTTCTTTTCTGAATTTGATGAAGCTGCAACTAAATACCAGTACGTTCTAGTACACATATATTATCTGTTCAGCTAATTTTAATCACATTTTAATTGCAAAAACTGAAATATTGTGGCTGTTTTGACATTGCTGTTATGTTCCATAATTGGGAAGGAGCAATCAATACCATAGCTTACAATTCTTGAATTTTAATATTTTTGACTGGGACAATGTTCTATTGGACTTGGCTGTAATAGTTTTATTACAAAGCAAACAATCTTCAGGCTGACCATTGATATGATGGTGTGTAAATATACAAACCTTGTGTGCCCACTTGTGGATGTCATTGTCCCCTTATCTCTATTTAAACAGCCACTCTGATAAATACCAGATGGGTAATAAAGTGGGAAAATTGCCTTTTTGTGTTATTAGAGTGCACATTAAACTATCCCCGCAAACAGTCTCAGAATGTATAAATGAATTGGCTTCCAGTATTACTCTGGACCAAGTGTACTAAAAAAAACTTTGATATAATTCTTATATTAATATATATATATTAAACATCAGGTACACATTTCTGATAAAAAAAACTCTTGAAAACAGTCAAAAAATATGTGTACCCAAATCAAATTTGGTATGCGACACATCATCTACCTATAAGGTATATATACTCTAAAAGAATTGGAGTGATTATATCAAAACGAAGTTCTGGAGCCGAAAGGGAATATTACATAATCCATTAGGGCTGCCATATTATGCAACAGGTGATGTCAGAAAATGGTACGTGAACCACCGTCTGCCCATAAGGTATATACTCTGAAAGAATCATCAAGATCGGATCAAAACTTTAGAAGTTATGGAGCGAAAGGGAATATTACATAATCCTATATGGCTGCCATATTATGCAACGGGTGAAGTCAGAAATGGTACACGACACACAGTCTGCCCATAAGGTATATACTCTGAAAGAATTGTCAAGATCGGATCAAAACTCTTCAAGTTATGGAGCGGAAGGGAACGAAGATATAGACTAAGACAGAATATTACATAATCCAATGTAGAAGTCATATTATGCAATCGACAATGTCCTAAATGGTTTATGACACACCTTCTACCCCTAAACTATATGTTGCAAAAAAAATTGTAAAGATCGGATCAAAACTCTTCAAGTTATGGAGAGGAAGGGAACGAAGACATAGACTAAGACAGAATATTACATAATCCAATGTAGAAGCCATATTATGCAATGGACAATGTTCTTAATGGTTCATGACACACCTTCTACCCCTAGAGTATATGTTGTAAAAAAAATTGTAAAGATCGGATCAAAACTCTTCAAGTTATGGAGCGGAAGGGAACGAAGATATAGACTAAGACAGAATACTACATAATCCAATGTAGAAGCCACATTATGCAATCGACGATGTCATAAATGGTTCATGACACACCTTCTACCCACAAGGTATATGTTGTGAAAGAATTGTAAAGATTAGATCAAAACTCTTCAAGTTATGGAGCGGAAGGGAATCCGGGCTGGACGGACGGACGGCGCTGGTGATACCATAATACGACCGACTTTTTTTAAGTCGGGCGTATAAAAATGATAAAAAACAGCCTGTCCCAATTGGTAAAATTGGTCGTCCACTTGGACAGCTGGACAGGTAGCTATCTCTAGTGATACTGAAGCAGTAAAAACAACATATGTTATTTATTTTTAAGTCTTCATCTATGATAATATTAAACTTACTGCCAGCTCTTTGGCCTTGTCAAAAGCAAATCCACTGATATGCTGAAAGAAAATCTCTAGAAATTCCTCCTCTTTTGGTCCCACGGGACTGGAAGCTGTTGATGACGTGTCAGACATATTGTAAAAAAATTGGTAGCGATATCCGTTTGAGATTGCGTCTGCAACAGACTGCAAAGTTTTCACTGTTATCCCAAAACAAAGACGACAGCGTTCCAAAAAGATCAAGTCATGTCAGAGACAACCTGGATGTCCAGCTGCTTAAGTAAATATACATTTAAATTTTATGGTCTCGTACAGCCTGCATCCTGAAAGAGATAAACAGTCAAATTAAATTTAAAAACAAGATGAAGTACCTAGTACCGGACATTTTTTTTACCCTTGGATAAATTTTAAAAAACGCCCGCTCCGATTTCCGGTTTAATTACGAAGGTTGCCATTATGTTGATGAATGCCTTAGACTCGTATAGTTAGGAGAATTTGTTAGTGTTGTAACCCGGAATATGAATAGGAGATGAAGTTTGGTAACATCAAATCTGAATAATAAACTGTCACTATCCTGGGTGAAAATTCACACAATGACAATTTAAAGTTCAGGCTCATACTTTTCTCACTTTAAAAAGCTATCCGGTGACAGTGGTTTTGATATGACATCAGATTTGAACGCAATAGAGATAACACGAAAGCCTTGTGAAAACGACTGACAGGAAGATGAAGTCATCACAACTGGGGCGAAACTGTCAGGATGATATGACGTGTGGCTATGACAAAACAAACAAATAACTACGTGGTGATGCCTTAATTTTTTCTCATTAGTGAGACAAAACAATTAGAATTCAATTAGATTCTAGATGACATCGTGTTTCTTACATCAAAATGTTTTTCAGTGACACAGCTGATGTTCACAAGCTTAGTCCAAAAAATCTTAATTAATGATCTTAATTTAAGAAAAAGACAATAGCATGCAAGTGAGTTTAGACTTGATTCAACTATAGCGCACTAGCTAAAAACATTCATCGTGTTCGTATCTAGGCGTTGTCCACCTCATATTAATAATTATGATAGCTTTCCATTTTACTTTGAGCTTCACATGAACCCTCCACTGCACACTACAGCGGCGTAAGTTTGACAAACTCCTTCTTCGTGGTCTATACTATCGGAATGCAGTGGTAAATATTATTCTTTGCTTATTTGTTGTGAAATTTGCGCCGCCGATTTTTTCGGCGGGTCTCCTTAACAAATATCACTTTTTTACTATGGAAGTGATCTTGGCTATAACGAACACGAAAAAAAAAAATTCGGCAGAGCCAAGATTTCTCGGCTAATGTTATTCTACTTCTAGCTTGCCTCTTTCTCGTTTCATTTATCAATTATCTGATTATGAGCAATGTTTCTTAGTCAGTCTTCTTCCAGAACGATACTTTGGCTCTTGAGATTTTACAATTATCTAAACGCAGAGGCCCACACGTTGGATACTTACATCAATACAACAGGAAAAATGACATTTTTTGACAGCAGTCAAACCAACAACAGCAGACGAAATGCATTTGTAAAATAGAGAGAGTTGAAAAAGATACGGAATTGCATGTTTTACACAATCAAAGGTATTTTTACTTGTAGCTTTCAAAATTATATTTTTATATATTATTTATCTAAGTTTTTTATTCTTATTTTGTAATGCTTTGATGATTCGCTAATTTCTGTAAAGATTAAAGATTAAAAAATATATATATTCCGGCTGCATATCCGCTGATAGTTTTTACAAGGGGAGCTAACTGATACACAGGTGTGACAATTGTATTACCTGTTTCAACTTTCAGTGTACTCTTGTTCACCTAAGATCACTTTCTGGTCATACGTGTGGCCATTTTTACAAGCAAGTTTTTTTTTATTTGCTGTAAATGCTGAACAAAGGATAAAGCACTAGATTATCATTGATTTTGCTGTGAAACCCCTTATTTAATCGAAATACCGAATCAAAGCCGAAAATGTCGTCTGCTTTTTTACCTGTTCCTGGATTGCTCACCTGTCGTCACGTGACCAGAAATACAAGAGTCGCCATTTTGGACTGTTTGAACTATTTTAGATACGGTGACAACTTTTTGAGATGTAGTTTGATCGCGAAACGCCGATTATTTTCAGGATGGGCTGGATTATCCAGGCGACCGTTTTGGTCGCCACCCTTTCGTTTTGTTCCCACCTGGCGAACGGACAGTACAAACACAAATATAATGTTTTGGTAGACATCCCACAGTATGGGAAAGTTGAAGGCTTCAGTTTAGCATCGTTTGAAAGAACGACTCCAAATTACAGAATTAACCATTTTCTAGGAATACCATTCGCAAGGCGTCCATCACAATTTAGGGACTACAGAACAGAATTCAGATTTAAGGTGACTTTTTAACATAATTTTAATTTTCAAATTATGTATATTAGCAGTAAAAAGGTATTGAAAAAAAGAAGACTTGTCCTCGTCTTTAAGTTTAATTACCGTAATTTATCCAGGTCTTCGATTTGTTCATAATCAGAGTTGTAAATTTAAAATTGTAAATAATTAACCTCTAGAGGAACTACTAGTACTAGGAACCTATATTAATATTTATTTTACAAATTATTAATTATTACGGATTTCTCAATTACCATGTTTCATATTGATGCATTTTTTATTTACCTGTTATTTTTGTTGCCTCCTAGCATTCATTTCTCCATTTCTTTCTTATTTTCTTAAATTTCAGCAACCTGAGAGACCTTCCTGGGAAGGGATTTGGAACGCATCATATTATCGACCCTCCTGTCCCCAACATCCCTGGTATATCAGACAATATATACCCAATTACAACAACTTTAATGAAGACTGTCTGTATATGAATATTTACAGTTTGAATGTAAGATCATTTTTGTCCACTCTCTTATTTTTATGCCCCATTTTCCTCCCCCAATAAACTTAGCAACGTTTTCATATAAGCGAAATAATAATCAATCAATCAATCTTATGTGACAGTTTTAATCTGATCATTAAAAATCTTATATCCTAAACTGTATGATTTATGTTAAATTTTTTTTCCAATATTTTATTTGAATTTTCAGGTAACAGATGAACCGCAGACACCCAACCCCTCCCTCTACCCAGTTATGGTGTTTATACATGGAGGAGGGTACACGGTGGGGTCAGGTCAACTTTACCCGGGCACCATGTTAGCTCAACGCAGGATGGTGGTAGTAACGTTTAACTACAGGCTCAATGCCCTTGGTAAGATAATGAGGATTTGAGGTTGGATGACTATTACCTGGGAATAAGATCTGAGGAATAGAAAACGCCTTTATTTTTCCGCCAGTCTACTGACAGGCGTTAACCTTGCTATTGTTTGTCTCAGACACCCGATTGTCCCTATAGATAGCCTAGGCTTGTAACATCTTTTCCATTTCACTTTGAACCTTACCGATATTGAGTATATGTGAACTGATCATGTGATTATTTTCTGTCGCTAGCTTATAAATAAGCTTGCGCAGCCCACATGTTGCCGATATCAGTAAGATTTGAATCTAAGTACAAAACTAATCACTGAGATAATCTGATTACCCCCCACCAGGGGTCTTAAGATAAACTATAGCGAGGTAAACGGATGCCAGTCAACTCAAAAATTGAATCCTTAATCAATTGAAATAATTAACCTGATAATTTAATTTTTTGTGAAGTTTCTGTTCAAGGAAAAATGTAACTAAATATTTCTTATAAATTTTCCCTTATTTTCTATTTATTTGAATTTTCAGGATTTTTAAGCACGGGGGATCAGAATTCAGCAGGGAATTATGGGATGTGGGACCAAGTCGCAGCTCTTCAGTTCGTTAAGGAGAACATCCAGTACTTCCGCGGCAATCCAAATAAGATCACGTTATTTGGGCACAGTACCGGGGCGTCTAGTGTTGGATTACACCTTATATCACCCCGAAGTGGCAATGCTAGTAAGTTAAAATATTTTTCACTTATTCCATGGTCAGTAAAAGAAGCCATCTTTAAACCCCAAATCCTTTTGTCATGTGGTCTCTTTGGCTGGTAAACATTGTCAATAAACCTTAAAGCTATGTGAATGGTTTCTAGGTAGCAGCCCTAGGTGGGCGTTTCCTCCAGACCATGAGCTTGGGTTTTTTTCCCACTACTTCTGACAATGCCATAATATAAGTATTACACTGTGTCATAAACATTAATAAATCTAAATTCCGAGGAGTCACATTTTCATAAATTGATCAATCCACGTCCACTGTGTACAGGAGGTCTTGGTGGCTTGGACAGTTGATAGGCCCCTAGTCTGAATCCCATTCAGACCAAATAAAAATTTAACAATTTCTGAGCGGATTTTTCTCTCGTTTGCCATATGTGTAAGAGTTACTCACCGCAGGTCAAGGGTTTCCTCAGGGCTAAGAGCGCAGTTTCCTCACCCACTAAACCTGGCAACGCTACCATATAAATAAAATAGAATTGAGTGCGGCATAAAACGTCAATCAATCAATCTGTTGTGTACTAACAAAAGGTTCGTGGTATTTTAAGTAGAAGAATTTGGACAGGTAAACTTTTCTGGCTGACCAAAATTGCAAGGACTTCACATTACAGCTTAGTTGACCATATGTTAGTTGGCTAAATCTCCACCAATTTTTTAATGCGGCTACACTTGTATGGCACAAAACCACAATAAAATAAATGTTTGTTTGTTCTTTTACGTCGCGCTCAAGATTATTTCACTTATATGGTGGCGTTGCCAGTTTTATTGTGGGAGGAAACCCACGACCTTCCGCTGGTAACTGGCAACCATCCCACATAGGTCGATGGACACAATAAAAAATGAGTCCTATGCCAATACATCTAAAAGCATATTTTTTCCATTTTCAGATCGCCATTCCTTTTTTCAACAAGCTATTTTGATGAGTGGCTCTGATTTGAGTGAGTTTGCCGTGGTCGACCCAGGATGGCACGCCGTGGAATATTCCCGAGAACTCGGCAAACTGGTTGGCTGTCCAATCACAGATAACTATCAGCTTGTACGATGTTTACAGTTGTCTCGGACGCCAGATGAGATTGTAAACGCTTCAATGAGAGTTAGGGTTAAGGTAAACTTTTTGCTAGCATTTTCCTTGTTTGTCATTCCTTGAAAAGTGAGGGCCTCCGTGGCTCAGTAGGTAGAGCGTTGGACGCTCAATCCGATCCGAACAGCCTTCCACCAATGGGTCGCGGGTTCAAATCCCACTGTTAAATTTTCTGACTGGGTTTTCACTCGAACGACCTATATGGGATGGTTGCCAGTTACCAGCAGAACGTCATGGGTTTCCTCCGGGCATAGAGCCCGGTTTCCTCTCACAATAAAACTGGCAACGCCGCCATATAAGTGAAATAATGTTGAGCGCGGCGTAAAACACCAAACAATCAATCAATCAATAAAATTTAAAAACATTTCACTACCACAGCTGTTCAGGGTGAATTTATTCACAAATCCATGGGAAGTTTTCTCTGTATATTTCAGTGAATCACCAAAGCTGTGAGAGCAAACACAGTGATTGAAAACTTTGTATAACCTAAGTAGGATGTTTGAGCTCCTATCAGTTTCAATCACACCCTTAAATGTTAAAAAATTCTGCTGAATTGACGGGTGATTTTATCGTTCTATTTTACAGAGTGGTACAATAGCCAATCCATGGGGCCCTGTGGTTGATGGGTATATTGTGGGCTCCAATGCCTTTTTACCCGACCCACCGAGAAAAATGCGGGAACAAGGTCGGTTTCCACGGATACGAGTGATGGCTGGTTTAGCCAAAGACGATGGCTCATGGTTCATTCGTAAGTTAGCGTTTTAATTTCAAATTTTAATTTTTAGTGTAATAAACAGTTAGTAGTTTTGCAAAATTAATATCAGATGAGCTTAAAAAACAAGCTTCTGTTCCATATTTATGACTTGTATGATATAAGCTTAAATTAAATAAAAAACAAGCTTTTATTCTATACACTGTATTGATGGCTCATATGTTAAAATTAATCATCTTTCTAAACCTATGGCTGTATGATTTGTCTCCCAAGTAATGTACAAATTAACCCATTCAGTTATCCCCCCTTTTCTTAGAGCTCTTCAGATAGCTTATGTTAGAATGGTGTTTGTTTTAAGAGGAAATAAATCTTAACTACGAATCGATGTAAAATGCAATCATTATAAATT
This sequence comes from Lepidochitona cinerea, assembly GCA_963971465.1. Lineage (NCBI taxonomy): Eukaryota > Metazoa > Mollusca > Polyplacophora > Chitonida > Tonicellidae > Lepidochitona > Lepidochitona cinerea. The sequence goes on from OZ020565.1 coordinate 1,493,788, forward strand.
TAGTTTCCCAAGTTAAATTTCCCCAAAAATTTAAAATGCTACCTGCTCTTGATTTATGATATTACTGTGATGAAGCCCAAGTTGGAATATAGTTAAAATTTTATTTGTTTAGCTAACTTGGCAAGTTTACCAAGTGGTGTTACTGCGAATCAGTTCGAGAACATCCTGTTTGAATTCCTACAAGATCGTGGCGTCCAAGACAGGACGGTGGCGCTCAATGCGCTCAAATTCCAGTACACGTATTGGCCAAAACCCAATGAAGATGCTTCTCGCAGACAAATGACGACTGACGTAAGTATTAGAAGCTCCTGTTAAATCTCAGCCAAAGTCTATTTAGATACGTCTTCAAATCTCATCGACCCTCGGGCCGGGGGCGGTGTGGTTTTTGCCATAGCCATTATCGCCTACCTAGCATGGAGGAAAATTAAGTATGCCACATACATTAGCCTTCCTGACTTTCATATGGTCTGTGGAGGTTTTAATGTTAAAATTTAGGTGGGAATGGGGGTGGGTAAGATCTTTTGGTCAGTTGGACTTTTGTCGCCATATAACCTTAGCTGTTAAGCCCCAATTATCAATCAATCAATCAATCAAATCTTATCAACCTTAAATCACCAATCAATCAATTCAACATTGTGATTTTGCTGTCTCAATATCCAAACGAGGGTTTTTTTTTGCAGTCAGTCCCAAATCGCGATAGACCTTCCCGGCTTAAGAATTGACGTTTGCGCAGTAGCCTCAGTGTATGACAAAATGACGCTTCATTGAGTTTTTGGATCAATCTGACATTGAAATTATGCTCATTTTGCCTGTGAGGCCACGTGACAGAGGCGTGTCACAGCGCTTGCAACAGAAACATGACGTCAATGTCATAAAATTCAAACAACATCGTGAAAAACATCTTCTAAACCGAAAAGGGTCTATAGGGAAATCACCATTATGCTAATTTTGCTCAATTTTAGCACATGTGGGATAACTCCCAGTTTTTCCAACAGAAGCTTATTCAGGAAAGTCGATTGCTGATGTTTAACGTAGCACTCAAGATTATTTCCCTTATTAGACACCAGTACAAGGCTTAGTGAGGTAGGAAAGTTGAGGAAACCTCGGGCAAGTATTTCACACACAGCAATCGAGTGATAACCTTCTCAATGGAACGCTTATGTTGGAGTCATAGACTCTCACGAGACAAAGCTAATGAGCCCAAACCCTGTTTAGTATATATTCTTAATCTTTCTGTTCTCTCTTTAGCTAATGTCAGACTATTTAAGCTAATGAGCCCCTTCCCACAATTCCTGTTTAATATATATTCTTAATCTTTCTGTTTCTGTTCTTTTTCTAGCTAATGTCAGACTATTTATTTGGATCTGCTGTAAATGAAGTGCTGAGACTTCATACTGAATACAACCAAACGTATTCCTACGTCTTCAACTACAAGTCCTACAACGACTACCTGCCACACTGGAGAGGTACTGGGAAATTTTCTTAAATTTTTTAATTATCAAACTAAATACAGTGCTCACTTAAACAAATGAAATCGATGATACATACATGCGTTGCCATAGAAACATATTTTGATGGCATTATCATATTGCCGTAGGTGAATTTCATAAGTAGCTGAAAAATCACCATTGGTAACAAAAACATCACTTTTAAAAGCTTGAGGTAAAGGGTAAGAAAAGCTTAGAATTTTCTCTACGTTAATAAACAACTTGCCTGTATAGCTGATAAACATTTCAGTATTAAAAAAAATCTGCGTAGTTATCTAAATCATTTGACAAAAAAAACTAACTATTATTCATGTGTTTACTTCTCAGGTATAGCGCATGGTCAAGAGTTGCAGTACGTGTTTGGTTTCCCATTCTTTAATCAGACGTACCTGGATGCATTAGGCGTATACCCTCGTCAACGTTACACCTTCGGGGATACGAACTGTAGCGAATTTATGATGAATATCTTCACCAATTTCTCCACGTCCGGGTGAGATGACCTACTTACAGATTTCTGACCAATCAGCTTGTTTGATCATCTCAGCTGCGAACTAGTCATTTTACACGTGTAGAAATAAATTTTTCTAAATTTCTGCCGAGCCTGATGACATCACATAAATTACGCAAAGCTTTCTGGGTAAACCATGTACCTGAGTTCGCCATTTTGTTTACCAGTACTTGGCAAGACGTTACTTTTTTAAAAAACATTGGTGACATAACATGTTTTTATCCACGCATTTTTCTGGTGACTTTGCGCCTTTCACATCTTCTTCTCGATACAGTATTATTCCTTCCGCCATTTTGTAAAATTATGTAAACACCCCTCAATCCCCTGAAATGCTTTGTGCGTAAATTCCAACTGACATCATCAAGCAATCGGTCAATTGAGTTGAAAAACTATGAATTATCCATGCTACTTTTGAATGAAAGCCACAGAAAGAGTTATTGCCCCTTGTACACTGATATATTATATTCAGACAGGTGCTTGTCGACTTATCTCCTTGTGCAGTTATGAAAGGATTCTATCTTCTTATCATGCAATGTTTTGATCTGCTTTTTTCACTGGATTGGAGAATTTTCACAGTTTTTGTTTAACTTGATTTGGTTGATATGTCCTCTTCCTATGACCTTTATCTGACATCATGCTGTAGAAGAGTGGCCAGGTACTCACCGAAGGTCAGGGGTTTCCTCTGGGCCAACAGCCACTAACCCTGGTAACGCCGCCATATAAGGGAAATAATCTTAAGTGTGACATGATCAGATTTTGTCTTACGGTTATCCATATTCATAAAAAAACATACGGTAAGATCTCCGCTAATTCAAGTACTCTAAAAAATTCAAGGGCCAGAAAAACATTAACAAAAGTACACTTAAAATTCAACTTTTTTCGTTGAGAGTCTAACCTCCTGGAGTGAGCGATCAGATAATCCTATTGAACGATCGCTGTTGTTGTTTTTATAGACCAAATGTGACAAATAGCAATGTAATAATTCGTTATTTTCACATCACTGGTCCTTGAATTAGCAGAGATCTTACCGTATCCATATTAATAAAAAAACATAGGTAAGCCATTATATTTGATTTTTTTACCGATGTTGTTGTTGTTGTTGTAGGAATCCGACATCTCTCTCCTTCCCTCGTCTGTGGTTTTACAACACGACCTTTATGCAGTACAACTTACAAAACCACTCGACCTTTATCATCCAGAATATGTCCACATCGTACAATGAACTGAACTACAGACAGAACCAATACGCCTTTTGGTGGAACTACTTCCCGAAATTGGCTCATTTAGAAAGCTCAGGTAAGTGTTGGTTTAAGGCCAGTTTATTAAACACTCAGGGTGGGGAATTACAAAGGGGCATGAGCTGCCAAAATGTTGATATTTTGACGTAAAAACAGAATGTTGAAATTATCGGCTATTTTTCTCAAGACGTAGAAGTCAAAAGCTTTTTAGTGCTTCTAGTCTCGAGAATGTACGCTTAAGTATTGTTTTGAACTAATGTAACTTTGGCTTAGAATGAATGAATGGTCGTCCCAGTGATTTAAATTTTGTCGACTTTCGAACACTATTCCGGTTCGTATTTTGGCAGCTCATGCCACTTTAATGAGAAATAATGAAGGTATCACCACAAAGTTAGTTGTGTGTGAACAACCCAAGGTTGTTGTAAGTTTATACAGCCTATGAATTTAGGATAGTTTGGGGGCACCTTGATTCAGAACCACTGTCTCTGTTTAGTTCAAATAAACGGGAGAAAAAATAGATCACTAAAAGGGTGGGTGGAATTTTTTCCATTTTTTTTTGTTTGGAGCCTGTCGGATATGTACCCTTGACCCCTGAATGGTAGGCGTGTCTCTTGGTGAGAGACCATCACTCTGCCCACTTAAACCTCCTCCTCATTTTGATGCTTGGCAAGGTACCAAGAATACTACCATCTTGCCACACAGTTCCGTTTCCTCCTCTTGTACGCCGTATAATAATAAGCTTTATTTTCTGTGGAAGAGTTGTCAGGTACTCAATAAAGGTCGGAACTTCCCTTCGTGCAATGAGCCCGGTTTCCTACCCCACTAAAACTGGCTACGCTGACATACAAGTGAAATAATCTTGAGTGCAGCGTAAAAGCATCAATCAATCTATCCACAATTTTGTATTATGACGGTTTGAACTGTATGTTTATTTCGCTTTTCTTTTCAGACTTACGACCAAAATATGTAGCTACGACGGACAGTACATATAAAACCGCCACATGGTCGCTATCGGCTGCCTGTGCGCTCGTCCTTATCATCTGCATCGCGCTGATGCTCGGATTCTGTTGCAGAAGGAGGAAAGAGAAGGATCACTTTGGGGGAAGCTCTTACGCTTAACTCTTGTAAATAAAAAAGTATTTGCTCATTTGTAGAATTTATACAAATATTGTTTTCATTTCTACACTTCATTGCTCTATTCTCAAGTTGTAGTGAAAATGTAAATTTAAAAACAGTTTTTGTACCCGCATTGTGGACTTGCTAAAAGGGAAATTTAAATGCCTTGAAACTTTGATCTGTAAGAAAATGGACTTTTATTTGATATTTTATATGAACAATGCCAAACATAATATAACAGAATGACTCCTGCCAAAACATGTGTAAATATACATATAAACGTGTTATAAACATGTAAAATGTTTGAGATAGAGCATCCATGAGTGACCCATGTGTACCCTGCTATTCTTTCCTCTTCCCAACTATTTTGAAGATTTTTTTCTGCTGGATTTGGATATGGTCGGTCTATGTGAGATAGTTGTTGGGTACTACCAGAGTATGTAGGCTTTATTTTGGACAGGGCATTTCCCACTAAACCTGGCAACACCATCCAATAATTGAAATAATCTTGACTGCTGTGTAATAGCTTGAATAATTAACTACATGTAATAAAAAGCCATAACTTACATTTGGTGCGAACTAAATATTTTTATTTTTAAACTTGTAAAATTGATTGGAAACATTTTAGCTCTTTAAAAACCTTCTTTTTTTTAAACCTTTAGAATATGATAGACTGATGTGTTTTACAGTTCATGTAATGTACATATATACCAATTCACATATATCTTTTTCAATATAAATATCTTTTTTATACATATTTTTAAAATCTGTAAATATGGACCAATTTTGTATAAACAATTTTCTCTACTGCTATTAAACTTTTAAACAACTTTCAAGGGATGTATAAAATATTTCTTTCATTATATATTTATACTTATTGATTTTTGGATAATTATAGATAATTATATAGTCATACATGTTACATTTAGATGTAAATGTTGTTTAAGATTCATTCCAACTGGTTTAATTTTTTTTCCTTATTGGGTAAAGGTTTGTACATTCTGTCATTAGAAGTTAGTTCAGAAAGGCAGCAATTATAAGTGTGATCAAAAATAGGATTGCCATTTCGTCCTTTTAACGAAGCCAAAAGTTCAACATGACGAGTACAAGTTTTTCTCTTTTTCCGAAAACTGTCAGCTCTTCCAATTCAACCCAGAAAGGTAATGTGAACTTTGAAAACCTGCTTGTCCATAGCAATTTTGTTAACTGTGATAAAATGTGAATTTGGAACTGCTTGCACCAATGGGTAACGAGTTTGTAGCCGGATCTGGGGGCGTCTTAAAGTGCGATCAATCACCGTTGCCATGACGTCGTATCTCTTCAATATGGTATCCATTGGCAACTACGCCTCGTTTGCGATATGACTGCTTTGTGAAACGAGCCCCAGAGGACAACTTAGCCACCTAATTAATAAGGCTATGTTATTTGCAAAATAGGATAAAAAAAATCCAATGCTATTTCAATGTGTACAAGACACGTATACATCAATGGAATATCTCACTTATATGGCGATGTTGCCGGGTTCATTGGGGAGGAAACCGGGCTCTTTGCCCAGAAGAAACCCCTGACCTCCGGCGACCACATACCTTGAGAACTTAAATGGCTGTACTTTTCTAGTACTGCTTAGCCGATTAAATGAGTTTTAGGAAATTACCCTTTTTATGAAATTCTTCTATGAAAACATAAATAATAAAAACTATATGTAAAGATCTCAGGAAATTAAGAATTTCTGCTAATCCTATTAGAATTGTGTGAATATATACAATGTATATACAACTTGTACAAAGTATAATTCTTCTTCATTAAAAATTACTTAACTTATTTTTCTTTGTTTGTTTTGAGGGATATGGGGATTGATCAAACTGAATGCTAAGAAAGAAAGAAGCAGGAGCTACTTGATTGGTTGATGCTTTACATCTTGCTCAAGATTTCATTAATATAACAAAAGATTCCTTTAAGGGATCTTAACGCCCGCCGTCATCTATCCATATTAGAGATTGTTACAGCAATAACTGGATATAGGAATTGGGGGTGACAGTGCATTTAATGTATATATTAGGTGATATTGGGTCTACATAAAAAAACCTTATTCTAGGGCGATAGCTATTGTTGAGGTAAATTAAATTGTGAATTACAAAGTAAGCTCCCCTTGAAAACAACATTGGCACCTGGTAGCCATCTTGAATATGCTAGTGAGATGCAAATGTACGGTACACAGCTAGAACTTAGGGGGGTGATGTGTGTCATGTTTGGTTAAGATCAGGTCAGTAGTTTTCTTGGAATAATGATAATAAGTTTCGTTCAAATTTGGTTAAAAAACAACATTGCTTCTTGGCGGCTATATTTAATAAGCAAATGAGATGAAAATGTAGGCCTACGGTGCACAACCAGGTCATATGGATAATGTGGGCCAAGTTTGGTCAAAATCAGACAGGTAGTTTTCTTAGAATAAAGATAACCAAAAAAAAATCAATATCGCCCTCCTGCCGGCCATATTGAATATGCAAATGAGCTGAAAATGTACGGTACTAGACTAAAGTGAGATAATGTGAGCCAAGTTTGGTGAAAATCGGACTGGTAGTTTTCTTGGAATAATGGTACCGTAAACTGGGGTAACTTTTAACGGCAGGGTATCTTTGAACAGAAAATCTTAATTTTCGCTATTTGGTAACAAATACTAAGAAAAGTGGTAATAATAATGTTTTTAGCTTTTGTTACCAAATAGCGAAAATTTTGATTTTCATCTTCAAATTGACTGTTCATAGATATCCCGCTGTTCAAAGTTACCCCAGTTTAAGGTAACAAAAAAAAAAAACATCGCCCCTCTGGTGGTCATATTGAATATGCAAATGAGATAAAAATGTACGTTGCACAACTAGACCATAGGGTGATGATGTATGATAACTTTGTTTAAGATTGGACTGGTAGTTTTCTTGGAATAAAAGCGAAAAGTTAACGGACGGACGACGGACCATGGAAAAGCGATTTGAATAGCCCTCCATCAGAATGATGACGGGCTAAAAATAGATTGTGGTGCTACAGGAAGCCTGGACCTTCAGCAGGTGGAAGAAGAAATTAGTTGATTGTTTGATTGATTGATGTTTTACGCCGCGCTCTAGATTATTTCACTTATATGGCGGCGTTACCAGTTTTATTGTGGGAGGAAACCGGACTCTATGCCCGGAGGAAACCCACGACCTTCCGTTGGTAACTGGCAACCATCCCACATAGGTCGTTCGAGTGAAAACCCAGTCAGAAAATTTTCCAATTTTTGGACTGAGTGGGATTCGAACCCGCGACCCATTGGTGGAAGGCTGTTCGGATTGAGCGTCCAACGCTCTACCTACTGAGCCACGGAGGCCCCGAAATTAGTTGAAGGAACACGCATCCGAACTATAGTACCGGTAATTGGGAACGCTAGGAAGTCAAAGTTGTTTAAGTGGCATTTAGAAGTTCAACTGCCAATAAACACAGGGTTGGTATGGATAACAAACGTCTTCATTTATTTTTCTGACGACGAGAGTTGCAGGTACTCGCCGAAGGTCAGGGGTTTCCTCCGGGTAACGAGCCCAGTTTCTTCCCCGCACTAAACCTTGCAACGCCGCCACATAAGTGAAATAATCTTGAGTGCGGCGTAAAACATCAATCAATCAATCCATCAAATCGAATCCGTGGGTAAATCAGTCACAGTTTTTGAGATTCCATGAAAACAAATGTGGACGCCTTTGTAATTGTGAGATTCGGAAGTCCATAAAGAAATACTGGAAACAAATTCTGAGTGGGTGTTTACTGGATCTTCCCATCTTTACTGATCGGGAATAGTTATCAGGTCCAGCCGCCTATTATGTGAAATAATCTTGAATACGACTTCCGGGCCAGGTGTAGGTTATTTACTAATTCAGTAATTTCCCTGATGATTATTTGAGTTTGCTTTCGAAACACTATAAAAAAATTAAACAAGAGTCATCAGAAGATGCCGTATCCCCCCGGCCCCGCATAAGATTTATTATTTATTTTGAGTTATTATAAGATATCTATGCTATACTGTCGGAAAAAGGCAGTAACTATGAAAATAATAAAACCAGCGCAGCCAAAATAGTAGGTGCACATCCTCGAATTATATCCAGGAAGTCCACCAAGTTTAGAAAAAATCTGATAAAAATCGTGAGAGGAGATGCGATGACAAGCAATAATTGTCTAGGTTGTCTTATACTGTCGGAAAAGGGCAGTAACTCTAAAAATTATTAAAACCAGAGCAACCATATACGAGGTGCACATCCTCGAATGATATTGAGCATGTCCACCAAGTTTCAAAAAAAATTTATAAAAACTGTGGGAGAAGATGCGATGACAAGCACTAATTGTCTATGTCATCTTATACTGTCGGAAAAGGGCAGTAACTCTAAAAATAAAACAAACCAGCGCAACCAAAATAGGAGGTGCACATCTTTGAATGATATTCAGCATGTCAACTAAGTTTCCCAAAAATTTCATAAAAACTGTGGGAGGAGATGCGATGACAAGCACTAATTGTCTATGTCGTCATATACTGTCGGAAAAGGGCAGTAACTCTAAAAATAACGAAACCAGCGCAACCAAAATAGAAAGTGCACATCCTCGAATGATATCCAGCAAGTCGATCACATTTCGAAAAAATCTGATAAAAATCGTGGGTGGAAATGCGATGACAACCACTAATTGTCGTCTTATACTGTCAGAAAAGGGCAGTAACTGTAAAAATAATGAAACCAGCGGAACCAAAATACGAGGTGCACATCCTCGAATGATATCCAGCATGTCCACCAAGTTTAGGAAAAAAAATTCTAAAAACTGTGGGAGGAGATGCGATGACAAGCACTAATTGTCTATATCGTCGGAAAAAGGCAGTAACTCTAAAAATAATGAAACCAGCGGAACCAAAATAGGAGGTGTACATCTTTGAATGATATTCAGCATTGTCGTCTTATACTGTCAGAAAAGGGCAGTAACTGTAAAAATAATGAAACCAGCGGAACCAAAATACGAGGTGCACATCCTCGAATGATATCCAGCAAGTCCACCAAGTTTCGGAAAAATCTGACAAAAATCGTGGGAGGAGATGCGATGACAAGCACTAATTGTCTATGTCATCTTATACTGTCGGAAAAGGGCAGTAACTCTAAAAATAATGAAACCAGCGCAACCAATATAGGAGGTGCACATCTTTGAATGATATTCAGCATGTCAACTAAGTTTCCAAAAAATTTCATAAAAACTGTGGGAGGAGATGCGATGACAAGCACTAATTGTCTATGTCGTCATATACTGTCGAAAAAGGGCAGTAACTCTAAAAATAACGAAACCAGCGCAACCAAAATAAAAAGTGCACATCCTCGAATGATATCCAGCAAGTCGATCACATTTCGAAAAAATCTGATAAAAATCGTGGGTGGAAATGCGATGACAACCACTAATTGTCGTCTTATACTGTCAGAAAAGGGCAGTAACTGTAAAAATAATGAAACCAGCGGAACCAAAATACGAGGTGCACATCCTCGAATGATATCCAGCATGTCCACCAAGTTTGGGAAAAAAAATTCTAAAAACTGTGGGAGGAGATGCGATGACAAGCACTAATTGTCTATATCGTCGGAAAAAGGCAGTAACTCTAAAAATAATGAAACCAGCGGAACCAAAATAGGAGGTGTACATCTTTGAATGATATTCAGCATTGTCGTCTTATACTGTCAGAAAAGGGCAGTAACTGTAAAAATAATGAAACCAGCGGAACCAAAATACGAGGTGCACATCCTCGAATGATATCCAGCAAGTCCACCAAGTTTCGGAAAAATCTGACAAAAATCGTGGGAGGAGATGCGATGACAAGCACTAATTGTCTATGTCATCTTATACTGTCGGATAAGGGCAGTAACTCTAAAAATAATGAAACCAGCGCAACCAAAATAGGAGGTGCACATCTTTGAATGATATTCAGCATGTCAACTAAGTTTCCAAAAAATTTCATAAAAACTGTGGGAGGAGATGCGATGACAAGCACTAATTGTCTATGTCGTCATATACTGTCGGAAAAGGGCAGTAACTCTAAAAATAACGAAACCAGCGCAACCAAAATAGAAAGTGCACATCCTCGAATGATATCCAGCAAGTCGACCAAATTTCGAAAAAATCTGATAAAAATCGTGGGAGGAGATGCGATGACAACCACTAATTGTCGTCTTATACTGTCAGAAAAGGGCAGTAACTGTAAAAATAATGAAACCAGCGGAACCAAAATACAAGGTGCACATCCTCGAATGATATCCAGCATGTCCACCAAGTTTAGGGAAAAAAAATCTAAAAACTGTGGGAGGAGATGCGATGACAAGCACTAATTGTCTATATCGTCTTATACTGTCGGAAAAGGGCAGTAACTCTAAAAATAATGAAACCAGCGGAACCAAAATAGGAGGTGTACATCCTCAAATGATATCCAGTATGTCAACTAAGTTTCGAAAAAATCCGATAAAAACTGTGGGAGGAGATGCGATGACAAGAAATGATTACGGACAGACAGACAGACAGACGGACAGACAAGCTGATCGCTATATCCCCCGCATAATATGCCGGGGGGGGGGGGGGATAAAAAACCTTCACCGTATGAAATTTTAAATATACATGTTCTGATGGGCTTGATTTAAGCTGCAGTGCGTATATAGGAGAATCTAAAAAGCGAACCATTCCCAACAGTAGCTCAGTTGGTAGAGCGGTGGAACGGTGACCGTAAGTCGTGAGTTCGATTCTCTGGTCAATTAGTGTCGGTTATTTACTAAAACTAGTTAGTACTAAAGAACAAATAAATTGTGTTATGAATTCAGATTTTTTATTGAAAAAAAAACAACAGATTCCAAGCAGATGAATTGTGCGCTTTTCTCTAATGTTTCTCTTATTAAGGATTTAAAATTTAATATTCTATTTCAGTATAAACGTATAGATTTAATCAAAATATAACTTATTATTAAATCGTCTTTGGTCTACAACGTAAATGTTTTCAATATAAATAGAGTTTTTATCGTGCTTTTGGGGTATTCGTAATGTCTTTATGAGCTGCATGTATTCTGTTTGTGTAGACTGTATTTGAACATAAAACCTTATATCGGATCCACACACCGACCGCTTGATTTGTCTTTCTGCTTTGTGTGGAGGCGCTGTGACGACAAGTTTTACTTGCCGCCATCTTCCAATCGCCGGGCCATCCAGGCATCAAGACAAAGCTTCTCTTGTTGTCGTTTTGGATCTGGCAGTGGGGTACCAGGAAGAGGGAGTTCAGCTTCGTACACGTCAGTGATGTCTGGAGCCTGTCGGATTCCCTTCGCAGCTTTGGGACGAATTCTTTTTCCTTTGGAGTTGAGGTCATTTTTGTCGTCGACTGAAGATGCAAACCTGACAGGGGTAGTTTTGTTTGCGGTCTTTGGGGGCATGATGTTATCGCTCCAGGCATCGTGTACAATGACTGGTCTCTTGTAGGGTCGGGGTGAGATTGTGCCCAAGCAGCGGGTAAGACATCGGTCTTCTTTCTCACTTTGATCGGAATACTCTTCAAGGTCCTCCAACTCCATGCTAGAGTCCATGGAACTCTTAGAGAATCTCGCAGTATTTTCATCTCCGATCATTTCCAGAGCTATGGCAGAATGAACTGGGATCATACTTAGAGGACGAGAATAAGGACCCGTCTCAAGATCTAAGTCGTCGGCATTCTTTGGAGAGACACAACAGTTGACCAGGCTGACACCATCTTCAATGTCTTCCAACATCATGTCTTCCTCTTGGATAGAGTTCCTAGAAGGAGGCGGGGTGTTGATTCCAAAAACTGAGGTTCTTTCCTCTACAGAAGTTTGCATGGGTGTCACAGTTCCTTTCCTCCGTCTGAATAAAGAGGAAGGGTTTGTCCACCTGGCAGAAGGCTTCAATTCTTTGGGCTGTGATGGGCGGTGCCATTGCCTGATGGCAGCTATGATCTTCTGACGTCGTGTATTTATCTCTTCGGGTGTAGATTTCACTTTAGATTCGGTGCATCCCATAATATCTCGTCGTACATTATGATAAATGCAAAAACCAGTCTTTAATGTTCGAGCGCTAAAGCAGAAGTAATCTTGACGTCCCTTTGTGACGTCATTATTACTTCGCTTGACCTATATAGATTCGTACGCGCTGGAAATAGCTCTGCAATTTCCATAACTTCTTTTTCTAGAAATGTTTCACTAATTATTCCCAATTTTACTTTCTACAAAACTTACATTATCAAAACCTTTGAAAAAGTGAATGGGCGTCAACTGCATTGACCGTTATATTCTTGTTACGTCTATACGTTTGTCGCAGTCATATGTGAATGGGGCGGTGATACGACTTAGCGTAACAACCGTAACTAGCCATAGACCCTTTCGGCTTACAATGACGTTTATATGGCGCTGTATGGCATTGACGTCATTTCTCTGTTGCGTGCGCTTTGACACGCCTCTTTTGCATTGCGTCATAGACGTAATGAACACGATTTCGACGTCAGATTGATCCAGACTGACTGACTTGATTGAAACTGAACGTAGCGTCATTTTGCCATACACAGAGGCTACTGCACAAGCGTCAACCCTTAAGCCGGAAGGGTTACCTCCCTTTTGCTTACAATAATATCTAGTCATAGCCCAAGGCATATTTCCTAAAAAATGATTTAGACGGTTAAACTTACGTGGCGGGTTGAGATACATATGCTTAACGTCTGCTGTCTACTGCTAACCAGCTTCATGTAAATGGGTAATGATAAAAAATTAAGACATCACCACGTAGTAAGTTATTTTGAACAACACGAGCTTTCGACACCTGTACCGGTGTCTTCGTCAAGTGGTGAATTTAACTTCGTCAAGTGAAATATCAAATTTCTCACCGGTACAGGTGTCGAAAGCCCATGTTGTTCAAAACAACTTACTACGTGGTGATGTCTTAATTTTTTATCATTAGTATGGAACCCACGTTTAAAGAGAGTCTCAAACATTTCTTAGCTAACTGATCTCCATCCTCCCAACTGATTTCAATCCACCCAAACTGATCTCTATCCACCCAAACTGATCTCCATCCACCCAAACTGATCTCCATCCACCCAAAGTGATCTCCATCCACCCAAACTGGTCTCCATCCACCCAAACTGATCTCAATCCACCCAAACTGATCTCCATGCACCCAAACTGATCTCTATCCACCCAAACTGATCTCCATCCACCCAAACTGATCTCCATCCACCCAAACTGATCTCCGTCCACCCAAACAGATCACCATCCACCCAAACTGATCTTCATCCACCCAAACTGATCTCCATCCACCCAAACTGATCTCCATCCACCCAAACTGATTTCCATCCACCCAAACTGATCTCCATCCACCCAAACTGACCTCAATCCATCCAAACTGATCTCCATCCACCCAAACTGATCTATATCCACCCAAACTGATCTCATCCACCTAAACTGATCCCCATCCACCCAAACTGACCTCAATCCACCCAAACTGATCTTCATCCCCCTAGACTGATCTCCATCCATCCAAACTGATCTCAATCCACCCAAACTGATCTTCATCCACCCAAACTGATCCCCATCCACCCAAACTGATCTATATCCACCCAAACTGATCTCATCCACCTAAACTGATCCCCATCCACCCAAACTGACCTCAATCCACCCAAACTGATCTCCATCCACCCAAACTGATCCCCATCCATCCAAACTGATCTCAATCCACCCAAACTGATCCCCATCCACCCAAACTGATCTCCATCCACCCAAACTGATCTCCATCCACCCAAACTGATCCCCATCCACCTAAACTGATCTCAATCCACCTAAACTGATCCCCATCCCCCCAAACTGACCTCAATCCATCCAAACTGATCTCCATCCACCCAAACTGATCTATATCCACCCAAACTGATCTCATCCACCTAAACTGATCCCCATCCACCCAAACTGACCTCAATCCACCCAAACTGATCTCCATCCCCTTAGACTGATCTCCATCCATCCAAACTGATCTCAATCCACCCAAACTGATCTTCATCCACCCAAACTGATCCCCATCCACCCAAACTGACCTCAATCCACCCAAACTGATCTTCATCCACCCAAACTGATCTCCATCCACCCAAACTGATCTCCATCCCCCTAGACTGATCTCCATCCACCCAAACTGATCTCCATCCACCTGAACTGATCTCCATCCACCCAAACTGATCTCCATCCACCCAAACTGATCTCCATCCCCCTAGACTAATCTCCATCCATCCAAACTGATCTCAATCCACCCAAACTGATCTTCATCCACCCAAACTGATCCCCATCCACCCAAACTGACCTCAATCCACCCAAACTGATCTCCATCCACCCAAACTGATCTCCATCCCCCCAAACTGATCTCCATCCCCCCAAACTGATCTCCATCCACCCAAACTGATCTCTATCCACCCAAACTGATCTCATCCACCTAAACTGATCCCCATCCACCCAAACTGACCTCAATCCACCCAAACTGATCTCCATCCCCCTAGACTGATCTCCATCCATCCAAACTGATCTCAATCCACCCAAACTGATCTCCATCCTCACAAACTGATCCCCATCCACCCAAACTGATCTCCATCCACCCAAACTGATCCCCATCCATCCAAACTGATCTCAATCCACCCAAACTGATCCCCATCCCCCCAAACTGATCTCCATCCACCCAAACTGATCCCCATCCACCTAAACTGATCTCAATCCACCTAAACTGATCCCCATCCACCCAAACTGACCTCAATCCATCCAAACTGATCTCCATCCACCCAAACTGATCTATATCCACCCAAACTGATCTCATCCACCTAAACTGATCCCCATCCACCCAAACTGACCTCAATCCACCCAAACTGATCTTCATCCACCCAAACTGATCCCCATCCACCCAAACTGACCTCAATCCACCCAAACTGATCTCCATCCACCCAAACTGATCTCCATCCACCCAAACTGATCCCCATCCACCTAAACTGATCTCAATCCACCTAAACTGATCCCCATCCACCCAAACTGACCTCAATCCACCCAAACTGATCTTCATCCACCCAAACTGATCCCCATCCACCCAAACTGATCTCAATCCACCCAAACTGATCTTCATCCACCCAAACTGATCTCCATCCACCCAAACTGATCTCCACCCCCCTAGACTGATCTCCATCCACCCAAACTGATATCCATCCACCCAAACTGATCTTCATCCACCCAAACTGATCCCCATCCACCCAAACTGACCTCAATCCACCCAAACTGATCTTCATCCACCCAAACTGATCTCCATCCACCCAAACTGATCTCCATCCCCCTAGACTGATCTCCATCCAACCAAACTGATCTCCATCCACCCAAACTGATCTCCATCCACCCAAACTGATCGCCATCCACTCAAACTGATCTCCATCCACCCAAACTGATCTCCATCCCCCTAGACTGATCTCCAACCATCCAAACTGATCTCAATCCACCCAAACTGATCTTCATCCACCCAAACTGATCCCCATCCACCCAAACAGACCTCAATCCACCCACACTGATCTCCATCCACCCAAACTGATCTCCATCCCCCCAAACTGATCTCAATCCATCCAAACTGATCTCCATCCACCCAAACTGATCTCCATCCACCCAAACTGATCTCTATCCACTCAAACTCATCTCCATCCATCCAAACTGATCTCCATCCACCCAAACTGATCTTCATCCACCCAAACTGATCTTCATCCACCGAAACTGGTCTCCATCCACCCAAACTGATTTCCATCCACCCAAACTGATCTCCATCCACCCAAACTGATCTTCATCCACCCAAACTGGTCTCCATCCACCCAAACTGATCTCCATCCACCCAAAGTGATCTCCATCCGGCCAAACTGATCTCCATCCACCCAAACTGATCTCCATCCACCCAAACTGATCTCCATCCACCCAAACTGACCTCAATCCATCCAAACTGATCTCCATCCACCCAAACTGATCTCCATCCACCCAAACTGATCTCCATCCACCCAAACTGATCTCCATCTACCCAAACTGATCTCCATCCACCCAAACTGATCTCCATCCACCCAAACTGATCTCAATCCACCCAAACTGATCTCCATCCTCCCAAACTGATCTCTATCCACCAAACATATCTCCATCCACCCAAACTGATCTCCATCCACCCAAACTGATCTCCATCCACCCAAACTGATCTCCATCCACCCAAACATATCTCCATCCACCCAAACTGATCTCAATCCACCCAAACTGATCTCTATCCACCCAAACTGATCTCCATCCACCCAAACTGATCTCAATCCACTTCCAAAATCGTTTTCAGAAACTGAAGCCCTTTCCTTTTATAAAAAGATCTAGGTTGCCAGGTAAAAATAGTAAAAAGGTACACTAACACTATCGGGGACATATTTTGTCCGAAGCAAGAAGTGGAAGTAGGTAACGGTAGCCTGACTCCTAGCCGAGAAATCTGGGCTCTGCCGAATTTTTTTTTTCTCTCCGTGTTCGTCATAAATATTGTTTAAACCTACCATCTTGGTTCAGACGGCCTATACTTTATTGCTTTTGCTAAGTGATTTTTTTTGTGATTGTGAAGTATTTTGGATATTTGACTATACAGTTAATATCGGACTTATAAATTGATCACAATAAAATAAAAATTAAAAAACGTTACCGGATTTATTGTTAATGGACGTACTTCCCCAGGTTGGATAGTTTCTCGAGGGTAATTTTTAACCCCAAAAGTGAAATGGTGATTAAATACGATTTTTCTTCAGAGCCCATGTTATATCACATGATTTAGATTTAAGATTTAAAACCAGGTGTTGGGTTGCCATGGTGAATAACGTCATACCTCCTCACTCTCCCCTTCCTTAATATCATGCTTTAGGCAAACTGCTATCTCAACACATTACATCAATAGACCGGTTGCCCAATGACGTCATAGGAGGGATAAAAATGGCGCTTGGAAATTAATCTGCACGGAAAAGTAAAGGTATGCAGTTTTGTGAGTCGATCGCCACAAAGGGCTTAACAACGCGGTCACTTCAGACAATATCTCTCTTCCAAAAACGCAATCCCAGCTTATATTCATTCTCATCAAATACGCAATGATATTACCGAAATCTAAAAACATTTCTTTAATCCACGCCTTCGGTATGCGTTACAATCCGAATTTCTTCAAATGGCTGACGAATGAGCGAGAACGACTTACAGCTCTCTCACAAAGTTTTAATTTATTATAGCCTAGGCTATTTAAGGTGAATAGACAAACCGTCATATGAAAAAATTATTCAACTACAACTGTTTCTATAGAAGTTTTTTTTTCAAAGGGATTTAGTACCTTTGTGCCTGGTCGTAACGCAATTGGGCCTTGCATTGGACTAACGTCGGACGTAAATGTTTTGAGAAAAAGCCACCAGCTTCCATCCCCACTAAACCTTGCAACACCGTCATATAAGTGATATAATCTGGAGTCGGCTTAAAACATCAATGAGTCAATCTGTAAGATGCCATAGTGGTTTATACTCCAAACCTCAAATGCCCACTATTAAATACGATGTTGTATAATGTAACCGTCGTCCATTATTACATCTTTTATGGCTCAGTCACAGATGTATACAGATGGGTACAGATAGATAGATACAACTCATTAAAGTAGGGTTCTGGGGCCTGTTTCACAAAGCGGCGAAGAGGATTTTTTTGCGTAACTTTCATACTTACATATCTCTACGGTATGGGTTGCTATGGCAGTTACGTAAAAGCTTACGCTACGCCGTTTTGTGGAACAGGTTCTCTGTTTACATTCACCCACAACCGATCGACAGACAATAAACAATCTAACACAGAATTTTCACTAACTGCTTGTTTATTGTACACGTTTTCGCTGAAATCGACCTACCAACATTCACCCAAAGTCAAATCACTATTTTTTTTCTTCAAATTAGTACAAACATAAAGAAAAATGTGAACATCGATACACGATTAGTCTCTTTAATTGTCTTATGTATAAAATGTCTGGTGGGTTAAATATCCCGAGTTGTCTCAAGTTACTGTAGCCGCACTCGTGTGTCTCTATCCTGGTTTACTTACTTTGTCGGTCAGGTAGAGCCACACATTAAACCGCCATTATAAGGGTGAGATAACTCATGTAACCTTATTAGGCCAATTTTTATGCTATGCTTCACAAAGAGCGATTTAACAGTTTAACAACGGATTTAGAAGAAATCAACTGGTTCAGTGAAAAGAGGAATGTTTCAAAGATATAATAGGCGGTAATAGCTGAAAGGAAGTTGAGATTAAGGATAGTTAAAGGGGCATGAGCTGCCAAAATGTTGATATTTTGACGTTGATACAGAATGTTTAAATTATCGGCTATTTTTCCTAAGACGTATAATTCAAAGACTTTTTAGTGCGCCTAGTCTCGGGAATGTACGATTAAGTATTGTTTTGAGCTAACTTTAAGACTTAGGTTAAATCTGAAATCCGAACTCCTTCCAAATAATTCATTTAAAAGCCGTAACTAAAGTTACTGATGCCTGGATGTCACACTGACCTTATAGTCTGGCGGTCGCATAGTGAGACCAAACTGGCCCTCCAGACTGTACTCTTCACCGGGCGCCTTCGAGAAACTGCATTTTTGCATTACAATTGTGAAGAAAAGAAACAGTTCAACTTTAGCGAGAAATTCGCCCAGACAGCGCCTCCGACCGGCACCGAATCGCAGAAACATTTCAGCCTTGTTAGTATCCAACTCACCGTCACTAGACAGGAACCTCGCAGGTCGGAAATTTTCGGGATCGTCCCAAACAGCTTTGTCTTTACACGTGGAGTCTTGGTTTATAAAGACGAATGTATCTTTAGGGATGCTATACCCTTTCAGTTCAACGTCTTTTGTCGTGGCGTGCGGAATGGCGAAAGGAAGAATGGACCCAAAGCGTTGGATTTCGAGCAACGTGGCTTCAACGTAAGGCAAACGTTTCCGATCTTCGTACGTTGGCCGATGAAATTGTCCTAGTTGCTGGTCGATTTCTTTCTGAACGTTTTGTTGAATTTCTGGATACGTCACCATAAGAAGTATGGACCACATGAGTGTTGTGCCGACGGTTTCAAAACCGGCACCCAATAAGTCCGGCACGACGGAGCAGATAACCTCCGTGGATAGACCCATCTGTGTGTCCTCGTCCGTCAAGTCCTTTGACGACTTAAGCAAGGCGTCCATCACATCTCGCAGATCTCTGTCATCGTACGTCTGCTGGTGTTTCTTAAGTTGTATCTTGTACGCTTGCATCATATTGCCGATAATCTCCAGGAACTTCTTGATTTTACCGGGAAGAATGAAGCGTGTCCATGGCATCACATCTACCGGGTTGCCTGCGTTGGAGAACTCACTGAAGTCCAGATTGCTCCGGATAACGGCGGCAAAATTATCATCCGCTCTTAAGTCGTTTTGTCTTCCAAACATAATCTGATAGATGACGCTTCCTACCATTAAATACATCTCATTCTTAATATCAACAGACGAGTCTCCCTGTTTCAAAAGAAAATCTACGAGTCTCTCGCCTTCTTCGCGAATAATTTCCTCAACTGGGTTGTTTTTGTAGGTTGCAAACATCCTCAAGGCATTATTTGTGATTTTCCGATGAACTTTCCAAGGTGCGTTGAATTCAGTAAAAGTTAATCCCGAGGCTTTTCCGTTCTTTTCCTTGAGAGCTTCAGCTGTGTATAGCTTGGGTCTTGCAGCAAAATCGTCCAGATGATCGGTCAAGGCCGAACGGATGGTCCCCAAGCCGTTGATGACTACGGTGGGATAACTCCCCATTCGAATGCTAAACACATCCCCATACTGTTCCCGATATTTCGCCATTGTTGCCGGAGGGTTTTTCCCTAGCAGAGGTAAGTGGCCGAGAACAGGGAAACCCCAAGGCCCAGGCGGGTAAGGCAAGGAGCTCTTCGAAGTCTTTCCTCGCATCAGCATAAACAATAAAATCACAAATCCTACAAGAACTGCAGCAGCGTTATTAGAAAATAAAGTTAGCAGGTCTGTAAACATACCGGCCATTGTTTCCTAGTGTTAGCTTCACTTCTAATTTAATTAATGTTTCCACAGGATATTGATGTATTCCAAACTTAAAGTTTGTATCAGAGTTCCAATAACTCGTGAAACGATTCACTATAAAGTATGTTTATACCGGCCTGTCAGGTTTACCACAGTGTTGTCTGTCGTAATTCACCGAAGTTGATGGAACCACACCTGTTTATGGATGCTGAGTAAAGGTCCCTCCACCAGAAACATCCGTTAACAGGTGCGGGTTTGTTTCTGGTCCTGTAAAAGTAAAAGATTCATTTGGCTTACAATGGAGTTAATACCGAACAGGCTCTTAGCACAGTACAGTTCTAAACAGCCTTGGTTCCAGAATCCTTCACTGTCTGTAGCGGTTTTATTAAGGCAATTATTCAATCCAAAATCATCCAATATGCATCCACGTAATTCCTGTAAGGTTTAACTGCACATTACAAAGGCTATTCTATTGTAGCAATATTTAGATGGGGATTCGCACACTGTGATACTTGTATGAACTAGCCCTCGTGTACACCTCTCAGTACTTTCGAACTATAGATATCGCCTTTAGTCTCGGAATTCGACTTCAGCAGAATTTATAGTAACTGAAAAACGTCTAAATAAACTATATCCGACCCTTGTGAACTCAGTTGTCTACAACACTTGTCGAGAGAAATCCTAAAGCCCCGCACAGTTGTCCCAGATTTTTTATAAACGACTTATACAACTGTTTTTGATAAGTGGTTATCTCCCTTGAAACATGACTCCGATGTTACTAGTCTCCATGTTGGAAAGAAATCCACATTTTTTGGAGATTATACAGAAATAAAGCACAGTACGAAGAAACTGTGGTTCTGAAACATGACGCACCTTTTAAGTATTAGAAAAAAGATACATACCATAGGAAATAAACCTCTAAATGTCGTTCGGGTGTATGTAAAATTAAGACCTTCTTACTAAGGTGTAGGCCCCTACATATAGGCTATACGTATAAGCTGTTTTCGAAAACAATTTGAAACGAGTCTCACACAGTACGGGTAAAACTAAAATAATATCCGAGGTGTTTATTAAGCTCTAATACCTGAACCTACATCGGCAAATTCACTTTCTTTCCATGAAGCATGTAGCCAGAAATCAACCATGACGCTTTCCTTTGCAGTTTGGAAGAATCAAAATGTCTCCTGAACAAGATCGAGTTAAAGTTGTGATGTAGGTCTACATGTCAGTCACGTCGCCTTACACAACAGAAACAAACAAGTATACACCCAATATGCGACTGACCTAGTTTCACATGAAATAATTTCCGCTCCAGTGACCTAAATTTGTGCCCTGGGCTATTTATTGTTGCCTGTGAATCCGGCTTACATAACTTGTGAGATTGTGAAAGCGTATAGGTCCTATACCTGTTTCGTTCCAGTGAGAATTTACCTGTGGCTTGTAGTATAACCATGTCGTCAAACCAAGATTGGTTGCCTTAAGTATGGGCCTATGCCTCAGGTCGCGGGTTCGATTGTGTCAATATGTATGGTGGCTGATATGTGCCATTTCTTATTTTTGCGTTTTTGCTTGTTTAAATCAAGACGAAAATTAGTTCGGTTTTCAGACTCCAAAATTACGATTTTGTTTATGACGAAGGCGTATTTTGGAGTCAGGGTCCATTACAACCAGAAGGCTGAAGTATAGACTGCCCGATGCCCGGACAGTATGTGGTCCGATTTAGACAATGAAATAACAATATAACCTACTCGTGTCGTGTTTAAACGGTCATAATCGGGTTCATGGATAATTTCGCATTATTCTTCCCTTCAATTCACTTTTGCCTTCTCCAGTCTCAAATCATCATCATTGATGGCAAAACACTGTTTAGCAGTTTTCAAATTTCTAAACGTAAAAAAGCTAAAATATTCATGAATGTTGTAATGGCACTATTCGAGTCAGAAGCGTGCAGTCTACTCCGACCTTTTGATTGCAATGAGCGTAATTTTGGAGTCAGAAACCCGGGCTAGATAAGAATAAGAAGTTTTAGAGCTAAAGTTTCGTGTTTTCTTATTTTTCCTTGAGGCCCAAGCGAAATCAAGAAAACACGAAGACGAAAAGAAGAAATTGCGAAAATAAGAAAGCCCGAAAAAAAATGACCTAACGTTTAATTGGTGGCTATTAGTAATTTCCTTTTTTCATCTGATATTCGAGCAAGACTCAAATACAAAAGGTTGTTTTTTTTCCTTTTAAAATTTCGTGTTTTCTTATTTTCACGTGGCTCTCCAGACGCTCTCAGCTGAAACGAAAACAAGAAGACGTTTTACACTACCGTATTGTCTGCGCATGTTACTGTTGTTATGGACGAGTTCAATGAAAAACTAAACCAGTTCAGGGACCGGTTTCACAAAGCGGCGTAGACGTATTTTTTGCGTAACTTTCATACTAACGTATCTCTACAGTACGGGTTGCTATGGCACTTACGTGAAAACTTACGCTACGCCGCTTTGTGAAACAGGGTCCAGGGGCCTGTTTCACAAAGCGGCGTAGATGTATTTTTTGCGTAACTTTCATACTAACGTATCTCTACAGTATGGGTTGCAAAGGCATTTACGTAAAAACTTACGCTACGCCGCTTTGTGAAACAGGGTCCAGGGGCCTGTTTCACAAAGCGGCGTAGATGTATTTTTTGCGTAACTTTCATACTAACGTATCTCTACAGTAGGCTATGGGTTGCCACGGCATTTGCGTAAAAACTTACGCTACGCCGCTTTGTGAAACAGGGTCCAGGTATGTAAAACATTACATATTTCAGTTGCAATTTCTAATAAACAGAATAATAAAGTTTTCTTGGTTTGAAAGGCGATTTTACATACCGTACACTTTACACCCTAGGCTAGATTAAAGGAAGTTCGGTAAAGCTAAAATTTCGCATTTTCTTTTTTGTTTTTCGTTTCAACTCCGGGCGTCTGGGGAGTATGGCACAAATAAGGCATTTGGTCGTTTTTTCTTGTTTTCCTATTGTCTTAATTTCTTGTTTTCTTACTCTCGCAATTTCTTGTTTTCGCCTTTTCTTCTTTTTTCTTGAACCCAAAGCAAAGATAAGATAATGCGAAATCTTTACTCTAAAACTTTTTGTCTTGTCATTCTCGACCTGATTTGACAGAGCGAAAACGCAAGAATAAGAAATGGCACAAACCAGCCACCATACAAAAGGCACTTCGTGTGCCATTCATACTGGAGTTTCCTAAGGGTCAGTGCTTATATCGCTCTTTTTTCTGCCCACTGATGTGTTATCATTCCACATAAAAGGAATGTTCAACGGAAACCCCAGACAGAAATTTCCCATTTTATTATTTTTTTCTGGACTAAGCCGGGTTCGAACCCACGTCGACCCTACGATTACAGGTTTGTCTGGTATAGAGAGCATCTGTTCCACTTATATGGCGGCGTTGCCAAGTTTAGTGGACGAAAACTGTGTTCTGTATACTCGCAGGGAACCCCCGATCTTGGACCAGTACTGGCAACTCTTCCACATACGGCGATCTAGTGAAACCTCAACTTGAGGGAAACAACAGCACATTTCTATATTTTTTCTTTACTTCTCGACAAGAGAACAAAATTGACGAAAAAATATAAATAACTTCAAATTACATTTTCTGTTAAAACAATTCATTTTGGAATCTAGGGTTTTTATACACAAAGCTAGTAATTCTAATAAATCTGATAAATTTTCTGATTGATTGTTGATCGATTAATTGATTGGTATTTTAAGCCATACTCAAGATGTTCTAAGTACATGGTATTAAGGCTGTAGAAGATAGGCCTACATGGCGGCGTTGTAGACGGGAAACAAGCCTCCAGTCCCGGGAGAAACTATCCCACATGATGTCAATTTCAAATATAGCATACTCAATTGCATTATATATATCTGAACCTTCTGCTTCGCTTTCTCTCACGTAAACACACACCAGCTTATCTGGTTTGAGAAATATATGACCAGACCCCATTGGTGATTCCTGGCATCCCAAAAGAATGATAAATGACCACCCTATTTATAAGCATTGTGTCAAGGGTAAACTATTTTGCCACAATTTTAACGAAATGTCAATGGTATGGATACACCCGCTGTTCACAGTCAAAAGTCCTTGTAAAGCTACCCAATTGCTAAGATTTGTATAAAAAATGTATATAAAAAAAATATACGATTGCTATAATGTCTTAAAGCTGTCAAAAATTAGAGGAACGTTTTTTTTTTAAATTTCCTTCAGGGTAGATTAATGTTAATCCGCATAAACGGATTAATTGCGTAGGAGTCTAGAACGTCGTGAAGGCTGTTGTATCCATGGCTTGTCTTGACTTCTGGTCTCGCGCGATAGCGTTCGATTTCCATGGCAACCTTTTTTGACCTTTTCTTGCATTGTTCATAAATTTTCATGAATGCTAACATAACCACCTGAAAATCAAAATATAAACATTTAAACAAAACAACAAATACCAAGGATTTCTTATAGAAAGTAATTGATTAAAAAATAATACAGGAAATTTGCTGCACATTGCTATGGTGGGTTTTAAAAACACATCAGTACTGAAAAAACAAAATAGAGAATCGACTCGTTTTCTTGAAATTAAGGAACTTGGCATACTTACCACACATGCGCATGCCACTGCTGTGTACGTCATACACATTTGGAACCCAACGGTAGTGACTAGGACGCCCCCTATCGACGGACCAATAAAGTCCCTAAAATGATAAATGAAAATACAAACAGGGCTCCCCTTCAAGAGCCAAAAACAACAATATATCAACGTTAAACGTTTATAGATGTACATTTAAATTCGAATTAAAATAATCGATTAGCATCTACTTAACTTCCATTTGTATAAATTGTTTGCATTTTTATTCCAAGGAAGGGGACGCACAAAGTACGCTCCTGTTAAAAAATAAGCTTTGTTTAAAGCGACATAAGCTGCCAAAATTTGCCTTTTTTCATAAATTCTGATTGTCATGACAATAAGAGTGTTTAAAAGTCATCCAAAAACTAAATATTTGCCTTTGAAATGAAGAAAATCCATGCTGTCTGTGACCTGTATGAGCCGAAATAGTCTTCGAAATTTTTTTTTAAATAACCGGGACGAACGTTTGTCATTCGAACTCCAAGTTAGTTCAAAGCATTACTTGATCGTACATTTTCGAGACTAGAAGCACTAAAAAGATTCTGAATTGTACGTTTTCAGAAGAATATCCGATAATAGTTACATTTTGTTTTAACGGCAAAATATTAACATTTTGGCAGCTCATGCCCAACAGAATGTATAACCCTATATACCAATAAAACTGAAAAATACCAAACTTTTTCGATCTAATTTCATTTAGATCTTCCAGACATACCCTAGAGCGTACATTGAGCTCCATAAGCCAGCCACGACTCCGTATGTATTCGGGTTGTCTTGGAAACCGACAGTTCTGAAACGAAAACATGTCAAACACTGAAGGCGTTTTGATTGATTGATTGTTTTTTTTAATGCTGCACTCAGATGTGGTCGGGTTTAGCGGGGAGAAAATATGGCTTTTCTTCGGAGGAAGCCATCGACATTGGGTAGGTAGCTAAAAACACTTCCCAATACTTAGATATGGCGATTGAATGAAAACTTCACTCCGAGATAAGTTATTTTTTTGTCTTTGATCTGAGTGAGATTCGAACCAGCGACCCATCGATGGAAAGCCTGTGTCGGCCTGAGAGACTACCCCCCTGCAGACTGCACCACGGAGTCCCGTGTCCCTATATTAGGTCTAATGTAGATTGATTGATTGATTGTTTATGCCACACTCAAGATTATTTCGCCAGGTTTTGTGGGGGCTCATTGCTCGTAGGAAACCCCCGACCGGTGCAATGTAGAAGACATTCAGATTTCAAAGGGATCAACTGAGTTGGATAGGTCTAACAAAGAAGTCACATGCTCCGTTTGGCGTCTTTACCATGTCCTTATAACACGTTGACAACGTGGTTACGTCTGGTGCAGATTTATGTCCCAGGAATGTTGCTCACAAAAGTTACGCCCGTCGTATAAATCTAACGTAAAGCATACGCTTACTGCCATGGAAACATGTCGGGCGTAAATGTTTTGAGAAACAGCCCTTGAAGTTTATCCCATCGTAACTAGCAAATATACCAGCTGAAAACCATTGGTTGATTCATGTTTTGCGCCGCACTCAAGATTATTTCACTTATATAGCTGCGCTGCCAGGTTGGGAACCATTCATCCTTTGCTGGTACACATAGCAAGCATTTTTAAAAAACGTTGGTTGATGGATAGATTGATGTTTTACGCAACACGCAAGATTATTTCACTTATGTGGCGGCTATGCCAGGTTTAATTGGTGAGGAAACCAGGCTCTTTGCTCGGAGGAACGCCCCAACTCAAAGGTTGATTGAAGATAATTGCAGGTGGAACGATGTAAAATTATTTTACTTTATGAAGATGACATCAAGTGTATAAGAAGTGAAGAAGACACTAAGGTCTCAATACATGCAGTGTATAATAATATAACTGTTGGAAACACTTGATGCTCAATAAGCCCCTTTTGGCTAAAATCACACGAGATCACGCGATACCTGAGTTTAGGAGTATAACTTGCACTGGCTGCCGGTATTTAACATTAGCGTTTATGGTGCCGGCGGTTACCGTGTCGTTTTGTCTTTGATTATTTATTTCTATATCATTTCTTCTATCCGATTTTTTATGAAACACACGGAGATATATTTAAAGCTATAGCAATTGCACTTTTATCAGTTGACAGTCAATAAAAATATTTATATCGCGTAGATACGCTTCGATATTGTTAAAGACAAACGGTGAAAAACTCAACTACGACGTCTTATTTTTGTGCTAGAAATAATATGATTTTTTGTCGGTCGAAAAAAAGTATCTGATGGCTTTGAATATATCTTGATATGTCTCAGAAAAAGGCCTTTGGTAAAAAATATGGATTGTAAGATAAAACAACAGCCGATCTCCATAAGCACTAATGTTAATCGACCAGCGGATCGGAGAAAGTTATACACCTAAACACTATTCTCGCGTGGTCTCATGCATCGTCGGGGCCCACGATTAAAACTTAAGGCCCGTTCTCATTGTGCGATTTGTCGTACCGACTTGAAGGATGCGATTAAAATTGATGCATTTGATTGGTTGATAAATCATATTGACCAATGAAAAGCGTCCATTTTAATCGCATACTACAAGTCGGTAGGACAAATCGCAAAGTGAGAACGGGCCTTTACGCTCACGCTGACTTTAAAAAGTGAGTTTGTTGAGAATTTAACCCTGGGCATCCGAGGATGGGTCTCATGGGACTTCTGACAAACTCGAAATGGGCTTATTGACCTGCGCACAATGGCGGATTCGGCGGTAAAATAGAGACATAAACTTACTCAGCTAGATCGAGGAAGACATCAAAGGAGGGGATGATTGCCAGGCTCGAACTCATACCCAACAGGCAGAGGGACACCACATTTAACCAGAGCTGACTACAAATAAAAATAGAAGCCTTTTAAAATATTGTCATCCATAACTTACTGAAATATTTATAATCACTAAAACACACGGGCACAGGGAAAATCGTCTTGTCTAAAATAACCATGCTTTACTGAAATATTTATAATCACTAAAACACACGGGCACAGGGAAAATCGTCTTGTCTAAAATAACCATGCTTTACTGAAATATTGGTTGATATATATCTATGAATTCAAATTGTAAAGAGAAAGCGTTATTTTGAGTGGTTGAATGTTTCACTGCACTCAAGTTCCTTTTACTCAGCCTATATAGCGGCGTTAGGAGGTTTAATGTGGGAGGCTCCACTTGTACCTTGTTTAATTTTAGTAATTTTACGTGTTATAAACTCGCGTAAATTAGCTTTCTTCACAAATGTCAGAGACGCTGCAACGCAAAAAGAGACCCCAAAACTTACTTGTAATCCTGGCCTAGCCCAAATAATGGAGATGGGCCCAAGAGTAATAAACCGATCGATGAGAACAGAAAGCCAGCGATTAACAACAGCTTGTTGTCGTCCTATCAAGAAAAAAAGAAATGCTACGTTTAGTAAGTGTGTGTGTGTGTGGGGAGGTTAATGGGAGGGGGGGGGGGGTTCTTTGCCCAACGAAACCCGCGACCTTCGGCGAGTACCTGACAACTCTTTCAAATGCGACGATCGAGAGAAAAATCCACTCAGAAATTGTTCAATTCTTATTTGGTCTGAGAGGGGTTTGAACATGCACCATGCGATAGGAGGCCTGTGTCGGACTGTCGTACAATCGAGTGAGCCACCAAGCCCTTTTTTATTGAAAAAAAAAACGGTCCTACAGCGTCAATAGAAATTGGTAGAATCTGTTTTAATCGATTGATTGATTGATTGGTGTTTTACGCCGCACCCAAGATAATTTCACTTATATGGCGGCTTTACCAGTTTTATTGTGGGAGGAAACCGGGTTCTATGCCCGGAGGAAACCCACGACCTTCCGGTGGTATGTTTTAATCGGGGGTTTATATCAATATGGTGTGTTTAAGATAAAACTAAATGAATTTAAGGGAAGATGTGCATACCATTCGGTCAGCGACACGCCCCCACAACGGAGCCGTTAACGCGTAAAATGCCGACATCAGTAGAAAAATTAGCCCAACGATTTCAGCCGAGAGGTCAAACTAAAACAAAAGGCAGACAAATTTTTTTTTAAATTTTCTTGAATAAAACGACAGAGAATTTGATTTCCATCTGGAAACCTGGCAACAATGGAAACCCACATTTTCGTGATTTTTGTGTGAGATTCACAGAATTTTCGTTCAAGGAGAATCAAAATTTCGACAAATAGTCCGCGAAAAAGGACTTTTTTGCCCCCAGATAAACTCTTAAACCATTTTAACAGACCAGTATACTTGTTAACATACTGCTGTACATCTTTGTTTCTTACTTAAAGTGGCATGAGCTGCCAAAATTCACACTTTTTTCATGATTTCTGATCGTCACGACAGTGAGAGGCTTTGGAGGCCATCGAAAAACTAAATGATTGACGTTGGAATGAGGAAAATCCATACAGTATGTGGCCTGTACGAACTGAAAACGTGTTCGAAAAGTAGAAAAATTTAAATAACCGGGACGACCATTCATTCATTCTAAGCCAAAGTTACTTCAAAACAATACTTTATCGTACATTTTCGAGACTAGAAGCACTAAAAGCTTCTGAATTATAGGTCTTGAGATAAATAGTCAATATTTTCAACATTCTGTTTTAACGTCAAAATATCAAAATTTTGGCAGCTCATGCCACTTTAAAAAAAAGACAAAAACAGAATACAAATAAAAGAAAGTCCAAAAAAAAATTAATTTTTTTTTTCATCTTCCTTACCTCCATTAAGCGTGGTTCCAATGTTGGGTCTAAAATGGACCAAATAACAGCACCAATAACAACAACAACATTCATCATTATAATGGATGGTTTTTTCAGCAACTTTATTACAGATCCATCATCTTTTACCGGATTGGGGTCTACAAAACGATACAAATAATTGTAAACACCGTAGCTTTGAAACCGCCATTTTTTAAATGCGCGATTGATCGATCCATTCAGTGTAGCCCACAGTAAATTCTCCAGACATAATATGATCAGATTGATGGATTGATTGTTTGGTGTTTTACGCCGCGCTCAAGATTATTTCACTAATATGGCGGCGTTGCCAGTTTTAGTGTGGGAGGACGGCTCTAAGCCCGGAGGAAACCCACGACCTTCCGGTGGTAACTGGCAACCATCCCACATAGTAATATGATCAGGTATGAAGATAATACAAATCTTGAAACAGGGTTTCTGTAGTCCTCAAAAGACAAAAGTGCTTCACGTGCATCTCCCCGCTGATAAAGTAAATCCACTCTGGTATTGGATTACTTTGAGATCGGGATTTCTCAAATCTTAAAGTGGCATGAGCTGCCAAAATACTGATATTTTGACGTTAAAACAGAATGTAAAAATTATTGGCTATTTTTCTCAACACGTATAATTCAGAAGCTTTTTAGCGCTTCTAGTCTCGAAAATGTACGATAAAGTATTGTTTTGAACTAACTTTGGCTTAGAATGAATGAATGGTCGTCCCTGTTATTTAAATTTTGTTTACTTTCGAACACGTTTTCGGTTCGTGCAGGCCACATACTGTATGGATTTTCCTCATTCCAACGCCAATCATTTAGTTTTTCGATGGCCTTCAAAGCCTCTTACTGTCGTGACGATCAAAAATTATGAAAAAAGTGTGAATTTTGGCAGCTCATGCCTCTTTAACAAAGAACCCAACAAATAGAAACAAGGAAAATATCCTTAATTGTGTAATAGAAAATAGCAACTGGAAAGGAATTTATTTTCAATTCTATATTC
The DNA here is from genome assembly GCA_963971465.1 of Lepidochitona cinerea. Lineage (NCBI taxonomy): Eukaryota > Metazoa > Mollusca > Polyplacophora > Chitonida > Tonicellidae > Lepidochitona > Lepidochitona cinerea. The sequence continues at coordinate 1,524,668 of OZ020565.1, forward strand.
TGCTGTACAAAATATACAAAATATATGGATAATATGGATTTTCAATATAAAATTGTACATTCGCACGAGATAATATCTTTACAAAATCGGTCTAGCAAATGATGATCTCTGTGATTATTGTAAAGAAAATAAAGAAAGTATAAAACATATACTGGTAGATCGTAGTCGGGTAGCAAACTTCTGGAGACTGTTTCACAAAACGGCGTAGATGTAATTTTGGCGTAACTTTCATAGCAACCTATCTCTACAGTATGGGTTGCTATGGCAGTTACGTAAAAGCTTACGCCGCTTTGTCAAACAGACTCTTGGACTCCATTTGCTCAATGGATTAAACATAACCTTTAACATTCCAGTCAATACATCCGATAGAAGCATTATTATTAGGCATGGACCAGGACAGGAAATATTGAATTTATTTTATATCATAGCCAAAAAGTTTATTTTTCAAAATAAAGCAAAACTTCATGTGATCAAACCCGAAAGCGTAATAAGAAAAATTAGCAACTATTACGAAATAGAGGAATATATATCAATAATAACGGAAGAAGAAAATTTTGTGAAAAAAAAATGGCAAAACTTTCACACATTCTTAGACGAATAATGGAAATCGTATTTCCAAATTGGATAGGTTGATTGATTGATTGTTTTGGTGTTTTACGCCGCGCTTAAGATTATTTCACTTATATGGCGGCGTTGCCAGTTTTATTGTGGGAGGAAACCGGAAACCCACGACCTTCCGTTGGTAACTGGCAACCATGAAATTGGATAGGAGTGGGTTGAGTGAGTGAACACTGTATAAACTATACTCTGATGAGCCTGAACTCGACTGGATTGGTTGAAAAAAGAAGAAAAAAATCTCAACAAAGAATGATATACTAGCTTTGTACTCAATTGACTTTAAATGACTTAAAAATTGAGATAAAATTAAGAGATAAAATCAAGAGATAAATCGTGGGATAACTGACCTTCAAGTTTTGGGAGGACAAAATAACTGAAAGGAACTGATGCCAAAATCAACCCTCCGACAATAGCAAAAGGCAAATAAAATCCGCCAGCCTAAAAAAAAAGAGAGTAAATTCAATTAAGACTAGAATTCAACTGAAGTAGAAGTGTCGCCTGGCAGGATAAATATACAAGGAGAAGGTACATCACCTTTCACAAAAAAATTCACTGTTGTACTTCATTTGTGAATATATGTATATCATGCTGTGTAAGATGTTACCTGAATATGAGATATTAAATAATAATCTGCGTCAGATTACACATTTATAAGAAATCCCCAACATTTCATTGACTCCGAGCGACCATCCCACATGTACCTTCATCTTTTGCGAAAAAATCCAGTATGAAATTTTGGCCTGACAAGGATCCTACCCATGCGGTATTGGTGGAAGGCTTATGTTGATGCGAGTAAAAAGCTTTACTAGCTGAGCTACGGAGGCTCCCCTGCAAATGGAAGCTTGACTGAATGAATGGTTTCATTATTGGTTGTCTAAAGAGTAAAATCAATTAACTTAAAACATGCAAAATATGTATTTATTGAATAAAAATTTATTAGTGATATTCTTCTGTACAGAATTCCACAAAAAGCTATTCATTACACTAAGAAAGTATTTAGACAAACAGATTTAAAGTGAGAACAGTGGTTTTCAAAATATTGCACGGAAACCAAGTTATTTGTATCAGCCAATCAAAAACAATTATTAAATATGCGCGGATTTTAGCGAAAATCGAACTTGAGCGGGGTATTAAGGTATTAAACTTTCCATTTAAATTTGAAAAAAATTAAGCCAGTGGTTTTCAAGATATTGCACGGAAACCAAGTTATTTGTATCAGCCAATCAAAAGCCTGTACAGTAATTAAATATGCGCGGATGTTAGCGAAAGTCGAACTTGAGCGGGGTATTAAGGTAATAAACTTCCCATTTAAATTTGAAAAAAATTAAGCCAATGGTTTTCAAGATATTGCACGGAAACCAAGTTATTCGTATCAGCCAATCAAAAGCCTGTACAATAATTAAATATGCGCGGATTTTAGCGAAAATCGAACTTGAGCGGGATATTAAAGCTGGACGGGCCACGAGGGTCTGTAATTTTGATTTTGAAGATCTGATGGTCAGATCGCGATAATTTCTGGCCCCGGACGACCATTTAGATCTAATTAAACAAATGCCGCAATGTTTAATTTGTTGAAAATTGTAATTTGCATTAAAAACTAACTTCTTCAGTATTCCTCGCCTGTCAATCACCTCTCTACCACTTTTCCTTTTTAGGCGATGTTACATGCGCATAAATGACTTCCGGACAACTGTCAAAACACTGGAGCGTGTGGAACGATGTGTCGTAGTAGATAAAAAGTAAGTTGATTTTTACTTGAAACATTCTTGTTTCATGCTTATTTTTGGACTTGTTAGTTTAATTAATTAAATGAAGAGTTCATGTCGACTGATTTACTAATGTTTATACTAAATGTCATCATCATACAGAAATCTGAATCGAGGTGTATGAAGCTCACAACAACAACCAACATCAGACGATCACTGATCAGTTATTCGAATCTTTTATATATTCGATCTTTTTTATTAATCGTTAGAACTGTTTAATTTTAAGGTGAATATAGAAGCCTCCACGGCTGCACACCTCATAACCTTAGTGGTTTGGTTAGACTAGCACATTCAGTTTGCATACAAGTACAACTGTAGGCCTACACTACAGCCAGGTTTGACACTGACGTTGCCTGTACTGTAACTGTAAGACAGTCATTGGAACAGGCAGAACTGAGGAGCCATGCACTCAAGGCATAGATTTCTTGGTGAGTAAATATATTTATCCTGTCAATTATATCATTCTTTAAATGTTAAACATTTTGTCCTGGCCTCCAGATACTACACGATTTCTGCAACTGTAAAAAGGGAAAATCTTCCAAGCATATACTTTTCAAGTCTTGTAGGTGGAGGTGGCAAAGTCGGTAGTTTGTGGTACAGGCAGTAGGGCGATAGCGTTTCAGTCAGACACATGCTTTCCATTGAAAGTCGGGCCTCGGTGGCTCAGTCGGTTATAGTGATAATCCCACACAGGCCTTCCATCGACGCGGGCGGGTGGGGTCGAAATAAACATTGCAAAAATTTTGAGTGGATTTTCCACTTGATCGCCGTATGTGGAAAAGGTACTCACCAAAGGTGGTAGGTTTCCTTCCGACAAAGAACCAGGTTTCCTCCCCACTAAACCTGGCAACGCAGCCATATAAGTGAAATAATCTTGAGTGCAGCATAAAACAACAAGCAATCAATCCATTGATAGTACCCAGGTTTGAATGATCAATCCCAGTCACACCAAATCAAAATTCTGTGGGGTTTTTACTCTTTCACCCTATCTTGAAGAGTTCCCAGGTACTCGGCAAAGGTTTTCTCCTCCCTAAATCTGGCAACACCACCATACAAGTAAAATAATCTTGAGCCCTTCCTAAAGCATCAATCAATCAATCAAGCCTTGTTTGATGATGTAAAATGAATATTAAGCAAATATTTGACGTTTAAAAGCCAGTAACTGTTAATAAGAATTTAACATATTCAATTGCTACTGATCTGATATTTATCATCTACAAACAAATGATCTTACTATTTTATCTTATTTAATTGTGGGGTTTTATACTGTTCTATTAATTTTGTTTTTCAGCCTATTCAGCATCTTTGATTGTAGACTGTTGGCTGACAGCAAAAGTAACGTTGAAGTTACAAAGTAAATAACACCCAGTTAATTAACAGATGATCAGTGACAACTATATTAAAAGACAATGAAACCATATCATCAAACAGTCCGAGTTGAGCAGTTTTTATCCAGAAGTAAATTCTTATTTATTTAAAACAGTGATTTATTGGCATCAGTGAATTTGTGTTAGGAAAAAAAAAATAGCAATTTGTTGTTATTAAGAGGGTTTTAAAATAACCAAGTGAACAATTTTTATTGTACCTGGATAACCATTTGCTACTGGATTATATTGGAATTTGTCGAAGTAAAAATGACAATTTGTTGTTATGAAGACGGTTCCAAAACACACAAGTGAACAACTTTGACTGTGCATGGATAACCTTTTTGCCCCAGGATTATATTTGATTTTATCTTGATTCATCAATGAAATAGTCATTTTCGATGGAATGACTTTACTGAAATCACAACACATTGGACAACTTATACTACTTTGTAAATGTTGGCATTTGATATGAGCTTCCATGAGTAGTACTGGCATGATCAGTAATAATAACAAAAAGCGTTGGAAATGAATAGTAAAACATCATTTATTTACAGGGAGAATGAAACAAATACAAAAGTTTGTGTTCCAATTTCCTGTAGTAAAAATATCAGTACAAGCTAAGAGGGAAGGGTCCAATTACATGTCAAGAATGACCTACATGTACTAATTTCAGAAACTAATAATACATGTTTTGTTTATTCTTGATCTGTTTAATGATCCCCCCCCCCCCCCCCCCCGCCACACACAATAGCTTGTGGTTATTGTTATTAACTGTAGGAATTACAACCTATCAGTGAGAAACTTTTGCATTTGTTTTGTCCTTCTTGTTGTGTATACGTACAAAATAGTACAGCTTATCCTATATGTTTTAGTTAGTCATTCATGATATAAAAAAATTAACTAAACTGGAAAGTGAATTTATTTTTTCATTTTGGATATTCAAGTCTGCTGAAATTCATATTCTTTTCAAGTACTTTAAGAGAATATTTTGTGTGAAATGTTCATTAAATGAATTACAGTAAAAAGATATCCACTGCACCTAAATCAATGTATTGTCTTTATGGAATGTTTACACAATATTTAAATTGCCACATTCATTGATTGTGGGCCAAAGTTAATACTTCTAAACTGTAAGTTCATATACACTGTGAGTCCCATGCCCCAGCCTACCCTAACCTTCAGCCAGTGCCTGAAACTGTCGAACCGTTTGGATTGATTGGAGTTTAGATGGGGGTGGGTAGGGTGATTTTTTGGTCAGTTGCTACTTTTGTTGCCATAATACCTTAGCTGTTGAGTGTGACATTAAGCTGCAATCAATCTCGCAAAATTACATGTATGAAATTAAATGCCACTTATTGGTAGGTGGTGGTTTTGATTTGTGTATCCAATGCTATAAATATTTAGATCCCCCCCCCCATCCTCTGTGCAAAAGAATCTATAAAATTTCTCTTTCTTTCTTGAGGAGGGAGGGGTGGGGGTGGAACCCCTTAGAAAAGCAGTAATTTCAGGGTTTAATAATTTAGTTTTAATTAAACTTATTAACAGTATATAGGTGGGGCCTCCGTGGCTCAGTAAGTAGAGCGTTGGACGCTCAATCCAAACAGCCTTCCACCAATGGGTCGCGGGATCGAATCCCACTCAGTCCAAAAAAATTGGAAAATTTTCAGACTGGGTTTTCACTGGAACAACCTATGTCGGATGGTTGCCAGTTACCACCGGAAGGTCGTGGGTTTCCTCCGGGCATAGAGCCTGGTTTCCTCCCACAATAAAACTGGCAACGCCGCCATATAAGTGAAATAATCTTGAGCGCAGCGTGAAACACCAAACAATCAATCAATCAACAGTATCTGGTTATACATCTTCTATGTTTAACTCACTATTTTAAGTGGCATGAGCTGCCAAAGTGTTGATATTTTGAAGTTGTTACAGAATATTGAAATTATCGGCTATTTTTCTCAAGACGTGTAATTCAGAAGCTTTTTAGTGCTTCTAGTCTCGAAAATGTATGATAAAGTATTGTTTTGAACTAACTTTGGCTTAAAATGAATGAATGGTCGTGCCAGTTATTTAAATTTTGTTTACTTTTCGAACACTGTTCCGGTTTGTATAGGCCACATGCTGTATGGTCTTTCCTCATTCCAACGCCAATCATTTAATTTTTCGATGGCCTTCAAAGCCTCTTACTGTGGTGATGATCAGACATTATGAAAGAAGTGTGAATTTTGGCAGCTCCTGCCACTTTAATAGAGCTGATACCAAATTGAGTTTAGACAGCATTGAACTTCTTGAACCAATCAGTGTCTACTCAAGTTGACCAACCTAATAGATAAATGTATATCTTGCATGTTTTCGCTATTTTTTTAAACCAAACACACACAAATATGTCGGCCTTTACACAGTATAAACGTTTTGGCCTTATGTCACGGACTTCACTCAAGTTCCTCTCTGCATGATCCACATCCTTTATCATATCACTCAGCTTCAAATGTTTGCTTTTGTTCTTTAAGTTTAATACTTTCTTCAATAAATCTAAGTAAGCCTTATACTTATAGTATATATTTCCAGCTTCGATTTCAATTTCCAGCCTTTGAAAAAAAGTAATCTTAATTAGGCTACAGTGTATTAAATACTGAAGTCACATGGTCTTGATGTTAAAACATTATCACCTACTCCACCATATCAAAGTCCTTGCATCATAAATTTTGGTACGTTTATTTTCTGTGTTTTGTTTACTGCCAATATTGAGACGTCACCTACAGCAATAAAAAAAAAACCCAAAAGACAGACTTACGCTACATACTCATTGTTTAGGTATAATTGATTTACTTGGCGAAGGCATAGGCTGCGACATGTAGAAATTTAGTTAACCGGTACGCGCCGTAGTAGTCCCTAACCTTGTGTTCATCGCTTATAGTATCGATGTACAGACCCGTATAGCCAACTCAGGCTCCCGTCACTTTCTTTGTTCCCAGACATCGCATTTAATATCGGCAACATGATCCTTTCTCCTCTAACTTCTTCGTATTTCCAAATAATTTCTGCATGCTTCTACAGGGATTATTTTGTACGGTACATCCTCAACACTTATGAGAACTCCGACGACTGAGCGAAATGTCAAACTCACACGCGACATGTTTACACGACAGTGCGCATATGCGGAAATCTTCCCCTACATGGATGACTCGAGGCGGTGCTTCGGCCATCGTATAATTTTAGTGAACGTGACAAATATTTAGTTCGTTCTGGAAAACCTATGTTAGGATTTTCATGAAATTTGCACAACAGCTTCGTCTTAGTTTAGTCTTTACGAGAAAAATAATACCAAGTGTGACAAAATTCGTTTACACTAACTTTTAGTCACTCTCGTGGCCCGTCCAGCTTTAAGGTATTAAACTTCCCATTTAAATTTGAAAAAAGTTAAGCCAGTGGTTTTCAAGATATTGCAGGGAAACCAAGTTATTTGTATCAGCCAATCAAAAACAATAATTAAATATGCGCGGATTTTAGCGAAAGTCGAACTTGAGGGGGGTATTAAGGTATTAAACTTCCCATTTAAATTTGAAAAAAATTAAGACAGTGGTTTTCAAGATATTGCACGGAAACCAAGTTATTTGTATCAGCCAATCAAAAGCCTGTACAATAATTAAATATGCGCGGATTTAAGCGAAAGTCGAACTTGAGCGGGGTATTAAGGTAATAAACTTCCCATTTGAATTTGAAAAAAATTAAGCCAATGGTTTTCAAGATATTGCACGGAAACCAAGTTATTTGTATCAGCCAATCAAAAGCCTGTACAATAATTAAATATGCGCGGATTTTAGCGAAAGTCGAACTTGAGCGGGGTATTAAGGTATTAAACTTCTCATTTAAATTTGAAAAAAATTAAGCCAGTGGTTTTCAAGATATTGCACGGAAACCAAGTTATTTGTATCAGCCAATCAAAAGCCTGTACAATAATTAAATATGCGCGGATTTTAGCGAAAGTCGAACTTGAGCGGGGTATTAAGGTATTAAACTTCCCATTTAAATTTGAAAAAAATTAAGCCAGTGGTTTTCAAGATATTGCACGGAAACCAATCTGGACGCCGACGCCGACGCCGACGCCGACATCGACGCCGACGCCGACGCCAGACTACGCCGTCAAAGTGATCCCTAAGTGCCCCCTTTCAGGCGACACAACAACCTTCAAATTGTGTAAATCAAAAAAATGTTGGAATTCTTTACTTGTACAGTTATCCACAGACAGCGGGTATAGGGATAAAACCCTGGGCAACAAATACTTCCATAAAACTTACCCCATATAACAATCCACCGACGGCTGGTCCAGTCATAAAACCAAGGCCAACAAATACTTCCATAAAACTTACCCCATACAACAGTCCACCGACAGCTGGTCCAGTCATAAAACCAAAGCCAACAAATACTTCCATAAAACTTACCCCATATAACAGTCCACCGACAGCTGGTCCAGTCATAAAACCAAGGCCAACAAATACTTCCATAAAACTTACCCCATATAACAATCCACCGACAGCTGGTCCAGTCATAAAACCAAGGCCAACAAATACTTCCATAAAACTTACCCCATATAACAGTCCACCGACAGCTGGTCCAGTCATAAAACCAAGGCCAACAAATACTTCCATAAAACTTACCCCATATAACAGTCCACCGACAGCTGGTCCAGTCATAAAACCAAGGCTAACAAATACTTCCATAAAACTTACCCCATACAACAGTCCACCGACAGCTGGTCCAGTCATAAAACCAAGGCCAAAAAATACTTCCATAAAACTTACCCCATACAAAAGTCCACCGACAGCTGGTCCAGTCATAAAACCAAGGCCAACAAATACTTCCATAAAACTTACCCCATATAACAGTCCACCGACGGCTGGTCCAGTCATAAAACCAAGGCCAACAAATACTTCCATAAAACTTACCCCATATAACAGTCCACCGACAGCTGGTCCAGTCATAAAACCAAGGTCAACAAATACTTCCATAAAACTTACCCCATATAACAGTCCACCGACAGCTGGTCCAGTTATAAAACCAAGGCCAACAAATACTTCAATAAAACTTACCCCATATAACAATCCACCGACAGCTGGTCCAGTCATAAAACCAAGGCTAACAAATACTTCCATAAAACTTACCCCATACAACAGTCCACCGACAGCTGGTCCAGTCATAAAACCAAGGCCAACAAATACTTCAATAAAACTTACCCCATATAACAATCCACCGACACCTGGTCCAGTCATAAAATCAAGGCCAACGAATACTTCCCATAATACTTACCCCATACAACAGTCCACCGACAGCTGGTCCAGTCATAAAACCAAGGCCAACAAATACTTCCATAAAACTTACCCCATATAACAGTCCACCGACAGCTAGTCCAGTCATAAGACAAAGGCCAACAAATACTTCCATAAAACTTACCCCATATAACAATCCACCGACAGCTGGTGCAGTCATAAAACCAAGGCCGACAAATACTTCCATAAAACTTACCCCATATAACAGTCAACCGACAGCTGGTCCAGTCATAAAACCAAGGCCAACAAATACTTCCATAAAACTTACCCCATATAACAGTCCACCGACACCTGGTCCAGTCATAAAACCAAGGCCAACAAATACTTCCATAAAACTTAACCCATATAACAGTCCACCGACAGCTGGTCCAGTCATAAAACAAAGGCCAACAAATACTTCCATAAAACTTACCCCATATAACAGTCCACCGACAGCTGGTCCAATCATAAAACCAAGGCCAACAAATACTTCCATAAAACTTACCCCATATAACAGTCCACCGACAGCTGGTCCAGTCATAAAACCAAGGCCAACGAATACTTCCATAATACCCTATATGAATTTACAAATAAAAGAATAGTAAAAGCAAGAGTATTAATTTTTTCAGAAAACGTTTCTCAAAACATTTACGCCCGACGTAACTGCACATAATTTTGAGGGTAAAGGCTTTAATAGGTTATATAGGATGTAGGCCTACATGTTTTGAGAAACAGTCCCCTGATTTGCTAAGAATAAATGGGTCCCCATAACTAAGATACTAGAGAGTTAGACACTGGAACATATGTTCGATTACATATTAGACCGGTACAGTATTACTGGGGGAAAGTGAAAATGCCTGGCTTAGTGGGAGAGGAACCCAGACCCTTTACAGTGATGAAACCCCGGACCTTCGGCGTCAACCTGGTAATTCTTCCAATAAAGGGCAATTGAATGAAAGCTGGATATTTGATAACAAGTTCATATGCAATACAAAAATCTATATTTGAACACAAAAAAAAAAAAATATTGATGTTTTACCCAGCGCTCAAGATTATTTCACTTATATGGCACCGTTGCCAGTTTTATTGAGGCAGAAAACCGGGGTCTATGTCAGGAGGAAATCCACGACCTTCCGTTGGTAACTGGTGGTATCTGATGACCTCACACAAAGGAGCCATAAGTAGTATTTGTGGCTGTATGCTTATTTACTAAACAACTTACGAATACAGTAGCAATACTGTTTGGGAATTCTTTAAAGGTGTAGGCAAATCCCGCAGTTTGTAAAGCCGAAACACCTACAGCCAGGACAACCCTCAACATGAAGCACAGTATCAAGTAGTTTGTGTTGCCATTCTCAGTCGGTACATATTGCAGAAACCTATATATAGAAAAATACCATGGTTATTTTAGACAAAAAGATTTTCCCTGTGCCCGTGTGTTTTAGTGATCGTAAATATAGAAAAACATATAATAATAATAATAATAATCACAATACTTTATTTCAGACGAAAATTACGTCCATATAGGCACAGGCTTCTCAATCGAGAATATATTAAATCTAATGGAAAAATTGTCAAACAAAGTCCATGTAGCCACACAGACCACCCTTTTGAGAAAGTTTTTTTTTGTCAGTAGCAGCTTTGATAAATTAAGAGAAATTGTATTGAGTTTGTAAATCAGTGAATCGAGTTAATTAAACTATATACATGGCAAGGCGGTCACGTGACACTGATTTCCAGACAGCGCCACCATTACAAGCAGATGATAAGGCGATTTCAATCCAAGATGGCGGACAGATCAAAATCGGTTTTTGAACGTCAGACCCAAATCAGCCAATGAGATGATCATGTGGCAATTCCACGTATAAAGTTCCATTAATGATGCGAGTGTTTACCACGTGAGTGGGTTAAACGTTGAAAAAGTCCCAAATCGACCACCCTGGATTTATGGGATCTATTCGAACGTTTGGCTTGGTCACGTGGCGCTGGTTGAAAGGACAATAAACCTTTTAATCGACGACGACAAGGTAACATTCAATACGTCAAGTCAACTTTTACACAATAAAAAAACCCTAAAAATTCTGAATGCCCTATGTAATCAAAGAGAGTAGATTGACATGAGTGGTCACTTCGTCCAATCAGCATTGCTGGCATGTTCTTCTGGCCCCCTAGCGGAAGGGTGTTCCGACTGTACACGATTCGACTGTACGGCGCCCCCTATAGAAAGGAGGTTCCTAATAATCGAATCGTGTCAGTTCAAATTCAACATGGCGCGGACGAAGTGACCACTCTTGTCAATCTACTCTCTTTGATGTTATGCCCTATATCGGATGTCCGTTTGTACGCATGCGCGTTTGATACTTCCTCTTATTTGAACACTTGCGGGCGTAGTCGAGTGGCTAGGAAGGGCCGTAATTACCTGTTTGTACCGGGTCGTATTATATCTAAGGGGAATGAGAATTATCTCTCCGATTCCCGGCGATAATAGCCTACTTACTTCTAGGCGACATTTAAAATGGTCGCATTTCATGAAATTGACTTTAAAATAATAAACGTTTTCCTCACCCAAAGAGAACAGTACACCCTCCACTACCGAATGCTCCGGCTATATACATAAACCGACCTCCAATCACCGGCATCTATTACAAAGGATAAAAAAATCTACCTCTAATGCTAGCAAAAATTTCTATTTAAGTCACGTCTTTACTTGTTGTAAGATAAACAAAACTATAAGAGCCATGTCATTAGTATAAAAGTAGATATGGCGCCATTTTCTTGTAACCAACATCTTGCATTTTTGTCTTCTTATTATTTTTTCTGTGTTTCTTTTTCTACTTAGTGTCAGCATTACTATATTCAACATGCAATGACGGGAAAATGGAATTCTTTCAATTTGCATAATATTTGCAAAGCTGCATAATGTTACATACGGGTAGGTTGAAAACTAGAAACAAATAAAAAAGAACTACTTGCCAGTTTTCCGCAGATTGGAGAGAAGATGAATTGCGTGAGCGAAAAAACACCAAATATCCAACCGGAAATAGAATCGCTCACGTTTTTGGAGCGTGCCTGTGGGAAATGTAAGTCTTCAAATATAAGTAAAATGGCTGCCAAATAGTTACAAGGTAACATACGGTAAGAATTCCGCTAATTCAAGGACGAGCAATGTGAAGATAGCAAATTATTAGACTGCTTTCTGCCATGTTTGGTCTAAAACAACAACAATAGCGATTGCGCGATAGGATTATCGGTCGCTCCATGCAGGAGGTAAGACACCCAACGAAAAGTCTCAACCTTTTAGAGTGCTTTTCGTAATGTTTTGAGTACTTGAATTAGCGGGATTCTTACCGTAATTCAAGAGCCTTTTTCACAAAACGGCATCTAGATGTATTTTTGAGTAACTTTCACAGCAACGTAGGCTATCTCAATAATATGGGTTACCATAACAGGTTAGGTTACGCCGCTTTGTGATTGATTGATTGGTGTTTTACGCCGCGCTCAAGAGTATTTCACTTATATGGCGGCGTTGCCAGTTTTAGTGTGGGAGGAATCCGGGCTCTATGCCCGGAGGAAACCCACGACCTTCCGTTGGTAACTGGCAACCATCCCACACAGGTCGTTCGAGTGAAAACCCAGTCAGAAAAATTTCCAATTTTTTCGCCGCTTTGTGAAACAAGCTCCTGGTGCGACAAGTTGGCTAAGATCGTATTATAAATATGGTTTATAGATAAAAGTTCGTATTAGGCCTATCATACAGAATTAAAAAAAAACTGTAAAATTGTTGAAGATTAAATTCTTAGTTTGCTACTATATATGTTCCACTGAAACGTGAGGAATAATACACTTAGAGCTTTGATATTCTATGGGCTACATGCCAGTTACGCGGCTTTCTGAAACAGACAAGCAGAGCTTTGGAATTCCTCATCTGGGAAGTTGGTGTCCTGGGGGCCGCCGTTTCACGAAGCCGTTGCAAAACGCGATCGATCGCAGTTGCCATGACGTCGTATCCCTTCACTGTGGTATCAATTGGCAACTACGCCTCGTTTGCAATGCGACTGCTTTGTGAAACGAGCCCCTGTCGTAGAGGAAAATTTTAGAAACGGCAACAATTTACCTCTGTGGGGAAGAAGGGAGCCAGAAGGGAGAGACAACATGACGTCAGGTAATCACCCAATAAAACATTCAACAGAAGAAGTTTCTGGAAGGTGGAAAGACCACGGATAGAAAAGGTACCCGCGCTAGAATCAGAGGCTGTAGTCGAAGTCACATCAATACTGCAGGATGAAGTGCTGTCACTGTCTTGTCTGTCGGCGCTCGGTGTTGTTGCTGTTACTGCGCCGTAATTAACGACATCACGTGGTTTGTCTAGAAGCACATCTGGATCTAAGGGCGGGAATTGTCCAACCGGTGCATCTGGTTTACTAAAATAACTCGCTAAACTGGAAGTCCGGCGCTTTCTTTGGACAGGATGTCTGCTACGACAGTCTTTGGTTGGTTTAGCGCTATTAACATTGTCATTTTGGTCAAACTGTTTAACTTTTGGTCGACAGGGCGGTGAACTTGGACGGAATATGAGCAAATCACCAGCGGCGACACTTCGTAATCTACCCCTAGGAAATACTGGTAATTTGCCAGGCTTTCTGGCTATAACTGTTTGAAAGTCCTTATGTTCTTTGTTCTTTTCATTGACTTTGGATTTTGTCTTAACAGAGTTATCTCCCTTAAGGAGGGGCTGCTTTTCTGTTTCAAGGTCCTCCATTTTGGAAGTGTCATTTTCGTCCAGTCGTTGTCAGAAATGTACAGGGGGTTTTGAAAGAACGTTTCTACTGTTTTGACCATTGTTCTTTACGGATGACATTAAAGCGCCATCTACCGTGCATGTAGCCGTTTGACCCGTGGCGCCATACTTGCTTTTGAGTATCGACATTGGTGTATGGCTAAATCCGAAAATGAAAACCGTTTTCTCTTGAAGATACGCCTTATTGTTTCTCTCTTTTTTGTCTCAAACCTGCAAAGAAAAATTATATACAGCTTGAATTTTCAATTGATATTGCTCTTGATAAAATCGCTGACATAGAAGTCGAAAGCTCTTGTTGTTAACAAAAAAAACCTACTTCCTGATGTTTAATTATTTCTCATTAATATTTTAGTTCGTATGGATTAACCATTTAGTTTCTCGGTGAACTTTAAACTGCCTTGACAATCAGAATTTGGGAAAAAAAGGGCACAGTTTGGCAGCTCATACAACTATAAAAATGTGGTTCGGTTTAAGTGACTTGGGTTTTACGTCCTGCTCAACAGTATTTCAGTCATATGAAGACGTTGTCTCCTTGTGGCAGGGCAGATTTCCACAGCTCTTTTATTTGGTGCTGCCTCAACGAGACGACTTGCCGAAGACACCCAGCAAGCCCCCTCACCCAGTCACACCGGGCCAACCAGTTGCTGCTCTAACTCCTATTGCTGAGCGCCAAGCGAAGCAGCAGCAGCTCCCACTGTTTAAGTCTTTGGTCTGACTCGACCAAGGCTTGAACCTGGATCTCCCAGCCCTAATGCGGACGCTCTACCAACTAAGCTAACGGGGCTGGTGGTTCGGTTTAAGGAGCTTCCAGAAACGAGAGAAATTCTACCTTGGTATCTCAAAGATTTTATGATCAGCGTTTCACAATATATTTCCATTGGCATTAAATGTGTAGTAGTATATGCACTTTACAAGTCTGACGTCACGGCCTTAGTTGTGTACACATACCCTCACAGTGATGACGCAATATGCGATCTCCGGTGGGACATAACTTATGACGATTTTTCCCGAATATTAACGAAAAATATACATATGTTTTATACTCTCTCCTCTTTCGACTACTAAGGAACCAACGCGGGGTAGTTTAGTTTCAACTTATGTTTTTCAAATATACATTTAGCTCTTAAACAAACACAAACCAGCTTTAAGCTCTGTTAATACATCCATCTGACGAGGCCTTCGTCGTGGAAATGAACTTTGCATCACTCACTGTTTTTGTAACTATTACATACTGACACACCATGTAAGAGATTATGCGCTTACAGACAGTTTGAAGTGATTTGACTTCACTCTGATTGACAGGTATAACACCTTTAGGTTACCTGTGAAACAGACAGCATCTCTATGAAGAGATAACCCGTGATGAACAAGCGTTGTTATCAACCAGGTATATCTGTCAATCTCGTGTATACAAAAATCTCAACTTTCTTTTTCAACTGGTACACATGCTCTTAATACTCAACAAGAGTTTCGGGAAACCCAAAATACGCCCGGAAAGGCACAGTAACTGCAGCCATACCAAAACAAATCCTTTCATATTTTTTTAAATTTAATTTTCAAAATTCAGAGGAAGGAGGTTGAAGCTTGGTAAATGGTGATGTAATGTCAACAAAATGAAATGTTACCACTAAAACCTTTAAAATCCATCTGTATCAAATTTAAAATGGGCTATTTGGATCAAAGATTATTAACAAGATTTGTACTCGGTACAAGTCATCAATTCTCGCTGCTGTTAAATCGTGATGTTAAACATTGCTTGTTGTCAATATAGTTTAAATTTTTTAGAAGAGTAGTTTATAATTTACTAATCACACTTAAACAAATGCAATTAATTGGCAATTTTGCAGCTCACACCAATTCAAGTAGATTTGAAATTTTTTCTCATAATATCATTTTTCTATATTATTTGGCTACAAAAAAAAACAGTGGAGCATGGTATGGCCATGTGGTATAGAGGACCATAAAACTGTCAACACTTGTAGTGATAAGAGACTTAGAGCTTTAGAGTATGTTTAAATAGAGTATGTAAATAGAACAAGGCTGGGTTACTTATCTCTTTGTCTGTAGATAAAACTTTAATCCTTATATGTATTTTTCATTTGATTAAAACGTTATATATTGATTTAAGAATAGTTTTAATCAATTTAGAAACATTATTGCAATTTGAAAAAAATCCTTTTTTGATGAGAATCGGAAAAGTAGAAGCCATTTTATAATTTAAAGGTTATTTTCATGAAAATGAAAGTAAGAATAAAAGGGAATGTACATAATCCAATAATTTGCAATAGTTGATATCATAAACAATTTTTTTACACACTGTCTGCTAATATGGTATGTAACATGAACGATTTGAAAACATCGGATCATATTTGTTAAAGTTATGTAGAGAAAAAGTAAATATTACATAACCCAATATGGCTGCCATATTACGCAATGTATGATGTCAAAAATAGTTCGCGACACACCTTCCACCCATAAGGTATATACTCAGAAAAAATTGTGCAGATGGAATCAAAACTTTGGAAGTTATGGAGCGAAGGGAATAATACATAATCCAATATAACTCCCATATTATGTAACCAGTGATGTTAAAAATAGTTTGCGACAAACCTTCTACCAATAAGGTATATACTTAGAAAAAATTGTGCAGATGGAATCAAAACTTTAGAAGTTATGGAGCGGAAGGGAAAGCGGACGCCGGACAGCCGGATTGCCGGACTGCCGTCCTGCCGGACGGACGGAGATGATACCATAATACAGCCCGCTTTTCAAGCCGGGCGTATAAAAAGGGTGCCTCGGTAGCTCAGTCAGTTAGAGTGAAAGTCCGACACAGGCCTTCCATCGATGCGGCGCGGGTTGGAATCCCACTCAGACAAAAACATATCGAACAAAATTTGTAACTCAATCGCCGTATGTGGCAGAGTTGCCAGGTGCTCGCCGACGGTCGAGTTTTTTTCGGGACAAAGAGATCAGTTTCTTCTGCCACTAAACCTGGCAAAGCCGCCATATAAATGCAATAACCAACTCTTTAATAAAAGCGATATAAAGGCGGTATTTCTGGAGCGAGGTTACGTCAATTTCGTCTCCAGTTTGGGGATGGAAAATGACAAGCTGGAGCCCATATCATGGAGACATCAATTGACGTCACATCTGTACAGTCCATTTTCCACCGAAATGCTTATTTGCGTTGCGACTGGTTGATGAAAACGAGTGAATGAATGGACAATCAACCGACAGAATATATCGATGCACACATCCAAGCAAGCCGTGGTAAAACAAAATCCTGGAACCTGTTTCACAAAGCGGCGCAGCGTAAGTTTTTACGTAACTGTCATAGCAACGTATCTCTACAATATGTGTTGCTAGAGCATTTACGTGAAAACTTACGCTACGCCGCTTTGTAAAACAGACTCCTGTTATGGCAGACTTTTGGATTCTGTCAAGTTAATTATACGCGCTTTGGAGCCACCATGGGTAGAGTTTCGTGACAGTTATTTATTTTATTTATTTAGACCGTGAGCATACAGCTCATTGGTACAAAAAGAAACATAAAATATATTTAGGCGGAGCGAAGTAAATAGTACAGTTATATACAATACATATATATATATATATATATATGCACATATATACATATATATATATATATATATATATATATATACGTACATATATATATATATATATATATACTAGTATACATACACATAAACTGTTAATGTCGAAGAAAATGTGCAGTGCAACAGACATTTCGATTGGTCTGTTTTAATTTTTGAATGGCCAATGAAACTACCTCTTACTAAAGTGACTGCAGTCAGATTACCTGTGTATGAGCGTAACTTGAATTATCTTTGAACTAAAAAACAATATCATGTGATGACACAACCTACAAAAACATATATATCAATAGATCTATGTATAATCAGTGTACCCGGTTTATTTATCATTAAAAGTAAGACATAATAATATATATATCTATACATGTAATCGCATCTATTAAAGCAATACGCCAAAGCCCGGGTCTTATCTGGCGTATCTCTCCAGCCGATATAATGTAGGCGTAGATTAATACACCTGTACACTGTAAAATGTAACCCGTAAATTTTACGGTAGAATACTGGCAGCTGGGCTGCCAACTCTCTACCGTAAAAATAAGGGTAGACCGTAAAATCAACTAGCCACATTCCTAATCAGTGAATGTGAAAAAAACATTATGAAATCAGCAGGCTAAGAAATACAGGACTTTAAATCGTCAACCCCAGCATGGATCTGTTAATGTAGATTTTCAAATGTTATGTACCCCCAACGAAATAGTAAAACTGACTACTTCTGCAAGTTGACAAACATATATTTATTTGAAAAAAATTGAAATAATGCTGATGAAAATTGTCGCTTAGGGTAGGTATCTCAATCTACGCTTTCAAATACAGCTATGTTAAATTAACTATCTTAGCCTATAATGACAAATTTTTTTTAAATCGCCTACGGCGGGATTCGAACCTCTAACCTCCCATACAGGAGCTGCGCAGAACTATATGCGCACTAGCCATAACCGTAGCCTTTAACCACTACACTAACATTAAATATGTAGGGATGGTGGCCACATTTCCATGCCTTACTAGCGCTTCGGTGTGCGCACCCTTTGATCCGCAATGACGTATTTTGGACGAATCCTTCACGGAAACAACCGAGGAGATCAGATCTCGTTAGCTCGGAAACGACAACTCTGTCTCAAAGTTATTTTACGGTACACGACCGTAAAGCTTACACTGAAGTATAAAACGGCAATTTACCGTTAATTTTAAAATATTCTACTGTAGAATTGACGGTAAACGGTTACAGTGTAACGTTCGCTATATAGGACCATATTTTAAGTGGCATGAGCTGCCAAAATTCGCATTTTCCGTAAATTTAGATTGTCAAGAAGAGGGTTTGATTGATTGGTTTGTTTTTTACGCTTGTATGGCTGCGTTGCCAGGTTTAGTGGGGGAGGATTGATTAATTGGTTTATTGTTTGATGTTTTACGCCGCACTCAAGATTATTTCACTCTTATGGCAGCGTTGGCAGGTTTAGTAGGGGGGGAAACCGGACTCGTGCATTGCTCGGAAGAAACCCCCGACCTTTGGTGAGTACCTAGAAACTCTTCCACAGAAGAGGGTTTGATGATCATCTAAAACTAAACTGTCAATAAGTTATGCAGATCTGAAAGAATTCTCCAAATAGCATCAGAACCGTAGATTGATTGATTGACTGGTGTTTTACGGCGCACTCAAGATTATTTCACTTATATGGCGGCGTTGGCAGGTTCAGTGGGGGAGCTAGGAAACCTGGCTCATTGCCCAGAGGAAACCCCCGACCTTCGGCGAGTACCTGGCAACTCTTCCACACACGAGAAGAGGGTTTGAAGTCCATCTAAAACTAAACTGTCCATAAGTTATGAGGATCTGAAAGAATTCTCCAAATACCATCAAAAGTGTAGAAGTTATGGGGCTGAAGGAAATATTACATAATCAATGTAGCTACCAGATTATGTAATCAGTGATAACCAGTGATAGTTCGCGACACACACATGTTATATAGGCCTACTCAGAAAAATGTGTCGGCATCGTTTGGTAAGCGGACTGACGGACGGACATAGATGATACCATAATACAGCCCTCTTTTAATTGATTGATTGATTGTTTGGTGTTTTACGCCGCGCTCAAGCAGCCCTCTTTTAAAGCCAGACGTATAAAAATGCACACAAAAAATAAAAATGAGCTGCCAAAATTTGAATATTTTCCTTTTTAAAAGAATGTGGAAATTAACGGCTTAAATCTTGAAATTTACAATTCAGTCTCGAGAATGTATGATGAAGTAGGGTTTTGACCTAAATTAGGTTTAGAATGAATGAAGGTTCGTCCCGGTTATTTAAATTTGGTTTACTTTTCGGACAATATTTAGCTATAGTACAGCGCACGGACTAAATGGATTTTCATCATTCCACCTCAATCATCTAGTTCTTCAAAGTAGCATGAGCTGCCAAATATGGTGATAATTTCCTTGAAATAAAACGAGCTAATTGTTGGTAATTTCTGTCAAGAAGTAGGTTATAGTAAAATGTAGTAAATCCGAACAGTCTTTCTTCATATTTTACACTTTGCAGGGCTATAAGTTTGTCCCGTTCTAACCCGGCCTCGGCAAGTCGTCTCGGTGAGGCAGCACCTAAAAGAGCGGTGGAAATCCGCCCTGCAACAAGGAGACAACGTCTTCATATAACTGAAATACTGTTGAGCAGGACGTAAAACCCAAATCACTCACTCACTCACTCACTCTACCCCGGCCAGTCTGGCTTCGTTTTTCTGATTAAATATCCAGTACTATCCATGATAAATTGTATCTACATACAGCCAATCAAACACATAAATAGCTTATACAACTGTCCTAAATGCAACACAGGTTTTGCTATATACACTGTTTACATTGTTAAAAATACACAGTTATAAACTAGGACAGGACAAAACATATCATGGACGCTATAGTGACAAACGATGTTTTAATACTCAAACGTGATGAAATATTTGCAGGACATCCTAAATAAACTATCAAACGTGACTTTAAAGATAAACGAATACTTTATAACAAGGGTTAAAAAATGGGACCCTATTTTAATATGGGACAGACGAAAACACGAGATAGCTACATGTAGGTTCGGGAGTTTGATATCACTTGGAGCCTGATTCACAAAGCGGCGTAGTGTCAGTTCTTACGTAACTGCCAAAGCAACCCATACTGTAGAGTGTAGACATACGTTGCTATGGCACTTATCCAAAAACAATACATCTACGGCGTTTTGTGAAACCGGCTCCTGGGATTTCGAAGAAACGTTCACCTAAAGCAATTGAAGTCATTCTCCATTCGTTGTCTCTAGTCATTTGTTTCGTCTACGTCAATGTAATGCTCTAGTTCGTATAAGCTGTGCTTGCTTAATTGTTTGCTGTCCCAATCAATGAAAGCAACAATAGGTCACGAGCGTAATTCGAGCGTCACTCGAAAAATTGTTGGATATATGAGGGGCATAGCTTAGTAGTGACCGCTTTTAGCCGAGAAATCTGGGCTCTGCCGAATTTTTTTTCCCCTCCGTGTTCGTCATAGGCGACAGGACACATTGGCAGCCATATAATACCAGTCGTCGTAAGACCGATAATCTGGGCTATGACCGCTTTGTGACACGCGTGACTGACTGCACACTTATAGCCTTATTTCCAGTGAAGAATTGTTTACGTCCGTCATATATGATGTCATGAAGCAATCGGTCTATTTTAGGAGGGAGTTGGTTCCGAAAGGGGCATAAATAAAATGCATGAAACATACGTACAATTTTATTAGAGCAAGTTGAGACTTCATGGGCAATTCAAGGTGGCTTCTACTGTGGACCACGAGGTTTTGTAGGTAGATCAAGCTCCCTTGTAAAAAAAAAATATATTACGAGTTTTGTGCTTTGGCTCAAGAACATGGTCCTGGTGTGCCCGATAGCCTTGTCAGTGTCACAACTTGTTAATGATGTAGGTCTGTGATTGATTGATTGATTGATGTATAACGCCGCACTCAAGATTATTTCAATAAAAAGGAGGCGTTGCCGGGTTTAGTGGGAGAGGAAAAATGGTTCTTTGTCTGGAGGTAACCTCCTATCTTCGACAAATACCTGGCAACGTGGTCGAGTGAAAAAAATACTCAGAAATTGTTCAATTTTCATTTAGTCTGATCGAGTACATCTAGCCTTCTAGTCCAGGGGCCGTTTCACGAAGCCGTCGCAAAGTGCGATCAATCGCAGTTGCCATAACATCGTATCTCTTCAATATGGTATCCATTGGCAACTACGTTTCGTTTGCGATGCGACTACTTTGTGAAACGAGCCCCAGCTTTGTAAAACGAAGTTTCGAACAACGTAAGTTTAGTATGAAACTGACAGGTAACGTCGATATTTGCTCTGTTTTACCCATCCGTGTTCATACAGCTTTGTACAACTTTTATCTGTATATTTCTACAACGGAGAAATTGTGCTTCGAACTAGATCAGTTGGAAGGAAATCTAGATCGTTCACACAAACCAATCTCAACACTTATTTTCCGTACGAACTACGATCTTTACTCACAGATCTGAACATCATTCGACAACCTATTAAATACATGTAAGCCTTACCTGTGTCACGTAACGTTGTGTTATCGTATAGTAGTTTGAACACGTACCCAGTACCAGCCAGTACTACAGCATGGCAATTGTTGTAGTTGTTCCGCCTTGGGAAGCTAATCACTGACTTAACCTCTACTAAGCTCAAATGGCACCAGAAGGTTTCGCGTTCTGGTAACACAAACATTAATCAATACAGACTACTGGCCCATATCTAAACACACACTTACTCAAGTTTGTTGGTTGGTAAATCCGCCTTGCTTGATACTATTTGACCTCGCAACCTTTGCCCTAGTTTATTTCCGAGTCAACGTGATATTTGGTTAACCAATCACGTGACCACTGCAGAAGACAATCTTAAAAGAAACCACGTGAAAATAACAAAGCCTGTCATTAAACTGTATTATGACCACGTACTTGGATTTCTTCGGTGATTTCCGGACTGCATGTCAAAGCCGACCGATAACCAACGAGAAGAGCCGAAGTTTGTTCCGAATACATTACCACGGTAGGTTTGGTCAGGACATGAAGTTCTATTTAAAATTCTTTCTATAAGAATTGGCGGTTGGTTTCTTCCTTAGGTCTATATTTATAGCAGCGTTTTCTTAAAATAAATAGCTTAGTTTTAGTGGCACAAGCTGCCAAAATTCGGACTAATATCAATCAATCAGTCAATCATATTATGCAGATGGAGACAATGCGCATCGGAAAGGTATGGATATCAAGATGTACGAAACCGCTTGAGTTTTGGCGTGAGTTAAAATTAATACAAAAACGAAATAATCGGAGAACGTGGATAGAAACGTGAAAAATCTGTCTCTATGGTGCTGAGAATCTACCACACCCCTTGACCTTTGCACCTTAGAGCCCGAATCACACCTTTAGACAATAGCCGTATTCGACTGGTCGTTTTCGAGCAGCTCATTCTTCTCAGACTACACATTTTCTATTCGACTGGTCGCATGATTTGCACAAACTCCTCGCGCGTGCACGCTTGAAGTGCTCGCTGATTTCGTAAGGGCAGAGAGAGGGGAGCTGGTCACGTGATAAAATAATAGTACTTTCTTGACTCCAATTATATAATTCTTGGCCTGTTTTGACTATGTTTTAGGCATTTCTGAATTACAAAACTAAAATTACATAAAATTAAACCCCGAAACCCTAAATCTGAACGAATTAATGTTATTTATGTTTTAATGCAAATGGAACAATCATGCTTCGGAAGCCGAATTTAACCATATCAATGTGCTATCGGTCTGAAAAACTATTTGCAGTTTTCCTAGATTATTGACAGAAATATTTAATTTTGAAATGCAAATATTTATTTTCACAAGTCCGTGTTCGCCCTCCACGTCTCCACAGCCTACCAGATGCTCGTCACTTGATGAATATACTATGTTGCTAGGTGGGCGATTTATGTTGTCAAGCAAATGACCCAAACGTTCCTCAATTTACTCAAATTCGTTCGACTGGTACTTCCCCTAGCAGTTAGTTTGAGCTGCTGCGCAGGTGGGCGGAGCTTAATTTTACTCCTCTGAAAACGACCAGTCGAATACGCCTAATGGCGAGTGAACTCACTGAACTGACAGTTTGGTTTGCTTTAAAGGGACATGAGCTGCACTCTAACGCACTGGACCACCGAGGCTCCCTTGACAATCTGAAGTAATTGAAATATCTTAATTTTGACAGCTCATGCCACTTTAAAGACATACACGCCCTCTGTCGGTAAAGCTTTTAAAGAATTCCATGTCATTGATCCCATATATGCTCATTAGTCCCGCCATTTGTCCGGACGTTTGTTGGTGGAGTCAATGCTTAAAAACTGATAACGAACTTGTTAGAAGATGTATAAACAAAGTGGCTTCACCAACCGGTGGATTAACCACCGCTTATATAGAAAAAAGTAACGTAGAGGACTTCCGAATGAATTCGAATCTGGCCAACGTCACGTGATAGACAGCTCACGTGAATCAATCGTTCATTGCGCAAAACGTCAACCTGCAATTCAGTGAAATTCTACTTTGGATTTCGACTGCACACATCCAACAGACAGCATCCCATGATTCGTTATGGTTGGCAACGTTTGTCTTTTCAACTCCTATCAACAGACTGTGGTGATAAATGTTCTATTATTTGCTTGGGCCTATTTGATGAGAAATTTGGGCTGAGATTTTTCAGCGAGATAGAAAACAAAAATCACTTCTCATTACGGCGAGTATTCTGGGCTGTGGAAAAGTTATAGCAACCGTATCGGAAGAGGGCTTGATTATTTTTAGGTACTCCAGATTATTTCACTGATATGGCAGCGTTGTCAGGTTTTGGGTTGGGGGGGGGGACTCTTCGTCCGGAGAAAACCCACGACCAACGACCAGTGCCTGCCGAGTTTTCCCCTTACGGCGATCCAGTGAAAAATCAACTTAGAAAGTTTTCTTTGCATTGAGTGAGATTCGAACCCGGGCCACACCAATGGAGGTCGGACTGAGGAGTATAGATGGACTGGAGAGGGCACGACAGCCACTCAGCGCACAACGTTTTGAAGCCGGTGGGCGGAGCTTATCCGCCATCTTTGTCTACGCAAAACATTGACTCACAGTTCACAGATCGCAACTGGTAGACGCTTCGGTTTTTACTCATTTTCTTTGATAAGAGGCATTGTCAACCGTTGCACCAAAGAGGGATTTTAACCATTTCATGAAAGAAAGCCTTAGACATGAATATTTTAATTCATAACATTTGTAAAATGTTATATTTAGTTGAAGTTGGACATGCTCACAGGAGACAGACGGCGGTTGACAGGAAGTAAAGACAACAATGTAGAACTGTAGATTCTAATTTTTCTTCGCTAGTCAGCGTTCCATACACATAATAGGAGCTGAATCACGGTGAGTAGATGGAAATCTTACACTAAAAATTTAACAAGTCACATTGAAATGATTGAAAACCAAATTGATTTATTTTGACACTCTTTGAGTTTGACATTTCTCTTCTGACAGCTATACAGTATACTAAAGCACAGGCACTTCCATCAGATGATATTAGTATATAGATATAATATTATATATACTAGTGGACCTACAAATATCATCTGATGAAAGTGCCTGTGAGCTATAGTATATCGAATATCGTCGACATGGTCAGGTCAGAGCTAATAATTATAGCACTTAGAAATACAATTTGCATTTAATAGAGTTATAAGTCAACAGTAGTGGCGTAGACTTTGTAGCATTCCCATCCCATATTTTTCAGACAAAACAAGCTCATTGTAGAATCCAGTTACACTATCAATACAGAGTAAAAGCCTTAAAAATCCAGTCTTTCTATTTCCTAACAAAATTGATTGGCCATTTATGGATTCTTTTAATGACAGAATATATCTTTTTGTTTCAGGAGTTCAGAATATCAAAAAGCTTGTCAAATACTCGAATGAATTGAATGGTGGATTGGCATTTGACAAACTCTGGAAACTCCTCGTTTAAACAGAATTCCAGGGAAGTTGCCATTGACTCGCTCAAAACCTGAGCAGCTAGTTTAACGGACATTTTTTTTTTTAACCAATCAATGTGAGCTGGACGAAGTTTATTCCCTAGATGTAAACCGTCACATTGTTGTAATTTGTGAAGGGAAAGAATATATTCCCATTTGATAAGGTCTTGGTCAATACATAAGGAACTTTTATCTGCTAAAGTGTTCCGCACAAACTTAAGCATATGACAAGGATCAAGCAAAGTGTGATATGCATGATGATTGATGTTTTAATGATGAAAAAGTATTAATGTTCATAGCTGTTTTTGTTTTTTGATTGTCACGACAGTAGGAGGCTTTGAAGACGGACCATCGAAAAACTAAATGATTGGCGTTGGAATAAGGAAAATATATATAGTATGTGTCCTGTACAAACCGAAAACGTGTTCAAAATGTAAACAAAATTTAAATAACCGGGACGACCATTCATTCATTCATTCTAAGCCAAAGTTAGTTAAAAAACAATACTTTTATCGTACATTTTCGAGACTAGAAGTACTAAAAAGCTTCTGAATTATACTTCTTGAGAAAAATAGCCAATAATTTCAACATTCTGTTTTAACGTCAAAATATCAACATTTTGGCAGCTCATGCCACTTTAAAAAAAAAATTGCTGTAATTCTTTGAAATTAATGGTTTGTGCAGTTTTTCTACTGTTGCTATAAAAAAAGTTATGATTGTTTTGTTGGTTTTGAAAAAGTATTCATGTTCACAGCTGTTTTTGTTTTAAGAAAAAATTAGAGTAGTAAAACACGAATAACACCACCTTGGCTTCACCACGTTGTAGAAAATTGGAAACATTGGAAAAGCTTGTGTTTCCAATTTTCTACAACGTGGTGAAGCCTTTGTTATTTGTGTTTTAACTTTTACTAAATTATGGAACCCACGTTTAAAGAGTATTTAAAAATTAGAAGTTTTGGAAAAAAAAAGTGTTGATTTAAAAATTTGCTGTAATTCTTGTGCAGTTTTGATTGTTTTGAAAAAAAAATTGTTCATTGAAAAAAGATAAAAAATAATGTCAAATACTTTGAAAAAAAAAATGAATGAAAAAGACAGTTCTGAAAGCAGTGTTGTAATGTTGTTGTTTCTTTTTAATTCAACTTTTAATGTAGGCATAGACCTTAGACTTAATTTAAATTAAGTATCCTGGTTTTTTTCTGCCATAAAGTCTACATATAACCTAAGGACAGGTTGTCTGGAAATTCTGTATTAGAATCATTTTTTTTTCTATTGATAATTAATGCCTTATATTGGGTTTACGCGCCCCATACTGTGAATGCTGTTTGTATTTTAATTGGTAATAAAAAATGGATTTTTTAATTATATGCCAAACTTTGACTTTATATTTACCGATGGAAGGTAACAGCACGCTTTTTCTTACTGCCTGGCCTATTTGTACAGCCATATGCTGCACACGAAGGCATTATTTTGAAAAATAACGAACCGTGTTATACACGTTAAGTGAACATGGCTACGGTTTGTTTTGCGTAGACAAAGATGGCGGACACCTTCGCGACCGGCATCTGAATTGTGACGTCATGCCCTCTCCAGTCCATCTATACTCCTTGGTAATTACCCCCCAAGCTCACGAAAAGGGGTTTGAGGTATGTGCTCTACCCTCGGAGATTTAAAAGTGAACATTTTTCAGTTGGACACCAAATAAGTCACGGACGCAGGTAATGTATTTAATCTGTATTTTTTATTCGGTGAAAATTATGCAGATCTCTCAATTCATGACTAGTTTCTACTTCCGGTCTGTGGATTTTAACTTCCTGTCTACTTTGATAATCTTTGGTTTCCATGGTAACCTTACTAGACGCTTTCTTGAAATGGTCATGAATCTCCATGGAAACTAACATAACAACCTGAAAGAAAATTGATGTTGAAATCACAAAAATTAAATATCTATAGAGCCTGTGACTTGTACATATCGAAGTTGTTCACAGAAGTATGCCAAACAAAATATAAATAACTGGAATGAACTTTAATTCATTTTAGGCCATTTGAGTAACTTTAAGAGGCATGATCTGTCAAAATGTTTGAAAAAGAAGAGCACTATTTTTTTACGATTTCTAACTAGTAATTATTGGTTGGACAATGGGACGTCTTCTCGAGTCAAGTTAAAATCGTCAAGGAAACCAACAGGGAATGGCCGCCATGGAGATGTTAACTTGGTTTGAGAAGACGTAATGGGAGGAATATCTAACGATGGTGTAATTTCAAAATGCGTGAAACTCACACATTTGGTCATATTTAACTTAGTTGTGAAGGGGGGGGGGGGATAAAAAAACAACATGCTACTTACTACACATGCGCATAACACTGCTGTGTACGTCATGCACATCGGGAAACCAACGGTACTGACTAGGACGCCCCCTATCGACGGACCTATGAAATCACTACAAAGATAAATTGTGGTTAGTATTATAAAAGCTAGGCCTATGGCTTTTTACCTTCTTGAAGACTATAATTGTTCATATAAATTGAGTGAAATATAACATGGGATACTTAAGTGCGTCATGGTGGATGTTTCGCACATTATGCTGAGTGTACAATGGACATTAGACATTGCTTGTTAGATTGATTGATTGATTGTTTGGTGTTTTACGCCACATTCAAGATTTATTCATTTATATGTAGGCCTTGTCGGGTTTAGTGAGGAAGGAAACCGGACTCGATCATGACTAAATCCACGACATTTTACAGGTATATGGAAAGCTTGTATGTTCTCTGAAATACGTTATCTTAAGCAATCGCCTTGAGAGTCTTGCAGACGAGCTAAGATCAATTGATTGATTAAAAAACAGGATTCTTTGCCCGAAAGAAACCACCGACCTTCAGCGACTACCTGGAAACCTATGCACATACTTCGATCGAGTCAGAGATTTTTCAATTTTTATTTTGTCTCAGTAGGATTTGATCCCGCGCCACCTCGATGGAAAGCCTGGGGGACTATCACTCTAACCGACTGAGCCACCGAGGCCCCGCTTACTACGAATAGATTCTTTAAAGTTATTTAAGTTCGCGCTATTTAAATTTACCGAAACAATTGTATTTTTCTTTGCAAAAAATAAGTTTAAAACAAATTGATTAAAGAACTCCGGAAACCAGTAAGGACTTTCTGATCAACAAAGCAAAGTAAAACATGGACTATATCGTGGTGATACTCCGAAAACGGCGTCCATGTCTTTTATGCAAATCAATAAGAAATGCACCCACAGCTTGTCTATAGGGTGAACCTGCAGACAGTTTTGATCGATTGATTGATTGATGTTTTACGCCGCACTTCAGGTTACTTCACTTAGACTATGGAGACGTACCAGGTTTAGTAGGTGAGAAAATCGTGCTCTTTGGCCGCGTGAAACCACGAGCCTTTAGCGATAAAGTGACAAATCCTCTCAGAAATTTACCAATTTTTTACTTGGACTGAGTGGAATTCGAGCCCGCGCCGCATCGACGGAAGGTCTGTGTCGGACTGGGGGACCATCACTGTAACCGACTGAGCCACCGAGGCTCTCAAAAATTTTGAGAAACGTACCCTAGAGAATACACTGCATTCCACAGACCAGCTACAACACCGTATGTACTCGGGGTGTCCTGGAAACCAACAGTTCTAAAATGAACACAAACGATCTTTGTTTAATTCATTCTGAAGATCTAACAAACAGTTAATAACTGTACTTCAAAACATAATGGTGAAACAAAAAAAGGTTCATGTAACGTCCTTAATTGACCTCAAAGAAAAAGCCATTGAAAATAAGCTTATTTTCCGTCAACGCTCTGAAATAGGCCTATTTCTTTGTATTTGACGTCAGTTCTAAAATAAACACGAATGATCTATGTTTAATTCATTCTGAACATCTGGCAAACAGTAATAACTGTAATTAAAAACATAATGGTGAAACAAAACCAGCTTCCTGTAACGTCCTTAATTGACCTCAAAGATTGATTGATTGTTTGGTGTTTTACGCCGCGCTCAAGATTATTTCACTTATATGGCGGCGTTGCCAGTTTTATTGTGGGAGGAAACCGGGCTCTATACCCGGAGGAAACCCACGACCTTCCGTTGGTAACTGGCAACCATCCCACATAGGTCGTTCGAGGGAAAACCCAGTCAGAATCGAACCCGCGACCCATTGGTGGAAGGCTGTTCGGATTGAGCGTTCAACGCCCCCAACAAAATTGGAAGTATGGTCTTAAACTTGTCATATATCCTTAAAAGTTTTTCTGTAGCTGCACAAATTATTTTTAGTTTTATACTTTATTCCCATAGTCACAGACCATAACCCATTGCCGAAAATTGGCGGGAAAACTATGTTTAAATTAGTTGTTCAAAGGGAAGTTTGATTGACGCAAAGCTAGCATTTATTTAAAATATTCTCTACTAAAAAGGATTTCTTTGATTTTCAGTCATTTGTTCTGACTCTGGTGAAGTTAAAACTTACTCGGCCAATTCGAGGAATATATCAAACGATGGTATCAGAGCGAAGCTTGTTCCAACACCCAATAGACATAGAGACAGGACATTTAACCAGAGTTGTCTGCAAATACACAACAACAACAACAACAACGTTAATGATAAAAAATTAAGACATCACCACGAAGTAGTAAGTTGTTTTGAACAACACGAACAACAATAACAACGTTGCATAAGCGTAAAACAAAATTAGTAGGCCTATAGGTTTGATAATTTATCCTTTTAAATCTTACCTTAACACTAAGACTTTTTTTATCGATATCACCATGGCAACAAAATGAGCGACATAAACTAAGGTTTTACTGTTTCGGTAATGTAAGAACCGTAGCTTTGGGAAATGTTCGGCAAATATTTTACACTTAATACTCGATTGGTGGAGGTTGATCATAGTTTGCTTGAAACAAGGCGCCATCTACTTTGACTGCGGCTTAAGTATCAATAAATTAATCAAGCAATCAATCAATCAATCAATAAAACACAAGAAAAAGGAATGACATTAAACTTCGTGTCCTCTATTTGGGATGTTCTTTCGGTTTTCGCCTATTTATCCGCTTACCGTATTAACGCGAGAACGCGATATCAGTTACCGCGATGAAATACTTACTTGTAATGGGTGATACCCAGCACGGGCGAGGGGCCCAGAAGTAACAAGGCAAGGCCACACATAACAAACCCAGGGATTAACAATAACTTATTATCCTCCTGTTAAAGAGAAACAAACTGATGGTTCAAATTACAATTTTATTCCACTCCAAGTCTCGACTCCGCCTGAATTCCATGTTACAGGCAAATATACGACCGACCGTCTTAAGTATAGGGCGTATACAAAACAGTGAGTGGGTGATTTAGTTTTTATGTCCTGCTTAACAGTATTTCAGTCATTTGAAGAAGTTATAAAAAAAGAAGAGGACCAAATGTATACAACAAAAGTGTACAAAAAAATACATGCGCGATTCTTGCGCCCCAGCGATTTAAAAACAGGCTGTTGGTTTCACCGACATGCCCAGAACCAGCGAAACAAAGACCGTTAAAATGTAAACTATTCGACTGTTGTTTATATAAAAATGAGGTTTCCAGATGGACATTGTTAGCTCCCAAGGACTGCTGGATTGTGAGTTTTGTTTGGGGATTCCTTTGTCTGCTTTGTTGTGATAATGAGAATCGATCTGGGCTAGTTGCGCGACACAGGCCCTTTGTGCCTGCATGTGTGGTGCATTCTCGGCTGTTGTTTATGTCTGTCAGACAATAACATTAGCAGCAACTCTTTAGATTTACTGTTTTGGGCGAAATTTCGATTTAAGCTACTTCTTACTTTTATACTAATCTGAAAGTCAGCGAAAATGCAGAACAAACTAAATGAAGTGTTTCTTTTAAAAGCCAAAAAATCAAGAAAGAATGACCAATGAAATAACAGTATACATGTAATGATAAAAAATGAAGACATCACCACGTAGTAAGTTGTTTTGAACAACACGAGCTTTCGACACCTGTACCGGTGTCTTCGTCAAGTGTAACTGAATTTTAAAAAAAAATTCATTAAATTTAGTTACACGTGACGAAGACGCCGGTATAGGTGTCGAAAGCTCGTGTTGTTCAAAACAACTTACTACGTGGTGATGTCTTAATTTTTTATCATTAGTATGGAACCCACGTTTGAAAGAGAGTTTCAAACATTTCTTTGTGTACATGTAGTATTGGCTTCGGTTTTCGCACAGGCTATACATACTCGAGTAGTCTTTCATACTTACGCGTCCTATTCGTTTAATTCAATATATCTATTTGTCTTTTCAAATATATTTATGATCACTAAAACACACGGGCACAGGGAAAATCTTCTTGTCTAAAATAACTATGGAGACAAGTTTCTTATTGTGTTAATAAGGGGCATATCATTTAGACGTTTATACCCAATCATAAGCTGTTATAATAAACCACAACCCATGATATTTCATTAGGTTTACGACAGGCATGAGTTTGGCCTTAGTCGGTAGAATTTTCTAGAAAGACAATTTGGCAACAAATCATCAGTATTTTTGGTAAAGCTAACATGTTGATTTGCTATAGGTTTAGATAGTAATCAATAAGCTCTGATATACTTTAACGTTTACTACCAAAATCCGATATAACAGGACGTTCTGGGGGCATTAGAGGCTTGGGTCATTTTTTCAATGAGTTTTAAAATATACATACTATTGCGTCAGCCACACGGCCAACCAGTGGAGCAGACAGTGCGTACGATGTGGCCATGATGAAAAATATCAGTCCAACAATTTCTTCAGAAATACCAAACTAAAACAGACAACGTTTCATTTTTTATTGTTGAGAGAACACTTTTTTCAAGATCTATCGGAAGAATACTTAAAAAGGATGGACCAATGGAAGTTGTGTGTTATTGCTAATAACGGGCAAAATTCAAATAGCTAGGATGTAGCAGTACGTTTTAGGGTTTGTTGCTTGTAAAAACTACATCACAGGAGGCTTGATGGATTGATTGTTTGGTGTTTTACGCCGCGCTAAAGATTATTTCACTTATATGGCGGCGTTGCCAGTTTTATTGTGGAAGGAAACCGGGCTCTATGCCCGGAGGAAACCCACGACCTTCTGTTGGTAACTGGCAACCATCCCACATTGGTCGTTCGAGTGAAAACCCAGTCAGAAAATTTTCCAATTTTTTGGACTGAGTGGGATTGGAACCCGCGATCCATTGGTGGAAGGCTGTTCGGATTGAGCGTCCAACGCTCTACCTACTGAGCCACGGAGGCCCCGACCTTACAGGAGAAGAAAACCAAAAAAACACGGGCTCCAATAGAGCATCATATTCATGTGTGGGATTCTTGCCCGTTTAGGGTATGAAAATACACTGAAAATAAATCTGTCAGACAAACTCATGCTTGGTCGTCTGTGGAAGGCGCCATTGACCTTTTTGAAATTGACAGGAAGAAGTATTAGTAAATTACTTCCCTTGCGAGCTTGTCGTAGGCATATGCTGATTGGCCGATCGAGACTCACATACAAGCTTTGCCGTGAAGATGGTCAGGTAGATGTTCTCAGTTAACGCTTGTTAACTTTCTTATAGCACAGTTTATAAAGGAAAATTTACCACGCCTGTACTATATTTACTAAGTTCTTTCCTTTTCTTCTCCTTTAACTATATATTAAACATTGGTATCAGCGTAAAGCTGTTTTTATTAAACGACGCAATTAGCTTATTTTACATCTTTTTTTGGGCAACTTGTGTCTCTTTACAAGAACGTTAAACAACTTAAATTGCCAAAGTTACGACTCTGAACATCTCCTGTTTCATTGCCCCCTTTACCTGCATTAAATGTGGCTGTAAAGTCGGGTCTAAAATGGACCATAGAATTCCACCAATAACGACCAGAACATTCATCAGCATTATGGAGGGCAGTTTTAGTAAGGTCTTCAAAGAGCCATCGTCAACTAACACATTTGGGTCTGAAAAAAGAGACATTGCTATCATCAAAATTGAATTCAAATAACTTCAGTTCACAGGTATACAGTCGTTGAATGATTGACGGATGGCATTCGGCCCACCCAGAACAGACTTTTAATCAAAAGGGACAAGAGATATGATAATGCCAAAGTATCTTCACTATTTGCTCGATCTTTTTCAATTTGATACTTGATTGATTGATTGATTGATTGATTCACTGACGTGTTACGCCACACTCTAAATTATTTCACTTATATGGCGGCGTTGCGAGGATTAGCGGGAGAGGAAACCTGTCCCTTTGTCCGGAGGAAATGCCGACCTTCGGTGAGTACCTGGTAATTCTTCCACATACGGCGATCGTGTGAAAAACACTCGAACCCACGACGCATTGATGGAGGGCCTGTATCAGCGACTCTGCTGAGTGAGTCGCCGAGGCCCCAATTTGGCATTAAGTTTTAGAATATAATAAATACTGGGATTAGGCAATTTTAGGATGATCATACTGACCTTCTAGTTGTGGAAGAACGAACCAACTATATGGTATAGAAGCCAATATTAATCCACCAATAACCGCAAAGGGTAAGTAAAACCCACCAGCCTAAAATAAAAGAAAATTCAGGGGTAATTTTCATATTTCTCTAGATATACTTACCTGTTCAAACGAACATATATCTCGAGATATTAGTTACTACACGTATTTTACACAACAAAATAAAAAATAGCTTAACTTATAGGTCATAGATGAGCGATTCTCTTGTTTTATATAGCCTGGCTTTGGAGTTCGCCGGAAGTGAACTGGAACTGGCTTCAGATATTTCCAGATATTTTGTGGGGTTTTTTAAAATATTTTTTTTCTGACCGCCTGCATTTTTTCTGGGCATTTTTTTTAGTTTTTCTGAAAGGCCACGGGTTTAATGGCTATAAAAAATTATTTTAGAGAAGTGGGATGAGATCAGTGTATGTGGACGTAGATGTGGTAGTTGGGTGTTTTTTTGGTCTGTTTAAAAGCCACGGTATTGCGTGAAATCAACAGGAACCACTTGTGTGCAACAGTTCACCTGACGTACGCTGCAAACTGTGACTGTGTACATTAGAAGATCTTCAGTTAGGGGAAAGGAAACCCGAAAAAAAGATAAGGGGTACTGAGGTGATCTCCGGAGACTGCACCATTTATGGCTTGGTAGATTGTGTCTCCGGCAGACAATATCAGTATGAACGAAAAAGCAAATTTCATGGGAACAAGGTGTGTTTTTGGAAGGACAAATAGTACAGTGAGGAGCTGCGAGAACCAACTGGCCAAGAACTTGGCCTTGAAGAAATGTCAAGGCTCTTGGATGGAGATTTTCTCTTCCTTGAACTTCAAGAGCTCTTTTTAGATTTTCATCTATACGGTCTAATTGAAGGTTACTTGAGGCTTGATTTGAGTCCTTGCTCGGCCTCAGGTAGGCCTACATCAGTCAACTTTGGGGGACCCAGCCGACTGGAAGGCTCACACGTATGCTGGGTCCCCTTGGGGATCACTGTATGGCATGAAACCTAAATGGTAAAATCCATTTGCATAGGTCACAAAAGATGATCTGAAATCGTCAGACATCGTGCGGAAGTGAGAATAAGGATTACAGAAGTTTTAGAGATAGTGAAACATCATTCAAACGTATCAAATTCTATATTTGGGACAAAATGAACAGAGAAATAAAAAATGCATTGTGCGATCCAGTTTACTTCCGGTAAACTCCAAAGCGAGGCTCTAACAACAGGGGGTCACTACTGGCTTATGACACTTATACAGGACGTGTAAGTTAAGTTATTTTATTGCGTTAAATGCATGTTATCACTAATATCTCGTGACCTCAGGCGCACGTTTGAACAGGCGTAAGTTTAACCGACGGGAATAAGAAATATATATATTTTGTTGGATACGTTATTGTATGTTTTTATATCACTCAGGAAAAATAATTTTTTCCATATTTACACGGCTAAATGTGCAGGGGACAGAAACTGTTTCCCCCAAAAACTTACCCCATTAACACCGCAACCATGAAAGAGCCATTTTAGCAGTTGACTATTGTGGACACATACATATGCCAGGAGAGGCTGGAAGTTATATGACTGATGAACCATGTACTCGCGTGTTTCCGTAAAGTCCGATCGGTTACGGAAATCCCACATGGAGATCAGACATGGCTGGTTGTCGATTAAAAAACAACGCTTGGTTACCTTTCGTTTATAAACGTGAAATGAGCTTTATGAAAGGGTCACTATAGCAATAAAAGACGGCAAAGATACGGCCCAGTGGCGCACATCATTCAACAGAATGGAGCCGCCAATTAATCAAATTATTATAAATAAAAATGGGGCCCTCGACTCACTCCATATAAAAGTCCACCAATAGCCGGTCCAGTCATGAAACCAAGTCCTACAAATATCTCCATGATGCCCTAAAATAAAAAGTAAAACTTTTTATTAGCACCTTACACAACAGCTTGTTTGCCTTCTGGTGATGGATTAAACAGGTTATGCATATATCGCACAAAAGAGGCTTGTATCATCATAGTATTATCAAAGGCTAAAGGATTTATGTAAAGCAGTTGACAATGGGTTGTGTATGGACCCAAAGTATAACATTACTGGAAACGAGTTCTGACAATGGAAGTCAAAAAAAAAGAGAGTGGAGAAAATATGCATATTATAATATCCGTAACTACTCGGTAAAACTCGGCACAAGTGAGGTCACATACAACCGCCGATGTACACACGCTCAATTCAAGGTAGGGCGAAGACGTATTGATACGCTCAGAGTGGCTCATGCTCCAAAACAAATTTAACGAAACTTCGATATTAAATAGAGTTGTTCTTAAATCCGTCTTAAGGCTTAAAGGAGGAGAAAACAAAAAAACAACATGCAATCGTATCGAACGGGCTCCCATAGACCATCATATTCATGTGTGTGGGTCTTGCACGTGGTTTACGGTGTGAAAATACAATGAAAATGAATCTACCCGACAAGCTCGTGCTCGATCGTCAGTGGAGCGCGCCATTGACGGTTTGAAATTGACCGGAAAAAGTATTAGTAGATTACTTCCCTTGCGAGCTTATCATATCTTGTATGGTTATAACCTGCAATGTCAGCGGTAAGACTACCTTTTTTTAAAATTCTACAACGATCCCCACAAGTCGCGTAGACAACATAGCAGCCTGTCACGCCTTCCCAAAAGGTTGATTTACTAGCCAGTGTACATTTCAGAGCTGTTAGAGTGTTTATCTTCTCTTATTAGCGCGTCGAAATGATCAAAATTAACCTAGGTTTAAATGAGAGACTTTCAGAGTTGACCAATTTCTCTTACGCTAGTGAGTGACAGGTGGCCAGGCGTATGCTGATTGGCCGGTCGAGACACACAGCTAAGCTCTGCTGTGAAGATGGCTGCCGAGTCAGTTTAGACGTTCTCTGATAACGATTGTTAACTTTCTTATAGCACAGTTGAGCGAGGAAAAATCGTAGAAATATGGTTTTGGTACCGTTAGAAAGGAAAATGTGTCGCGCCTGTACTGTATTTACTTAGTTTTTTCCTTTTCTTCTCCTTTAAGTTAACTGGTACTGATTAAGGGTTAACTGGTATGGGTTTAGGGTTAACTGGTACGGGTTAAGGGTTAACTGGTAGGATTAAGGGTTAACTGGTACGGGTTAAGGGTTAACTGGTACGGGTTAAGGGTTAACTGGTACGGGTTAATGGTTAACTGGTACGGGTTAAGGGCTAACTGGTAAGGGTTACGGGTTAACTGGTACGGGTTAAGGGTTAACTGGTACGGGTTACGGGTTAACTGGTACGGGTTAACTGGTACGGGTTACGGGTTAACTGGTACGGGTTAAGGGTTAACTGGTAGGATTAAGGGTTAACTGGTACGGGTTAAGGGTTAACTGGTACGGGTTTAGGGTTAACTGGTACGGGTTAAGGGTTAACTGGTACGGGTTAAGGGTTAACTGGTACGGGTTAAGGGTTAACTGGTACGGGTTAAGGGTTAACTGGTACGGGTTAAGGGTTAACTGGTACGGGTTAAAGGTTAACTGGTACGGGTTACGGGTTAACTGGTACGGGTTACGGGTTAACTGGTACAGATTAAGGGTTAACTGGTAAGGGTTAACTGGTACGGGTTAAGGGTTAACTGGTACGGGTTAAGGGTTAACTGGTACGGGTTAAGGGTTAACTGGTACGGGTTACGGGTTAACTGGTACGGGTTACGGGTTAACTGGTACGGGTTAAGGGTTAACTGGTAGGGTTACGGGTTAACTGGTACAGATTAAGGGTTAACTGGTAAGGGTTAACTGGTACGGGTTAAGGGTTAACTGGTACGGTTTAAGGGTTAACTGGTACGGGTTAAGGGTTAACTGGTAAGGGTTAAGGGTTGACTGGTACGGGTTAAGGGTTAACTGGTAGGGTTAAGGGTTAACTGGTAAGGGTTAAGGGTTAACTGGTAAGGGTTAAGGGTTAACTGGTACGGGTTAAGGGTTAACTGGTACGGGTTAAGGGTTAACTGGTACGGGTTAAGGGTTAACTGGTAAGGGTTAAGGGTTAACTGGTACGGGTTAAGGGTTAACTGGTAGGATTAAGGGTTAACTTGTACGGGTTAAGGGTTAACTGGTAGGGTTAAGGGTCAACTGGTACGGGTTAAGGGTCAACTGGTACGGGTTAAGGGTCAACTGGTACTGATTAAGGGTTAACTGGTACGGGTTAAGGGTTAACTGGTACGGGTTATGGGTTAACTGGTACGTAAAGGCATCGGGACATTTCCAGTGTTTTTCGTCTTTGGTAGAATTTTACACAAGTGGAAACTTGATTTTCAGACGAGATATTCTGTATCTATAAGAAAACCAAGCACGTATCATAAGAAATGTACGAGGTGGAAATGTTTACCTTGTGATTTGACAGTTTACGTGTGGGTTTCTATTTTCTCTGCAAATCGTTTTAGTTAGACGTATATTTTTTATGATGCATCCTTGAACATACCGAGAACAACGTTTTAAAACGCATAAGTAAACTCGGACTGTATTATACATGGTGATGTGTGAGATCATAAATATATACACCATCATGTACAATATAGCACGAGTTGTCCTATGTGTTTCGGATTTAGTAAAAATGATCTTACGAATACAGTAGCATGGATTTAGTAAAAATGATCTTACGAATACAGTAGCATGGATTTAGTAAAAATAATCTTACGAATACAGTAGCATGGATTTAGTACAAATGATCTTACGAATACATCAGCATCGATTTAGTAAAAATGATCTTACGAATACAGTAGCATGGATTTAGTATAAATAATCTTACGAATACAGTAGCATGGATTTAGTAAAAATAATCTTACGAATACAGTAGCATGGATTTAGTAAATATGATCTTACGAATACAGTAGCATGGATTTAGTAAAAATGATCTAACGAATACAGTAGCATGGATTTAGTAAAAAGGATCTTACGAATACAGTAGCATGGATTTAGTAAAAATGTTCTTACGAATACAGTAGCATGGATTTAGTAAAAAGGATCTTACGAATACAGTAGCATGGATTTAGTAAATATGATCTTACGAATACAGTAGCATGGATTTAGTAAATATGATCTTACGAATACAGTAGCATGGATTTAGTAAATATGATCTTACGAATACAGCAGCATGGATTTAGTAAAAAGGATCTTACGAATACAGTAGCATGGATTTAGTAAAAAGGATCTTACGAATACAGTAGCATGGATTTAGTAAAAATGATCTTACGAATACAGTAGCAATACTATTGGGAAACTCCTTAAACGTGTAAGCAAACCCAGCTGTCTGTACGGCCGATACTCCCGTAGCCAACACAATCCTCAATACAAAACACAGTACCACATAGGTAACGTTGCCGTTCTTTGTAGGAACATACTCCAGGAACCTGTAAAAACAACGGGATTGATATATAAACGTGATCGTCAAAACAAATGCTTGATTGAGGCAAGACCCCTTGGAATGTGATGTTAAACGACGATGATCGAAATCAAAGATCAAAATATGGTATGGTTTATGGTATATTTTTTGTATTAGTTGCTCTAAGACTCTCTTGATTTGTTGATGTTTTACGTCGCAGTTACGATTGTTTTTACTTATATGGCGGCGTTGCCAGGTATTTCTCAATCGTTTTTCATTTAAATCTTCACTTTCATGTAGTACATCTTTGTATTTTTTTTCACCTGTTGAACAACAAAAATTTGAAAAATGTATCCATTAACGATATTGAATTGGCCAACACAGGCTTAAGGAGGTCCACCATGAGGAAAGAGAAAGTAATTGTATGAGATATGGACTGGGAGTTTCCCCCGAGAGATTTCGCGATATCCGGTGACAGATAACGTCAATCGTGATGACAAGCCTATCTTTGTGTACCCAAGTACTGACTATTCATAGATACTCGCGTCATCACAATTGAGATAACGTTTTTTGATGACGTTGTCAGTTCGATTGACGTTTTTTGTTCTACAACGTCAGAATTGAGCGTCAAATTCGAACGATGAAATCTCCACACTTGCGCATTGACAACGCCAGTGACAGGAAATTTGTGGAATTGTCCCGTTACTCTCGCTCTTTTTATTGTAATGAAAACGTCCTGAGGACAACTTGATACCCATACGGTCAAACAGATATATACCAGCAACCCAATTGTGATGACGCGACTATCTATGTATAACTTGTCAGTACTAGGGTACACAAAGATAGGCTCGTCATCACGATTGACCAGCAACCCATTCTTAAAGAAACCCAGGGAGCATCTAAAAAGTCCTCACCCAAAAAGAACAGTACAACCTCCACTCCAGAATGCTCCGGCTATATACATAAATCGGCCCCCAATTTGCGGCATCTAAACAATAAAACGGAATGTTAGAGTGGGTTATCGCTATCCAATAGGAATCATCGGAGTATTGGATGACCAGCCTTGCACAGCCAGAAATATGGTGATGGATCATCGCAACCACTTGGTGATGAAGCCCGTAACAATCCTGGCGTTTGGAGGTAGAAAATCTTATGTATACGGTAATACGGAGTTAGAAACACTCCCCCACCACTAGGTGGCGTATGAGGTTTAAAAAAGTAAAATGGCTCAGAAGAAATGAAGAGAACTACGCAATTCACGGACAAGGATTAATAAAAAGATTTAACCTTTAATTTAATAACATACCCTACAGTTTTAATAAGGTGACTATAAGGTGAAGAATTACATTGTGTACTTATGGTTAACAACTTCTTGGTTTATTGGGTGACGACGTTTCGATGTAGTTCTTACATCGTTATCGAAGCCCACAGTTTTGACAGATGCAAAATATTTTTATAAAACTGTACTTACCAATTGACCGCAGATAGGGGAGACGACAAATGTTGTGAGAGAAAAAACACCGAAGATCCAACCAGAAACAGAATCACTCACGTTTTTGGAAAGAGCCTGAAGTGAATAATTCATTTTTATAATCACATTTTGTTCCCATTTAAAAAAAGAGAAATCGCCATTAAAAAAGCTTACTACAGAATAATTATTTTCAGAGAAAAATAGTTCGTGGGATTTTATTATATTATTGTTATACGCCAAGGTTAAGATTCTACCGGACATGGACAGGTTTATTGGCAGTGGATTGATTGACTGATTGATTAATGTTTTACGCCGCACGCAAGATTATTTCAATTATATTTTTATTTGCATGGTCTGAGTGGGATTCGAACCCGCGCCGCATCGATGGGAGGCCTGAGTGGGACTGAAGGACTATCGCTCTAATCGTCTATAAGCAGTGGAGATAATTCACCTGTCTTGCAGTGTTGATACCTGTCTGATGTCGGAATGTTTAAAATTAGCTTACCAATGTGCATATATCCAGACCAGGACCCTGTTTCACAAAGCGGCGTAGCGTAAGTTTTCGCGTAACTGCCATAGCAGCCCATATACTGTAGAGATAAAAAATAAATCTACGCCGCTTTGTGAAACAGGACCCAGTGCTTTCCAGTTTCCAACGAAAGAGGCAGAAAGCCAAATGACGTCAGTCGAAAAAATATATAGGATGGAAGAGGGACCTTGTTTGAAATAACCACTTTATAAATTAAACCCATTGATGCGATATCCATGATTAATTTACACGAACCAGTTTTATCCCTCGTATGTCGTGTTTAAAGGCACACTTGCCGCAAAAATCCAGAATACTGTTTACATAGAAACAGTGGGCGGCTTTCTGTATTTTTCCCAGACAGACCAAGTTAGGAACTTTCTATTTTTACCAAAAATAGAAAGTTTTGGCATCATTTAGTACTTTTAATTTGAAATTGAAAATTAGATTTATCAAGTACCCGCAATGTAAATAAACCCCGAACCTGAACATGCGTCCTAATGTGTGAGTCGTGTGATTAATCTAACGGCTCAGTATTATCTGAGAAATACAGACTGAAGATCAAGTATGAGTGACTCAAAAAGCCTGCCGATAATTTTTTGAGTGTGAACCACAGATAAAAAGGCCTGAAATGAGGGTATTCTAACCACTAAGTTAACCGACGCTGATCGTTGTTGTTGTAATCAGGCTTCGATTCTTCCTTTGTTTTTCACCCTCATTTCTGCATTCTAAACCCAACCGGACATGTTTTGTGTCGCCCATGTTTAATTTTAGTGGTTTTAGTTGTAGTAAGCTCATGTAAATTGGGTTTCTTAACAAATGTACAACAGGTGGGCCTTTAAACAATCGATTATATAAATATTCAATCTTACCTCCTTTGGGAAAATTGGCGCAAGAACGGACATACAACATGACGTCAGAAAGTCGCCTAGCAACACATTCACTAGGAGAAGTTTTTGGTATGTGGAAAGGTTTAGTATAGAAAAGGTACCAGGGTCAGAGGTCGTGGACGAGTCCAAATCGGTAATGCTAAGCGAGCCACTATCACTGTATTGTCTCTCGAACTCTGGAAACGTTGTTGTTGCATCAAGGCTTACGTTTGTGTCACTGGACGATTGGTATATCAGAGTATCCTGTGCCGAATTCAGAGATGGTATATCAGAGGGCAAAATGACAAAATTTGACACGTGACATTTCTCGCGTTTTTTCGACACAGGGTATCTAGCGCGACAGTCTTTGGTTCGATTTTCGTTACTTTCATTTTGTAACGCCATCTTTGACTCGTGGCCAATCGCTGGTGAAACTGGAGGCGATTCGGTAGGTTCCCTGGTTTGAGCTTCGACATCACTGATTTCTGCATTCTGAAGCGTATCACCAGGAAATCTTTGCAATTTGAGATCATCGCCGGCTAAAGCAGTAGTTCTCTTGGGTTGAAAATTGAAATTTTTGTTCTTGAGTGGGCCTACTTCTGATTTCAACTCATCAGCACTGCCCGACTTCAGAAGGGGTTGATGTTCATCCGATTCCGTTCCACGGGAATCCATTTCAAGCAGTCGCTCTTTAGAGAATGTTTAAGCCATACGGATTTATCCTGGGTTCTATTGAAGCGCCATCTGTCGACAAAGATTATCAGTTATAGATCAGCTTCGTTTGACATCGGCCGCTGGAAATTAAATGAAAAACGTAAAACGAGATAACATTTAAACATGATAAGCATAAAAAAAGCCTTAGTCATAAAATGTATGAAGCTAAAAAACAAAATAATAGAATAAATTTGTAATTTCTAATATCCTATCAAAAAATAAGGATTATAAAATTTATGAGACTTGGAAATAAAAAGTTCTCAATTCAATATTTTTTGGGAGATTCCGGATAACATTCCATTACCTAAAGTATAGTTTTGGTTGACAGGATACAATTGTATATTTTCAGAAAGAAAAGTCACGCTTTCACAAAGGCATAAACAAGAATGATATTAGGGATATTTATCGTTATATCATCAAGTCAGGCAATATCTACCAAAATTCACACGACATTCGCGCGCCATCAGAGCCTGGATTTACCGAGATCACGAGATTATCGCACCATCAGAACCGGGATTTACCGAGATCACAAGATTATCGCACCATCAGAACCGGGATTTGCAGAGAGCGCGAGATCCTCGCACAATCAGAACCGGGATTTACCGAGAGCGCGAGATTCTCGCACCATCAGAACCAGGATTTACCGAGAGCACGAGATTCTGGCATCATCAGAACCGGGATTTACCGAGAGCACGAGATTCTTGCACCATCAGAACCAGGATTTACCGAGAGCACGAGATTCTCACACCATCCGAACCGGGATTTGCCGAGAGTACGAGATTCTCACACCATCAGAACCGGGATTTGCAGAGAGCACGAGATTCTCACACCATCAGAACCGGGATTTACCGAGAGCACGAGATTCTCACGCCATCAGAACCGGGATTTACCGAGAGCACGAGATTCTCACACCATTCGAACCGGGATTTACCGAGAGCACGAGATTCTTGCACCATTAGAACCGGGATTTACCGAGAGCACGAGATTATTGCACCATCAGAACCGGGATTTGCCGAGAGCACGAGATTCTCGCCCCATTAGAACCGGGATTTACCGAAAGCACGAAATTCTCGCACCATCAGAACCGGGATTTACCGAGAGCACGAGATTCTTGCACCATCAGAAGCTGGATTTACCGAGAGCACTTGATTCTCGCACCATCAGAACCAGGATTTACCGAGAGCACGAGATTCTCGCACCACTAGAACCGGGATTTGCCGAGAGCACGAGATTCTCGCACCATTAGAACCGGGATTCGCAGAGAGCACGAGATTCTCGCACCATTAGAACCGGAATTTACCGAGAGTACGAGATTCTTGCACCATCAGAACCAGGAATTACCGAGAGCACGAGATTCTCGCACCATTAGAACCGGGATTCGCAGAGAGCACGAGATTCTCGCACCATTAGAACCGGAATTTACCGAGAGTACGAGATTCTTGCACCATCAGCACCAGGAATTACCGAGAGCACGAGATTCTCGCACCATTAGAACCGGGATTCGCAGAGAGCACGAAATTCTTGCACCATCAGAACCGGGATTCGCAGAGAGCACGAGATTCTCGCACCATTAGAACCGGGATTTACCGAGAGCACGAGATTCTTGCACCA
Source organism: Lepidochitona cinerea (assembly GCA_963971465.1). NCBI lineage: Eukaryota > Metazoa > Mollusca > Polyplacophora > Chitonida > Tonicellidae > Lepidochitona > Lepidochitona cinerea. The sequence continues at coordinate 1,569,237 of OZ020565.1, forward strand.
TCAGAACCGGGATTCGCAGAGAGCACGAGATTCTCGCACCATTAGAACCGGGATTTACCGAGAGCACGAGATTCTCGCACCATTAGAACCGGGATTTACCGAGAGCTCGAAATTCTGGCATCATCAAAACCGGGATTTACCGAGAGCACGAGATTCTTGCACCATCAGAACCGGGATTTACCGAGAGCACGAGATTCTCACACCATCAGAACCAGGATTTACCGCGAGCACGAGATTCTTGCACCATCAGAACCAGGATTTACCGAGAGCACGAGATTCTCACACCATCCGAACCGGGATTTGCCGAGAGTACGAGATTCTCACACCATCAGAACCGGGATTTGCAGAGAGCACGAGATTCTCACACCATCAGAACCGGGATTTACCGAAAGCACGAGATTCTCACGCCATCAGAACCGGGATTTACCAAGAGCACGAGATTCTCACACCATTCGAACCGGGATTTACCGAGAGCACGAGATTCTTGCACCATTAGAACCGGGATTTACCTAGAGCACGAGATTCTTGCACCATCAGAACCGGGATTTGCCGAGAGCACGAGATTCTCGCCCCATTAGAACCGGGATTTACCGAGAGCACGAAATTCTCGCACCATCAGAACCGGGATTTACCGAGAGCACGAGATTCTTGCACCATCAGAAGCGGGATTTACCGAGAGCACTTGATTCTCGCACCATCAGAACCAGGATTTACCGAGAGCACGAGATTTTCGCACCACTAGAACCGGGATTTGCCGAGAGCACGAGATTCTCGCACCATTAGAACCGGAATTTACCGAGAGTACGAGATTCTCGCACCATTAGAACCGAAATTTACCGAGAGCACGAGATTCTCGCACCATTAGAACCGGGATTCGCAGAGAGCACGAGATTCTCACACCATTAGAACCGGGATTCGCAGAGAGCACGATATTCTCGCACCATTAGAACCGGAATTTACTGAGAGCACGAAATTCTGGCATCCTCAAAACCGGGATTTACCGAGAGCACGAGATTCTTGCACCATTAGAACCGGAATTTACTGAGAGCACGAAATTCTGGCATCATCAAAACCGGGATTTACCGAGAGCACGAGATTCTTGCACCATCAGAACCGGGATTTACCGAGAGTACGAGATTCTCACACCATCAGAACCAGGAATTACCGAGAGTACGAGATTCTTGCACCATCAGAACCAGGAATTACCGAGAGCACGAGATTCTCGCACCATTAGAACCGGGATTCGCAGAGAGCACGAGATTCTCGCACCATTAGAACCGGAATTTACCGAGAGTACGAGATTCTTGCACCATCAGCACCAGGAATTACCGAGAGCACGAGATTCTCGCACCATTAGAACCGGGATTCGCAGAGAGCACGAGATTCTTGCACCATCAGAACCGGGATTCGCAGAGAGCACGAGATTCTCGCACCATTAGAACCGGGATTTACCGAGAGCACGAGATTCTTGCACCATCAGAACCGGGATTCGCAGAGAGCACGAGATTCTCGCACCATTAGAACCGGGATTTACCGAGAGCACGAGATTCTCGCACCATTAGAACCGGGATTTACCGAGAGCACGAAATTCTGGCATCATCAAAACCGGGATTTACCGAGAGCACGAGATTCTTGCACCATCAGAACCGGGATTTACCGAGAGCACGAGATTCTCACACCATCAGAACCAGGATTTACCGCGAGCACGAGATTCTTGCACCATCAGAACCAGGATTTACCGAGAGCACGAGATTCTCACACCATCCGAACCGGGATTTGCCGAGAGTACGAGATTCTCACACCATCAGAACCGGGATTTGCAGAGAGCACGAGATTCTCACACCATCAGAACCGGGATTTACCGAAAGCACGAGATTCTCACGCCATCAGAACCGGGATTTACCAAGAGCACGAGATTCTCACACCATTCGAACCGAGATTTACCGAGAGCACGAGATTCTTGCACCATTAGAACCGGGATTTACCTAGAGCACGAGATTCTTGCACCATCAGAACCGGGATTTGCCGAGAGCACGAGATTCTCGCCCCATTAGAACCGGGATTTACCGAGAGCACGAAATTCTCGCACCATCAGAACCGGGATTTACCGAGAGCACGAGATTCTTGCACCATCAGAAGCGGGATTTACCGAGAGCACTTGATTCTCGCACCATCAGAACCAGGATTTACCGAGAGCACGAGATTTTCGCACCACTAGAACCGGGATTTGCCGAGAGCACTTGATTCTCGCACCATCAGAACCAGGATTTACCGAGAGCACGAGATTTTCGCACCACTAGAACCGGGATTTGCCGAGAGCACGAGATTCTCGCACCATTAGAACCGGAATTTACCGAGAGTACGAGATTCTCGCACCATTAGAACCGGAATTTACCGAGAGCACGAGATTCTCGCACCATTAGAACCGGGATTCGCAGAGAGCACGAGATTCTCACACCATTAGAACCGGGATTCGCAGAGAGCACGATATTCTCGCACCATTAGAACCGGAATTTACTGAGAGCACGAAATTCTGGCATCATCAAAACCGGGATTTACCGAGAGCACGAGATTCTTGCACCATTAGAACCGGAATTTACTGAGAGCACGAAATTCTGGCATCATCAAAACCGGGATTTACCGAGAGCACGAGATTCTTGCACCATCAGAACCGGGATTTACCGAGAGTACGAGATTCTCACACCATCAGAACCAGGAATTACCGAGAGCACGAGATTCTGGCATCATCAGAACCGGGATTTACCGAGAGCACGAGATTCTTGCACCATCAGAAGCGGGATTTACCGCGAGCACGAGATTCTCGCACCATCAGAACCAGGAATTACCGAGAGCACGAGATTCTGGCATCATCAAAACCGGGATTTACCGCGAGCACGAGATTCTCGCACCATCAGAACCGGGATTTGCCGAGAGCACGAGATTCTCGCACCATCAGAACCGGGATTTGCCGAGAGTACGAGATTCTCGCACCATCAGAACCGGGGTTTACCGCGAGCACGAGATTCTCAAGATCACGATATTGGCACTTCAATCTGAATTTTAGATTAATATGTGTGGGTACATAAAATATTAGATTGGTTGATTGATGCTTTACGCCGCACTCAAGATTATTTCACTTATATGGCGGCGTTGCCAGGTTTAGTGTGGGGGGAGGAAACCGGGTTCATTGCCCAGAGGAAACCCCCGACCTTCGGCGAGTACCTGGCAATCCACTTACGGTATAATATTTAGAAAGTATCCAGTTTACTATAAACTGAAAATGCGTACAAATGTTACAATCCGGCAAAGTTAGACAAAAATATGACGATTTTGAACATGAACAACATGGCGGACTTTCAGTTGATAACATGGCGAGCAAGCCTTTTAGAGTCAAAATCTCAACAAAGAATGATGTTTTTTACTCGCACTTGCGCCGCATGGATGGAAGGCCTTGTCGGAGTGAGGCACTATTACTTAAACCTTCGAGGTTCAAAAAACCAAATAGCTGTGTAAAAACCATAAAACCCAAACTTTTGTAATCTTGTTTTAAAAATATAAAAAAGAAAATAATGATCATAAACTGAAGCCTTTCATACCGGGTTTTCTGTGGTGAGTTTGAAGGTCTGTATTAGAATAATTTTATATTAAAGTGGCATGAGCTGCCAAAATTCACACTTTTTTCATAATTTCTGATCGTCACGACAGTAAGAGGCTTTGGAGGCCATCGAAAAACTAAATGATAATTGGCGTTGGAATGAAGAAAATCTATACAGTATGTGGCCTGTACGAACCGAAAACGTGTTCGAAAAGTAAAAAAAAATTAAATAACCGGGACGACCATTCATTCATTCTAAACCAAAGTTAGTTCAAAACAGTACTTGAACGTACATTTTCGAGACTAAAAGCACTAAAAAGCTTCTGAATGATTCGTCTTGAGAAAAATAGCCAATTATTTCAACATTCTGTTTTAACGTCAAAATATCAACTTTTTGACAGCTCATGCCACTTTAATGTATGCCATAACGTATTCCAATGCTTATTGTACTGTGTCCAAATTTCTGTTACCGCTGTCAGTTTTGTCGTATGCATGCCATCGTTGACGCACTGGGAATAGGAAACGTAAAGAACAGCGTGGTCAGCTCAGTGGTGACCTTCCCTTCAAACGACAGCGCTATATAGACCGAAGCTTGTAAGTGCGTCCTCTTACGGCGATATGTTATTTTACAGGTTTCGCATTTAGGGCTTTCGGTTATTTTTATTCACTGGACAGGCTTCAATTCCCATCTGTGTAATATATACCCTTGCATGATATTCCGAATACGTTAAAACTTACGTTTGATTGGAACCCACTAACTGGTGGCAAATGACCAATGCTATACCTCAGTCGGAAATCCCTTCGGCCATCTTCGCTCGCTACCGGTCGGATTTGACACGCACGGATTTCACGCACGTAAATCCGCGAAGTTTATATCAGAGTGTGCTATACCTGAGGCCGATTCGATTTGGAGTCTTCTGCTTCTAGAAAACCCCTTCTACTCGTTCGATTTGGACTCTTCCAGTTCTGGAAGGTCTTCTGCCTCTTCTAAAAAAAATCAGAATGTCCAATTCCAATTCTAATTGCCATATTTTCTGCTGGACATTCTGATTTTTTTTTAGAAGAGACAGAAGACCTTCCAGAACTGGAAGAGTCCAAATCGAACGAGTAGAAGGGGTATTCTAGAAGCAGAAGACTCCAAATCGAATCGGCCTCTGTGAACCATGCAACGATGCAGTCGGAACAAACTTCGGCTCGCGGTCGGCTTTGGCATGCCTTGACCAATCGAAAATTAGAATTACCTTAATCCTAAAGTCCAGATATAACCTCTAAAGCCAAAAGTCGCCATTTTTATCAGAAAAATCCATTGGACTTGGTTTAGTGAGTTTACTGTGCATGTGATTTGACAAAACAACAACGTTCTGAATTTAAACCTGGCGTTTGTTCGCATTTACCCGCTTTTCTATTACTCTCTTACACTCGACTAGAGATAGCGTTAGTTGAATACAACATTTCAAACACTAACAACTATTGGAAGCGCCCCGTGGGGCCTTTAACAGTAGCCACTTCAAGGTGAATCGGGGCCTCGATATCTCAGTCAGTTTGACTGACTGTCCTTTAGTCTGAGATAGGCCTTCCATCGATGCGACGCGGGATCGAAATTGACTCCGGTTTCGTTAACATTTTCTTTAATTCAAAGTATTTAGTCGCTTAAAGGCTGGTGTCAGGATTGTTTTATTTTTTCTGAAAGCTTTTAAAAATGTTTCCCAAGCTGGCATTTGAAAATCCATGGGCTATGTCCAGTAAAGGCGTACGAGGTCTATCTAAAGAAGATCTCGCGAGAATACGATTGGCCTCGGGACAGTTGGAAGAAACGCTCGCTGCTGGTCGGCGTGGACATGCCTTGGACAGTCTGCGCTTTTTATATGGTAAATCATCATAGATCTTTAGATTTTTAAATCAGACTTGTTCTGCACTTGTTAAGGCTCTTCTCTCCATGGGTATTCCAAGAAGCTTGCTCCTTTTTTACGAATATATCTTCAAACGCCCAACGTTTGAAGATACAACACAAACTACTTCAGAGTAAAATGGCTTGACTTCTGAGCCAACGGCCAGTCATTATTTATAAAAAGAACAAGAGTTTGAAAGATATATTAGTGAGGGCTAAACCCCTTTGTCTGTTTACTACCTAGGAACCAAATAACATATTCTCACTTTATTTTACCATTAGCATATTTTTTTATTTTCAGTTTTTTTAATGTCATAGCTGAAGACCCGGACAGAGTTATTTTAGTCAAGAAGATTTCCTCTGTGTCCGCGTGTTTTAGCGTTGATACATAAGATTCAGAAAAAAAAATGAATAAATACTTAGTTTCTTTTGCTTATCAAACGGCCAGCCTAAAGTCTATGTTTATCTATCTAAGACTTTATATATTTTTTTATCACGTAGTTTTTTGAGCTTGCAAGCTGTTTCTCGGGAACACATGGTAACAAACAAACTTCAAAATAAACGTCACTGGACTAGCGAGTAAATGCTATCTCATTCCATTATTCTATCAAGCGTTATAGCCAGAGGCAGTTATGTCATTCCAATGGCTATACAGTCAACTGATGTGAATATATAAAATTCTAAGGCTTTCCAGATTTATTTGCCCACCTTGATTGTTTGGTGTTTTACGCCGCGCTCAAGATCATTTCACTTATATGGCGGCGTTGCCAGGTTTAGTGTGGGGGTGGGGGGTGGGGGGGGGGGAATCCCCGACATTCGGCGAGTGGGGTGGGGGGGGGGGGGGGGAATCCCCGACATTCGGCGAGTATACCTGGCAACTCTTCCACTTACGCCGACTAAGGGAAAATCCACTCAGAAATTTTTCAATTTTTATTTGATAGAGTGTGATTCAAACCCGCGCCGCATCGATGGAAGGTCTGTGTGGGAACTTGTCCACGATAGCTCTAACCCTACTCCTAAAGTAAAGAAGGGACGATCTTTGTCACGTGTAAAGGAGATCTCGCGAGACTTTTGCTACCCCGAGAGAACTGTTGACTCTATTTTAGAATATGTCCGGAAATTTATTTATTACTAAAAGCGTTTTGTATTTTCTCTATACTTACATGTTGCAGTAGATATCAGTTTGTTTATTTCTTTATGAAGTTCATGTGACCCATAAAGATGTTATATAGAGATATCACCTGAATATCCATTAGATTCTATTTCTCTGAATATTTACATGCGTGACAAGAGGAATTTCTGATACGTTTGATCGGAAATTTACTGTAAACTGTCGAGATTAAACAATGAAACCAACTCACCTGTATATAGCCAACTATGCCTCTTCTTAACGCAATAAGACACTTAATGTCTCCATGGTTATTTTAGACAAGAAGATTTTCCCTGTGCCCGTGTGTCTTGGTGTTCCTAAACATATAAGACGACTATGACAAATATGTTCAATGGATTATGGCATGTGTACGGCTTATTTGTACCTGTACATTATCTAAGTTTTAGCCTTATAAAAAAGTATTGACTATAAGCTGTGCATGGTACATACATATGTCTATATTTATATAAGTTTTAGCCTTATAAAAAAGTATTGACTATAAACTGTGCATGGTACAAACATATGTCTATATTAAACTTCAGACTAGTTTTTTTGTATTTTTCAACATTTGTCAAAAACACTTTGGCGAGGAGATGAGTCGTATAGATCGTTTAGTTTCCGATAAAACCGATTATGCAAAGGGTATTTTACTCATAGAATGCCAGTTAGCAAAATAGTCGGAACAAACGTATATTCAGTACATACCAAAGTTACTCCACACTCCTGCAAGGGTGTATTATCGTTTTTATTACATCGGTGGTCCAGTGGGTTAGAGTGATGGTCCCTCAATTCCGCACAGACCTTCCGTCGATAAGACGCGGGTTTGAGTCACACTTAGACCAAACAAAAAATTCTGAGTGGATTTTTCACTCGGTCGCCGGGTGTGGAAGAGTTGCCAGGTACTCGCCGAAGGTTGGAGGTTTCCTCCCGGCAAAAAGCCCGGTTTCCTCCCAACAATGAACCCGGTTTCCTCTGAGCGATCGTTATCACCAGCCAGAGAAATTTCTAGGCATTTGATTGGTCGATTAAACTTAAAACTACGCAGTATATTCGAGTATAGAACCGTTCTAATTATGTATATAGTTTAAAGTAAGCCGCTCTGAATGGCGATAATGACTGATATGGTATCCGTTGACCGTAGTTTTTCGAGAAGACACCATTTATCTGCGAGAGAATTATTTTATTATTTATTATATCGAATAGATCAATTATCCGAGTCGTCTGAGATCCCTATAAAATGAACAAATTAATATAAACTGATATTCATCTTGCACTCTTTAGAGATGACGAACATGAACAGAATCTATTTGAACGCACAGTTGACAGTTTACATGCGTTTTTCGAATTCCTCGGCAAATCTTATGACACACGCTTGGGTTTTCTTCGACATACAGATTCTCTCGTCTCTAAACCAAGTTTCCGCTTGTGGAAATGCTGTTAAAGACGGAAAACACTGGAAATGTCTAACCCATGGCACTAATTTGAGGAGAAGCTCAACGTCGCCTGCAACAGTTAAAAGTCACGGACACATGCACATGCATTGTTGATGAAATTATTTTACATATTTATTTACGACTTTTTCAAAATGTGAATGACAACATGGAGGCTATATATAGCGGAACATAAATGTCGTTAATAAATAACAAACTATAGCAAAGATGATTTCTTACATTTCCTACGTCTTCAAGGCGTTTATATTTATAAAAAAATGACGGCCAAATATTTAATAAGCCTATGTATAAGACGCTGGTGTGGGTTTTTTCCTAGTACTATTTGTTTTCGACTTTGGCATGTCAGTCATCATCCGATTCCTATGACGTCCAGGGTTTAAATCTCAACGGTCTCGTTTTAAACGGATCTCGTATAGAACTTATAACCTTAATTCCGAGACTAAAAAAAGGCATTTCAAACATAACTCTAAACCTATAGCAAATCTGCGTGTTAGCTTTATCGAAAATACTGATGATTTCTTGCCAAATTATCTTTTCCAGAAAATTCTATACTGACTAAGGCCAAACTCCTGCCTGTCGTCGACCTAATGAAATATCATGGGTTGTGGTTTATTATAACAACTTATGATTGGGTATAAACGTCTAAATGATATGCCCCTTTTTAACACAATAAGAAACTTGTCTCCGTGGTTATTTTAGACATGAAAATTTTCCCTGTGCCCGTGTGTTATAGTGTTCAAAAATATTAAGTGCCCCATGTTTAATTTAGTGGGTTTCTTGTAGCATGTTTGTGTAAATTGGCTTTCTTTACAAATACCTTAAAGGCTATGGCAGCGAGCGTGTCTTTCAATAATGCCAAATAACTCAAATGTATTGAATTCTGCCGAACTACAGCGACTTACCTATGAAAGTCAAGTTGACCTTTTGAATTTTGTCCGTTTAGGCCTATTGTAAACGCTAAACTTCTAATGAGAATAGACCATCCCGATAGCTCAGTCGGTAGAGCGTCCGCTTCAGGCCCGTTGGATATGGGTTCAAGCCTTGGTCGAGTCAGACCAAAGACTTTAACAGTGGTAGCTGTTGCTGCTTGGCTTGGCGCTCAGCAATAGGAGTTAGAGCAGCGATTGGTTGGCCCGGTTGCAGTATAATGTAACTGGGTGAGGGGGCTTGCTGGTTGTCTTCGGCAAGTCGTCTCGGTGAGGCAGCACCTAAAAGAGCGGTGGAAATCTGCCCTGCAACAAGGAGACAACGTCTTCATATAACTGAAATACTGTTGAGCAGGACGTAAAACCCAAATCACTCACTCACTCTAATGAGAATTAGTAGTTATTTTCAAAAGATACGCAATTTTTGGCAGCTCATGGCTGTCACGTTAACAGTAGGCCTACCGCAAATAGGTTGATTGATTGATTGATTGATTAAGAAATAATTGACTGATTCTCTGCGTATACGCTGTAATAACTGCAAGAAAAAAGTAAGTGTCCATTGTTTTTGGACGAGGGTCGGAGGCCTATCGATGTTTTACGTCGGACTTAAGATTATTTCAGTTATATGGCGGCGTTGTCAGGTTTAGAAACCGGGCTCATTGCCTGGAGGAAACCCCCGACCTTGGGCGAGTACCTGGCAACCCTTCCGCATACGGAGACCGAGATCGCAAATAGGACGTATGGTATAAATGATATAAAATGCGCTTGTGAAAGTATATTCATATTCAACTTTTTGTATCAGTAGGCCTAAAACGATTTTTTATTGCCCTCCATCAATTGTATGAGAATATAGTATAATAAAACACATTTCAGACACTATAGCTACTATTGAAGACATCTCACCAAGCTAATTCAAGTGGCGTGAGCTGCCAAAATGTTGATATTTTGACCTTAAAACAGAATGTTGAAATTATGGGCTATTCTTCTCAAGACATATAATTCAGAAGCTTTTTAGTCTCGAGAATGTACGATAAAGTATTGTTTTGAACTAACTTTGGCTTAGAATGAATGAATGGTCGTCTCGGTTATATAAATTTTGTTTACATTTCAAATACGTTTTCGGTTCGTACAGGCCACATACTGCATGTTTTTTGTTTACATTTCAAATACGTTTTCGGTTCGTACAGGCCACATACTGCATGGATTTTCCTCTATCCAACGCCAATCATTTACTTTTTCGATGCCCTTCATAGCCTCTTACTGTCGTGACGATCAGAAATTATGAAAAAAGTGTGAATTTTGTAAAACAAAAAAGTTCAAGGTAAAACTAGTTTAGTACATGGTGTGTCGCCATCTTGTCTGATTTCGTAAAAATGGGGCTACTTCAGGAAAATGACTTTCCGTTTTCGTTACTTGTTTAACGTTTCTTTTAAGTAAATATCCAAGCGTGGTTCCAGGGTCGTTGCATTTTTTGTCCAGCTTGTAAAAATGGCATGTGCTAATTCCTGTGTTATGTCGCGAGTACAAGGTCTATCTTAGCCACGTCTAGGGGGATATTGCAAGAATACGACTGAACCCCCGACCATCGGCAAGTATTGTCCTATCGAGGGAAGACCTATATGTCCGACTGAGAGACTATCACTGTGCCGAGTGAGCCACCAAGGTTTGTTATAAATGTACGAAACCCGGCAAAGGAATATAACGTGATAGGTTGTGGTGTAGCCGAGAAACCTGGGCTCTGCCGAATTTTCTCTCCGTGGAGGCGACAAGACACATTAGCAGCCATATAATACCAGTCGCCGTAAGACCGATAATCCGGGCTAGTTGTGGTGAGGCTTGAACTAAGGTATTATCCGTGCAATGCAGAATAGCCTGCCCGAGAGGGTTTACGAGAAAACATTGTTACGCCATCGTGCAATTGGTCATCTGTAGACGTTAGCTTAGTCCCGACAGAAATAAAAAAAACACCCAACAAAGAACCAGATTTGCGTTTGACTTTTAAAGGAATATATATTCTTGAACAGCAAACAGCAACACGAAACAATATACCCTTTGACCCAGTGCAAATTATTACATTATTCAAAGTCGTATAGATAATAATCTGGTATGGCGATAAGAAACACTTAAAATTAGAAAATCAAAAAAATAAAATGAACAATATAATAAAAAAATAATTGGCAACAAAACGTTCAATTATTTTAAGCAGTTCTTGCGTATTGAGCACTTTGTGGATACGATTGGCCTACTGATTGATTGATGGATTGATTGATTGATGATATAACATTTCAACAAGTTTGCCCCACATTCGTGTTAAGCGGCGCTGTCTGATTTAATGAAGATAGAACCACAAACGTTTTACAAGGAGGTAATTAACAACATCTTTTGTAAAGGCTGTCAATGACATGCTTTGCTAATTAGTGCTATGTATATGATTATTTTAGACAAGAAGATTTTCCCTGTGCCCGTATGTTTTAGTGAGCATAAATATAATATAATTACTTATTTATGAGGGATCCACAAAATAAATATCACAAAATCTTTCCTCGGAAATATCTGAAGATTTACGACAAATATCCGCATTGTCTGGAAATCACAATTTGATAGTGAAGAAAACTTGTGATCGACGTTGCATAGTGAACTCGTTTTGAATAAAAACATAACATTGAGTAATATTGTAGATGATATTTGCTTGCATTTCAACGATTATATTTTTAAATACTTTTTTTAAATTTGATTATGGAGTTATGGAGGGGAAGGCAACATTACATAATCCAATATGGTCACCACATCACGTAACCAATGAACTGTATGCGTGGAACGGAGGTCACGTGGTATTTGATATGCTTCGAATGCCGCCATTACCAGGAGATAGTGGAGCGTCCATCCAGATCTGTTCTGCACGAGCTTATCAACTATCAATGGCGGCACATTTGACAAAGTCAGATCCAAACCAGCCAATGAGACGTGTCCCTGTCAACAGTCGATGACAGAAATGGTTTACTAAACCTCATCGACAAATAATTTAAATGGTGGTTTTAGTAGATTACAGTAGAAGTTATGGACTTGAAGTAGATATTGCAATTACTAGGATTGTGTGAAAATTGTGCAATTATGAATAAGGGAGGATCCCGGACAGGCGGACGGACGGGGGAACGACCAGTAATAATAAGCTCTATTATTTCGAGCTGGGCGTACAAAAAGCACATGATAAACAGTCCATTAAACCAAGGCCATCTTTAAAAATGTCGTGCTTTTAAAATTGCAAATAACATATTAGCTTTAATTACGCAAGAAAAAGCTACCCACAGATAAATTAATGAGAAATAACAAATAGGAAAACTTAAATTAAAACTTCAGAAAAACAAATCTGTTGATGCGAAAAGCAATGAAACGTCCCAATGATTTTAGACAATCTGGCCTGAAAAGCAATCTGAGTGGGAATTGAAGAAAGTGTATAACGTTTTCTTTTCATCTCATTTAAAAACAGCGTGGATGTTCTAGACGCAATGCACATGATCAAGTTTGAGACCTTCCCAGAAAAATCCGTCGTCCGATTGAGGGAAAAGTATTTGAGCGGGAAATATAAAATTCAAAAGCCAAAAGTCTCCGAATACGGATCGAAAGTTTCGGCTGATTGTTGTTGTTGACCTGTACTTATCCTCTTTCGCAAATTCATACAGGGTTTTATTGGCAGCCACAAGAACGACCTGAGCGAAGAAATACGAAACTCCGGCTAGAGTAAAAAGGGGTAGAATCCATAGATGGTGAATCATAACGAACTGGTGAGGTTCGATGTCGTAAATTGCCATTCTGTAAATGCTATAAGGCGGGAAAAAATCTAAGTATTCCACTGACCCCCAAAACGATGACGTCACGTAAGACCACGTGAGATAAAAGCACCACGCGCAAGACACCATGGTGAAAAACGACAACATGATGAAATAACGTTGATTGTAATGGCCGACACAAACTCCGGTCAAATAGCAATGGTGATCCCTCTTAAGAATACATTTATTGCAGGTTTTACAGTGAGCCGCACGAGGAGGGAGGTCCAGTTGACAGATTTCACAATACGTCCATGGCAGTCCATCTTTATGATCAACATCTACACTCCGACGACCTGTGACACCCCCGTTCTGAACCCTCCTACCATTTTCTGATTGGTTCACAAGATATGGCACGAACCTATCAGGTGGCTTCTCCCAGCGGTTATGTGGCAATTCGGGACGATCTCGCGCCTTCTTTAGAGAAGAGTCATAGCAGATTAGACAGACAAAGTTTGAGACGCAGTTCACACAAACAAAACAGACCAAAACTTTCATGTAATATATCTCATTTTCTCCCCAATCGTTAAAACTGTGAGGCACCAAATATGTCAAACTATTATACAACATGGTTGTCGCCATTAAACAATAGTACATTCTTGGAATAAAAGGGGACCTTTTCTCCGAGCGTTTCTTGTCGGTGAATGCCCGCCATTTCTCTTTCAATGAAAGATATGGTTTTTCTGTCGTCCCAGAGACTGGTTCGTTTACCGGTATGGTTAGGGTTATAGACATCGTTTTATCTGAAAAAAAGAAAAAAAGAAAAAAAGAAAAGTTATGTATCGGGAAAATGTATTTTTCTAAACACTATAAACACACAGGCACAGGGAAAATCTTCTTGACAAACATATTAATTAGTTTCTAGTTGCCTTAAGTAGGGGGCTCAGTAGGTAGAGCGTTGGACGCTCAATCCGAACAACCTTCCACCAATGGGTCGCGGATTCGAATCCTACTCAGTCCAAAAAAATCGGAAATTTTTCTGACGGGGTTTTCACTCGAACGACCTATGTGGGATGGTTGCCTTGATGCACCAATCACCAAGACTGTTTCATCTTATCATATTTTGAGAAACATGGAGGCTCTGTAATACATGAAACTATCATTGGATCAACTGTCTGGATAAAGTATATGGTCCCCAAGAAATAATCATATCATAGTGTATTTGCACGTCTATAATCCAAAGCTAATAACTTTGTCATCTGATCACGTTATTTACAAACAACTAATCGCGAAACAAGGCGCACTATTTTTGTTTGCATATTTGAGATAGAGGTCTGGAGATGAACTGCCAAAATTCGCACTTTTTTCTCATTGTGAAGATAATTAAAGGGCACGAAATTTAAAAAAAAAACAATGGATTGACGTCCAAATTTAGTGGGGGAGGAAACATTTGACCTTCGGACGTACAAAACATTTTATTACTTTCTCTCAGAATAGGCAGTTCTTTCAAATCACTTTCTATTTTTACCAGAAAAGTTTTGACATCATTTAGTATTTTTAATTTGAAATTGAAAAACAGATTTTTCAGGTACCCGCAATGTAAACAAACTTCGAACTTGAGCGTGTGCGAAGTGCCGTAATGGTTTGAGTCGTGTGGGCGATCTAACGACACAGTATAATTTTACGAACTTTATCTAATAAATACATACTAACGATCGAGTAAGAGGGACTATAAAAGCCTGCCGAGTGCAAACCACAGACAAAAACGCTTGAATGAGGGTAATCCAACACTTAAAGGCACACTTGCCGCGAAAATCAGGAATATTGTTTACATTAAAAAAGAAAGGCCGTTTTCTGTATTTTTCCCAGACAATATAAGTTAGGAACTTTCTATTTTTACCAAAAGTTTGGACGTCACTTTGTATTTTTAATTTGAATTTGAAAATTTGAATTGTTAGGTACCCGGAACGTAAACAAACCAAGCTGCCCCCTATTGGCGATTTTATGTTTCAGTCGAGTGAGTGGACTAACGGCACAGTGTAATTTTAGGTAGGCCTATTTATCTGAGAAATACAGGCTGACGATCGGTTAACAGCGACTGGAAAAGCCTGCTGATAATTGTTTGAGTGTAAAACACAGATACAAAGGCCTAAAAGGAGGGTAATCCAACACGAAAGTTGACCGACACTGATCGTTGTTGTTGTAATCAAGCTTCGATTCTTCGTTTGTTTTTCACCCCAGTTTTACATTCTAAAGCTAACTAGACATGTTTTATGTGTCCTATGTTTAGTGGTATTAGTCGTTGTAAGCTCGTGTAAATTGGTTCTCTTAGCAAATTTAAACAGGCTACGGCGGCAAGTGTGCCTTTAAAGGAGGGGAAATCTCTAGAAATACATAGGGATTATCGTCGATAACAACCTTCAAAGTACTTAAAACATTTCACGTCAATTACCTCCAGTGACCCTCAAGCAAGTAAAAACAGACAGAAGTATGTTTTTTCAGTGGCTTATCTGTGTAGCCATTTTTCCGTTTTAGGATGACGTGATGTTGGTGTAGCTATTTTTAGATCAATAATGACGTATTTTTACCGCTCTCTTAGGTCCAAAAAAACATGTCGACAAACTTGAAGTGGGAAGATTGTCTCCGAATATATAGGTCAGTATGCAACCGCATGCCATTGCTTAGCCAGCCATTGGCTAAATTGCATCACATGACTACTCTATAACGCATTTAAATTATTATTCAACAATAATTGGATAAAACTAATGAAAAAATGGTGGCGGCCTTGTGAATGGCTATTGAGCTTATTCTCTATTGTAACGCCACCTTCAAATTTCAATTATTCACTTACGAGGGGCTAAAACATACATTGGACAATTGTTTTGGACTAAATGAACTCTACTCTTTCCATCTAAACTAGTCTAAAGCTTAGATTTTCTTTCCCTTTAAGTTATCCAACACTGGTCGATGTTGTTGCTGTAATCGCGCTTCGATTCTTCGTTTGTTTTTCACCCTCATTTATACATTCTAAACCTAATTGGACATGCCTTGTGTGTGCCATGTTTAATTGTAGTGGTTTTAGCTGTAGTAAGCTCGTGCAAATTGGTTTTCTTAACAAATGTAACACAGGCTACGGCGGCAAGTGGGCCTTTAAGGACAAAACCATACATGAACCATCTACAGAACTTTGCTACAAAAGCAAAATCCTTTCATAAAATCGCTATTATAGATGCATTAGTATCCTTTCTGTTATCGGTGGTGTCATAAATTCCCTTGGCCGTAAAAAAAATGGATGATCACATGCAGTCTTCACAGATCGTTTTAGGAAAATCGTTGAAAATACCCAAAATTTGTTTGGAAGCAAAGTGGGCGTTGTTTACAAAGATGATCTGTAATGAATTTACGTTAAGTGATTACTTTAGCCTTTGTGTTAGCCTGGAGTATCGGTCTTACGGCGACTGGTATTATATGGCTGCTAATGTGTCTTGTCGCCTTATGACGAACACGGAGAGAAAACAAAAATTCGGCAGAGCCCAGATTTCTGGGCTACCTTTGTGTCTACTTACCTCTATCGGACAGTATGCCCCCAATGTATACTCAATTATAGCAACTTGTCTCCGTGGTTATTTCCCTGTGCCCATGTGTTTTTGTGTTCATAAATATACTACACAATATAACCTATATATCTCACCCGTGAACGTGTTAACCTAATAATATAATCATAGAGAGCCTTATGTAAATAAAATATTAAGTTGATGCGATATTGACCTATATTCTCAAAAATGTATATCTACCATTCTCTTCATAGAGGAAACGGTCGGCGCTTTTTTTATTCGGCTTTATAATATCGGCAAATTTCCTTTCAGAGAAGAGAAAGACCTATACAGCTCTGGGCATAATACATTGGACAGCCGGGACTGGTCGTAATGAAAGTATAGCCTATGAAGTTTTTTTTTAATGCCTTTTCCCGATATAAATGGCAATCCATGAAATGTACATTTCTAAAACTCCGTATACATTGACACTTCTTTCAGAATATACGTTCAAACGTCCTAATGAAAAGGTGAAGAATTACTTATGGATAACAACTTCTTGGTTTATTGGTTATCCATAAGTAATTCTTCACCTTATTGTAACCTTTCAACTTCTAAATGCCATTGAAAGATTTGAAACGTCCTTATGAAACTCGAATTTAAAAAGACGAGTTTGTCAGAACTCGTTATTGCTACAAATAAAAACAAATTGACTTTTGTTTTAAATCTTATTTGAGGATAATTCAACATTAAATCCTATTTTATCATTATTTGTCTGAAGCCTTGTCTTTATCTCATTCTGGCATTAAAAAAAAAATGCACGAGCTTATAACTTATAAGAAGTTAAATAAGCTAAAACATTTAACATAGTACATATCAGAAACTGACGTCCTTACAGCAACCGATCGAGCAGAGCCTGAATAACGGCCGTATTTCTTTATTTAAATATCTGATCTTTTGCTGTTGGTTTATTATCTGATTCTCATTTATGATAGGTCTGCGATAAGCTCCTTTACGCAACTAAACTGTTAATCGTATCATATAATAGAATATAATTTGATTATTTGACGGCTCCGTTCTGTTGAATGATGTGCGCCGTCGTAACATTTCGAGTCTCATGCAGGCCCGTGTGTTGTTGAGAGTGTGGATGCCTAACAAATCAAACTAGAAATACAAAATGATGCTAAAACTTTTCTAGTTCTTTTTTAGATTAGACTGGAACGTTTTCCCTTTGTCTGTGTGGTTAGTGTTCATAAATAAAGAGTAGTAGCCTATATGATGCAATGCATTTTGTACCAACACGGCAACACGGCAACAGGGATTAAAAGGCATCTGTCATCCAGTTCTACATACACTAACAGATGCCACTGTCACAACAAATACATAAAACCTTTTTATAATATAATTATATAAATAACCAATGAATAAGAAATGTTTGAAACTCTCTTTAAGCGTGGGTTCCATACTAATGATATTAAATTAAGACATCACCACGTAGTATTAGTAAGTTGTTTTGAACAACACGAGCTTTTGCCGCTGTTCATTTGACAAAGACACCGGTACACAGGTGTCGAAAGCTCGTGTTGTTCAAACAACTTACTACGTGGTGATGTCTTAATTTTTTGTCATTAGCCAAAAATTTATGGGGTTCAATCTCAGTCTACCGATGTTCTTTCCATAGTTAAGATGCGTAATCATTGTCAATGTTAATGATAAAAAATGTGTAAAAGTGTCGAAAGCTGGTGTTGTTCAAAACAACTTACTACGTGGTGATGTCTTAATTTTTTATCATTAACCAATGAATAATTTTGCAAACAGGTCAAAAAGAGATCTTTTTTATTGTGCTGATAAAGGAAAGAAATTTCAGAGTAGGCATATGAGTATGACTACGCGCATAAATATCGACAGATCTGAATTTGGCTCTTATTGGTTAGTAATCACTCGGAACACACTTCGGCTATCTTCGCTCGCTACCGGTCGGCTTTGACACGCACGTAAATCCCCGAAGTTATCAGACTGGGTAGTAATGCGAGTAATGGAACTACCAAGATATGCTGGTTGAAAATGCCTTGCAAACCTCTCCAAGATATATATGGTGAATTTCATCTCGTGGAAAACAGTTACTGAGTTAGAAAATCTGCGCCCATCTAAAACCACGTAGATTCCGGGGGCAAGGCAGCCCTCGTTTAGGGGACCCCAAAAACCATATTGTTTATTGTTAAAATAAAGACAGGACTAAACAATATCAATACTGATAGGCTACGGTAACCTAATTCAGTAATTGTAACGTTTATTTTGGGTGATTTTGTAATCCCAAGCCGAAACCAAGACCACTTCCTCACAAAATAACATTTACTTCCTGGATTCAACAAGTCCGCAAGGCACAATATGACATTTACTTCCTGGATTCAACAAGTCCGCAATATGACAGAGTGAATAGAAATTAGTCTGATTATTGATACGCCCACAACTTCAACAAGCCCATACACCACTGGGCGGATCAGAATAACTTGCACTCCACTCTCCAGGCCAGTCGTTACATAATTGTAGAAAACAATGGTCTTACCAGCTGGGAGCGGTGACTTTCGGGCTTCACAATAACGCTACGGCCGTACTAATTCAACAAGTTAAATCCGACTCGTTATCTATATTCTGACATTTGCTGGTCGTCCTGACGACATAATGAAAATCAGATTATTGAACAAGGAGGCGGGTAAGGAATTCACTTTGGTGAATTACGGCCGTACATACCGGAGCTACGGCCGTAGTCGTTACATAGCATTGCCATTAACGGCATACTACTACTACTACTACTAGTACTACTAGGACACGATAACTCACCTGATCGTAACGCCTATGAGTGTAGTCTTTATCAATTAAATAATTTCGACCTATTCTTAACTCTGTGAAAAAATTAGACTCACCGTCTCTTAAAAACCCGCACTGTAAATGACTGTAGTCGTGATTAATCCTGTCAGATTTTCATATTGTTCAGCTCGCCGCCATTACCGTGTATGCACGCGTTACCAGGGGCAACAGAGGCAGTGCGATTAATATTTACGTTAGAGTTACCTTCCCTTGCCAACGATCCACATTTAGTCCTCGGCCATCATATGATGCCAACCAAGCCATGGGATTAATACACATTATATTATACGTTCTATATTTTTTCACTTTACATTGCACAGGCAAATCACTTAAGATTGCAAGCACTACCACCTCGGTCATCGTCTCTCAGAAACATTTCTCCCCGTTCCTGATATACGGAGGCCTATTAGTGCCATGGGTGGAATTTTGTCTTTTCCGGTGTTTTCCCGTCTTTAACAGCATTTTGCACAAGCAGAAATTTGGTTTTGAGACGAGAGATTCTGCATATCGAAGAAAATCAAACGTGTATCATAAGAATCACACCTTTATGTAAAACGATTTGCAAAGAAAGTCGAAAAAAATGTCAAATCACAAGGGAAACATTTCCACCACCGTATATAAATATACCAATGTAGTACATGTATATTCAAGTTGCATAGGCAAAAATCTTAGTGACATCAATTTACTTAAACTCAGTTAATAACCTATGAAGTTTCTATTCACCGAAGTCAATTATGATAATCAAAAAATTTCATTAAAGCGCCATGAGCTGCCAAAATGGCGATATTTTGTTTTGAAACAGAATGTTAAAATTATCGGCTATTTTTCTCAAGACGTATAATTCAGAGGCTTTTTGGTGCTTCTCGTCTCGAGAATGTACGATAAAGTATTGTTTTGAACTACATTTCGGCAGCTCATGCCACTTTAACATGAATTATGTGTTTGCTATAGCGTTCAATTTAGGCCTAAAGTTCTTTGATTGGTTGATTGAAATAATCTTGAGTGCGGCGTAAAACATCCATAAATCACTTATATGGCGGCGTTGCCAGGTTTGGTGGTGGGGGGGGGGGGGGGGGGGGGGGTGGGAAACCGGACCCATTGCACAAAGGAAACCCCCGATCTTCGGCGAGTAGGCTACCTGGCATCTCTAAAGTTCTTTAAAGACCAATTCTCACGTGAAAGTATAGGCCTACTTTATTTTATTCATGAACACACTAAAATAAATAAGGTTGGATGTCGTTGCATGTTGTAATAAAACCAAAACCTATGAACACTTTGTATTGTAATGTTTAAAATGTATTGCAAGCAAAAAGTGTGTTATGAATAATACTGTTTCTGTATAACAAATCTCATAAACAGTTAAATGTGTTTCAAAATAAATAAGTGGATCCCATTCTAAACAATATTTGATCCCAATTTTTTATTTCCATCTTGAATTTCTTGGGTCTTACTTCATCACATGGTATTTAATTTGCATCGAACACCACCATTACTAAGAGATGCTGCAATATGGATCCAGATCGGTCATGCACCCGCTCATCAACTATCAATGGCGGCGCTTTTTGCAAAGTCAAATCCAAACCAGTCAAGAGACGTGTCCATTCCAAGCATATAGTTGATTGGATAGGATAATTGTCAGAGTGTCTCAGGAATAATTATCAGCTTTCAGAAGGGCTTTTTTATTTTTTGTCATCAGTTGACCAGTTTTTGAATTGGTTTATAATGGGTGCTTTCCGAAGCTTGAGGCCTTTCCAATGGTAACCATCGTCTATTTGTCGATATAAAATCTGGGTGGGGAATATAAAATTTAGCATCCAAAAATCACCGAAAACGGACCGGAAATTCCGAAAAATACTGGTTGTGGAGCGATAAGGATCGACTTTTGTAAACTCGTACAACGTTTTGTTTAAAGTCACCAGCATAAACTGACCCGCTGAATAAAAACAGCCTGCCACGGCAAAGATTAATAGCCACAATAAATGATGAGTCATCATAAATTCCTTGGCTGACATGGAACCGGTTATAGTTTTCACAATGCTCCACGGAGGGAAAAAGTCGAGCCACGAAACGTTTGACCAGAAGTGTTCCTTTACATAAGCATTGGTTAAGTACACCCCCCATCCACAGTAGACTAGACCGTAGAAACACAGCATTATGAAATAACGTTGGTTGTAATGTCCGATACAGACAGCCGTCATGTAACAATGATGATCGCGTTTTAAAATACACTTATTACAAGTCTTACAATGGACGGCTCTTGGCGGTAAATCCACTTCGCATTCGCCACAAAACCTCCATGGAAGACCGTCAGTTGATCTTCCATAAGTAACGTCTGACGCGTCTGATTTTTTTACGTTGATGCCGGGCGTTCTTAGGTTGACGTTGTCCAAGCGCGAATCTGTCTCCGGCAACTCTTTCGACTGAAAGAGATTCTGTATGTGCGGGACGAATTTATCTGGCGGTGATTCCCACACGTGTTTGGGTAAGCCTGGTCGGTCTCTTGACTTTTTGATTGAAGTGTCGTAACATATCACACTGAATAGGTTCGCCAAAGCGTTGGCACAAAGAAAACAAGCTAAGACTTTTAACTGGTAGATTGTTCCGTCGCCACTGTCCTTATAATAGAACGGTATGAGGTAGACAAGTAAGGAATAAAGTAGTGTCACGGTTAAACCAAACAGGAAGACTCGCGGCAACCAAACGGACTTCTTCGCACGTCGTGTCTTGTAAGCGTGGCGCCATTTTTCCATCAGCGTCACTGGCTCGGCGTCAATGACCTCATCCTCTGTCGTCAGCGTCAAAGTCACCGACATTTTGATAAAACCTGAAAAAGAAATGAAAACTATATTTTTGACGACGAGACGAATCTGTCATTAGTACAGTATAATATATTTAAACCACACCAGGCGTAGTATAAGCTTTTACGTAACTGCCATGGCAACCAATAGTGTAGAGATGCGTTGCTAGGACACTTGCGCAAAACTTACGCTATACCACTTTGTGAAACAGGCCTTTGGCCGTTCAATTCATCGACTTTCACCTTCTGTTCGTTGAAAAATACTACTATCACGTTTTACCATTTCCAAGATGAAAGTAATATTTTAAAAAAGGAAAAGTGAGTAAGTCCAGAACTATCAAATTATGCTCTCAAATTATGAATTATCAAATTATACACTGTAAGTTAACTCGTGGATAGTATTTACATATGTGTCGGTTAGGTAAAAACAACTGGTCGCCGATTTCATCAAATATGAAGAAGTAAAAAAATATGTGGTGCACAGCAATAACATCGTGTACACGGAATCAACAGTCAGATTCAGTCAAATAAAGAGTTCTTCAACTTATTTTATTTTTTATAAAAGTAGGCCTATGGCAACAAAAAAATTCCTTGCACATTGACTTTCTGTCAAACATTTACAAAAAAATAGCTTCGATGCCAAACTTTACAAAATGCAACCTCATTGGTTACTTTATAGCTAACCATAAGCCAAGTCACGTGAATAAAAGCTGCATGGTAACGATAACTTCAGATGACATCCGTAAATCTAACTGGACAAGAAAGCGGGACGGACGGACTGACCAGCCGAAGGACGGACGGACTGACCAGCCGAAGGACGGACGGACTGACCAGCCGAAGGACGGACACACGGGTACCATTTCCAAGTCACCCTGTCACTTTCGGGGCGAGCGGCAAAAAGATAATTAGAGGAGTTGATTAAGAATCAATAATTCCCTTGCATGAGTAAGCCCGTAACCATCTTTTTCTACATGATTAATTTCCCCCTTGTCGTTCCTATGTTTGTGAATAGCACTATGTGATACACCATAGATATACCATAATTTCAATTTCAATTTTATTTTTATTGTACTTGGCACTTTAACAAAGCAGAATACAAACAACAAAAAGTGTAACAATCATAACTTAGAAATATTTACAAAGTCAATGGTAACTAAAGTACCCCCCCCCCCCCCCCCCCAAACCAAATAAATATTAGAAATAATAGTAGAGATCTTTATTTGCGACTTCGTAATTCAAAGCATGTCCAAATGTGTCTGGCCACCAAGGGAGCATATAGAGGGGGTGGGTCAAACAGTAGTGTAAATAAATCCTCTCTATTGAGACAATTTGGTATAACATTGTTTCTGCTAATTTCTTTAAAGGAATTGTTTAAGACTCTGCGCAGGTCATCATAGCAACTGAGATTGTTCGCCTTTTCTGCCGCTTCGGTGAACCGGTTCCAAGATTCGGTCAGAGGGTCACATGTAAAGGCCTATATAGAATGACATGGGCTATCGCATTCAGTGAAAAGTTCGTTGACCTTTGCAGTAAATCTTTGTTTGTAAAACTCCACTTTCGGTTTTTCAAACTAAGGCCATGTGACTAAGGCCATGTGACTGAGGCCATGTGAAGTAAATGAATGCGATTATTCGTTATTCAATTACCACAAATGGATTACCCATGCAGAATCACCGTATTAACAAGTCCCCCTCCAGGTCCGCCCTCTTTATTCATGACATGTTACCGGTATATATTGTGGGTAAAAAGGCTATTCTGGGGGTGGAATTGTCCATCCCTAATTCTCCAGACTTACAGAAGCACGTACGGACTGTAGCTTCTATTTAACAAATCGCTGGTTGCTTTTGGCTTACCAACAAATCTAAGCATAGGTCATAATAAATCACACGATTAACTATAAATCTATTGACATGTATTGTAAAACTACCAAATATCAGTAATATATCATTTTAAGTAATGTAAACTCACCTTCGGGTAGAACTGAGCCCAGTTGCCCTGTGGCAGAATGTATATTTACATAACGTTGTAGGTAAATCAAAACGGAAGGCGTGAAGTGGACATGCCTTAACAGGTAGCTTCGTGGCTCATAAACATCAATCAATACAAGCTGTTGCCAAGGGTCACCGCGTAGCCACGCCCTCTTTGGTATGAAAACACTTCATACTGCATGGTTGAATGACGGCAGTGAAAAAAGGATAGTTTGAAAGAATTTGGAGGGCAAAATTTCATTGCTCGTAATCAAAAGCCGGTAGACTTAACTTTGTCTTTTCACCAATACAGTTTGTATATAATCTATTTAAATACAAATTCCGTCATTTTGTTTTATTCCAATTTTATTCATAAATACTAGAATACTGTCAAAGGACGGACCAAACATCAGGATATCATGAACAAAAGCCGGGGAAAATCTAGCCGCACACGTGTCTCATCGGGTTTTACTTACTTGCCGGTCAGGATGATAGAAAAAATCAAGGTTTTTGTGCTTTTATAAGCCCCACAAAAAGAGTATTCTGGATGGGCTGTAACCCTGTTGTTTTGTCTGTGATTCTCAGCTTACAATCTATACTTTTTTACAAAAGTCTTTTATTGTAGACATATCAAAACATATTGATACTTTTTTTGACCGACAAAAATAATATTATTTCTAAAACACAAAAATAACACTTCGTGGTTGTGTTTTTCACCGTTGGTTTTTGACAACTTCGAAGCGTATTCACGCTATATACATTTGTTTATTGACTCTCAACTGACAAAAACGCAACTGATAGCTTCTGGTGTGTTTCACAAAAAAATTGGATCAAAGAAATAATTGACGAATAAAGAATCAGACTGACGATCGGTTAACAGCGACGGGAAAAGCCTGCTGGTAATTGTTTGAGTGTAAACGACAGATAAAAAGGCCTGAAATGAGGGTAAGCCAACACGAAAGTTGACCGACACTGATCGTTGTTGTTGTAATCAGGCTTCGATTCTTCGTTTGTTTTTCACCCCATTTCTACATTCTAAAGCTAACTAGACATGTTTTATGTGTCCTATGTTTAAGTTTAGTGGTATTAGTCGTACTAAGCTCATGTAAATTGGTTTTCTTAGCAAATTTAAACAGGCTACGGCGGCAAGTGGGCCTTTAACAATAGGGCAAATGGAAAATGAATATCCTACTGATGCCATAGTGTCCAAATGAGACCAGGGTACCCTTCAAGATGATTGATTGATTGATGTTTTACGCCACACTCAAGATTATTTCACTTACGTGGCAGAGTTGCCAGGTTTAAAGAGGGGAGGAAACCGGGCTCATTGCCCGGACGAAACCCCCGACCTTCAGCGAGTACCTGGTAACTCTTCCACATAGGCGCCTTTAAGATGAGGCAAAGCTAAAAAAAATTGATAAGCCACCGAGACCAAATGGGGTGGCACTGGGCACTAAGGCCAATGGTACGATTTCAATTGATTGATTGGTGTTTTGGGCCGCACTCAATAATCATTTCACTCATATGGCGGTGTTGCCAGGTTCAGTGGGGGAAAACCCCAAGGGAAACCCCTAACCTTTGGTGAGTACCTGGCAATTAGTACCTGGCAATTCTTCCAAATAGAGTACATAAAGTAAAATTTGAAACTTGAAAGCTGTTTTTCTTGTCCTTTATTTAAGAGGAAATAGAAAATTTTGTATAAAACAGAAAACAGGTACTGAGCAAGTGACCAGGTCAGCTGGCACTCTCTTGGACTCACACCTTGTTTGCTCAGTGAAACAAACTTTCTGAGCCAATCATTTCCTTGCTTACAAACTTTAGCCAATCAGTAATTCTTTTACTGAACATAGTTCATTGATTGGTTGAATGAACTTTCAACTATTCCTTGAAGTTACATTTCAAAACACACAGAATAAAATCAATGTAAAGAAGAGGTCATTTTCGTTTTTTAGAAGCCTTTGTCATTTTTGGTAAAGCTGATTCCTCTTCTTTTGGGTTTCTATCATCACACATTTTATGAAATCTGGACAAAATATCCTCCACCATTAAATTTTTCGTCTTAAAAATTGCCTTGGTGTCGTCATCTGAAAGAAATAGAAAAAAAAAGAATTCTGAAGCCGGAAAAGTTTACCAGATCCGCAAAAATTCAGAAGTGTTTAAAGTGGCATGAGCTGCCAAAATTCACACTTTTTTCATAATTTGTGATCGTCACGATACTAAGAGGCTTTGAAGGCCATAGAAAAACTAAATGCTTAGCGTTGGAATGAGGAAAATCCATACGGTATGTGGGCTATACGAACCGGAATAGTGTTAAAAAAAAACAAAATTTAAATAACCGGGACGACCATTCATTCATTCTAAGCCAAAGTTAGTACAAAACAATACTTTATCCTACATTCTCGAGACTAGAAGGACTAAAAAGCTTATGAATTATACGTCTCGAGAAAAATAGCCAATAATTTGAATATTCTGTTTTCACGTCAAAATATCAACATTTTGGCAGCTCATGCCACTTTAATATTGATTTGATTTATTGACTATTTCTAACTGTACAAGAAAAAATAAGTACACGACGGAAACATTTTTGTTCTATTGTTTGGTGTTTTACGCCGCGTTCAAGATTATTTCAGTTATATGGCGGCGTTGCCAGTTTTATTGTGGGAGGAAACAGAGCTCTTTGCCCGGAGGAAATCCACAACCTTCCGGTGGTAACTGGCAACCATCCCACATAGGTCGTTCGAAATGAAAACCCAGTCAGAAAAAATTTCAATTTTTTTGGACTGAGTGGTATTCGAACACGCAACCCATTGGTGGAAGGCTGTTTGGATTGAGCGTCCAACGCTCTACCTACTGAGCCACGGAGGCCCCTACGAGAGAAACAGCATAGCTCCCAACCATGCGTGGCCGGCAGCTAAGCCGGATTCTCTCGTGTATGCTAGGCTTTTAATAGCCAAGTTTAGTGGGTGAGGAAAACCAAGCTCTTTGTTCAGATGAATCACTAAACCTATGAGGTTGATGGACTGAGAGACCATGGGCGGGGATTATAAAAACGTGCTATACTCAACTCAGACTCCATGCTCAACTCTCCTTGAGCATACTCCCAGGAGTTTGGATCAGAGATTGAGATTATAAAACATTCTGAGAACGTGCTCAACTGAGTATATAAACAAGGCAATTTCAGCCAAGTTGAGTACGAATTATTGGAGCTCTCTAGGAAGGGAGGTAAAAATGAATGTTTGTTTTGGTGTTCTTGCAATTTTGTCAAGTCATCGGTAGGTCGAACATTTGGAAATAAGTAAAACGAAGGGTTTATCACTTCCAAAATTAGTGCAAATAAACTAAGAAACTACAATTTTTCACTAAATATCGATAAAAAAACGTATTTAGAGGGATATTTTACGTTGAGTCTAATTTTGAGCAAGGTCGATAGCTTACTTAGAATTTCGTACTCAGCGGAGCACAAAAACAAACTCAAAAGTTTTATAATCCCGACTTTTGAAGTGTGAGTTTGGAGTTGAGCACAGAAACGGCTGTTGAGCACAGAGTCGTGCTCAAGAAAGTTTTATAATCCCGGCCCCATCACTCTGCCAAATAAGCCACCAGGGCTCTCTTCCTTGTTAGAAGACTAAACAAAAACTTCAATCAACACACATTCTACGAGAGCTTGACAAAAAATCTTCCACCATAATTTCGTCTTAAAAATTGCCTTGGTTCCATCAGCTAATAGAAAAACAAAACAAAAATTCATCAACCTACTAAATGTAACATCAAAGATGGGGTCTGATCTGTCACTTTTTATGTTCACTTTTAAGGAAACATCCAGGTTAGTGTCCAAGATTTTGGGGGCACTTGTTAAGAACAGAAAGTCTCTGAAAAGATACAAAGAGAGTAAATTTCCAACTTGATTTTGTGTGCCAAATAATAGAAGTGATTTATTATTTAGAGCAAGTGTTATCCCAATGTGATATATTTTTGATTGATTAATTGTTTGGTGTTTTATGAAAGAAAGTGTACTGGAAACAAGCAAAGACAGTGTATTCAATGTTTGCTTATGAATAATTTAAGCACAGATCCATCTTATACACACATAAACACTTTAAAAAAAAGCATCTAATTTTAAAATTCAACTCTACAAACGATACAACCCTGTGGCTGTGAGACTGGAAAGAAAACAGGTAACTGAAACTGGTCAGTTGACAAACAATTCTCGGTTTCGGACATCCGGGTACCTGACCAGCCGGCTAGGGAACTTAGGGTCACGTGGTCTTCCCTCAGCCAGTCAAAATGGCGTCGTTATGGTATTGTTTTCACCACGGAGCCTTGTTCAGCTATTGTTGTCAGGATCGTGACGTCATGCCTAAATCGAGAATGCTGGCCCCAAGTTTCATGGGAGATGTTAAAAAGATCAGCCATCAATGAGCAGCACATGTAATACCGTCACAGGCTATTTTTCTCCTCTCGATCTTGTCTATCTAGACATTTATTTATATTAGGAATTCTTTTAGTTTTACACGATCTCTCAACCTTTGGGCCTCATAATCATAATTCATATTAAAATCTAGTCCGCAATATGTTGAGTGGATTGAAGGATAATTTCTGATACGCCCGCACGGGCTTCTTCAATACCACGTCAACATAGGGTGCATTTGAAAAATCTAAGAGTTGCTCTCGGAATTTTTAAAAAATGATAACTCGCAATTTTTAAACATTACTCACCGAAAATTTTGTCCGAAAGCTTCTTTGATAATCCCTTCGTAGAGCTAAACCATCATATGTGACATTAAAATCTGTTAGCAGCCAATTTCGCTAAGTTTGAATTCCGTCTGATGACTAAAAAATTTCTCGGGCGATCACACCGCCATCTACCGCGAACTTTCAAATCATACTCGCCACTACAACCGGTAGCGGCTGTCGGGGAAGATCGGTGATAACGCAAAGGGAATTTAAACTTTAAGAATTTTGTTGTTTGGCGATGCGTATGGTCACAGATGATGGTTTAGCTCTACGAAGGGATTATCAAAGATGCTTTCGGACAAAATTTTAGGTGAGTAATGTTTAAAAATTGCGAGTTATCATTTTTTTAAAATTCCGAGAGCAACTCTTAGATTTTTCAAATGCACCCTATGTTGACGTGGTATTGAAGAAGCCCGTGCGGGCGTATCAGAAATTATCCTTCAATCCATTCAACATATTGCGGACTAATTAAAATCTAACTTCAGAAAAGTTGGCATTACGGATTGACAATTTTAGCTGAGTAGGTCAAGTTAGTTGTGTAATTTGCTTTATGAAATAGAGCCTAATGACACTAAATGAGTAGTGGCTATACTAGTATAGTAATAATATGTGTTTTCGCTTTTTGAATTTGACTGGTCGTGGTCGGTGGTCCGATCAAATCCATTTTTCATCATCACCTTATTGACAGAACTCTAGGGTGGAAAGGATCAAACGTGAACGTCAATTTTCTAACTCCCTTCAAAGACAGTGTCTTTAACATTGGATACACACTCCTAGATATGTGTGCCATCTTTCATCCGATTTAAAAACAGTTAATTCATACAAGACGCATTTTTCCACATGTGAAATTGACATCAACGTTCTCCACACAGAGTTCTTTTCTGATCTCTGTCAAAATATAAAAATGTACGCAGAGACGGGTTCAAGAAATATTGTTTTTATATAAATAAAGGATTAGCTGCTCTAAAATCTATTAACTATTGTTTCTAGATTTTTTAAAATAAAATTCTCTTTTGCTTAGATGCGATTCTTAATATAATTAAGTCTCTTTGAAAACAAAATTAAATATTAATTCGGCTTTAAAGTCATTGCTCTATTTCATATATATAATGCGAAGCTGCGGGGAGAGCGACAACAAATGTTATCTTTCAATTGATTGGGCCAATTTGACCAATCATAAACAGCTTTATGGATACTGTGACATCGTTTATGTCTAGTTGTGCCAAGACGTTAAATCTAAATTTTTTGTGGGGTAAAGTTGACAAGATTCGGTACAGAGACGTAAGTAAATAACAACAACATTAATATCATGATTTCCACGTCTTTCTAATCGTTGTGTCATGCGTATGACTTTTTATTCGGAGATAAAGATCACTTTTATGTTTTGTAAATCCGCCATCTTGATTTCAAATTCTTTTGTAACACTTAACAGAACAACAACAACAACATACAGTTACACTATTTGTGCGTTGGGGGAAAACCGTGACATGTATCGGTGGGTTCTCTTGTGATTGGTGTTTAAACAGCTTTTTTGCTGCTGAGTGTTGATGAAAAAACCCACTGGTTGGGGATATGGTCTGATCGGGAGTGACACTCCCAAACAAGCCATAGACCGCACTAACGTCGCGAGGAGGTTGGGGAAAGTCGACATTCGTCGGGTTGTCTACTGATCTGTGGGTAAACTGCCACATGAGGGAGAATAGACCTGTCGAGCTAAAAGAACAATTTCCTCTCTATGTGCCCTGTCTCGCGTTTTCTCCGAACTATTGACTTCTACGACAACAGTGCATGTTGCCATCTTGCTGAGAATTAGCGAGAGATTTATTTTCAGGTGATCAATAATTCGTTCTCCCAATTTTGACGTCTCGTGACTGATTTTTTGGTCATCCGAAATCCAGTGGTAAAAGATTGTTCACCTCAAGTGATTGCCTGAACTGATTTTATTATATTAAAAATAAACATTAATTTGCGATCATGAGGTTAAGAGCATTTCAAATTGATCCATACTAAATGTCAATAAAGTGTTATCCATGGGTATGCATGTTTTTTAAAATCTGTAGCTTGTTTGACACCGGCTTGAAGTATTCATTCCCAACGGACAACATCGCTTAGGCCTAAGGCCGTATTCCCAAGCCGTGGATGACAGAATAGGCGGGAACCGTAAAAAACTAAAATAGCAAAACAATTTTTTGCTGCTAAAACTAAATAGAATTTAATCAAGAACTTACTCCGTTATTATTTAGATCTACATATTCTGATTGTAAATGTGGGTTTGTCTAGTCAAAGCCACATTACGGTTATGGATTTCTTTAAAAGTGAAATAAATTTATTGATTTTCTGAGTTTTTCTCCTAATTAGCGTAAATTTAGACTCTTCCTTCACTTGTAATCCAGGCCTCGTAAATTCAAAAAATTTCTTAACCCGAAAAAAGGTTACATAAAAATGACTTCAGGTAACCCATTCTTCGTAAAAATGATTTGCTTAACTTATAGGTTATGTAGAAAATTGTTAACAAAAGAGGCTAGGCAAAGGGTTGCGCAATATTCGTTCATTTAAAAACCTTCAAATGAATAGCATTTACCGGGTCCGGCAAACCACCAAAAGGGTCACAAGGAACCCATTCGATGGACCGGCATTTAATGTTTATCGCTTGAAGTTGAAATCAGGATGACGTAAGCCAGACATCGTGAAGGCCCCTTTGCATATCATCGTTAAGCCTCACAGGCTTTGTCAGTAAGGTGCTGGAAACAGATTTCATAGACCCATGTCTCATTTGACCGGGTCAAAGAAATTCACACAAACTGCAAAAAGTGTTCACCAGTTTCAACAAGCTTTGAAAACCAACTTTTGCAGAATCGCCAAAACTGAATGTGGTTTTGTCCGGGTTATTTTAATTTTGTTTAGTTTTGGAACACTAGTTCGGTACAGGCCAAAAAAAGTGGAGATTTTGGCAGCACTTTGACTGATGTAAATTTTCGTTTGCAGATGCCGCGTTCACGCAGGAAGCGCTCTCTGTCACGTGATGATTCATCGTTTGAAGAACGCTATAGACACAAGAAGAAGAGATCTCATTTCGACTATTATGACGAATCCTCACAGCATTCAAAAAGGTTAGTTCAGGATCACCCTATTTCTTCTAAATATTCAGCCATTCTAATGGCCTAAATTTTCCATTGAGTCAAACAAAAAAGGGGACATGGAGTTGTGTTTAAGGATAACGGTTTTCACACACTGCCCAGCGAGTCATATTGCCTTAAACTCTCTTTAATGGGCAAATTTTTCTGGCCTCATTTAGCATATTTCTTTTCTTATGATCGAATCCTTATGTCGGAAAAAAGTGGCTGAATCTTTAGAAGAAATACGGTAATTGTATTCGGTAGAAAATATCAGCATACGTCAAGGGTTCATCCAGAGGGGTCTCCACTTGGCTTTTGGACACCCTGTGGTCAAAATTTATCTCATTTGGACACCCAATAATCCAGCAATTTTACATGGTCAACATACAAAAGCAGGTTGCAATGGACTGTATGGCATACGTTCATCCAGGAATTGAAAAGAGAGTGTCCCAAATATCTCACTTCAGAAATGGGTGTTCAAAATGACCTGCTTTTGTATCCCGGCCATTTTTAATATCTGAAGAGACCCTTGCGGCTTAAGGATTGACGCTTGCACAGAAGCTTCGCTGTATGGCAAAATGACGCTAAATTTAGTTTTTAGATCAATCTGACGTCAGGATCTTGTTCATTTCAATGCAAAAGAGGCATGTCACAGCGACTCCAACAAACAAATGACCCCAATGCCATACAATTCGAACAACGTCCTAAAACACCCTAAGCTGAAAGGGTCTATTATTAGTTGTCCAATTTGACCACCAGTCCTAGAACATTATTTTAAACAAGAAGATTTTCCCTGTGCCCGTGTGTTTTAGTGTTCATAAATATATATTCAGGAGTAGTTACACCATCAATAAATGGGCCTGAAGCCTATTGATATCACATGGTAAAATTATGGGATGTTTTAGGGGTCCTGTGT
The DNA here is from genome assembly GCA_963971465.1 of Lepidochitona cinerea. Lineage (NCBI taxonomy): Eukaryota > Metazoa > Mollusca > Polyplacophora > Chitonida > Tonicellidae > Lepidochitona > Lepidochitona cinerea. The sequence continues at coordinate 1,601,942 of OZ020565.1, forward strand.
GAAGTGACTGCTTCGTTACAAGACCTTGTCTGCTCGCCTTTTCTTTAGAAAACTTTCCGTCGGGCATGCAGATGACATTAAGCAAATTACCACCGAGCCTGATGACGTCACATAGATTTAAGCAAAGCTTTCTGGGTAACATATGTACCTCCGTGCGCCATTTTGTTTAGTGGTACTTAATTGGCAAGATGTAACTTTTTTTGGAAAACATTTTTCTGGTAACTTTACGCTTTTACGTCGTCTTCTCGATATACATATGTAGTATTATTTCTTTCGCAATTGAACATTGTAAAATTATGTTAACATCCCTCAATCCCCCAAATGCTTTGCGCATAAATTCCAAGTGACGTCAAGCAATGGGTTGATTGATTGATCTTTATTCACCAAAAAACAAATTAGTACATGTTAACATGCTAATTTTGTAAGGCATTGGCGGGATTAAAGCACGAATGGTCAATTGCTCTATTTAGTTTTATCTTTCTGTTCTAAAAAAAATACATCTTTTTGTTTTTTTCCCTCATAGTTCGTGTGGGGATTACAGGAAGAATCACCGAAGAGAAGATGATGAATACGATAGACGGTCACCCAGTCGATCGCCGGTCAATCGTAGTCGCCATAGAGATCCGGAATCATCACACAGTCGAAAGAACAGTCACGGCCGTCCTAGATCACGAGTAGACAGCTATCACAGTCTGAGCAGCCGGCGGCGTCATGAACGACGTCATCACCGTAGCAACCGACATCGGCAGCATTCTTTGAGTTCGAGCTATGGCCGCAAGGTGGGTAAACTTCTTGTATACTTTGATAGATAGTTTAGGCATTTGGGTTGTAAGACTTATGTTGCCTGTTTAGGCTACCATAGTGGCATTTTTAACTTGGTGAGTGATCAATCGCTCGGTCAAATTTGCAGCAGCCTTTTACTTGGTGAGGTTATTATTCAGGGTGGTATTGTAGAGGAGTTTCATGGGAAGCGATAAACGGATAGACGCATTAAATAACGACGCTGAAGACTACGTATTGACAATTTTGTATTCATACATACGTTTCGTCAACTGAACTGGCAATCGACGGATTTGTTAGAAAAATGACGTTATATTCTTACAATGCCTGCCTTGGTACTGATCAGCCCTTGTAAATTATAGGCCACTTTGGTTTAAATGGGTTTGATTTTTAGGTAGTACTGAAAAAAGACCAACTACTTTAGTAGAATGGAAGGGGAATGAGGGGTTTTAATATACCTATGCAGTACGTGACATTAGCAATGGACCCATAGCCAAATCTATGGTAAATCTATGATAAAATTAGAAGTAATAACCTGTAGGTATATGGGGAGATTTAAAATATTGTCAAGATGTCTATGGTGAAAATTATGCCAATGTCAAACACTGCCTATGACTCTTTAAATACTGTGGTTGTTATTTACTAAGATAATGTTTGTAAAAAATTGTTCGTAAAAAATTGTTCGTAAAAAATCTGCCAGACTAACTTTATGCTAAGGGAGGTAAGCTTCATAGTGTTTTTATGTGTAAGCAGGTAGCAGTAAAATTATCGTTTTCTTAACTATGGCAAAGAAAAAGAGCTAAATTTGCTAAGCTTGATTGAATGAAAATCGTTTTCAAACAGTTAAAATTAATATAGAAACAGACAAAAGCACTCCCAAGGGGGGATAATTCTTTTGTAGGGGAGACTACTCTTACAGGCATGCTGAAATTTGTTCATTTCTCCATACCAGAGTAACTCCATATGGCTGATAATATCCAGCTAGTTACTTTAGAATATTTCTTTCTTTAGTGAATAATTTTCTTTTTGAAGGAAAATAAAATCGTTTTTATGCTCTATCATTTAAATACAAACAATTAACAACGGCGATGTTGCAAATTTGGCTTTTGGAAAACTGAATTAAAATTTATTTATTAAATCTTCAACAAAAAAAAAAGGACAATGGTCTGGGATTGTATATATTTACATATATTGTTTTTTTTAAGTATTTGTTTTAACATGGTGTTATTTTTAGTAAATTGTCGAACCTCATGCTTGAAATCTCCTGCGTGACTCATCTTAGTTGCCACTTGGTTGTGGTGTGGACTTGAGAAATTCCTCACTATCACATGCTATTGAAAGGATATCTGGGTGAAAGTTTTTGAAGGTTTATTATTGATTCACAGAAAAATGTAAGATATTTTACATGGGTTTTTTTGTTGTATATTTAGATTTCTTATTCCTTTTATTTTCACTATGTCCTATTAGGACCAGAAAAAAAACATTCTGTCTCTAATTTTACTACACATTTATATATTAATTATTCTTCACCAAGATGATATACAAATATTTCTCTGTTGTATTGGGCTCTATAAAAACTGCTGTTTTTTTACTAAACTAGTCCAATGTTGAAACTTTATTTGCATTATTTTGGCCATATGTGGAATGGTTTCCATTAGTCCTACACCGTAGGGTCGTGGATTTCTTCCGGGCATAGAGCCTGGTTTCCCACTACAATAATACTGGCAACGCCGCCATATAAGTGACATAATCTTGAGCGCGACGTAAAACATCAATCAGTCAATTCTAGTAGTGTTCACAAGGCCATAAGGTTTTCTCTCAGAAATAGAGCCAATTTCTTCCACTATTTGAACCAACGACACTGTCATATTTATGATATAAATAATAAAACTTGAATGTGGCTAAAAACATGAATTAGTCAAACTGTCTGTGTGGCCTGGTTTGTTTCATTACTCACACATTGTAACTTAGTGACTAAATCTATCCTTTACTTTCCCTCGCCAATCCCATTCCTCCTAAACATTATATTAACGAGATACTAAGACAGTATTTAATAGCTGGGATGTTTATTATTAGCCAACCCTCTTTTACTAGCTAAGGTACTTCCTTTAATGAAATACCTAGTTTGATGTAAAAATAACTCCAGGCTGAGGTGCCAGATTGTTTATGTGAGGCTGCAATGGAGGGGGTCTCGCTCTATCATTTTGATACAATCAGATGATTTAATGTTCTCATTGGGGGCTCCAGAGTAGGGTGTACAACTCCAGGCTTTGAGATACCAGAGGTGTCAGATTGTTTATGTGAGGCTGCAATGGAGGGGGTCTCGCTCTATCATTTTGATACAATCAGATGATTTAATGTTCTCATTGGGGGCTCCAGAGTAGGGTGTACAACTCCAGGCTTTGAGATACCAGAGGTGTCAGATTGTTTATGTGAGGCTGCAATGGAGGGGGTCTCGCTCTATCATTTTGATACAATCAGATGATTTAATGTTCTCATTGGGGGCTCCAGAGTAGGGTGTACACTCATTCATTATATTTCAGGATAGTAAACAAATTTTGCTGACATCAAGCTTGGATTCCCAGAGAGTTTTGGCTTATCTCTTTGGGCTCCAACACTGTTTGTGAGCAATTTCAATTGAATAAAATTGTATTTATTATGTAGTGATATTTAAAACATTTACATTATGAGGTCCCCTGACAATACATTTTTTTAAAGATATTTTTCAATTTTCGGTTGAGAAATATAAAGAATATTGAATGGGACGTAAAATCGTAAAACGCCAATCAATCGACCATAGTAAGGCTATGGTATTCCCTCTCTGTCATGATCTATTTACTGTACATAGTTTAGTAAGGTCATTGTATGGGAATGAGGTTGATGGCTGTCTGGAGATGGTCAGTGTATGGGAATGAGGTTGATGGCTGTCTGGAGATGGTCAGTGTATGGGAATGAGGTTGATGGCTGTCTGGAGATGGACTTGGGATGATGGATTGACCAGCCCAATGGTTTCTTTAACTTAGTTCTCTCAAGAGGCCAACAGAAAGTCCAGGGATAATTTTGGTGTTGTTCTTGGTCAGCATATATGGTTTCTGTCACTTTTCATATCTCAGTAATCGTTATTCTCTACCTCGAATTTCATGAAAGTGGCATGAGCTGCCGAAATTCACAATATTTTCATGATTCTTGATCGTCACGACAGTAAGAGGTCTTGAAGGCCATCGACAAACTAAATGATTGGCGTTGGAATGAGGAAAATCCATACAGTATGTGGCCTGTACAAACCGAAAACGTGTTCGAAAAGTAAACAAAATTTAAATAACCGGGACGACCATTCATTCATTCTAAGCCAAAGTTAGTTCAAAACAATACTTTATCGTACATTTTCGAGACTAAAAGCAATAAAAAGCTTCTGAATTATACGTCTTGAGAAAAATAACCAATAATTTCAACATTCTGTTTAACGTCAAAATATCAACATTTTGGCAGCTCATGCCCCTTTAATACTCAACTCAGCCCGACTGGAGACAGCATCAGAATCTGTCACTCACATATACAAAATACATGTCAGCTTTTTATTTTTTGAAAATATATAAATTTGAAATATGATCTTAATTACTAAATTTGCGATAAATGCTGATTTTTAAAAAATAGTGAGTTTATATCCCAGGCAGAAAATAAAGAAAACCAGTTCAAAATGTAAATCAAGTGGAAATCTTAATCAAAATATATATATGATCACTAAAACACACGGGCACAGCGAAAATCTTGTCTAAAATAACCATGAAGACAAGTTTCTAATTGTGTTAAAAATAAAGACATACAACAATGAAGGAAAAAATATTCATGGGATTAGCTATAGGAGAGTAAAAAAGTCATAATTCTGACTTAAATAAAAACCAATAAGTCCTACTAGATTTTGCTGTTATTTTTGTGTGGAATGAGTAAAGTTCTTTTTAAAATCACTGCTGGCAGCATAGACTTTGTAAAAGTTTGTCTGTACTGTTTCTTTTTGAGAATGTCTATTTTACGTGAAATAGAAACTTGCAAGTGACAGTTGAAGCTAGTGTATGATCCCTGCAGGTTATTTATGGTTTGTGACGTAGGTACTTAAGACGTAGACTTTCTGCCAAGTTTAATTTAACTGTTCTCCCACTTCACCGTCAACACCTACCCTTAATTCTAACTCTAAAAACCATCGTAGCGAACGATCTATTTGGATCAATTCCAGTACAGTCTTGTAGTTGGTGAAATTTCTGGAATAAACAACACGTAATTTGCAGAGTTATTCATGGTTTTGTCTTGTGGCAGGTTGTTTTTAAATCTAATAATTGCTAAATTGTTACAGGATAATTTGAATGGAATATTTTAAAGCATGTTAAGGGGGGGAAAAGCAAGAATGAGACCCCCTCTTATTTATAATTTGCAGAGTTATTCATGGTTTTGGGCAGTTGCTTTTAAATATAATAATTGCTGTGGAATTCTGCTCAATTGATACAAGATATTTGGAATGGAATATTTTTAAGCATGTTAGGTGAGAAAAAAAGAAAACAAGAAATTGTTAATGCTTTCCACACCTTTTGACAAAAACAATCTTTCTCTAATATAGAAATAAGATTTAAATGGAGAAATTATCAAAGGAAAATATAGCACTCATTGTTCATCAACTGTGCTTTATAATAATAATTTGAAAGACCTTTCCTCAATCTTATTAAAAAAACTGTTTTACTCCTCATTCTTTGCTGGATTGAAAATTTTTTTAATCCATGCCTTTAATGACAGCTTTTTTGTAGCTTTTTGTTCCTAAATATTGTCTTCAGGACGAAAATAATTCCATGTGCCTGTACTATTTGCAGTACAGTCGTTAATTGCCTTTATCAGGTGATATCGGTTTGTAAATACATGCATTTGAGATAGACAAAAAACGTTGACATGTGATTTATTCTTATCTATAAAAGTGCAACATGTGACATTAGTTAATTGCATTTGATTTATATCCTGTAATTTGGGGAAATGGATAGTGCACCCATACCCCATCACTATCTTTTTGTGTGTTTGTTTTTAACGTGTAAATGCCAAAAGCTCATTGAAAAATGAAAATTGAATTAAATCCATGAAAGTTTTGTCAGGAGCTACCAAAATTTTGTTATTTTTCCTATAAAACAGAATTTTAATGGCTATTTTTCCCAAATAAAGAGCTTTTTGTTGAAACCACCCTCAGAATTACACGTTTCTAAGGACGACTTTCATTCAATCGTCATATACAGAAGGGTAGCCAGGCACCGGTCAAAGGGCAGGGGTTTCTTCCGGGCAAAGAGCCCAGCCTCCGCTCCCTCTAAACTTAATTTAGCAAGGCCACCATTTATGTTAAATAATTTTGAGAGCGCAAAACTTAAATCAATCTGTTTTGATATAACACTGGACTTCCTGAATTTATACTTTCTGGTGTAACACTCCTATAATTTCTAGTGACAGTGACTGAACTGAAGTCTGGAATGGGCTATAATAACCTGATATTGGCCCAGATGGCTGGAGTATGAAGATGTGGTCTTGATGACAAGGCCTGGTTGATATGACTCATAAACTCTCACATAACCCAATATTTTTGTCTCTATTGTTTAGTCTAAACCGTGCAGTTATTTTTAACACAGATTTGCTTTTGGATTACTGTAATCTAGCGCATTTTAATAGCTTGTTTGTACCTATATGTACCTAACCTGCAGTCATTCACAAATGACAGCAAATTTTGCACAAAGTAATAGTGACTTCAGTTGACACAGTTTCCATATTCGGATCTTCATCATGTATGTATTGAATTTAACTGGTAGCTCATTTTAATTTTAAAAAGAAAAGCTAAAATTTTCACATTCTTTTGAATAGACCCCAAGCCAAATGATGTCACTTGAAAAAGGGTGCATGCTATTAGGAGGTTTAAAAGGGCGTTATTAAGTGTTGTTAGGGCTACGACCTTGTTATCAGCACTTGTAGCCGACCAAGCAGGATTTCATATCTATATAAAATGTTTTCCGCCGGCCATACTGACCCCCCCCCCCCCCCCCCCCCCTCTAGTACCTTAATGACGTGACCTCATTACGCAATCTGTCTTATGGAAACAAATTTTTGCGAGACTATCATTGAGACCCCAGATGTGTAATGAAGCGTATCTCACAGTATCTGTTTTATTCTACATGGTATTTTAATGAAGTCATATGCTGGGAGAATGACACTTGATAGAGATCTTATGACACTCGATCACCTGGATATAATGATACCTGTTGTAAAGCACAGGTGTGAATATTTTACCTGTGCCTAAATTTGTCCTGTTGACTAAGCCATGATTACCTGAACTTATTATAGAACTCCTGTGATTCGCCCTGATCTCGTGGCTTGAAGTGGTTTATGTCACGTCTGGCATAATTTCCTTATTTGATGTAATTTATTAACCATAAAACCACTAATATTAGGGCTTGATTGATTGATTGATTGTTTGGTGTTTTACGCCGCGCTCAAGATTATTTCACTTATATGGGGGCGTTGCAAGTTTTATTGTGGAAGGAAACCGGGCTCCATGCCCGGAGGAAACCCACGACCTTCCGCTATTAGGCCTTGGAAATCCCCAGTTTGTTCTTTTATATTCTATTATACACCCCCCCCCCCCCCCTTTATACCATAATATGGTTAAGTTGCTGATTTGTCATTTAAATAAAGCCAATCAGCTATGTAATGGTAGTTTTATTATAGCACCACATCACTGCATGCCTGACTAGTCAAGCATTTTATATTTTATGTCATATCTATTGTTAGGCATTGATTAGTTATTCATTATTCTATGGCATTCTCAACGAGCCTTACATCAAGGTACACTCAGTTAACAATGTGGTAACATTTATAGAAAGTAGACATCAAGATGACCTATAACTCCCATGAGAATGGTCTCATTTCTGGAAATTAGTGTTGATGAATTTGAAAGTACTCGTAGGCCTCAGGATTTCACGGTAAAAATCGGTTCCCGTAGACTGTTACGGTTCTATATTTGTTGAATCTGTTACCCATCATAGTAGGATATATAAGGAAAGTACTAAGTTTCTCACATAATAGACCTGCTCATAGTATGGTATATAAGAAAAACTGCAATTGGTACTGGTTGATTCCCAGCATTCCAATCAACGAAACCAATGTTAAGTTTCTCGCAAGCAGCAAAATTCTGTGGCCTGTAGCAGTGTGTTGTGAGCCGGTTTTCTAAAATTAATTTTGTTATTTCACAATTTATTTTTGGTTTAAAAAACAATACATATCGAAACCTGGGTTTTCAACTTCATGAGGAAAGATGACTCTCATGTAATTTTTTTACTTTTTTGAACCACTAGCTTTGTCTGTACAGTCTGTCTGTTGGCACACTAAAATTATTATAATATAGCTGTTTAGGACGCTGTTGAATTTAACCTAAAACACCAAGCCATCAGTCCCCTTCTGAGCCATGCATTTTGATATTAACTACCAATTTGAAACCTGCTGTGTTTAACAACTGCTTAAAAGGGAGGCCTAAGATATTTTTTTTTCTCCTGGTCTACTTATATGTCAGGGCTATATATATATTTCCCATGGGGACCAGTGTGGTTTTATTTTTCTCACAGATATATCTCCGGAAATGTGCTAAAAAGTAGGTCATTGTTTTTCCATTGGAGGCTGAATGACAGTGATCGGACAACACAAGTGTCACTTGCCAGTAGCTTGTGTTACACAGGACTAGTTGTCTTTAAGTCTTGGAGTTCTGTCATACGGTAAGAATTCTGCTAATTCAAGGACGAGCAATGTGAAGATAAAAAATTATTAGACTGCTTTCTGCTATGTTTGGTCTAAAACAACAACAATAGCAATTGCTCGATAGGATTTTCGGTCGCTCCATGCAGGAGGTAAGACACCCAACGAAAAGTCTCAAACTTTTAGAGTGCTTTTGGTAATGTTTTGAGTACTTGAATTAGCGGAATTTTTACCATATATGTGTAAGTTGTCTCAGAGATGGTAGCAGAGCTCTCTTTCTTTCATGATGATATAGGGAGCGCAAGTCTCATAAGAATTATTACGAGATTTTGTGATATCCGGTGACAGATGATGCCATTAAGAACGTTTTTGATGACGTTGCAATTCCATTTGACGTATTTTGTTCCATAACATCAGATTTAAACGTCATTTTGGAACGAAAAACGCTCAGTCACATGCGCAATGCAGTGCCGGTGACAGGAAATATGTGGAATTCACACGTGACTTGCGCTCCCTATTACCTCCTGTTCTAATGTGTCATTTTCTGTTTTATGAGACTGGTGTGTATCTTGTTCTCTAAGTAATTCCATCATCAAGGATTTCTGGAAACCATGTTAATTGTCTCACATTTTTGAGATTACCAGGAGAAATCCCAAAATATAGGGAATTGATAACTTTGTGATAAAACACTGGTCTCCCAAAGACAAGTTTATGTAAGTCTTTGCATTAAACATTCAACAAGTGGCAGTGGTTAATAGTCAAAGGACAGTTGCCGTTGATCCGTTTGTTTTTTTGCTTTCAAAACTTCTCAAGGGAGTCCCTGTATAGAAGTGTGAAACCTTCCTGCACTGAGTTATGTTTAACCCAGTCCCCTCCAGGCTTGCCCAGACAACCTTTGCCTTGTCGCTTAGGTTGTGAAGTGCTTGTCCTCGTTTGTTTCCCAGTCAACCAGTGTTGCCTTCACTGCTTAAAATGATGAGTTTTTGTAGCCTTCTTGACGTACATTGTCCTGCATTTAAACTGTTGTCTACCCAACTTGGACTTGAGTTTTTGTAGCCTTCACAGACATTGTCCTGCATTTAAACTCTATTCTTTTATTTCTGAGTCAACCAGTGTTTTCTTCACTGCTTAAAATGATGACTTGAGTTTTAGTAGCCTTCTTAACGGACTTTGTCCTGCATTTTAACTGTTGTCTACCCTACTTGTATTGATGACTTACTGTGTTGACTTGAAATGTTTTGCACTTGCCTTAGCTTTGAGGGTGTTGTCTATTTGATATCTAGGGGCGTTGCCGCCTTGGTCAACAAAGAGCCTGTTTTGAATTGAACCTATTTTATTGACATTATTGTCAAACTGAAAGGGATTAGGGATAAGCTCTTTAAACTTACTAGTCCCTCTCACTTTGGGTTTCCCCGACCATTAAATGTTGAGTGCGGCGTAAAACAACAATCAATCTCTTAGCCGAGAGATTTTTTTTGGCAAAGAGCATGGTTTTTTCCTTCCACTAAACACTTGTGAAAAACATCAATCAACCAATCAGTCAATCTATTGACAAGTTTGACACGGTTTTCATATCCTTATATGTATATTGAGTGGCCGTATTCTATTGACTGATTGCTTGATGACGTCACTTGGAATTAACGTGCAAAGCATTACGGGATGTTTACATAATTTTACAAAATGCAGAAGGAGTAATACTGTATCGTTAAGAAGTAAAAGGTACATGTTTATGTCACCAATGTTTCCCCCCCAAAAAAGTGACGCCTGGCCAAGTACTGGTAAACAAAATGGCGAACTGAGGTACATAGTTTACCCAGAAAGCTTTGCGTAAATCTGTGAGACGTCATCAGGCTTGGCAGGTAATTGGTCTCCTATTTTCATTTGGACAAAGTATATGATGATGGGTGACCAATATACTTTGGCCACAGAGTTTGGAGATCTCCAACTAACAATTGCCAAGTGTTATTAAGCCTACTGATTTCAACTCTCTACAGACTTAACAAGTTTGATTATGTTGCCCTACTTCCAAGATTATTTTGGCTTGTTTGTCTTTATTGTCAACATGTGACAATCTTCTCCAATGTTATAAAGGGTTTTCTAGTGGTTGTCATGTCTTCCAGCCTGTTCTCAAGTGTTATATAGTCATTACAAGTGTAGTGTATTCTAATATAAAAAAATGTCTTGTCGAATGTCGAGAGAATTTTCTACTGTTTGAAGTCCATCCTCTAGTGCCGTAGAGTCTCCGTAAGTCCTATATTCTTTTAAAAAAAGTGACTTTTTCCTTGTCCAATTTTGGAGCGTATTTTCTAGTGGCGCTAATGTATTCCAGTCTCAGTTTTAAGTCTGTCCTCTAGTGCCATAGAGCCTCCGTAAGTCCTATATTCTTATAAAAAAAATGACTTTTTCCATGTCCAATTTTGGAGCGTATTTTCTAGTGGCGCTAATGTATTTCAGTCTCTCTTCTAGTGGCGTGAAGCCTCACTAAAGTTCGTCCTCTTGCACAAAATACCGGTAACGTCAACACTCTCTCTCCCCATGAAGTGCCCCAGGCTCTCTAGGGCTTGTAATTAGAAAGCTTCTCACTGATAAAGATCATCCGGAAAAACACACACAATTACCCAGTCATATCTCACAGCTTATAACCGATCAACAACAAAGGGGAATTTTTCTTAACAAAGCAGCTTATAAATGATCAACAACAAAGGGGAGTTTTTCTCAACAATGCAGACTAGTCGATGACAACAACCCATATCCAACGGTGTATTTTGTCCTCATTGTGTATTTTGCTCCGGTTTCTGTTGCTCTGCGTCCTGCCTTCATTGTCAAATGTTCCTCAATTCGTAGCACATGAAACGCTGGGATATTTAGCTGACAAATATTCCTCAACACGTAGCAGATGAAACGCCAGGGAGATTTAGCAGACAAATTGACTAGGGATTACCAGCTAGATCAACCTATACCCACCACAACATTTTATCGTCTTGTATTTTCTACTGATTGATTTCTGTTGTGTGATTGTTAATCCATATTCTGGGATACCTGTACGACGAATTGGAATTACTTACCTGTTGATTGGAAATATACCTGTTGCTTTGTGAAGGTAATAGAAAGCCTGTTAATTCAGCAAATAAAAACAATCTGCAGTTAAAGTCTGTTTAAATTTGGTTCTTCACTTTGGAACAGATACAGTGTTAAGCCTGGTATTATTGTTTCTTCACCATGAAGTATTTTATTTCAGGACTAGTGACACTGGCTTTGGCATCTGACATTAAACCCCATTAATAGGTCAACGAGCATTTTAAAAGTGTTCCTGATGACAGTTGTCCCAGTTTCGGACTTTCCACTTAGTGAAATAATCTAAAGTGTGGTTTAACTGCGTCAATCAATCAATCAATCAATCAATGGATGTCTGACCGTGAGTCTAACTTCAACATTACCCAGATTGTCCTCTCTAGGGATTAACATATGCCAAATTTCTCTGTCCCTTTTTTTAAAGCCTTGGTTAATAAAACAAGATTTTACTCCAGGCCCTTTTTTTTCAAGGTCACGAATCAATCTTTTACTTTATTTTTTCCAAGAGAGTTTTAATACTGATTACATATATACACTTTCACAGATGCTGGGCTCTCAGCGACATAACCTTCAGTTCACTTGCCTCGGCTGCCTGGTGCAATTTCCCTATTTCCGGACATGCCATATCTTTTAGCTCTTAGCTGCCATGGCATTTTAAATATTAACCAACATTGGACACCTAGTCTGAGAGTAGCTCAATTTGCCTCGAGGAAAAAAGGAAATTTTGCAGTTAATTTTCGATCCCATGTTTTTCAGTCTTATCCCTAAAATCTCAAGGAAAGGATACGAAAAACATGTTATCGGTATCCTCTATACTGCTTTCGTATGTGCCTTTATTCAATGATTAGCAGAAAATGTATTTTCACTTGCTGTCTTCTGACTTCACCTACCCTCATTCTTACTCAAAGTTACCCTTCAAAGTTTTGAAAATTGACTTTATAAAACGATAGGAGTACAAGTCAAGCTATTAGTTTAGAGAGAGAGAGAAAAAAACTAGTTGCTGTTTAAAGCTTGACGTGTGTTTGCCTATCCCATTTTATGTGTCCAAGTCTCTTGGCCGTGTATAAACTATTATTTTCATAAATAACTATAATCATGGTTATTTTCCTGTATAAGGTATATTATACAGGCCTTCGTGTGCTGTTGCTATTTTTGCCGTGTACGCTCTGTCGTTACAAAATGTGGCTAACCCTCCAATTATCAGCTTCTACCAGCTGATTATTCACAGTAATTGCTTTGGGATTTCACTGAGTTTCTGGGGAGGTCAGTAATATTGAACGGGATATTTTGCTGGTTGACTTTACTGTCAACTGCATGCCCAGCGTTCTGTAAACATTTTACTCGGCCTCCATCTACTAAAAGGGACACATGTATCCTCCGATTGTACTATGGTACTGTTTTGCTGTTGGAATGGTGAAAGTAAGACGGTCGTTTGTCGTGGACTCATTAGTCAGATTAGCCAAAGTGTGTTCTTTTTTTGCGGCAACCTTAAACTGAGACTTCCCGATTTCTAATTTGGATTAGTGAGACAGGAGATTTGATCTGCGAAAATTCTTCTGCATGAAGTAAAATGGATTAAGAATTACAAGTTTATCTGTATGCAACAAGGTATCAGGACTGTTTATGCTTTCACATTATACTTGACTATAGTATTAGGGATGGTTGCCAGTTACCAACGCAAGGTCGTGGGTTTCTCCGGGCATAGAGCCCTGGTTTCCTCCCACAATAAAACTGGCAACGCCGCCATATAAGTGAAATAAGTAAAACACCAAACAATCAATGACATTATACTTGGATATCCATAGAAGAAAAGATATATTTTTTTCAGTTTGATCGTTGGTCAAACTCTCATGGTTAAATTTTCAGAAATTCTCCAGAAATTTTATCTATCTCCAAAGATAAATTTCAAAACTTACATGTTTACTCTACAAAAAAAAAAAACGATCAAGACTGCCCAATCTGAAAGTTTTCTGGGAATTTCAATTATTTTATTTTGATTATTGGAAGTCCTATCTATCTGAAACTTGACTTCCATGGTTTTAGCACCTCTTTCACAGTCTAGATTTATTATTTTGGGTCTTTTACTGTTCATTATGAAATAATTCAGTAATGATACACTATGTGTCCGCTTCCATTAACTGCCGTTCAAGTACATAGTAATCTAGCGCTACTGGGGTTTCTGTGTTGCTTTTTTGTTGTTATTTCAAGTTGTTAACATCCGTTTTGAATGACATAATGGGCTTGTGTTAAAAGGAGTGTATCAGTGCATCTGTTTTATATTGATCTAGTCAAGTGTTGATAAAACTTAGCCAGATTCCGCTTGTTTTAATTGATAACAAACAAGGAGTAGAAATATTGTAGCAGAACTGTCTGCAAACAATAACACATGATTCATGGAACAGAGCTGCAGAGCAGTCTGTTTTATATATTGCTCAAGGATCAAATATTCGTTTAAACAAGGGACGCAGGTAAGTACTGTGCTGGAGCTGCAAGGTAGTGTTACTTGGATTTTTTTCAAATTTATGCTTAATTCAAGCATAGATTAAGAGCTTTGATGTTATTTGTCTTGTGAGCAAATTTCATGGTCAGCTTTCGTGGTCCAATAAGTTTTTTTATTTTAGACAATGGTAGTCATTTGTGTGTGGATTTCTGCATACAGCCTTTGCTGTTGTTTCTGCCTGATAAGTTAACTCATGGTGAAAATGAATTGTTGAGCCTACCAAGTGTTATTCCAAAAAGTGTTGAAACAATTGCAAATGTCAGATTAATTATGTCAACCCTGTCAGCTGACAGCATTTCATAACGACCTAGATTGAATCAGCCCAGCCCCTCGTAAATGAGGGGTTGAGTCATCACTAGTCTTTATTGTTTAGCCATCTGCTTGTCCCCCTAACCATAGATGCTGGTCAGTGCAAAGGCTGGGGTATCTCCCTTCACCCAGTGTCCCCAAGCACTCCAGAGTCTGGACAGGGAGAAAACAGGGACCCTAATGCCAGTGGCTTAACCAAAAGCCCTCCTGGTCAGTCAAGGGGCTGCGATCTCCAAACAAGGATCACCAACTCTTTGTTACAAACAAAGGCTCTGCCACTTTCTTGACACTGAGATTAACAGAAGACAGGTCAGAAGTTTTGGATTGTTAAATTTCTCGAAGACCACAACTCAGCATCCCGGCCTGTCAGATATTGAACTAGTTTTCTAGACAAGTCTGGTATGAGGAATTATCCTAACTGTTCTTGCCTCATAACCTGACCTTGGTCCTAATGAAGTTTCAGATTGTTTAATTTCTAGGAGACCACAACTCAGCATCCCGGCCTGTCAGATATTGGAATAGTTTTCAAGACAGGTCTCGTCTGAGAAATCCTAACTGTTCTTGCCTCATAAGCTGACCTTGGTCCTAATGAATAACACAGCCTCCAAGGGTCACAGCAAAATGTCAAATTTCACTGTGTGATGGTGACCTACTTTCACATATGTGACCCAATTTAAACCCCAAGCTTCAGGGCAGGAGGAAATTGAGGTGGAGGCTGTTCCATATCCAGACAGTGAGGATTACAGGATTACACTAGGTCTCGTTGGATTTTATCAACTTTTGAATATGTTTTTTTCGGAAATGTTTCTCAGACGGTGAATTTCAGGGAATTGAACTGTGAATGTGTACTCCTTGTGTCTTGAAACTACATGTTATTTATCCCATCGAGTAGTATAACAAAGGGAAACTTATGAGTGTGAGGCTGAATTGCTGATGTGGTTACACTTTAACTTGACACCCCCCTAAGTCCTACTCGTTTGCTTTCACTTGACACTCTAAACATTCCTGAATTTATGCTGGTTTGATTTTACTGTGCTTCAATTTTATAAATTTCCAGTTGTTGATTCTGTTGCTGAATTGAAAAATCAGTGACATTGAGTGGACAAAATGTCCTAAGTGCTTGATTTTGAGAGTTCGGTATTTTCCATGTGATACCATATTATTCCAACAAGTGTGTCTAAAGCTGTTATATTTTATTAACTGGAGCCAGTGTAATGGTATCTCTATGTTGAAAGGGGAAGATTTATTCTTTTATGTCCATTTTGGCCCAGTTGTGTAATATAAACAGATATGGAAGATTTATTCTTTTAGCCATATTGGCCCAGTTGTGTAATATGAACAGATAACGGCCCTGTAAACATTGCACTTGTCTGTCACCCCAGCTGGACGACCTTTAACCCTGTTCTTATCTAATGTCCACAAGGGTACATGCTGTGGAACAAAGACAGTAAATACTTCTCCAGACTGTTTGCTCAGCCATCTTTTCTTAGGACAGGACAGTCTGTCTTTAAGGATTTTACCCCTTGGTGACGGACCACAGGGCATCCTATCAATAGCTGGTGCTTACTGGATTTGTGACAGTTAGAACATCATACATTTTAACATCAAGAAAGCTTTGAGGAATTCTACTCAAGATTTATGATAAATATCGGACGTTTTGACCGTTCAGATTTTTCATCGTTATGCATTAGAAGACCAGAGTTTTACTCATCACCTATACATGTGTGGTTATTTTAGACAAGAAGATTTTCCCCGTGCCAGTGTGTTTTAGTGTTCTTAAATATATATATTAGAAGAGCGTCAAAGTTTCACGAAAGAAAGTTATTCCATGTTTTTGCAGAGAAAGTCATTTTGTTAGCTAGAGATTGCTGGACCACGCCTACTCAACCCGTGGAATTTCAAGCCCCTTTGCTTAGTAGGAGAAGGGGAGTGTGACAGCTCTTAAATGATTGTTAATGTTATTTTGCCAAGGTGGGAAACTGATCGCTCTCCTCAAAACGAAAGACCCGGTAAGCTGGTTTATTGTCCCGTATGAATGAAAGGTTTTGGTTCCTCGTCAAGGATCGTCTAGGATCGTCTCCCTTGATACGGAACCTATCGGCTTATTCATAAATCTAGATTTCAAAGTGTTGACTTATTTGATGAATTTTAGAGGGAACCTTATTGAATTTTTCAGATTTCAGATCAGACTTTATTCAACTGTATATGTCCTTTCGAAAAGGCGGGTTCCCTGGCTTCAATTAGGTCCCTTTGTTCATGATTTTCTTTAACGCTTGCTGTGGGATGGTTGCCAGTTACCAACGGAAGGTCCTGGGTTTCCTGCGGGCATAGAGCCCGGTTTCCTCCCACACTAAAACTGACAACGCCGCCATATAAGTGAAATAATCTTGAGCGCGGGGTAAAACACCAATCAATCAATCTTTAAAGCTTACCTTAACTTTGTTGTTATGATAACCATATTTAAGATGGTCAGTGTTAACGAACGGTGAATAATCGGACAGTGTCTCTGAATAGATGTTAATTTGGAAATTCTACGAACAGGAAGGATCTAACCATGATGCCTCAAAACTAAGCAATTCCGCTTCTACTATTCGTAGTCAATCAGTATATTCTATGGGCTACACTCTTGACTAGAATATTTATAAACTAGGCCTCCATCGTTCTGCCACTTTTCCGTATTACCATCTTTAGACTAACGGAAATACTGGTTTTGGATTCAGTAGATGGTTACCTTTTAAGTGTTTCCCTGCTGTATCAGTGATATTAGAAGAACCCAATAAGCTTCTACGAATCTTGAAACTTTCTGATAACCCATTTCTCTTGGATTGTCATGGAAACAAAGTCTTGGCACGTTCTGTCCAGTCCGCAATATCATTCCTAGATCATTTTGAAATGGTTTTAAAGCTTTACCCTTTTTGTAGAAAACGCATTTATGATGTGCGACGGTCTAACTTGATGAAACTTCTTTTCATCGCCATTTAAGGGAAACAATCTTGAGAACGCCATTAAAATTTCAATCATCAATTGATTTATAGCATATAAAAAAAGAAACTTAAATTACACAACTGATCAGAAATTGAAACTTCTGAATGAATGCGAGTTATGTCATGTTTTGTGTGTTTTTTTTTTTTTCAAGAACTTCTTACTTTCAGCAAGTTGCGCCACGGCCTCTGTTGAAGTGTCTTCTGGCTGGCAATTTTGATGGCCTAACTCCGTCTATATTTGAAGGATATCTATATTTTCACACAATCCTGATGGATAACCCATATACTGTTTGTGAATGTGCAAGCGTGAATGACGAAGCGTAATATGCTAATCTGTGAGGAGAAACGAATAATTTATCCTGATGATGAAATCTAACATTTTGGATTAAAATGTTATAAATTCAGTGTATGGATTAACTGTTCTACTGATATCAGTGCGGCGTAAAACACCAACCAATCAATCAATAACACTGAAGTCCTAACAATTCAACGATGGGTGTATATTTGTCGGGAAACTTTACCTTCATTTGAAAATAGCGCCCCATGCGAGGATTATCGATAGATATTTTGCCAGTGTTTATTCCCGTTATGTGATAAATTATGTACTACATCGTAATCCGAGTAACAGAGAATACAATGATCAGAATCTGCACAAGGATATTTCAGTGTGAATACTAAGGAATTTGTCCCTATTGTTGGTACTAATCTATCCCGATACCTGTGATAGGTGTATTGTCCATCGCTGAAGGCATTATTAAAGGAGTACCACAAGGCTACCTTTTCTCACCATTGTTATTACATTTTCAAATGATACGTACAACAAAAACTGTTCATTTGTGTGGATTTATTTGGGTGAAAACAGATGTGAAGGAGGGATTCAATTATTAAATGAACTGCTTAGATTCTTTACGGTGATACATAAACCTTGATATTATTTTAATTCCGGATGATTGTTTTTGAGACGATTAACACACAACGGATAATTTGGCTTTTACAAAGGGCTGGACTAAAGTACTGCTGAAAGGTTTTGTTTACAGCATTAGTCCAAGAAACAAATTCAGAACTTTAACGATTCTCAGAATATCATGTTTAATTCGCGATAGTATTACATGTATTTTCAAGTGATCGTAATCCCGATTCAATAAAGGCACTGCAGCTATATTGGCAGATGAGAGGAGAAGACAATTTTTGCCAGCTGTTAATCAGAGTTGTGAGCCATCTTCTATGACTGACTAAGTTCTCCAAGTTTCTATGTGTTTGGGGTGGCTGAGGTAGGGTGGCACGCCTACCCCTTCCGTATACAAATACCCCCACTCCCATGCATGTCTGTAGGGAGACTGATGGTGCTCTGTGTTTTAAGCTGCCTGGTTAGATAGATAGGCAGAGAGCTTATATTATTGGACTAAGGCTGTAGAATCTACCTATGGTAGCCAAGGAAATCTCTCACCTATCTCTGAGCTAAGTTTACCCCTCTAACCTCAACTCATATCATGCGAGTAGATGCTTTGGCTGTACCTAAAGAATGGGCCACTATGCCTATCTCTGCAACTTCAAAATATACCTCGGTAAGTTATCCGAAATAACGACTATTCAACCTCGATTTGTTTTCCGAATTTCACCTTTTGTGACCAACTTTCAAATTCATTGTTTCTGTGATTATATTTCTTAGCATGATTTTATAACCTTTTCCATTGTGGATTTATTCTTGAAGGTACGTTTTGACAACTAGGTATGAGTTTACTGAAAGGCAGCAGTAGTGTATCCGTAAAAAGCGAGACACTTTTACGCAGTTTGTAAACAGTCTCAATTCCTTTTGGTTCTTGTATTTGTTGGATGTTCATAGTTAGGAAATGTTCATGAAAGTTTCCTTTGGTTGTTCCTTAAATTTTCTGCTTAGGATAGCTGGCTGTTAAGTTTTTGGAAACTTTTTTATGATCCTTTGTGCATGGGAAAATACATACAATCCTATAGTTGATGGACTTTGTAAAATGTTTTTTACTATTTTCTAAGTTTAATTCAATGATCAGCTGTGGTTCTGACCAAATTGACACAATTTTTATTAAATCTCTGATACAATACATGATGGGTACATTTAGATTTCTTGACATGTCAGATTTACTACAGCTCTATTTTTAGGCAAAGTTCAGAAGTTCTTTTCGTTTTGAAAATCTTGTACTACAGTAGGACAAAGAGTTTTGGTATAGTTATCATGAACCTGAATTCGTTTAGTTTATGTTCGGGAGTCTCGACAAGGGATTTATTGATAGGTATTACATGTCTCGTAAGAATTCCTTTAGGATTTGTGATATTCTGTATCTTTTGACCTTATTTTTAGTGACATTGCAATTCCGTTCGACATATTTTGCTCCATAACGTCAGATGAAAATGGCGCTTTAGTATTAAAAGCACTCATCCACATGATCATGACCAATCCAAAACCTCTTTGGTTGTTTTTGACGGAGAGTGCTTTTAAGGAAAATAAATAACAGTTTCAATGAAAGTAGTATTCTGTGATACAGTCACAGTTTTACTGTGTGAAGGATTACGTCTTAATTTCAATTAAATTAATTCATTTAATGTTTTGACCACCTCAAAAGCACCCGGGTGCTTCAAGCAGTGTGTAATGGATTTCCTGACGCAGATGTTACATGCTTTCACCCTTGGATTATCACTGACTCCATCATCATGGATTTTACCTTTGACCCCTCCAGCTGTGATCTGATTGGATAAAACTCCTGGGATGCTATAATCTGTAATCCAATCAGGTTCAGATGTTATCTACATCTTCTCATCTTCTTGATCTGAACTTTCAGCTGACTTTCTAATTTGAATTTCAAACTGTGAGCTGTTGCCTTGGAAGTTTGAAATAGTCAACGGTTCCTACGATACATGTAGCTATCATAGAATTTCAAAGGCATTTTGATTGGTCCTGAATTCCTCCAATGAAAATTGACAATATTTTTATAAAATCCTGAATAAATTCAGATTCGAATGTTTTCAAAATTGTCATAATATCAGGAATAAAACCTTTCTGAAAATAAACTCACCAACTAATATTTAGTTTAATTTTAGTTAAAAACATTTGAAGCAACTCTATTTCCAATAGCGATTTCAATGTTTATTAGAAAAGTTATAGACATTTACGAAGAGCTTTTAATGAAACTAAATAACAACTTGTATGTGCGTTATTTTCTTGGCCGGTGAACAGGGCACTGTATCTCGGAGAGACACGAAGAGACCAAGTGTTTTTCATTTGTCCATATTGGGTTTTCTATGAAATTATCGCCTGTGTTTTCCTACGGTGCTTCTGACAGATTGGCCATGATGGATTATCTAGAAGGCTTTTTGTCAAAACACTCAACCTTCTCAAACTCAATTTATACCCAGGAATCTGTGTGATAAATCTACCTATTGGACTGGGAGTGTGAAATATTCTGACCGATTTCTATCCAAGGACAGAGTCCAATCCTCCTTCCCCCAGAGAATTTGTAACGGAGATTTTTCAGCTGATTAGGAAAATGTTTCTTCTCATCGTTTTACTCTTACCATTTTTCAAGTTGCTTTCCGTTAGAGAAAACTCTATTTGGAAATGGAAAGTAACTTGCACAAAACTTGATATTTTTAACTTCCGTGGAGACCATACAAATATTTTAGTTCCAAGTAGTGATGGGTCATTTCTGGTAATCAACCCAATCTTGTTGATTAGGTGTGGCGGTAAACTGCAATTAATCTATTTAATAAAACCAAAGTTATGAATTAAATCGCTGTTGATCAATTTTAAAACCTTAAAAAACAATTGGAGATTGATCCATGCTTTATATTTTTAAAATCAAAATGTAAATAAAAGTGGGTCATGGATTTCTAAAAATAACACAAATTCTAAAAGTTTTTAACACCCATTAACGATAGTATTTTTCAACCCTCTCTATCATAGTCTCTAATAATTTACATTGTATAAATTGCACTCATTTTTATATTGACACATTTTTCCACCCTAAAAGTGAAATAATCTTTAGCGAGACCTAAGGTAAAACTCCATCAATCAATCAATCAATCAATCTTTGCGTATTTATGAGCAGACTCCGGTTTAGTTTCTATATTTCTGGTTGCCTGTGTGTGAGTCTATAGGAAGCTTCTCCAGTCACCTAAATTTGGACATGCCTTATTCACATTCACACACTGTGGAGTGAGCTTGTTGAGAGATCTGGTTACAACCAACATAGAATATACTCAAACTTGTGTTCAGAGGGGTTCTGGGATAGACTGGAAAAAGTTTGTCGTTTCCATGGCAACATGCCTGGCTGTTTGTTACAGATGCTGTCAGCTGACCGATTTTAACTATGATGTTTGTTGTATTTACATGTAGTTCTCTCCAACATTTTCTCCTCATTTTTCCTCGCATTATGTAAACCTTGCGGAGAATTTTATTTTTCTAAACCTGTGAAACTTGACCTAGAATTAAGCGCCAATTAATTAAGCGCTAAAATCCAATTCTGATTGATAAAACAGAATTGGACCATTTATGCTTTTTTTTTTCTAAATTGTTTTTAATTTGTATGACCAATCAAAACATTGTTAATTCCCTAAAAACCTTTTCTTATCTTTTTTTCGGACTGAATTATTCAGTTTTTCACTCGTAACTCAATTTTCCTTTGATATGAAGAATTACCCAAAAAGTCTAAATCTTCGAAACTCAACTTATCTTATTTAGCAACCTCCAACCCAGTTTATAGTATTTCTTTGCCTTTTGCTATAGATTTCAAAGCTATTTATGTCTGTTAAATTCTTCTACCACGTACCCATGTGCATTAGACTAATCTCCTAAATAATGCGGTTCCATGTGTTTAGGGTAAACCATCAGACAACCCTCTCATTTCAATCCGTTAATGGAGTTTGCTTTCACCGTGTAGCCATAAGTTCCTGCTTCAGCAAGCTAAGCTTGATGAGTACTCTAAAAACTAGCAGGGAAACACGGTCAACAAATTCAGCCAGGGTTAAAAATATCCCCAAAGTTCTTTGAAAAACGAGGGCCGGACAGCTAAAGTAAGATAATTGTGTGTATTTTTGGAAATTTCCCAAGGTTTTTGATCGGTTAAATCGAGAACTGTTCAGTAATTTAGACAGATTAGCCTGATAAAAAGATGGCTTAATCCCGTTACACTTAACAGATAAACGGCCAGCGAAAGTCAATCGATTTGACCCCACAAAAACATGCTGTAGCCCACGCTCAAATGATTATTTATTTTTTTTGGCCATTATTGCATTTATGGACTTTTTAATTCTTATGGCAGCGGAAAAATTATTTTAAAAAACCTAGTTCATGATTTGAAACTTCTGTTTCCATATGAGCTTTTCCCATTTTCATCAATGTGGCTTTGATACTTGCCCAAGGGTCGTGGGTTTCCTCCGACAATGAGCCCCGTCCCCCCCCCCCACTAAACCTTACTCCCTGTAAGTGAAATAATCTGTAGTGCTTTGTAAAACATTAATCAATCAATGTTCCTTATGTATTTGTTTATCATAAAAATGCCAATATTTTCTGAAATGATTGATATTGGCTTGAGGTAATGGTTGTGTGATAAACAGTCCTTAGTATTTCCACTAACTAAGCGATACAAATATGTCTCTATAATTGATTAATTCTAAAATCTAGAAATGCCACAGGGTAATGATTTATTTCAACTGGATCTGTTACTACTAAGACTACCTCACAGAAATGTTTAGCATTAACTTAGCCTAAACTGAATGGTCATCACATTAACATGTACCTCAATTTTGTTTACTTTTCTGACATTTTCAACATAAATGATTATAAGTTAGTTTTTCGGTGAGTCTCAATACAGCTTATTGTCCCGACTATTATAATCTATGAATAAAAAATAAGAATTTTTCTTGCCATTGTTAGTTTGTTGAAAGAATTTCCGCCCAGGCTCCTCCGCCATTAAACCTGGCAACGTACAACGTAAAACAGTCTTAATGGGGTAAGCGGGTTCCCACTCATAGGTCTAGAAAAGTCTGTCTTGTTTGTTGGATATCTTGGTGGTTAGGTTTAAAATGTTTTGACTTTGATAATTTATTATCATTGGTTTTATTTCTCACGCATTTGCCTAGAAAAGTCTGTCTTGTTTGTTCGGTTTCTTGGTGGTTAGGTTAAAATGTTTTGGCTTTGATATTTTAGGATCATTGGTTTTATTTCTGTTTTTCATTTGAACTGTATCTCAGTCTATCACCCATTGGCCTAGAAAGTCTGTCTTGTTAGTTCGATATCTTGGTGGTTAGGTTATATATATACATTATCTTTATTTATTGAGGGAACATCAATCAGTCCTACAACTGCTCTTCCCTCAGGCCCTCAGTTCTCATACAAATGGTGATGAGATGTTTTGGCTTTGATAATTTATTATCATTGGTTTTATTTCTGTTGTTTATTTGAACTGTATCTCAGTTTCTCAGCCATAGGCCTAGAAAAGTCTGTCTTGTTTGTTCGGTTTCTTGGTGGTTAGGTTTTAAATGTTTTGACTTAAAGAATTTATTATCATTGGTTTTATTTCTGTATCCTATTACTGCTGCCTTTCATTAAATTGATATTGCTGTCGTATCCGTCTTGACAAATATTTTTAAATTCAGTATTCCGGTTTTTATTTTATAATTTGACCCAGATATTGAGTTATTCCACACAAAAGAAAAGGTTATAAAATTCAAATGTTCATAACTAAGATATTATACAATATACATACATTGTCGATAAATTTAAAATTTTTAATTAATGTACTTTTGTAATATGGTTTAATCAAGCTTATTTTTTAACTAGAAATTCTCTCTAATTTTGTTTTAAGTTTGTTAGGCAATACAGTTGTGATAGAGCTTCTGACATTCAGTCCTTGTATATATCGCTGGTTAACTTAGTGGTTTGGGGGGGGGGGGGGGGGGGGGGCCTAATGTATGAGTTTAGTTAATTAGTGTCTTTTAGAAAGTGGGTATAACAGTTGAGTATTCTCGTTATTTTGTGATTACACTTTCTTGAAAATATGGTAGAAATTCCTCTACCGATTTCTGGGTGACGCCCGAAACGGGAATGAGGCACCTATCGCCAGCACTAAATGCCGGCTGTCTTATCCATTCAGCCAACCGGCCTAATGTAAGCTGCTTTAAATATTGAATACTAGTAAAAAGTGCTTTGCAGATTATTTAAAACCTAGACACTCTACATACTAGGTAGAAATGGTGGTTTAAAGTTGGAGTTCTCTCCATGCAGCCTTTGTGGGCCCTAGGCTGATAGTGACAAGCCATACTATGGGTGCCCAAAGCTTTGACTTGGATTATGCCCTGGGGGTGTCTCCGTGGCTTTACCCTACACAAAGGACTTGGGTATGATTTTCCTGAATTTGCCTATAAATTCTCCTTGTTCAATAAAAAAAGTCAGGTACTCGCTGAATGCCGGGGATTTTCTGTGGGGCAAACAGCCTGGTTTCCTCCTTCACTAAACCTAGCTACGTCATCATATTATAACTTTGTGTGTGTCAGAAAACCAAAATAGAATTTAAAAAATCTAAAACTAGGGCTTAAAAGAAATGTTTCTATAGTATATACAGGTAATTGGTACAAGTCTCTGTTATGGGTGAATTATAAACCTGTTTTAGTTGTTTTAAGTTATAGTGATTCTTAACAATGCCAATATGCTAGTATTTTAATAGCTAATTAACTCGTCACTTCACTTAACACTTCATGACTTTAAACGAGGACTAATTTTCTTCTTTGTTTAAACAGTGTTGTTTTTTAAACTTCAGCTCTAGACTGAGGCAAATAACATAAAGACCTATTTGATATGGTTGGAAAGCGTAATTTGTCCGGATTCATTTTAGATATAGAATATTTTATTGTTTTTTCTTTAAATACAGAACGGTACACCGAATATATTTGACATTGAATTATTTAGACCAGGCATTTATTTTGTAACTTTGACACCAATTTTTACCGCAATCCTAAGGGTTGGTGTTCATACTCCAGGCTCTGGCATTTGTAAGTAGATTTATTAACAGACAACTGACAAAGCACAGTGACTGGTTGCTAAAAAACTGACAGATATCGCAGTTACAAGACTTTTTCAATAGGTTTGGGCATGGTAAAAGGCTGCTTGCACTCACACACAAACAAAAAAAAGAAAGAAGATCGATATAAAAAAAATAAGTATCAAATGTGGGTGCTAAGGTTGAGATTTTGTATTTTTTTTTAAGAGGATATGAAGGTAAGTATATAAGCATAGTAAATACAAATTTTCGGTGAATATTTTATGGGGAAAGAAGACAGTATAGGAGAAAGCTGATGTACATTACCGGCTTTCTCAAGCTGGTAAAGTGTATTTCTGGGACATATTCCTGAAATGCGCAATTGGGGAAAATGGGTGGGGCATTAGGTAGTATGGGAATGGGTGGGAAATGTAAGGGACCATGGAATAGGAAGGCAAATCTGATTGTCCTTGTCAAAATTTAGCAAATGACGAAAGTTGAGGTTTGCAAAGCTGACAATCCTGAAAACTCTCCGTGAAACACTATTCAGCATTTGTATTTTCCGTGCTCGGCTGTTTGAGCGTGGGTATTCGCTCGGGGTATTGGAAAAGGGAGGTAAGCAGTATAGTGTAAGTAAGGTCATTATCAGGTTGAATGTATTGATGCCTATCATACTGTATCTTGCCTTACTTACTTACAATATAATTATTTCACCATGATAAATGTGAAATTCTATGACAATATCTTTACTTGGGTTCCCTCCCCTTGTTTGTCTATCTCATATGTTTGCTGTACGGATACTGAAAACCCCTTCCACCTACATCCAATATGCTGTTACGGAACTCTTGCTGGCGCTGATTCCTGACCATTGCTGAATTGTCTCCCTTGGTTCTATGAAAATTGGGACTGGAACGCTGGACTAGCAGGGGCGACACGAGACGAACTCCCGATCCAGTCATGTCGTGGATGACGCAGACGGCCACCTGATTTATCGAAAAGGCGACGTCCTGCAGGCTCGATGTACTACAGCTTTTCGTAACGTTTAGTTTTTTAGGATGTCTATTATATGTCATAAACGAGCAAACCAAAAAGCATTCCTTTTTTCAGAATGAACAGGGACAAAAAATAAAACACACATTTTTTTCTTTCTATCCTTTTTTTTTTCTTTAAACATTTTCCACATTCATTCACTCCCGTATACCCCCACCTTTACAACAACAACAATTGTTATTACTGAATGGGGAACCAACCTAATTTATTTCTAAACCCTCAGCCATTTTTTAACATACGCTTTCTTTGAAAATATAATTTCTGAATTGAATTATTGCATTAAAATTATATTTAACGAGCAGTCATTTGTTTTTAAATTTTAAGATTCTTGAATTGATTTAAAAACATTTTGTTTAAATGATGTAAAGTTCACCCATTCTTTGTTTCTAACATTTACGCGTCTTTCTTTTTCAGATGAAATTTTATCGACACTTGGAGAGGGGACTTTCGGAAAAGTTGTAGAGGTCAAAGACCTTCAAAAGTAAGTGGTTTTTTTTTGTATCATGTTTAATATTCTGGGGGCTGTTTCTTAAAACACTTACGCTGGTCGTCATTTTCCGCCTGGTCGTAACGTAATGTTGAACGTACGGTAAGAATTCCGCTAATTCAAGTACTCAAAACATTACGAAAAGCACTCTAAAAGTTTGAGACTTTTCGTTGGGTGTCTTACCTCCTGCATGGAGCGACCGATAATCCTATCGAGCAATCGCTATTGTTGTTGTTTAAGACCAAACATGGCAGAAAGCAGTCTAATAATTTGTTCTCTTCACATTGCTCGTCCTTGAATTAGCGGAATTCTTAGCGTATGCATTGCCATGACAGTTAGGCCTTGCATTTTGAGAAACAGCCCGCGGGGCTTTATTCCGTGTCACAGAGCAATTATGTCATTTGTGACCACTAGCAAAGAGTGTTATGTGGGTGTGTACGGGATTTGGGAGTGCTCTAGAGTTGCAAATTTCAGTCTGTAGTTATTTTCGACTTGTATAATTCTGTCCCTTACACAAAGCAATTGCAAGACGAGCGGTTCTGTTGCCATG
Organism: Lepidochitona cinerea; assembly: GCA_963971465.1. Classification (NCBI taxonomy): domain Eukaryota; kingdom Metazoa; phylum Mollusca; class Polyplacophora; order Chitonida; family Tonicellidae; genus Lepidochitona; species Lepidochitona cinerea. Next base: position 1,629,441 of record OZ020565.1, read on the forward strand.
GGATACCACCTTTAGCAGATAGAATGTCAAGGAAATAGAACGCACAGAACGCAGATTGGTCAATTTTGAAATGTCTCAGTGAAATTTACCACTTTTGTACAGCTGAAAACTTCCAATCAATCAAAAACGCCGCCATATAGGTGAAATAATCTTGAGCGCGGCGTAAAACACCAAACAATCAATCAATCAACTTCTGAAACTCAATACCAGTACTATCACGTTTTCGGATGCTTTTGAGTTCACATGCAGTGTTATCTTATTTGTATGTGAACACGTTTTCTGCTGCTTTTCATCTAAATTGTGTGTGTATCAGTGGATTAAGTCTTCTCTTCACCAAGGAAAGTCATTTTGACCGAGCCTGCTTATTTTTTCAAAGGGAGTGGTCCGAACAGTCATTAGCAAAGACAAATTGTTGTTGTTGACAAACAGAACCTCGTAACTCTGACGCAGTTTCTATCACCTGAGAGCGATTTGAAATTCACCAGATAGTCTTGCCCTGCCTCCTGGTGGGCAGGTTTGGAAATCAGCCACTTGGGAATGACGTTGTTACTCTGGTTTGTTGCCAGACTAACGCCCCCACTATTGAGGTCAGAGGGCAGAGTTGAAAGTTGAGACCTATATTGAGTTTTGTCCAGGTTTACATTGGTGATGTGTGTTTGTTTGAAAACCTAAAGAGCAGCTGGTTATGGCTTATTTCTTCAACACATGTTACTTCTCTATCTATCACAATACACCTCCGGGCAGTGGATGTCCTGACCTTGTGGATCATGCTTTATACAATCCTTTGAACTGAGGGGGCTCCATAGTTACTCCCCTTGACTTGACTTTTTGTGGTTGAATTAAAGAACCATGCATTGAACTAATAATATAACTTAGTCGTCAAACCTTTGAACTGAGGGGGCTCTATAGTTACAATGTACTTCTCTTGACTTGAATTGTTGTATTTTGAAAAAAATGAAGATTGCATTGAACTAATGATATATCCCAAAAGTCAGCTTAGGGAATAAGGACAATTTATGCCATTGATATTAGTTTGGACAGTGCAGAGGGCGGGCCAACGGAAAAAAAACAAAACAAGTGTTTTCAAAAATAGGCAACATGATTCTGGCAGAATGATCTCCATGGAAACTGGTCAAACTCGTACAAATCAGATTGCTAAACATAAGCTCAAAACTTTTTAAGAAATACTAACTGTACTGTTTAAATTCGAGAAAATGTCCTAGCTGAAACAGGTACTTGTACCCATAAAAAACCCCAGTACCAGACTTGTGTGATTGTGGTACTAGACACCAATTTATGGGGTATAAAGGTCCAAATGATATACCTCTTTTTTAACACAATAACTTGTCTCCATGGTTATTTTAGACAAGAAGATTTTCCCTGTGCCCGTGTGTTTTAATGTTCATAAATATATATATTTGCCTGTGCCAGGGGTTCAAAATAACCTTTGTTTTTAAACAAGAATTGTCGTCAACCTAATGAAATACCATAGGTTTAGTTTATTACAACAATTTATGGGGTATAACGGTCTAAATGATATACCTCTTTTTACCACAATTAGAAACTTGTCTCCGTGGTTATTTTAGACAAGAAGATTTTCCCTGTGGCCGTGTGTTGATTGGGTATAAAGGTCTAAATGATATACCTCTTTTTAACACAATTAGAAACTTGTCTCCATGGTTATTTTAGACAAGAAGATTTTCCCTGTGCTTGTGTGTTGATTGGGTATAAAGGTCTAAATGATATACCTCTATTTAACACAATAAGAAACTTGTTTCCATGGTTATTTTAGACAAGAAGTTTTAGTGTTCATAATTAATCTGTCTACACAGTTAAGGCTTGTGGTATTGCACTAGGCCAGGCAGTGTACCTAAGTTACCATGTAGTATTCAGTTATGTATGGGTGAGATATTATAGAGCTTACAGATGTGTAGTTGGAATGTCACTAACATGTATTTATAGGTCTGTGTGAGTCAGACTGATAGGGGTCTGGTCTCTCTCAGCCTCCCCCTGTTACAGTGAGGAGGGACAGGCAAACTGTAACACTGGTACAGACCCTACCAGCTTACCTCACTGGCTTCATAGGGCTATGCTCAGTAGGTAGAGCGTTGGACGCTCAATCCAACGGAAGGTTGTGGGTTTCCTCCGGGCATAGAGCCCGGTTTCCTCCTACAATAAAACTGGCAACGCTTGAGCGCGGCGTAAAACACCAATCAATCAATATTTTGACTTTAATTAAGTCATCGTCAGGAGAGTTATGAGTGCTACACTTACCATTCTTTTCGGCCTTTCACAAAATTATACTGCAATCATTGAATTAGTAAATTAACCGGCATTCATTGACCCGAAAAAAAATCCGGGCCAGGGTGAGAATCGTTATCACGACCTAGGGATACTGCAAACATGGTTGTAGGGTTTTATCCCAGACCTAATCATTAAAGGGGCATGAGCTGGCAAAATGTTGATATTTTGACGTAAAAACAGAATGTTGAAATTATCGGCTATTTTTCTCTGGACGTATAATTCAGAAGCTTGACAGTGCTTCTAGTCTCGAGTGTACCATAAAGTATTGTTTTGGACTTACTTTGGCTTAGAATGAATGAATGGTCGTCCCGGTTATTTACATTTTGTTTACTTTTCGAACACTATTCCGGTTCGTATTGGCCACACACTGTACGGATTTTCCTCCTTCCAACGCTAATCATTTAGTTTTTCGATGGCCTTCAAAGCCTCTTACTCTCGTGGCGATCAGAAATTACGAAAAAAGTGTGAATTTTGACAGTTCATGCCACTTTAAATAAAACATGATTATCTCCCTTGAGAAATCGTTCAAGTTGCCTTATCAGCTGCAGAATTTGTTAGTAGAGACTGTATAATGTTCCGCTGAAAACATAGTATGTCGGTCATTTCAATTTTACGCCCTCTTTTACCTTGTATACATGTAGGCATCAATACAAATTGATGAAAAACATTGAGTAAAACGCCAATCAATCCATTGTATCATTAGACGTGGTACAGCAGGTACCAAGGGAAAGTTTAAGCTACGTTCTCCTTTAAGACCCATTCTCACGGTGTGATTTGTTGTACCGACTTGTAGGATACGATTAAAATGGATGCTTTTGATTGGTTGACAAATCTTATTGACCAATTAAAAGCATCTATTTTAATCACATCTTACAAGTCGGTACAACAAATCGCTCAGTGAGAACGGACTTTCACACAACTAATAGACCTTGGTCAGCTGGCATAAAAAAAAATCTGCCTTTTTTAAAAATATATATATAATATATTTGTGGGATTGCAGACTTTAGAGTGGTAACTCTCTCCCTATTCATTTTTGTTTAGCTCTATAATATTCTAGCCTGGGGTGATAACATTGATATGCTGATTTGCTGATAGTAACAAAAAAAATGCCGGAAACCGTAGGATTTGCTGCTTAGGACTGCAGTCGTCATTTTGTGTGAGCATGACTGAGGTCTGACTGTTTCTTCCAATGAACTATATGTGTGGAATGGTCATGTCAGAGCGGTTAAATTGGGGCTGTCGTGCTAAAATCGCCGTCATAACTATGGGATGTTGTCTCTTATAACGCAAATAACGCTGTTCTACAAATAACATCACTGATGAATGATTGGTCAAAATTGACGTCACAACAGTGATTTGTCGTGTTATGACGTTATTAAAGTAGTCGTAGTGCCAGGGGAAGTGACGTCGTTCTTTTTCGCTTCCTCTGTAACGTCCGCTCAGTAGTGTCATCTCATAACAATGGTGGCGCTCAGTACAACTCAAACGTCACATGATCTCCATTCCACGCATATAGTTCATTGGTTTCTTCTATCAAATGTGTCTGTATATCAGTTGATAATATTTATACAAGTGCTGGCCTATTCTCTTTGTTCTTTGATGTGTTTGGATTGTAGCCAGTCTCTTCAAAGTCGACCTCTCAGTGTTCTGAGCTTAATACAAGTAGCATTGCACCAATACGCCGGGGGTTTGAATCCTACCCTGACAAAAAGTTGAAATAAATTCCTCCTGGCGCATGCCCCCTCCCACAAACACACACCCACAAAACTCTTCAAACTGCCATCCTCTTAACTGTGGTGACTATCCGCCACCCTTTTTGCTAGTAGAGTGAGTGAAGCCTAAGCCTTTAACTTTTTTTTTTTTAACCACGTATATTGATGTTGACAACCATTTCAAACTGATTGGTCTGATTTTCTACTCTATTAACTCCAACCATATTTATTTTTTGGCTCGCCTCTGGTTGCCGCTGTTTTGTGTCCTTTAGTGGATCAGCCCAGATTTCTAGGACATAACTTAATAAATAATTTCAGGGTTTGTTTCAAACTTTCCTGGTATAATTTAATCACCCAGCATTTGTTTCGTATCTTATTTCCCTTTTCTCGTCTTTCTTCTAACTTGTTGAGTATATATCTCGGATGGGTGATTACCAGCGGAAGGTCGTGGGTTTCCTCCGGGCACAGAGCCCGGTTTCCTTCCACAAAAAACTGGCAACGCCGCCATATAAGTGAAATAATCTTGAGTGCGGCGTAAAACACCAATCAATCAATCAATCAGATGGGTGATCTGGGCGCGTCCATCAATTTTATCAAGACCTTTTATTTATTAATTTTTGTTCTTTTTCCTTCAACAGGAATGGTGAAAAGGCAGCCTTAAAGATTATAAAAAATGTGGAAAAATACAGAGAAGCTGCGAAGCTGGAGATTAACGTTCTGGAAAAACTCAAGGATAAAGATGCCAATGGACAATTGTAAGTTTTAACTAAAAAATGTTTGATTGAAAAAGGAGGGAGGGGAGGAACTCAGTGGGTTAGAGTGATTGTCCCTCAGTTCCACACAGACCTTCCATTGATGCAGCGTGGTTTTGAATCACAGATCAAATACAAATTTCTCACTCAGTGGTTGTATGTGGAAGAGTTGCCAGGTCAGGGGTTTCCCCCCCACTAAACCTGGCATTGCCGTTATATAGGTGAAATAATAATAATACTCAGTGATTTCCATAAATATATTATCCCCTGAAACAAGGTGGACACATTTAAAGGACTCCACATAAATTCTACTAAGAAGTGTCCTAAAAGGCTGGCCAAAATTGCATGCAATTAGAGTCCTTCTTAAATGACAGGCATATAATGCCATATAATTAAACAGCAATCAATGTATGAAAATTAGGTGGAATTTTTCCACAAAGAACTGTGAAAACAAACTGACATGGCTGGACGTATAGTTGTTGTTTGTTGTAAATATGTAACATGCTGGGTATTTGTATAACGTCTTTAATGATGTGTCCTAAAAGGCTGGCCAAAATTGCGTACAATTAGAGTCCTTAAATGATGGCCATGGTGGCATATACTTTAACAGCAATCAATATTTAAATATATTTGGTAAAAATAAAGTGGAATTTTTCCACAAAGAACTGTGAAAACAAACTGACATGGCTGGACGTATAGTTGTTGTTTGTTGTAAATATGTTACATGCTGAGTATTTGTATAAAGCGCGTGTCGGCAATGAACTGTGACCTTTAGGCTGATAGCATTTCCACATACCCTCTAACTGATACCTCCTGGACCCACCCATATCCAGTTCCCTGTTCAAATATCTCGTCTTCACATAACATTGCTCTGCTTCTGATCCCCCCAAAAATGACCTACCTACCAATAGGTCGCCAGTTTGAATCCCATTCGACCTTTGCATATTGAGGAGGGGGGGGGGGGGGTAAAAAAAATTAACGTCCCTTTCAAAATATTGCACAAGTCTGAGGTTTATCAAACCACTAAATGTAACACTAACAACTTATGTGAAGGTCGATAGTTTTATTAAGTAGGTAAAAAATTAGTTTTGTCAATCAGAATTTGTCCGAAAAGTTTGAATTTTGACAGCCCACGCCACTTGAAAAAATAAAAAAAACGGATACTTTAAACAATAATTTGTATATATGAACAACTAGCTTCCATGCAAATTAACCTGCTACAACAAGCGTAAATTTGATAGATTATGATCTACTATTTCCCTCTTGTTTCTACTTTCAGTTTGTGTGTACAAATGTTGGACTGGTTCGACTACCATGGGCATATGTGTTTAGCTTTTGATATGTTAGGACTTAGTGTCTTTGACTTTTTGGTAAGCACTTTATTTTATTTACAAAGATCAAATTCCATTCCTTTACTGATATTCTATTTTACATATTGTTTGGTGAGCACCCGTGGGCCCTGTCTCACAAAGCTGGTTCCACTTCAGGGCTGGAGATCCAGGTTCAAGCCTGAGTCGAGTCAGACCAAAGACTTTAACAGTGGGAGCTGCTGCTGCTTCGTTTGGCACTCGGCGATAGGAGTTGGCCCGGTGTCAGTATAATGTGACTGAGTGAGGGGGCTTGCTGGGTGTCTTCAGCAAGTCGTCTCGGTGAGGCAGCACCAAATAAAAGAGCAGTGGAAATCTGCCCTGCCACAAGGAGACGTCTTCATATGACTGAAATACTGTTAAGCAGGACGTAAAACCCAAATCACTTACTCACAAAGCTGGTGTAAATTACACCTGTTTTAAAAACTATAGGAACTTACACCCTGGTCACAACTGTCCATGTTGTAGGCCTTAGTTCATCTTTATGCCAGCTTTGTGAAACAGGGCTCTGAGGTACAAAGTTCATGGAATTGCTACAGGTTTGCAATAAAATCATGAAAATGAATGATTAAGTGTAAAAATACTTTATAAATCAACCATATGCAAGTCATGAATAGGGAGTGCAATTCTGACGAAATTTTATGAGTATTTCCATTTGACGTATATTGCTCTATAACCTTAGATGTAAACGGTATATTAGAAGAACAAAGAACGCTCAGCCACACGCGCAATTAAGCGCCAGTGACAGGAAATTTTATCACGTGTAAATATATCCCATTACAATTAGATTTCATCAAACTCTTAACTTTACTTCAGCTTATAAAACCTGCATCCGGCCGCCATTTTTTCGTCTGTTTCACAATATTAATCTTATTTTAATTTCTGATGGTTTTCTTGTTTTCAGAAAGACAATAACTACATCCCGTATACGATAGAACAGGTCCGACATATCTCCTATCAACTCTGTTACGCAGTCAAATGTAAGTACGATTTGATAAATGTCCGAATAATTCATGTAATTCACGTAAAGAAGAAAAGACGAAACAAATAGTACCAAAATACACCTCATTTTACCATTGGCTGAACTTGAAACATACCATATTATTGAAATAATCATATACAGTACCGATAGAAAAGAAAACTTAATAAAGATTTTCTTTTTACTCTTATGTGATGATTTATCTTGCCATTTCAGTTTTACATGACAACCAGTTAACCCATACAGATTTAAAACCAGAAAATATATTATTTCTCAACTCCGCCTACACGTCAACGTATAACCCAAGAAGGGTAAGTAGGCCTCAAGTTTTTTTTTTGTTTGTTTTTTTTTAATTCTTTTAGACTAGAAAAGTCAAACTCCTGTCTCTTCAGCCTAGTGAAATAGCATCGATTTTAGTCCAAATAACAACTTATGATTGAGTATAAAGGTGTAAAGGACACACACCCCTTTTTAAACACAGAAACTTGTCTCCGTGTTTATTTTAGACAAGAAGATTCCCCGTTTTAGTGTTCATAAATATAAATAGCTTGTGTAAGGCAGGACCCTATACACAGAATAGTTCACACTACAACAGGCAAAGACAGTGACCTGTAATCTGATAATTCAGGCTCTCTCCAGAGTTAATCTTCATAATTTGTTTGTTTTCAGAGAAGAGATGAACGACATATATTAAACACAGATATACGATTGATAGATTTTGGTTCTGCAACATTTGACCATGAGCATCATAGTACAATAGTCTCAACCCGGCATTACAGAGCGCCAGAAGTTATTTTAGGTGAGTTCAGGCGCATGAAAAATAATTTCTTGTTTCATCATAGGGTGTTTGTTTCGTCCAGGCATTCACACTGGTTTGCCCCCCACCCCCCACTAATGCAAATAAGTGAAATAATGTTAAAGTGGCATGAGCTGCCAAAATTCAAACTTTTTTCATAATTTCTGATCGTCACGACAGTAAGAGGCCTTGAAGGCCATCAAAAAACTAAATGATTGGCGTTGGAATGAGGAAAATCCATACAGTATGTGGTCTGTACGAACTGAAAACGTGTTAGAAAAGTAAACAAAATTTAAATAACCGGGACGACCATTCATTCATTCTAAGCCAAAGTTAGTTCAAAACACTACTTAATCGTTAATTTTCGAGACTAGAAGCACTAAAAAGCTTCTGAATTATCTTGAGAAAAATAGCCAATAATTTCAACATTCTGTTTTAACCTCAAAATATCAACATTTCGGAAGCTCATGCCACTTTAAGTGTGGCGTAAAATATCAATCAATCCAAACCTGTTCAAGTTTTGGTAACAGAATAATTTATGTTTGTTTCAGAGTTAGGCTGGGCCCAGCCATGTGATGTCTGGAGTGTAGGCTGTATAATGTTTGAACTTTATACTGGCTTTACATTGTTTCAGGTAAGTTACCTCCCTTTTGTGGGAACTCTTCTGTTGAGTACCTTCTCTGAATTACCTCCCTTGTGTAGAAACTCTCCTCTTATTTGTAAATACCCTGAAGTACTCACTGTGAAATACCTGCTTATGTGGAAATTAATAACTACTTAAAACAATAATAAGGAAATTGAACTGTTTTAATGTTTCTGAAGAAGACAAAGCATTTGGATATAGGCATACAAAACAAAGTTTTCAGCTTCATTCTTAAAATGCACACTTTTGTTAAGTATTAGTTTTCATTTTTAAGACAATTTTCACCTGGTCTCAAAACAGGTTTATTATGTAAAAGAATTCTGATTGGTTATTCTCAGACATCTCAGTTTAGGTCACAGAAAACTGAAAGCTGAAATACTGCGATCCTATTGGTGTATTTAGTTCACATCAACCAATCAAAATCCTTGCTGAAAGATTGAACAACAATCAATCTTTAACAAAACAGACGGGGTGATAATTGTCTCTTAAATTAAGATTTATTTCATCAAAAGTTACTCACTTGAAACAAGCATCTTGAACTTTGTCGAATATTTCATTTTCCTTTGTTATTTATTCTATCTTAGACTCACGATAACAAAGAACATTTAGCAATGATGGAACGGATTCTCGGGTCTTTGCCGTACAGAATGGCTAAAAAATCCAAGTAAGTTTATCAGAACATTTGTCATTTATAATCAAGATTATTTTATTTAGACTTTGAGTATCCTGATGATAAGATCAACTGGGATTGACTTCTCCGTCAGCACAACATGGTCCGGTCGGGGCTGGCTACGCGTTCCAACGAAGTCCCACAAAACATGCCTTGCCCGTTTGTGACTTTACACGTTATAAATGCGTTTGTCACAAGGTCATTTTACCTTGATGTGTTGAATGCTTGGCCTGACCATGTAGTGACGAAGAAAGGAAAGGTCAATTGTAACCAGGTACCAGCAGGAGGTACGACATTTCCTCTCTTTAAAAATCACTTCCTTCCTCAGGGCCAGATTTCGTCTCAACTAAGTCTTGCATCACAACTGTACCAGTGAAATAATGCAGGGTACAACCATAGAAACACGATCAGTTCAATATTTTGTCGTCACAAATGCCTTTTACTCGTCAAAGGTTGAATTTTTCCTCTAGGCAACCAGGTTTCCTTCCTCCCTAAACATAGCAAAGCCGCCGTATAAGTGAAATAATCTTGAGTGCGGCGTAAAACATTAATCAATCAATCTTTCCAAGGTATCCTGCAGATTTGACGTCATTCCTAATTAATGCCTGAAAGTTGCCCTGCTTTGCCCCTGCCATTTCTATAGAGTTAGCCTTTATAGAAATTCAGACGTACGACTACCCCTAAGTTAAGAAGATAGTTACTTTCCATACCTGGCTAGATTATGTCCTAGAGAAGTGCCGTGTTCACCTACCCTTCGTCTACCAGTCGTCAATCCATTGATTGCTGTGAGATTGTTCCAATAGAATCCCCTCAACTACCTTAGTTTCCTGAAAGTCAATTTTTGTTTAACTCAAATTGTTCATTTATTGATACCTTTGGCAATTGACCTGTCAGCAATACGTTTTTTCAGACAAAATGTTTGAAAAGGTCCAGGTTGCACAAAGTTGTATTAAGCTGAAGTCAGGTTTAAAAATATCTCACGTCACGAAAGAACTTGATTGTGACGTCGCCAAGATAAGTCAGACTTGAGCCTAATACACCTTTGCGCAAATGGCCCCAGTTGTTCAGAAGTGTTTCAGGCTTAATATCGGTTTAACTTTGTAACGTCACAATTGTGTTTCTCTGTTACGCGACGTCTTTTAAACCTGTGTTAAGCCGATTACACTTTTGAACAAACCAGCCCAGTTAAAAAAGTTTGTTCCGAATTTCGGATATTTGTAACGTCAGAAAGCTATGACTAACCTTTTTGGAAAGTTTGGCCGAAAAACGGTGCTGCTGACGGAGAGGTCACTTGCACTTGTATTACTTTTCGAAAACTGTTTTATGTGGGAAAGTTGTCAGATGTCCTCCTAAGTTCAGGTTTCTTCTGGGCTTGGGTTTCCTCTCTTTCTAAACCTGACAAGACAGTCGTATGGGTGGGATAAACTTGAGTGTGGCACAAAACACCAACCATTAATCATCAGGTCAGGGTTTCTTCCGTGCAAAGAGCCTTTTTCCCTCCCCGCTTACCTCAGACAAGGTTGCCATATGAAATAATCTTAACTGTGGCGTGAGACTTCGATTGATCTCCGTGATAATTGGACTGTCTTGTGTGCTTGGGCGTATAATAGCAAGCAAGCCTCTCTATATTCTCTGTAAGTCCTGGGTTCGAATCCCACTCAGTCCCCCAAAAATTAGAAAATTTTCTGACTGGGTTTTCACTCGAACGACCAATGTGGGATGGTTGCCAGTTATCACCGGAAGGTCGTGGGTTTTCTCCGGGCATAGAGCCTGGTTTCCTTGCAATGCCGCCATATAAGTGAAATAATCTTGAGCGCGGCGTAAAACACCAAACAAACAAGCAACCTATATTCTCTAAATGCTCTTGAATATTCCAAACATCATCTGTGGGTTTGTCAAGGAATTTTGTTATATTTTTAAAGAAATAACTTGTTTTGGCATGGACGCCTTGACTGGGACCCCACAACATCAGCGGGGCGGTATGTTCGTGAGAACTGCAGGCCCTTATATGTAAGTAGGTCGTTGATGAGTCCGCTTGGCCTGCGCATGTCTGTTTGTTATACTGACATTAGACCTTTGACCCTTGACCCAGTTATTTGCCGCGACCTGTTTCATTAAGTCAGACTTTCTGGGTTTAAGATTCTCGGGTGGAAAAAAGAAACAATTACTTTCTGGTCTCAAGTAACCAAATGAAATACACTATACACCAGAAAAAATGTATTTCACGAATTTTAAAGACATTGGTTTCTTGAAACCAATTTGAAAGTTTTCAATTAAAAAAAAGAACAAATTTATTGGGACAGCAAAATTCCTATTTCCTTGAAATATGTTTTTAAAAACACAAGCTGCCCCCAAAGTCTGTACTAAGTGGAACGGTCGCTTGCAATGTGAAACAGTTTGCTTTTGCCCCCACAAACTGACAGCTCGCGCATGTGATTTATTTGTTTATTTTTCTACTCTGTACAGTCAGTAAAAGTTATGTGTTAGCTTTTTGCATGCTTTCTATATTTGTGGCTTCTTTGTCTTGTCTCTTGAAGAAAAAGCAAGTATTTCTATCACGGCCGCTTGGATTGGGATGAACGAAGCTCCGCAGGGCGATACGTGAGAGAAACCTGTAAACCGCTCAGGGTAAGAGAGCTCATTATTGTCTGTCAGAAATAAAGAGATAGGAGATGCGCTATTAAGGGGATGTGGCTTTGGGTTCGTCATGGCTGCTGATTTAACACGGGGAACAATAAGTATGCCAAATACAGTCTGTGGAGCGTTATGTCAAAGTTGGTTTTTTTTTTTTGGGGGGGGGGGGGTGCGGGGGGGGATTTAGGGAGCTTGTACTTTTCTCACCATATGGTTTTAGCTGTTGAGTGTGACGCTAAGCCCCTATCAAGAAATCTATCTTTGGTTTCGCCATGGCTGCTGACTTACCAAGGAGGAGCAATAAGTATGCTAAATACATTTGCCTTCCTGCCATTCCATGCTGATGTGGATGAGTTGCTCTGTGCAGCCTAATGTCAAAATATAGATATTTGGGGGAGGGGGGTGTCTTTTCGGTACTGGTACTTTTGTCACCATGTGACCCTAGCTGTTGAGTGCGACGTTAAGCCCCTATCAAGAAATCAATCTGAAATCACTTACATAATATGGTTTTCTTGCCCACTAGACCTAGCAACATCGCCATAGAATTTAAATAAACTGTGTTGAACATCAATCAATCAAATATCTTAACTCTTATCTTAATATTTTGGCGCGTTTTAGAAAGAGGAAGCGTTTTACTATGTTTTTGAATCTATTTTATTCTTTTTACCTTATTTGCTTGCAACTTGCTTTGAACGTTAACGTTTTCAGAAGTCAATTTTATGTTTTGTTCAATGTTGAATGCCCTCATGTTTGATTCAATTGAAGTCCATGTTTGTAGTTTATCCTGTTTATTTTTTGTGTAGTTTAGTGCCAGTTAATCTTTCTAATTATAATCAATAACATGTCTTGGTTGTAACCTCCAAATTACTCCCGTGGTATGTGGAAGAGTTGCCAGGTACTTGCCGAAGTTTAGCAAAGAGCCTTCGTTTCTTCCCCCACTATACCTGGTAACGCGGCTATATAAGTGAAATAATCTTGAGTTCGGCAAAAATCATCAATCAATCAATCAACAAGATTACTTCAGCCTCGGTGCCCATCAGAGGTACTGGAGACTGAAAACTTTCCAACCAGTGCCGTTGAATTCCTCTCCAAAACACCCCGCTTCTCTAGAGCCCGATTTTATCCCCACTGATGTTAAGTAACTACATAATAATTTGGGATGATATGTAAAATGCTAAATAGAGTTGTTCTTTGGTCTTGCAACCGGAAAAAAATAGAAAAGGAAATATCCAGAAGCCTTTTCCTAAAAAAAGCTTAACTTTTCCGAAAAAAATCGACGAAATCTTTTCTCCCCATGACCAATCAATCAGAGACTGAGGTCTTTGTTACCAGATCTACAAAGAAACGTTTACCCCGTGTTTTTTTTAACCTGTGTGTGTTTTGCTGCGTAGCATTCCAAACATGAGTGGAAGTAGCAGGCCTTGAATTTGGGAGAGTTTGGGCTGCCATTTCGCTCTTGGGTGTATAAAATAACCTGGAGAAACAAAGGAGGCATGAAAGGCAAAGGAGTGGGCAAGGGCATCAAAAGCCATTGTCATCTGTGGCCTTCCTTAAATTTGAGGCTGGAGTTGATTGAGTAATAAGCAAATGGACCTTTTTAGCCAAAGTTAGCGTATAATATCAAATCTGGTCAATCCAGGAATGGACCTCCAAAAATACAATGTTTCTTGGATAGTGATATATTTTAGCCAACATTAGACAATAATATCAAGTCAATCTACTATCTTTAGCATGAACCCTGTGAGGTGTGTAAATAACATGATACTAAATTCTGTCTAGCATGGTCCCTTGTAGTTATTGAATCTTGAAGATGCAATGGTTTTATTTTCGTTACTTTGGAATCCAAACTTGTTTGTCAAAAGATAACTTAAAGTAAATTCAACTTCATTAGCTTTTGCAGATAAGATTTTCAGTTTTATGAACTTTGGCAAAAGGATAATCAATTACTTCACATATAACTCAAAATTATTTCAGATTTATGAACTTCAGCAAAAGATTAAACAATTATTACAGATGCGATTAAAAATTATTAAATCTTGAAGAATAAAAAATTGACTGGATAAGGTAATTTATTGAGTTCAGCTTAAAGAGCTCATCTCTTGAAGAAGTTCTTATTGGTCTATGTCAAGCCCTTTCCAAAATTGCTAATTTATGATTTCAGCAAAATTTGCGAGATAAAGCTCCCGAACATTTACAGTTATTAGAGTTGATAAATCGGATGTTAGAATTTGTTCCCGAGTTACGATTAACCATGAATGAAGCTTTGGAAGACCCATTCTTTTACTCGGTGCATAAAGAGTACCAAAAAAAGGAGAAAGAGATGAAACGGCAAAAAGAAATGACCGCCGCTGCAGATGCTGTCAAAGAAGTTGCTCAGTTTATTGAAGATAATAAAGAAAATGCTGCTAGCGCTGAAGCAGCTTTAAATGATGACGGAGGAAGTAAAGCAGCTGAAGGGGAAGGTAGGAGACGAAACAGTCGTAGAGATTCCGGTGCTGGGGCAAATGATTCCGCCTCCGGTGCCACAGGGACATTGGTCAACGGCAAGACTGATGGTACACAAGACTCGTCAGAGACAAGACCACGCCGAAGAAGAAGACGGCCCATTAAAGACCGCCCTGCCTCAGATATCTATAATGTTAACGGGGAAGCAGCTGAGCCTACAGAAACCCGTAAAGAGTTATCTGCGCCTGCCCCTGAGAAAGTGGCTGAAGCTTCAGCAGTTTTGACAACGGAAGCTGCAACAGAAGAGACGGCCAAGCAATCAACTTCAGATGTTAACGACACCAAGGATGACGAAGCAACTGCAGCCACTGAAGTTAACGGTGACAAAACGGCCACAGCCAATGAAGTAAATGATAACAAAGCAACTGCAGCCCAAGATGATGAAAGTGAAAATAATATACATGAAAAAGAGAAACCTAGCGAAGCAAATGTTGTTGAGGAAAGTAAAACTGAAGATAATCTTGCAAGCAATTCAAATGTTGAAAATGCCCCTGATGGTGAAGATGTTAAGAGTGAGAACAACGCCCTAGAAGATGCGGGGATGACAGAAGGTGAAAGTGAAAAGGATGCTGTAAAGGATTCAACTGTAGAAACCGTAGTAGAGCCAGTCAAAGATCCAACAGATGCAGTGGTTCTGGACACGGTGGAGGTTACGTTTGACATACCAAGTATTGGTGCCGGTGCCAACTCTGAAGCTGGATCAAAGCCATTAGATTCTGGTGTGCCCTCCGGTGAAGAAAGCGCAGCAGATCCCAAACCCTCCGTGGATGATTTGACCAATGAGAAAGAACCTAAAGCTTCAATACCAGAGCCAATTGAAGAGACTGCACCATCAATACCAGCAGAAGACGACACAGACCACAAGATGAAAGAGCAAGACAATGAAGAAGGATCCAATGTAGACAGTATTGTGACAGAGGAAGTAACTTTAAATACAGAGCAACCTTCAACAGAGGGGGCTGCAGAGCAACCTGTTGAGGAACCTTCAACAGTGCAGGCTGCAGAGGGAGAATCTGCTCCTGAGAAAAGTGATACTGTTGTCGATGGTAACAATGGTAAAGACACTAACACTACTGTTGTAAGCGGTGGCGCTTTTGGGTCTGCTTCTTCGGCTGAAAGTGCAAATGCTAACACCGCTAAGCTTGCTGTGGCTGAAAGCACTGCACCTGTTGATTTGATTGTGGAAGTTAACGCTGAAATGCCCCCTGTGAAACTTGATGACCCTCCAACTCTCCCTGCCCCTGTTAAATGTGTAGACACTGGCTCGGACATGGTTGCTGAGTTCCAGGTCGCCATCAGGGACCATGAACCATCTCCTTTGTTTAAAGATGTAGCTGTTAATGTTGTTGAAGCAGATTTTGTGATAATTGAGGATTCAGACAAAGTTATCTCCCCTCGTAGATGGGTTCATGTGACTGATAAGTGGACTCAAACTGACGATGTGATTATTATGAAGATGGCCAGCAGGGTCAGTAAAGGTTCTGAATCACAATCAGACTTGGACTTTAAAGATGCTGTTGGGGACATTGAAATCAAAGACTTAGATTCTGAAGTGTTTAAGGATGCAGAATCTGACTTAATGTTAGGGAAGCCCGGTGCTGTTAATAGTGCCACATCCCCCACCCCTGTCTCAACACCCAACAAGAAAGGCTCACTGAGCACACCTACTCAGCAAACCAGAGCAGCAGCCAGAGGGAACTAAAAGTCAACCTTAGAATCACTGAGTATGTGCCCACGACAGACTGTCTTTACAAAGCAGTCTGTCTCGCATGTTGAATTCATGTAGAGTTTAGCAGTTTGAAATGCCGTGATGAGTTTGACCATTGAAAAAACACATTACGATCCCCCATAACATCCTTTTTTCTCAATTTTAAAACAAAATGTCAGATTTGTCACCCTTCCGGACCCTGTTTAAGGCACACTTTCTGGACCTGTAAGAGGCAATGCTTGTACCAAACTTATTTCAAACCATCAAAATTAGCATGCCCTGAGATACTCACTATATTTGGCAAACCAGGACGGTGGAAGACTAGCTTATTTTTGTCGATTCTCAAAACCTTAAAATAAAATCCCTGTTTTAGTTTACAAGAAATTAATGTTTTATGTGTACCAATAATATTTTCTGGGACCAGATGATGGAATATAATTTTACTTTCTCGTTGAACTGATATATAAATTCATTAAGCTCACGCTGGAAATAAAATTCTTCGTGCCTGGTTTGGTATGGTGGGTGTGCTCAAGTGAGAAGCCAACAAGAAGGGGAGACAATTATTTCTGATCTTTGTTTTTCTAACAGACAATTTTACAGCATGGTTACTTCTGCGTTTTTTCAGGCATGTGTTGTTGTTGTTCTCGAATGACCAGATTTCAAATAAAGTTAGATTGTCCAAAACCAGCTTCTATTTGGTCTTTTCGTTTTCAATTATAAACAAAATTATATTTACAGCATTAATTCAGGGCTGTGGACAAAATGGTTCCCCGACAACTAAGGGAGTTAACTCCAACAAAGACTACCAGTCCCTTATTAATAAAATTTATAAAGCTGCTCTTGAAGTAGCTCAAGCTGGGACCATTTTGTTACTCGTTTCCAGATTACAGATGAAATGTAGATCTTGTTGATGTTTTTGTGTGACAATAACCCTTTGAATGCGTCGTTGAACACTAACCTTTCCAATTCTGCATTTCAATATTGAACTAACATTTTCTTCCTCTTTCGTTTATAGAGATACATCCTTCAAGACACCATCGAACATCGCCAACTTTTTGACCTCATCTTGAAAATGCTCGAGTACGACCCGCACAGCCGTATAACTCTGAGGGAAGCCATTCATCATCCGTTCTACCGTAACTGTCACATCGACAGTGATCCAAGAGGGCGGAGCCACAGCCTGAGCAGATGACTGGCAAAACCCCTCCCGAAACCCTTCACTTTAAACCATTGATAAGCCAATAATTGGTTGGTCTGTAGCTGTGTTTGCCAAAGGCTAGAGTTGGTCGGTGTGTGTACGTGTTTTATGGTTTGGTTCGGCTTGCTAGTGGCAGGTGTGATGCTTTTGGTGTTCGCAGACTTGTTGCAAGGCAACTGCTCAAGGAAAATATTGCAATGCTCAATTCAAGAGATGAAGCTAAGACTGATAAATAGGATTGACATTGAGGACTGTTCTTAGTAAGACTATGTAAGCATTTCTGTCTCACGTTGAGAGCCTCGTAGAACGAGAAGCAGTCGATGAAGTTAGGTTTGAGAGTACACATCAGCCAATGCCCAGTTGTCACTTCGGATGGATCAGTAATACCATTGGACAATGAGAGCACTAAACTGTAGATTTGAGGATTTAAAACAAGGGTTTGTGAAGGGTTCAAGGCTGGGGTTTTGTCCAGGTTACCAGTCGGTATTTCCGCTTTATTGTTATACAAAAGACAATGTCCATATTAAGGGACTTGGCTCATGATGAGGCCAAACTAATAAGAAAAGTTTTAATCAGGGATGGTAAAAAAAGGAACTGTGTCCGCTCGAATATGTAGGCAATATGGCCACAAGATGCTTTCGATACATTTCTTGGCAAGGACGTTCAAAATTCAACATTTCATCAAAGTATCATCAACTTTTTTATTGCTTCCAGTTTTTTCATGTTCTGTGGAGTGTACATATATATATATTTTTCCCTGGTGCTGTTTTAGAACCAGATTTTATTGCCCAAATCAATTGTAAAGCTAAGGTTTTAGATTGGTATGAAATCACATACGATGTTTTCCTGCAGTACAATTTAAAGAGAAAACTAACAGTAGCGGATTTGCCTATCAGAGGATCCTAAAAACTTGTTTTGGAAAATCATGATTTCTTCAAACAAAAAGAGCCAAAAGTCTTCGCCGAGCACTGGATTAAGCTTTATGATTACCAACATTCAGCAACTTGTCAGAACCGTCATTTTTTTCCTCGAACTAAAGTAACTATTGGTCCACAGAAGTCAACCTTGGATGAATCAAATTATAAAGGGTATTTTAAGTTTTAAAAAGCTTGTCAAGAGCAACCCAACTTTGTTCAGTCATAAAATCGTCCTAAAGTTAAAAAGTCATTTATTGTGATTATCACTAGTTACAGAATTCCTATTTTGAAATATTGTAAATATGCAAGATACAGGTTGAATAGAAACTGTATAACTATTTTAGAGTATTTTTACGGCCAGAATGCCGAGGGTAAATGAGCCCTTGTGTTTATTAGTAGCGAACTTAACCAATTCGTCAAACCTGTTTAGTTCACGTGACTTTGTCGAATGAAGACGAAATCAACCGTTATTCGCGGTACCGGAAATCTGACTTCGTTTTACGCTGGCGGATTTCAGGGTTTATACAAACTTATTAATCAAACCAACTAAAAACCTCAGTGCTATTTATTATCTTCTCAACTGTTAAGGTGTAAATACTTCAGCAGATAATAGGTGTCTAAATTCTCAAAGCTCTCTGTGAAAGGAACAAAGATGAGTCAAAAGGGTGTCATTTTTGGATGCAATTTTGGCATTGTTGTCGCCCGATATTGTTCACAAATCACTTGCCTATAGAACGTAATGCTAAGGTTCCTACAATCCAGTTTTACAAAATTGCATTTTGCATCTTTCCCAATCGGTCTCCCTATAACCTTATAACTATGAACGTTAATTTCCTGACCTCAAAGGCTGCTGGACAATCAGATATTTATTGTACATCACCTCATTAGACCTTTGTAAACTACGGAATCGGGTAGTGTTTTGTAATTAAGGTGACATGCGCTGCCAAAATGCTGACCTTTTTCTCACAAATCCAGATTGTCGTGGGCAAATAAAACGTTGGAATTACCTTGAAATACATGAATGAGAAGATTGACTTTTGAATAATTGACGCCGACGAACCAAAGATGTGTACAAATAAAGGACAAAATTCGAATAACCAGCATGTAAGACTACATTGTGTTGCTTTATAAGACTACCTTAGCGTCTTCCATATAATTGGACGAGGAAAGCTCATATTTTGTACCACATTAAATGATGAACGATTAAGTAATTCTGTTTCAACGAAATTTCTCCAACATTTGGCTGCTCATGTCACTTAAACACTGTTCAGTAATCCCTAGCCCACGGTGAACCAGGGGCTCGTTTCACAAAGAAGTCGCATCGCAGACGATGCCTAGTTGCCACTGGATACCATAATGAAGAGATACGACGTCATGGTAACAGAGATTGATCGCACTTTGCGACGGCTTAGTGAAACGCCCCCCCCCCCCCCCTCCCCAAGGCATTTAAGAGATAATATTGAAGACAATAAGGCTTTGTATAAAACTGCATCGATAAGATTTTCACAAAACTTGGCATTTTATATTCCATCGTGAAAACTGACACAAACTGAATGTTAATTGTTTCAACCCGTGCAATAATTTTAACCGGCAGATACATTATGTAATTATAGAACAATGTAATTTAGCCAAGTGGATTATTATACTCATCAGAGTTTTGATGAAAAATTGCAAAGTATTTCTGTAGTAATTTGCTATCATTTGATTGTTTGAAATAAGTGCTTATTTTTAACGAACCGTATTTTATCGCCTTTATTAAAGGGAGATAATTCGATTTTGTATTTAGAGCAAGGGAGATAACTCTAACAATCCTTTCATCTGAAAGCTGTCAATATTAAAATAACCCGTGTAATTACCTGAAATAACTTATCTCAACTTGGCAAATTTATGTTAAGTTATTGCTGTGTATAGAAAATATTATCTTCATATCTATGGGATATATGGTCCTCTCTCATGCTTTCGTTTCGTCGGCTTCAAACTCTTTAAATTGATGCTGAGCTATTTTTATCTCTATTAAAACAGTGTAATTATTTCTACGCAAATATCTTGGGTTCGTTTCTTTTTTTTTCTGTGTTCATACTTCATATTTGTCTATAAGGAATATTTTTCTGATGGGTACTACTTAACGAAAACCTTGCGATTTGTGTGTTGAATTATGAAGGGGTTGGAGTCTATTCAAATATACGTAGAGCCATGACGACTCATTTTGTTGATTGATATTGTCTCACGCAGACACAATCTTCAAAATCAACCTGGGGGCTCAGTCGGTAAACAGTTAGTCTCTCGGGCCGACACATGCCCTGCATCGATGCATCTGGTTCGAATTCCACTCCGTCTAATAAGATTAAAAAATTCCGAGTGGATTTTTCACTCAATCGTCGTGTGTGGAGAAATTGTCCGGTTTTCTCCGAAGGTCGAGGTTTCCTACGGGCAGAGAACCCGGTTTCTTTCCCAACTAAACCTGGCAACGCCGCTATATAAGTGAAATGATCTTGAGTGCAGCGTAAAACGCCAAACAATCATCTACGGAATTTATAGTGTACATTGATGGTGTGCAGTTTTTGTACATGCAAACTTTTTCTTGCGATTATTTCCAGAGTTAATGCCCTTGAATAACCTTTGAGGAGACACAGCGATGTGGTTGGGAGATTCGTTAGTGCTGAACAGTTCTTGTTTCTCCATGTTAAACGCCATTAGGACTTTTTTTTTACAAGATGTTCAATATATCGAGTGACGTCACAATTTATTCAAATCTCTAAAGTCTCTTGGAGGGTCTTGTCTGAAACATGTTTGTATCGCTGTCACGATCACCTCTCGCATTTATTTGACCTCATGGATCTGTATACATTTTGACGCCATTCGATAAAAACAGTCCTGTTCAGGTTAATGGTATGAACTCCAAATTTGAACCCCATGCCAAACTCGGTTTGTTTGACACCATGAATTTAAACAAAAAATAATTTTCACTTAAAACATAATTTTGAATCAGCTTTCAAACTTGCGATTAATTAAAACAAACGGTCAATGTTTACTTGAAAACTTTTGCTTCGTCGCTTTGTAAAACAATCGGAGTTGACAAAACTACATAATCATACAAACAATACTCTTCAAAGAGCCTATAGGGGCCTCCGTGTCTCAATAGGTAGAGCATTGGACGTTCAATTCGAATAGCCTTCCAAAAATGGATTGCAGTTTCGAATCCCACACAATCCAAACAAAATGGAAAATTTTCTGACTGAGTGTTCACTCGAACGACCTATGTGGGATGGTTGCCAGTTACCACCGGAAGGTCGTGGGTTTCCTCTCGGCATAGAGCCCGGTTTCCTCCCACAATAAAACTGGCAACTCCGCCATATATGTGAAATAATCTCGAGCGCGCCGTAAAACACCAAGCAATCAATCAATCAAAGAGTCTATAGGTGGCCCAATTTGTATACAGAGCAATAGCCGCTCACGCATATACACAAACCTTCCACCCCAGCACGGTACCACGCTCATTCGTTCACTTTTTGTGGAGGTGTTGCCATTTATAGCTGCTAAAAGCCCTGCCCCCCCCCCCCCCCCCCCCCCCAGCAACTAAACATGGCAACTTGTCCGATGGTTTTCTTAAAATTAAGACTTAAGTTAGAATACACCGTAATTCGTCTTGCATACAAAAACACTCTACCAGAAACAGAGAACCAGCAACGCGAGATTTAACAGGAGAAAATTTAAGGATTTTAATAAATAGAAAAAACGGTCACAAATTATAACTTCATAATAATCAGTAATTAGCTCTCGGTCTTTTCTGTGGTCGACCTTCTCTGAAATCTTCATTTCGGGGAATTTTGCGCTTCCTGTTGTCATTGTCAAAGCTCCAGTCAGACGAACGCTGTCTGTCGACTTCAAAAAAGCCGGAAGCAAACACTCGTTTTCTGTCCGTATTCAAAAATCTAGGAGCCGATGCCCCTTTTCTATGAGTGTCGTCGACGCATTGGTCAAATGAGCGTTTTCCGCCGGCATATTCGAAACCCAGAGCAGAAGACAAGCTACATTCTGAATAAGCAGACGACATGTTTCGGTTTTTGCTCGAAGCAGACGACCGGTTTCTGTTTGTGTCCTCAAAACTAGAAACAGAGGAAACAGACGATTGTTTGCTGCTGCCAAATTCGACAAAGTTCGAACCAGACGAGCGTTTTCTAGAAGTGTTGTCAGAATGGGAAACTGATGCCACATTTTGTTTTGTTGGATAATTATTCCTGGAAGGATTTCTCCTTTTTAGCTTCTTACATTGGAACTTTTCTCGTCGAATCCAACCATTTAGTTCTGCTAAATATTCCTCTAAATTAAACTGGAACACATCGTGGTCCTCTCTCCCGTCTTGAGGAAATTGTTCATATTCACTCTTAGACCTAATTGAATTCACGTCGTTCCCGTCTTTAGGACGTCTTTTCTGACCGGAGAAATCCAGCGTTTTCACTTGACCTGGGATGATCCTTTCAGTTTCTGAATCTGGATTAGATTCTCCATTACTTTCTCGCCTGTTGCAGACCTCTGTTCTCTTTCTGTCGTCCGGCTCAGAGCAGAATCCGCTTGGACTGACCTTGGGACAAACGACCTTGACCTCTGGGGGGATCGCTTTTTGCTCTTCATTCTGTAACAGCAATCAAACGTCTTTAAACATAAGCACTGTAAACCATTTCGTTTGCAAAGTTTGGGGACATAAAGTAACGCTTTTTTTTTGTTTAGGAACATGCGATAAAATGATTTTTACTTTTTCCTTTGAATCTGATGTTCTGGAAAGAAATGAGTTTAGTCCAATCAGAGGTTTATGAATGGACTTCTGGTATAACTCATTCTAAAAATAAGCTGTATTTGGGTTCAAATCATTAACAGCAATTAAACTTGTATGTGAATCGGGGCATTTGTTCGATTGATCAGAAAATGTAAGCAATTTGGAATAGATATCCATATTTTTAATTGATGAACATTACTGAGAATGAATTCAACCAACAGCTCCCTGTTTGAGCTAACTAAGACAATTAAAGCCAAAGTTTTCATTCTTCTGTTTCGTCAAAAAATATCCAAGTTTTTGGCGATTCGCGTCCCGTCAAAAATACAGAAAAAATCTTAACTTCCTATGTTTTGTTTATACCTTTGTATGTGGTACTCCAGGTCCCTTAGAGAAAACATTGGATATTTTGGTTTGTCTGATTTTCTTCTGAATAAAATCTGAATTTCTCCACCGGTAGCAGCTCTGAAAACCATTGAAATCACATCGTTAAAAATGCGGCGAAGATATATTATGGTAAAATAGTTTAAAGGGGTATTTTTTATATAGGTAGGGGCCTACATGGATTCGAATTAACCTTTTTATCACGCATGTTCTTAAAAATGATTTTAGTTACCGTATTGAAATATTGCTTGGTTTTAAATAACCAGAGTGTAGAATCCATGAAAATTATGTCCTGTGTTCGCCATTAAACTGAAATGCATTCGTCTTTTGCTGATTTTTTACATAGAAAGTTAATTGTTCACAAACCTGGTAAAACTGATGTTTAAATGGACGATGGGGAAATCTCTTAAAAACTTTCCGCTGTGTTGCCTTTTTGGCACTGTAGGCATGATAGCCATTGTCCGTTCGTCTTGGAATGTACATTTTCGATTCTTCCTGCTTGTCGTGCTGAAAATCTTTCCATCGAATGAGCCGCTAGTGTTCAAGGTAACGCGATAGTGACGTAATAATTACTCCATACGTCACATCTTGACGCGCTTTTATTGTAATGATTAGAAGCGTCATAATGAAAATGACGTAACAATGGTTTTGCATTATTGTTGTTGCACGTGGTTTTGATATGGCTGTTCGACAGATCACATTTCATCGATTACATGTCTTGAAATGCTCCGTTTTAAAAATTGCTAACAGGTCCATGTGGGACGCCCCGCCGACTCCTTCATTTTATATATCGACAAAATGGATGAGGTTGATGGTCGGATGGGGAGGGGGAGGTACTCATCCAATACCACCTGGTTTCTTTTTTATTTTTATCTTTCTCAAATTTCCGTTGACATTTATTATTGCAAAGGCTGAATGCAGCTCAAGTATTTTATCATTAGAAGAGGCCTACATTGTTGTTGTTAAAGCTTTATTTGACTGATTTAATTTTACGTTGCGCAAAATTCTATAGTTTTCGATCCTCTGTCAGACGCTAAAAACAGACGGATGTTTTGTCCGGTCTATCACTTAGGGCCGTAGCTAAATTACGACATATGAAAGTAATTGACAAATCATCTATTACCGCACTCGGCTATCCTCGGGGATTTCCGGACTGCACATGTCAAAGCCGACCGGTGGCGAGCGAAGATAGCCGAAGGGAGTTCCGAGTGCTATTACGGTTCGATACAATCAGGGAGAGAGAAAAAATGTCGACTCATTGGAAATAACTCTATATGTACTTCCCGATGTTGTAAGCGAAGTTTAATCTTCTATTACTCAATCACTCTATGAATATGTAAAGAACGAGCTCCAATACATATTTGGGTCATTTTATAATTTTATTTATGGGTCAGATTTCCATGCGTGTTTTTGCTGTCCATGACCGGTTGTCATCCTACATTGAAAATCATATAAGTTATTATCGTATAGGCCTAGGCATATATTGTATGAAATGAATATGCCCGCTCAGTCACTAGACTATGGTTGCGAAGAAAACAAACCACAAAAAATAAACACAGGAATATTAACCATAAGGGCCTACTCGCTAAGTATACAGAACACAGTATTAAGGGAATATAAGGTAGGTCAGACATAAAATATTTAACAAATCTCGATTGAAATGATTTGCTAATGAAATTCAATGTTATAATCTTTTAAATCTTAAAATGGCATGAGCTGCCAAATTCGTACTTTATTATATATGGTTGCAAAGTAAATACAAGGTCGGTCTGAAGATCGAATAAAAATGCACCTATTGAGTCTGTGGCCTCTGTGAACCAAAGGGCTTTAATATTGAGATTGTTAAAACAGAATTTAAATAACCGGGACTGATATCCATTCATTTTAGATCAAGATTGATCCTTTATACTCAGTACTCCTTTTTTACCAAGTTTCAGGTATGGCCGACACAACCAGTAGCCCGGAACCCAACTTGAACCAAACTGGAAATGGAAATACAAATAGAACAAAATCTAAAGGTAAAATACCCACCCTCTCACGCGCCCACCAACCCGGGCACCCACCAACCCGGGCACCCACCAATTCGGGCACACGCGCGCACTTCCACCCCACTCCTATTCGGTGAAATTTTTTATTTGGCCCCAGTGTGATTCGGTTCCGCGCCACATCGATGGAAGATCCGTGTCTGACTGAGGGACTATCACTCTAACGGACTGAGCCGCCGAGGTCTCGATAGCATTAAATATTTTGATTTGAAAATGTATGTTTAGGGTTGTATTACAGGAGAAACAGGAGAAACGTTAACTACTATCCAAGGACAAAAAGAACTGGGGCCTCGATGGTCCAGTGGGTTAGAGTGATCGTCCCTCAGTCCCAGACAGACCTTACATCGATGCAGCGAAGGTTCGAATCACACTCAGACCAAATCAAAAATTCTGAGTGGATATTTCACTCGGTCGCCGTATGCGGAAGAGTTGCCAGGTACTCGCCGAAGGGCCGGGGTTTCCCCCGGCCAATGAGCCCGGTTTCCTCCCCCACTAAACCCGGCAACGCGCCATATAAGTGAAAACATCAATCAATCAAAAGAGCTTGGGGACTCTGTGGCTCAGTCGCCAGACTGATATAGTCCATTACACTGTACAACACAGACCTTCCATCTTCCATCGATGGGGGGTTCCACCAATGGGTCGCGGGTTCGATTCCCACTCAGTCCAAAAAATTGGAAAATTTTCTGACTGGGTTTTCACTCGAACGACCTATGTGGGATGGTTGCCAGTTACCAACGGAAGGTCGTGGGTTTCCTCCGGGCATAGAGCCCGGTTTCCTCCCACAATAAAACTGGCAACGCCGCCATATAAGTGAAATAATCTTGAGCGCGGCGTAAAACACCAATCAATCAATCAATCAATCCATCGATGGGCCAGTCAGAACAAATGAGTGGATTTTTCACTCGATCAAGGTATGTTGGAAGGCACTCGCCAAATGTTGGGGATTTCCTACTAGCAAATAGTCTGGTTTCCTCGCCCACTTAACCTGGCACACCCATCGACTAATCAAAAGAACTGATATTAATATAAACTAGAATTTGGAATGTACGTGAAGTTAGATGCCAGTTCCCAGTTGTCAGTTCGATATTCAAATTATGTAAGATTGATGTTGTAGGTGAATTTGAATATAGATCAACTTGTATTTCAGCTGAATGGGAGCTGGAATATGGAGTCACTGACACAAGACGGTTTGGCGACATACCATATATGGACGAGGATGATGGTTCGATACGCTATGGAACCGGAAGTGACGACAAAACCAACAAAACTGGATCAGAGGAAAGATCCAATCAGAACACTTAAAGGAAAATATCGTCCCTGCTTTGCGGCCCTGATATCAATCTTGAAGATGTAGTTAAATTAGTTTTATAAGCAGCCAAATCACCCAAAATTAACTCATACATACCGGATATTTGAATTTTGTCCGTTATTAGCACACATCTTCGGCTCTTACGGGTTAATGACTTTGGCAGCTCATCCTAATTTTATTATTTGCTCTGGAGGGTGTTTCAAATGTTTGCATTCAGTGAAAAACTGTGGAGTGAAACAAGGTACATGGATAGGCCATCTGTTGTTTAAATAATATTTGAATCCACATTGATAAGTTAAATATTTGAAGTAACCCGAATAATAATATGTTACTTAATGGACAATAAAATGTGTTTAATATTTATTTTTGGCGAATAAATTAAATTGAAATTGAATAAAATGCTTATTTCCCCACCACTATTGGGATAATAAAGTTTAGATTGTTTTTTATTATGCGTCTTTTTTTAAACGATGATTTTAAAAATAGGGGCATATAAGTTGCATGAGCTGCCCAAATGTTGATATTTTCCCTCTAAAACAGAATGCGGAAATTATTGGCTATTTTTCTCAAGACGTATAATTTAGAAGCTTTTGAGTGCTACTAGTCTCGAAAATGTACGTTAAAGTAATGTTTTGAACCAGCCTATAGGCCTTCGAATGAATGAACCTTCGTCCCGGTTATTTATATTTTGTTCAGCTTTCCCAACACCATTTCAGAATGATTGTCGTCATTCCAACGTCTATAAATTAGTTTTTAAATGACTTTCAACGCCTCTGACTTAATTTTATATCGCGCAGTAGCTTTCGATCCTCTGTCACTTAAAATCTCAATTTATAGGCCCCCGCCCCACCCCCCCCCCCCCCCCCCCCCCCCGCCCCACCACCTTACATCCCAGCTCGGTACCCCACTCATTCTTTCACCTTTTGTGGAACTTTTGCCATGTATCGCTGCTAAAAGTCCTGGTTTCCTACCCATCTAACGCCGCAATATAAGTGGAATAACCTTGTGTGTGCCACAAAAGTATTAGTTCAGCTTGTGTGTGCCGTCTTTGGCACTCAATTCTGTTATCTTGCTGGCTCAACTTGTCCGATGGTTTTCTTAAAACTAACACTTAAAGGCACACTTGCCGCGAAAATCAGGAATATTGTTTACATTAAAAAAGAAAGACCGTATTCTGTATTTTTCCCAGACAATATAAGTTAGGAACTTTCTATTTTTACCAAAATTTAAAAGTTTGGACGTCACTTTGTATTTTTAATTTGAATTTGAAAATTTGAATTGTTACGTACCCGGAACGTAAACAAACCGATCTGCCCCCTATTGGCGATTTTATGTTTCAGTCGAGTGAGTGAACTAACGGCACAGTGTAATTTTACGTAGGCCTATTTATCTGAGAAATACAGACTGACGATCGGTTAACAGCGACTGGAAAAGCCTGCTGATAATTGTTTGAGTGTAAACCACATATACAAAGGCCTGAAATGAGAGTAATCCAACACGAAAGTTGACCGACACTGATCGTTGTTGTTGTAATCAGGCTTCGATTCTTCGTTTGTTTTTCACCCCATTTTTACAGTCTAAAGCTAACTAGACATGTTTTATGTGTCCTATGTTTAAGTTTAGTGGTATTAGTAGTAAGCTCATGTAAATTGGTTTTCTTAGCAAATTTAAACAGGCTACGGTGGCAAGTGTGCCTTTAAGTTAAAATACACCATAATTCGTCTTACATACAAAAACACTCTACCAAAAACCGGGAACTAATAAGGCGAGATATAAAAGGAGAAAAGTTAAGGATTTTAATAAATAGAAGAATAATATGTTGCTTAATGAACAATAAAATGTGTTTAATATTTATTTTGAACGAATACATTAAATTGAAATTGAATACAATGTTTATTTCCCCACCACTATTGGGATATTAAAGTTTAGATTGCTTGTTATTATGCGTCTTTTTTAAAGTGGCATGAGCTGCCAAAATGTTGATATTTTGACGTTTAAAGTGGCATGAGCTGCCAATATGTTGATATTTTGACGTTAAAACAGAATGTTGAAATTATCGGTTATTTTTCTCAAGACGTATAATTCAGAAGCTTTTTAGTGCTTCTAGTCTCAAAAATGAACGATAAAGTATTATTTTGAACTAACTTTGGCTTAGAATGAACGAATAGTCGTCCCGGTTATTTAGATTTGGTTTACTTTTCGAACACTATTTCGGTTCGTATAGGCCACATATTGTATAAATTTTCCTCATTCCAACGCCAATCATTTAGTTTTTTTATGGCCTCCAAATCCTCTTCCTGACGCAACGATTAGAAACTGTGAAAAAGTTTGAATTTTGGCAGCTCAAGTTCATGATTTTAAAAATAGGGGCATGGGGCAAACAGAATGCGGAAAGTATCGGCTATTTTTCTGTAGACGTGCAATTCAGAAGCTTTTGAGTCAGACTCGTCTCGTTAAAGGAGAGGAAAACAAGCGCGCTTGTTTTTCCTTTCCAACGGTACCAAACACATATTTTTGCGATTTTTTCATGGGACATGATGCAGTTTATAAAATACCGTATTTTGTTACACACACAAAACAAATTGGTCAACTTTCAAAATCTCCCATTAAAACCCAGGTTAATTTCACTCTCTTCAAAGTATTCCTATGTCCAGCAAATTGCTTTCAGTTTCACGAAACTTACATTGAATTACAAAAGAAGCTTTGAGGAAAATGTGAGTAGCAAAAAAATGGTCTGCGTGCCATATTGGTGAATTACGAAGGCCTTGAAGAGGATGAATTTAACCTTGGCTTAAATGGGAGATTTTGAAAGTTGACCAATTTGTTTTTCTGATTGTGGAATTTTATTAACTTCACTGTTAGGAGTAAAAAAATCCCCAAAATATGTGTTTGGTATCGTTGGAAAAGAAAAGTTAGTGCCCTTCTTTTGAACCCTAAAGTGATTTTTAAAGTGATTGTTATCTCCCCCTTTAAAGTTGTGTTTTGAACTAGCCTTGGCTTCGAGTGAATGAACGTTCGTCCCGGAGCCTGTTTCACAAAGCCTGATAAAGAAAATGTCAATCTTCTCCGAAATTATTTCCAGATTGCCCTTGAATAACTTATTTCAAGCAAAACTTTCAAAATAGATAGGCCCGGTATCAGAATTTTCACTGACTAGCTTGACATAATAAAGTAGAGTGAGAAATAGGCTAGACTTATCAAGTTTTGATGAGAGTTCAATGACTTTTTGTGTACAAATTGCCAACATGGTGTGCAGGGGTGACATTCGTGCGTTCGAAGATTGTAACGATATTATTTCTAGAGTTATTGCCCCTGAACAACTTTTGCCATACAAAATTCATACCTGAGTTTGTGCGGACTACTGTAGTTTTAATGCCACATCTATGGAATTTATAGTGTACATTGATGATGTGCAGTTTTTGTACATGTACACTTTTTCTTGCGATTATTTCAGAGTTATTGCCCTTGAATAAACTTTGAGGAGACCTAGCGATGTGGTTGGGAGATTCGTTCTTGCTGAACCGTTCTTGTTTCTCCATGTTAAACGCCATTAGGACTTTTTTTTTTTACAAGATGGTCAATATATCGAGTGACGTCACAATTTATTTAAATCTCAAAAGTCTTTTGGCTGATATATGTTTGTATCGCTGTCATGATCACCTCGCGCATTTATTTGACCTGTATACATTTTGACGTCAGTCGATAAAAACATTCCTTTTGACGTTTAGACGTTTAACATGGGAAAACATTAAACACTGTAATCAATTTATCCCTGTAAATGGTATGAACTCCAAATTTGAACCCCATGCCAAACTCAGTTTGTTCGACACCATGAATTTAACATAAAATAAAATTTCACTTAAAACATAGTTTTGAATCAGCTTTCAAACTTGCGATGTTTACTTGAAAACTTATGCTTCGTCGCTTTGTAAAACAATCGGAGATGACAAAACTACATAATCATAAAAACAATACTCTTCAAAGAGCCAAAAGGGGCCTCCGTGTCTCAGTGGGTAGAGCGTTGGACGTTCAATTCGAATAGCCTTCATCCAATGGGCTGCGGGTTCGAATCCCACTCAGTCCAAAAAAATTGGAAAATTTTCTGACTGGGTTTTCACTCGAACGACCTATGTGGGATGGTTGCCAGTTACCACCGGAAGGTCATGGGTTTCCTCAGGGCATAGAGCCCGGTTTCCTCCCACAATAAAACTGGCAACGCCGCCATATAAGTGAAATAATCTTGAACGCGGCGTAAAACACCAATCAATCAATCAATCAAAGAGCCTATAGGGGGCTCAATTTGTATACAGAGCGACAGCCGCTCACGCATACACAAACCTTCCATACCAGCTCGGTACTCCCTTGCTGACTCAACTTGCCCGATGGTTTTCTTAAAATTAAGACCTTAGTTAAAATACACCATAATTCGTCTTGCATACAAAAACACTCTACCAGGGGCCGGTTGTTCAAAAGAAAATTAGCTTAACGGCAGGTTAAATGACGTGGCGTAACAAAGAAATTCCTTTGTGACGCGACGTCATCTAACCTGCCGTTAAGCTAACAACGCTTTGAACAACCCACCACAGAAACTGAGAACCAATAACGCGAGATTTAACACGAGAAGATTTAAAAAGGATTTTAATAAATAGAAAAAAAAAGTCACAAATTTTAACTTCATAATTTTTGGCGAAAAAATCAAATTTTACAATAATCAGTAATTAGCTCTCGGTCTTTTCTGTGGTCGACCTTCTCTGAAATCTACATTTCTTGGAATTTTGCGCTTCCTGTTGTTATTGTCAAAGCTCCAGTTAGACGAACGCTGTCTGTTGACTTCAAAAAAGCCGGAAGCAAACAGTCGTTCTCTGTACGTATTCAAAAATCTAGGAGCAGATGTCCCTTTTCTATGAGTGTCGTAAACGCATTGGTCAAATGAGCGTTTTACGTCGGCATATTCGAAGCCCAGAGCAGACGACATGTTACATTCTGAGTAAGCAGACGACATGTTTCGATTTTTGCTCGAAGCAGACGATCGGTTTCTGTGTGTGTCCTCAAAACTTGAAACAGAGGAAGCAGACGATTGTTTGCTGCTGCCAAATTCGACAAAGTTCGAAGCAGACGGGCGTTTTCTAGAAGTGTTGTCAGAATGGGAAACTGATGCCACATTTTGTTTTGTTGGATAGTTATTCCTGGAAGGATTTCTCCTTTTTAGTTTCTTACATTGGAACTTTTCTCGTCGAATCCAACCATTTAGTTCTGCTAAATATTCCTCTAAATTAAACTGGAACACATCGTGGTCCTCTCTCCCGTCATGAGGAAATTGTTCATATTCACTCTTAGACCTAATTGAATTCACGTCGTTCCCGTCTTTAAGACGTCTTTTCTGATCGGAGAAATCCAGCGTTTTCACTTGACCTGTGATGATCCTTCCAGTTTCTGAATCCGCATTTAACGTAGGATTAGATTCTCCATGACTTTCTCGCCCGTTGCAGACCTCTGTTCTCTTTCTGTCGTCAAGCTCAGAGCAGAATCCGCTTGGACTGCCCTTGGGACAAACGACCTTGACCTCTGAAAGGATCGCTTTTGGCTCGTCATTCTGCAACAACAATAGAACGTCTTAAAAAATAAGCACTGTAAAACATTTCGTTTACAAAGTTTGGGGACATGAAATAACGCTTTTTTTCGTTCAGGAACATGCGATGAAACGACTGTGACTTTTCCCCTTGAGTCTGATGTTCTGAAAAGAAATGACTTTGGTATAATCAGAAGTTTATGAATGGACTTCTGGTATAATTCATTCCAAAAATAAACTGTATTCATGTTAAAATAATTAACAGCAATTAAAACTTGTGTGTGTGTGTGCGAATCGGAATATTTGTTCGATTGATCAGAAAATTTAAGAAATTTGATTTTTAATTGACGAACATTACTGAGAATGAATTCAACCAACAGCTCCCTGTTTAGTTTAAACAATATTTTATTTCAATGAAATGAAATTTGGATTGGTGAACAGGCCTATGGCCTGTATTAATACCTCTCCATAACAGCTCCCTGTTTGAGCTAAGTGAGAAAACTAAAGCCAAAGTTTCCATTCTTCTGTTTCGTCGAAAAATGTCCACGTTTTTTGTGATTCGTGTCACGTCAAAAAGAAAAAAAACAAATCCTATTTTCTTATCATGTTTTGTTTACCTTTGTATATGGTACTCCAGGTTCCTTATGGGAAACATTAGATATTTTGGTTTGTCTGATTTTCTTCTGAACAAAATCTGAATTTCTCCACCGGTAGCAGCTCTGAAAACCAATGAAATCACATCGTATAAAAGGCGGCGAAGATATATTGTGGTAAAATAGTTTAAACGAGTAATTATATATAGGTACATGGATTCAAATTAACTTTTTATCACTCACGTTCTTAAAATGATTGTAGTAACCGTATTGAAATATTGATTGGTTTAAAAAAATCAGAGTGTAAAATCCATGAAAATTATGCCCTGTGCTCGCCATTAAACTGAAATGTATTCATCTTTGCTGATTTTTTTTACATAGAATATTCATTGTTTACAAACCTGGTAAAACTGATGTTTAAATCGACTTTGTGGAAATCTCTTAAATACTTTCCGCTGTGTTACCTTTTTGGCACTGTAGGCATGATAGCTATTGTCCGTTCGTCTTGGAATATGCATTTTCGATTCTTCCGGCTTGTCGTGCTGAAAAATCTTTCCATCGAAAGTGACGCTAGTTTTCAAGGTAACGCGATAGTGACGTAATAATTACTCGATACGTCACATCTCTGCGCGCTATTATTGTAATGATTAGAAGCGTCATAATGAAAGTGACGTAAGAATGGTTTTGCATTATTGTGGCGTAAAGACCCGTTCTCAAGGTGCGATTTGTAGCACCGACTTGACGCATGCGATTTGTAGCATACGACGAAAATCGAATATATCAAGGTCGGATACATGGAATATACACGGTCTCCACGTGACTGGTTTGAACCAATCGAAAAGAAGTATTCAATGTGAGGCGGGATAATCATCCAATGCCGCCTCTTTCCTGTTTTATTTTTATCTTTCTCAAATTTCCGTTGACATTTATTATAGCAAAGGCTGAATGCAGCTGAAGTATTTTATCATTAGAAGGGGCTTTGCCTTACGTTGTTGTTGAAGCTTTATTTGACTGATTTTAAATTTTACATCGCGCAAATTCTACAGTTTTCGATCCTCTGTCAGACGCTAAAAACAGACGGATGTTTTGTCTGGTCTAGCACTTAGGGCCGTAGCTAACTTACGACATATGAAAGTAATTGACAATTCATCTATTACGTCACTCGGCTATCCTCGGGGATTTTCGGACTGCAAATGTCAAAGCCGACCGATAGCGAGCGAAGATAGCCGAAGCGAGTTCCGAGTGCTATTACGGTTCGATACAATTAGGGAGAGAAAAAATGTCGACTCATTGGAAATAACTCTATATGTACTTCCCGATGTTGTAAGCGACGTTTAATCTCTTCTCAATCACTCTATGAATATGTAAAGAACGAGCTCCAATACATATTTGGGTCATTTTATAATTTTATTTATGGGTCTGATTTCCATGCGTGTTTTTGCTGTCCATGATCGGTTGTCATCCTACATTGAAACTCATATAAGTTATTATCGTATAGGCCTAGGCATATATTGTCTGAAATGAATATGCCCGCTCAGTCACACGACTATGGTTGCGAAGAAAACAAACCAGAAAAAATAAACACAGGAATAGTAGCCATAAGGGCCATACTCGCTGAGTTTATAGAAGACAGTATTAAGGGAATATAAGGTAGGTCAGACATAAAATATTTAACAAATCTCGATTGAAATGATTTGCTAATGAAATTCAATGCTATAATCTTTTAAATCTTAAAATGGCATGAGCTGCCAAATTCGTACTTTTATTATATGGTTGCAAAGTAAATACGAAGTCGGTCTGAAGATCGAATAAAAAACACCCACTGAGTTTGTGACCTCTGTGAACCAAAGGGCTTAAAGAGATAGGGCAAACAGAATTTAAATAACCCGGACTGATATCCATTCATTTTAGATCAAGATTAATCCTTTACACTCAGTTCTCCTTTTTTACCAAGTTTCAGGTATGGCCGACCCAACCAGTTGCCCGGAACCCAACGTGAACCAAACTGGAAATGAAAATACAAATAGAACAAAATCTAAAGGTAAAATATCCACCCTCGCACGCGCTCACCCTCGCACGAATGTTTAGGGTTATATTACAGGTGAAACGCTAACTACTACCCAAGGACACACACATGTCTATGGATGATGATTTCTTAAAAAGAACTGGGGCCTTGATGGTCCAGTGGGTTAGAGTGATCGTCCCTCAGTCCCAGACAGACCTTCCATCGGTGCAACGCGGGTTTGAATCACACTCAGACCAAATAAAAAATTCTGAGTGGATTTTTCACTCGGTCGCCGTATGTGGAAGAGTTGCAAGGTATACTCGCCGAAGGTCCGGGGTTTCCCCCGGCCAATGAGCCCTGTTTCCTCCCCCACTAAACCCGGCAACGCGCCATATAAGTGAAAACATCAATCAATCAAAAGAGCTTGGGGACTCTGTGGCTCAGTCGCCAGATTGATAGTCCCTCACAGTACAACACAGACCTTCCATCAATGGGCCAGTCATAACAAATGAGTGGATTTTTCACTCGATCAAGGTATGTTGGAAGGCACTCGCCAAATGTTAGGGATTTCCTACTAGCAAATAGTCTGGTTTCCTCGCCCACTTAACCTGGCACATCCATCGACTAATCAAAAGAACTGATATTAATATAAACTAGAATTTGGAATGTACGTGAAGTTAGATGCCAGTTCCCAGTTGTCAGTTCGATATTCAAATTATGTAAGATTGATGTTGTATGTGAATTTGAATATAGGTCAACTTGTATTTCAGCTGAATGGGAGCTAGAATTCGGCGTCACTGACACAAGAAGGTTTGGCGACATACCATATATGGACGAGGATGATGGTTCGATACGTTATGGAACCGGAAGTGACGACAAAACTGGATCAGAGG
The DNA here is from genome assembly GCA_963971465.1 of Lepidochitona cinerea. NCBI lineage: Eukaryota > Metazoa > Mollusca > Polyplacophora > Chitonida > Tonicellidae > Lepidochitona > Lepidochitona cinerea. The sequence continues at coordinate 1,665,198 of OZ020565.1, forward strand.
AAAGATCCAATCAGAACACTTAAAGTGGCATAAGCTGCCAAATTTAAGGAAAACTACGTCGAAACAGAAATAGTTTAATTAATTAATGTCTTTTAGAAAGTAGGAATAACAGTATTCTTCTACCGATTTTTGGGTGACGCCCGAAACGGGAATCGAACCCAGGTCCCTGAGTATGGCACCTATTGCCAGCACTAAATGCCGGCTGTCTTATCCACTCAGAATCATCTAATTGGGGTTTTTATCGGAAAATAAGAGCTTTGTGGCCCTGGTACCAATCTTGAAGATATAGTTAAATTAGTTTTATAAGCAGCTAAATCGCCCAAAATTAACTCATACATCCCGGATATTTGAATTATGTCCGTTGTTAGCACACATCTTCGGCTTTTACGGGTTAATGTCCTTGGCAGCTCATCCTAATTTTATTATTTGCTCTGGAGGGTGTTTCAGATCAGGAGCTCATTTCACAAAGCAGTCGCATCGCAAACGAAGCCTAGTTGCCAATGGATACCATATTGAAGAGATACGACGTCATGGAAACAGCGATTGATCGCACTGTGCGACGGCTTCGTGAAACGGCCCCCTGAACGGCAAATGTTTGCATTCAGTGAATAACTGTGGAGTGAAACAAGGTGCATGGATAGGCCAACTGTTGTTTAAATAATATTTGAATCCACGTTGATAAGTTAAATATTTGAAGCAACCCGAATAATAAAATGTTACTTAATGGACAATAAAATGGGTTTAATATTTATTTTGAGCAAATAAATTAAATTGAAATTGAATAGAATGCTTATTTCCCCACCACTATTGGGATAATAAAGTTTAGAATGTTTGTTATTATGCGTCTTTTAAAACGACGATTTTAAAAATAGGGGCATTATTTTAAGTGGCATGAGCCGCACAGGACACAGTCTTTATGGATTGTCGCTATTCCAACGACTTTAGTCTCGTTCATCTTTCAGAAAAAGCAGTCTGATAACTTCGGGGATTTACGTGCGTGAAATACCCGACCGGTAGCGAGCGAAGATAGCTGAAGGGAGTTCCGACTCCAGAAAAAGCTGAATGAATCTGACAGCCTATTGTAAACTAATCGTGCCCACATGCTTACCTCCCCTTCGCTTCAGAAAAAAATGTCTCGCATGCGAAGATTAACTTCTCTGTTTAGATGGATTGTAAACGTCTAGTTGAGTTTTCACATTAGCATAAACCAGCTATAAATCAACGGATACGTCTCAGTTAGATGGCTCTAGTCCACCGGTCATTATCAACAGTCTTTCAGTTCACGTAGCCATGGTCAGTCCACTCTTGACCTCATTGAGCTATGTAAAACATTGAAAACAAGTTCACTTTTCACTCATTAACATAAGCATGCTATAAATCTATTTGCCCGGACAATATCTGACCTAAGGCTGGGTCAAACTTTGATTTTCATTGATTTATAGGAGCCCATATATGACACACAGCTTATAGAGGAGATGCTTTTCTTCTATTTTCTGGGATGACTTTGACAGTCCCAAAACTGTTGGTATCACAGCAATCGGTCAGTTTGCTCGGACAATATCTGACCTAAGGCTGGGTCAAACTTCCAATTTCATCGATTTATAGGAGCCCGTCTATGACACACAGCTTGTAGAAGAGATTTTTCTTCTATTTATGGTATAGCTTTGACAGCCCAAAAGTGTTGGTAGTTTGGTAGCACAGAAACCAATTGTTTATTCCCGATACGGAATTGTCATTGATTCATTGTTTGGTTTACTCCTCATAATATTTATGTAAAAAATGTTACCTGTTCAGAGAGACATTACGGTAAAATCAATCAGTCAGTTAATCGATCAATCGATCTTTTATTTAAAAAATCAATCATCAAATCGATCAATTAATCATCAAATCGATCAACCAATCATCATCGATCAACAAATCATCAAATCCATCAACCAACCAATCATCCATCGTCCATTCTTTCATTTAATCTATCAATCGATCAGTCAACCAATCTAACAATAAAACAAGCAACCTATGCATTCTTTAATTTATTCTGTCAATCAATCAATCCAACAATAAAAGAACCAATCTATCCATTCTTTAATTTATTCTATCAATCAACCAATCAATCAATCACTCCAACAATGAAAGAATCAGTCAATCAACCCATCAGCAAACAACCACTCAATCAATCAATAGATCTGATACACTTTTTACTTTTTTCATTCATGTGTCTTCGTGCTATCTAGTCTTACTACACAGCATAAATATTCGGATACCCACCAATGGCTTCTTTACCCATTCACCGATCAATCACTTCCTCGTGACAATGACAGATCGAGTTTTCCGCTCCACGTGACAAGTATGAAACTAAACGTGTCCAATAGACTTGTCTTGTATCGCTGAAGGTACACCTAGTCATGCGCAGTGAGTTGATGGTGACAATTCTCTTCGATAAAGCGCGAGACAAAACAAGAAGGTCATAGTTAATTGGTCACGATACATATAGATTTGAAAAGTTTCTGACTTCATCGTTTATTGAATTAAAACAAAAATGCTGTAAGGAAATTTTAAACATTATCTTTTCAATTATATAAAAAAAATCATCCTGCATATAGGCCTAAATCTGTAGTTATTTCATCAACCGTTTGTTTTGTAGTTCATTTTCTACTTGAAAAAAGTTTTTAAAAATCCAAAACTCGATAAACGAGAACCTGATTAAAGAAAACTTGACAAACAGCTTAAACATTTTTGTTTCAAATCATTATTTTGACGTCTGATTTTTCGGTTTAAGAAAATTCTACCAGTCTTTAGTTTTTTTTTTAACCGTCTGTGGACAAAATACGTACTCGTGGGAAAATATTATATTAACCGCTCTCATAAAGGCCATCACTTAAACACCGTACGTTTGTTGAGTAACCCAATACTCGATAAGCCTTCAAACATATGGACGATCTTTCTGGAAATCTAACTCGTCTGTCTTGACTTAATGGAATATACCAATTACATGAAGTGAGTGGCAATGATGCCATCTAGGTCGTATTAATGGAATAACCCTGTGACCTATAACCTTTACCCTTTCATGCCAAAGTTCACAAAGCCATAAATTGCTATCTATGGGCATAAAGATCGAATCTAGTTTAAAGTTGGCGTCGATAGAAAAGAACTTTTAGTTTGTTTATACAGCCATGTCTTTGCTATACTTAACTTTCAAACGTGCTTTTTTTTTAAATAATTCTAGTTAGCTAATGAGTCACTTAGCTAATTGTATCTCAAATCGTGAAATCTTAGCCGTGGTGAAAAATAGTGGGGATATTTATAAACCTATGAAGAGAAACGAATACAATTTAAACGCTAATCGTTGGATTGATTCATTTATTTGTAAAGAACATAATCCTGTAAAAAAAAAAAAGAATTCTGTACACCAGGCCCGACAAGCGTTTAAAACAAAAGAAATGCCACTCCGAAAACTGAAGCCATAGTTGAATGATATTCTATATTTCGAAACACACGGAGCCATTATTCATCATTATTCCTGAAGATCAATCAACCAATCGAAGGGAATTAATTCAAAAACGGCGAATTGGACACCCGTAGTCTGATTCCCTGATACAAACACGATCAGTTTTCTGTTCCCATGGATATAAACAACCTTTATCGTCAGCTATTAAAATGGAAAGTAGCTGGAACTATCTCCTAAAGTTTGTTTTCGACACAAGGTAAAACGATAAGCCGGGCTTGTTTGCACGCATAATATATCTTATAAAAATAGAATTTATCGTAAAAACTTCGAGAGGAAATCTATCAACGCACACTATAGTCATCTAGCTGAATTAGGTTCCAAAAGTGTACCTTTCATGTCCTTCTGATTTGGGTTTCTGTTTTCTATTATAAGTTGGATAAAAAATGTTTCCTTGAATGTCTGACTTTTTAGCAGGGATTTAAGATACAGGTTAGACACACAACATATCATAGACAGACTTTACAGCGTTATGTCCATCGAATATATCATTCATAAATACATTATTGGAAATTCAAAAATTCAAATAATTTCAGCTTTAAATTACTCACTTAAGTTCCATCCATTTTTCAAAAGATATATGTGGTATCTTGAAATGGAGGCTGAGGAATCTTACAAAGAACAGAAGCGCGTGAAAGAATATGTTCAACACGTGGAAAAGCGTCGCGCGCTGATGTTCAGTCTCGTGACTCCAATCTGTTTGAGGGGACTGAAAGAACTTCCGAAACTCAATTCCGAAAGTGGGAAGTCGCACATTTCCGACAGTTCACTCAGTTCCGCTAATTCATCCTGCGCGTCGTCAAGTAGATCCTCGTGTTCCTGGCAACTCTTCTGCAGTTTGAATTTATTAATGTCTTTCCGTAACGACAGCAGCTGTCTCGCTAATTCCTTATCTTGTGACCGCATCTCCATCTGTAACAAAAACACATATAACGAAAAATTAAGTAATCGCTTAATATTTATGATCACTAAAACACACGTGCACAAGGAAAATCTTCTTGTCTAAAATAACCATGAAGACAAGTTTCTAATTGTGTTAAAAAGAGGCACAGGAGCTTAGCCTTGGTCAGTAGAATTTTCTGGAATCCTTTTGTAACACTTGGCAAGAACATCGGTGGATCGCTTAATATTAATAAGTATCAAGAATTAGAGAGAGTGTTTGTATCAATTAGAATTATTAATTAATTAATTAACAGTGTTAATTGGTATTTATACTAACAAATACATCTAATTGCCTGTCAGGTGAAAGAACTAACTCGTGACTTTGAAAATAAAACTACCCAAGTGTTATTCATCATAACACCTTGGCTCTCGTTAGACAACTTGTATATATCACACTTGCCTCAACACGAAAAACTGATAATTCTTCTAAAAAAAAAAGACGGCGCGTGACTCAGCACAGCTGCAAACTTTAGGAGAGAAGTAGGCCTACATGTTCTTAAATGTGAAAATTTTCGAAACGTTATTTTAAAAAAAAAATGGCAATCTGCTGACACAAGAGAGCTTATCCGAAATATCTGACGGGCTTTATGTAAAATTACAAAAGTTTTAACAGGACCACGGTTACATGAAGCAGAACGTTTTGTTCCGTTGACGAGTTTTATATCGGTGATAATAAGGAAGAAATAGAAAAAATATGGGATATTAAGTTTCCGTTACGGATGACTGACCCCAGACGAACCGTTCACGATGAGTGGCGTGATTAAATACAGGTATCTTTCTTAATACAACAGGTGAGGAGGCTTTGAACTTGCCGCTGCGGCTAAGAAGTACTAATCCAAAAAACTGCGTCCCGTTCACCCAAGTGATCGGACCCAGTATGGGACGGATTAAATCTAGGGTTTATCTAACGATTAAAAGCAGAGTTCATGGCTTGGTTTTGACGGAAAGAGGATACAGAATGATCTTGTATAATTATTATGAAGTGTCTATCTTATTGAGACAACATTAAATGGTTGACCGATCAGAAACGTAGACTATTCGTGGACACTCGTTGCATACATCAATAAAAAAATAAATACTGATTTTTACGTGAATGCCAGGTTTAGAGGAGGGGGCGGGGTGGGATGGGGTGCTGGGTTCTTCGCTCAGAGGAAACCCTTTACTTTCGGCAGTAGGGCTTAGCTATGCACCTATAGTCCATTATATACAAGTCGATCGAGTAAAATCCCACCCATTTTTTTTTTCAATTGGCGTGAATGAATACCAAACGAGAGCTTCAATATACAGTAGTAAAGAAAAAAAATTCGCTTTATTGCTGAACTTCACATTTTTTTTATTCTGTACTCGATATTGAATACGTTCTCTTTTGGTGTGAATATTCCCTCAAATGACTTCTGATTAAAGAGGTTTATAAGGGGGCGTTTTGGGGCTTACTCGTATGGGGTCAATTTCACGCGCGACAAAAACTGAAAAGTGAAATTGAATACAAAATTGGGAGCGGACCCTTAACTCCAATACTAATATATAAAGCTTAATTGTTCATCTGAATTAAATGCAGATAAGAAAAATGTGCAAATTCTTTCTTCATATTGAAATCAAGAATATGTGTGGATTGCCTAATGACGTCATAAGAGGGAGAAAACCGCGCATGCGAATTCATCTACATACGTATTCTGTTCGTGGTCGATTCGATTTATTCAACTCTTCTTTTTTTTGGTATAACTATGCATAAATATGAAATTAAGATGACAATAAGATAGAGACATTCTATAATACATATATTTTGGGTCTAGAAAATCTATTTTTACCAGTTTGAATAATTTTGTTTTAGACATGCGAGATTTTCGCCGTTTCGGGATCGGGATGATGTCTTTAATTTTCAAGAATGTCTCAGATACACAATTCACAATGTCGATATTTGTGTATAGGTTTTAATCTATGCATAACCATATATATGACTCAACTTCTAATTTCTGCTCAAGGAAGTATAGCAGTGCACAGTGGCCGGTTTCATTGCACCGCCCACTCAATCGATACATAGGTCATATTGGCTGAAAGATTAAGTCTATCCTGTATCTATAATTGGCAATGTAGCTCCTCTGAGATTGATTGAAGTTTTACGCCGTAATCAAGATTATTTCACTTATAATGCGGCGTTGCCAGGTTTACTGAGGGAGGAAACAGCGCTCGTTACCCGGAGAAAACCCAGACCTTCGACGAGTACCTTGACAACTCTTCAGTGATCGAGAGAATAATCAACTCAGAAAGTTTCCAATTTGATTTAATCTGAGTGGGATTCGATCCCGCGCACATCGATGGTAGGCCTGTAGAACTAAGGGGCTATAACTCTGCCGACTGAACCATCTAAGCTCCACGCTTTTCAGAATCAACATTCCTGAAGCTCTTAACAGCGTCATCGCTTTGGAGAAAAGCGTGCGGGATCTGCGACGTAATTAGTTTTCAACTATTTATAAATATGTACGCGAAAGTCTTTCTGTTTCAGGAAATATTTTTTTTATAAAAAAAATAAAGTCACACTGGCGCAGGGACGTAAAAGCATCCATTTTAATCGCATCCTACAAGTCGGTACGACAAATCGCACAGTGAGAACGGACCTTTAACAACGTAAAGTCTCATTGGCACAGAAACATTAACAAAGTAAAGAAATCTACATAGTTAGTTCTTAACTGACAATGGTATCATACAATACAGATATATTATGTTACACTTGCTTATAGGAAGATTTCAATTGAAGTAAAAGATATCCTTGAACTGATATTTTAACGCCCTTACATAATATCCCATTACAATAATGTTGGCAGGGTTCTCGGCAAACACGTAAAAAAAAGAAGCCCCTTAATATTCTGTCCATATAACCATAGAGTTTGTTTTACTTATATCGGGGCGTTACCTTGGTTTAGATTATTGAGGGAGGGGAACATAAACACACGGGCACAAGGAAAATCGTCTTGTCTAAAATAACCACGGAGACAAGTCTCTTGTGTTAAAAAGGGGCATATCATTTAGACAGTAACACAATGGAGGCTATATGGATTACAACTTATGGTTTTATTGGGTTGCAACGTTTCGATGTAGATACTAACATCTTTATCAAGCAAAGTGACAGGTAAACCAAGACAAGTACAATATATACAGTGAGAAACAGCAGGATTATAAACATTAAAATTAACAACTGGCTTCATGGTAAGGGGTGAATGGCCTATGGTTTTACAGTAATGGTCTCAAGGAGATAATTACACTAGCGGGGGTATTGTTGATAATGTCATCATAAGCAGTAGGGATAAAAAAACCCTGGTCTCGGTTTAGTTCGGGTTTTGTTTTTCTTATTAAGATGGCTTCCATAAGTTTCCTGGTGGTAGTGTTACTGATGTTTGTTTTAAGAATGTTTGCATCCTTCCAGACAATTTGGTGATTTGGGTGGGAAATTAAGTGTTCGGAGATAGCAGACTTTGTGTCACCATATTTGGCAGAAGCTTCATGTTCTTTAATTCTCTTTTTGAGGGGGCGGCTTGTTTCCCCAATGTAGTGGGCACCACAGGAACATATAATTTGGTAAATGCAGCCTTTAGGGTCAGTTTTCACAGATGGTGGTCGTTTTCCAGAGGCATTGAGGTGGCTTTTTAAGCTTTTTCCTGTAGAAAAAACAGTGTCAATATTGGCTAATGATTTTAGAAGTCATAAAAAGCCACTTTAATGCCTCTGGAAAACGACCACCATCTGTGAAAACTGACCCTAAAGGCTGCATTTACCAAATTATATGTTCCTGTGGTGCCCACTACATTGGGGAAACAAGCCGCCCCCTCAAAAAGAGAATTAAAGAACATGAAGCTTCTGCCAAATATGGTGACACAAAGTCTGCTATCTCCGAACACTTAATTTCCCACCCAAATCACCAAATTGTCTGGAAGGATGCAAACATTCTTAAAACAAACATCAGTAACACTACCACCAGGAAACTTATGGAAGCCATCTTAATAAGAAAAACAAAACCAGAACTAAACCGAGACCAGGGTTTTTTATCCCTACTGCTTATGATGACATTATCAACAATACCCCCCGCTAGTGTAATTATCTCCTTGAGACCATTACTGTAAAACCATAGGCCATTCACCCCTTACCATGAAGCCAGTTGTTAATTTTAATGTTTATAATCCTGCTGTTTCTCACTGTATATATTGTACTTGTCTTGGTTTACCTGTCACTTTGCTTGATAAAGATGTTAGTATCTACATCGAAACGTTGCAACCCAATAAAACCAGAAGTTGTAATCCATATAGCCTCCATTGTGTTACTGTATTCTTCAGCTTCTAAATGCCACTCAAACAAACATAATATCATTTAGACGTTTATACCCTAACATAAGTTATTATAATAAACCACAACCCATGATATTTCATTAGGTTGACGACAGGTAGGAGTTTGGCCATACTCAGTAGGATTGTTACTTATTTAGGGGCGTTACCTTGGTTTAGATTGTGAGGGAGAGATACATAATCCCGAAAGGAGCCGAATAGATCGATTAAGATGTAGACCGAATACAAAAGTTGTGAGTGTAGAGGGAGGAGGGGGTTGGAGACTGTACCCGTAAATTTTTCAACTTACCGAGCCAAGGAGACCCTCTGAATATATTTCTGAACACTAAAACACAAGGGCACAGGGAAAATCTTCTTGTCTAAAATAACCACGGAGACAAGTTTCTAATTGTGTTAAAAAGGGGTATATCATTTAAACCCTCTGAATAGAGAAAGGCTGAATAAATCAAACATGTTTAACTTACTAGTTCCGTTTTAATCCACTCCAAGCTATCATTGATTCTTTCTCTCCTATCAGGCGTCAGTACATCGACGTCTTCGTTTTCAGGAATAGCGTTCGGACGTGCCAGAACGCGAAGAGGACGTTTGACGTACTTATCATGCCACGCAACGTAACTTGGGCGTCGAGTCGGCAGATTTAATCTTGTAGCTGTCTGTTTCACCTCGTCTAAATCATTGTTTGTTTTATATGACGTATCTTGGCCACTCGATGGGGATAAGCGCATCGGGCTGTATGGAGATAGACGTGACATAGGATCGGGCGTCTCGCCGTTGTAGACGTTCAAGTGACGTAACGTCCGTGTTGGCGTCAATTTTTCCGGGGTTAGCCTTTCAGGGGAGAGACTTTCAGGCGTCACACTGTCAGTTTCTGACTCCGATACGGTGGTATCGAGACATAGTTTTGGTGATACCGAAGAGGTAACACTATTTAACATGTCAAGTTCTTGTCTTTGGTAAATACTTGGCAAGCCAAGACCATTTTTCCGACAGGGCCTTTTCTTGGGAAAACTTTCCTCTCTTTTCAAAGGTCTGAACGTATCCTTTTCACCTACCGTAGTTTTGCCACTCTTCGATGGTCCTTTTACGCCATTATCAATAAAAATTAACGGCTGGTTGGCCAAACTGATCGAATTCAGCTCATCGGAATAAGAATCGGTACTGGATTCGTTGATGACTTTGTTGTTGCTGTTGTTGTTGTTGTTTAAAAGTTCAACTTCACGATCGTTGTTGTCCGGACAAATATCAATGTGGATAACTGGAATTGCCATTTTTAAATCAGATTCAACCTCTCGCATCTTATGAATATTTCAGTCAGGCGTGATCCACCTTTGACCGTCTTCAGTTGCATGGGATAGAATCAGAGAGTCGATCAAATTATATCTCTTTTAGATTTCACTCGTCCGATTCAAATTTCTTGTCGATACATGTTGATAGTTAATTAGGACGATGTTGGGTTAATTTATCTATTAGTCAGCATTCCTTGGCCTAATTAAAGCGGTGTCAATTATCAGTTTAACACGCGGATCAGTTTCAAATGGTGTCACCTGAAGCCGCCATTAATTAAATCTAACCAGGTAAACTGCCCTTGCGGAGTTAAATCGATCCAATCTGGGCCTATTCAAGTTATCAAGCCCTTTCCAGATTTCAAAATCAAAACTGCTGCCGGATAACTGTTTCACAATACCTTTGGTTCACCTTCCTATCTGTGTCAGCAATCATTCCCCTCGGGTGCCGATGGGGGTAGATCCTGGGTGTCGAAAGCCACACCCTCGCGTCAAATCTATTAACCCCCCGATCAATTCGCCGAAGCAACCATCCGGTATTATAGATAGAACGTCGTCTCCTTATTCATAAGCTCACTTCATCACGGAAGTTTTGTCAAATCAAACAAGGAATTAAAGCGTCAGTATTAATTCGCTTTTAAATTCAGTAATTAAGTTCCTCCAGGGCTATTATCAGTTGAATCATCACTGGCAGCAACAACAAAAAATAATGATTTTCAAGAACTGTTTTCACATAAGAATAACTTCCGTAACAGTTTAATCCAATGAAAGGATATTTCCGTCTGAAGGGTGTCTGGATTTTAATCAGTAAAACACTGTTTGCTTAAGATAGCTCGAAGTTGGTTTGGCTATATATATATACACAGTTTCCTTTTTAACCAGGTCGTCCAACTTTCTAAAACTTTTTAGCGTTAAGTGGTTTGTTTTCCATTCGTTGGTGTAAGAATTTACCCAAACATAAAGTGGTTAGTCGAAGTTAACACCTTTGAACTTAATTTAAGGATCGTTCTAAATATTATCCATTCGCCGGCATACCTGAGTATCCCGACTTGATATCACAGTCCTCTTTCCATTATCAATCCGAAGTTATATAACAGCCAGGTTAATAACACAATTATTTTAAACGTCTACGTTAACTCCATTGTGAGCACAGCCCGACAGTAGCTCCGCATGGTTCGACAGATTTTCTGTATTGTGTCAAGCACCCGTTTGTAGACTCGGTTTAATACCAGGATAAACGCAGAAAAATGACGTTCCGCTTGAGTGACTTTGCTGGACGAAAACAGCGAGGGTGAAATAACATCTTTCGGGATCGTCTCCTGTTACTTTGGCCTGGGAACCACACACCTACAGGGGAAAAATTCAGGTATAGATCATTGGCAAGATAACATGAAATCGACACCTTTTTTTACCTGACAAAAATATGCGCATCAATAGGTCATACAGGTAGGCAAGATTAAAAGTTTGATATGCGATAATTCTGTCACCTTGAAAGTGACAATTTGGATTAAATAGATATTAATCAATTATTAATTGCATACACGCATTCTGAAAATACTGTATATTGCACAGCTTTGGGCTAACAATATATATTTTTTATCTTTTCATTTTGTCTTTAATTCTAGTCTTTTTATTTCACGAAAATAAAGTTAAAAGTTAATTTGGTTTGATTGATATAAACTTTCTTTTAAGTTGATATTTTTTTTTGTCTTCGTCCTAGACACTAGTATAATAATTTATCCACATTTGCTTTGGTTTATTTTTGTACATTTTCAAGATATTTTAGTGAGTAGTGTATAGTGTATACCACGGTGAATTTAGGCAGTCAATTTTTTGTTTCATGTAAACTTTCTTTCTTTTCAAGTTTATTTTTTATTATATGTCTTGGTCCTAGACCAAAATATTGTTATTTTTCCACATTTTTGTAAAACATTTTTGTATAACAATCGCCTCATAAAAGAATATTGAGATGGGTTTCTCGAGGCTTTCGGCCTCGTTTCCTTCGTCAAGGAATTTGGCAACGCCAACAAGCATAGCCTATAGTTGAAATAATCTTGAGTATGGCGCAATGCACCAAGCAAACAAGCAATCCATCGATAATGTAACACAAGAACGCGCTAAGCTTTTATGTACTTTTATTATCCGAAAAATATAAAGAAAAGAAGTCACACAGTTCTGTACCTCGTTAATGGTAATGTTAAAGGCGACTTTTGTTTCCGCTAATAGAAATAAACTCAACTAGTATCACGCCTTGATTAATAAATATGACGCTCTATATTAATGAATATTAATTGATTTTTACATACTTTTTCTTACCAGCTTTGCGGGCGATAAGTCCGATAAATAGCCCGCTTGTGTATATAAAGCTCAACATTATAGGTTCATATATGTTTTTATTCTATCGTGTATTATGCGCGTGCTGATCAGACAGACCCGAAGGTCAGTGTTTACTTTAAGGTGACAATGAATTATTGTTCTCTTGTTGATATTTTGTCTCTAAAAAGCCGTATATATTTGGTGACAAAAAGTTTTGTCAACCTGGTGCTTCGCGCGCAGTCAATACCGCGGATCCCACGTTTGTAGACGAAAGTGAATTTATTTTGATGCAATTCGAATTCATTCGTAGGCGTCCAACAAACTGGCAGTTTTCAAGGTTAACAAAACCGATATGTTTGTGATTGATTATTGAATGTTTCCGCCCACTTCGATATTATTTCAATTCTGGGGAGATTGTACCCGAATAAGAAGAGGAAATCGGGCTCTACGCACGGAAGACTATTTGGTTTATTGATTGAAGATTAACGCCGTGCTCAAGATTAGTTGACGTATATACCGTTGCCAGGTTTAGTGGAGACCAGGTTTAGTTTCAAAATTATTGTTCACGTGTTTTAGTTTAGTTTTACAACAACTTATGATTTGGTATAAAGGTCTAAATGATATACCTCTTTTTGACACGATTAGAAACTTGTCTCAAAGAAGATTTTCCCTGTGTCTGTGTGTTTTAGTGTTCGTAAACATATATGGCACCGTTGCCAGGTTTAGTGGAGGAGGAAAGTGGGCTTATATTGATAGGAGAGAAGCCAAGACCATCGGTGAGAACCGGGCAACTCTTCCACAAAGGGCGATCGAGTGAGAATGCCTCCCAGATTTTATTTTTCGGATTCGAACCCGCCACCTTTAGAAGCCTATGTAGAACTCAGATGCTATGTCCCTGCCGACTGAGCCACTTTAACCCAACCCTCGGGAGAAAATACCGACCTTCGTCTGGTTCTAAATTGGCAAAACTCTCATAAGCCCCTAATAGGTTCATAAATTGTACATTGGTTAAGCCTTTATAACACCCCATTGATAAGGAACTTATCCATTTCCATTCAAAAGGCTTTCCTTAAACATAAAACCACTCAATGTTTTTTGTATAAATATGTGACCAAACCGCCATCCATAAATGTTTGTGAAATGTATGCAGATGGACCAATTGAATTATTGCAAGTAACTTCATATCATATTATATCATAATTTTCACACTGATTTCTTTTGGATTATGTGGACATCCCTCAATTATATTTCACTTATTACGAAGCAAACAGGATGAAGTATATTGCAACAAAACAATTGTATTCATATTTCCCCCCACCATTATATACACAATTGCACAGCGGTATAAAGAAAGGAGATACATGTACACACAAAGACACAAGTAATAAATAGTACAGGAATGAGAAAATGACAAAGGCTGCTTAACTATGATATCACCACGTGTTATTTTATTGTTGCTGTAAACGTAATCAAGGCCGTTCATGTATTATGCCGCTATATATACCAACGTCAACAATGACTAAAGCATTCCGTTCAACCTTCTTCAGAAGAACTGAATTCAAGTTTTTGTTTTCTCAAAAAAGTTTGCATAACGAATAGCAGATAAGAAAAATAGCCTTAAATATGACAACAGTTCTTTTTATGTTGCTTTTGGCGATTTAGATACGTTGGATAACGCATTGAACAATATATAACAAAGTATTTCAGAAAAAAAAATTACTGAATAAAGCCAAGTTCCTGTCCGTCTTCAACCCAATGAAATAGCTTAGTTTTTTTTTTTTGTTACAAAAATCTATGACTGGGTATAAAGGTCTAAATGACATACCCCCCCCCCCCCTTTTAACATGAATAGTAACTTGTCCCCATGGTTATTTTATTCAAGAAGATTTTCCCAGTGCCCGTGTGTTTAAATGTCTTTAAATATATATACGTGTAAGTAAACTTAGGCTCTGGGTACCGTAAACAATACAGCGTCAATATAAGCATTTATGTGATGAAGAGTTTATTTATTTATTTACAATTTTCTGATAACATGAATCTTGTAAGGCCATGCGCATACCGGAAATACTTTTGCTTCCGGCAAATATCGGCCCAGTGATCTTCGTGTCTGTTTTTTGTTGCATTAATTGAGTTAAACAAGATAATTTATGCACCTCAGGTGTTGATAGATAAAGCTGAACACACCAAAAGCGTTAATAATAGCGATGGTAGTGAGAGATAATGCATACAATCACAATTAGTCAAAATAAAAACAATGTTTTAAATTTAGGTCACGCTAAGTAGGCCAACAGATTCATATAAAACATCCGCCAAGAAAAAATCCCCTTGATAAAGCTGCTCTGAGGCTAGCTTACAATTAGTTAGTAACTCAACAAGGAGCAGATATATATATATTTTAAAAAATAACAAAACATGTTCAATAAGCCCTCATTTCATTTTTGGGGGATTTTTTTTCTGAATGGTAACGTATTAAAGGGACATGAGGTGACACACAAGGGGAAATTTTTCATGAATTTGAACTCGAATTCCATATTGATTTGATGACAATTTGAATAGTTGAATCAGTCAATAAGATAAGAGCATTTCAGATGCAGATCGGGTGTTCACTCTATAGTTATAAACAGCTTAGATGTGATTTTTTAAAAATTTCTGAGCATTCAAAACGGACGGACGGACAGACCGACGGAAATACATCAAAGCTATTAAAGTGGCACGAGCGGCCTAAATGTTGGTATTTTGACTTTAAAACAGAATGTTGAAATTATTAGCTATTTTTCTCGAGACGTAAAATTCAGGAGCTTTTTAGTGCTTCTAGTCTCGAAAATGTACGATAAAGTATTGTTCTTAACTAATTTTGGCTTAGAATGAATGAATGGTCGTCCCATTTAAATTTAAATTTTGTTTACTTTTCGAACACGTTTTCAGTTCGTATAAGCCACATACTGTATGGATTTTCCTCATGCTGACGCCAATCATTTAGTTTTACGAAGGCCTCCAAAGCCTCTTTCTGTCGTGACGTTCAAAAATTATGAAAAAAGTGTGAATTTTGACAGCTCATGCCACTTTAAGATGTTTGAAAGCAACCAAATATTGTTGAGTTCATCCATGGGTGATGTGTATAAGCTCTCAAAGACATCGGGATAATTTGTTATCTCTCTTTTTTATAATGAGCTCATATCCAAGCTTTGACAAGTCGTGTCTCATGAAATAGATTGTAAATGGCGGGCGTCCAATCCATTAGTTATTGTACATTTATGCCCACTTATACTGACACGATTTGTCTCGAGTTTAAAACCTTTGGCGTTCGGTTATAAAGGATTTGTTGACCGAGTAAACATGTCACAAGTCGGCCATTTTAATTCCACTTGGAAGTAAGCGTCACGTGGTACATCGAGATGATATAAAATGTTCGCAGCTTTATTACCTCCCTTTGTTCGTCTTTTTGTAGCCATGTTTAAAGTGTGTTTTATTGACATGTTAAAGAGACACGGGGCCAGTATAGTAAGTTTAAGGTACTTCGGAACACTCTTGTTTAAATACCCGAGCTTTTCTCTTCTTAGGCTCTTTGGGTGCTGAACGTGTCTAAATTTTACGCTGACCTACCCTGTGCTTTATTAATCAAGCACTTATCCCATTCACGAATACAAAAGATTCTTCTTTCACACAAAAATCCTCTAAACGGTTTATGTACATTGTATAAAGTGTCTAATTTATTCTTTTATCCTGTCATACTAAAATTAGGTATGTTTTTGTTCCTTGTTATACCGATTTTTTAAAATCAAAGCTCGCTTTAGCAAAAAAATGATTGGTTGATTGGTTGGGTGGTTGATTGGCTGGTTGAGTGGTTATTTGGTTGGTTGGTTGGCTAAGTGGTTGGTAGGTTGGTTGAATGATCGATTGACTGGTTGGTTGACTAAGTGGTTGGTTGGCTGAATGGTTGATTGACTGATTAGTTGGTTGGTTGGTTATTTTGTTAAATGGTTGATTGGCTGGTTGGTTGGCTAAGTGGTTGGTTGGTTGATTGGCTGTTTGATTGACTGGTTGGTTGGTTGGTTGACTGGTTGATTGACTGTTGGTTGATTGAGTGGTTGTCTGGTAGACTGGTTGATTGACTAGTTGGTTGGTTGGTTGGTTGATTGACTGGTTGATTGACTGGTTGGTTGGTTGAGTGGTTGACTGGTTGATTGACTGTTGGTTGATTGAGTGGTTGGTTGACTGGTTGATTGACTGGTTGGTTGGTTGAATGGTTGGTTGATTGATTGGCTGTTTGTTTGATTGATTGATTGATTGATTGATTGGTTGGTTGAGTGATTGGTTGATTGGCTGGTGGGTTGGTTGATTGTCTGTTTGATTGATTGATTGGTTGACTGGTTGATTGACTGGTTGGTTGAGTGGTTGGTTCGTTGGCTGGTTGATTGATTTTTGGATTGATCCATTTCGTGATTGATTGGTTGATTGATTGATTGATAGGTAGATTGACTGATTAAATATATGCTGGCTTTGTCAGGTTTAGTGAGAGTCAATCTGGGTTTTTCGCCATAGGAAACCTTGGTCTTGCTATATTTACAGCCACTAAAACACACGGGCAGAGGGAAAAGCTTTGACTTTGCGTTAAACATGGTAAAACAGCGATTTTCCCATTTTTTATAAAACTTGAAAGATGATGAAGTAATTCAAGAGAAATGTGTTTGGTACGAGTAGTATCTTTTTTAAACATTCTTTTTGAAATTAAGTGTGAACAATATATAAAAACTAGTAACAATCAAAAGCTTAAAAATTGTATTGATTGATTAATGCTCAGATTTGAATATTCTACGTACAAACTTCCACGATTGTTCTATGTGGGATGGTTGCGAGTTACCAGCGGAAGGTCGTGGGTTTCCTCCGGGCACAGAGCCCGGTTTCCTCCCACAATAAAACTGGCAACGCCGCCATATAAGTGAAATAATCTTGAGCGCGGCGTAAAACACCAAACAATCAATCAATCAATCCACGATTGTTACCATTAAGTCCACTTGTAGGTTAACCAATTCCGCTCAAGAGAAATTATTAAATCTCATTAAATCTTCCTATTATAGAATACCAGTAATCTTACATGTACCTACCTTTTTATAACGTGCAACTCACTGGCGTGGAGAAATTTTCTGTTTTAAACCGTCTTATGGGACCCTTTCTTTTAGTTAAACCCAGTGGAACATTAACTGACTTGAGTATTAACTCACATGTTAGTAACAAAACCTTTACCGATACCAAACTTGGAGCAGACCGAAAATTCTGCCAATTTCACCGAGTATACTAGTAATAGTAATAGGTCACGCCCATATTTTTGACTGAAACATAAAAGAGAAAATCTTCTAGGTTTTATAATCAGCCATTTTCAACCACGGTTTCATATATATATATATATATATATAATTTAATATTCATTCCATTTTAACCTATGAGCGAACAAATTTTATCGTTCTGCTTGTCTACGGCTTGAGATATAGTGGAAAGCGATTGTAATACAAAACGACTCTCTGATAATAAAAAAAAGAGTTCTATAGAAGAAACTTAATCACATTCTCGAATAATACCTCGTGCTTACAACGAGTGCACGCGAAGGTCACGTGCTGTCAATCATCAGATTATGACGAAAACATACATCTCAAGTAGGACGGCGCTTCCAAGTGGTTCCGCGTGATTGTGCACGTATGACAAAGCTAATTCTAAACTTGAAATTCAAAAACATGTATTTTTTATCTACTTTTATTAAGCATATTGAACAAAACAACCTATAGAAATACCTACCTATAAATTATTGGATTATGAGTGAAAGAAACATTTCGAGCATACGATGATCGCAAGTGGTTCCACGCGATTGCGCTTAAATGAGATGACAAAATGGAGTTAGGCCTATCTTCATATTTTAATTACATATTTTTATAATAGTTCAACGTGTTTGGTTCAAGAGAATTTAAGTAAAAACTCTCTAACAAATAATCTCATTAACTCAATTTTCTCAACCATTATTGTTTATTAACTGGCTAATTTTACATTAAATTACTATAAAGGAAAAATACTTTCTTCTTTAGTAGATATCACTGATCCTTTCCATGCAGCATAAAGGGGCCTCGGTGGTTCAGTGGGTAAAAGTGATCCTCCCTCAGTCCCACACAGACCTCCGATGCATGCGGCGCGGATTCGAATCACACTCAGACCAAATAAAAATTGAACAATGATTATTTCTGAGTGGATTTTTCACTCGCTCGCCGTATGTGTAAGAGTTGCCAGGTACTCGCCGAAGGTTGGGGTTTTCCTCCAGGCAATGAGCCCAACCCCCCCCCCCCCTCCCCACCCCACTTAAACCTGGCAACGCCGCCATATAAATCAAATAATCTTGAGTCCGGCATAAAGCATCAATCAATCAATGCAGCAACATATTAATCTCTTTTTCATATAAATGTTATCACATTGAAGCCACATTGTTAAAGGCACTTGAGCTGTCGAAATATCGATATTCTCTCCGCTTAAACGATATTTTGAAATTCTCCATTATTTTTAACTAAACTTTCAATTTAAAAGCTTTTGAGTGATACAATAATCTTGAGAATATACGTCAAAGTAGAGTATGTAAGTTATTCACTCCTGAAAAGAATGAACTTTCGTCTAGGTAATTTGAATTTAGTTTTCTTTTCAAACTGAATGCATATTTCTCATTTCAACGTCAAGCAATTAGTTTTTCGACGAAACTTAAACCCGCTATGAAAAAAGTGGAACTTTGACAGTTCATGCAATGCGCTCCTTCAAACACGGTTATTTCAGTAATATGTGGAGTGCAACAATGATCATCTTTATGACCGTTTCTATTTTCCTATGCGTAAATTATATCCCTTTTACAAGAAAAATAATAGATATATTTTAGATATTGAACCAGCGTTTCTGCAACTGTCACCATGTAACTTGAAATTGATAAATTTATTCTTAGCTTCATCCGTTTTTATGAGCTACTGCATTTTTTTTAACACCCAAGGAAAATCAAAGGCTTTGAAAATGTATAGCATGAAGCAAAGGCGCATTAAAAACATATTGTGGATGGGTCGGTGTAAAAACGTCTTTGTAAGATATGGGACTTTGTCAAAAGTACTGAGATGCTCTTATTCTAAGAAAGTGTACCATCGATATGTATCTGAACCAGAGTCACCCAAACCTTAATTGAAAAATAAAGCCGTTAACATAAAATTTGGTTTCTTTCCGTTGAATAGTTTTAGTTCATAGATTTTAATTTGCAATCGTTCAAAAAGTCCAAATACGGATTATTTCTCGAAAATCTAAATGAAAGTAAACTTTTATGGTAAATTCAAGTTGCCTGCATTGCCAGATATAAAATATTTACGTTTTGTACCAGTAATTGCTTTTCATGCAAAAGTTCGTGAGTCTCCAATTAGAATTCAATATGGCGTCCAAATAGTTAAATTTCATTAAAAAAATCAGAAGGCATGTGCGAAGGACGCCTATAATGTCTAAATACAAGATTAGCTCAATAAAGACAATTTGAAATATTATTTTCGCTATTTTTGGGATAACGCTTTCCTGAAAAGTGGCAGAAATTCTTCTACCGATTTTCAGTGGCGTCCGAAACGGGAAAGAAGTTGTTATTCATGACATATTATTCACATTATTGTAACCATTCAACTTCTAAATGCCATAGCAAAAGTTTGGCAATAGGCTGATTGTTTAATGACGAAATAGGAGGGATAAAATAGAACATGGAAATGCATCTGCTCAGAAAGGTATAGGCGTTCAGTCATGCGTGTGACCTCAAAGGGCTTAGCCTCCACCTATGGCTTGAAGGTTCGAATCCCACTCAGTCCAAAAAAATTGAAAAATTCTGTGACTGGGTTTTCACTTGAACGACCTATGTGGGATGGTTGCCAATTTCCACCGGAAGGCCGTGGATTTCCTCCGGGCATAGAGCCCGGTTTCCTCCAACAATAAAACTGGCAACGCCGTTATATAAGTGAAATAATCTTGAGCGCGGCGTAAAACACCAAACAATCAAAGGGCTTAACAAATCGGTCACTTCAAACAAGATCCCTCTTCCATCCCATAATTTTCGAGTGTCTTCAATAGGCTTTCGACCTATCCGACCTAATCGTAACTTATGGTTGCAAGAATGTTGTTCATATCAGTTTCCTACATCATATTGTAACGGTTACTAAGTCATGTCCATCCAAAAATACAAGTAAAAAAAGCGATGAAGATCAATATATATGTTCAACTTTGTTAAAACTCCTGTGAAAATACGCATTTTCCAGACAGTTTAATCCAGCTACTTATACAAGTTTAAACTATAAGAAAGATACCCGTACTACGATGGAAATGAATATATCAATACCTCAACTCGAAGAGGAAACAATAAACAATGCGTGACTAATCATGCGTGAAATCAGTCTACTGTGACATGTTACTGTTCGGAAGCCATCGATAGAATTATTCTTTGACAAAATAACGCTCACTTTTCACTTGAGACTTAACATAAATATTTTTCTTGTGGCTTTCAAAAAGCTTTTTATCACGTGATTTGCCATGGTCACGGTTCAATGGCCCCGTGACCTCTAGCTCACACTCGTGTCGGACAATGTGTTGATATTCAATAGAGAACGTGGCAAAATGGTGCTTGGTTGGGTAAATTTTCCGCCTGATATCACAATAGTCTTGTTACCCGTGAAAAACATTGTTCCCTACAAAGATTGCAATGCGTAGTTAGAGCCCTGAAAACATTCTCGTCAAATCATTTTCTTCTTTTATACCCATGATAAGTAACATGGGTAGGCCTATATTGTTTGGCAGACCGTGACCTTGCCATGACCTTGAGACAGAGGTTAAAGGTCATGATAAGCGAAAAGACGTAAAATACGCGATTGTTTAAAGGAATTTAAAGCGAAAGATGGGTTGAAAACGCCTTTAAAACGAAAATGTTAAAAAAAAAATAAGCCAAACCACCCCCAGTCTATCTTGTGTCCTCGCTTATATTTATACTTGATGTTGATGGGTAGGAGATGAAACATTTCAACCCTTCGGGCGTCCATCAGACTTTCCTTCTCATCAATTGATTCTTAGCCATCGTCTGAGTGACACGTTTGATCAAATTCGGAACCTGAGTTTCCATAAATATTAGTATTTAGTAGATTGATTGATTGATGTTTATTGACGCACACCATGTAATTTTTCTGACGGCGATGTCAGGGTTAGTTTGGAAAGCAAACCGGACCCTTCCACATCGGACCATCGAAAACCACACTCAAAATATTGATGTTTTTTCTTCCGTTGAATTGGATTCCATGGGGGCTTGCGGGAGTGTAGCCTACGTTAAAGCGTCAATATTGATATTAAAAAATATACACATGTACGCCGATTCTCTAACCTGTACGAACTTTCAACTTGTGTGATTTGCCGACAAAATTCGATTTCTTATTTCTTATTCTGTTTCTACGTACATTGATCGAACTTTGGCATGTAATGTTGTGTAATACTGGTAAAACTGTCAACGGCATTTAGATCTGAGTTGGAAGGTTACAATAA
Organism: Lepidochitona cinerea; assembly: GCA_963971465.1. NCBI lineage: Eukaryota > Metazoa > Mollusca > Polyplacophora > Chitonida > Tonicellidae > Lepidochitona > Lepidochitona cinerea. The sequence goes on from OZ020565.1 coordinate 1,687,139, forward strand.
GGTGAAGAATTACTTATGGATAAACCAAGCATGAGTATATATGATTATATAGAAGTTGTTATCCATCAGTAATTCTTCACCTCACTGGAAAAACTTGATTCGGGCGGTCCGGGTTCGAGCTTTAAACCAAAAAATAATCACAAATACTGTTCGTACAGACGTCTGTCAATAGCATATATTTAATGTCAACGCGAATGACTTTCTTTTCTGATAAACTTCAAAAGCATGTGGCTTGTACATAGTCTGAATTCATGAGAGAAATCCTATTAAGATAAGCTTTATATTGGCTAAAGATGTACATTATTGGATTAGAGCGATTAATATAATTGGATTATGTCATAACTGTTCTTTACCCGTACTCTCATTAATAGCATATACGCAAAGGTGACTTATCTACACAAAGGGTGAAAGGTAAATTGCGGAGTAATCCGTAAGCTTGTAACCTGGGTTCTGTACAAGGCGGATTAAGAAGAGGAGATTTTACGCCTTGTGTAAATATCATGACGCGGTAGGTAAAGTTTACATACCAAATGCAACACAACAACTACTACGTGACAGCAATCTATCTTGTGAGCTCTTACCCGCCATGTTGAATATTAACGGGTTTGACATGGGGAAAATGTGGATAGTCAACTCTTAAATTCCCGTTTTTTATACCCGAAAACGAATTTATTGAATACTAGATTTGTTTATATCTATTGAATCTCCATCGATCAAGACGTTTATTTCTTCAAATGTTTGCTAGCCATCAAAATTTAATGACGAATGGCTGATGAAAACTCACGAGCCTTGTTCTTGTAGCTATACAACGATAAGCGTATCTTCCCAATTACTTTACAAACTCAACTGTTATTTCACCTGAAGTATTCGGGGATCTGTAGAGCTTCACCCAAAGTAAAATGACGACTTCTTTATTATAGTCCCAAATTGAGTCCAGTATAGAATGGAGATCTAATAGACCCTCCAAAATAAGTAGTTTAATTATGGTAGCCGAGAAGGAGAAGCCTTTTCAGAGTAAGTACATAAACTATTCGTTACTACCTTGTTTCAGTAAAAATTTATTTTCACAATTTATGAAATTTTCAATTTGAAGAAATCAAAGAAGCAAATTGCTCGACGTTTTAAGTAACTTCATATACGTTACCTATATTGTGCAGATCAACAATAATAATGCTTTATTTCAAACACTTTATTAAATCCATATAAGAACTGGATTTGTAAGTGGCATGAGCTGCTAAAATGAATTTTCATGAATTCCAATTGTCAAGAGACGTTAAACGTTTGAAGAGCCTCGGCGGTGAAATAAAAAAATAAACGAAAATGTGTGCCAAAAAAGTGACAAAATTAAAAAAAAGCCTGGATGTATGAGTATTTTCTCGTTTTTTTGTTTTTTTTTTTGTTATTTTTGTTTTGTTTTTTTGTTTAAACTAGCTGAAGATTAGTATCAGTTGAAAGCTCTTATTTAATTTTGTACCTCTTGTTAAAAATGGCGAATAATTTTCCTGATATTGGGCAGCCAATGCCACTTTACTCATATGATCAGTGCATTGGTTTTTCTCAGTTGAACGATTGCCGCTTATACGTCATCAAGCCTCCATGTACATTTCGCAGGTCCAAAACCCATTCGGGTGACGACCTTTACCATTTTTGGGGTTCTTGTTGAATTTTTGGCAGTAACCAGTAAGGTCCATGAGTTTCCCAATGTGGGAGATCGGTCCATTACTTTTCCCAATGCTCGAAAGCAGTCCATGGCTTTCGCCAATGCGGGGAGCTATTTGCTACAAGCCAACACCAACGTAAACCGAGTTCTCGGTCATTTTCGATGTAAATCATTTTTTTCTTTGGTTCATCTCTAACATGTTGGCTATATATAATTCCGTACCTGAACTAAATGTTCCTTTGCCTTTATAATTCCAGATTTGCCTGCGCAATGTAAACTTTCACATGGCGTATTATAGCATTTCCTGTTCCGGTTCGTCCAATGGCGTCTCCGGTGGAACGAGAGGACACTCCGAAACACAGATTGAGACTGATAATCACTATTTATCCACAAGCACTAGTGAAGATGACACGGATTTCGATGGAATTTCAATAAACTATGACACCATTATGTCATCTGCTGTCTCTGAAAATGAGGTCAAGACGAAAGGTCACCGTCGTGATGCATCCTGGGAACAAAACAGACATCACATTGACCTTGACCTTGCAAAACTGAAAGAAACAACAAAGAAACTGAATCTTGTTACTCGGCGACCAAGTTTTTTAAAGTGGAAATCAAAACATTTATCGAATTTGACGCAAAATGATACCCCAGTAGAATATAAAAGCGAAAGTGAAAGCAGTTTTAACTCAGAAGGAGGTAGAATTGATACAGTTTTAGAATCTCTTCGACAAGACCTGGTAAGTGACTCGCCGTCATACCGAGACAAACCCTGGTAAGCTGTCGATTGATTGATTTATTGGTAAATTGATTGATTTAGTGGTAAATGGATTGATTTAGTGGTAAATTGATCGATTTGTTGTTAAACTGATCCATTTATTGGTAAATTGATCGATTTATTGGTAGGTTGATTTGTTACTTACTTTTGATTTAGACCTACATATACCTGGTTTATCTTATCTTAGTATCATTTTGAGGAGGGGGTGGGGGGGGGTGTAAGTGATTGAGCTGAGGCGTATGTTGATAAAACTACCCTTGTTTGAAAAATCTGAAAAATTGAAACATAAAAGAGCCAGGCAGATCCATACATCCACAGAAACATTCTAATCACGGAAAGTTGTTTTGTATGGCCTACTGTAGACCCAGTGTATGTGTTGCTAAAAGAGGTCTGGCTCTAGTTTCTTTGTTTTGGGTTTGTTTGTTGTTTTGTTTGTTGTTTTGTTTTTTTGGGTGGGGGGGATCATCAAAATAAATTTACCCCAATTAACTGAAATTAAGATAAATTGAACGATTTCAATAGCTTAATTTTCATTGTACACTAGTCAGTAGAGTAACAGTATGACACAGCGCCCAATGTGGAGCAGATGTCAAGTAAGTAGTCTCCCGGTTTCCTCCCCAACTATAGACGTGGCAATTCCACCATGTAATTGAAATAATCTTAAGGGCAGCGCTAAACTGAACATTAATCAAGCAATCTTTTTCTAGGTTATGGAGTCAACTCTTTCGTTTTCAACATCAAGAACTAATATACATGTACTAAACATATGATAGACACTTTATTAAGGGCCTCGATATAAACATTTATTTAAAAAAAAGAACTAGATCTCTCCATATTCCAAGTGATATACGCAACGGCACTTTCTTAAATAGACTGAAAGACTACATACATGATTCTTTGTTGAGAGTTTGTCTCTAAAAGACTTCCCAGAGGCCGCCATGTTGTTTGACATTTTAAGATATTTTGTACTCATTTTTCTCCATTGAAACACACGTAAAAGTACGGTTAGAGCATTTTACTGTTTTAAACAGATAATCCCTACATGTTATTCTAAAATACAGCCAACAGTGTCAAGGTTGTGTAAATCCCGTACCCCCACAATCAAGGAATGGACGTGAGGACGTATTTTTCCCGTGCTTCGACTCGGCAAATCTCGATCTTGGAGGTGCGAAAACATCGTACGGGTCACGGCACCGGAATTACAAATGCTTTTTTTTTTTTAATCTTTCTCTTTTTGTTTTGAATTTTCCAGGTCGAAATGAGACAGACGGATCAACAACTTGCGAAAACTTTGCTTCTGTTACGAAAAGACATTAATAAGTTGAAGCTCATTCGTACATGCACAGAACACCAGGACATTTTGAGAGAGGTTCGGGAAAACATGGCGGAAATGCACGAACTCTCCGAGCTCTGTGATATTCCGTTTGACACTCTCCACCCACTGCAACACATGGGAGTCACTCGATTAAATTTTTACGAAAGGAGATTTTCGACATGCTGAGAAAGCAACTTAAATGAAGCAATATGTATATGAAGCCTACAATATGTTAACCTAATAAGCATCTACATATCTTTGGCTAATCGAGATCTCGTGACATTCTACGAGATCTTCTTGGCGAGACATATCTTAACGAATGGCCGTAGGATCAATCCCAATTGTGATGACGCGACTATCTATGCATAGCAAGTCAGTACTTGGGTACACAAAGATAGGCTCGTCATCACGATTGGATCAATCCCTCTTATAGGTTGATCTTTGTTTTTACAAGGGAGACAACTGCTCTTAAAGATAAATTTATAGGTTTAGGTATGAGTTATTCCGCCTGAGTGCGCGCATGATGCAGTGTTAATGCAATTAATCTTTGGCAGCTTTTCTTACTGCAACTTAAGCCTATGTGCAACACGTGTGACAGATATCTTATAAGCAAAAATCGATAAGTTACAAACAGTAAAGTTAGGACGTTCTCTTGAAATAATTTGAAAAGATGTTGGCCTACCACGTGTCACCAATTGATCTCATACATGGGAGCTTGAGACGACTGTTGTCTAATTTAAAACCTTGACGTGTCACGAAATGGATAGAGGATAACGTAAAGTTGTATTTCCATGATAGATTTCTTTGAGAGAAGTGCAGTGTTGGGTTACACCTCGGGGAGTTTCCTATCAATAGAAGACCTGTGCGGATTTTCATACACTATTCAAGAGGTAAGAAAAAAATGCATATATAGCATAGTTTGTTTTATCATTGCGGATAACAAAATTCATAAACTACAAATTTAAGAGAATTGTTGCCTTTTTATAAAATGATTTTATAAAGATTTCTGCAGGTTTCCGATTTCATCTGTCCAGTGCAATACTGTAAACAAACAAACAAATTACATCTAACGATCTGCGCATTCTTTGTTTTAAAGCATCGGGCAATTCTCTTGCTTTTATTTGTCATTATATTACAATGGGGCTAGACATTTCATTTATTTCTTGAATGTTATTTTTTTAATTTGATTATTTTCTAGTTTAGGATTTTTTTTTAAATTTGGAGGTGGTTCCACCACAGAAGCACGCGTATATAGAGCATTCGAACTCGTTTATTTGGGGAATGTTTTTTGTGTTTGTCTATCACAATTTTAGGGTGCCGTGGTTAGATTGAAAAATTTACCCCTTGGGCATATTCATTTTATCTTTCAGGGGACGTCCGAGGAGATTTCGTAAAAGAAAAATGGCATCAGACGACCGAAAACCTAAAGGTCCAAACAACTTGGCGAGATTTTTGATCTTAGCAGGTGTTCTATTGGGATGTTATCTGGCGTACCGAGGTCTGCGATCATCCGTTACAAATGAGGGAATTTTGAGACAAGATGGCGGCAGCTCTGAACAGGAAACGGAAACAGTATCGCATGAGAATATTGATGAAGGTGAGGAACAAAATGACGACACAGACTCTGACGTCACAGAAAATGGTGACGATGGAGAAGAAGACGACGAAGACGCAGAAATTGATGACGTCGATGTGGGTGAAGAAGATCATGACATGTACACAGAAAATGATGACGACGAAGATATACCAAGAGACGATATTTGATTATGATTTAAATTAGAAACTTTTGCAAACTTTTCTAGGAGGATAAAAGTAAACTTTGATGCAAAGATCGAAAACCGTAGGTGTCGAATCTCTCTCTTTGGGAACTAAAGTTTCTGAGATATGGACCTACTGAGCGACTAATAAACTGCGACGAATATAAATCACCTGCGAGAGAACATTTCATGGGAATTCACCCAAAGCTTGAAAGTTAAAAAGGAGTTTTGCGTTTTGCTTCAAAGCCAATGTACGTGACTGGATGTAAGATACATTATATCGAATATCAACTAGATATATATTTATGAACACTAGTAAAATTTTCTGGAATACTTAATGATAAATAATTAATTTTATCGGGTAAATAATGCAATTTTCCAGAATTTTATTTGACATGCATTTACCTTCGTTTCAGGTTTTTAGACTATAATATCTGTGTCGCGTGTCTTTCCATTCAAACATATTATTACTGATCATAAGCAAATTTAATTTTTAAGTTTGATTCTTTGTTTGTATTTATCATATAAAAACATGTTTCTGTTTATCAAATATAATTACATCCAATAATGTAATCATTAGCGTAACTATATATTCTAGAGTAAATATATAATTTAGAATTTTTCTTTTTTAATGAATGCAATCGATTCATGTCTTTGTCTAAAAAAATAGTATAATAATATACACGTATATACTTATGAACACTAAAACAATCTCCTCGTCTTAAATAAGAAAAAAACTTTTACAAAAAATATCCTAATGTCTTAGCATACTTCTCTTAATCTGATTTTACCGCTTACTGTTTCTAAAATGCATTTGATTAAAGTTTTTGAAAAAAAAAACAGGTCGATTTAGATTTGCTGTATGGTTTCTTGTCCCACTGATCGGTCCCACTTTGATGTTGCCTTACTTTTTAATTTATGTAATTTTGTCACCAACACGTAATGAAGGCTGGTAAACCTGGCTGTACAAAAAGTTGGAAAGGGTACATACTCTTCACCCAAAGCAGCGTCTCATTTGCTTGAATAGTACACAGCGCCATTTTGTTCTATTACAAATCAGCGATCCTAGCGGTGAGAAGTGATACTTGCTCCTTCAACGGCGTTAATGCCACACGCCCGCCAGGTGGCGAAATGTAAAATGGCACCAGAGATTAGCTTTCGATAAAACATCTGTTTCAATTGCAACAAAAGACAGTCGTTTTCAGTCACTTGGGATATAAACAATATAATTTTTTATGACGAACAAGTTTAAGCGCATTTTTGTGTTTGTTTAATCGATTTCGATTCGTTTGCTTTTTTTTCTCAATAATCTAGAATACAAAGGGATAAACCTACAATAAAACTACAAAGATTTTTTTGTTATTCTAGACTTAAGATTAAATAATCTGCTTGACGTCTAATTCTTTTCTGGGTGGATTGTATTTATATGTAGACTACCGTTTCTTCTCAGTTTTTTTCAACAGTCTTTCGCAACGTCTGTTTTGTGGCTTGTTTGCCCGGTACAGGCGTCTCCGAAGCAGACTGTTTTGTCCGTTGCCGCTCTACAGTCTGTCCGACGACAAGTGCATTTTGTGTCATGACATTAAAGTGGCATGAGCTGCCAAAATTCACACTTTTTTCATAATTTCTGATCGTCACGAAAGTAAGAGGCTTTGAAGGCCATTGAAAAACTAAATGATTGGCGTTTGAATTAGGAAAATCTATACAGTATGTGGCCTATACGAACCGAAATAGTCTTCGAAAAGTAAACAAAATTTAAATAACCGGGACGACCATTCATTCATTCTAAGCCAAAGTTAGTTCAAAATAATACTTTATCCTACATTCTCGAGACTAGAAGCACTAGAAAGCTTCTTAATAATACATCTTGAGAAAAATAGCCGATAATTTCAAGATTCTGTTTTAACATCAAAATATCAACATTTTGGCAGCTCATGCCACTTTAATTTATTTCATAAGCAGATACAAATGGTTCAACGTCTGAAACAATGCCAGTTATTGCTTATATAAAATGAACAAGATACTGCAAGATCTACTAATCATGCTCACAGAGCTGAAAGCTTCGCACCCTGCTGACAGCAGCTACCGCTGTGGTGAGAGCAGGTCAATCAAGTACACCCTCTGTAAAAAGCGCCACCATTGCTGAGTGATGAGCGTGTGCATGGCCGATCTAGATCGATATTGTACTATCTTCTAGTAATGGCGGCGTTCCATGCAAATCAAATACCACGTGACCTCCATTCCACGTATATAGTTCATTGCAAAGAATGATGTATGCGGTTTTAGACTCTATTGTATAATTACTAAAAGTCTGTGTTTTCACCATGGTGTTGCATATCCGACAGCTTTTCATGTAAGCTAGATTTTTTAAAGTTTAAAATTGTATCATGTTTTCACTCTAATGTAACAAGCAGCCATTCCTGTAACGTATACATTACTATGGCGCTACGTATTGAACTAGGTAACCTAACAGAGAATCGCGCATAATTTTAGGAGCTAACAATGAGAAGAATTCAATTGTGCAAACGTCGACTGAGCTGTCAATGGCACGGGCGATAAAGACACCACATGGCCCGTTTGGTACATTAAAGGCAGACGATTGGCTGATTGATAACCGATCTTTACAGTCGGAACACACTTCGACTATCTTCGCTCGCTACCGGTCGGCTTTGATACATACCGCAATATCGGTACATATCAGGAATCCTCCGATGCTTCAATTATATAACTGATCGAGGCTGAAAGTTAACAAACCGAGTGTTTCGGTCCATTACACTATCACGGCAAGTCTTTTGTGGGGCCCTCAAGAGGATATGGAAATTGTACGTTTCACGACTACCTTTTTGGTCGCCGCATTCAACATGACCTGCAGTCTATCAGAGGGTATTTCAGTTACGTAAATCCCCGAAGTTTCAGAATAAAATCTTTACGGATCGTCCATTGGCTGATTGATTTGTGAACGTCATGCGCGGAGATGATTCAAAGCCAAAATTCGCTTACAGTGCGATATTAACGGTCGCTATCTTGAATCTATCTAGAGAATCTTTGATCAAATAATAAGCTCTCCCTTTATGCCCCCCACCCCCTCCTCCAGCAATGTATCGGTCGACTCAGCTAATAGACATCGTAGCGTCGCCATATTGGAATAAATTTGTATAAAAATGCGTTGAATTCTTAACAAACATCGACAAGCAAACGTCAGAAAAGTATATAGGCCTACGCGGTATGTGCATTTCCGTTTTTTCAGCTTAAAGTGGCATGAGCTGACAAAATTCACACTTTTTCATAAGTTCTGATCGTCACGACAGTAAGAGGCTTTGAAAGCCATCGAAAAACTAAATGATTGGCGTTGGAATGAGGAAAATCCACAGTATGTGGCCTGTATGAACCGAACACGTGTTCGAAAAGTAAACAAAATTTAAATAACCGGGACGACCATTCATTCATTCTAAGTCAAAGTTAGTTCAAAACAATACTTTATCGGACATTTTCGAGACTAGAAACACTAAAAAGCTTCTGAATTATACGTCTTTAGAAAAATAATCAATAATTTCAACATTCTGTTTTATGTCAAAATATCAACATTTTGGCAGCTCATGCAACTTTAAATAAGTTGCATCTCGCGTTTAATTATTTATCGATTTACCAATATCGAGATCGATCGATTGCAAAACTGATACAACGATAGTTGATGCATTGTTAATTAACTTTTCAATTAGCCTACTAGTACACATGGGCCAAAATCGTTATTAGAAATTGACACCTTTTATTTTTCTAATTTTGCTACAATGAATCACGAATTAATTATTAATGTTTTCAAGATCACAGAATGTCCACAAACCAACAAAATCTATCTGGGTTTTCCCTGGCAATATATAAACAGTAAAATACCCAAGCTATATTCTGAATCTGACTCACACACCTTGAAAATAAACCCTTTCGGCTTAAGGGTTGACGCATGCACAGTAGCCTCAGTGTATAGTAAAATGATGCTACATTGAGTTTTTGGATAAATCTACGGAAGCGTATTAGGGCCTGGTGAAAAAAATCCGAATTATAAAGATTTTTTTTTTCACCTGGCCCTAATGCGCTTCCGTATAAATCTGACGTCGGAATCTTTGTCATTTTGTCTATGACACAATGCGATAGAGGTGTATCAGAGCCTGCAACAGAGAAAGGACGTCAACGCCACATAATTCGAACAACGTCATAAAAAAAGTAATTCTAAGTCGAAAGGGTCTATTGAAAAGAAGATTTGATTTGGTTTTATGTGAACTGTTTCCCGAATACCCGCCAAACGTTAAATATTTCCTCAGGACGAGGAACCCAGTTCTCTCACTGGATAAAATTGGCAACGTCGTCATATAAATGAAATAATATTCAGTGAGACAAAATGTAAAACCATTAAGCCAGGAAACCTTGTACTAAGCGACCAAAAACGGAAAATCCTATAATCAAAAAAACTTCCTCCATTCTCAGATTTAATCGTTTTATTTTTTCCATTCTCTAAATTTTTTCCAAATTTTAGTCATAATCTGGGTATTTGGAATTTTATCATAATTGTTTTGGTTCGAAAAATCTTGAATTTCTGAATATTTTAAGGATATCGTTCAATCCAGCGACGGAAGAATTATATTGTTAGAACTTCTGTTAAATATTTACTTTCGTTCAGGTCAAAATCATTAAAACCTTACCGACATTTGTTTACACTACACGATCAAAGGTTTTGGGATGACGTTATGTACATAGCGGCTAGTATCACCCTCAACCAAGAGTGCTATATAACTTTATTATCATAACAAAGTCGTGATTTAATTGGTCGAAAACAACAAAAAAAGGGCTGGGTGAAACTCATGAAAAATTCAAAGGCTGCGAAGTAAAACACTGTCGTTATCTTTCCCTCCTCGAGCATGTCTTTATGATCAAATTAACAAGTGTTCGCCTCGGGGAGAGAAATTCTTGGTAAAAGGTGTGACCCGGGCCCCTCGGGGCCACAGATGGTCTGTGGAAGACCCCGTCAACACCTACTAGTTATTTCCGTCCGGAATTTAACAACATCGGTATGTCACAACCACCGACCCAGACAGGACTTTCAGAATCGAAATATGTTTCTGTACAGCACAGGGGTTCGTCAAGGTTTACCTATAACCCTAATTTTGTTTAGCATTTTAACTTTGGATTTACCTTTTGGGAAACGCGCTCGAAACATTTACGTAGAAGGACGAGTAGCCACATACAGCGAGGATCGCAGTGAATCAAAACCGCAGGTAAACATTTTTATTAATTTTACGAAAAATGATTATTTTTCATAAATTTATCATAAATTAAAGAAAGACGTCTCTTACATATCATTCTTTTTTTTGTAATTTTTTTTATTTTTATTCTCTTTTATAGTTACATAAAACGTAAGATTAACTTGCAATGTGTTTTTTTTTAAATAACTTAAAAGGACTAGAAAACTATAGAGACATCAGAATTAAACATATAAAGTTCATAGCAATGAGTAAATAAGTCATTTACTAATGCAGGATCGATTTTTTTTTATTTTTTTTTTTTACGTATTTAGAATCCGTGAGATCAATTTTTTTCATGATTTTATCAAAAATAAGAAATCTTTGAAATTCTCTTTAAACGTTTATGAGAAATAATTAAGGCGCCGCCATGAAGTAAAGAATTTAGTATATATAATCTTGTTTCAGTATAGATTTTAAATAATCATATTTTGTGTACATAGTTTAAAAAATGTCACAATGTCTGCATAGATTGTTTTTGATAAAGACTGAGAAATGATATACCCTTTGTACTAATATGTGGATAAAATTTCTAGAGATTTTTTCCTGAGGTTTATGCAAACCACGATAGGCTTTGTTGAAGGCGTTTGATATACCTCAGCGCAAACGGGAATGAATTTTAATGGTATTTTGATTATATTCATTCACACTTGTCCAATTAATGTTTCATTCTACAAAAGTATATATATATTTAGAATTTACCATTTGATATTTGTTTCGGGATTGTTCTCTGAGAAAGGTTCCACGATCTGAAACAGATTCATAGAGTTTGCATCTCGTTTAAGGCATTTCATCGATGGACCGGTGTGAAATGTTCGGCCCGGTTTTCTCCCACAATAAAACTGGCAACGCCGCCATATAAGTGAAATAATCTTGAGCTCGGCGTAAAACATCAATCAATCAATCAATCATTCTTTTTTCTTTTAAATGTTTCAGAAACTTTCTTTAAATATTTCCCATGTGACCATGTACAATCTGTTGTGGGTTTGTTTTGTTTTTTCGTATAAATATAATTCAGATATGTCAGAAGATTGCAAAAGTACAGTGCAATCTCTGTGGAGTTTATATAATTTATATTTGTCTTATTGTCTGATTGGTGAATAAATATATCCAATTTGAAGTTGCACGAGCTGCCAGAATTCGCACTTTTTTCATAAATCTGATTGTCTAATCAATAAGAGGGTTGAAAGTTCTTTGAAAAACTAAATGATAGGTGACGGAATTAGGGAAATCCATACAGTGTGCGGTCTACACGAAGCGAAATAGAGTTAAAAAGTGAACAAGATTCAAATAACTTGATCGAATATTTATTCATTTTAGGGCTAAGATAGTTTTAAAAAATGGCCGAAAATTCTAAATTTGGTTTAAACATAAAAATATCAACATTTTGCCACCTCGCGTCCGTTTAAAGGTATGCATACCATTTGTGCTTAATGTCTTGAAAAAAAGTGGGTTGGAAAGTTGTTGGCCCAATCTAATTGAATTTAACATCTTTAGGGCGGGCAGAGGAGGGGGGGGGGGGTCGGTACATTCTTTAAACTAACCGATGACGTCTTCATTATCAAGACTTAAACTATTTCATGAGAGTGATTCAATACTGTCCATGGTGGTTAAAGAACTCGTCAATGAGCGTGATTGGCTGGCGGGCATTTCACGCCATCTGGTGGGAAGTGAAGAATTGAGATGAGAAGATAACCCTATTCTTTCCTGTCCAAAAGAATTTTAACCACAGAGATCTGTCTGATAAAGGGCGATCTTTAACAGTTATACTTGACTACCATGCGTCGCAAACATGCTTTCAATATAACCTAAGGCTCATTGCAAGGCAACATGTATGGTGGCTGATTTGTGCCATTTCGCGTTCTAGATTTTAGTTTTATTTCGCGTTCTCGCATTCTCGCGTCGAGATTTTAGTTTAATTTCGTATTCTCACGTTTTCGCCTCCTAATTCTCGCAGCGAAAACACGAGAACGCGAAATGGCACACATCAGCCACCATAAACATGGCTACGAAACTTGACTGTGCTTTTTCATAAATTTCGATAATCAACTAGTTTAGTGTTAAAAATTCCTTGAAAAAACTAACTGGTTTATTTTTAAACGGATTGATTGATGTTTTACACCACCTCCAAGATGATTTTACTTATATTGCTGAGTTGCCAGGTTAAGTGATGGGGGGAAGGGAAACCAGGCTCTTTGCTCTAAGGGAACCCTCGATCTGCAGCGAGTACGTAACAGCGCTTTCACATAGGGCGATCCAACTTCTCCAGCCAAGATAAAACCTAAATGTCTCCACACGGAATGTATTTTTTTATAATTTCTTCTCTACAGAGGTTATTTCTAAACAATGTCCTCAAATATATTAAAGAGCCTGGTGGCTCCAAAAGTTTCCCACTTGCCCGTTTCTGAAAAAGGCGATATTTTCCTGGTCTCTTTTCAATGGAAAAATATCGAAATTTCGACAACTTTTTAAGTTGAGCCGTATTTAAACTAACACTGTCTCATATTTTGAATTCCAATTCCCCTGTAGTTTTCATTTCAGTGGACAGTTTGTTTTTTTTGTTTTTTTTTTAAATTCTAAATTTTCATTGAAAGCAAAATGATAAATCTCTAATATGTAATTCAATGAACTTTCGTATATAAAACTATTTCGCCTTTTTTAGGTTTCAGAAGAGAACAAATCACTATTTGAGGGAGATATAATCTTGACGAAGAAACAGAGGGATGAATTGACCAATCAAAGGTCAAAAAGAGATTTGACCAATCAGAGAGTTCGACGCAAAATAACCACTAACCTATCACTGCGCTGGAAACTCCCAATACATTACACTTTTGATGGCTCGCACAGTGAGTGAATTCTTCGCTTTGATTGGACGAAATTTATCATTTCTATTATAGCCAAAACTGTGGCACAAGTATAGCATTGCAAGCATTACCATATAGGCCTACCACAGGCGTAGAGCGACTTAGTACATTTTATGAACACTAAAACACACGGGCACAGGGAAAATCTTGTTGTCTAAAATAACCATGGAGAGTTTCTAATTGTGTTAAAAAGAGCGACTTAGTATATAGTATACTATATACGCATTCGGTATATGGTAATACTTGCAATGCTATGGCACAAACGGACACGAGTTGAATGTGATATAAAGAAGAGGATTGCGTATTTTGCAAAAATGAATGCTGTAAAAATGGTTTGCAAAGCAGCAACGATTGGTAAAAGAAATAACATGGTACAGCCGTCTTGTGGTCATGACTTTGACATTTTCTGAAAGACAGTCCGATCATTATGTGTGATCTGAAATAGCTTATTTAGTTCGTTAATTATTTTCACTTAGACCTCAAGAATTTCAATCTATTGTACAACTGTAACAATGTAAGGAGTCAAAATCGTATAGATCACGAGGCAAGAATATAACCTTGCAAATATTTCTTGTTGATTGATGGATGGGTTGATTGATGGACGGGTCCAAAGATCGATTGATCCAAAGATCGATTGATCGATTACTTAGCTGATTTATTGATTGACTGATAAAATCATGATCATTACATTTAAAGTCCCATAATAATTCAATCCCGATGGCAGGCTGTAAGGCCTACACTGTCCGGAGAAAATCACAGTCCTCAATGAAGTGTATCACCCCCATCCCCTAATAAATGTTCTCGCAGATGTTCATAAGAGTTCGAATATTCTTATTCATGTTTTAGATGGCTGGGAAAAAGATCTAATTCGCAGCGCCATCAAACATTGGGCGTCCCTCACGTGCATTCGCTTTGTTGAAGTCTCGTTTAGCACGAGATTTAGCGAGGCTTTAATATTTACGAAGGGAAAAGGGTGAGTCTAACTTTTTATCTATCATATTTATTATTAGTGCAACGTAAAACGTCAATCAACAAATCCTCCTATATATTTATTTTAATTTAGTTCATTTTTTTTTCTTGGACAACTCCAAATTTTAACAATGGTATAGGCCTATGCTGTTTTAATATGTAAAATTGGAAAGTGGAGGAGACAAAGCTACTTGTACTCAAATGTGAAATCTGCCATCACTGAAGCTAGAATTTGTCCCATTCAAACCGACCATTGGTCCACTTGTAAGTTTCATAAAACCAACAATGCCACTCAATTTCAAATTGAAAATTGGTCCTGTTTTCAAAAGCTCAATAGCAAATTAATTTGATTGCTAAGAAAACCAATGAATGTATCCCCTGTAGGCTTTTGTTATAACAAATACAAAAAAACTCAAACTATATTTTTCATTTCAGTTGCTATTCGTCTGTGGGTTTTGTAACCGAAAATGGCCATCAACACATTTCTATCGGTCCAGGATGTTTGTATGTGAGTTCTTTTCCTCCTCTTCTATTAAACTAAAACAAAAAAGAAACAATAAAGATTGACAAAGAAGCATGGGTATTCAGGGAGAAGTCATTAATAGGTGTACCTGTACTTCCGGTTTACCAGATACTCGTTCCATAGACATAACAATAAATCGACCGCTAACTCCGAGGTCTCGTTTGCGGTTTTGCGTTACCTTTTAGGGGCCTGGAGCCTGTTTCACAAAACGGTGTAGCGTTAGTTTTTACGTAAATGTCATAACAACCCATACTGTAGAGATACGTTGCTATGGCAGTTACGTGAAAACTTACGCTACGCCGCTTTGTGAAACAGGGCCCGGTTGCACAAAGGTGTATTAAGCTTAAGTCTGACTTAACAGCCAGATTTTTTTGTGACGCGACGCATTTAAGCCTGACTTAAGCTTAATACACCTTTGTGCAACCGGCCCCTGGCACCTGTTTCGCAAAATGGCGTAGATGTATTTTTGACTTAACTTACATAGCAGCTCATCTGTACAGTATGGGTTGTCGTGTCAGGAGCCTGTTTCACAAAGCGGCTTAGTAAGTTTTTACGTACCTGCAATAGCAACGTATCTCTATAGAATAGATTGCCATGTCATTTGCGTAAAAACTTACGCTACGCTGCTGTGTTAAACAGGCCGCTGATATTGCTATTCTTTCCACGAGATTCTACGAGAGGACTGGTTTTTGGTTTCCAGTTTCAAGTTTTCCTTGTTAAAAACGGAACTCTCAACAGTCTGTCGCCTCTGGTTTAACAACTGTATACTCAAGAATTGCCGGGAGCCTATTTCACAAAGCGGCGTAGCCTAAGTTTAACGTAACTGTCATGACAACCCATACAGTCTATGACAGTTACGCAAAAAAATACATCTAAGCGGTTTTGGCATAGTGCCCGGCAACGCCGTCATATAAGTGAAATAATCTTGAGCGTGGCGTAGAACACCAAACAATCAATCAATCAATCTAAGCCGTTTTGTGAAACAGGCTCCAGGTCTTTAAACGAGTTTTTAAAGATTATTTTTAACACAATTGTATGTGAAGATAAAATCTAGTTTATTCCTGACTGGGCCAATGTTCAAATCAAAGACACGGACTAACTGCAATACCATTGACCCTAACAATGTTACAGCCAATGTTCACCCGAATAAAAAGCGCTTTCTACTGTATCATCATCAATGAGCAGGCGATCTATCTTTCGATTTCCACGTCCATTATTATATATCAGGTCCCTTTTTACACAATTAGAAACTTGGTTATTTTAGACAAGAAGATTTTCCCTGTGCCGTGTACTATATGTCAGGCCGCATAGAACCAAATTGGACTAGCATAGATGATTTATACAGAAACATTTAACGCGCATTTTGTTTCCTTTTACTCAGATGGGAACAATTGCACATGAGCTGGGTCACGTGTTGGGGTTTTGGCACGAGCAAGCGAGACCAGATCGAGATGATTACGTCACCGTTTTACAAGAAAATGTTTCTCCAGACAGTTCTTTTAATTTCAAGAAATTCACCTGGGGAGAAGTGATGTCATATGGTGTGCCCTATGACGTAGGATCACTGATGCATTATGGTCCAAAGGTAAGAAATATTACCAAAGAGAGTAGATTGACAAGAGTGGTCACTTCGTTCGCGCCATGTTGAATTTGAACTGACACGATTCGATCCTCCTACATCCTACAGGGGGCACCCTACAGTCGAATCGTGTACAGTTGGAACACCCTTCCGCTAGGGGGCCAGAAGAACATGCCGGCAATGCTGATTGGATGAAGTGACCACTCTTGTCAATCTACTCTCTTTGATATTACCGAATAGACCTTTTGCTTAATGGCGTCACCGGAGTATTTTGAGGATCAGCATGGCCGACGGAAAGTATTCTTCATAGGAAAAGTATATAGGCGTGCAGTCATGCGTGTCGCCATTAGGGATTGTAACAACGCTGTCACTTCAAAGATCCCTTTAATACGCCATCATTTTTCGAGTGACGTCATTAAAGGGGCATGAGCTGCCAAAATGTTGATATTTTGACTTAAAAACAGAACGTTGAAATTATTGGCTATTTTATCAAGGCGTCTAATTCAGAAGCTTTTTATTGCTTCTAGTCTCAAAAATGTGCGATAAAGTATTATTTTGAACTAACTTTGCCTTAGAATGAATGAATGGTCGTCCCGGTTATTTAAATTTTGTTTACTTTTCGAACACGTTTTCGGTTCGTACAGGCCACATACTGTATGGATTTTCCTCATTCCAACGCCAATCATTTAGTTTATGGATGGCCTTCAAAGTCTCTTACTGTCGTGACGATCAGAAATTATGAAAGAAGTGTGAATTTCGGCAGCTCATGCCACTTTAAGGCTTGTTCCTGAAATAGGCAAACATCAAACCTCCAGTAACCAATGGACCTATACCATATTTAGATTTAAACTAAAGTTAATGAGATAAACGTACAAATATCGTTGAATTCACAGTAAAAAAAAAGGTACCTAAAATACCAGTTATATTCACTTGATATTTGATAAGACGATGTAACTGCCTGCAGACAAGAATTGTTAATAATATGTCTGAACTGTTGCTGTTGGTTAATCACTTCTTTTTCTCAGTTTTTCAGTAAGAATGGTAGACGAACGATAGAAACAAACGACCCTCGCCTACAAAAAGTGATAGGACAGCGAGATGGACTGTCTTTTGCGGACGTCAAACTGGCCAACCTTGCATACTGCTGGGGTGAGTACAATGGCAAACATATGGAAAATGTCTTTGAAACAGAATTAGCTAATCCTTCGTCATCTATATCAAAAAGTACAAAAGAATAGCTTTCGGGTGATACCAAACTCGGGGCTGTACGTTAAAGTGGCATGAGCTGCCAAAATGTTGATATTATGACGTTAAAACAGAATTTAGCACATATTTTAGCTTCCTGTGGGTCATAGAAATTATTTTTATTCTAATATCAATCTTGCACTTTTCCTAGGTCCGGCATATATTAGTCCGGATTTGTGACTCCAAAATGACTATTTTTCATACTGACTGACGTATTTTTCAGACTCTTGCAAAACTAGAAACGAAACACTTGAGTGTCAGAACGATGGCTACCAAGATCCCAGGAATTGTTCTGTCTGTAGATGCCCGGATGGTCTGGGTGGAAAACTGTGTGACACAGTCGCGCCCTCTGGAGGTATAAACATTTTTTTAACTTTTTTTAGGTCTTTTTTTACTCGGTGTTCTCCAAGAAATTCATGCAATAGAGCAATCGTGCCCACATGCTTACCTCCCCTTCGCTTCAGAACTAAGTCTCGCATGTGAAGATTAACTTCTCTGTTTAGATTGGCAATAGAGAGACGAAGTGAATACGCCACTGACCGCCTGACGGCTATTGACAAATGCCGTATCCAAACTCCATTTCGTTTAGGTTATGGTATACAATTTTGGGTGATTCAGCGGATTATTTTGGATTTCACAGCGAGTTTTGAACTAACACATTCACCACAATTTCAAAAAAATCTTCATTAAAGCGCTTATTGTTAATAAATATACTTCAATAGGATGTCTAGGTCCACCATCGGCCAAAACGATTTTTGTTAGACAAGTAAAATATAGCCTTGATGCGATACGTATTCAGAGCCCATGGTATATCATATACAAGTGGCAGACGTTGTTTAAAACCAAGATGGCGGGGTGCCATGGTGAGGAACGTCACACTTCGGCTCTCTCTGTCTTGTTTGGCTGCTTATGTTGGTGTAAGACTGTGCATTTTTGGGATTCACAGTGTTATTTCAATGTTATACAATTGGACTGATTTATGAAAATAACTTCTTCTTTTAAGTAAACGACACGCATCTGACTAATGTGGTGTTACGTAAGGCTTTATGGTTCAGATATGTTTAAACAAAGCGGTAGCCTACGTTGTTGCACGACTCGCCATTGGCGTTATATTTTAAAAATGCGCTTCATGTGATAGCACAATGATTATAATATGATTGATCCATTTTACTTTTCATTTACTATAGATGGATGCGGGGGTGTTTTAAAAGCTGGCCACAAAGAGGCGTTTATCCAATCACCTGGATATCCGGACGGTTATGACCGCAACTTACGCTGTCAGTGGTTGATAGAGGTATGGAATAAAATAATTACAAAGTAAAATTACAACTTTCTCTGGTCATTTATTTTTTATTATAGAACTATTGTATACACTGAAAATCAACTGGAAGTCAAATAGCCGACATTGTTACGTTCCTCTCCAAATCAAAATCCGCTCGTTATAACAGAATAGAAGAATGGTTTTAGTTCCAATTACGAGGCCTTCAAATGAGACACTTTATAATGGATATAAACGTGAAAATATCCTATAGGTTTCCTTTTGACCATAAAGTGGCATAAGCTGTTAAAATTAAGATTTTATCATAATTTTTTGAGCGTCCTGAAAAGTTGAGCGTTTGAAGTGCCTTTAAAAACTAAAAGATTGACTTCGATGTAAAGAAAAATAAAAAAAGTCATTTTCCCATATGAACGGATTATGCATGCAAATAACGGACAAAATTCAAATAGCCCGGATGTATGAGTACAATTTCCAGTCTTTCTTGAATTAAAAAAAAACTACCTTAGCGTACATATCCAAGAATGATATATGAAGAAAGCTCCTATTTCGTATTACTTGACAAAAATGCTGAACAATTAGGTATTTCTGTTTAACGAATTTTTTTCTTCTATATAATTGGCCTCGGTATCCGTATGTGGAAGAGATGCCAGGTGCTCGCCGAAGGTCGGGCAATGAGCCCAGTTTCCTCCCCCACTAAATCTGGCAACGCCGCCATATAAGTGAAATAGTCTTGAGTGCGGCATAAAACATCAATCAATCAATCAATCAAAACTATTTTTGACAGCCCATGCCACTTTGAATTGAAAATAATGAATAACACAAACATGAACATTTTTCTTGGAGCTTGCATCAATATATCCAGGCGTTACCTGCGTTGGTTACAAAAGCGCCAAATGCCAAACGCCTCCAATTAAGCGCATCACAAAAATATATGTTTAACAAGTTGGGTCTTCATTCTTAAACAGGCACCACCGGGATACAGAATCTATTTTGAATTCGTGGAGAAATTTTCCCTGACGGAAGACGAAGAAAGCGATTCTTGTACAAACTACATCGAGGTGCGATATTACAACAGTTTGAGTTTGACAGGAGGCAGGTAGGTATTTTAAAAAATACGTGTTTATTCTTGGGGTTTAAACAAAGATGATTGATTGGTGTTTTACGCCATGCCCAGGATTAGCTCTCGAGCGCCCTTACAAGCCTTCAATCTATGGGTTGTCGGCTCGACTCCAACTCAAAAGTACCTGTAAGTAAGTTTTCTTTCTATTGCCTCGTGCAGGGTGGTTGTCAGATACCCACGAAAGTTCTGGAGTTAGGCCCCTACCTCCGAGCAAAGAACAAGCTTTCCTGGCCATCGAAAGCTTACAACCCCATGTCTTTAGTGCGTAAACTATCAATCAATCAATGAATTATGACTTTTAGTTTACTATTTTATTGCAGATTTTGCGGCAAACAGAAGCCTCGAGACACCATGATTTCCCAGAGGTCCCAGCTACTATTGCTCTTCCGGTCGCAGCAGGCGGGAGGAATTGGATTCAAAGCTAAATACCATACCGGTAAAACCACCACCAAACATTATGGACGGAATCGGACTTCATAATAAAGTAGTAAGGAAACTCCGTAAACATTCATAGTGTAATCTCAATATTTCGACTTTAATGAAGCCATTGTCCGGAGAATTATGAGTACATCAAAAGACAGTATGCATTTATATAGAAAAGACAGAATACAAGGATGGTTGACACTTAGAAAATTTTGTAATCAAAGTCGAAATATTGAGATTACACCATGAATATTTACAGAGTTTCCTTACTACTTTATTATGTTAAGTTGTTCAGTAGATCAAATAGACCTAACTTCATGTTTTACTTGGCTTGACCTGGCGATACACGAATTCCTACGTTGACTTTGGCGCTTTGCACAGTCATAAAGGTGCCTTCGGAATATAAAAAAGTAGGCCTAGCATCTCTGTGAGAAGAAGTTAGGTTAATTTTACTCTAAGATAAGAAAACTTTTTGCATTGTGTCGCCATTGGGTGTTGTAATCACCCTCTATGGTTCGGGGATTTAAAAATTTCTACAGAGGTGTATCAATTTTCCTTAAAAATAAATTGACAACTTTTTACTTCTCTTTACCCTTTTCCAGAAGCCTGTGGGGGATGTCTAACAACAGAATTAACCGAACAGAAAGCTTGCGTTCGAACTGTGACGTATCCATGTTTGAGGAAATGGAGAATACGAGCACGTGCGCCGTGTATCACATGGTGGGGTTGGGTGATAACAGATTGTGGTTACACGTAAGTTGACACCTTATTAATTTTACTCAGTCGGACTCTGCAAGAAGTAGAAGTAGGCCTATACATCGAAACGTCGTCCCCCAATAAACCAAGAAGTTGTTATCCATAAGTAATTATTGACCTTATTAGACACTGCAATGTATACCTTTAAAGTGACAGGTTTCGCTTTGTGAAGCTAGGCCCAAATTCGTAGGACAGGGTCCTCGGTCTGTTTCACAAATCGACATACATGAAAATGTATTTTTTCAACTTTCATAGCAGCGTATCTCTACAGTATGGGTTGCCATGACAGTTACGTACAATTTTACGCTACGCCAATTTGTGAAACAGGCCCCAGGGGCCTTGTCTTTGATTCTATACTTCACAATGGGTTTATCGAATAAATTATCTTATATCCAGATATAAAACTCTTACCCGTGAAGACACGTGTTCCAGAACAGAGAGGTACTGCTGTAAACACTTCCAGTTGAAAGGCGAAACTTGCAAAGGTGAGGGAAATTAATAACAGAAAATGAACCTTTATTTGAAAATGGAGTGAATTATTTAATAATATGATCGCAATCCTTATAAGCAGAGCCGATTGGAATGTTAGTCTTCCTCACTTTGGTTATTGCAATTTAGTTTTTAGATGACACGGCAACCAGCGTTGGTGGATTAGTCTTTTTCTAAAATTACTTGACTGTTAGAGCGTCATGTGCTAGACCGTTTTTTTTTTTTTTTTTTTTTTTTTTTTTTAGAGAAAAACCTTGCTTTGGGCATGTGTGCCAGTGTTGCCTCAGTATTTTCCAAAAGTTAAATTTGTCTTGCAGCTATCTCCGATATCGAAGGAAACAACTTGCCCGGTTATAAGGCCACAGAGGAAAACGTTGTGGGGCCTGACGTAGTTCCTTTGGGCTGGAACGAATGGTCGGGCTGGTCTGATTGCAGCAAACCTTGTGGCGGCTGTGGCTTGCGGAAACGGAAACGTGTCTGCTCTGACCCTGTGTATTGTGGGTAAGTGCGTCTGCGACGAATCACAAATCCAATACGTGTAATGGACACGTCTCATTGGCTGGTTTGGATCTGACTTTGTAAAATGTGCCGCCATTGCATGATAGTTGAAGCGCGGACGCATAACAGATCTGGATCGAAATTGCTCCATCTCCTAGTAATGGCGGCATTCGATGCAAATCAAATGCCACGTGATCTCCATTCCACGTATATAGTTCATTGCACAAATCTGACTGTCGCATTTCAAGAAGAAATTGTCATATTGTTATTCACACATTATGTTAATTGGTTCGTTGATAGATGCCCGTTTCCTTACATATAATGTTAAATTACGATTTAAGCACTTCGTTTTAATCCTCGGTCTTTCCTTGACGCCAATCACCTGGAGTTCATATTTCTGAACCATTTGTAGAATAACTACGCAGGGTATGATAAAACCATTAAAAGTCGATGAAGATCGTGAGCCACTCAACCGCCCAGGGGCTCGTTCTGCTTAGCTGGGGTAAGTTGCGCCAGTCGCAAACGCGTGTTAAATGGTCGAAAGTCTGGAGGTACAACTCTATGCTGTAAACCTATCCGCAGCTTTGCGCCAGGTTAGTAGAACGAGTCCCAGGACGACCTTCGCGATAGTAGATTGGTTGACTGGTTGAATAGCTTGCTGATTCATTGGCTGGTTAGCTTTTGATTGATTGATTGTTTGGGTGATTGACAGACATGGCTAACTGATAGATTGCTGGTTAACTCCGCACTCTTATATGGCTGTGTTGGCATGCAGGTTCAGTGGAAGAGGAGACGGAAAGAAACCACCCGGTCGACCTTTCGCAGGCATGTCACAATCATTCGCAGGATGATCGAGTGAAAACCGTATTCAGAAATCTCAAGGGGTTTTTAACGATACACATCATTTAAATTTGTTAACACGGTCTCCATCTCTACTTTGTCACCAATATCTTATTCGAAAGCCTGCACCACCGACGGCAAGTGCATGGTTGGCTGATAGCTTGGCTATTATTCGCAGATATGTTTCACATCATATGCAACTTGGCACTGTGTGTTATTCGAGTATGGCGCTTATTAATTACTTGTCAATTGTAACACGTTTTCATTATCCTATCACTGTTGTTGTTGTAGTGGCTTGGAGCAACAAGAACAAAGTGAATCTTGTAACGAGGAGACATGCCCCGAGACGGTTGTGGAATTTTGTTTAGAGAAATACCCGGTGAAGAGAATTTGTAATCCATGGACGCTAGTCGTCTGTACCGAGTAAGTTTATGTTTTTTTGAAATTTTCAATTTGATAATTTTTCTCATCTTGCCTACTATGATTCTTAAAACAAATTCATGACAGTCTTTGATTGCTCTCTTTATGGGGACGGACAATGACATGCTAGAGTAGAGGTATGCCTAACACTTGCTGATAGCCAATCTTATTCTCGCGAGATCTCCCTTAGACGTGACTAAGATAGACTTTAGGACTGCGGTAACTTCTGATTTTAGATTGGCTGATAGTTAAATATGCTATATTCTCAACCCCTCAACTTTCGGAGTGGAAACAATAGCAACATATCGGAAAATTAGAATTATTTGAATACATCAGTGTTATTAGTTAGTGTCTTTGTAGAAAGTGAGTATAACATTACTCTCGTTATTTTGGGGATTACATGCACTTTCTTGAAACATGGCAGAAATTGGCAACCGGCATTCAGTGCTCGCGATGGGTGCCATACTCTGGGATCGGGGCTCGATTCCCGTTTCGGGTTTCACCCAAAATCAATAAAAGAATTTCTGCCATTTTTCAAGAAAGTCTTCCGTCGATCATACTCGGGTTGGAAACTGACTCAGCCTAAAGACAAAATTCAAAAGTTTCTGAATCTTGTTTTCATTCGATCGTCTATATGTGGAAAAGCTGCCATCACTCGCGAAGGTCGGGGGAATACTTTGGACTGAACCCGGTTTCCTCTGCCCACTAAACCTGGCAAGCCCCAACACAAGTGCAAAATTACGGAGTCTCAATAACAACCAAATAAAAAACTTTATTGGCCATATTCTTTACGTATTTGTTTTTGTGCCTCTTGGTATAGGTCTATTTGGGCCTACATATTGTCTTTCTTATCTTTAAAAACTATTCAATATCTTGTAAATATATTTGTTTGTCTTTGCTAATCTTGTCTTATTTTTGCTTTTCACAGATACGAAACACGAATGAAGACGTGTCATAAACCGTGCTGTGAAGGATATGTACAAGCCGAGCAGCGCTGTATAAAATCCAGGAGGTGAACGTCAAAGCGAAGCGTTCATTTCACTGCCTTTGGTTTCTCGCAGTTGTTTAAGGGTTTAATACCGCCGTAGCGGTGTTTGTTGCGTAACCCGATACCGCTGAACGTTGGTTCGTACCGAGTCAAACCACGAGAATGCGCAGCATTCGAGGGGTTTGACGAGGTGCGAACCAACGTCCAGCGGTATCGGGTTACGCAATAAACACCAAGACGAAGGTATTAAAGTCGATTCTACCCCGATAATTGAGAAAAATGAGGAAAAAGTGACGGACAGATTGGGAACTTTTAACCAATCAACGATAAGCTTTGGTCACGTGCAACGGTGATGCACTACAGACTCAATGTCGTTTGAAAAGTCATCTCTACTTAACATGTATATTTGCACACGGCACGCACATGCAGGAGGGGTAGAAATAGCGGTTATGACTTCACGCTTTATTGGAGATCTTGAGCTCTTGGCCTTGATGCTTTGTATTCACAAGCTACTTATGATCAGAGATTATACCGTGTTTGTTTTGTATTCCTTGCGGAGGAAAAGGTCCCATATCGCTTGCTTTAGTCGTGTCTTTCTTGCCACTGGCTTCTGGTATTATATTGAAGATCACTGACTGGCATGCAAGTAAATCGAAAGCATTCTAAAATTTGGAAGTCTTCAGCCTTGGGTTCATTATACCACTGATGGCACATCAAAGCATATTTTCTCATTTGATTTTGCTCATATCTGTGTGTGTTCCAGAATAATTTATTGAGTTCAATACCAGCACGAAGTACACTACCCTGTTGAAAGTATATAATCCAATATGGCTGACGTTCGATATTTTTTTTTTATAATGGATTACATGCGGTCCTTTAAAGATCCGTGCACAAATATGTTTAGGCTGGAAGGAAAAACAATGAGTTTTCAACCATACTCGTGGAAAGGAGAAAAATGACATGCAATGCTGCGATGGATCTGGGAAATGAAGTAAAGCTTCAATGTCCACAAACTTTAATCCGTATGATTGTTTTCTGTTCTGTGATGTTCTATTATCGAAAATATTTTATTATAATTAGGAAATATATTATTTATAGAAAACTGTTAATGTCTAGTTGAGTTTAGGTGTCCTTGCATCTGTTATAAATTCGCATACAGATTTGAAGTGCATCTTAAAGGCACACTCATCCCTATTCACGAAAGTCTAGAATATTATTTACATTCAAAACAGCAGACGCTTTTCTGTATTTTTCACAGAGAAAACAAGTAGAACATGAATAATTTGAGCTTTTAGTATTTTTGTGTTAAATGTCTGGGTTTTTTTTTAAAGAGACGGCAAGTACTATGTATATCAATTGACGTAAAACTTTATAAAAATCCGTTTGGTCAAATGTCAGAAATTAACAATGAGCAATGATAGGTGACCATTGGCCAATACTTGTAGGATGGGGTCGTGGTGACAAGAGAGATATAAAGAGATATCGACCAGGCCCCTCCCACTGACGTTTGACCTCTGGGATTAAGATATTTGAGATTCCACTCCATATATCAGACATGTTGTTGGTGCTTATTGCATTTGACATGAGAAAAAACATAAAGCTCTGGCAAATTTTTCATGTTTATGCTATCAAGTTGAAATTTGAACCCTATTTCAAACTCAGCTTGTAACACAGCATGACTTAAACTAAATTTCCTTGAAAACAAATTCTTTTCCATGAGACGGACAATAGAGTGGTGTGGTTTAATAAATTTGATAGTCTAATAAGACATATTTGACCATAACACCTTTAATAAAACGCACAATAAGTAATCAAAGCCTGTTTTAAAACCGGAAGAATATTGTCTGTAAAAGAAATTATGATGTGTTTTATTCCAAGCGCACATTAATAGACAGACGGAGAACAAGAAAGACGATTTGAACAGATCCGCATCAGATAGTCGCTATTGTGATGACGCGGCTATCTATGCATATCAAGATTAGTCAGTACTTGGGTACACAATTAAAGGCTAGTCATCCCGATTGCCGATAGTCGGTTTCGGACTCCAAGATGACTAATTTTTGTTAATACCGACCGCCGTATAGGCCTAGGGCCTACAATGTTATGGGAAAAAATAGTCATTTTGAAGTCAGGCACCCGAGTCAGGACTACACATCAAAATGATGGTAGTTTTCTCGTTAATTTAGGATTCTGAGAGGAGGCCGGTTGGCTGAATGGATAAGGCAGCCGGCATTTATTGCTGGCGATAGGTGCCATACTCTGGGACCCGGGTTCGATTCCCGCTTCGGGTGTCACCCAAAAATGGACAGAACCATTTCTACCATATTTTCAAGAAAGTGTAATCCAAAATTGACGAGAATACTGTTATATTCACTTTCTAAAGGACACTTACTAATTAAACTCTGGGACCCGGGTTCGATTCCCGCTTCGGGCGTCATCCAAAAATCGACAGAACAATTTCTACCATCTTTTCAAGAAAGTGTAATCCAAAATTGACGAGAATACTGTTATATTCACTTTCTAAAGGACACTTACTAATTAAACTGATGGTGGACAAAGATGAAATGAAGCATATAAATAATGTTAACCTTTATACTGCAAGTTGAGGAAGTTCTTCATAACAATTGTTATCGGAAGTTTGTCGATATCGAACAAGGGGTTTGACCATTTTGCCTGCCATATTTGTAATCGGCATTGATGTTGAAGTGACGTTGGTGATTTGGCTCGGGCGATTAGCCACGCCACAGGGTCACCAAAGTAATGACTGAAGTGATTTGAGATTTCTAAAGAACAGGGCAATTCGTTTGGAGACAGCACTCTTGTCGCTGCCAGAATAAAACTCAACAATGTTAGCCGCAAGTTTTCATCGTGTTTCGTACCATTTGTAAAATCCGATTTTAAAATGGTTGAAATCAACGTTTCACCTTTGTTGTCTTTAGTCGACACGTCAAATCCGGAACAAACCATGTCTTTTATTGTTTGTAAATGTGATTCTCGACAAGGCGATCGGAAAAAATATTTCACTCCCAAAAATAATGACGTTTCGCCTCTAATATTTCGTTGTTCAATACATTTCGTGTATTTTCTTAAAAGGTGCAAAATATCTAGTCGTCCTTCACGTGCAGCGATATGAAACACAGTATTCCCATTGGCTGTACAGGCAGTGACGTCACAGTCATGCGCCAACAATAATTTGATGACCTCAATATTCCCAGATTTAACAGCTTTGGTCAAAGCAGTGTTTTGTTTGTAAGGGTCCAAAATCTCGTCTCTTTGGTCAACAGTCAAATCTTCGTTCTCGTTCAAAAATTTCCTTATTTTTGAAGGAACTGTTTCGAATCCTGTTTGGTGATTGACGACGGCGCCATTTTCCAGTAAACACTTCGCCATTTCCAGATCTCCATTTTCACAAGCGATTATCAATGGCGTCGACCCCCCGCGATCTTTCACATTAACATTAGCGTAGGAATCAAGAAGAAGTTTCACGATTTTGAGATTACCGGCCCTCGTGGCAATGTGCATTGGAGCAACGCCCCAGACGTTGCCGGGACTGTTAACACAAGCACCGTGAATAACGAAGCTGAGAGTGGTACTGAAATTGCCGGCAGCCACGACCGCTGTGAGAGGGGTGCCGTAATCTGAGCCATACCCTCTCTTGGCGTTCAAATCTACCCCGAGTGACAAATAACGACTGACGATGGCAGCATCGTTTTCCTCTATGGCCTCGAAAAAAGATTCCGGCAACGTCTTAGAGAAACACGCTCTTGGCATCTGAAATCAACAAACAGAACTTAATTTTCTTGGTTCATAGAGACTGTGGCACAAGAAATATGTGAACCTTTAAGACTGACCATTTGTAAAATGTGCCAGCCCTGTACTTCATTCAATTGCGTATGGACAAAATATAGACTTTAAAGTGGCATGAGCTGCCAAAATGTTGATATTTTAATGTTAAAACAGAATGTTGAAATTATTGGCTATTTTTCTCAAGACGTATAGGCCTAATTCAGAAGCTTTTTAGTGCTTCTAGTCTCGAAAATGTACGATAAAGTATTCTTTTGAACTAACTTTGGTTGATTGATTGATTGATTGGTGTTTTACGCTGCGCTCAAGATTATTTCACTTATATGGCGGCGTTGCCAGTTTTATTGTGGGAGGAAACCGGGCTCTATGCCCGGAGGAAACCCACGACCTTCCGTTGGTAACTGGCAACCATCCCACATAGGTCGTTCGAGTGAAAACCCAGTCAGAACTAACTTTGGTTGAGAATGAATGAATGGTCGTCCCGGTTATTTAAATTTTGTTTACTTTTCGAACACGTTTTCGGTTTCGTACAGGCCACATACTTGGATTTTCCTCATTCCAAAGCCAATCATTTAGTTTTTCGATGGCCTCCAAAGCCTCTTACTGTCGTGACGATCAGAAATTATGAAAAAGTATGAATTCTGGCAGCTCATGCCACTTTAATATAAAACAAAATATAGACTGTACAGAACTCCTAAAACAAGAACACGAATAGACGCTTCTTGAGTTGCATATACAACGCAACTTTTCATTTTCAACTGTCAAAAAACATATTTTGCAATTTTTTTTCACCTTACAATGTATTTTTTCTCGATGTGCATATTGTGGCAGTTGGTCGGATTTGTTTCTAATGTAAGACACCAAGTTCTAGCGTTCTGTGAAGAATTTGTTCCAATTGGAATAGCAAGAACACTCATTGGTCCAGTGGGTTAGAGTGATCCCCCCTCAGTCCCACACAGACCTTCCATCGATGCGGCGCGGGTTCGAATCCCACTGAGACCAAATAAAAATAAAAAAATTGATGAGTGGATTTTCACTCGATCGGCGTATATGGAAGAGTTGCCAGGTACCCGCCGAAGGTCGGGGTTTTTCTCCTGGCAATGAGCCCGGTTTCATCACCCACTAAACCTGACAACGCCGCCACATAAGTTAAATAATCGATCCAATATATATGAGAATCGGCCCCGACTATCTGTCCCCGAACGTTTACAAAAAAAACCTTGTGAGTAAAGTACATGCCTTTGAAAAGTAAAACGGACTTGTTAGAAGATTTGTAAATAATGTGTCATCATCAACAAACGGATGTATCAACAGACGAATTCGCGTTAATTGTACATTTTTCGCTTAAAATCGACCTACCACCTTTCGTCCAAATAGCAGAAATTTTAGCAAAAATGTAACAACTTTATACAGGCACACTTGCCGCCGTAGTCTGTTTAAATTTGCTAAGAAAACCAATTTACATGAGCTTACTACGACTAATACCACTAAACTTAAACATAGGACACATAAAACATGTCTAGTTAGCTTTAGACTGTAAAAATGGGATGAAAAACAAACGAAGAATCGAAGCCTGATTACAACAACAACGATCAGTGTCGGTCAACTTTCGTGTTGGTTTACCCTCCTTTCAGGCCTTTGTATCTGTGGTTTACACTCAAACAATTATCAGCAGGCTTTTCCAGTCGCTGTTAACCGATCGTCAGTCTGTATTTCTCAGATAAATAGGCCTACGTAAAATTACACTGTGCCGTTAGTTCACTCACTCGACTGAAACATAACATCGCCAATAGGGGGCAGATCGGTTTGTTTACGTTCCGGGTATGTAACAATTCAAATTTTCAAATTCAAATTAAAAATACAAAGTGACGTCCAAACTTTTAAATTTTGGTAAAAATAGAAAGTTCCTAACTTATATTGTCTGGGAAAAATACAGAATACGGTCTTTCTTTTTTAATGTAAACAATATTCCTGATTTTCGCGGCAAGTGTGCCTTTAAGTTATATGTTTAGTCATGGGAAATGGGAATGTTTCACAATTCGAACCCGGCACTCATTTGCTGAAGGCTTTTCAATGTGTGGTTCCAAAAAATTGAAAAATTTTCTGTCTGGGTTTTCACTCGAACAACCTATGTGGGATGGTTGCCAGTTACCAACGGAAGGTCGTGGGTTTCCTCCGGGCATAAAGCCCGGTTTCCTCCCACAATAAAACTGGCAACGCCGCCATATAAGTGAAATACTCTTGAGCGCGGCGTAAAACACCAAACAATCAATCAATCAATGTGTGGTGCGACAAATGCACTATCCTTTGTCAAAGCATTTGCTAGACCCAGCCTTGTATGTTTCCGAATTTAACCTGCATGCGTCGTTTTGTGTCATGGCATTGTTATGTTTTCTCGAAAAAAACAACAACAAGAAAACAGGTTTCTATGAAGAAGTCGTGTTGATACTTTAAAGACAAAGATAACAAACAGAAAATTGTGTAATAGTCTAAATATAGAATTTTCTCAATTAGCCAAAATGTTGATATTTTGACGTAAAACAATGTTGGAATTATCGTCTATTTTTGTCAAGACGTATATAATTCAGAAGCTTTTTAGTGCTTCTAGACTCGAAAATGGGGGATAAAGTATTGTTTTGAACTAACTTTGGCTTAGAATGAATGATCGTCCCGGTTATTTAAATTTTGTTTACTTTTAGAACACGTTTTCGGTTCATACAGGCCACATACTGTATGGATTTTCCTCATTCCAACGCCAATCATTTAGTTTTTCGATGACCTTCAAAACCTCTTACTGTCGTGACGATCAGAAATTATGTAAAAAGTGTGAATTTTGGCAGCTCATGCCACTTTAATTATAGGTCTTTGGTGTTTTCCACGCAGTGATTTTAGCAATCTAGTGAATCAAGATTTTGGTTTTTACGTTTTCACATTCATATTTTATTAGTGGAAAAAAAAAGATAAAATTTCGTTGAAACAGAATAAGCTATGATAGTCATTTTTATCAAAAATTACAAAATCAAAGCTTTTGGCTGAAACCAATCTTCCAGATGCATGTTCAGGTGGTTTTAATAAGCAAGAAACTCTCCAAATTAAACTTCTACATCCCGGCTATTTGAATTTTGTTATAGTTATTTGCAGATATCTTCCTTACACACGAGTGGAAGAGTTGCCACGTACTCGCCGAAGGTCTGTGGTTTCCTACGGGCAATGAGCCCGGTCCCCCCCCCCCCCCCCCCCCCCACTAAACCTGGCAACGCCGCCATATAAGTGAAATAGTCTTGAGTAAAACGTCAATCAATCAATCCGTTCAGACGGGCCAATAAGTTTACCAATATCTTTTATTTCCACGTCAATCCTCTAGTTTTTTCAAGGTACTTCAAACGCTGAGCTTCATATAACAATCAACATTTATGAGAAAATATTTCGACTTTTGCAGCTCATGCCACTTAAACAATAAATCTATAGTCGTTTTAGTAAGTGGCGTATACTTTTGTAAAGCGAACAGTTTTAGCTGCATTTGTAACAAAAGCCTAATGCGTTTAAATACGAGACGGACTTTTTTAAGAACAATTGAACGTGTTTGACCTACTAATGATAAAAAATTAAGACATCACCACGTAGTAAGTAGGCCTAAGTTGTTCAAAACAAAATACTACATGTATCAATCTGACTAAAGTCGAGATGCTGATTGAAAGTCGAGAATTTCAATGAGCATCTCGACTTAAGTCAGATTGTACATGTATGTGGTGATGTCTTAATTTGTTATCATTAGTATGGAACCCACGTTTAAAGAGAGTTTCAAACATTTCTTACAACGAACCCATGTGTTTGACCTAGTTAATACCGGTATGCAGTTGATTACATATATTATAGCTCTAGTGCACAGGCTGAATTTCTAGCTAACGTTAGTATAACATATAGGTCAAGTTAAAATGGAAAATAAAATAGTTAACTCACATTTTCAATTCTGATGCAAAGTTTATCTCTCGCATAGGATGATATTTTTTAGAGACAAACTCGTCTTTCAAAAACCACTGGGTAACAGCGTTTCATCATCTAGGCATATAGGCCTATAAAAGCTTGCCGCCTGATCGTTACAAACACCGACTAAAATGTACTCTTAAGATTTGGGTATTCTTTGGTACACTAATAAGAAAGTTTTGCTTTTCGACATTCATGTGGGACGTTTATAGAGGTATAGCTGCAGTTGTTGACTCGATCTATTCTTTCTGCTACCGTTAGTAAAAAAAATTCCATCAGCCGGCGAACGTTAATACGGACCAATGAAAAAGCTTGAGGATAAAATACTACCCGTTGATTGGTTCGCTAATCATGAATATTCATGATCATTTATAGTATGCAGTCGCCTTTTCACTCGACCAGACGTAATTAGAGAGGAAATTTACAGGCACGTGATAACTTAATGACAAACTGTCGGCCATGCTAATAACAAGACACCAAGTTGAATCATGTAACATGTACTATCAAAGTATTTATGTTATTTATATCAACTCGAAATGTCGACCCTTTGTCAAAACTTGGCCCTAGCCCGATCTAACAATCAGCCTCTACGAGAGTCTAACATACACTCCCTGGGCCCTGTCTTACAAAGCTGGCGTAAGTTACGTCAGACGTAAATCAGTGTTTAAACTATAGGAACTTACGTCTTGAACGCAACTGGTCAATGTTGTAGGCCTATGCACAAATTTACGCCAGCTTTGTAAGACAGCCCCCCTGGCGTATGGTAATATAGAAATAAAGAAAACCACACAGATATGGTTGAATTCAAGAGAAATATATACCACTAAAATATCTTGATCAGCTTCCAAACTTGAGGGGGCCTCCGTGGCTCAGTAGGTAGAGCGTTGGACGCTCAATCCGAACAGCCTTCCACCAATGGGTCGCGGGTTCGAATCCCACTCAGTCCGAAAAAATGTCTGACAGGGTTTTCACTCGAAACACCTATATGTGGGATGGTTGCCAGTTACAAGCGGAAGGTCGTGGGTTTCCTCCCACAATAAAACTGGCAACGCCGCCATAGAAGTGAAATAATCTTGAGCGCGGCGGAAAACACCAAACAATCAATCAATTAGTCAATCCACTCTTGCGACTAAATAAATGAAAGACCACCCACACCGTTTTCACCATCATCGCCCATGTATGGTTAACATGTAGGCCAACGTTGCAAAACTTGTTACCAAGAGTATTGTTAGGTTTTAGGGCCTACAAAGCTTTGCATGTTGGCACTTTAAAATAAATCCATTTTTTTAGGCAGATTACTTGATGACGTCATAGAAGGGATAAGATCGCGCCTGGGGTCTGTTTCACAAAGAGACGTAGCGTAAGTTTTTTCGTAACTGTCATGGCAACGTATCTTTACAGTATAGGCCTATGGCTTGATATGTCAGTTAAGTAAAAACTTACGCTACGCTGCTTTGTGAAAGAGGCTCTTGGAAATTAATGTGCACAGAAAGTATGTGTGTGTGTGTGTGTGTGCGTGCGTGTGTTCAATCAAGCGTGTCGCTAGAAATTAGGGCCTAACAAAATGGTCACTATATAAAGCCATACCCCTCTAAATATCCCATCATTTTTCGAGTGACGTCATTAGACATCCGGCATAGGCCTAGGTGCTCAGTCAAGCGTGCCGCTACAAAGGGCCTAACAAAATGGTCACTATAAAGCCAGACCCCTTCAAATATCCCATCATTTTTCGAGTGACGTCATTAGACATCCGGCATAGGCCTAGGTGCTCAGTCAAGCGTGCCGCTACAAAGGGCCTAACAAAATGGTCACTATAAAGCCAGACCCCTTCAAATATCCCATAATTTTTCGAGTGACGTCGTTAGGCATTCGATCCATTTTCTTACGGAAACCAATATCTATTTATAAATGTGTACGTCGACGCTGTGTAACATTCAAATTTAACTGTTGTGTCTGAACATTGGGTGACAATAGGTGATTTGCCAATTACTTTCAAATGACGTAATTTAGCGAGAATTACTGCCCCAGGTAGTAGACGGGACAAAGGATTCGTCTGTTTTTAAAGCGGCATGAGCTGCCAAAATCCACACTATTTTCATAATTTCTGATCGTCACGACAGTAAGAGGCTCTGAAGGCCATCGAAAAACTAAATGATTGGCGTTGAAATGAGGAAAATGCACACAGTATGTGGCCTGTAGGCCTACGGACCGAACACGTGTTCGTGTAAAGTAAACAAAATTTAAATAACCGGGACGACCATTCATTCATTCTAAGCCAACGTTAGTTCAAAACAATACTTTATCGTACAGAAGAAGCACTAAAAACCTTCTGAATTATACTTGAGAAAAATAGTCAATAATTTCAACATTCTGTTTTAACGTCAAAATATCAACATTTTGGCAGCTCATGCCACTTAAACTTCAAATTTGCCGGTATTTTACAACAAATATAAGAAATGAAAGCCTATATTCCGACAGTTCATATCCGAATGAATCTAGAAAGGTGAAAAAATCGTGGATGAAAACGGAGTTTGACCGAATATAGCAAAAGTCATACTGACTACTGGTCTTGTCTGGTGCAAGATTGATGCTGTGGCGTCATTGCATTGTTGCGCGCAAAACTGGTATATTGTCCGGTATTCGATCGACATGGGATTCACCCGTCTGTATCGGTTATATATGGCCGCAGGAGATGGCCTTGTTGTTGCACGTAATATATAAAGATTTTTTTTAGGTTTAAATTGACCGATTGCTTGATGACGTCACTTAGTTTGTTTATTTGGTGTTTTAGGCCGCGCTCAAGATTATTTCACTTAAATGGCGGCGTTGCCAGTTTTCCTCCATGCCCGGAAGAAA
The DNA here is from genome assembly GCA_963971465.1 of Lepidochitona cinerea. Lineage (NCBI taxonomy): Eukaryota > Metazoa > Mollusca > Polyplacophora > Chitonida > Tonicellidae > Lepidochitona > Lepidochitona cinerea. Next base: position 1,722,577 of record OZ020565.1, read on the forward strand.
CCCACCACCTTCCGGTGGTAGCTGGCAACCACCCCATATAGGTCGTTCGAGTGAAAACCCAGTCAGAAAGACGTCACTTGGAATTTACGCGCAGAGCATTTCGGGGGATTGGGGGTTGTTCCCATAATTTTATAAAATGGCTGAAGGAATAATACTGTATCGAGAAGAAGACGTAGAAGTGATAAATTTTAAAACACAAAGCAAGTCGCATTCATATGCTATTTTTAACTGATATTTTAGGTGGGCAGTTTGACATAGAAGCGTTGGTGCAATGGTTAAAATCCCACTTGCCGCCATACCCTGTTGAACATTCGTTATAAGAAAACCAATTTGCATGAGCTTACGACTAAAACCACTAAAATTAAATATAGGACACATAATACATGCCCAGTTAGGTTTAGAATGTAGAAAATGTGGTAAAAAACAAACGAAGAATCGAAGCCTGACTACAGCAACAACGATGACGATTCAGTGTCCGTTAACTTAAGTGCAAGCCTTTTTATCTGTGGTTTACACTCAAAAAGTCCTTCTTACCCGATCGTCGATCTGTAGTTCTCAGATAAAGTGCGTAAACTTATGCTGTACCTTCAGATCACTCACACGACTCCAAACATTAGGGCGCATGTTCAGGTTCGGGGTTTGTTTAGATTGCGGGTACTTGATAAATCTAATTTTCAATTTCAAATTAAAAATACTAATTGATGCCAAAACTTTCATTTTTTGGTAAAAATAGAAAGCTTCTAACTTCTTCTGTCTGGGAAAAATACAAAAAAACACCCACTGTTTTTTTATGTGAACAGTAATCTGGATTTTCGCGGCAAGTGTGCCTTTAACTGTCACGGAAACATTGTTATGAGTCACGTACGTACGTAAATAAAACGCCATTAACACCACTGACGTCCTTGAAAATTAAGTTGCATTGATACATGAAAACGAAAAATGTGATTTGTCATAACTAAGACTCGTAACATATTCATAATGGATGGAAACTTTTAAAGTGACATGAGCTGCTAGAATGTTCAAACAGAATATTTTTCTCGAGACGTACAATTCACAAGGTTTTTAGAGCTGGGTCGAAATTAGTGCTTCGAACTAGCTTAGGCTCAGAATGAATGGACATTTGTACCGGTTATTTGAATTATTTTGAATTCTGTTAAAATTTCGGACACTCTTTCGGTTTGTACAGGTCACACACTGTAAGGATTTTCCTCATTCTAGTGTCAGTGCTTTAGTTTTCTGGCTTAAGGTGATCTTAATTATCTATGACAACGTATACGTTTAGCATTGGTTGCCATGGTAGTTAAGATCACACTTAGCAAAGATCGCTTTGCGAACCTAGGCCCAGGGCCTTCAAAGCCTCTTGCTGTCAATCTCCTCGAGCCAAGTAAAATATCCTTGCTCATTCAATGGTTATATGGAGACTTTCGAAGATATGCTTAAGGACGTGACAATCAAAATTTATGAGCAAGTATGAGTTTTGGAAGCTCATGCAACTTTAAATAATCTTCATTCACCGAAGAAACAGAAATGTTGGGCGATTTCAAGAAGCATGCACAACACGGATGCCGGAATTATAATTTTACGCTACACTTTCTGGGGGAAAAATCCACCCTTAGGCCTTTTTTAGCCATAATAGATGTTTTGAGGACAATGAGCCCCCTCCCCTACTAAACCTGGCAAGGCCGCCATTTAAGTGAAATAATCTTGAGCGCGGCGTAAAACATCAATCAATCAATCAGTCAAACAGACACTTATCTCTGTCATGACATGTGTCTCTGTAAACCGGTTTCACTTAAGATTACCCTCCACCCAGCTTGTATTTTATATATACGCTGGATTCGTAAATCAAGTGCTTAGTATTTCATTGTAGGGTCTGCAGCCTTTTGATTGATTTCATTTATACGGCAGTGTTGTAAGGTTAAGTGGGAGAGAAAACGGGGCTCTTTACATGGAGGAAATCCCGACCCTTGGTAAGTACCTGACAACTCTTCCACATGGGACGATCAATGTTTTTCATCTGGTCCGAATGGGAAGGGATTCCACGACCCATGGATGGAAGGCCGATGGAAGGCCTGTGTCAGACAGAGAGAGCAAATGCTCTGTCCACTGATGCACAAACCACCCATTCATCTAGGCCGGATTTCTGACTCCAAAATTACTATTTTTTTTAAACTGACGGCTGTATTCCGTCGGTATACAAACAAATAGACATTTTGGACCCAGAAAACCAGACTATCATTCACCCTAAGGAAATAGATTTTAAAACCTTGGCTGGAGTGTATTGTAATTGCGAATTTATTGAATAATTTACATCAAAATGGAATGCACCAGTATGCTATAAGCTATGATAGACACAAAATATCAAGGGATGATATACTTAGGACATTGGTCTGTTTAAAATCCCGATTTTTTAAATATATTTTCTGGTGAGGGAGGGGGGAGAGGGTCTTAAAATGATTGATGGTGATTTAGAATCAAGACATTTCCTGAAAGTGTTTTAGACTAGGTTTTCCTGTTTAGTTTCCTATCTATACATGATAAATTCTACCTATTTACAAATATCTCTTGGCTATATACAGAAAATGTCAGCACTCAAAACTCTTAATATTCCAGTAAGGGACAGGAGACTATTTTTACTAACAACATTATTTCTTGATGACATAGGGATTGAGAGTGTTTAACGAGCTCAATAATACGTCATAATTTTAAAAAATCGGAAACTACCCCAAGCGTAAAAAATATCCCTCGTTGCTATGATAATGTCTTTATTATTGTTAAACTTTTCATGGTAACTAGGAACTTTTACGTTGGTATTTAGGAGTGCTTTAGACTTAAGATTGATTGATTGGAGTTTTATGACTTCTATGTTAGATATATTAGGCTATCCATGGAATTGCAGTAAAATGCTGTGTTGATTTCTTGATTATGCCTTTGCAGCCGGCGCCCCTGGTGTTGTCTCTTGAACAGTCTGGATCTGTTTCCCCAAATACTCCCTGAAAACAAAGAGAAGAGGTCCAACAAGGGTCATAACTCTGTCTTTTGTGCTTTCCTACAAATGAGTAGTCTCCCCTGATCCGTAATGGATCTGAAAACAGGGTGTACAAAATAGCTATTTTCCACGCTCCACCCAGAAGTGGGTGTCCAAAATGACCAGCTTTTGTATCTTGACCATGGGCTCGTTTCACAAAGCAGTCGCATTGCAAATGAGGCGTAGTTGCCAATGGACACCATAGTGAAGAGATACGACGTCATGAAAACTGCGACTGATCGCACTTTGCGACCGCTTCGTGAAACGGCCCCCATGTTCAATTGCTGGATTAATCAAGAGCATAACATAAACACCGTAACACAATTTTGAAAGTATATATTGACAGAATATAACTGCCACACCTTGCATTAGACCGTTAAACGGTGAACTGCTTTAATCATAAAAAAAAAAACGCCAAAAATTGGAAATGGTAAGACTCATTACATCAAACATAAAACACTTATATTCTTGCCAGGTTTAGTGAGGAGGTAGCACGTTATCTTTGTCCTGAGAAAACCCCTGATCTTCACAGAGTACCAGGCAACTCTAAAGCAAGGGGCTCCTTTCACAAAGCAGTCACATCGCAAACGAAGCGTAGTTGCCAATGGATACCACAGTGAAGAGATACGAAGTCATGGCAACTGCGATTGAGCGCACTTTGCTACGGCTTCGTGAAGCGGCCCCCGGGCTCATAAAATTTAAAATTTTCAACTCCTAGCATCTTACATAAAACACTTTTATTCTTACTTTAAATAATAATAATAATAACTTTAATTCTTACTTTAAATTTAGAATTTTGACAATAATATTCTACCCAAGCACTTTTAAAGAAAATTCCTTTTTTTAACAGTCAAACCAAATTTCAAAACGGAACAAATGCAGAAAAAAACTTAAATAATAATTCTTTCACAAATTTCAGAAATAGAAAAAATCAAATATAACAGTCAATCATTTTGTCTGTTTCCATCATACATGTTTAATATATGGGTCTTAAACCCATTAAAAATGTAAACAGCCGTCAAACATGCATGACAAACAACTCTTAAGAAGCTAGAGCTGGAAAACGGGCAAGTTCGCATCAAAGCTAACACCAGTTTACATATATTTCTCCACAAGATCACTGAAGGTCGAAACACCCAGTTTCTGTGTTTTAAGCCAATGGAAACTGATTTTGGTTATGCTAGAGCTAGAAAGTGGTTTACTTAGCGATAGTTTTGTATCTGGGTTATTCGAATATTGGATTGAAACTAATGCATATCTACTGCACATAATTTAAGCTTTCAGTCAATGCCTGATTGAAGATTTTGGTGTATGTTTTTTTCTTAATTTTTAACCAATTTTGAAAATACAACTGTGACCTGAAACACAGCACAAATGTACAAAATGCAACATTTTTGGCTGTAAAACACCCTTTCTTGCTGCAGTAGATTAAGGCTTCAAGGTCTAACATATATTTTATCACCCTCAGGCTGGGGGCGGTGTGGTTTTTGCCATGACATTTTCGCCTACCTAGGTAATAGAGGAAAATTAAGTATGCCAAAAATATTACCCTTCCTGACGTTTTATGGTCTGTGGAGGTTTTAATGTTAAAATTTAGGTGGGATGGGTAAGATCTTTTGGTCGGTTGGTACTATTGTCGCCATATAACCTTAGCTGTTGAGTGCGACGTTAAGCCCCAATCAATCAATCAATCAATCTATTTTATCATCATCCAGTTTCCTACAATAACTAAAACTGCCTTCACCTGACTCATGTTGTATGTACCCTTTGTGGACATTTCACAAAGTCTAATAATATTTCACCAAGTTTATCATAGGTCAGATTGTGAGTTCCGCAGTATTTGAATAGATGCAACAATGTTTCAATTAACTTAATTCAATTAAAGTAAAACAGACGTTTGCTAATTTGGGCACCTGCGTTACTTAGGCATGACTTATAGGGATGTAGCCAGCAATGAACTATATGCGTGGAATGGACACGTCTCATTGGCTGGTTAGGATCTGACTTTGTCAAATGTGCCGCCATTGATAGTGGAAGCACGCGTGCATAACAGCTCTGAATCGAAATGGCATCATCTCCTAGTAATGGCATTCGATGCATATCAAATACCACGTGACCTCCATTCCACGCATACAGCTCATTGGTAGCCAGCATATAATCTGAAGCCTTCAGTTTGGCATCATCATTTTTACAAAATTAACCAGAGTTGTCCCCCTTGCATGTTGGATAATTGACTCCATATTGTCCACATAATGAAGAAAGCAGCGAAAATGTAAGTGGTGAACTGAACTTCAAGCAAATGAAAAGTAAAATCTAGGCGATTAAATTCAATAGAAATCCTAAAAACAAATTCAAATTATACCTCAGTACAGTTTTTCTGACCTATAGATCAAGAAAAAGTATTAATGGCCCTAATAAATCAAGAATTTCTCATGTTGTTTTTACATTTCTTTTTTCAAGCTGATGTCCAGGGGCTGGTTGTTCAAAGGAAAATTAGCTTAACGGTAGGTTAGATAACATCGCGCCCTAAAGGAATTTCTTTGTTACGCCAAGCCATTTAACCTGCCGTTAAGCTAATTTTCTTTAGAACAACCGGCCTCAGGTTGAAAACAGATAAATGGAAAAATATTGTTCATTGGAGTTTTGAGTCACACTTACATATATTTCAAGAATAAGCTTTATCCGAAGAAAAGTTGAAAAACTTCTGATTTGCCAAAGTACCCATCAAAGGTCAGGAAAAGTCTTCCAAAGCTGGCGTAAAGATGCGCATTGGCCTACCAGATGCGACTAGGACGTAAGTTCCTATAGCGTTAACACTGATTTACGTCCAACGTAACTTACTCCACCTTTGTAAGACATGGCTAATGCGGTTTCTTCAGACACTTTATAGTCTTGTAAGACATGTGTGACGTAAAACATCAATCAATAAATCAGGAATGGAAGTATGGAACCCCCAGCAGGTATATAAGGCGAGGATTGATTGATTGATTGGTGTTTTACGCCACGCTCAAGATTATTTCACTTATATGGAGGCGTTGCCAGTTTTATTGTGGGAGGAAACTGGGCTCTATGCCCGGAGGAAACCCACAAACTTTCATTGGTATATAAGGCGAGGAAGCTAGGCTTTTAGCTCATGATGAAACCTCAAACCTTTGACTTGAATCTCGCAGTTTTCAAATTTTGGTGGGCTGTTCGATTCGCCCCAGGGACCCATTGGTAGAAGACCAAGAAATAAAGGCTACGTGGTAACATGGGGCCTGTTTCACAAAGCGGCGTAGATGTATTTTTTGCGTAACTTTCATACTAACGTATCTCTGCAGTATGGGTTGCTATGGCAGTTACGTGAAAACTTACGCTAAGTCGCTTTGTGAAACAGGGTTCTGGAACAGATTTCACGACAGACTTGACAAGGGGAGATAACTCACCAGTTATGAACCATAAGTTTCTGTACAGCTATCAGTGCCTGGTAACGTACATTCGGATCTTCATGTACCAGGTATTGCATTACCAGCTGTTTGGCACCCAGTTGTTCAATCACACTGAGGGAGGAAATCGGGCAACATTTAGCAATACACTTGTTGTCAAGGTAAATACTCATAGAAAATTCCTTAAAAAATAAATCATATATTTTTCGAACTTATTGAACAGGTTGAAAGTCCACAGTAACAGAAAGATGATTTCATACATAAAACAAATAGTATGAATCTATGACTGATTTTTCTGGTGCATTTAAGATTATTTCAATTATATGCCAACGTTGCCAGGTTTATTGAGGAAAATAACCAAGCTCTTTGCTCCTAGGAATACTACGACCTTTGGCAAGTCTTTGGACCGAATGGAATTTTTACAACATATAAGAACAACATATGAAGTAAACTCACTTTTTCCCTCGAGGGTAATAACGAACATATTCCCCTATGTCATGGGCAGCTACAGACAGGATCAAAGGGTCTTTACTGGTTTCCAGAAGTTTGATTAATATCCTGGAAATAATAATACGAAACAATAATAGGATGGGCGCTTTTTAACTGATTGTAATACAAGCCTATTAATGTGAATTTGTTTTCACTTATGAGTCGCCCTATGGATGGTGGCGTTTGCTAAGTTTATTTTATAACAAACTATGTTTTAAAACCAAAGCAAATCTTAGATTGAGATTAGAACCAGCGGCCAATTGGTTTAGATAAAAACAAAAGATAATTTCCCAGGGATTAAAATTTGATTCTTTAATCTATATAGTAATATTAAAGTGGCATGAGCTGCCAAATGTAGGGGAAATTAAAATGAGCTTTCAATGAAAGATAATTAGCTACCGTATTTCTTCTAAAGATTCAGCCACGTTTTGCCTCATAAGGATTCGACCATTTGATAAGAAATATGCTAAATGTGACCAGACAAATTTGCTCATTAGAGGTAATTTAACACAATTTGACTCCCTTTTCAGTGTGTGAAAATGATTATCCTTAAACACAACTCCATATCTCTGTTTTTGTCTGTCTCAATGAAAAATTTAGGCCATTAGAATGGCTGAATCTTTAGAAGAAATACGGTAATTGTTTGTTATTTTAATCAAAAAGTACCAAATAAAAGCTTCCTGCTTATAGCAAACTTGGAGTTGTATGTTACGGTAGTTTTAATAAACTCAAAAGTAAACGTAAAATGTACAGAGCAACTCATACATCCAAGCCAATTACATTTGTTATTAGCACAAATCTTTGGTTCACACGGGTAACCTCTTTTACCGAGATTTTTTTATATGTACTTCAAACACTGGGGGCTGTTTCACGAAGCCGTTGCAAAGTGTGCTCAATTGCCGCTGCCATGACGTCATATTGTTTATTGTCTATTTCACTTCAGTCACTACAGACACATGTGTCCATTTACAGTAAAGATCACATAATAACATATAATAAGATAAGGTAGATAACAAGTACAAATAACAAGGCATCGCAAACGATACAAATCCCCTCGCGTGCTAACACAAGAACTCTGACGCAAAATGGGGGGTGGGGATGAAGTTTGGTCAGAACCCATTTAAAAATGAAGTCCCAAAAGCGGTGACGCGTTAGAGGTATTGCCATGCTGGACCAATAGATGATGTTTGGTCAGGATCCTTTCAGAAGTGAAGTTGCAAGAGCGCTGACAAAGATTTTCTATAAATAGTAACGCTGACCATGACCTTAGCACCCTGAAACACGATCTGGTTAGAGGTATTCCCATGCTGGACGCATATGGGAAGTTTGGTCAGGATCCATTCAGAAATGAAGTCGCAAGAGTGATGACAAAGATTTTCTATAAATAGTAACGGTGAACTTGACCTTGACCTTGGCACCCTGAAACATGAACTTGTTCCAGGTATTCCTATGCTGGACTCATATATGAAGTTTGGTCAGGATCCGTTCAAAAATGAATTTGCAAGTGTGCTGACAAAGATTTTCTATAAATAGTAATGGTGACCTTGACCTTGACCGTGGCACCCTGAAACACGAACTCTTTCGAGGTATTCCTATGCTGGACTCATATATGAAGTTTGGTCAGAATCCGTAAAAAATGAAGTTGCTAGCGCTGACAAAAGGTGAACATACGTACGTACGATTTTCTATTAATAGTAACGGTGACCTTGACCTTGGCACCCTGAAACATGAACTTCTTTGAGGTATTCCTATGCTAGACTCATATATGAAGTTTGGTCAGAATCCGTTCAAAAATGAAGTCGCTAGAGCACTGACAAAGATTTTCTAAAAATAGTAACGGTGACCTTGACCGTGGCACCTTGAACAAGAGTTTCGGGAAACCCAAAATACGCCCGGAAAGGCACAGTAACTGCAGCCATACCAAAACAAATCCTTCCCTTATATATATTTTTGAATATATGCAACGGGTCCTTCAAATATTAAATCTCATCTGGTGTTAAATGTCCAGGTCCTCAGCTTGGAGTCCAGCTAATGGAGTCCAGCTAATTCTGACTGGTCAGTGGGTTCAATCACTTGCTCAAGACATCACTGGTCAGGATGTTTGCTACATTTTATATAGGTATATTTGAACAGAGCCTAATCTCTGAGATGGTCAATGGTGTGTAAATATACAAGTCTTATCATTCTGTTTACACTTACAACCAGGTTTATGAATATTGTCAAAGCAGCTATATTTGCTTTACCATATGGGTAATAAAACTGAATTGAAGAGCCTTTAAAACAGAGAAATAATTATAATTCTAAACTTTTTAGGTTTTGGCCACCATACATGTAGCTATCACTATAAAATTATCCAAGGACACACCTTCTACCCATAAGCTATATCCTCAGAAAAAATTGTCCAGATGGAATCAAAACTTTAGAAGTTATGGAGCAGAAGGGAATATTACATAATCCAATATAACTCCCATATTATGTAACCAGTGATGTTAAAAATAGTTCGCGACACACCTTCTACCCATAAGGTATATACTCAGAAAAAATTGTGCAGATGGAATCAAAACTTTAGAAGTTATGGAGCAGAAGGGAATATTACATAATCCAATATAACTCCCATATTATGTAACCAGTGATGTTAAAAATAGTTCGCGACACACCTTCTACCCATAAGGTATATCCTCAGAAAAAATTGTCCAGATGGAATCAAAACTTTGAAAGTTATGGAGCAGAAGGGAATATTACATAATCCAATATAACTCCCATATTATGTAACCAGTGATGTTAAAAATAGTTCGCGACAAACCTTCTACCCATAAGGTATATACTCAGTAAAAATTGTGCAGATGGGATAAAAACTTTAGAAGTTATGGAGCAGAAGGGAATATTACATAATCCAATATAACTCCCATATTATGTAACCAGTGATGTTAAAAATAGTTTGCGACACACCTTCTTCCCATAAGGTATATCCTCAGAAAAAATTGTCCAGATGGAATCAAAACTTTGAAAGTTATGGAGCGGAAGGGAATATTACATTATTCAATACAACTCCCATATTATGTAACCAGTGATGTTAAAAATAGTTCGCGACACACCTTCTACCCATAAGGTATATACTCAGAAAAAATTGTGCAGATGGAATCAAAACTTTAGAAGTTATGGAGCAGAAGGGAATATTACATAATCCAATATAACTCCCATATTATGTAACCAGTGATGTTAAACATAGTTCGCGACACACCTTCTACCCATTAGGTATATCCTCAGAAAAAATTGTCCAGATGGAATCAAAACTTTGAAAGTTATGGAGCGGAAGGGAATATTACATAATCCAATATAACTCCCATATTATGTAACCAGTGATGTTAAAAATAGTTCGCGACACACCTTCTACCCATAAGGTATATACTCAGAAAAAATTGTGCAGATGGAATCAAAACTTTAAAAGTTATGGAGCGGAAGGGAAAGCGGACGCCGGACAGCCGGACAGCCGGACTGCCGGACAGCCGGACTGCCGGACTGCCGGACGGACGGAGATGATACCATAATACAGCCCGCTTTTCAAGCCGGGCGTATAAAAACAAACTTGTTCGAGGTATTCCTATGCTGGACTCATATATGAAGTTTGGTCAGAATCCGTTAAAAAATGAAGTCGCTAGAGCGCTGACAAAGATTTTCTATAAATAGTAACTGTGACCTTGACCTTGACCTTGGCACTCTAAAAAACGAACTTGTTCGAGGTATTCCTATGCTGGACTCATATATGAAGTTTGGTCAGAATCCGTTCAAAAATGAAGTCGCTAGAGTGATGACAAAAGGTGAACATACGTACGTACGTACGTACAAACGCAACGCTATATCCCTCCCCGACTTTCGTCGCGAGGGGATAATAACTTACAAAGTAATAGACACTAGATGATATTATTACTTTGTAACTTATTATTTGTATCTCTGCACTATAGTATCCATTGGCAACTATGCATTGTTTGCGATTCGACTGCTTTGTCAAAGAAGCCCCTGGGGCCAGTTGTTAAAAAGTGTATTAGGCTAAATACCGGTAAAACTTTGTAACGTCGCAATTGAATTTCTTTGTTACATGACGTCATTTAAACCTAATACATTTTTGAACAACCCAGGCCTTAACTTCTCTTGGCAATCCTGAAAGTTATGAAAAAGTCTGGTCTTTTTTGCTCAAATTTTGTTTGCTCATACAACTTTAACTGGAATCTTACTTGAGAAGTTCATAGTTTTTCTCGTTAAGCCTGGCAGCATTTTCTCGCCAGAATCTATCCGACTTGTGAACGGGACTCCATTCCAGACGCCCAGATCTAACTTCCTCTGAATACTCATCATACGAACTGCGAAAACAATCGTGAAATCGATGACAATTTTCATATGGGAAAAATACTTGGGATTCCATTAATGGAGAGATTGATTTATTGATGTTATATGCCGCACTTAACATTATTTCACTTATATGGCAACAAAAAGAGGGTAAATCATACAAACTTTTTTGACATCAGAAATACATTAAAGTGGCACGAGCTGCCGAAATGTTGATATTTTGACGTTAAAACAGAATGTTGAAATTATTGGCTATTTTTTTCAAGACGTATAATTCAGAAGCTTTTTAATGCTTCTTGTCTTGAAAATGTACGATGAAGTATTGTTTTGAACTAACTTTGGCTTCAAAGCCTCTTACTGTCGTGACGATCAGAAATTAGGAAAAAAGTGTGAATTTTGGCAGCTCATGCCGGTTGGCTGAAAGGATAAGGCAGCCGGCATTTAGTGCTGGCGATAGGTGTCGGACTCTGGGACCAGGGTTCGATTCCCCTTTCGGATATCACCCAAAATCGGTAGAAGAATTTCTGCCATTTTTCAAGAAAGTGTAATCCCAAAAAATAATGAGAATAAAGCTCATGCAACTTTAAAAATGAACAAAGACAGAAAGAAAAATCATCAAAAAGTGATAAAGCACAGCAGTAAATTAACAATTAAAATTTTAAAGATTTTTTTCTTTTGTTTTTTTTTTCTCTCTGCACTGTGTTAAAACCATTATACATCTGTATGCTTAACGAAAATAATCCTTTTTGTCCTTAAATGATAATAAGACGACAGCATTTTCTGTTTTTCACTAATATGGAGAACATGCTAGGGTTGGTCTCAAAGAACATGTGGTACTATGCACAAAGAAAACACCAGATCCCAGTTAACTTAATTATCATAACTCATTATTTCTTTCTTGGCAGGAAACCAAATGTTAACCAGTGGTTCTGAGTTAAGGCAGGCTTAGATCGTTTGTTGCATTTCATATGACAACGTGCAATGTAGCTTATTTCAAGCGTAAAATTGAATTTCTTGATAAATCAAGTCTCAAACAGTCCACAGAGCAGGCCAGGAAACCTCATATGACAACGTGCATCAAATGCAGTTTATTACGACAGTAAAATTGAATTTCTTCACGGTACATAGTCCTTTACAAGACTAGTCACATTTAAATAATCAATCAACCGAAGAAAAAATAAAATTTTATTTGTTTTTCCTTGGTACCTGAGATCTTGTATGGATATATGTAGTTTATTTGTCAGATATTCAATATCCTCCGTGATATCTGGGTCATCAAATTTCCTCCCTTCTAACAGTTCCAGTTGTTTGAGGACTTTACATTGTACCATGGATAGACATAGCTCCTGCTGCATACCCTGTTCTGCTGTCTTCTCTAATAGGTTCTGAAACAACAACAACATATTGGTACCGTCAACAAGCATAAAAAAAACTTTGGGCAACAGAAAAGAATAGAATAGAATATTGTTTATTTACAACAATATAAAACATTAGCTGGCTAGAAGCTATTATTACCGCCCTGAGATTAAAAAATCATGCAAAACATTTTGTATTTTAATGTTGTTTTGGTAATGAATAAATATATAAGATAGGTAATTCTTTACACTAATCAGTGGAACTAATGGATTTTAGAAAGATTTATCGAGATATAAAATAATGACGTTCCATATCTACTCACTCTGAAGGTTGCCAGTATGATTCGGGAGACTTTCTCCTTTGCTGATTCACTCAGAATGTCAGACAAGATGGGAATAATATTATACCTAAACAACCAGAATAAAAAGTTACATGTAATGATGCCAATGATTTTTATTGTAAATTTAGGGAGCGGGAGTAGCGAGAGAATTCCAAATTTCCTGTCACCTGCGCTGTCATTGCGCATGTGGGGAATATTTTGTGTTTTATGCTGTGCTCAAGATTATTTCACTTATATAGTGGCGTTGCCAGTTTTATTGTGGGGTGAAACCGGGCTCTATGCCCGGAGGAAACCCACGACCTTCCAGAGGTAACTGGCAACCAACCCAACTTCGATTCAGAGGTGAAATTACTCACAATCTGAAGTACTGAAGGAGTATCCACAATAATCCTGTTTTACAAGTACATAAGAAATGAGGCAAAAAGCGCAGGGTGCAAAGATGTTACACCAGGCAATAGTTAAGACAACTGAATTCACGGCATGCGACCGCCTTGATGTAAAATTAGTCCCTTTTTTCTGCGTCATTTAAACTCTCGTAAAACAGTTATTATGACACTCCCTTGGCAGGATTTGGACCCATCCGTGACTTTTGTGGATTAGAAAATACAATTATTTGTTGTTTTCTTTATGTACTTACTTTTTCATTTTGACGGCCAGCCCAGCATTGAAGGACAAACACCATAGACAGAAAGATAATTGGTATTGAACCTGGAACCCCACTTTACTGCCTCCTAACACTGTTACAATACTAAGGAAGGGAAACAAAGAGAAAAGAAATGATATAAACCTCAATAAATTACATTCTAGACCTTCGTTGATTGATTAGCGCTTGGCGTCACAGATTCAGATTCTTTATTCACTGATAGAATTCACGTAAGCAAATCATAATACAATTTGAAATTTGGATATCAGCGGGATTAAAACCCCCACTGTTACAATGCTGAGGAAGGGAACAAAGAGAAAAGAAATGATATAAATTGATTAGCGCTTGGAGCCACACTCAAGAGCTTTGGTTGATTGATTGATTGTTTGGTGTTGAACGCCGCGCTCAAGATTATTTCACTTATATGGTGGCATTGTCAGTTTTATTGTGGGGGGAAACCGGACTCTGTGCCCGGAGGAAACCCAGGACCTTCCGTTGGTAGTTGGCAACCATCCCAGATAGGTAGTTCGAGTGAAAACCCAGTCAGAAAATTTTTCATTTTTTATTTGGACTGAGTGGGATTCAAACCCGCGACCCATTGGTGGAAGGCTGTTTGGATTGAGCGTTCAACGCTCTACCTACTGAGCAACAGAGGCCCCCGATTAGTACTTAGAGCCACACTCAACAGCATTGGTTACAGAGGCAAAGGTACAAACCGGTACCGCTGACCATTAAATATCAGAAAGACTATTATTTTTGGCATACTTATGGTTCCTCCTTGCTCCGTCAGCAAACAAAGCCTTATTTTTTTTTAGAAACAGTGTTATCAGTCTTGACTTGTTGATTGCTTTCAGACAAGAACAAAATACAGATTTGCATCTTCGTGTTTTGTGCCTGTAAATTATTTGTTTGTTAACAGTTTCTGTCAATTTTACTTTTATGTGCAGGGTTATAAGAACAGGATACAATGATCATTGTCTGATTGATTCATGTTTTACTTCAAACTCAAGATTATTTCACTTATATGGCAGCGTTGCCAGGTTTAGTGGGGGAGAAAACGTGAGAGTCAAAAATCCATTTCTTTTCTCTCTAAATCTTCAGAAATTATTAAGCTCAGTGTTGTGATGTGTAAAAGCATAGATACTCCGAATAAAGGAAGACGACGCATTGCTGACGTTCTTAATATTTCAACAAAATTTTACTTGTCATACTCAAGAGAAATAAATTTTTTTCAAAATATTGAGAACGTCAGCAATGCATCGTCTTACTTTATTCAGAGTATCTATGCTTTTGCATCTTGCTAAGCTAGTTGGTGGATCAACGAGATGTTGTGATGTGTTGTGGTGTCATTCAGGAAACCATCGAGATATGGTTGAAATGACGAAAACATTCAAAAGTCAAATAGGAGGATATTTTAAGTGATTTCTAAATATTCATTTCATCAATTAACAGCTGCTTATAATCCCCCTTAATATGCTCAGAAGGATGAACTAGTGATATATCCTGTAAGATGGAAATACAAGGATTGTTGTCTGACGTTTTAAGGCGTTACCAATGTCTTTATGTTACACAGCTGTTTAAATGTTTCAAAAAGTATGGAATGTTTGGCCAGGCTATGTGGCAACGACAGAGAAGTATATTGTGTTTAAGCCGTTGAAAAATACCTTGTGATGCCGTCCACTTCAACGAAAGCTTCTCTGTATCCGTCAATACGTAACATCATTTGTAGACATCTCCCTACCGTCTGTATGTACTCATTGTTCTACAAAGGGGAGACAATTAGTTAAGCCCCAGGGCAATTGAATTATAATTCAACCTACACGATAAAAATATGTGCATTGGTTTTCAGCTAAAAAAAGATACATACAAAAAAGTATATCACTGATAATGTACACAATCTAAATTTGTTCCCCGGGATTTGAGATTGATTGATTGGGGTTTAATGTCGCACTCAACAGCTCAGGTTCTATGGCGATAACCAAACAAAAGATCACTTTCCACAAATCTAAATTTGGAAATTAGGGCTCTATAGACCATAGTGTTGGTATGTAAATCAACATTATTACTTTATTACAGAAGAAAATTGTGTATACTATACTATCAGGTTGAGCAGAGCTCTGGTTTGTCGAGGTCACTTACCATATATTTTATAAGAAGACCCAGTTGGGTATACTATTGGTTTGGACTGTGTTTGTGGCTTATCAAGGTCGTTTAACATGTATTCCAATAGTAAGTAAATTGTGTATACTTCTAATTTGGGCAGTGTTTCGATTTGTGAAGACTATTTAACAAGAATTTTAATACAGGATGACATAAGGTATATTTTTACTTTGGACAGGGTTTCTGGGTTATGCAAGGTTTCCATTTACACGGCTTTCACTACTTTGGACAGGGTTTCTGGGTTATGCAAGGTTTCCATTTACACGGCTTTCACTACTTTGGACAGGGTTTCTGGGTTATGCAAGGTTTCCATTTACACAGGTTTCACTACTTTGGACAGGGTTTCTGGGTTATGCAAGGTTTCCATTTACACGGCTTTCACTACTTTGGACAGGGTTTCTGGGTTATGCAAGGTTTCCATTTACACGGCTTTCACTACTTTGGACAGGGTTTCTGGGTTATGCAAGGTTTCCATTTACACAGGTTTCACTACTTTGGACAGGGTTTCTGGGTTATGCAAGGTTTACATTTACACGGCTTTCACTACTTTGGACAGGGTTTCTGGGTTATGCAAGGTTTCCATTTACACAGGTTTCACTACTTTGGACAGGGTTTCTGGGTTATGCAAGGTTTCCATTTACACAGCTTTCACTACTTTGGACAGGGTTTCTGGGTTATGCAAGGTTTCCATTTACACAGGTTTCACTACTTTGGACAGGGTTTCTGGGTTATGCAAGGTTTCCATTTACACAGGTTTCACTACTTTGGACAGGGTTTCTGGGTTATGCAAGGTTTCCATTTACACAGGTTTCACTACTTTGGACAGGGTTTCTGGGTTATGCAAGGTTTCCATTTACACAGGTTTCACTACTTTGGACAGGGTTTCTGGGTTATGCAAGGTTTCCATTTACACGGCTTTCACTACTTTGGACAGGGTTTCTGGGTTATGCAAGGTTTCCATTTACACGGCTTTCACTACTTTGGACAGGGTTTCTGGGTTATGCAAGGTTTCCATTTACACAGGTTTCACTGTACTTACATGTTGCTTCAGCTGATCTTTGAGCCAGTTGAGATAGAAATGAAGATCAGTCTTATCCATGGAGTCCTTACTCCAACATGCTATCTTGGCAATAATACGGGCAGTCTGAAACACAAAATTTGTTTGTTACGGACTTAAAGCCAACATCTGATTGATTCATTGATATTTTGCACCACACTTTTTATGACGTTACATGGTTTAGTCAGAGAAGAAATCCAGGTTTTCTGTGAGTACCTGACAGCTCCTCCAAATAGTCAGATCACCTGAAAAATCCACTCAGAGATTTTTTAATTTTTGTTTAGAATGAGCGGAATTTGAAAAAAAAGGAAATTAACACAAAAATGTCTGTGTTAGACTGAGGGACTATCACTCTGTTGACTGAGCCACCAAGAGCCTATTGGACTAAGTGGCCATCAATGCCCCATAGGACTGAGGGACTATCAGTCTGCCGACTGAACCATCGATTGATTGATTGTTTGGTGTTTTACGCTCGCTCAAGATAATTTCACTTATATGGCGGCGTTGCCAGTTTTATTGTGGGAGGAAACCCACAACCTTCCGGTGGTAACTGGCAACCCTCAAATTTGAAGACTTCTAATAATCCAAACAGAATGTATTCGCTCTAAATTAAGTAAAGTAACTGACCTGATTGACAATAAATCCATCATTTCTGTTGAGAAGATGAAGGAAGGGAGTCCATACACTCTCCTTACTACGACGTGCGTACTCCTTGAAGATTTCCACTCTACTTTTATCCTCCTGAAAAATAAAAACCAAATTGTTTTTGTCAGTTTTTGTATTCAACTTTGACTATTATTGTACAGATATGACAACCCACGCAACAATCAAGCAAATAAATTATAACAATTGCTTTAAAATGTTTTTCCTATTCTTATGCTCCTGTTAAAGAAAAACAAAACTTTCTTCCTGATTTTGGGTCTTTTTGAACTAATCCTAAAATTTAATTTTTATTCTGCAATTATGATTGATCGATTGTTTGGTGTTTTACGCCACGCTCAAGATTATTTCACTTATATGGCGGCGTTGCCAGTTTTATTGTGGGTGGAAACCGGGCTCTATGCCCGGAGGAAACCCACGACCTTTCGTTGGTAACTGGCAACCATCCCACATAGGTCGTTTGAGTGGAAACCCAGTCAGAAAATTTTCCAATGTTTTTTGGACTGAGTGGGATTCGAACCAGGGACCCATTGTCTGCAATTATGACCCTCAAGCGCATATGATCAGATGTTTTTGTGACAAATAATGAAATACCTGTAAAACGTCATCCAGCATTGTCAGAATATATTGTACAGTCTGGTCTTTGGCTATCTGACCCATCAGGTTAATAAAAGTCTTGGCAAACTGAAAACAAACAAAATCAATGTCAATGTCTAATCACAACTGTTTATTTTCTTATGTAAATTTTTAATATTTATGAACACTAAAACACACGGGCACAGGGAAAATCTTCTTGTCTAAAATAACCATGGAGACAAGTTTCTAATTGTGTTAAAAAGAGGTATATCATTTAGACCTTAATACCCCATCATAAATTGCTGTAATAAAGTAAACCTATGATATTTCATTAGGTTGACGACTGACAGGAGCTTGGCCTTAGTCAGTAGAATTTTTTGGAACACTTTGTATTACATTGACAATGCTTACGTATCTTAAGCTATGGTAAGAATATCGTCAGAATATATATTATAGGGTCATGGGAAAAGACATGTGGTTCATTTCCTAAGTTTGGGAATCATGTGACGAAAGTCAAGAAATAAACATACCTCACTATTGGAATGATTAATTTTGAGTATAAAAATTCTTAACTTAAATTTTAAGCCAAATTTTGAGGTGATAACCAGGCCCATCCAGTAAAAATTGTGAAGGTCCAGCGCACAATATTAAGGAAAATCGTAAGCAGGAACACTTTTTTGACTACAGTCAACCTAGCACTTGTTTCACTTACTTGGGCTACACAGTTTTCAATAGACAACTCTGTCTAGCAGATAAAAGGAAAATAAAACCCTGCTGTAGTATGCAATATTCGGAGAAGAATTTAACCTCACACTGAAGATAAAAACATTATTTTCGTTTTGTTTTTGTTTCTGTTTCAATTACAAATTGTGCATCAAAAGCCCTCAATACCTGCATGGGATTGTCTTGTAAAATCTTTGCTCGAGCCTCAGCATTTGATTGGTCAAATCTGGAGATGAACGTGTAATGTTCCTGTGATATCATTTGCCCTCTGAAAAAAAATTTGAAAATACTATTAAGAACAAGTTCCAGAATCTATACCACTGAGAGCCGTCTTGTCTGGCTACGATCCATAAACATTTACACTGACTGAACTTTACTTTGCAACTGTTGAAAGTAAAGGTCTCCATGAGAGCCAGATATGATTTATTTTTTAATAACACCAGGCTAAATGTTTTAGAAACATCTCTAATTCCTAAAGTTGTAACATGTAAAACACAATAATTTATCAAACTGTAACTTAGTGTCTGGCGTCTTTTGGCTCAAAACCCTTTATCTGAAACTGATTTAAAATAATAAACAAAAAAATTCTTCTAAAATTACATTTTAAAACACCCAATCCCTATTGAATCATTAACACACTGCGAAAAAGTTCTCGTAACAACTTAATTATTTTGACATTATGTTTTTCCTTACTAAGTATTAAGTAATGATACTCACTGCAGGTAAGACTGCCAATTAACCCCCGCTACTAAGTAAGGATACTCACTGCAGGTAAGACTGCCAATTAACCCCCCTACTAAGTAATGATACTCACTGCAGGTATGACTGCCAATTAACCCCCTAATAAGTAATGATACTCACTGCAGGTATGACTGCCAATTAACCCCCCTACTAAGTAATGATACTCACTGCAGGTAAGACTGTCAATTTACCCCCCAACTTAGTAATGATACTCACTGCAGGTATGACTGCCAATTAACCCCCCTACTAAGTAATGATACTCACTGCAGGTATGACTGCCAATTAACCCCCCCTACTAAGTACTCACTGCAGGTATGACTGCCAATTAACCCCCCTACTAAGTAATGATACTCACTGCAGGTATGACTGCCAATTAACCCCCCTACTAAGTAATGATACTCTCTGCAGGTAAGACTGCCAATTAACCCCCCCTACTAAGTAATGATACTCACTGCAGGTATGACTGCCAATTAACCCCCCTACTAAGTAATGATACTCACTGCAGGTATGACTGCCAATTAACCCCCCTACTAAGTAATGATACTCACTGCAGGTATGACTGCCAATTAACCCCCCTACTAAGTAATGATACTCACTGCAGGTATGACTGCCAATTAACCCCCCTACTAAGTAATGATACTCTCTGCAGGTAAGACTGCCAATTAACCCCCCCTACTAAGTAATGATACTCACTGCAGGTATGACTGCCAATTAACCCCCCTACTAAGTAATGATACTCACTGCAGGTATGACTGCCAATTAACCCCCCTACTAAGTAATGATACTCACTGCAGGTATGACTGCCAATTAACTCCCCTACTAAGTAATGATACTCACTGCAGGTAAGACTGCCAATTAACCCCCCTACTAAGTAATGATACTCACTGCAGGTAAGACTGCCAATTAACCCTGTTTGATCGCACATCATTAGCCCTCTGTTGTAAAAGACTGGTTGCCACCTGGGCACCTGAACATGCAATAAAAATACAAATTTACAAATAACTTAATCAATATGTATTTGTACTTAAATGTTGTTAAATTTGTATCATAATAACAATAATATAAAAAGGTTAAATTCCGGCCTAGGGGGTACACAAATTTCAAGACTTTGCCATTTAATGTTAAATGGTAATCATATGCAAAAAAATGCAGAGATTTTGCAGGACGACTCAGCTAGTCAGTATCAGTTATCTGCCTTAACCAATTCGTTCTGCCTATTGTCGTATTGGCTTTTATGGTCAAATTATAAGAGGTAGAAACTTTGATGACATCACTGTCACCTAGTGGATCAAACAAAGCCATGGTTAGCTCCAAATTAATTTTGCATATTTTAAGTTCTGGCTTACTTCTAAGGAGGATTCTTACATAGTATGCAATTAACCCAAAAGTTAGCTAAAGGTCAACCATAAAATACATCGCAGGTGGTTTGAGAATTTATTTAAGAATGGATGTAAAAAGTCAAAGTTTTAATGGGCACTGCTTATTTTTTTTTTTTGGTAAGTACAAATGATAGAGAAAGTGCAAAAGTAAACAAATATATAAGATGTCATTTTGTGAAACGAATGAGAGATGTGGAGTTTGATTTTAAGGTGTTGGTTAAGCTCAAACCCCCCATCGTGTTGTTCTTAACAACTCAAGAATTCAATATCATTTGACACAGATCAAGTGAATGACATTTCCCAAAGTCTGGAATAACCGGTTCAAAAAACAGTTCCCCGACAGTTCTTACCCTTCTCCAAGTCATCAATGTTAGGGATGACACTGTCGAAGCCAGTCAGCGCTGCCATCTTTTAGTTTTTCGTTTCACAGAAACAATTTGTAGAGAATTTAAATGCTTCTTATAAAAATCGGCCAAGAGTTTCTTACACCGCAGACATATTAGATCATGTGACTTGCTGCAGACGACGTTTTTCAGACTTTACAATTGATCATTTATAAAAATTAAATTATCTGATATTTATTCAAAAAGATTATATCAGCATTCAAGAAAACATTTAAATACTCTAAAACGTATCATTGCTTAAATATTGACTAAGAATACTTCATTTGATTTCCATAGGAGTTCAGTTTTATCAGTTATATTTGCCTAACAACAGGTGATAAACGGAAGTCCGGTCGTGACGTCATGACATAATGGCTGTCAAAACAGACACGAGTAAACCACATTCTGCGTTTATCACATTTAGTTCACTAATGGCTGCACGTGAAAGGTGACAAAGAGTTTTAGAATTGTAAACAACTTTATTCGAATGGGAAAAATGGAGGCGTCCGGTGTGAAATCTTTCCCTGTCGCTGGACCCAGGAATTTATTTCGTCATGTTCGCTGGGAGCATCTGTTCGCCGGGATTAGCGGCGGCGTAGTTTCAACTTTAGTCCTGCATCCACTTGATTTGGTTAAAATTCGGTTTCAAGGTAGGTGATCGAAATCTTCTATATATGCTGAAAAAATACATATTTTGTCGATTTTGTCAATATATCCAATGTCAAGGTTGGGATCGATGATTTTTTTTCATGAATTGGGAGTTATTGAATTTGAAGTCGAGCGTGTGTTGCTTGTACGGGTATCCGATCAGTTATCGTACAGAACCAATTTTTATGCGTCTTCAACCCAAACGATCGAGTTTTCCCGTCGATGACAGCCAGCTTACTCATCGAGGCATCTTCTTGCAAAATTTCAACCTCCAAATATGAATAGAACGTTTTATGAAGTTACATTTGTCAGGCGATGCAAGAATAGTCGCCTTTGGCCGTGCCGGGGAATTTTCGAACACGAAAGATGACGTCGCAACAGCTTTCGCGTTGCGTGTACGATAACTGATCCCTTCACGCTACAAAAACATGCAGACGAGCGAGTGAATGTCCGGTCCATAAAAATTTATTTCAGAGTCTTGGGAGAAATTAAACTATTATAACAAAAGTCGGCTGAGCCCAGCTTCACTTCTGTGGAATTTCTTGTCAATGCAAACACTGATGTAAATTTGAGCATTGAAAAAACGGCAAACGTGTACAATAACTGATCGGATACCCGTAGTTGTAACTTACACTACACTACATTACAGGTATCTGGTCAGTTATCGTACAGAACCGTTTATCATATACCCAATTCTCATGTGTCTTTATTTTAACACAAGCTTTACGCTTTACGATCCCGCTTTACCGCCAGCTTCTTTATCATGGCATCATCCTGCTCAATTTCAACCTCCACATAGAAATAGATCTTATTATCATCGAGTAACATTTGTCAAGTGACACAAGAATAGTTGCTTTCAGCCGTGTCAAGGAATTTTTGAAGACGAAAAAATGATGTCACAACAGCTTTAACGTTGGATTACGATAACTGGTTCCTGTCACCCTTCAAAAACAGACAGAGAAGCCGGTGAATGACTGATCCCAAAAACTTCCTCGGAGAAATTAAACTACTTTCACAAAAGGGGACTGAGCCCAGCTTCACTTCTCTCAAATTTCTTGTCAAAGTAAACATTGATGTAAATTATAGCATTTAAAAAACGGCAAAAGTGTATGATAAATGATCAGATTGTCGTATCCTGTTACATAACTTATGAATATAAGTCTGATGTATTTATATGCATTGTAAGTCTCATTTTGATCCACCAGCCAACAGCTTGACATCAGCAATTTTAACATTATCTTGGTAAACTATGCGTTCTGTTTGTATTTGGTAAACTGTTTTCCGTTCAATGATCCCATGGTCTTTCTTTTTCTTTACACAAAATGTATTATCATGCTCTTACAATTACATTAAACAGTAAACAATAACACCATAGTATTTGACCTGACTACATCCTTGTTCAACTGTGTTAACATAACACAGCCTGTTTTGAAGTTCAGGATTGCACTATACATATTTTTGTATACCCCCCCCCCCCCCCCCCCCCACACACACACACACACACACCACTCAAAAAGTCATTGCATATATTTAATCATATAATTAATATACTCAGGTAAGCGGCAATAACAGTTGGACTATGGTTATCTATATATATATATTAGAAAATTTTAATGTATTTCTATTAAGGCAGTTAGAAAGATATATTTTAAAAAGTAGGAACATGTACAGTAGGTAGGCCCTTTTTTTGTTGTATCATTTTTGGGGTAGATTTACAAATTGTTCACAAAAGGAGATTCAAATGAATTTAAGGGATTTTGTAAAAATCTACATTTTGATTATTTTTACTAAAGAAAAAATTCATATTATTCGTTTATAAAAAAGATATTTGGGAAAAAAATTCTCGGTATACTTGTTTTGGCTTGACAGGGTTATGATAAATCTCAATAATACTTGTCATGGCTTGGTAGTCGTAGAGACTGAAATACTGTTGAAAGTGATGTTAAAACTTCCCTCGCTAATATTTACTCATGACCTTGTAGTGGATAGATCTATTATTAGCTTGTTTGATAAGGAAGTGTATTTCGCAGATAAATAGGGTATAATGAAGCACAAGGAAATGTCACAACAATATAGTATAACCCTGTAAAATCACATAAGGGTTTCAATCATATTGTTTGATGATCATTCAGGGTTTTATTCTGTACATACCGTATTTCTTCTAAAGATTCGGCCATTCTAATAAACAAAATTTTCCATGGAGTCAGACAAAAACAGAGACGTGGAGTTGTGTTTAAATTGGCATGAGCTGCCAAAATGTGGATATTTTGATGTAAAAACAGAATCAATATAACAGACGTATAATTCAGAAACTTTTTTGGGAGTGTACGATAAAGTATTAACCTAACTTTGGCTTAGAATGAATGAATGGTCGTCCTGGTTATTTAAATTTTGTTCACTAACTTTTCGAACCCAATTCTGGTTCGTATAGGCCACATACTGTATGGATTTACCTCATTCCAACTCTAATCATTTAGTTTTTCGATGGCCTTCAAAGCCTCTTTCTGTCGTGACGATCAGAAATAATGAAAAAAGTGAGAATTTTGGCAGCTAATGCCACTTTAAGGATATCCATTTTCACACGCTTCATCGACAGGTTGTATTGCCTTAAATGCCCCCTAATGGGCAGATTTGTCTGTCTACAGTTAGTATTTTTTTTTAATTGAATCTTTATTTCACCATCAAGTCTTGTATGTACATATATACATTAAATTTGAAAAGATGGCGGGAATAAAACCCCTGGGGGCTTGTTAAGTCCCTTTAATTCATATAATGGAGGAGGAAAATTAAACTGAATATTTAATCTATTTTCAATAAGGTTAAATTTGGAAAAATGGTGAAAAGATCCAAAAAAGGAAGGAAACATAAATTGCATTTAACATATGTACATTGAAATCTCACATGACATAATTACTATATATGGTCCTATACAAGTCACATACACAATCATCCACATATATATACTATTACATAATTATACACAGGTGTAAGTATATATATCTATTAAATATGATTTATATTTATATGTTGAATATCAGTAAGAGTGAGAATGTTCCACGAGATGGGATTTAATCAAATGCTTGAAATGAGAAATTGACGAACATAATTTTAAGTTGAAGGGCACCGAATTCCAATACCTCACAGATTTAAATTTGGTTGAGTATAAAGAAAGGTTTGATTGATAAGCAGGTGTCGCAAAATTTATATTTGAGCATCGTGTTGGGTAGGAATGGACCTCTGATTGTAGAGTGAAATAGTGTCTGAAATGTTGTGGTAAAGTAAATGGCATGTGAGAAAATTTATGGGCGAAAAGAATAAGAAGGTACTTGTTAAGGTTTTCAATTGATAAGATTTTGAATTCCAAAAACAGAGGAGCCGTATGGGCTAATTTAGGTTTGAATGCTATAATCCGAATAATGCGTTTTTGAAGAACAACCAAGGGACGGAGATGGGACTTAAAAGTATTACCCCAGACGATGTTACAGTATGATAAGTAAGAGTAGAATAGGGAACTGCATAAAATAAAAAGAGTCTTTCTATTTAAGCAGTGTTTGATGTTGTTGATCATACCAACATTTCTAGAAAGTTTTGATGAGAGTTTTTGAATATGTGTTTGCCAATTAAGAGCATTATTAAATATTTCCTTTCTAATGATTTAATCCTTATGACGTTATGAGGAAAAATTCAACCCTTACAATACACCACAGCAATCAGCAATGTCTCCGCGAGTGTCAACGTAAAAATGCTTTTCCACAGCAATCAAAAAAAATTAACTTAAGTTACTTAGAATTATTGTTTTTCCCCATGTTCATATATCATCTACTTAATTTTTTTTAAAAAGTGTATCGTAATTGATTCAATTCTATAAAGTAACATTATAAGAACCATACAAAATCAGAGCTTTCCATTGATACCTATCTTGAGCATGCACACAATTTTGATATTTTGTTGCTCATAATTAAAACTAAATTAAGAAAACATGGACTAACATATTTTTTACAAACGACAAATTAAAAGGGTTGAATGATACCCATGAATCTATAAATTTGTTTGTACAGCCCGGTTATTTAAATTTTGTTTGTACAAGTGACATATGCTCACTGGAATATCTTTTCCTTTTTTAGGTCAATCGATCATTCATTTTTTTTCTAAGAACTACTAATTGGTATTCAGACTTTTTTGAAAATAATAATGTATACCTCCTTCCTCTATTTGCTCAATTCTGAAAATCTTGCATTATATAGAGTCTGATTTTATGAATTTACACAATTTTATTTGGTGGCTAGGGATTTGAATCTGCTCCCAGATCATGAGATGATATCTTTGTTTACAACATGTATACAAATACTGCAGAGTTTATTCACTGTGACACCTTGTAGTATTAACCCAATTCTAGAGGGCAATGACCATTTCCAGTGTGGATAGTCTATCTATTTGATCCACTGAACAACTTAACATAATAAAGTAGTAAGGAAACTCTGTAAATATTCATGGTGTAATCTCAATATTTCGACTTTAATTATAGTCTATCTATCTTCAAGGTTTGATAAAAGTCCAAATTATTATTGAGGTCGTTAGCAGAATTGAATTATTCCCAAGTATGAAATGAGTATTGCAGTTGCCAGAAATTAAATATTTCCTAACTAAATGAACTGCAATTCTGTCTTTTATGGGTTGAATTAATTTCACACGAAGAATTGTGCAACATTTTTAACTACTGCGATTCAGTTTTTTATGGGTTGAATTGAGTTATTATGGCCATGTTGAGGCAGATATTCGACCTCCAGGAAACCTTGAACCTATAATTTACAGAAATTGTTAAGCACATTCATTTCAAAGGAAGAATTGTGCATCATTTTTAACTCCATTTAACTGCAATTCGTTTTTTTTATGGGTTGAATTGAGTTATTATGGCCATGTTGAGGTAGATATTCGACCTCCAGGAAACCTTAAACCTATAATTTACAGAAATTGTTAAGCACATTCATTTCAAAGGAAGAATTGTGCATCATTTTTAACTACATTTAACTCCATATTAGTGGCTGAGTCGGCAGAGCAATAGTCTCCCACTCCAACACTGGCCTTCCTTCGATAGGCCATGGGTTCAAATCCCTCTCAGAATAAAAGTGGAAAAACCCAGCTTAAATCACAGCATCCCTCCAGAATATCCTCCACCACTAAACCTGGCAAAGCCGCCATATATTTATGATCACTAAAACACACAGGCACATGGAAAATCTTCTTGTCTAAAATAACCATGGAGACAAGTTCAAATTGTGTTAAAAATAGGTATATCATTTAGACCTTTATACCCCATAAATTGTTGTAACAAACCAAATAATCTTGAGTGTGGCATAAAACATCAATCAATCAATCAGTCACTCCTGGCATCAATCAGCTGGTAAATATGATCACTAAATACACAAAGGCCCATGCATGTACTGAGTAGTTGTTTCTTCAATTAACTTGGACCAGAAAAAAATTGTCTCTGTTTTAAAAAAAAAGTTATATTTGTACCCATGTATAGATAATAGTGTTCCAGAAAATTCTACTGACTATAAAGGCCAAGCTCCTGTCAGTCATCAACCCAATGAAATATCATAGGTTTAGTTTATTACAACAATTTATGATGGGTATAAAGGTCTAAATGATATACATTTTTTTAACACAATTTGAACTTGTCTCCATGGTTATTTTAGACAAGAAGATTTTCCCTGTACCCGTGTGTTTTAGTGATCATAAATATATCCTGAGGTCAGTAACTGACTGACATACATTTTTACCCTGCATAATATTCTCAATCTGTGTTTATTTTACATTATTAAAGTACACGTAGAGGTCATTATAGGTCGTTTACCTTAAAGGTTTTTTTTTTGCCTATTAGTTTTGTCTATAAGAAATTATATATTGTTGTTTACTGTTACTATAGTAACCTACTCCAGGATATGTTGAAATGTGTGTTGAGGTCAAAAGTTCATGTGACCTACTTTTAGGTTTTTATCTTACCCTCATACATGTTGGTTTTATTTTATCTAATATGTTTGTTTATTTACTTTAAGACGCAGATGGATAACAAATTTTAAATAACCGGGACAAACATCCATTCATTTTAGGCCTAACTTGGTTCAAAGTAATACTTTATTCTAATTTCAGTTTACATTCTCGAGACTGGTAGCCCTAAAAAAAACTTGGCAAAGTTTTGTTAATTGATATTTTAAAAACTCTGAGAGTCATGCTTAGTTAATTAAATGAAAATATAAATGAATAAATAAATATAATATATATTGAAGGGTATAAGATTTTACTGATTCTGCTCTTCTTAGGAAAACACTCAACAATTTCTGAACTCTATAGTGCTTCTCAAAATAAATTCAAATGTGATATAAAATACATAAATATAAGTATTTTCAATTTTAGAAATAAACAATTATCATGCATGTTATTTCTATATTTCAACGCCATATATATATGGAAGATTTGCCGAAGGTCGGGGGTTTCTTCTAGGTAATGAGCCGGTTTCCTCCCCCATTAAACCTGGCAGCGCTGCCATATTACTGAAATAATCTTGAGTGCGGCGTAAATCAGCAATCAGTCATTCTATGGTTTAAAGAAATTTTTGTCAACATTTATTTTTATCAGACATCAATATTTGTTTTCAAACAAAAAATATTCTAATTAAAATTGATGATGTTTAAAAAAGGTTTGAAACTCTTTTTAAACGTGGGTTCCATATCATTATTATTGATGATATTTGTTTATTTTTCAGTCAATGAAGGAAATAGTCAGTCCCGTCCACAGTATAGAGGTATTTTCCACGCTTTACAGTCCATTGGTCGGCAAGATGGTATTACGGGGTTATATAGAGGGGTCACACCTAATGTATGGGGTGCCGGGGCCTCATGGGGCCTCTACTTCTTTTTGTGAGTATTGTTTATTCTGTTACATGTAGACCTTAAATAATTTTTTTTTGTGGATGAAGGAAAATAAACGGTTTTCCAAGAATAATAGGACCTCAGTGGGGATCAGTCTTTTCCCATGACCCTATAATATATAGTCTGACGATATTCTTACCATAGCTTAAGATTCATAAGCATTGTCAATGCATTACAAAGTGTTCCAGAAAAGAACTCTTTCGTCTGTCGTCAACCTAATGAAATATCATGGGTTTATTACAACAACTTATGATGGGGTATAAAGGTCTAAATGATATACATGTACCCCATTTTTAACACAATTAGAAACTTGTCTCCATGGTTATTTTAGTCAAAAAAATTTTCCTTGTGCCCGTCTGTTTTAGTGTTCATAAATATAAACTAAGTTTAGCAAACCGTGTGCAATCACGTTTTCTGTTTAGCATAGATTGCTTAAAAAGCGTGTGTTTTAGGGTCTATAAATATTATCTAAGTTTGATCTCCCTTGTTTTCAGTTATAATGCATTGAAAACATGGATGCAAGATGGCAACCCACAAACAGCCCTTACCCCAGGGCATCACTTACTGGCAGCATCCGAAGCAGGTTTGTTGAACATTTTTACGTGTCGAGTTTTCTGAAGGGGTATATGATGCATTTAAAGTGGCATGAGCTGCCAAAATGTTGGTATTTTGAGGTTAAAACCGTTGAAATTATTGGCTATTTTTATCAAGATGTATAATTCAGAAGTTTTTAGTGCTTCTAGTCTCAAAAATGTACGATAAAGTATTGTTTTAAACTAAGTTTGGCTTAGAATGAATGAACGGTCGTCCCGATTATTTAAAATTTGTTACTTTTCGAACACGTTCGTACAGGCCACATACTGTATGGATTTTCTTCATTCCAATGCCAATCATTTAGTTTTTCGATGGCCTTCAAAGACGATCAGAAATTTTTGCAGCTCAAGCCACTTTAACAAAAGATTGGTAGAATTATGCCGTGTTTTACGCTGAACTAAAAATTATTACCATTGTATGTAGAGCATTGTCGAGTTCAATGAGCAATGTAATCAGGGGGCTGTGTCACGAAGCTGTCTGAAAGTGCGATCAATCGCAGTTGCCATGACGTCCTATCTCTTCACTATGGTATCCATTGGCAACTATGCGTCGTTTGCGATGCGACTGATCCCCAGAGTCTTATTGTGGAGGGAACTCTCCCGCTTTGGCAGGTACATTGTACCTGGCAACTGTTCCATATTTCTTGGCTGGTTGAACGGTAATTTTCTCCAGGCAAAGACCTTGCTTTTCCCCCCTCTCTAAACATGGCAATACATCGTATAGAATAATCTTGAGTAAAGCGTAAAACATAAATCAATCTTTAGTTATACTCTCACTTAACTCTCTAATTATTTTAATATTTCAACCGTCCTCCGGCATTTGGTTAAAGTTTTCTCAATATTCAGGGTGCCTCGGTGGTCCAGTGGGTTAGAGTGATCGTCCCACACAGACCTTCCATCGATGCAGCATGGGTTCGAATCACACTCTGACCAAATAAAAAGTGAAAGAGTGGATTTTTTACTTGGTCGTCGGGGGTTTCCTCCGGGCAATGAGCCCGGTTTCCTCCTCTTCTAAACCTGGCAACGCCGTCATATAAATGAAATAATCTTGAGTGGGGCGTAAAACATCAATCAATCAATCTAAATATTCAAGGGCCTCAGTGTGTTGAGTGATAGTATATCAGAAGCCTTCCATCTATGGGGCACAGGTTTGAATCCCTTAGAACACAAAAATGAGGTTTTCACATGATCGTCCCGTGGAATGGTTGCCCGGTACTCTCCAAAGATCCAGGGGTTCCGAGCCTGGTTTCCTCCCCCATTAAACCTGGTAACACCACCATTTAAGTGAATTGATCTTGAGTAAAGCGTAATACATCAACCTAAAATGAAAATTGTATGTGTTAATTTTGTGTGCCTAATTTTTTTTTTCGTCCAATCAGATAATTTTTCTCCCTGTTTTCCCCACCAGGTTTCATCACATTGATATTTACGAATCCAATTTGGGTGACGAAAACACGATTATGTTTGCAATATGAGAGATCTCCAGCGACAGCGGGGTCATCCACTATAGTCTATAGAGGAATGTTAGACGCGTTGTTCAAAATATACAAATACGAGGGTATTAGAGGTTTATACAAGGTGAGATATCAAACTGAAGTACAAGCCAACATGCACTCACATAGTTTACTGGAAGTCAAGTTTCGAGCTCGTATATCTGCCTCAAAAGGACCATAAAAATCAACTTACTCAATAAAAAAACCCAGATTTTTAGCTAATGTAGCTAGGAAATATTCAATTTCTGGCAACTAAAATACTGAATTCGACTTTGAAATCAGACTTTGAACTGACTAGTAGTAATGCATTGCCACTATTATCACAAATATGTTGATTTTGAACATGGTTATTTTAGCCCAGAAGGTAATGCCTGGGCCAGTATGCTTTAAATTAAAGACTATATTTGTGTGTTTTAGGGATTTCTACCTGGTGTGTTTGGTATTTCTCATGGTGCGATACAATTTATGGTTTATGAAGAAATGAAAAATACATACAACACAAGATTAAATCGTACAGTGGACCACAGATTGGTAAGAAATGATTTAGATACTATTATGATACATTTGATTGCTCAAAATGGATGATTCTATCGGACGTATCCATTCTAGTGTAGAGGAATGTTATATTTGACTTCAATGTAAAAACCTTTTGAAAATTTAAACAAACAAACAAACGCTTGCTATAAGCAACATCATCATAAATTCAGCAATTCAAAGTGACATAACAATCATAGGAGAGACAGGTTACAGAGCGGGATAACGTCATGATGTCATAACATAGTTCTCTTGGCTCATCCAACAGCCTTTCACCCCTAGCAGCGGTCCAATCCAAGTAAAACGGGAACAAGCCCACATGCAGTTGGCGTGACAACAAGCCGCAGACGCAGCATTCAAATCCTGACTGGACTATTCCAAACGTTATGGATGGAGTCCCCGGTGATTTGAGCTACTGGCAACCAAACTTCTGTAACAAAAACATCTTCCAAAACACATTTGAAGAGTGATAGAAAAGAAATAATGTTTTCGTTCTCAGTTGTCGTCGTGGGATTTAACTTAAGGTCTGGGGTTTCCTCAGAACAAAGAGCCTTTCCCAAAACAACCACCGAGGGAGAGATAGGATTTTTTTGTTACAACCTTTCAGTCCGTTCATTTACAAATAATTGTTTATTATTTTTATTCTGTTGTAGAATTCTGGCGAGTATATAATGTTTGCCGCCATGTCTAAAATGTTGGCTGCCGTAGCAACATACCCTTATCAGGTCGTAAGGTCACGACTTCAAGATCAACACAAGCATTACAATGGAGTAAGGGACGTAATTGAGAGAACATGGAGGTAAGGTCATCGCTATGGTAACTATTAGTCAAAAAGGTCAAGCTTTCGTCAACTTTTATTTAAGAAAGTTTGGATATGATTTGCTTGGTGTTTTACGTCATACTTATGGGATTAGGAAGTACGCTCAGTTGATCCATCAAACTTACTTTGTGCTGATGCCTTAGTTATTTTCTCTTTGATTTTCCATCCATTTAACAAATAAAAAGCAACATTTTGCCCCAAAGTAGATTATACAGTGCCGTTCCACATTAAATTTTAAAGCTGTCTGGAGCAAAACAAAATATATCCACAATTTTCTTCCTCTACTGTATTAGGAAGAAACAATTTTATTTATTTTGTCGGGTGCCCTCTTGAGAGTTGAGCCAAGCTGTCAGGGCCCTGTCTTACAAAGCTGGCGTAAGTTATGTCGGACGTAAATCAGTGTTCAAACAATAGGAACTGAAGCCTTGGAGGCAACCAGCCCATGTTGTAGGCAAATGCGCAAATTTACACCAGCTCTGTAAGACTGGCCCCTGGAAGGTTAGACAACGTCAACATAACGGCTCTGTGATGTCATTACATTTGTAACGCCATGCGGTATTTGTCTGACCTTGTGGAACATCGGGCCTATGTATGTGGCTCTGGCGTACAGATCAAATAGGTTTAGAACTGGTGGTCGTTTCACGAAGCCGTCGCAACGTGCAATCAATCGCAGTTGCCATGGCGTCCTATCTCTTCACTATGCTATCCTTGGCAACTAGGCCTCGTTTGCGATGCAATTGCTTTGTGAAATGAGCCCATGGAAAGCAAACAACTTTCTTTTTTCATTAAATATCTGAAGAAATTTGCATACACCTACATAGCACAGTGATTTAATGGGCCCTTAAAGCCTGCATCTCGGACGCTTGTTTGTTTTTTTTCTCGCTTAGACTCGTGGAAAGATAGCCATGAGATGGAAAAAAATTAGACTTTAATGCACATTAACTGGACCCCATCTAATCGATATGGGACCCTCATTTTTATCTGACGGGAGTCCACATCACACCGTCATTTTGTGAGCTTGGGAAAACCCGCATAGCAAACACTTGTCCTGACAAACATAAACACCTTCAATTAACTTAGGGTTGTATTTTGTAAAGAAATATGTTTTCAACGTCCCCATATCTGGATGATGTGATACATTCTACAACATTTTCACTTGTGATTTTAGTGATATATTTTATTTCGCCATTATGTCGACCTGTATTGGGTGTTCTGTTTCCATAATTTTATCAATCCGATTTCACCAATTCACCATGGCAACAAGCTATGCTACGGGGATTGTCATAGTAAAATCTAATTTCTACTTTGACTGTGTCCCTTTAGTCTCTAAGAACTATATTTGTAAAAAGGTGAACCTGCCTTTTCTGTTGGCCGAACCGCTATTGTTCTTTCCTGCAGAACTGTCATTATAGGGAGACTGATTGCCCTCCTTCCCCTCCACACAACCCCAGAGGGGCCTGAGGAGACCTGTTTATTCCTCCCCCTAACTCTCCCTAATGGGGGCATTGGTGGCTCAGTCAGCAGAGTGATAGTCCCTCTGTCGGACACAGACCTTCCATTGATTGACGGGGAATGGGCTCAAATCCCATCCAGACCAAACAAAGTTTGAAAATTTCTGATTGTATTTTTCTCTCCATCGTGGTGTGTGGAAGAGCTGCCAGGTACGCGTAAACGGTCGGGGGTTTTCTCTGGGAAAAGAGCTCGGTTTCCTTTCCCATGAAACCCCGCCAAGCTGCCATATAAGTCCAATCATCTTGAGTAATCGATCAATCTTTCCCATTTGACAACTGAAAAGAATAATTGTTGAGAGAGAAAAAATTGAATGAGCTCAAGATTAAAGTTTAAGAATAGAATAATCTTCATAATGAGATGAGAAATGTTCTCATAGTAATTTTAATCATGTTTTTTTTCTTTTTTCTTGTTTTGGACTTTGTTGCCATGGTTACTTTTTGTTTGCTCGACAGATTTGAAGGTATGCGGGGATTCTATAAAGGCGTGAGCGCTTACCTTGTACATGTCACCCCCAATATCTGTATCGTGTTTCTCTTATATGAGTATGTGACCCACCACGTGAGAGCCTCATCCAGTAGCCATGGCAACAAGAGCTGAGACCAAGGGAAGTAACCCTCCTTTGTTGTTGTTGTTTTTAAGAATTTTGCCAATTATTTGTAAAAAAAAAGGCTAAGCCATCAATTGTTTTAATGTTAGTCCCATATGTATTTTACAATTCTGAATGTACATTTTAGCTCTTTAAAAATATATTTATATTTTAACTGGAAGTTATTAGTAAGGTACAATATATATTTTGTAACTTTTACATATATTTACAATTTTAAAACTTGTGATTTGCATTGAATTATGTTACGGTACCAAACTTCTATTGTGATCTGATTTACAGCAAGCTGCAATCACCATCAGGGAAATTATTGAATTAGTAAATAACCGACACTAACCGACCTGGGATTTTTTTCCGGGTCGGTTATTGACGGTTATGTACTGATCTGATTTAACGCTAAAGTTTAAGTTTTGATGTGGTCGATTAGTACATGTACTTCTGGTGATATTATAAACGGTTAGCTTAGGGTCTATTACTGTACAGTAGATACGTGTATGAGAAATACCTTTAAACTTGCGGATTTTTTTTATCACATCAATCAAATGGTTGCCAGTAGCCCGGATTTTTGGTCCAAGGGCGACAAATATGGAAAAAAAAATTCGACAGAGCCCAGATTTCTCGGCTAGGTTGCCAGGTACTTGCTGATGGTAGGGGTCTTCCTCCGGGCAAAACACTGAAATAATCGAAAGACCTATTCAACAATCAATGCTGCAAAATCATTGTCAATTCTTTTGCATCACATTCAATATTACCAAATGAGGAATGTCGATGTTCATTCCCGTTGCATTTAATATTTTCCGAATGATGTGAAAACCTTTTTATAATCATAAAAAATTAAGACATCACCACCTAGTTAGTCGTTACACTTCACGAAGACACTGGTACAGGTGTTGAAAGCTTGTGATGTCTTAATTTTGTATCATTAACTAAAGAGAGTTTCAAACATTTCTTTTTATAATCGTTAACCTACCTCACATTCTGTTATTTGCAATTTTCGGTCCAACTTTTATCCTTTTAAATCTATGAAAATCTAAGACATGTATCGGAGAGGCTATTTGGGATTTCAAACTTAGCCTAAATAATTTGAAAGAGAAACCGTAACACATTTACTGGTGGACTTGGTCTTCACACCGCTGTGCCTGCAAATGCTCGAAACTCAAAAAGATAGCTGAAAGATTTGTAATACGTCGTTAATTGTCCACCTTGACCCGTTCTCTATGTCATCAGGAATACGAAAGTTTCCTTCCCTTAAACACAGTCTGCCCCCCCCCCCCCCCCCCCTCAACAATCAATTAATCTAATGGGTTTTTACAAGCAATCTTAATAATACCTCATATTCCTTTTTGGCAATATTAGGCTAGCTTTTCTTTTGAAAATATTTTAATTTTTTTTGTGACACAACATTTAACTGCTGTTTAACTAATTGTATTTCGAACTGCTGCTCGATAGCAATTTAATTTTATAAAAACATGTGCCTTTTTGTAATTTGATTTAAATATTAGAATATCTTTTTACAGGCTTGGGGCGGGTTGCTCTAAATAAAGTTAGCATAACGGCAGGTTAGATGAAATCTCTTCACAGAGGCATTTATAATGTGACATGTCGCAATTTAACCTTCCGTTAAGCTAATTTTTATTTTGAACTACCGACCCCTGACGATGTACTGGCATGGTTAAACACTTGTTGTCACCATTTTTTATCTACAGTTTTATCATGCAATTTTATGCAATTGTTGATATAAGCCTGCCTAGTGGCAAAACAATTCTTTGAGGCTATACAATGTTTGTAGACATAAAACCTATTTTATGACTGTAAAACTTACATTTGATGTTGCCAGTTTCTATGCAACCAAACTGTGATATGTACACCTTGTTGGGAGGGTTTCCAGTACCCTTGGTCCAGTGGGTTAGCGCAATTGTCCGTCATTCCCACACAGACCTTCCACCGATGGGGCGCGGGTTCCAATCACACTCAGATTGAATGCTGCGTAAAACATCAATGAATTCAGTACCCTGTGATCTCGTAGTTTGATTCCAATCACAGAAAAGGATTACAACAGAATTTTGGTCGTACTTGGGTGGATTAAATCGGCTGTAAAGTTCTATTCAGTTTAATTAGGTCTAATTTGAAAACTTTTCATCAGCCATTTTCGAACTATCAGAGAGTGACTATCAGCTGGTTTTACTACCTGGCAACTTTTTTTCATCAAATCTGATTTGAAAATTTTGTTTCGACGGAAAAACATCACAATTATGGCATTTAAGGCAAAGTGAAACAGTCTTGAGACTGGCATCTCCACCAAAAGGGGGAAAAATGTGTGTTTAACTGACTCCAATATTTCTGCAAGGTACATTGACATAATTACATGTGCATCATACAGTGTATGTGATTGAATCGGCCACCTCCATGAGGTTAATTTATACACGACTATAGTACATGCACCTAGAAAGCATGATATTTTCAGCGATTTTTAAAGTGAATATTACCGATTGTTTTAAAACCCTTTCTATGATGCTGTATATAAACTGTAAATAAACCTTCTTTTTTTTTCACTCTATACTCCCAATATTTCCACTCCCAGACAACGTGATATTTTTTTTCATAATCAACCTTGCAAATTATGGCCTAAGTAATGGTATAATCTCAGTAAAGAACTTCCAAAACGGACGTCACAAAATTTCATCAGGCATTATGGGTTAAGATGAAGCGAGGCCAGTAGTAACCATATATTGAAGTGTATGGATGTTGCCTTTTGTGACATCATTTCTAATGTTACAATGGACTTTCCAGTCTTTCTTCAGACAGCCATTGTTGAAAATAGAACGTGATCAAATATTTTTCTTAATAGAGCTGCATTTGAAAATACACTTTATTTTTTGTGTAGTGTGAGAAAAAGATTATCCAACTCGAGCTAGCGTGTTACAATGAATATCACTCTCATTTATTAATATTCGAAGTCAATAGCCAAAGGTTCGCCAAACTTTGAAAATTAATAGACTCAAGTGATATTCGTCGTAACACACTGGCTCTCGTTGGATAACCTCTATGTATTATATAATGGAAAACTGTTATAGAAACAAGAATCAGAACTGATCTCACTTGATTCATATTCTCGTTAACATTCTCCAAACTGGCTGAGAAAACTGGGTTACGAAGTTGGGTTACGATAATTTCTGCCATAGGGGTATATGATTGGTGCCTCAGGGGAGGGGCGGTCAATTTTAAGAAAAGTTGTACGGGGCTGGGGGTAGTAACAAACCTCTAAAACGGGGTCCTCATTAAGGCATAATCCATCATGCGTGTACCCTTTTAGCCTACACCCACCAGGCCACCATCAAATTTGGGGAATTTTGACGACCTTCCCCCCCCTCCCCCCAGGCCCATGCAACAGTATTTTTCAACTATATTTGAATCAGTAGCTAAATGCGACTAACCTGGATTTTTCTAATGTTGAAGCTACCCTTGGATCTCAACCAAAGACATTTAAGTATTTTTAGTTTTTTTCAAGGCATTAAATTTAAATTCATTTTGTGGGAATTTTTTTCTTTCTTGAAATTCACATTTGTTAGAAGATTTAATATTACGCAAAAATTGTTAAAATTAATTTAACCCATCTCCCCCCTCTCATTTAAAAATGATATTAATAAATAAAACAACTGCTGCCTCAGTAAGAATCTCACAATAGAACTTGAGATAAATAAAAAGATTTATTTTAGGCATTATTTTACAAAGACTGGTCTATTCACGGTTTATTTTTTGGTTTTAGATTTTCCAGCAGTTTTGAAATATATCAAATTTTATCAACTAGTCTTGTACACATCAGGGTTGTGGATTTATTTTTCAGTTCCTGGTTGATTAATTCAACATAATTTAAAATTTAAATTCATCGTGAGTCTATTGAATTCTTATTAGTGGATTACTCATTGTATTTTTTCCCTTTTATAGTGTTAAATAACATTCGTTATTTGCTTGTTAGTTTTGTTTCCTATGTAAACGCTATGTACAGGCCTGTATTACTTAAAAATAATGTTTATGAAATATATATATACATATATTTTGAAAATATATTTAGAAGCTTAATTTCATATGTCGGAAATTGTGTTGGCGTAAAGATGTATGCTGCAATCATCATCAGAAGGAGATTTTCTCTGTTCCCCTGTGTTTTAGTGTTCAAAATTATATACATCTTTATTGAATAAGTATATTAACTGACACTGATTGACCCAATTCTTACCCTGGCACAGAATTTTTTTGGGGTTCAATCAGTGTCAGTTAATATACTCAGTTAATAAAGATGTATATTATTTTGAACACTAAAACACAGGGGAACAGAGAAAATCTTCTTGTCTAAAATAACCATGGAGACAAAAGGAGCATATCAATTAGATGTTTATACCCAATCATAAGATCTATATATATATTACATGTATTAATTTCCTGTTTGTGCCAGGCTGTATATTTTCATATAAGAATAGCAATAATAGGCATTTATTACTTTTCCACCATTGTTACAGCATTAACCCATATTGTATTTTACATTGCCATAGGATAAAATATGCAGTGTCAGCAATATAGATTACATTTGCAGGTTTACAACACTTTCGTACTTTGAAAATTAACCGACACTGATTGACCCCCCAAAAAAATTACGAGCCAGGGTGAAAATATGCTGTGTCAGCAGTATAGCTTACATTCTGCAGGTTTACAACACTTTTGTTTATAGAACAAATTTTAAACGTGGAGGGGCCTCCGTGGCTCAGTAGATACAGCGTTGGATGCTCAATCCGAACAACCTTCCACCAATGGGTCCCCCCCCCCCCCCCCCCCCCCTTTCCCCCATGCACACTCATACGCACAATCTCAAAAACATTCACCCGACCCGGACTTGGGTTCTCCCCAAAAAATTAAATTAGGCCCATGCATGAAAAAAGTTGTTGACTGATGTTAAATGAAAAAAAATTGTTCGATTGTACAATAGCTAATGAATGTAACTTAGCCCTACGCCAACAAATGCTGTAGTTTTCTCTGACACCAGGATGTCAAGTTTTCTGCACGATTAGCCTGCCAATGCAACAACATAAGATTATTAACATTAAGTGTGGCGTAAGACACAAAGCAATCAATCCATCAACTTATTAATTTTGTCACTGAACATAGAGATAATCAGTTAGTAAACATTACTTAACTATCAAGTTACAACATTGTTGCATATCACTAGCTTGATATTATGCTTTATCATGAAGTGCAACATTGTTGCTCTGTGTATTTATATGAAAATGACTATTCATGTACATGTGTATATATGTATGAAATTTAAAATGTTTTCGTTTATTTCCAGCAAATATATTGTTTCATATTAAATGCCAATCAAATGACATTCAACTAGTTCTGTTTTTTTTTTAAACAGTATTTGATTTTGTTTGATTGATTCGGATTTATGAACTATGCAACTGTCCAGGGCCCGGTTTCACCAAATTGTATTAAGCATAAGTCTGACTAAACTACGCAACGTCACAATCAAATCGTCCTTTGAGACGCGACTTAAGCTTAATACACCTTTGTGCAACCGGCCCCTGTATTTCTTTTTGGAAACAATCTGTTTTCTTCACAAATTTGAAACCTAAATGTCTAGCTGTCTAATAGAGCATATGGTTAGTTGCACAAATTTGCAGCTGCAAGTGTAATTGGTCGTAATGGACCGCTCAGTCCGCAGCGCTATGTGGAAGGGCCGAACGTTCAAAGAAGTCCAACAAAAATTCGACAATGTCAAATCCAACGTGGTCTCTTCATGACTTCACAAATGTCATTACGTCAAAAAGACGTTTTATCAAATTGTTGAGTACATGAAACTATAACATGACTGGTGTGGATTTCAAACTGTTTATAGTCGCCTATATAACAGACAAGGAGTTTGAAATGCCTATATAACAGACAAGGAGTTTGAAATGCATACAACATTAAACATGTTAAATTTTATTTTGAATAATTATTTTGTCCACGGGGCGGGGCACTGATGGACAGGTCAAAAGCGATGTGGGTTGGCCTTTTTTGTCCGACAACCTCCTTCGTCATGATGTTTGGAACGTAAAGTTTCAAATAGATTGTCATGCAAAGCAGGGGGCCTCTGTGGCTCAGTAGGTAGAGCGTTGGACCCTCAATCCAAACAGCCTTCCACCAATTGGTCGCGAGTTCGAATCCCACTCAGTCCAAGAAAATTGGAAAATTTTCTGCCTGGGTTTTGGCTCGAACGACCTATGTGGGATGGTTGCCAGTTACCAACGGAAGGTGGTGGGTTTCCTTCGGGCATAGAGTGCGGTTTCCTCCCACAATAAAACTGGCAACGCCGCCATATAAGTGAAGCATGCAGAGCAAAAATCATTGGTACCCTGATAATAGGAAATCTTTGAGATTAATTACAAACTGTAACGAAGAAAACTGTTAAAGATCTTACAAGATGGTTTTCATTCGACCAATTTCTGTGTGCCGGGTACCAACTGTTTGGGTGTGTGTGTGGGTTGGAGGTTGGATACTAACCGTTGCTTATCATCGTTCACTTTACTCAACTTGCTAATGGCCAGCAACTCAACCATATCAGTGAAATCTCAAATGTCACCCACACTCCGAACCACAAGCTGGTCAATTTTCATTATGACTGTACACAAGACCCCCCCCCCCCCACCCCCCCCCCCCTGCCCGCCCACCTGCAAAATACATACCAACTAATCAAATATTAATATTAGTGGAAGAGGCCCAGATTTATATTTATTTTGAATGGTTATTTTTCAAACTCACAATTTTCGAATCAGTTGGAAACACCAGTTAATTAGTCATTCATGACCATGTGGATCAAACCAAAGGATGTCAGGGGAGATATAATGATCAATTTAGGCCTATCATCATTCTCTCTACCCAGCCCCAACCATCGAATAAAGAGAATGGGGCCTGTATAGCTAACTTGTCACAGCATTTGACCCTCAAATAAAGAGAGTGGGGCCTTCATGACATTAGTCAGAACATTTGACCGTCAAATAAAGAGAGTGGGGCCTGTAAAGCTAACTTGTCAAGGCATTTGACCCTCAAGTAAAGAGAGTGGGGCCTGCATGGCTAACTTATCAGGGCATTTGACCCTCAAATAAAGAGAGTGGGGTCTGCATGGCTAACTTATCAGAATAGTCAGAACATTTGACCGTCAAATAAAGAGAGTGGGGCCTGTAAAGCTAACTTGTCAAGGCATTTGACCCTCAAGTAAAGAGAGTGGGGCCTGCATGGCTAACTTATCAGGGCATTTGACCCTCAAATAAAGAGAGTGGGGTCTGCATGGCTAACTTATCAGAATAGTCAGAACATTTGACCGTCAAATAAAGAGAGTGGGGCCTGTAAAGCTAACTTGTCAAGGCATTTGACCCTCAAATAAAGAGAGTGGGGCCTGCATGGCAAACTTGTCAGAGCACTTGTCAGAAATTTAGCATATTTTCAATTGCCTTTTTTTTATGCCCAGGGATCTTACAGAAAGCTTTCAACATTATAATTTTTTAATACATATTTAGTCAATGCACAGTTGCAATCACCGTTAGATGGCAAAGTGGACGGGCATTAAGGCCAAGTATGGAATGGCCTCCTGACACCTTTTGATAAATCTGCTGTGGACATAAATCCCTCGGGGGCTGTTTTTCAACACAATTAGGCCTGTCGTAACTTTTGATGTTGAAGGTAATATGTCGCCATGACAGGCCTTGCATTGGACTTACGTCAAGCGGAAGTGTTTTGAGAAACGGCCCCCTGTTTATCAAGCTGAAAAAAAGGAAGGTCAAGGGTTCCATCAGATCACCTCGCCTTTCCTTCCAATTTCATTACAAGCCTAAATTGGTTTCAATGGCAAAACTTTCTGTCCATCACAGGCCTTCCATCGAAATTAAATTTCTGCCTGATTTTTTCACCCACTTCCTTTGGAAGACTTCTCAGTAACTCGCCAAAGGTCGGGGGTTTCCTCTGAGCAATAAACCCTGTTTCCTCCCCTTCGGCCATGCCGCCATATAAGTGAAATAATCTTGCATGAGTGCGGCGTAAAACATCAACCAATCAATCAATCTCAGGTGCTTGTCGAAGGTCGAGGTTTCCCTTTGGCCAAAGTACACAATACCCAATCCCCCCCCCCCCCCCCCTCCCACCCACCCAACACACTCAACCAGGTAATGCGGCCATATCGATGTACATACTCTTGAGTTGAGTGTTTTCAATCAACCAATCAACTAAACCATCTCATAAGCTTGTCACATCTTGTCTTTCTTCTTGTATCATTTCAGAAATGAAGGAGCTAAGGGGTTTTATAAAGGCTTGGCCCCCAATATACTCCGTGTAACGCCAGCCTGTTGTATCACTTTCCTCGTCTACGAAAACTTCATC
This sequence comes from Lepidochitona cinerea, assembly GCA_963971465.1. NCBI lineage: Eukaryota > Metazoa > Mollusca > Polyplacophora > Chitonida > Tonicellidae > Lepidochitona > Lepidochitona cinerea. The sequence goes on from OZ020565.1 coordinate 1,765,420, forward strand.
ACTTTCTACCAGAAGGAGGCTTAACTTTGCGAAAAATATATCAACATACATGTCAGAGACCTCCAGAGAAAGATATATCATCATTCCTTTCAGAGACAAAGTCCTTCAGAGTTTGGGAAAGATTTTGATTATTTTTTTGACTTTTTTTTCTAGAAGAAGTTACAATTCAACATTTAGGAGCAGGAATATTTATAGCGTGCCATTGCCGCAAATAACATGCTCAGAGACAAAGTCCTTCAGAGTCACAGAAAGATTTTATTATTTTTTTACTTTTTTTCTAGAAGAAGTTACAATTCAACACATATTTGTGGGTAGGAATATGTATAGCGGGCCATTGCTGTAAGCAACATGCCCAGGTATGGGAATAAAGTTCTGGGTCCTGTTTCACAAAGCGGCGTAGCGTAAGTTTTCACGTAACTGCCATGGCAACCCATACTGTAGAGATACGTTAGTATGAAAGTTACGCAAAAAATACATCTACGCCGCTTTGTGAAACATGACCCTGGACATTAAAAGTTTAGCGCTTTCTAAACTCCATTTCATCACAACTAAATTACCAAGTACTACCGGAATTATTTAAAAATAACGTATAGCATCAAATCCCTGTACTTCTACAGGTTATCAGCTAGCCGAATTCAATAATATTAAATGTACACAGGTACCTCGTTATTTATGTTTGGATATCTATGGTCGGTACCACGTAGGCCTAAATGTCAGAAATTATCAAAGACCTTTACTTTAGTGAAGTACAGTTAGCCCCGATTATCGGTCTAAAGGCGACTTGCATATTATATGACTGGTATTGTCTGGTCGCCTTTTAAATACGGAGAAAAAAAAATTCGACAGGTCCCAGATTTTTTTGACATCATAATTTTGTTTGACAGTAAACATTAAACAATTCAAACCTTTTAAAAGGAAAATGAAAAAAATGTTTCAAAATCTGTTTGGTTGACAGGTAAATAGTGCTTATAAAATGAATTTTAATGTAGACTGCAGATATAAACCTATCTACAGGGGTCAGACAATGTTATCACATGTACATGACTGATATTAGTCTAATGAATTGTTAATGACCTTTGTTTAACACAAGCTGCAATGAGTTAAATTAGTTAGTGTTAGAAAGTGAGTATAGCAGTGTTCTTGCTATTTTGGAATTACACTTTCTTGAAAATATGGCAGAAATTCTATCGATTTTTGGGTGACGCCCGAAACGGGAATCGAACCTGGGTCCCAGAGTATGGCACCTACCGCCAGCACTAAATGCAGAGGCCGGTTGGCTGAATAATGAAAAATAACAAAAAATAACGAGAACCCAAGCTGCAATCATCGTCAGGGAAATTACTGAATTAGTAAATTAACCGACACTGATTGACCCAGAAAAAATTCCGAGCCAGGGTGAGAATCGAACTAACGACTTAGGGTTATCGTCCCACCGCTCTACCAACTGAGCTACCCGGCCCTGCTGGGAACAGATTTGTTTAACACTACATGAGATTTTCCAGCACATATTGGAAATTCATTTCATTGCATTTAACTTGACTCATCAAAGTTATACTGATACATGTGTATGAAATTTTAATTTTCTTTTTCAAAATTTAAATGTTCAATTATTTTCCCGTGTTTGTTGTAGGAATGTGACAATATAGTAAGACAGTCTTTTTGGTAAAACTAAGAAAACTTCATCCAATCAATGTTTTATTCTCATTTCGTAATGTGTTTGTTACTGTTTTATTGTTGTTTATTGGCTGATATTTTAAGATTTTTCCCGGTAACATATAATGAAATTCAGAAAAAGTCTGATTTTTGGTTTGGCTCTCGCCCTGGAGCCTCGATTTCACATATTGTTGATTGGTTAAAACTAACCAAAAATGGCCCCTGCTTACAATGTTTAGCTATAATGACAATACTCATTTAGGGGATAACCGTGTTGAATTCGAGGATCTGAGGCCGTTAACAGGTTAATGCTTGATTTAACGGTCGCAAATTTAGTTTTACCGGCGACGCGTTAGCGGAGTCGGTAAAACGGGTATTTGCGACCGTTAAATCAAGCCTTAACCGCCTCAGATCCTCGAATTCAACACGGTTATCCCCATTCTAATCCAAATCCACAGTTACATTCCGATAAGTTCTTTCGATCTGAGGCGGTTAATGCTTGATTTAACGGTCGCAAATTTAGTTTTACCGGCGACGCGTTTAATCATAGTTTTAGTTCTATGGTTTAATTAGCAATATTATTACATAATCAGTATTTTAAGGCCTCTCCAATAACGTAGAGTCGGATTTAAATAATTCAAAGCACTTGTGAAAATATGAATGCACTCCTCTGTTGATCGGGTCTGACATGCGTGGTGTAAAGCGTATATACATGATTTCATCGCTACTTGTGGAATTCACTCTAGTAACATCGTATGTTTGAGAAACGAAACAAAAAAACGTGTTTTATGTGTTATCCTCAATGGTTGTAGGGGGACTGGGTGGCTCATTAGGTTAGGGTGATAGTTCCATAGTCAGACACAGACCTTCCATCTATGTGGTGTGGGTTCGAATCCCACTCAGACCAAATAGAAATTGAAAAAATTTTAGAGTAGATTTTACACTTGGTCGTATGTGGGAGAGTTGCCAGGTACTCGCCAAAGGTCAGGGGTTCCCTTGGGGCAATGGTTTGCTTCCTCCCCCACTTAACCTGGCAATGCTGCCATGTAAGTGAATTAATCTTGTGCGGCATAAAACATCAACTATTGCAGAGGTGTAAAGATTTTTGTCAGTTTGTATGTATTTATAAACACTAAAACACAGAGAAAATTTATATAGATAGTAATAAATTGTTTCAAAATGTACAATTAGGCCTACGCTTCATAACTTTCAATGGCATTAGAAGTTAGAAGTACAAATCAAGACGACGATTACAATATACTTATGGATAACAACTTAGTTTATTGGGTGACGACCTTTCGATGTAGGTCGTGAGTTTCCTCCGGGCATAGAGCCCGGTTTCCTCCCACAATAAACACGTAGCAACGCCGCCATATAAGTGAAATAATCTTGAGTGCGGCGTAAAACACCAAACAATCAATCAATCAATCCACGGAAGTCTTCATCACTATGTAAGGGAAATAATCTTAAACTCCAATCAATCAATCAGTCAGTCAATCAAAGAAGTCAATACTCGAGCTTTTGCAAACTTGATAAAATATTATGGAGCAAAGCTGAAAAATACACCTACCTCAACCATGGTTTTTGAACGATGCTCAAATTTGCATTTATCATTTAAACTTGTGCTCGTGTTTTTGTATTTAGCCATTAAAATTTTATAAATGTAATATTTGAGTGACGTTTCATAAAGCTTCATTGTAATGTCTATGTTTATTTCATTTAATAAGGAGTTTCTGTTTAAAGACCAACATTACTGTCATTAATTATAACATACAATGTGTTAGTTTTCAATGGGTTAAAACGCCATAAGCTGCCAAAATGTTGTTCTTTTTTTTCGTTTAAATTATCAGCTATTATTCTCCTGACATACAGTTCAGAGCCTGTTTCACAAAGCGGCGTAGTTCAAGTTTTTTAGGTAACTGCATTAGTAACGTATCTCTACAGTATAGGTTTCTATGGCAGTTCCTAAAAAACTAATGCCACGCAACTTTGTGAAACAGGCTACTTGTTATTTAAATTTTGTTTGCTTTTCAATTCAGGTTACATACCGTATAGATTTATTATTTCCAACGTTAGTCGTTTAGTTTTCCGACGAAGTTGCTGTCCTGTCAATCCATTTTAAGTCTGAATTTTGACAGTTCATGCCATTTTAACAAATTTTTGTCTTAATGTGGACATTTATTAATGAGACATTAATGATTTTATTTTTGATCCATTTGTGTAAGGGGTAACAAGACATCTTTCAAACTAAGAAGTTGGTTCTTGTTACTTTGTTGATTTTTTTTATTTCTGCCAGTATTTGTTTATGAAAAATGCATGAAACTGTGTTAAGATTGTGAGCAATTTTACTTAGCATTTACTGGTAATATATTTTAACCAAGTTTTTCTTTTTTTCAAAATAGAAAAAAATGAGTGATTTTTTTGTTACAGATAAATGATTGAACTTTTTATGTGTGATTTTATCAATAAACTGAAGAAATAACCTATCTAACTTTTTTACTTGTGAAAATCCCTATCCTTGAATACAACTGAACACCAACGTTGATCGGAACCCACTCTACCTGGACCCTGTTTCACATAGCGACGGAGCGTAAGTTTTGACGTAACTGTCATAGCAACCCATTCTGTAGAGGTACATTGTTATGAAAATTACTCAAAAAAATACAACTATGCCTTTTTGTGAAACCGGCTTGAGGTTGAGTATGGCGTAAAATAATCAAACTGAAAAAATAACCTATCTTACGTTACATCTCAAAATGGCAACCATATCCTGGAATACACACCAGTGTCAAGCAGAACAGCCAGGTACAAAGTGTTCATCGCCAGTTCTCGAAATAGCATTTTGTCTATAAGCGGAAGATTGATTGATTGATGTTTTAAACCGCACTCCAGATTATTTCACTTATATGGCGGTGTTGCCAGGTTTAGTGGGGGAGGAAACCGGGATCGTTGCCTGGAGAAAATCCCCGACCTTCGGCGAGTAACTGACGACTCTTCCACATACGGCAACCGAGATAAGCGGAAGAAATAACCTGTCTTACATGTATGTATTAATATTAGAAAGACAAAGTGATAACGTATGGGTAAAACATCAATCAAACATAGACTAAAACAGAATATAACATAATCCAATGTGGATGCTGTATTATGAAACCAGGGATGTCTCCAACCGTTCTAGACACACCATATTATATATACCTTATATTGCCTTAAATTCCCTCTAATGGGCATTTTTTTCTCGCCACATTTAGCATAATTCTTTTCTAATGGTTGAATCCTAACGAGGAAAAAAGTGGCTGAATCTTTAGATGAAATATGGTACACTGAAAAAATTGCACCATCAGGTCAAACCTAAAGAAGATATGGACTATAAGAGAATATTACATAATCTAATAAAGATGCCATATTATATAACTGGAGATCTATCTTCTCAAAAGGTATATGCTGTGAAAAAATTGTTAAAGGAGGGGAAATCTCTAGAAATACATAGGGATTATCGTCGATAACAACCTTCAAAGTGCTTAAAACATTTCACGTCAATTACCTCCAGTGACCCTCAAGCTAATAAAAACAGACAGAAGTATGTCCTTTCAGTGGTTTATCTGTGTAGCCATTTTTCCGTTTTAGGATGACGTGATGTTGGTGTAGCTATTTTTAGATCAATAATGACGTATTTTTACCGCTCTCTAATGTATAAGGGTAGATTTAGGTCCAAAAAAACATGGCGACAAACTTGAAGTGGGAAGATTGTCTCCGAATATATAGGTCAGTATGCAACCGCACGCCATTACTTAGCCAGCCATTGGCTAAATTGCATCACATGACTACTCTAAAACGCAATTAAATTTTTATTCAACAATAATTGGATAAAACTAATGAAAAAATGGTGGCGGCCTTGTGAATGGCCTATGGAGCTTATTCTCTATTGTAACGCCACCTTCAAATTTCAATTATTCACTTACAAGGGGATGATAAAATTGGACTAAATGAACTCTACTCTTTCCATCTTAACTAGTCTAAAGCTTAGATTTTCTTTCCCTTTAAGATTGGATCAAAACTGTGCAAGTTATCGAAAGGTAAAGAACAAAGATATAGAATGAAATACATAATCCTATGTAGATCCCATATTATGCAACCAAAGATGTCAAAAATAGTTCATGACAAGTTGTCTACTCATAAAGTATATGTTGTGAAAGATTTGTGAAGACCGGATCAAAACTCTTCAAGTTAAGGAGAGGAAGGGAACAAAGATATAGACTAAAACAGAATATTAAATACTGCCATATTATGCAACTGAAGTTGTCATAAATGATTCATGACACACCTTCTATCTTCAAGTTATGGAGGGGAAGGGAATCTGTGACGGACGGACGGCACTAATGATACCATAATACGACCGACGAATAAGAACAAGTCGCAAAAAATCTGAGAATGGAGATATATTTTAAATCCAGTACAATGTTCACATATAAAATAAGCAAGTGGATATTACAATTGAATTAAAGATTAAGTCTGGTATCAAAGATTGAATAAGCAACATATGCGGTTGGCTTAATGCCACATTGATTTCTTCCATTCTAAATTATAACTGGTCCTCCCACGGCGGACCCCGTCAAAAACTTAACTGACCTAACCACTTCGTCTGTCTCCTTTGAGGGTTTTAAATGCAGGTGAATTGACAATACAAATGTTTGATTGATAGTATGAAGGAGTTTTTCTCACATGTCACATTTATTCCAATTTTACTGCTGAGTTTTCCGGTGATTGATTGATTGGGGTTTTACGCTGCACTCAAGATTATTTCACTTATATGGCGACGTTGCCAGTTTTATTGTGGGAGGAAACCAGTGGTAACTGGCATCAATCCCAAACTGAGAAAGAAACTGGAAGAATTTCCGTTTCTTTTAAGGGTTTTAAATGCAGGTGAATTGACAATACAATGTTTGGTGGATTGTACGATGATGAGTTTTTTCTCACATGTCACGTTTTTCCAATTTAACTGCTGAGTTTTCCGGCGTAACAGAGAAGCTTGATTGATTGATAGTTTGGTGCTTTACGCGGCACTCAAGACTATTTCACTTATATGGTGGCGTTGCCAGTTTTGTGGGAGGAAACCAGGCTCTATGCCCGGAGGAAACCCACGGCTTACCGGTGGTAACTGGCAACCATCCCAAAACAGAGAAGGAGACTGGAGGAATTTCTGGCCACCAGTAGCATTCTCACAGTTCATACATTTGTAACCCCCAAAATGGGTCATATAAAATAAAGTTCATCGTTTATTGTTCATAAGAGTTATCCCCTTTTGGACAATCTTTGTTTCTTCAATCAACACCAAAGATCCAATCAAATTTTTTTTTAGAAACTTGGAATTTGAAAATTTGGATGACAAAATGATTTTCAGATGAGTATGTACAGATGATCTTTGAAAATAAAAATGCAAGTCATCATTTTTTCTCCGGAGTGCTCAGTCCGTATTTTGACTTCATTTTGTCCAGATCTTCTTTCTTTTTATCTGTGTCCGTTTTCTTGAAAGCCTGGTGAAAAAAAAGACATTCATTGTAAAAGATTTTTTTTAAGAACAATAACCTACTCTTCTGATTGTCTGCCTGGCATAAGCACATTTGATCACCATGAATTGATTGATTGATTGTTTTACACCGTAACGGCACTCAAGATATGACAGCGTTGCCAGGTTTAGTGGGGGAGGGATATGGGATATGGGATCGAGTGAAAAATCCTCCCAGAAACTTTTCATTTTTTATTTGGTCTCATTAGACTTTGATCTCGTGTCGCATTGCTGGAAGCCCCACCAAGCCTCCTTCCTCGTTCGGCATACAAAAAGGCTTTGTGGAACGGCCCCCAGGACTTTGAGTATCCACTTACATAGACTGATCCAGAGACATTTTGATACCTGTATACAGGTATGGGCGCCCAAACTCACTAGCAAAAAATCCGCCCAAATTCTTAAAACCAACAGATTTTAATGTCAAAATAGCATTTAATGTTGAATTTTGGGCCAGAGATGTTGTTTTTGTCTTATTGTTGGAACATTTTGAACTGAAATGGTATGCCCAAATTTTACCTGGATCAGTCCCTGACTTACCTTATTGCTCTGGTAGTATAACACCACAAGGTATCTGTTACAGACGTTAAACCCTGACAAATGATCACAGGCATTCTTAGCATCAAATATGTCCTCGTACACAACAAATGCTGTTCCTCGAGTCTCCGCTGTGTTGCCTCTGAAAATGTAAATATGGATCATGATGTTAAGACGAATAATGTCTTGATTTATGACACTATCTGTGCTACCTCTAATTTTTATTGGTTATTCCTCTCAAAACATAAAAACAAATTTTCGCATTGTGTACGTTTTTGTTATTATTTTTTTAATACTGGTAGCCAACTGCAATCCCTTTAAGTGTTTGATTGGCCGCTTGATGATCTGAAGTTTTACGTTATTCGACTCATATTGTGATATTGCTGGGTTTAATTGAAAAGAAAAACAGCTAATCTATACCGTATTTCTTCTAAAGATTCAGCCACTTTTTTCCTCATAAGGATTAGACCATTAGAAAAGAAATATGCTAAATAATCAGCATGAGTAGACAAATTTGCCCATTAGAGAGAATTTAAGGCAATACAACCCGCCGAGCAGTGTGTGAAAATGGTTATCCTTAAACCTTAAACACAACTCTATGTCTCTGTTTCTGTCTCACTCAATGCAAAATTTCGGTCATTGGAGGGAATTTAGGTCAATACAACCCGCCGAGCAGTGTGTGAAAATGGTTATCTTTAAACCTTAAACACAACTCTATGCCTCTGTTTTTGTCTGACTCAGTGAAAAATGTTGGCCATTAGTATGGCAGATTCTTTAGAAGCATTTTTCTTAGTCCAATAATAATAAATCTAAACAGACAAGCTCAGACATTTTTCCCTTTGATCTCATGATTTAATAATGATGTCTGGCAATATAGAGAGGATTCTCCATGGTTATTTTAGACAAGAAGATTTTCCCTGTGCCTGTGTGTTTTAGTGTTCATAAATAAATAGGAAAAATACTTAACATGTAAAACCGACTCACATTTTGAGATCATACCATAACTAATTGCGACAACAGATCCCACCCACCTCCGCCCCCATCATTGAATCAAACAGAATCATTATCCTTCAGCAGCGAACAAACACAGTTAAAGAGTAAAATTCTGTGAATTCGTGGATAACCAAAATAAATAAATTATGAGGTAGTAAATGAGGTAATAGAAATCTCCGATCTCCTACGAAATCAAAAAAATATTTTCTGACAGCTACTTACACTCTGATCTGTCTGATAGCCCCGTATTTCCCGAAGATATCATACATTTCCTCAGCTGTGATTTTATAGGGAAGGTTTCTCACATAGAGAATGCGGTTCACCTCAGGAGGCAACCTCACCTAAGAAAACAACAAAAAAGTTTGTATCCTTCATGAACCTTTACTTTAAGTGGCATTTAGAAGTTGAGCATAATAATGATGAGCGATGAAGTGACTTGATAACGGTGTTAGGAGCTACACCGAAACGTCGTGTTCCCAATAAACCAACAAGTTGTAAATCCATACGCAAGAGTGTTCTTTATGAACATGTTTTGTAAAGAGACCATCTGTCTTGTTCCACTCCCTTGATTTTGTTCTCCAAAGAAAGACCTTTGACAATATGTAGTCTTAATTATGTTATGAGTGCTGCTCTGTTGGAGGAGGACCAAAAAATTATTTGCCAGTAAAGTGATTTTAAATATACCCCCCCCCCCCCCCCCCCTTAAATGTTTTAATCATTGCACAATCACTGGCAAGTCACCTGCAGGGGTTTCCCTAATTGTAGAAAACAATGGTCTAACCAGCTGGAAGTGGCGACCATTGTAGAAGGGACGCCATTTTCTCATAGTTGCTTTACGAAAAATATTGAAAACCGGTCCCTTTTTTCCTTAGAAAAAATTGTTCGCCGATGCAATAAATGCCTTAAAATCAATGACCAACCTTTTCTGTCTTAATATCCATTTCCCTTTTGTCGAACTATAGGCTTGGGTTATTGCATTACATCGATATCGAAAGAGGGTTGGAACATTTCCCCGCAAACAAGGCGCCATCTCACAAGTAATGCTCTCCCCTTACCCTACTTATAATGGTCTACATCGAAAACGGCCGCCGGACGATAACGGCTGCCGTCTTTATGGATGTACAGGGGATCGCATGTCAGTCAAGAAGTGGGCGTGTTTAACACCCAAGCTATCAAAAAAAGAAGTCGGACCACCTATGATCAGCATGATAGGCTTAAAATCGCTCATATTTTTCCGGGATGTTCTATATCTTTATGTATTGTAGGCTAAATCGGGACACTTTTCTATTGTTCATCGCAGGATACAAAACAAATAGCTTAAATATTTATCGTCTAAAGCTTATAGCCTTTATTAAAATATCCAATAATAAATTTGTCTCTCTAAGTAGCTTTCTATTTCAAAAATCGTCTTTAAAAAGCGGACTATTTCCCCTAAAACGGGACAACTTTTCCTAAATCGGGTCAGGAATGCTTCAGAAAAATTATTGCAACGCGATTGATTTGTAAACGTTATATACTTTGTTAGTACGTGGTGTTAACTATTGTTATGATTTATCACCTGTATGTATTTGATTTATCAGGAACACAATGCCTCTAAATATGTAGCCTACTAGTATCGTTGTCAATGATTAAAATGCTTGTTTAAAATATGCTCTGTAAACCAGACAATTCAGAAAACTATAATGTAAGCGCTTAAAACAACGCAACACAATCTTAGGTAGAAAGGTTAATCCCTTCTCAGTATGGTAGATCCAAATTCCAATCCATATACATATAACACGTAGGCATATCCCAAAGATGGTAATGATTGCACAAGACACTAATAGTAATACATGGATTCATGGATAAGTTATTCATATAAAACATACAAGAGTTAGTTCTTTTCTACGTAACCTAAAAAGAAACCAAAGGGTTATTATACTGTAACTCTTAAAAGTTAGCCTTAACTTAAATGCAATTCAAAGGTGGACGGGTCACCATTTCTTGTCATACATACATGTCTAATAAAAAGACACGTCCTATATGAATATTCAAAACAAGCTCCGATGTAAAATTAAACACTAATGCAGACATGCATTTAACAACTAATTTGTCGTTTTATTTTGGTTCTAATCCCAGACAGAAAGTCTAACGGTGCTATGTCCGACTGACATTGCTGATTTTACCAACCGCACCGGTATGGTTATGAAGCATACCAAATGTATGTACGGTAGCCTAACCATGCGTTTTGTAAAATCGATTAAGAGTGGGACCAGAATACTTCTACTAAATCGAAAAATAGCCCTTGAACGAATAAAAAGTAGGCCTACTAAGTCGCTTTAATCGAAAAATAAGAAATTAAAACAAACAATTTGCGAGGTAGAAGTGAAATAATCTGAAATTGGTTTGTGACTAGTGGCATGTGATCAGATATTGTTACTGCATGATTCCTATCCATGCATAAAATCAGCAAGTGATTGACAGCTGGAGAATCCTGTAAGACAAATCATTATCCTTTTAATCGTTAATGAATGGAAACAAATGAAGGCTTAAATTGTAAGTTCACACGTCAAGCTGAGTCTATTGTTAATCCGTGCGTTGGGTGTCACCAACAATCTCGCGGCCGTTATCGTCCGGCGCCCGTTTTCGACCTACCCCCTTATAATATAGTGTGATAATGGGAGAGCACTCCGTGTGCCTGGTTATTTTAGTAAATTTAAAAATGGCTTCCTACCGTAGCGTTCAGCCCTTCAGGGTTCACAATAACGCTACATGCCGGAGCTAGGGTTTCCCCCGCTCAAAAATTGTAGACCCCATCAGATGAATAGTAGGGTGACTAGGGTCTCAAATACATTAGATGGGGTCAAATTTATACATTGTCTAAAATAGATTTAAAAAACAAGGTTTAACTTTAATGCGGAATGGATTGAGATGTAATTACATTAACTAATTACGCAAGGTCCAAATTTCGTTACTTCGTAGAACAAAAAAAATTTATCAGTTAAGCTAAATGTAAACAAATGATATATTGAGGAGTAAATCTGAAAACCTGAACTCAAATATAAAGGTAAAATATCCCTTTTATAAATCACGTATTCTATAAAATTAATCTTACGTTTCCTTTTCTTCCCATAGCCATCTTGATGCGTTGTTGTTGATCTGCCCACGTGACCTAAAATGACGACGGATCGGCTTTTTCCGTTTGAATTCCGATAACGAACGATGCCGAATAACGTCATTCGGAAAATTACTCTAACTGCGAAATCACCCCTGTCTTGTGTGTCGACGTATACACGCTCGTAAAATAATAATTTTGACAACTGATCTGGAATTATGTCGGCTCCTGCAAAAGACGAAGATTTATTTCCATCACCAAAGAGCTCTGGTAAGTGGAGAGTTGATGAGAAAATATGCCTTAGACGAACTGTCAAATAGTAAACAGCTGATATTTTTTGTAAACAACAACAACATCTGTCACGGGTGAACGATGGTATTTTTAATCAGACTCAGATTGGCATTATAATGGTCTTAGTGTATCTTGTGCATTGGATTATTCATGAATTCAGTCAAACATTTACGGATGTGTTTAACCGAATAAAACTGTACACAGACTCACTACGAGGGTTTACTTTCAGGTCTCTGTGGACTCCGTAAAACTAATTTCCGCCAATAATTAAAATTCCACTGGTTATCTTCATATAATTTGCGGTTCGACGGAATTTAACGGCTGTGACACAATTTTTGTATAGCTGTTTTGGACAAATATTAAACTCTACTTTCAGTCTTAATTTGTCGCTTCATTGTTTCCTGTCTTCATGGCGTCGTGTTTCATAGTTCAGTGGTATTTATCCGTAAAATTATAGAAATATTTTTTATTGACACGGTTTGAGGTTATATTGTTATTTCACTGTCTACATCAGACCAAATATTGCCCTCTCTGAAGCGAGCTGTCTACTCCGGATTTTTGATACCAATGAACCCTGACTCCAAAATATGTGCGTAATTTTGAAGGCAGAAACCCAGACTAAACACAAGGAGGCAAGTCAGGACTTCACTTTTGGTGAATTAGTCTTAAACATGTATTGTTACATGTACCTCCCCATGCAGCGATAAGCGGCTGAATTTTAAGATTGGAGGGTCTGAAGCAAGTTTTCAGCTGTAAGATAAAACTTGATTTGATTAATTGATCATTATAAATAATTAACGGAGACAAAAAAAAATTCACACATTAAACTATTATAGAAAAAGAATGGAAAGCAAACTGCTTGTGCTAAAGACAAGTACATGTATTGTAGACAGTAGAATAGCTTGAATCCGAATTGCTGTATGGTTTTCCTTGAAATCTAGTTTGCTTGATCTAAATTCTCCATTAACACCACTGTGACTGACTATTAAAAGTACAATAAACTTTTTCTTCACACTCATCACATTTTTCTCTGATTAATACATATTTTATGCTTTAACTTATCTCTAGCTTAGAGTAAGATTGTTTTTCGAATACTGACGATGTGGGCATGGAATACCCTGCATACTCTGTCTGATAATGAAAATGGTTTAGTCATACTGCAGCTTTCAGTCTGGAGACCAAACATAAAGCTGCTAGCTGTGACTGATACTATTAAAACATGAAATATCATTGGCTTTGATTTATTACAACAAATTATAATCGTGTATACGGCTCCTTTTTAAGAAACTTAGCACTTCTGATTGGAAGGTTTTAAAGACTATATGGTTTACGTTGATCATTCTTTATTAATATTTATAGACACTAAGGCACAGGAAAAATCTTGTCTGAAATAACCATCGAGACAAGTTCCTAATTTTGTTAAAAAGAGGTACATCATTTAGACCTTTACGTGTATACCCAATCATACCTTATCAAGCCAGTTGCCTGTAAATAAAAACGTTTAATTTCCAATTATTGGCAGAAATAACCAATGGTTTCATGGCTTTGTTTAAATGGAGAAATATACAATTTTTTACAGCCTGCCAAATCTGGGAGAATATGCGTTGAAATTAGCTGATTGCCTGTCATTTTTATCAATAAGTACAAAATACATGATCTTTCCGCTAAAATCGATACCGATCTTAGAGAAGCAACAAAACCTGTCCACCCTATATCTCAGCTACTCGAATGTTGTCCATTGTTATCACACATCTTTGCTTTCTATGCGTTACTGATTTCACCAATATTTTTTATTTCAACATCAATCTGAAGTTTTTCAAGGTACAATACTCCAAATGCTTATTTAAGGGGGCCTCCGCGGCTCAGTAGTTAGAGCGCTGGACGCTCAACAATCCGAACAGCCTTCCACCAATGGGTCGCAGGTTCAAATCCCACTCAGTCCAAAAACAATTGGAAAATTGTGTTTTCACTCGAACGACCTATGTGGGATGGTTGCCAGTTACCACCGGAAGGTTGTGGGTTTCCTCCGGGCATAGAGCCCGGTTTCCTCCCACAATAAAACTGGCAACACCGCCATATTAGTGAAATAATCTTGAACTCGGCTTAAAACACCAATCAATCAATTAACCAAATGCTTAACATTTCTCTCCATGTAGAATTTATGAAAAAAAAGCCCAAACTCTGGCAGCTCATGTCACTTTAAGGCAATAGAATATTACACATATAAATGGTTAACTACTTGTGAGGTTATAGTATTTATTTTGAAGTTCTTAAAAGAAGCTTCCCATCTCTGCACCAATCTGAATCATAGACTGATTCAGAGACATTTTGATACCTGTATACAGGTATGGGCGCCCAAACTCACAAGCAAAAAATCCGCCCAAATTCTTAAAACCAACAGATTTTAATGTCAAAATAGCATTTAATGTTGAATTTTGGGCCAGAGATGTTGTTTTTGTCTTATTGTTGGAACATTTTGAACCGAAATGGTATGCCCAAATTTTCCCTGGATCAGTCCCTGTGAATGTATCCCACCCTTTTGAGCCTCCCCAAATTTGTTACTTTTCTTAGTCTGAGTTATCTACCCTTTGCTTACTTTAGAACCAGAGGGTTAAAGTTCTAAGTGCATTTAACCGTGGCATAGTCTGTCTTATTTTTACCTGTATATTTACCTGTTGGACGGAAAAGGACTTCTTACCTGTGTGGATCTTCAGTAGGATAGGGGGAGTTTTTGTTGGACTAAAACTTTCCTTCAAAGGATTTACCTGAGATCTTCAAGGAGTGTAGAAGTCAGGCTTAAAATCCACTCTATTGATTTTTTTTAACACACTTGCCACGACAGCCCGTGTCTTAAAAGTTTATCACTTGTAGACTAGCTATGATCTATTCTTTTTAGGGACATTGTCACACATGCTCAACTGTTAGATATTACCCCAGGGCCCTTAGGCTCAATGAGAAATTACAATGTTTTACATATGAATTTACATGATATTACGTACTTGTTGTTTTTCATTCGGTTATTCAGTAATTGTTAGCTTTTCTATGAATTTATAATGCAATTTGCAACGTTTTCCAAAATTTTCCGATTATTATAAATCATTGGCTGTAAGACATTAAAATATTGTGAATAGGTTTTAATACTTTCAGTTTATTACACAAAACAGTATTTTTATTTAAATATTATTTATATATTATATTTTTACATTAACTTTCATTTTCCTATGCTTGCTAAATTTAAAACTTATTTCAAAGGATAAATCAATTATTCCTAGAAATGTTATTCTTCACATATATGTAGGTTTTTAATTTTCCTTGACAAGGTAAAATTGTAGCAGTCTTGTGTTGTGCTTTATGCAAGATATTTTTAATGTGGCAAAATATTAAATGTAAATTATAGATTTTGAAATCAGTTTAAAAATTCAAAATATTTACTTTCTGTTCGATTTCAAGACCCAAGCCACAAGGATATTGATTCATTGAAATTGGTAATGATTTGAAAATTATTTTTTTACAATTACGATGCTTTAAAAAAAATTTAGTTTAGTTATCAGTTGAGAAATTTACAGTTGTTAAAGTCAGACCCTAGGAAAAGTTAGCATATCGTATGCTCTACCCCAGATTTCAAAATTTCAGATCATACGTACCTTTGACCCATATGTTCTTGATAAAGGATGTCATATGACTTATTCTGACTCATAAATTGCATTGTTACGTTACACGAATATATATTTACGTTAAAAGTAGCTCACACTTAGACTTTAGTTTCTGTTCCTCTCGGTGATCATCTTTTCTGCTGTCAGTGCTAAAATAGGCGTTTCTGTCTTCAAACAAGGGGATTTTTTTACAAGTTTTCTTAAAAACTTTCAGTGTACATGTGAATGTATCAATGAAAAGTGTTTTTTCCTTTCTTAACCTTTTAGATTTTTTTGAAAATTTGATTGTATGATTGTTCTTTGATATATATTTTTAATTTCTCTCAATAATCCATTATGACATGCACATAAATAAGTAGAATCAATTACCACTTTAACTCTATTTTTCAAAGTTTTTAGTACGTAGACCTAAATTTTTATTTTCAAACTTTATTTCATTTTGAAGATTTTATAGAAAAAAGCTTTAAAACAAGTTATTTTTTAAAATGTCAAAATTAGGCCTTAGAAAAAATGCTCTAAAATGCAAATTGATCATAAATTTAAAATGTAAGTAAAATTTTTCATGGAAAATATTTTGATTTCTTGTAAAAAGGCAACTTAAACCTAGTTATTTTAAGATATAGAAATTATTGTACAGAATCTATCAGTTTATTCAAACTTGAAGCCTGCATGAGGCATTCTGTTTGCACTGTAAATATTGGAAACTGTGTTGTCCTTTAAACATAAAACTGTCTAAGAATTCTTTCATTCCATGCGGGCTGCTTTTTCGTTTTAATGCTTGGTCTTGTAAACCAGACAGCAAGTGCACGTGTACACGTAACCAACTAAACAGAACTGCAAGATAGAAACTAACTTTATGAAAGTTTTTGAAAGATTTTTGGTAACAGGTACGGTAGGGAAGGCTATTGATTGCTACATGTGTATCGGACAAACTAAACATTTATTATACGCAAATCATGGCAGACTTTCTGATCTTTAGAAACGATACACATTTATTTAAATTAATGTAATCAAATTATTTGATTTTGAAATTTTATTGAACTTATTTAAATTAGATGTTCTTAAAATTTTCTTTCATATCCATACACACATGAATGTACTTGTAAGCCTATCAATTTCAATTTCCATAATTTTTAGATAATTTTTTTTCTTCGTGTCAGCATTGTTTGATACAGAACTATTAAGGCTTTATAGGCTACTGTACTATCGTGATTGGTTTTTAACAAACTGAAGAGCTAGCTGTATAGGAGTGACGCAACTTTAGTAGTATAGAATATTTTATGAAAGAGAAAAAATTGTGAATAAGGACATTCATCAGAGCAGAAATTTGAAAAAAAAAAAATATGTCTGAGCCAATCAAAAACAGTAATGGACACTCTGAGCCAATCAAAAAAGGTGTTAATGGAGACAAATCTGTCTCCAATGGCAACCAGCCAGTCCCAAATTCAACCAATGAGGATGAAGAAGAGATAGAAGATTATGAAGCCAAGATCAGTGCTGGTGAAAATTACCATGCCTATTTACAGCTTGTTCATTCTCCGTCGTTATCGGATGAAGAAAGTAGTTCCTCCCCAACACGACCTAATCACCGGATTATCGAAGAGATGATATGGGGTGCGTATTAATCAATGACACTTATCAGCCTTACAAATTTCATTAATAATCGTTTTTCAGAGGATATGGGGTGCTTATTAATCAATCACACTAAATCTAATCAGCCTTACAAATTTTATCAGTAATCGTTTTTCGGAGACTTGTAGACATATACATGTACATGTAGCTGTATAGTATTTTAAGTGGTTTTATGGTATTCTGGTGAGCTTTGGTTTTTGATTTTGTAGATCGATTGACTTATAGGCAGAAATTAAGTAATAAAAGGGCGCCTTACATGTATAAAATCAATATTTTTGGTGAAACGCAGGTTTCTGAAGGGCGAGGGACTGAATGGCTCAGCGACAAAAATATTTTCTTTCACTCCTGCCAGATACTCATCCAAGGTTGAGTTTTCTCTTAGCACTAATCCTGGTAATGCTGCTATATTTAAGTGAAATAATCTTGAGTGGACCGTAAAACATCAATCAATCAATCAGGGACTAGTGTCTGAGTTTACCCGTCAGATTACCATTTTGATGTTGACGATGTCGGTTTTTATGGCAGATAGGTTTATGGGATTGACAGCTCTCGCCCTCAGTTCACAGGATCGGGGATGTCTTGTAGCCAATCATTTATTTGTTACAGTGTAGCAGTCTACATGATAAATTCAGTTGGTGTCCCCAAAATCAATTGAAAGACCATTGAGGCGAATGTTACTCATTTTGAGTCTGAAATTCTTGGTTGTTTATGTGTACGGTTTGACAGAAGCCGACCGTAAACCAAATAACTGTCTAATAAGGCAACAGCCACCATGTGACCAATTTCGATTAAAAGATAACTAACCTCCTGGGTCCTGTTTCACAAAGCGACGTAGCGTAAGTTTTCACGTAACTGCTATAGCAACCTATGCTGTATAGGTATGTTTCTATGGCAGTTACGTAAAAATTCACGCTACGCCGCTTTGTGAAACAGGCTCCGGGTGATCTGTGTGTTGCTGAATAAAGGGTGGAAGTTGATTATACAAGTAAGCCTACTATTATTTATGGGCGAGAGTCCCATGACGGAGCAGGTCTTCCTACATTTGTACGTGTACGTGCATTTTTGTAGTATAGTGTTAATTTATTAAGATTTTGACCAGTTAGCGTGGACCATTTGATGACTGAACTGAAATTCAGCTGACTTATGAATACACAATGTATGTCTCATCAATAATCATATTGATGAAGTATTAGGAATTAATATTAGATTCAATTATTAACACCAAATTAACTGAATCAATAAACTGGCCAGTTATACAAGTCTGTCGGATTATATGTATCAAGTACATGTATTTATCCCTGCATTAGACAAAATACTTGCATTTGATTGGACCGTCACCATGTTATCGCACCCTTTTCAGATGATTTCAGATAATTTCTGACAGTCACGACACTAAGAGGCTTTGAATGCCATCGAAAAACTAAATGGTTGGAATGAGGAAAATCCATGCAGTATGTGGCCTGTGCGAACCGAAATCGTGTTCGAAAAGTAAACAAAATTAAAATAACCGGGAGTACATTTTCGAGACAAGAAGCACTTAAAAGCTTCTGAATTATACGTCTTGTTAATAATAGCCAATAATTTCAGCATTCTGCTTTAACGTCAAAATATCAACATTTTGGCAGCTCATGCCACTTTAAGATAGTAAAAACAAAAATGTAAAAGTTTTATTAATTCATTAAAACATAACGAAATTAGCTGTGAATAGAACTATTTCATTGTTTGTATTCCTATGCATTACAACGAGAGCGAGGCTGTCCCACTCATACCACCAAATGCACCTCCAATTTGAAGAGTTCTACTAATGGAAATAGAGCGTATTGACGGTGACAAGTTACATGTACATGTATTAAAACTTATTCCAGAAAATTCTACTGACCAAGGCTAAGCTCCTGTCAGTTGTCAGCCCAATGAAATATCATAGGTTTACTTTATTATAACAACTTATGATTGGGTATAAACGTCTAAATGATATGCCCCTTTTTAACACAATTAGAAACTTGTCTCCATGGTTATTTTAGACAAGAAGATTTTCCCTGTGCCTGTGTGTTTTAGTGTTCAAAAATATTAAAACTGAGAAATTAAAGCAAAATGTCTCAGTGAAATGTTATATTCTCTCGCAGTTCTACAGATAGTGAGGCCATTTATTAGCCCTATAATGGCTACATGTTATTGACCTATTTACCGTGAACCTAATTCCACTTCATTCTTCTCATTATCGGAGATAGTCTTTATAGTGGGCTTTTCTTCCGTGTAACGGCTAATTCCCATCATGGTTTCACAGCTTCCTTAGGTTTTCCATAATTGCTTCTTTATCGCATCAGCAACCTTTGGCTATCAATGCATTTCCTTCAGATAATTGTCAGACATTTTGTTCCTATCCTGATATTGTCAAACATTTTGTTCATATCCTGATATTGTCAGACATTTTGTTCATATTCTGATATTGTCAGACATTTTGTTCATATCCTGATATTGTCAGACATTTTGTTCATATTCTGATATTGTCAGACATTTTGTTCATATTCTGATATTATCAGACATTTTGTTCATATCCTGATATTGTCAGACATTTTGTTCATATCCTGATATTGTCAGACATTTTGTTCATATCCTGATATTGTCAGACATTTTGTTCATATTCTGATATTGTCAGACATTTTGTTCATATTCTGATATTGTCAGACATTTTGTTCATATCCTGATATTGTCAGACATTTTGTTCATATTCTGATATTGCCAGACATTTTGTTCATATCCTGATATTGTCAGACATTTTGTTCATATTCTGATATTGTCAGACATTTTGTTCATATCCTGATATTGTCAGACATTTTGTTCATATTCTGATATTGTCAGACATTTTGTTCATATCCTGATATTGTCAGACATTTTGTTCATATTCTGATATTGTCAGACATTTTGTTCATATCCTGATATTGTCAGACATTTTGTTCATATTCTGATATTGTCAGACATTTTGTTCATATCCTGATATTGTCAGACATTTTGTTCAAATTCTGATATTGTCAGACATTTTGTTCATATCCTGATATTGTCAGACATTTTGTTCATATTCTGATATTGTCAGACATTTTGTTCATATCCTGATATTGTCAGACATTTTGTTCATATTCTGATATTGACTGACATTTCTTGAAAAAAAATTAAACGTTCTTGAATTTTGAAAAGTTACGTTCATCAATCATGCACCCACCCTCCCTTCCTCCACACACACCTGGTGTCATCCAGGTAATGCAATGGCTCACAAACCTAGCACATAATCAATCAAACTGAACTTAAAAAAATATTTTAATATTATAAATTTAAAAAAAAATATAAATGGAAGCTTGGGTGTCAATTTGTCTTTTGGGTACCCAGTGGACAAAATTCATTTTAATTGGACAACGTACATGTATTATCTAGCTATTTAACATGGTCAACATACAATTTAAAGTACCGGTAGGTCGTTTTGGACACACAATTCTGTGGTGAATAGATATAAAGGCATCAACAGTGAATTAAATGTTGATGTTATACAAAGAGACTGAAAAGAAGACAAGTGGATCATAGATAAAATGCTTTTCTATTGCTGTTTATTTAAATATGAGGTTTCCAGATGACCATTGGTAACTTGCCTAGGTCCCCCTGGGTGGCGAAATTCCTTTTTCAGGGTTAAGCTGCTAGCTGTGCATGATTGCGGCCTCTGTAGCTGTGTATGTCGTGCATTCTCAGCTGTTTGTTTACTGACTGTCTGTCAGAAAACGATATCAACTATTTCTCAAATAATTCGTTAAATTGACTTGATGTGCGGAAAATTGATGTGCGATCGTTCGATTAATTACATGCACTGTTTATATTTCTACCAATTTGAGGGTCAATGAAAAAGCGTAACAAACTTAGGCAGTAATTCCTTTTAAGACAACCACATTGGGTGATTGACAGGTGAAAATAACCAGTTATTCCCCTTGAGCGATTCCTTAGAAAAGCTTCTAGATAAGCGACCACTTATTGAACCACTTGCATATCCGTTTTCTGTCCATTTCTGTATGAGGAACACTGTTTTCCTGTATATAATCCCATTTTTCTACATACAGTTTTATTGCCAGCAGTTTCATAGCCCTAGAGTATTGATTATATACAATTAAGCCTAATACATCTTTCTTCTTCAGTCTTTCGCGGTATAATCTTTCCAGTTCGTGTAAAATTGTGTTTGAGCCAATATCCGACATCACTTTGCAGTATTCTTAGGTTAATTGTGTCTTTATCGCCTCGACAACATTTGCCTTTTAATTCATCTTGTTTGTGTTAGTCTTCCATATTTGGGTCATTATCTGATATCACTTTGCAGTATTCTTAGGTTAATTGTGTCTTTATCACCTCAACAACATTTGACTTTTAATTCACCTTGTTTGTGTTAGTCTTCTGTATTTGGGTCAATATCTGATATCACTTTGCAGTATTCTTAGGTTAATTGTGTCTTTATCACCTCAACAACATTTGACTTTTAATTCACCTTGTTTGTGTTAGTCTTCTGTATTTGGGTCATTATCTGATATCACTTTGCAGTATTCTTAGGTTAATTGTGTCTTTATCGCCTCGACAACATTTGCCTTTTAATTCATCTTGTTTGTGTTAGTCTTCCATATTTGGGTCATTATCTGATATCACTTTGCAGTATTCTTAGGTTAATTGTGTCTTTATCACCTCGACAACATTTGACTTTTAATTCATCTTGTTTGCATTAGTCTTCCATATTTGGGTCAATATCTGATATCACTTTGCAGTATTCTTAGGTTAATTGTGTCTTTATCACCTCAACAACATTTGACTTTTAATTCACCTTGTTTGTGTTAGTCTTCTGTATTTGGGTCAATATCTGATATCACTTTGCAGTATTCTTAGGTTAATTGTGTCTTTATCACCTCAACAACATTTGACTTTTAATTCACCTTGTTTGTGTTAGTCTTCTGTATTTGGGTCAATATCTGATATCACTTTGCAGTATTCTTAGGTTAATTGTGTCTTTATCACCTCGACAACATTTGACTTTTAATTCACCTTGTTTGTGTTAGTCTTCTGTATTTGGGTCAATATCTGATATCACTTTGCAGTATTCTTAGGTTAATTGTGTCTTTATCACCTCGACAACATTTGACTTTTAATTCACCTTGTTTGTGTTAGTCTTCTGTATTTGGGTCATTATCTGATATCACTTTGCAGTATTCTTAGGTTAATTGTGTCTTTATCACCTCGACAACATTTGCCTTTTAATTCATCGTTTGTGTTAGTCTTCCATATTTGGGTCAATATCTGATATAACTTTGCAGTATTCTTAGGTTAATTGTGTCTTTATCACCTCGACAACATTTGCCTTTTAATTCATCTCGTTTGTGTTAGTCTTCCATATTTGGGTCAATATCAGATAACCATTTACCCATCTTTCTTATTTTCTCCCAATTTGAGGCGGTCTCGATGGCTCAGTCTGTTATAGTGATAGTCCCTCAGTCAGACATAGGTTTTCCATCGATGCGGAATGGAATCAAAACCCACTCACAATTTCCCATTTCTGAGTGGATCTTTCACTCAATCGCTGTTTGCGACAGAGTTGCTCGGTACTTGCCAAAGATCTGGGGTTTTCTTCACTCAAAGAGCCCGGATTCCTCCCCCACTAAACCTTGCAACGCCGCTATATAAGTGAAAAAATCGTAAATGTGGAGTAAAACATCAATCAATCTATCTAAAAATATTTAAAAAAGGCTTAGACTGAAGTCCGATTTTCTTGTTGCTTTTGTTACATAGATGGTTTGTATTCTGTTATTTAATTGGTATTTTAACTCTGTAAATAGTCGGGGTTTATTGATTATTTTACATTTCTCGGTTGTATGTTCGAAGCAATTTCCGATTTTTGTTTAACAGTTTCCTTCAGTTAATTGTTTCTTCTTCACCTCTACAACATTTGACCTTTAAAGGTTTCGCTTCATTTCATTGGGTTACATTTTCTTTGAATCGGGTTCAATTTTATTGGGCTACATCTCTTCCACGCTTGGGACAATTTTTGTTTGATTTTGTCATGGTGGAATTTTGAAAATGTCCTTGATATTAAAAAACCTTGATATTTGCTAATCATTCATGCATTTATAAAAAATACTAAATGGACTTTTCAATTTTTGGCAAAATTAACTTCTGTGTAGAAAAAATTAAAAAAAACTGTGTTTCTTTTTGGAATGTAAACATTTTTTTGTGGATTTGAGTACGGTAACGAGTGTGCCTATAAAAAAGAGGCTATTTGTAAAACTCCCAGATCTGTATTAGTTGTAACAGTCTCCTTAATAGGGCCTTGCATGTACTAAGAGATTTTGCGATTTCCGGTGACAGATGACGCATTTTGACGATGTTGACGATTTTTATTCTACAACGTCAGAACTGAGCGTCACATTCCAACGATAAAGGCTCCCCACATGCGCAATGACAACGCCGTTTGACAGGAAATTTGTGGAATTCTCATGATACGCCCAGTCTCCCACTCCCGCATGCATCATGTGCAATGACAACGCCGGTGACAGGAAATTTGTGGAATTCTCACGCTACTCCCACTCCCGCATGCATCATGTGCAATGACAACGCCGGTGACAGAAAATTTGTGGAATTCTCATGATACTTCCACTCCCTCATGCATCATGTGCAATGAAAACGCCGGTGACAGGAAATTTGTGGAATTCTCATGATACCCCCACTCCCTCATGCATCATGTGCAATGAGAAAGCTGGTGACAGGAAATTTGTGGAATTCTCATGATACTTCCACTCCCTCATGCATCATGTGCAACGACAACGCCGGTGACAGGAAATTTGTGGAATTCTCACGCTACTCCCACTCCCTCATGCATCATGTGCAATGAAAACGCCGGTGACAGGAAATTTGTGGAATTCTCATGATACCCCCACTCCCTTGTGCATTATTTGCAATGAGAACGCCGGTGACAGGAAATTTGTGGAATTCTCACGATACGCCCAGTCTCCCACTCCCTTGTGCATTATGTGCAATGACAACGCCGGTGACAGGAAATTTGTGGAATTCTCATGATACCCCCACTCCCTTGTGCATTATGTGCAATGACAACGCCGGTGACAGGAAATTTGTGAAACTCTCACGATACTCCCACTCGCTCTGGTAATTTCATCTTGCCACCATGTAACATCGTGAAGAATGCTAAATACAGCTCTATCTGAGTTCTGTAACATAGTCTGGTCTCACAGGACACGCCTAGCTAGCAATATAATTCCATTCCATCAGACGTCCATAAACCCCACTGTATTGAATCAACACAATATTTATGAGAACATTAGCCGAGCTTGTCGATAAATACGTTATTAATATTGTAACATAGCAGATATGACAAGGTGATATTGGTCGGGTGGGAAATATAGTGGGCGGAATTCGACATGTCAGATCTGCCAGTTGGAGCGAATTCTTATAAAAAAGCATCTAACAAGGAAAGATTTTTGATGGAGGCCCTAAACATGTAGTCTGGCTTTTGTGCTATTCTTTTTGCTCAGTTTGATTGAAATAAGGATCATGGATGATACACCATTACAGTAATGCTATCCAGTATTCAATATATTTGTGATCACTAAAACACACGGGCACAGGGAAAATCTTCTTGTCTAAAATAACCATGGAGACAAGTTTCTAATTGTGTTAAAAAGAGGTATATCATTTAGACCTTTATACCCCATCATAAATTGTTGTAACAAACCAAACCTATGATATTTCATCAGGTTGACGACTGTCAGGAGCTTAGCCTTAGTCAGTAGAATTTTTTGGGATCCTTTTGTAACACATTTACAATGATTACACATCTAAACTTAACTCTGGCAAGAGTATCGGTAGACTGAGATTGAACTCCATAGTATTCAATATAGATGTATTCATTCTAGCTAAAGATGTCGCTGAATGGATAATACGAGATCTTAAATTTCATCCAAAATAGGGTATTGATCTCTATTGATTTGCTGGTTTAATCTCTTCCCTTTTAAGCCGGGCTTTTATTATCAGGCTTTAAGAAACATTATTTTGGGTGTTGGGTTTTTATCAAAATCCTTTATGACTGGGCTTTAACAGTAATTAATGCTTAGTTCAGATTATGATGAAATCAGGGACTGATCCAGGGAAAATTTGGGCATACCATTTCGGTTCAAAATGTTCCAACAATAAGACAATAACAACATCTCTGGCCCAAAATTCAACATTAAATGCTATTTTGACATTAAAATCTGTTGGTTTTAAGAATTTGGGCGGATTTTTTGCTTGTGAGTTTGGGCGCCCATACCTGTATACAGGTATCAAAATGTCTCTGGATCAGTCTATGGAAATATGCGCACAGTTATCAGGGGTTTCCTTCGAGCAAAGAGCCCAGATTCCTCCCCCAGTATACATGTACCTGGCAACACCGCTATATACAATGTAAGTGAAAAAATCTTAAATGCGAAGTAAAACATCAATCTATCTAAAAATATAAAAAGTAAAGCTTAGACTGAACTTGAAATCCAATTTTCTTCTTGTTTTTGTTACATAGAGGGTTTGTATTCTGTTAATTGGTATTTTAACCCTGTAATAGCCGGGGTTGATTGATTATTTAACATTTCTTCTTCGGCTGCAATTTCCGACATGGTTTGACAGTTTCCTTCAGTTAATTGTTTCTTCATCACTTCTACAACATTTGGCCTTTAAAGTGGCATGAGCTGCCAAAATTCACACTTTTTTCATAATTTCTGATCGTCACGAAAGTAAGAGGCTTTGAAGGCCATTGAAAAACTAAATGATTGGCGTTGGAATTAGGAAAATCTATACAGTATGTGGCCTATACGAACCAAAATAGTCTTCGAAAAGTAAACAAAATTTAAATAACCGGGACGACCATTCATTCATTCTAAGCCAAAGTTAGTTCAAAATAATACTTTATCCTACATTCTCGAGACTAGAAGCACTAGAAAGCTTCTGAATTATACGTCTTGAGAAAAATAGCCAATAATTTCAACGTTCTGTTTTTAAGTCAAAATATCAACATTTTGGCAGCTCATGCCCCTTTAAAGCTTTCGCTTCATTTAATTGGATAACATTTTCTTTGAATCGGGTTCAATTTTATTGGGCTACATCTCTTCCACGCTTGGGACAATTTTTGTTTGATTTAGTCATGCTGGAATTTTGAAAATCTCCTTGATATTTGCTAATCATTCATGCATTTACAAAAAATACTAAATGTAATTTTCAATTTTTGGCAAAAATAGAAAGTTATTAACTTCTGTGAAGAAAAAATAAAGAAAACTGTGTTCCTTTTTTGAACGTAAACATTTTTTTGCGGATTTTAGTAATGAGTGTGCCTGTAAAAAAGAGGCTATTTGTAAATCTCCCAGATCTGTATTAGTTTTAACAGTCTCCTTAAAGTGGCATGAGCTGCCAAAATTGACGCTCTTTTCATAATTTCTGATCTTCACAGCAGTAAGAAGCTTTGAAGGCCATCGAAAAACTAAATGATTGGCGTTGGAATGAGGAAAATCCATACGGTATGTGGCCTGTACGAACCGAAAACATTTTCGAAAAGTAACAAAATTTAAATAACCGGGACAATCATTCATTCATTCAAAGTCAAAGTTTGTTCAAAATAATACTTTATCGTACATTTTCGAGACTAGAAGCTTCTGAAAAGCTTCTGAATTGTACCGTACGTCTTGAGAAAAATAGACAATAATTTCAACATTCTGTTTTACCGTCAAAATATCAACATTTTGGCAGCTCATGCAACTTTAATAGGGCCTTGCATGTACTAAGAGATTTTGTGATATCCGGTGACAGATGACGCTTTTTGATGATGTTGACGTTTTTTATTCTACAACGTCAGAACTGAGCGTCACATTCCAACGATTAAGGCTCCGCACATGCGCAATGACAACGCCGTTTGACAGGAATTTTGTGGAATTCTCACGATACTTCCACTCCCTCATGCATCATGTGCAATGAGAACGCCGGTGACAGGAAATTTGTGTAATTCTCATGATACACCCACTTCATCATGCATCATGTGCAATGAGAACACCGGTGACAGGAAATTTGTGGAATTCTCATGATACTCCACCCCCTCATGCATCATGTGCAATGAAAACGCCGGTGACAGGAAATTTGTGGAATTCTCGTGATACACCCACTCCCTCATGCATCATGTGCAATGAGAACGCCGGTGACAGGAAATTTGTGGAATTCTCACGATACTGCCACTCCCTCATGCATCATGTGCAATGACAACGCCGGTTGACAGGAAATTTGTGGAATTCTCACGATACACCCAGTCTCCCACTCCCTCATGCATCATGTGCAATGAGAACGCCGGTGACAGGAAATTTGTGGAATTCTCATGATATACCGACCCACTCCCTCATGCATCATGTGCAATGAGAACGCCGGTGACAGGAAATTTGTGGAAATCTCACGATATTCCCACTCCCTCATGCATCATGTGCAATGAGAAAGCTGGAGACAGGAAATTTGTGGAATTCTCACGATACGCCCAGTCTCCCACTCCCTCATGCATCATGTGCAATGAGAACACCGGTGACAGGAAATTTGTGGAATTCTCACGATACTCCCACTCCCTCATGCATCATGTGCAACGACAACGCCGGTGACAGGAAATTTGTGAAACTCTCACGATACTCCCACTCCCTCTGGTAATTTCATCTTGCCACCATGTAACATCGTGAAGAATGCTAAATACTGCTTTGTCGGAGTTCTCTAACAACGTCTGGTCTCACAGGACACGCCTAGCTAGCAGTATAATTCCATTCCATCAGACGTTCATAAACCCCACTGTATTGAATCAACACAATATTTATGAGAACATTAGCGGAGCTTGTCGATAAATACGTTATTAATATTGTAACATAGCAGATATGACAAGGTGAAATTGGTCGGGTGGGAAAGATAGTGGGCGAAATTCGACTGGTCAGATCTGCCATTTGGAGGGAATTCTTATAAAAAAGCATCTGAGAAGGAAAGATTCATGATAAAGGCCTGAGCATGTAGTCTGGCTTTTTGTGCTATTCTTTTTGCTCAGTTTGATTGAAATAAGGGCCATGGATGATACACTATTACAGTAATGCTATCCAGTATTCAATATATTTGTGATCACTAAAACACACAGGCACAGGGAAAATCTTCTTGTCTAAAATAACCAAGGAGACAAGTTTCTTATTGTGTTAAAAAGAGGTATATCATTTAGACCTTTTACACCCCATAAATTGTTGTAACAAACCAAACCCATGATATTTCATTAGGTTGACGACTGACAGGAGCTTAGCCTTGGTCAGTAGAATTTTCTAGGATCTTTTTGTAACACATTGACAATGCTTACACATCTTAACTTAACTCTGGCAAGAGTATCGGTAGACTGAGATTGAACCCCATAGTATTCAATATACATGTATTCATTCCAGCTAAAGATGTCGCTGAATGGATAATACGAGATCTTAAATTTCATCCAAAATAGGGTATTGATCTCTATTGATTTGCTGGTTTAATCTCTTCCCTTTTAAGCCGGGCTTTTATTATCACTCTTTAAGAAACATAATTTTTGGTGTTGAGTTTTTAGCCAAATCCTTTCTGACCAGGCTTAAATAGTAATTAATGCTTACATGTAGTTCAGAGGTATTATGAGGAAATATGGGGACAATTATCAAGTTTTAAGAAACATTATTTTAGGTTGTGTGTAGCTATTCTTAAAATCAATGTGCTTCAAAATCAGGTTTTTAGCGAAATCCTTAAGCCTTTATAGCCAGGCTTTAGCAGTAATTAATGCTTAATAGTTCAGAGGTATTATGATGAAAAATTGTGACAATTGTCAAGTTTTAGGAAAGTTATTGCAGGTTATTTAAGACTATTCTTTGAACCAGAATTTATTGGTTTATTGATTGATTTTGTGGTTACATCTCCTACTAGACCCTTTCGGCGTGGAAAATGTTTTTCATGATGTTCAAATTCTATGACATTGTCGTCATCTCTCAGCTGCAGGCGCATGCCTTTATCGCAGTGTGTCATAAACAAAATGAGCACAATTTCAACTTCAGGTTGATCCAAAAACTCAATGTAACGTCATGTTGTCGTACACCGTCCCTAGTGTGCAGACGCCAAAGGGAAAGTAAAATTAGCTCAGGCTATATTTTTTGATTAAGGGCTTTGTGAGTAACACTGATTTTATGCACCTCTTGAAATTAGTTCAGGCTGAATTTACTGTTTATTGCCCTTGTTTCAAGTGCCTCTTAATAATGTTTATTATCGCACAAACAGAAAATGAGCGTTTTAGATCACTAATTTATATGTCAAATAGTTTAGCACAGCCTCTGTGGGCGTGGCCAAGCCGTCCTTCAATGTGCCACACCCTCAGGCTGGGGGATGTGTGTTTTTTTTTTGCCATAGCCTACCTAGCATTGCGGAAAATTAAGTATGCCAAATACATTAGCCTTCCTGACATTCATATGGTCTGTGGAGGTTTTAATGTTAAAATTTAGGTGGGTTGGGGGGTGGGTAATATCTTTTGGTCGGTTGGTACTTATGTCGCCATATAACCTTAGCTGTTGAGTGCGACGTTAAGCCCCAATCAATCAATTAATCAGTATGCCAGAGATTTAAAGCCAAATCAGTGATTCTCAGTTCAATTAAAAATTACCAAATCTCTGGGTTATTTTTTCACTCAATCAGCCTAGAGGTTACAGGATACAGTTTCATTTCCCATTTGCGGTAATTTCATTTCCCATTTACGTTTTAATTTGTGGTTAATTACCTAAATCTTGTTAAGGCTTTTCCCTGTCATTTTCAAATAGATCAACATATGAGACATCCTTGATAACCAAATAAAGTTGACATAATGCATGCCGGTTTCACGCTACACGCAATTCAACATGGGTGGCGCCATTTTGACAATTTTAAGCTTGCATATTCTCAGCCAAACTGTGGTATTTTCAAAATTAGTTAAAAATTAAAAAAACACACAAACATATTCAATCAGGCATTGATTGAAAGTTTAAAGTATGTAGAGTAGATCTGCATTAGTTTCAATCCAATATTCAAATAACCCAGATACAAAACTATTGCTACATGTAAGTAATCCACCTCCTAGCTCTAACATAACCAAGATCAATTTCCACTGGCTGAATTTTTAAAAAAAAAAGGGTGTTTTGACCAAGAAGTTGCCCGGTAACCGGCTTGTGTGAAAGGTTTCCTCTGTGCAAAACGCTTGGTTTCCTCCCCCACGTATACTGGTTATGCCGTCATAATTTCAGATCCACCATTTTGAAGAAAAAATCTCACACTTTTTTTCTTTTTCTTCCAGACGAACATGGTCAAATGTTTACAGAGAACTTAAATTCGCCGGAGTACGGTGGCGGGGCTGCCGTCGATGAGTCTCATCTCCCTGAGGATCCCGAGGAGAGGAAGCGGCAAATGCTAGAATGGGAGGAGGAACTTCATAAGGTATGGGACATAAGTGGGGTGGTCGCTACACGGACTGGCTTAAAAGGACACACCACCTAAGTCTGTCCCGATTATTCATCGACCCTTAAATTAGTTGAAATATTAATCTCAGATTAAGCGTCGCAAGTTTCATCCAAAAATGTAGAATTAAGGAGCTATTTATAAACTGCCCTAATGCTATGATTTTCTGTCTGACAGTCAGTAAGCAAACAGCTGAGAATGCCCCACACAGTCAAAGAAAAAATCTCCCTGTCGGACCTGAACTGCAACTTCATGTACATATATTTATGATCACTAAAACACACGTGTACATGTCTAAGAGGCTGTCTAAGTGTATGCAGCCACGCCCGCTTTAACCCAAACAAAGATGACATAGGAATTCCGAAATAAAACTCCCTACCCAGCGGTCCATGGGAGCTGAGCAAGTTACCAGTGTACATGTACATCTGGAAACCTTATCTTTCTGTAATCAGCTGTAGAAAAGCATACATTTGAGCGATCTTCCCTTCAGTCTCTCGGGACAGTCCCTTTACGGTTCAATGAAGTTGGGGTCCGACTGGGAGATATTTTCGTAAACTGTTTATATCCATAATCCAAAAAGTCATATTAACTTTAAAAGCAAGCAGCAATCATCATCAGGGAAATTACTGAATTAGTAAATTGACACTAATTGACCCGGAAAAAATTCCGGGCCAGGGTGAGAATTCTCCGGGAATTTTCCGGGTCAATTAGTGTCGGTTATTTACTAATTCAGTAACTTTAAAGGGTATGGACTCTGTTACTGTAGGTTTCAAGGAATTTTCACATGTTGGTGGGGTTCCAAATATTGAAGGAAAAAAACTCCTGCTGTTATCTTGACCAGTTCAAAAGTCAGAATTTCATCATGGAATTTTCTGTTTCCAACAGGTTGAAGAAGAGATAATTACTTTACGTCAAGTATTAACGTCTAAAGTCCGAGAGGCGGCTGAACTTAAGAGAAAAATGGGAATTACCCCGTTCCAGGAATTTAAACACGACATGCAGACCGGTATTAACCAAATTAAAGAATCCAATACGTGAGTTAAATTTTATGTTTCGTTTTCAAATTTTATGTTTCGTTTTCAGGGAACGTTTTTCTGTTGGACAGATTATCTTTTCTAAAATCTTGTTGATCCACCAACTACAGTAGCTTAGCAAGATGCAAAAGTATAGGCACTCCGAATAAAATAAGACAAGGCATTGCTGATTTTAATCCATGCTTTAGTCACTGATAGGAACACAGTTATGTTTTCTTAATACATTTATCATCGCATAATATACCCTTGGTCTAATGTCTGTCGTCTCTGGAAATTGTGTATATAAACTGTATCTGCTGTATTCTAACCATTTCTCCTGAGAAGACAAATAAAATTTTGTCGAAATATTGAGAACGTCAGCAATGCCTCGTCTTACTTTACTCGGAGTATCTATGCATTTGCATCTTGCTTATCTTTTCTATCTATGCTGTAAAATTCCCCCGTTTAGTAGCAGATCTGTTATGTAAGACCTCTGATAAAATCCATATTTTTTACAAGGAATGGTATAGCAGGATGACAGCTAAATTATTGATTTGATCTTGGTAAAAAAATCTCTTTTACACGAAAAAACTTCCATGACGGATATGGCTCTAGTCGTATGCACACTAATCAAGTTTCTCTCGTTGCCAACTGATCTCTCCGGCAGGGCCACGTGACCAAGCCAAATGATCGACACATTCAGAGAAACAACATTCGCAACGTCACATAGCAGACATGCTGGATTTGTCTAACATTTGGTCTGGTTCCTTGTCTTTGGCTTAGTCAATTGCTGTAAAATTTAGGAGCCAATTTTGATTGTAGTAGTACATACGGGATTTGAAACACTGCAGGATTACATGTACATCCATCGGTCATGTAAGTGAAATACTGCAGCTTTAAAAATCAATCAATCCATTGTGACTGGCTGACATCTGTCACCAAAATTGACCTCTAGTTCAATGTACACTCAAGGAAGTTCGTAGAAAAACAAAAATTCTACTGTAATTTTTTTTTTGCGTGTTGCATAGTTTGTAAACTTTCATCAAAATTCAGCGAAATAAACATGTACCAACAAGCGGCTCTCTGAAATTGGCTAAAAGCTTTAAACAGTGTGTCTACACCTTTGAGCAGTGTGTCTACCCCTTTGAGCAGTGTGTCTACACCTTTGAGCAGTGTGTTTACACCTTTGAGCAGTGTGTCTACACCTTTGAGCAGTGTGTCTGCCCCTTTGAGCAGTGTGTCTACACCTTTGAGCAGTGTGTCTATACCTGTGTCAGTGTTTCTCTGGATTGGTTTTGTTGCCAATAACATGGGATGCATGGGTTTGCTTCTGCCTTTTGTGATAATAAGCCACACCCCTGCACTCTTCTGATTGGTTAACATTTCTTGATATGTATATCCCTTGTATGTTAAATTTTGTAAAAGAAACTGTATGTCTTTTCATCCTGTCTGAAATCGTAATATCCAAGTTTGTACAATTTTGTAACAGAAACTGCGGGAATGATATATGTACATTAACACCTACTTTTTCATCCCATCTACAAGGTATACAGTTTGTTTTTTTTTAAATGTATTTTGCTGTCTTAACTTGGTACCTCGGTGGCTCAGTCCGCAGAGTAATAGTCCCGCAATCTGACTCAGACCTTCCATCGATGCTTCACAGGTTTAAATCCCACTCAGACCAAATAATATTGAAAAATTTCCTAGTGGGTCTTTCACACGACCGTCCTATGTGCAAGAGTTGCCAGGTACTCACTGAAAGTCACGGATTTCTTCCAGTCAAAGACCATCCCCCCGCCCCCCATGCAGGCTCAATAAGCCTGGAAAAGCTGTCAAATAAATTAAATAATCTTGAAAGCGACGTAAAACATCCGTGAATCTGTCTCAACTTGATTGAAATCCATTGAATTTTCTGACTTGATTAAATATTCTCGTATTATTTATGTATTGACACCAATCAATAAAATCAATATTTTTGTAAAATCAATACACTTACATCTACACCATACTAACACCGAGCTTGCAAAAAAAGAATGAATATTCTTGCATCTTCAGAAAATCCTGATTGATTGATTGATGTTTTACGCTGCACTCAAGATAATTTAACTTTTAGACGGCGTTGCCATGTTTTGTGGGGAAGGAAACCGCGCTCATTGCCTGGAGGAAAACCCCTGCCCTTCGGAGGGTACCTGGCGACTCTTCCACATACTGCGACTGAGTGAAAAATCATGAAACCAAGAGTCTCTTTTTGAAAAATTTCAAACAAACTTTTTTTGTTAACTGTGAGATAATATTTCAGGTATCAAAAACTAAATGACACAATAACCCAGACATCAGCGTGAGTGCTTTTATCAGAAAGTCTGTTCACGTTACTTTGTATTTTCATCTTTCGGATGTTACGTTTTTGTTGAGTTGAATGTTGCTGTTGTTGTTCATTTGTAGAAACCAAATAAAATTGTTGTTTCCCCCCCCTCATCCCCAGATTTATGTCTTATGTATGTTGGAAAAATCACAGTATATTTATAATTCTAGAGGGGGTTTTTTCCTTCAATTTATTCAAATTTCTTGTTTCTTGTCTCACCTAATGGCAACCTCGTTTCCCTCCCTTACTCTGTTCATTCTCCCTTGTTATTTTTTGTACGATGGTAATAGTATGTTCACCTTTTCCACACCTAAAAACCTAAACTGTTTTGATGGCAGAAAGTTTCTTTCAACTCCCCGACGGCTCCACTTGTAGAGCGATAGTCTCTCAGTGTTGCATCATGGTTTGCTGCTAGTTCAAATCCCACTCGGTCCAAAGAGAAAATCAAAAAATTGGACACAGAGCTTTCCACTTGATAGTTCTATCATGAAAAGTTTGCAAGTAAATTCCAATGGAGGAGAGTTTCCTCCGTACAAATCCCACTTTTAAACCTGGCAATTCAACCTTTCTGGCCTCAGGAGTTCCTGTTTCATACAAATCAATAATCTTTAGATTGATCATGTGGATAAGCTATTCCATGTTCAGCCCGGCTGCCAGGTGCTTGGACGCTCAATGCGAACAGCCTTCCACCAATGGGTCGCGCGTCCAAAACAAATTGGAAAATGTTCTGATTGGTTTTCATTCAAACGACCTATGTGGGATGGTTGCCAGTTACCAACGACAGGTCGTGGGTTTCCTCCGGGTAAAGAGCTCGGTTTCCTCCCACAATAAAACTGGCAACGCGGCCATATAAATGAAATAATCTTGAGCAGGGCGTAAAACACCAAACAATCAATCAATCACCTGATAAGACCGGTCATTAATCATAGGAAGAAGAATTTATCTGTCGTCAAGAAGATATGACATAAGTTATGTGGTATGGTTGCAGACATTTGGGAATTTCCTCTTATCTCCACAAATCCACCTGGCAAAATGTCGAAGCAAGAAGATATAACTAAAACAAACTCGAACTACTAATACAAGGTTATGGAGCATGTGCGCACTTTATGTCATTAAAGTTACTCTCCGTCATCGAAACATTTAGAAACCTTCTTAGTTGTTTATCACATAGAAAATCGTTTCACTTGGAGCACCGTAGACCCTGTTTATGTTGTGTTGTTGTTGTTGTTCCATTTCCAGGTATCAGAAAACTAATGAAAAACTTCTGCAGTTAAATGAAAAGATAACACACACTGTTGCGTGAGTAGATGGCTACACTAGTCCCCATTTAGTTGTCAGCTACAGTCCTCGCTACACTAGTCCCTGTTTAGTTGTCAATGTCAGCTCCAGCCTTCGCTACACTAGTCCTCTTTAGTTGTTGATGTCAGCTCCAGCCTTTGTTACACTAGTCCCCGTTTAGTTGTCGATGTCACCTACAGTCCTCGCTACACTAGTCCCCGTTTAGTTGTCGATGTCACCTACAGTCCTCGCTACACTAGTCCCCGTTTAGTTGTCGATGTCACCTACAGTCCTCGCTACACTAGTCCCCGTTTAGTTGTCGATGTCAGCTCCAGTCCTCGCTACACTTGTCCCTGTTTAGTTGTCGATGTCAGCTCCAGCCTTCGCTACACTAGTCCCTGTTTAGTTGTCGATGTCAGCTCCAGCCTTCGCTACACTAGTCCCCGTTTAGTTGTCGATGTCAGCTCCAGTCCTCGCTACACTAGTCCCTGTTTAGTTGTCGATGTCAGCTCCAGCCTTTGTTACACTAGTCCCCGTTTAGTTGTCGATGTCACCTACAGTCCTCGCTACACTAGTCCCTGTTTAGTTGTCGATGTCAGCTCCAGTCCTCGCTACACTAGTCCCTGTTTAGTTGTCGATATCAGCTACAGTCCTCGCTACACTAGTCCCTGTTTAGTTGTCGATATCAGCTCCAGTCCTTGCTACACTAGTCCCCGTTTAGTTGTTGATATCAGCTCCAGTCCTCGCTACACTAGTCCCTGTTTAGTTGTCGATGTCAGCTCCAGTCCTCGCTACACTTGTCCCTGTTTAGTTGTCGATGTCACCTACAGTCCTCGCTACACTAGTCCCTGTTTAGTTGTCAATATCAGCTCCAGTCCTCGCTACACTTGTCCCTGTTTAGTTGTCGATGTCACCTACAGTCCTCGCTACACTAGTCCCCGTTTAGTTGTCGATGTCACCTACAGTCCTCGCTACACTAGTCCCCGTTTAGTTGTCGATGTCACCTACAGTCCTTGCTACACTAGTCCCCGTTTAGTTGTCGATGTCAGCTCCAGTCCTCGCTACACTAGTCCCTGTTTAGTTGTCGATGTCAGCTCCAGCCTTTGTTACACTAGTCCCCGTTTAGTTGTTGATGTCACCTACAGTCCTCGCTACACTAGTCCCTGTTTAGTTGTCGATGTCAGCTCCAGTCCTCGCTACACTAGTCCCTGTTTAGTTGTCGATATCAGCTACAGTCCTCGCTACACTAGTCCCTGTTTAATTGTCGATATCAGCTCCAGTCCTTGCTACACTAGTCCCCGTTTAGTTGTTGATATCAGCTCCAGTCCTCGCTACACTAGTCCCTGTTTAGATGTTGATGTCAGCTCCAGTCCTCGCTACACTAGTCCCTGTTTAGTTGTCGATGTCAGCTCCAGTCCTCGCTACACTAGTCCTTGTTTAGTTGTCGATGTCACCTACAGTCCTCGCTACACTATTCCCTGTTTAGTTGTCGATGTTCACTACAGTCCACGCTACACTAGTCCCCGTTTAGTTGTCGATGTCACCTACAGTCCTCGCTACACTATTCCCTGTTTAGTTGTCGATGTTCACTACAGTCCTAGCTACACTAGTCCCTGTTTAGTTGTCGATGTCAGCTACAGCCTTTGCTACACTAGTCCCTGTTTAGTTGTCAATATCAGCTCCAGTCCTCGCTACACTAGTCCCTGTTTAGTTGTCAATATCAGCTCCAGCCTTTGCTACACTAGTCCCTGTTTAGTTGTCGATGTCAGCTCCAGTCCTCGCTACACTAGTCCCTGTTTAGTTGTCGATATCAGCTACAGTCCTCGCTACACTAGTCCCTGTTTAGTTGTCGATATCAGCTCCAGCCTTCGCTACACTAGTCCCTGTTTAGTTGTCAATATCAGCTCCAGTCCTCGCTACACTAGTCCCCGTTTAGTTGTCGATGTCAGCTCCAGCCTTTGCTACACTAGTCCCTGTTTAGTTGTCGATATCAGCTCCAGCCTTTGCTACACTAGTCCCTGTTTAGTTGTCGATGTCAGCTCCAGTCCTTGCTACACTAGTCCCTGTTTAGTTGTCGATGTCAGCTCCAGTCCTTGCTACACTAGTCCCCGTTTAGTTGTCGATGTCAGCTCCAGTCCTCGCTACACTAGTCCCTGTTTAGTTGTCGATGTCAGCTCCAGTCCTCGCTACACTAGTCCCTGTTTAGTTGTCGATGTCAGCTCCAGTCCTTGCTACACTAGTCCCCGTTTAGTTGTCGATGTCAGCTCCAGTCCTCGCTACACTAGTCCCTGTTTAGTTGTCGATGTCAGCTCCAGTCCTTGCTACACTAGTCCCCGTTTAGTTGTCGATATCAGCTCCAGTCCTCGCTACACTAGTCCCTGTTTAGTTGTTGATGTCAGCTCCAGCCTTTGCTACACTAGTCCCTGTTTAGTTGTCGATGTCAGCTCCAGTCCTCGCTACACTAGTCCCTGTTTAGTTGTTGATGTCAGCTACAGTCCTTGCTACACTAGTCCCTGTTTAGTTGTCGATATCAGCTCCAGCCTTTGTTACACTAGTCCCTGTTTAGTTGTCGATGTCAGCTCCAGTCCTCGCTACACTAGTCCCTGTTTAGTTGTTGATATCAGCTCCAGCCTTTGCTACACTAGTCCCCGTTTAGTTGTCGATGTCAGCTCCAGTCCTTGCTACACTAGTCCCCGTTTAGTTGTCGATATCAGCTCCAGTCCTCGCTACACTAGTCCCTGTTTAGTTGTCGATGTCAGCTCCAGCCTTTGTTACACTAGTCCCTGTTTAGTTGTCGATGTCAGCTTCAGCCTTTGCTACACTAGTCCCTGTTTAGTTGTCGATGTCAGCTACAGTCCTCGCTACACTAGTCCCCGTTTAGTTGTCGATGTCAGCTCCAGTCCTCGCTACACTAGTCCCTGTTTAGTTGTCGATGTCAGCTCCAGTCCTCGCTACACTAGTCCCTGTTTAGTTGTCGATGTCAGCTACAGTCCTCGCTACACTAGTCCCTGTTTAGTTGTCGATATCAGCTCCAGTCCTCGCTACACTAGTCCCTGTTTAGTTGTCGATGTCAGCTCCAGTCCTCGCTACACTAGTCCCTGTTTAGTTGTCGATGTCAGCTACAGTCCTTGCTACACTAGTCCCTGTTTAGTTGTCAATGTCAGCTCCAGCCTTTGCTACACTAGTCCCTGTTTAGTTGTCGATGTCAGCTTCAGCCTTTGCTACACTAGTCCCCGTTTAGTTGTCGATGTCAGCTCCAGTCCTTGCTACACTAGTCCCTGTTTAGTTGTCGATGTCCGCTCCAGTCCTCGCTACACTAGTCCCTGTTTAGTTGTTGATGTCAGCTCCAGTCCTCGCTACACTAGTCCCTGTTTAGTTGTCGATGTCAGCTCCAGTCCTTGCTACACTAGTCCCTGTTTAGTTGTCGATGTCAGCTACAGTCCTCGCTACACTAGTCCCTGTTTAGTTGTTGATGTCAGCTCCAGTCCTTGCTACACTAGTCCCTGTTTAGTTGTTGATGTCAGCTCCAGTCCTTGCTACACTAGTCCCTGTTTAGTTGTCGATGTCAGCTACAGTCCTCGCTACACTAGTCCCTGTTTAGTTGTCGATGTCAGCTCCAGTCCTCGCTACACTAGTCCCTGTTTAGTTGTCGATGTCAGCTCCAGTCCTCGCTACACTTGTCCCTGTTTAGTTGTCGATGTCAGCTACAGTCCTCGCTACACTAGTCCCTGTTTAGTTGTCGAAGTCAGCTCCAGTCCTCGCTACACTAGTCCCTGTTTAGTTGTCGATGTCAGCTACAGTCCTCGCTACACTAGTCCCTGTTTAGTTGTCGATGTCAGCTACAGTCCTCGCTACACTAGTCCCTGTTTAGTTGTCGAAGTCAGCTCCAGTCCTCGCTACACTAGTCCCTGTTTAGTTGTCGATGTCAGCTACAGTCCTCGCTACACTAGTCCCTGTTTAGTTGTCGATGTCAGCTCCAGTCCTCGCTACACTAGTCCCTGTTTAGTTGTCGATGTCAGCTCCAGTCCTCGCTACACTTGTCCCTGTTTAGTTGTCGATGTCAGCTACAGTCCTCGCTACACTAGTCCCTGTTTAGTTGTCGAAGTCAGCTCCAGCCTTCGCTACACTAGTCCCTGTTTAGTTGTCGATGTCAGCTCCAGTCCTTGCTACACTAGTCCCTGTTTAGTTGTCGATGTCAGCTCCAGTCCTTGCTACACTAGTCCCTGTTTAGTTGTCGATGTCAGCTCCAGTCTTCGCTACACTAGTCCCTGTTTAGTTGTCGATGTCAGCTCCAGTCCTTGCTACACTAGTCCCTGTTTAGTTGTCGATGTCAGCTCCAGTCTTCGCTACACTAGTCCCTGTTTAGTTGTCGATGTCACCTACAGTCCTCGCTACACTATTCCCTGTTTAGTTGTCGATGTCAGCTCCAGTCCTCGCTACACTTGTCCCTGTTTAGTTGTCGATGTCAGCTACAGTCCTCGCTACACTAGTCCCTGTTTAGTTGTTGATATCAGCTCCAGTCCTTGCTACACTAGTCCCCGTTTAGTTGTTGATATCAGCTCCAGTCCTCGCTACACTAGTCCCTGTTTAGTTGTCGATGTCAGCTACAGTCCTCGCTACACTAGTCCCTGTTTAGTTGTCGATGTCAGCTACAGTCCTCGCTACACTAGTCCCTGTTTAGTTGTCGAAGTCAGCTCCAGTCCTCGCTACACTAGTCCCTGTTTAGTTGTCGATGTCAGCTCCAGTCCTTGCTACACTAGTCCCTGTTTAGTTGTCGATGTCAGCTCCAGTCCTCGCTACACTAGTCCCTGTTTAGTTGTTGATGTCAGCTCCAGTCCTTGCTACACTAGTCCCTGTTTAGTTGTCGATGTCAGCTACAGTCCTCGCTACACTAGTCCCTGTTTAGTTGTCGATGTCAGCTCCAGTCCTCGCTACACTAGTCCCTGTTTAGTTGTCGATGTCAGCTCCAGTCCTCGCTACACTTGTCCCTGTTTAGTTGTCGATGTCAGCTACAGTCCTCGCTACACTAGTCCCTGTTTAGTTGTCGAAGTCAGCTCCAGTCCTCGCTACACTAGTCCCTGTTTAGTTGTCGATGTCAGCTACAGTCCTCGCTACACTAGTCCCTGTTTAGTTGTCGATGTCAGCTACAGTCCTCGCTACACTAGTCCCTGTTTAGTTGTCGAAGTCAGCTCCAGTCCTCGCTACACTAGTCCCTGTTTAGTTGTCGATGTCAGCTACAGTCCTCGCTACACTAGTCCCTGTTTAGT
Source organism: Lepidochitona cinerea (assembly GCA_963971465.1). Classification (NCBI taxonomy): domain Eukaryota; kingdom Metazoa; phylum Mollusca; class Polyplacophora; order Chitonida; family Tonicellidae; genus Lepidochitona; species Lepidochitona cinerea. The sequence continues at coordinate 1,806,298 of OZ020565.1, forward strand.
TGTCGATGTCAGCTCCAGTCCTCGCTACACTAGTCCCTGTTTAGTTGTCGATGTCAGCTCCAGTCCTCGCTACACTTGTCCCTGTTTAGTTGTCGATGTCAGCTACAGTCCTCGCTACACTAGTCCCTGTTTAGTTGTCGAAGTCAGCTCCAGTCCTCGCTACACTAGTCCCTGTTTAGTTGTCGATGTCAGCTACAGTCCTCGCTACACTAGTCCCTGTTTAGTTGTCGATGTCAGCTACAGTCCTCGCTACACTAGTCCCTGTTTAGTTGTCGATGTCAGCTACAGTCCTTGCTACACTAGTCCCTGTTTAGTTGTCGATGTCAGCTACAGTCCTCCCTACACTAGTCCCCTTTTATTTGTCAATGTCCGCTACAGTCCTCCCTACACTAGTCCTCTTTAGTTGTCAGCTCCTGTCTTGACTGTTCTAGTCCCTGTTTTGTTTATCAGTTTGGCCACTGCTAACATAGCATATGGCTTGTTTGTAGTTGGCATTATGTTAGTAAGAAATTGAAGTGAGATAGAAAAAATCTTTAACTGCAATATCTAGGAAATCCCAAAACATCTTAGAAAGCCAGCAATTTTGACAAATTTGACAGTATATTATCTTCCGTTCATTTGCAATTCATAAAAGTGCACTAACACCAAGCTGTATGCTATATTGGCTTCACTGCATGCATGTGCTTAAAAAATAATCTTCTTTATCTGTTTATGTTTCATTGAATTCTCAAATACTGCAGGCTTTGCTTGATATTCAAATACAATTGTTGTGTGCCTTTAGTTTTTAAAGCTGCTCTTTTTTTTTGCCTGAAGGTTTCCCGTTCTGCATGCAAACTCCTTTTCCTAAATAAATTTCACAAATAATGAATCGAACCTCACTGAAGTATTTTTTACCGCATTTTTTTTTTCTTTTGTGGAATTCTTGTTTGACATTTTTTGTCTTTCTAGAAATGCGACAAATACTGGAAAAGTTTCTAAAATTATGATTTTGGGGACAAATTCTCTAAAGGTTTACTTCAGTTTCTGCTGATATTGTTGTTGGTGGGGGTTGGGGGATCTTCTGGCATTCGTCTAAAGAAACACAAATGGTGTGATCATAATTCACCCAGTCCTTTTTCAGAACCCAGCAAAAGCAAAAGCGCTTAGCCCAAGAGGCTTTGAAGACTTTTATTTGGATGCTCATGTGCCACAGGAATAGTCTCCCATCGATGCCAAAAAACATCAATCAATAAATCAATTATTTGACAACTATTTTAAGTGAGGAAGGACACAGAATTTTGACTCACCTTTTATAAATGAAATATTTTCTGATTATTTCACTAGTTACCAGAAGACCTCGGCAGTGGTGAAAACAGCTTCTGAGAAAACCAGCTCAGCTATTTCCACCATTGGCACCTCTGTATCTAAGAAACTAGGAGATATAAGGTTGGTATTTATTTTTGTTAATACTGTTGGTTAATTAATCTTTTTGTAGGCAGATACGTAATTATATGGGCTAGTAAACAGAATATCGGTTTGACCAATGTTACTTTTTCTGGCCCCATATACAGAACTCTGAATTGTCTAATATCCATGAACTTGTCCTCAAACTGTACTGTTTGTATTAATGAAAATTCATAATTTGGTATTTGCTGATAATGCTAGCAGACAATTTTGGCCCTCAAATCCCACTATAGAACTGGTTTTAATTTAAGAAGTGTTTAAAACTCTTCTTAAACGTGGGTTCTATTCTCAAGTGAAATATGTAGCATTTCTTAGTTTTCAGTGGCCAGTAGACAATCTAGATGTCACCCAGAAATTAACTTCAGTTTCCCCCTTCACTGAACGTTATGGCAAAAAGGAAAAATCTTGGGCACAGCTTTAAACCAAAACCCACACACTATGCTAGAAGTTCCATTATTTCCACCCATTTATTTGGTCTTGGTATAGACAAAGACTGTCCTTACCAGCTAGTTCACTTCATCCCTTACCATACGTGTAGTGAAATTTGAGGTTACAAAGAGGCTGTGAAATAAGACAGGTTACTAAGAATAAGACTGAATCATACAAATTGAGTTGATGTGCAAATCATTGTTTACATAAATTTGACTTGATTTTCTGTTTGTTTATAGAAACTCGCAGACATTCCGCTCAATGGAGGAAAGGGTCGGCCATACCTATGCTAGTGTCAAGGTGAGTTTTTACCCTGGTTGTTTTGAAGTGGTGTGTGCTCGGTTTTCCTTAGTGATATGACCTTTTCAGCCACAGTTAACCCTTGAGTGATTTTAAGCGTAATAAAAGGCTTTATAAGCTTTTGGAGGAATAACCGCAGTATAACAAAAAATGTCCACTTCCTAGTATAGATTCTGAAAGGAATGTTGCCTATTCCTTTTCTAGAAAAATAACATTGTTTTTTTTACAAACATGCTGTGTGGGATGTGAAAAAGCTAATCTCATAAAACAAATTTGGTTGTGGTATACCTTTTGGTCTGGGTAATGCACCCTTAGCCTTCCAACAAGTAATGTGTCTAAAATTTGTTGTTCTCTATTGCACTCTGTAGACTTCTCGCTCTATTGAAAACCTTAAAGACAGGCTGGTGAGTTTTCATGTTGTCACCACCAATGCTTGATCACCATTCACATGTTATTCTCAAATATGTTCAGTGTTTTAAAGTTACGTTCACACTAAAGCAATTCGGATCGAGGTCCTAGCCAAATTTTGTGTTCATAGTGCAACAAATAATCTACCAATTCTAATAAGATCGTTCAAACTCACTCAATAAGAACACAACTCAGCTATAATTTAGAATAGTTTGGAAGATGTGATTCTTTTGCTTGATTTTTTTTTTCGAGGGAAAAAGTCAACTGTTGTCCAAATCCTTCAGAAACCATGCGGAAATATATTTTCCTCCATCTGTACATGAAATTGCGTTAATGTTTCGTCTTTAGACCGATATGTAGGTCACAGTGTTTTTTTACTGCAATATTTTCGCAGTTCGATCCTGATTGGTCAGAAAGAAAAATCGTGAACGATTTTGATCCTGGAACAAAAAAGATGACTCTGTGCGCCATTTACATTTTTTACTCTCCAAACAAATGAAATAATTAACATTGAAGCCATTTTAGAACAGAAATCATTTCTGACCCTGAACGAACACGGGCTACAGTGTGAACGTACCTTTAGACGAAAAGTCTGTTCTTTTCTAGAGAAAATTTAGCCGCGTCCTCCAGGAATAGTCGCTAAAATCTGACTTTGACAGGCTCGACCAGAAGCAAATATTTGTATCAAGGCTACAGCAAGCCTCAACCATTGTTTATATTCAGGGGGATGGGGATTACAGACCAAAATACAAAGTCTGTCTAACGAATATTTTACATTGTGAACTCGTAGCCATTTGTGTACATGTATTTATAGAAATATATTTTAGATATGTATTTATAGGTAATAAGATCATGTAGTCCTCACCTTTCTTACTACAAAAACGTTCTGCGATCGGGCATGGATACATGGAGTTTACATCGCGTAACTCTATTTGTAGATGTGTATTTATAGATACTAAGATTGTGTACCCATGTTCGTCCTCACATTAATAACTACTAAGCGCACTTTCATACTTACATGTAATATATAACACTTGTTTGATTTGTGCATGCCATGTACTGTTTCGCATGCCTTTGTCTTGGTAGATATGACATGAAAATAGCTTCTTTTTTTTGTCGAAAATCTGGATACTGTTAAAAAAAATTTAACTGAGAAAAATTAGTTTATTGATCTGAATGACTTTGCATTGATCTCAAATCAAAATAGATTTTTTTTCCAAAAGTAAAGTAAAAAATATTAATTAATAATATATAAACTGATCTCGACACTGAAGTATTATTTCCTGTTTGAGAGTAAAATTCAATGATACAGTGCATGCCCATTTGTTACAACCAACTTCTTGTCAATGTCATTAATTTTTATTCTTTTAAATATGGTTTTTAATTTCAAACATAACATCTTAGTGAAAAAACCTTCTGGAGTTAAAAAAAATATGGACAGAAATTCGAATGAAAAACCTTTTTGGATGTTCATTTTACGATTGTGAAATTTCATGAGTCTAGCTGCTAGCTGGTCAGTTTAGATATCTTATGATCTTAGCTACATGTATGGGAGGGGGGTGGTGGGGGGGGGGGGGGGGGTTGCTTAGTCACCATCTTCATATCCAATAACTAATAAATGTTTCAACCAACTTTATCAACCAAGTTGCTTTATAAACACCAAACGACTTAAGCATATGTTTTTAGGTGACTGCCATAGCAATGTTTCTCAACAACATGGGTTGCCATGGCAGCTACTGATAACGTGAAACTAGCCGCATTGATTATAAGGCTATAAGCAACTTTCCTATCCACAAATTACTCAGATCACCACAGAATCAATCAATCAATCAGATGATCCATTAATCAATCAATCACTCAATCAATCAATCTATCAGGTGACCATTAATCAATCAATCACCCAATCAATCAATCAGGTGACCATTAATCAATCAATCACTCAGTCACTCATTTTATCTTACCTTTCAGGCCAAAGTAGCTGGTAGTAAATCTGACGAGCAAATAGACAGTGCGGGACAGGACGGCACAGTTCAAGCGCAGGAGGCCACAGCAACATCCCCCTCTACAGGAACGCTCCCGGAGGACAAGATGCCGTTGTAAATGAGGTTCACGATGGACGCCCAATTTTGAATAACGTGGCTGTTTCACCAATGTTTTGCTTTCACACTTGGCTTCATTGACATACTGTATCACAACCATGGGGGAAATCCAGATACTAAAATATTATATTAGGTTGATTTGACAGCAATGATTTCGCACTCAGTGGTAATATTTAAGGCATTCTCAGCACTGATTGGTCGTTCAATGTTACTATTTAAGGCATTCTCAGCACTGATTGGTCGCTCAATGTTACTATATAAGGCATTCTCAGCACTGATTGGTCGCTCAATGTTACTATTTAAGGCATTCTTAGCACTGATTTAGCGTTCAATGTTACTATTTAAGGCTTTCTCAGCACTGATTGGTCGCTCTATGTTACTATTTAAGGCATTCTCTGCACTGATTGGTCGCTTAATGTCACTATTTAAGGCATTCTCTGCACTGATTGGTCGTTCAATGTTACTATTTAAGGCTTTCTCAGCACTGATTGGTCGTTCAATGTTACTATTTAAGGCTTTCTCAGCACTGATTGGTCGTTCAATGTTACTATTTAAGGCTTTCTCAGCACTGATTGGTCACTCAATGTTACTATTTAAGGCATTCTCAGCACTGATTGGTCACTCAATGTTACGATTTAAGGCATTCTCAGGACTGATTGGTCGCTCAATGTTAAATAGCATAGTCACAAAATACATTTAAAATCTCTCCTATTTAACTAACCTTAAAACGATACATTCCATTTTAACTCCTCTCGAGACTGCTCCGTAGCTTGCGCTTAAGTCTTAGATTCTCAATACCATGAGCCTTTGAGCAATGTGTCACTGGTTCAAATTAAACCCAGACCTCAATCTTAAAAAGCTGTCATAAGTTACATTGGGCTTAAATTTGTGTTAAAACTATAGTGGGGGGGGGGGGGGGGGGTCTGTTACACTCTGTGGCTTGTTCTACTATACTAGCGTAGGTTACCAAATCTTTCAAATTATAGTAACTTGCGCATGGTCGCAAGTCTCCGGTGCAACTCAATGCTGAAAGCCAACGTCTAACTTTACGCCAGCTTAGTAGAACAAACGCCTGATGGCCACCATAACAACAATATAATCTTTGGTCACCGTGTATGATATTTACATCCGCCCTGCAACAAATCCACACGATATAAGTGAAAATTTAGCCGCACTCGTGTGTCTCTATCCTGGTTTACTTACTTTGCCAGTCAGGTTGAAAATTATGTTCAGTATGGCATAAAATACAAATCCCATAACCGGATTAAATTTTTTAATGTATCCCATTGGTTACCAGAATTTTTTTCAATCCAACCATTACACGTCGCACCTAACAAAAGGTTACAAAAAGCACTCCTTTGGAAACAGCAAAATATCGTGTTGCTCTCATACCACAATAAATATCTCATTTTTTTTTTCTATTACTTATATATTATGCGCAAAACTTTTATGTAACTTAACCATTTTTTTTTTAAATAGAAACATTTTGTTTTAAGGCTATGATAGCTAAAACTAAAAAAATTCCTCTTTATATCTCTAAAATATATTAATCATTTTTGTTGAAAATTCATTAGCGTTTGAGCCATAATAACTGGAAATATTCCCTGTGATTGAGAATGCACATGCAGGTTACAGAATTTAGTTCAAATTGTACACATTGGCTCATAACAATGTATTTTAAAAATTTGAGTTATATTTGCGACAGCAATCCTCCAATCTTCGGACGTAGTCAGAAATGTTAGCGACAGTAATCCACAACGTTAATGAACAAAGATCAGCTTTTATAGCACTTTTAGATCGCCAGTCTCTTGGCTAAAGTTTTACTTTAAAGTACGGTTTAAAAGGAGACCTCGCTTGTGGCTCTCCTCCGTTGACTTTCAGATTATTAGAAAAATACAGAGCGATCAATCTCGGATAGAAGACTGCAAGTCGACTTTCCGCAAAAACAGATATTCGTTCCAGGCACGCCCCTTTAACGATCAGTAAAGCCAACGGCGCTTTTCAAAACCAGCTACTTGGTTTGTTCAAAGAACTGCTAAAAGTAAAGTTTTGATAATCAGTTAATGGAGATTTCAACTATTGAGTGCTTTTGAAAGTAGAGTTCCTTATGAATAGTGTTTTTGAAAGAAAATTGCATTGTTTGCGAGTGCTTTGGAAGTCTATTACTTTATCTGAAGTGTTTAGAAAACAAATTTCATTACTAATAGTGCTTTTCAAAGTAGAATTTCTAATGTATAGTGTTTTTGAAACCAGATTTCATTATTTTTAGTGCTTTTGAAAAGTAGAATTTCTTGTCAGTAATGTTTTTGAAAACAAATTCCATTATCTGAGTTGCTTTGACAACCCAATTATTTCTACGCAACGGACCTTGGGGTCTCTGTTGCCATAGCGATAGTCTCTCACACGGACATATGTCATTCATCACTAAAACCCAGTGTCTGATAATTTCGAAGTGGATTTTTCACTCCATCACCCTTTGTGAAATGGTTTCCCTCTGGCACTGAGTCTCGTTTCCCCTACAACTAAACCTGAAGGTCCTTGGTTTACTTCTGGAAAAGAGCCTGGTTTCCCCCCCAACTAAACCTAAAGGTTCTTGGTTTACCTCTGGCAAAGAGCTTGGTTTCCCCTACAACTAAACCTGAAGGTCATTGGTTTACTTCTGGCAAAGAGCCTGGTTTCCCCTCCAACTAAACCTGAAGGTCCTTGGTTTCCTTCTGGTAAAGAGCCTGGTTTCCACTACAACTAAACCTGAAGGTCCTTGGTCTATTTCTGGCAAAGAGCCTGCTTTCCACTACAACTAAACCGGATAAGGCTTCCATATAAAGCGAAACAGTCTTGAGTGTGGCGTTAAACATCAATCAATCAATCTTGTTACGCAATAGATAGTTTTAATCTTCATTATTATTGTGCTAGCATTTATGGGTCTTGTCATGGTATTTCAATTGTAAAAAGTTTGTAATTCCGCAATCTGACTAAAGTCGAGATGCTCATTGAAAAGACCTTCAATGAGTATCTCGACTTTAGTCAGATTGCTAATTCCGGAGCTTTAATCAGGCTTCAAAGAATGTATCTTAGGTTTTCAAATTTCTTATTTTCTATAGGACAGATTCACTCTGTCAGCGTCTGTATAGAATTTTTCTTTACTTGCAGAATAATCTGAATTTGTCATGTGATATTTTTTTCTCGGACTTGGCTCCATGCATTATGATTTTTTTCTTCTGTTCTTGGAACTCTTTCCAAACATTGTTTTCGTTTATCCTGTACATATTTAATATTGAAATTTAATATCTCTAATTCAAAAATTAAATTGAGAATTGTAATTTTAGAATTAGAAAATTGATGGTGATAGAAAAGGGCTTGTGGTTTAATTCAATTTTGTATAATTTTTTTTTGTTTAGTTAAATACACCAGCTATTGTGTGTAGAATGGTAAATTCACATTGACATTAAATATTAACAAGTGACGAACTATACAGTTGATTTTGTTTAATCATTATAGATTTCCGTCATATTTGATTGATCGGGGCTTGAAATTGCTCTCAATACTTAACGTCATATGGCAACTTATGATTGATTGATTGTTTGGTGTTTTAAGCCGCGTTCAATATTATTTCACTTACATGGCGGCGTTGTCAGTTTTATTGTGGGAGGAAACCCACGACCTTCTGGTGGTAACTGGCAACCATCCCACATAGGTCGTTTGAGTGAAAACCCATTCAGAAAATTTTCCAATTTTTTGGGGACCGAGTGGGATTCAACCCAGCGACCCATTGGTGGAAGGCTGTTCTGATTCAGCGTCAAACGCTCTACCTACTGAGCCTCGGAAGCCCCGGCAACTTATGAACTAGCTGACCAAAAGAGCTCCCCGATTCCTCAATCTAAATTTTCATACAAGCCTCCACAGAAAATTTAATGGATATATGCAAAGTTCTTTCTGAACACCTAGCGATGATTTATTATTGTAAATATGTATCTTAAAACATAATGTTGATACAAAAGGAACTTCCAGTAAGACCCCAGGGTGTCAAAGAAACAGCGAGTGGAAATATGCATATCTTCCGTCACCAATCGGAAATATCTTCGTATTTGACGTCATAGTTGACATAAGAATGCTTGAAGCGTAGTTTCAACCAATCATGAAGAAGCCCTGGCGTACAACAATAGTAATGTATTTATCAGATGTCAACTGTGACGCCACAGCACTAAAGCTAATTAATTTCTGTACCTAGGCTGTGAGAAAAAGAATGCCTTGAATTTTGTAGGTTTTGTGACTGAAATCTCATTGTTTTGGCTGGGTTCATAGGTCTATAACGTGCAAGTTTTTAAGCAAATTGATTACCAAATAGGAGACATTGACTCAAACTGTCATTTATCCTTTAACGTTGCTAGGTCAGCAAACATGGCTAACACAAAGCCAAAATACCCCCAGCTGAAAGGTGGCTTAGTCAGATTGTCACTAGAGATAGATTGGCGTCTAACGCCGCACTCCACATAATTTCACATATATGGCTGCATTTGCCAGGTATCATGGGGGAGGAAACTGGGCTCTTCCTCCAAACAAGTGTGACAAGCGTGAATATTCATCCCACTAAAAAGCTCCATATTTGAGGACGTTACCCACTTGACCTACATCTCCGTCAGGAAATTCCAAACCCTCCTTAGCAGTCCATGGGTACCTGACAACCGTTCGATCATAAGCTTTTGGGATCATCTTTTGTGAAATTATCTGAGAGATAACTTTCCTCAGAGCTTAAAAATTATTTTGAACTCGATGTAAAACATCAAATAACTCAAATATTTAAATGGCAATTTCGTTAGGGTGATGATATACCAACAATTAAGTGACAAACACAAATAAAATTGTTTTAAATATATTTTTTTTTTATTTCACTTTGTTACAAATGAAATGTATGAACAGGATGGTTTGAAATGCAAATTTTTTCTTCTAAATATTCAGCCATTCTATTGGCCTAAATTTTCCATCGAGTCAGACAAAAATGGAGACGACGTGGAGTTGTGTTTAAGGATAACCATTTTCACACACTGCACAGCGGGTCATATTGCCTTAAATTCCCTCTAATGGGCAAATTTGTCTGGCCTCATTAGAATATTTATATTCATTATTTATATATATTATAACAAATATTTATATTCTAATGGTCGAATCCTTATGAAGAAAAAAGTGGCTGAATCTTTAGAAGAAATACGGTAGCCTTTTTTGAGACATTCCTTCTCAAAAATGTAGGACTTAGAATACATACAGAAAATCTGATCAAAACTTAAATTTCCAAAACATTTTCACATACTTTCCAAACAAAGTTAGGAGAAAAATTTTAAGTTTTTTGCCAAATAACATCTTAATGATATGCGTAGTATATCTTAAATTTCATCACATAATTTTCGTGAAATTTCTCCAAAAGCTTAAATTGGTTAATTTAACAAATTTATAATTATTTAATTAATAATGTCGACATTTAGCAACAAAGGTTCACAAATACAAAGTTAAACTTTGTAAAACTAAATTGGAAATGTAAAAAGCGGCTCTAGTTTCATCTGTGATCACTTCCTGCAAGAAATAAAAGAAAATTTGGTGAAATTGCGAGAAAAAACAAAACAACCATCGGTAAAACTGCTGTTTGCTTCCTAATTCCCCTTTATACTTGGATATGAGCAAATTTAATGACAAAAAAAAATATCAACTTCTGATTCGAAAAGGGACAACTTCTTGGTACTGAGTATAAACCCGTTGATTGGTTGTTTGGTCTTTTACGCCGCGCTCAAGATTATTTCACTTATATGGCGGCGTTGCGAGTTTTACTGTGGGAGGAAACTGGTCTCTATGCCCGGAGGAAACCCACGACCTGGTAACCTAAACCCGTTGAAACTCGGGTGATTGATTCATTGGTCAAGGCTTTACATCACACTGAACAGCTAACCGCCTTTAAAACCAAAGTCTCCAGTTGAACCAGATAATCCCGAAGTTTTGACGAACATCATTTTATATAAATATGTAGGCTTTTGTCATTATATAACAGCCTTACAGATAAAACCATCACATTCATGAGAGCCAGTTTGTTGTACGACGGCATGGAAGGTTAAAACTGGGGGATAACCAGATAAACCATGAAATCGTCGATAAGGGGCTCGTTTCACAAAGCAGTTGCATCACAAACCAATCGTAGTTGTCAATGGATACCATAGTGAAGAGATACCACGTTATGGCAACTGCGATTGATCGCACTTTTTGACAGCTTCGTGAAACGACCCTAAGGTCCAGCTTTAAAGACGACCCCAACATTTACATGCTTATAACAAATTGATTGTTGTTAGAGAAACTTTCGGGATTACATAACTTAAAGATTGCCAGCTAGATTGTTTATTTACCAGATAAAACTATCATTGATGCCTCTTTTGTCAAACATAAAGTGATTCCAAAAAACCCTGGAACAACTAACACACTCAAAAGCCGAAGTTCCCAGTTTTTTAATTTTTTGTGTGTGTGCGAGTGTTTGGACAAGGGGAAGGGGGAGGACCTTGTAAGTCGATTATTCTGTGTTATTTTCTGGAACTCACCTCCGTGCAGCTATACCGCTTAATAAACGATTACCAAACAAGAAAGTTGGTATGGCCAGTATTCCGAGGTAACGTAATGTCATAAACATGGTCAGATTGGTCCAGTAGCAGTAATATAAACCAAATATACCTAGAGAAAAAATTATTGAAATTTAATTATTGAAATATTTAATTATTGAAATATTTAATTATTGAAACATTTAATTATTGAAACATTTAATTATTGAAACATTTAATTATTGAAACATTTAATTATTGAAACATTTAATTATTGAAACATTTAATTATTGAAACATTTAATTATTGAAATATTTAATTATTGAAATATTTAATTATTGAAATATTTAATTATTGAAATAAACGCAAAGGAATACCACATATGGAAGTTTTACGGTTGCATTGCAAATGGGAGAGACATTGAATATTCATTTATGAACACTAAAACAAACGGGCATAGGGGAAATCTTCTTGACTAAAATACATGGAGACAAGTTTCTAATAGTGTTATAAACACTTGTTCCTTTTATAAGCTATAACTGGCCTTTGAATAGTCCATGTTTTACATCGCACTCAAGACTATTTCACTTATCTGGTGACAAAGCCAGGTTTTGTGTGGAAGGAAACCAGACTCTTTACCCAGCGGCAATCCTATCACATGGGGGCCGTCGAGCAAAAGAACTGAAACCTTTTTTCTTTCAATGTTATTAGTCAATGTTTTACGCCGCATTATTTCACTTACATGGCGGGCACTGGCAGGTTAAGCGGGAGAGGAACTGGCAACTCACATACTACGTTCAATTGAAAAATCAACCATTTTTTTTTCTCCAATTTTTATTTGGGGCGAGTGTCATTAGAGCTTGAGATGCATGAAGTGAATGCCTGTGTCCAACTGATGAACGATCACCCAGCCAAATGAATCACCAAAGCCCCCTTTTCAATTTGAGTGAGTGATTTGGGTTTTACATCCTGCCTAACAGTATTTCAGTCATATGAAGACGTCTCCTTGTGGCAGGGCAGATTTCCACTGCTCTTTTATTTGGTGCTGCCTCACCGAGACGACATGTCGAAGACAACCAGCAAAACCCCTTACCCGGTCCCATTATACGGACACCGGGCCAACCAGTCGCTGCTCTAACTCCTATTGCTGAGCGCCAAGGGAAGCAGCAACAGCTCCCACTGTTAAAGTCTTTGGTCTGACTCGACCCAGGCTTTGACCTGGATCTCCCAGCCCTGAAGCAGACGCTATCAGGGTTAGAATTTCGACGCGAGTCCGCGAGTCTACTCGCGCAAAGACTCGCCTGAAATCCCCAAAGCGCGAGTCAGCGTAGACTCGCGCAATTAACATACCTGATAATTTTTTTTTTGATTAAAAACTTTTATTTTTTGACGAACTTATTGTCTATTTAACTTCGATCGTTGTTGACATCTTCCCGAAGGACATTTAGCGACTGCCGTAAACCGTAGTCACTATGTATTATATATAGATAAGCCACAAATGTTGATTGGTCAGCGGGAAATCTGTGGGCCTATCGGAGCAGTCTTTACAAGGATACATTATCAAACTCCGCGCAATACGGCGGTGCACGATCTCTGCCATCAAGATTGACATCATTAACCCTAGTCCTGTCACCGTGTATGTAGGTCAGCTCAGCTGAAGGCTGCTGGCCAGTCACTGCTATGCGCCAGCGCTGTGTGCCACGGTGTTTCAGCTGAGTGTCTGTCAGATAAACCACGCTGGTCTAATATCTGTTTTTTTGCCGTTTTAAAAGAAAATAACTGTAAATAAAACCCTAAAAACAATGTGATGATACGGGGGAACGATGTATTCAACGAACGGATGACAAAAATCGTCCGATATTTGTTTAATCACCAGAAAATGAGCGCCGTTTACCTGACGGGAACAACAACAACGTATAATCGGCGGTCGAAAACAACGTTCTAAGCTCTTTTTTAAGTAATTTATTTATATTTAAATGTTGAGGGAAAAGGTAGGTGTTGAATTTGATAAGATGTTCACATTTTATAAGTTCGTTTGTATTTTTTACAAACTCAATGTCAACATATCGCCGACTGGCCAAGAACAGTGTACAGACGACAGTAGTCTGTAGACATAGCCGTAAAAACTAAAAGTAAAATAGGCCTGTCGTTCTTGGTCAACAACTCATTGGAATTTAACCCTAAAACAACCATTTCATTTCTAACAACTATCATACAACTATTTTTACTTTCATCTAATTTGTTTTTCGTTATTTTTTCAGAAACCGAGACTGAACTGCAACAAATGAACATTGACAGTTTTGGCGAAGATTTTTCTTATTACTTTCCAATGCCTTTCTTTCTCTCTTGCCAAATAAAATATCATGGAAATTTTATAATAAATATTCTGTAAATCTTATTTCACCTGTCTATGTACGTGATTATTCATATCAATCATAATTCAATCTATTTCTTTAAGTGTTCAAGAGGTGAAAAAATAGTTTACCTTCAACTTCAGTTCAAGAAACCAATCAACTGTATGTTTCTGTCCAGGTAATTTTCCACAGTTTAGAAATGTTTCATAAATAAGGAATTAATAAGACTTTCTCAATAATTCAACACGTCTTACTGTGTCTTTCAGTAAATACCGGTACTTATTCCCGAGTGTTGTTTGTTTTAATTTTTTGCCCTTTGTTTCATTTTTTTTATCAGGTTTTTTTTACCTACAAGTTGGCTAACCCAGACTCAAATTTTATGTCATATTCATATAATTGTTACAATAAATTCGGTATTGGGTATTGTTACCATATAAGTGATATAAATCTTGAGCGTACAATTTACTCCAAAAAAACAATCATTCTGTAAACAAGCAGGAAATATTATTGAGAAATATTACTCGGATTTACCTACAGCCTACATATAGTACAGGTATATGAACCGACAGATATTTTTACAGGTATCGAAAAAAAGCTCCAATCCATACATGTGGCCATTCTAAAATAAAATTCTGGTAAATAAAACAATTTCGAAATAAAATTGTTGCAGGTCTTTGACATACATCTGCGGCTAAGAATTTTCAACTAAAGTTTTCCCACTTTCACTTTCAGATTCTCATTAGAGATCAATCTTTCTTTATTACTTGATTACATGTACAATTTTCAGAAAAATTTAAAGTGTTTAACAAACAAACACGTACGATATTACTAATTGGGGCATCTGTTTCTCAGCAAAATACATTTATTTCATTAAAAAAATAGTCATTGATCAGTTTTGAATCTTTGTCACAAATGATTTATTCCTCACATTCACAATGTCAATGATTTGGTTGAAGAGTTCATTCGGTCGTGAGATTTCCAAAATCTGGCGGACATATATCATTATCAACCCCTCCACAAAAATAGTCAACCTCATCTGTATTTATGGGTAGAACAAGAATAATAACGACAGAAATTCGGCAAAGATAATAGGAATTTATTTCCTCATCGAAGCACCGACCTGTCAAATTGTGATACATATCTACGCCGCAGACGGCGAGAAATCGAGGTCACCTTCCGTGAAAAAATTCCTCGCATGTCGGTGAAGAAACGCTTTCAATTTCAATCGTGATATTATCAAAAATGTCTTAAATCAATTCTTTCTATTCGCCAAAATTATTCTAAGAAAAAACCCGTAATAAGTCTCCATTTACGGATGTCACATTCACTAAACACGAGTCGCCTCACAGCGACGCCATTTTGAACGCCTTCGCTGTGATCGGTTTAAAGTCGCGTTTCAATCGGTAACTTCAAACTATCAACATTTCTCTTTAACTGAACTCTGTGAACTCAATTTTTTTCCCGCTTAAAGAACAGGAACCGGAAATTATACTGATGTAATTTATTTCGGATGAAAAGAATTTACTTTAATTCTATTGGTCAAAATCGAACGGTATGTTGTCAGAACGAGTATACTCGTCCGTGGCAGTGAGCGACTGGAAGCGCTCTGCCCGAGTTAACTCGTGCGTGGCAGTCAAGCGACGGCAAGCAGCGGACGAGTATACTCGTCCGCGACAGGACTAGGGTTAATAAAACCTTAAACATCTTTTCCAAATTAGCGGCATTGAAATACTTTTTAGATGAATGCTAACGATTAATAAATAGCTTTCGATAATTTGTTATTGTTGAAAGTGAGCGAAATATTTGAGTGGGCAATCATTAATAAGTCAGCAGAAGCAGAGTTTATTCTTGAAATGCGTTTGTTTATCTCATCGTCGAGACGACTGGCCATGGCTTCGCGGGGAAAACCGATTTCAAAAAAGGCTCTGTCGCTTTGGGAAGACGATTTAAAATCCAAGTTTGAATTTATCTACGATGACAAAGTGTGTCGTGTGTGGAAAACACGTTGACAAGATACGCGGCAAATACCAAGGTAAACTTATCAACGATGTAACTGCATACGGGCCACGGCGTGGAGGGCGCTGTACACATACAAAAAACCAATTTACGAAGACATTAAATTCAGAAGTGTTCAAGACGCCACAGAAAAACAGTTTCATGAAAAACATTTTAAAAGTTTACTTTTTCGAACAGAGTATGTCATTGTGATTGTGTCGAGCCTTTTTTGTCATCCAATTTATTTCAGTTTTGAACTGTTTAATTTTACAGATAAAAAGTTTCCTCTGGTTATCGTTGTAGTGTTCATGTTTATGTTTGATAAAACCTGAATACTAAAGAATAAACTGAATTCTGGTTGTTTTAAGCTGGTCTTTTTTTCCTATAAATTTCAGTCCAATTTGACTCTTTAGACTCTCGCGACTTCCTGTGATGGGAGTCTATCTGGACTCTCGCAAAACCCAGCGAAATTCTAACCCTGGCTATACCAACTAAACTATATGGATGGGTCCTTTTCAATTTGAAAGCGGTTTCCCAATACTTACCAGCGAGACAGACATGGAAACCAACAGCACTCAGAGACATGGGGAAGTTTGACACATTCACTCCGATCTTCACCCACTGAAAAGTGAGTAAATTGAAGAATGTTATTTTAACTTATAAGGTTCCATTGACAGGTTCAATGGTGGCAAAAACAATGATTGATTGATTGATGTAATTTGTCACACCAGATTATTTCACTTATATGGCGGAGTTGCCAGGTTTAGTGGGGGGAGGAAACCCCCGACCTTGGGAAAGTACCTGGTAACTCTTCAACATACGAGGATTGGGAGGCAAGAACCCGGACGCTCTTTCTTAAAACATTTATGTCCTAAATTACGTTAAACATGTTTCCATGATAGACTGAAGACAGGCGGAAATGTTTTGGGGAACAAGCTGCAGGCTTGTGTCTGACAGCCCAGACCAAGCTAATATGCCCCTTATTGTCAGATTTCAAAATGAAAACAAAAAATATTTGAAATGATTTACTCACCAGTCCAAATAGGATAAAAAGAGGCACAAGAACAAGCGCTGTGAAGGCAGTGGATACAGTCTTTGGTGGAAGTTTCTCAGGAACACGGAACTGATGCTGAAATAAAAAAAATGAGCAAATAAAAATTAAAAGATTCTTAAGAAATGACAAGGGTTTGGGCTTTAGGTGCAAGGGCAAAGTGGCCTTTTGTCCCGAGGAAACCTTTGACGAGTTCCTGGCAACATAGGGTGACTGACAGAAAAGCCTCCACAGAAATTTTCATTTCATTTGTGTGGGTTTCAAACCAGCGGCCAATTGTTTGAAAGCCTGTGTTGGATACAGACTATCACTATCACTATCATGCCCCCCTCAACCAATCCAGATTTGACCAAGCGAGTGACCTCCATACATTTTTTAAGAAATCGGACGATCAATCCTATTTTACTACACATACATCTAATTCAAAGATATTCCTGTAGTATTTAATACCAAATAGAAAAAAATAAAAAAAATCATTGGAAAACGTACGTTTGCTTATTCCAAATTCAATACCCCCAAAAAACAGTTTCTTCAAAAACAAAGAAATGCATTACCTTAATCTCTGGTTTTTCAGCGTACTGATCCACAGATTTACCCGGAGCAGAGCCTTCTGGGAAGGTTAACGATACGTCAGCCTGCGAAAGAAATATTTGAAAAATTATCTGATTGATTGATTGGTTGTTTGGTGTTTCACGCCGCGCTCAAGACTATATCACTGATATGGCGGCGTTGCCAGTTTTATTGTGGGAGGAAACCGGGCTCTATGCCCGGAGGAAACCCACGACCTCCCGGTGGTAACTGGCAACCGAAAAATTATCTGAATGTTATACGAATAAAAAGTAGGATTTAAAACTGTCACAATAGTATTGCGATAGTATCCTTAACATTTTGGTACAATTACTATGAATGACTTGTACTGGCCTCGGTCTTACAAAGCTGGAGCAACTTACGTCGGGCATAATTCAGTGTTAAGGGTGCGGTCTTAGGAAGCTGGCGTAAGTTACGTCGGACATAAGTCGGTGTTAAGGGCCCTGTCTAACGAAGCTGTCGCAAGTTACGTCGGACGTAAATAAACGTTAACGCTATAGGAACTTACGCCCTAGTTGCAACTGGTCCATGTTGTAGGCCTATGCGCATCTTTACGCCACCTTTGTAAGACGAGGTCCAGGATAGCACATTAGGGGTCAATCCTCCATTTTGAATGTCAATTTATCACAGACCAGGAATGCGAGTGGTTGCTATGTAACCAGCAAAAACAAGTTAAGATTGAACTCAAAATGGCGGATATATTGCCCAGAATGCAAAGCTGTGACCTCTGTGCAAGTGATCGATAGCAATAGTACTGACCTCTGTGCAAGTGATCGATAGCAATAGTACTGACCTCTGTGCAAGTGATCGATAGCAATAGTACTGACCTCTGTGCAAGTGATCGATAGCAATAGTACCGTTCAATGACCTCTGTGCAAGTGATCGATAGCAATAGTACGGTTCAATGACCCCTGTGCAAGTGATCGATAGCAATAGTACCGTTCAATGACCTCTGTGCAAGTGATCGATAGCAATAGTACGGTTCAATGACCCCTGTGCAAGTGATCGATAGTAATAGTACCGTTCAATGACCTCTGTACAAGTGATCGACAGCAATAGTACCGTTCAATGACCTCTGTACAAATGATCGACAGCAATAGTACCGTTCAATGACCTCTGTGCAAGTGATCGATAGCAATAGTACGGTTCAATGACCTCTGTGCAAGTGATCGATAGCAATAGTACGGTTCAATGACCTCTGTGCAAGTGATCGATAGCAATAGTACCGTTCAATGACCTCTGTGCAAGTGATCTATAGCAATAGTACGGTTCAATGACCCCTGTGCAAGTGATCGATAGCAATAGTACCGTTCAATGACCTCTGTGCAAGTGATCGATAGCAATAGTACCGTTCAATGACCTCTGTGCAAGTGATCTATAGCAATAGTACGGTTCAATGACCCCTGTGCAAGTGATCGATAGCAATAGTACCGTTCAATGACCTCTGTGCAAGTGATCGATAGCAATAGTACCGTTCAATGACCTCTGTGCAAGTGATCGATAGCAATAGTACGGTTCAATGACCCCTGTGCAAGTGATCGATAGCAATAGTACCGTTCAATGACCTCTGTGCAAGTGATCGATAGCAATAGTACGGTTCAATGACCCCTGTGCAAGTGATCGATAGTAATAGTACCGTTCAATGACCTCTGTACAAGTGATCGACAGCAATAGTACCGTTCAATGACCTCTGTACAAATGATCGACAGCAATAGTACCGTTCAATGACCTCTGTGCAAGTGATCGATAGCAATAGTACGGTTCAATGACCTCTGTGCAAGTGATCGATAGCAATAGTACGGTTCAATGACCTCTGTGCAAGTGATCGATAGCAATAGTACCGTTCAATGACCTCTGTGCAAGTGATCGATAGCAATAGTACGGTTCAATGACCTCTGTGCAAGTGATCGACAGCAATAGTACGGTTCAATGACCTCTGTGCAAGTGATCGATAGCAATAGTACTAACCTATGTGCAAGTGATCGATAGTAATAGTACCGTTCAATGACCTCTGTGCAAGTGATCGACAGTAATAGTACCGTTCAATGACCTCTGTGCAAGTGATCGATAGCAATAGTACGGTTCAATGACCTCTGTGCAAGTGATCGATAGCAATAGTACGGTTCAATGACCTCTGTGCAAGTGATCGATAGCAATAGTACCGTTCAATGACCTCTGTGCAAGTGATCGATAGCAATAGTACGGTTCAATGACCTCTGTGCAAGTGATCGATAGCAATAGTACTGACCTATGTGCAAGTGATCGATAGTAATAGTACCGTTCAATGACCTCTGTGCAAGTGATCGACAGTAATAGTACCGTTCAATGACCTCTGTGCAAGTGATCGATAGCAATAGTACTGACCTATGTGCAAGTGATCGATAGCAATAGTACCGTTCAATGACCTCTGTGCAAGTGATCGACAGTAATAGTACCGTTCAATGACCTCTGTGCAAGTGATCGACAGCAATAGTACGGTTCAATGACCTCTGTGCAAGTGATCGACAGCAATAGTACCGTTCAATGACCTCTGTGCAAGTGATCGACAGCAATAGTACGGTTCAATGACCTCTGTGCAAGTGATCGATAGCAATAGTACCGTTCAATGACCTCTGTGCAAGTGATCGATAGCAATAGTACCGTTCAATGACCTCTGTGCAAGTGATCTATAGCAATAGTACCGTTCAATGACCTCTGTGCAAGTGATCTATAGCAATAGTACCGTTCAATGACCTCTGTGCAAGTGATCTATAGCAATAGTACCGTTCAATGACCTCTGTGCAAGTGATCGACAGCAATAGTACCGTTCAATGACCTCTGTGCAAGTGATCGATACCAATAGTACCGTTCAATGACCTCTGTGCAAGTGATCGATAGCAATAGTACCGTTGAATGACCTCTAAGCAAGTGATCTATAGCAATAGTACCGTTCAATGACCTCTGTGCAAGTGATCTATAGCAATAGTACCGTTCAATGACCTCTGTGCAAGTGATCGACAGCAATAGTACCGTTCAATGACCTCTTAATAACAGAATCCTCAAAGTGATTATAGAATGAATATTAATGTCCGTTTCCCTTAGATCAGTCATCCTATTGTCAGAATACTGAGTGGAAAGAAACTCATTACTGTTGCATTCTGGGTAAAATACAGAGGTCAGGGGTTAAACCCATGTCGTCATGGAAACCTATAATGCTTCAATGGCTTTCCTAAGTTAATTATTTCACTCCGCTGTACATTTGAATAAAGTGTTCTCAGGTTTACATACAGAAGATTGATTGATTGATGTTTTACGCGCACTCAAGATTATTTCGCTTATGTATTTTGGTCTGAGTGGAAATCGAACCATCGTGTTGGACTGAGGAAGGGAAAAACACATTTCACACCAGTAAACCAAGACACTCAGCAAAGAGATTGATTAATGTTTTATGCCGCACTTAAGATTATTTCACTTATATGCCAAGTTTAGTGGGGAGAGGAAACCGGGCTGTTTGCCGGAGGAAACCCCCAAGCTTCGGCGAGTACCTGGCAACCCTCCCACATACAGCAACCAAGTGAAAAATCAATTTTCATTTGCTCTGAGTGGGAATCGAACAAAATGACCTTTAGCCAGTACCTAGCAACTCTTCCACCTAAGGCTATCCACTTGGATATTCTCAGTAATTTCCGTACGTCAAATACCCTTGGACAGGTTGCAGGTCATTTAGAAGCCCAACAAACGTGTACCGCTGACAATTCAAGGAACCGAAAGACTTTTTTGGTAACTTTCAGCCTTAATCAGTTAGAGTTAAAGCCAAATAGTTGAGAAGTGTAGCTTTGTTTTTTGTGGGTTTTTTTGGTCACGTAAATATTTGTAAAGTTATTGTACTTAGTTTAAGCAAATTTTCCAATTTGTAGATAGATTAGATTGACTAATGTCTTACGTCACACTCAAGAATATTTCTCTGATATAGTGTCCTGGCTAAGCTAAGCGGAGAGGAAAGCGTGGAGGCCCGTAAGAAATTCCCAAGCTTTGGCGAGTACCTGGAAAATCTTCCACATACAGCAATCCCATAGGTTATAAATGTAGTGGGTACAAACTAAATACCAAATGGGATGTAAATTTATTTCATTGTCCTTTGTTAAATTTTGTAATTAGTTTTGGTATAAATATGTAGGCTTTTGTCATTATATAACAGTCTTACAGATAAAACCATCACATTCATAAAGACAAAGAGCCAGTTTGTTGTACGACGGCATGGAAGGTTAAAACTGGGGGATAAACCATGACCAGATAAACCATGAAATCGTCGACAAAATTTAAAGAACGGTGACGACCATTCATTCATTCTAAGCCAAAGTTAGTTCAAAACAATACTTTATTGTACATTTCCGGGACTAGAAGCACTAAAAAGCTTCTGAATTAAAAGTCTTGAGAAAAATAGCCAATAATTTCAACATTCTGTTTTAACGTCAAAATATCAACATTTCGGCAGCTCATGCCACTTTAACTTGTAGGAACCCTGGATACTCAAGAGAAATAATTATATGTTTTATGCCACCTCAAAATTATGTCTCAAACATGATTAAGTTGCCAGGTTTATTGAGGGAGATCGGGTTCTTCGCCCCAGGAAACCAGGATGTGTCAATGGTAGAGACCGTGACAGTCGACTGAGCCATGAGGTCCCCTCAAAACACCCAGCCTTTGAGGAGCACCTGTCATCCCTTCCAAATAGACAATTCAGCTGAAACCAACGCTATTTTGGGGGGCGTTTGGGGAGAGGGGGATAGAGGGATTCCAACCAACAACCCATTTATGTAAGGGTTTGTGTGGGTGTGAACGAGTCTATTGCTCTGCCATAAACCAGCGTGGCGCCGACAAGTTAAGAAGTCTAAGGGGTGCTCCTGTCTTACCACAGTCCAAGTGAAGGGGTTTTCTATTGCCTGATCACCAACTATCAACTCCATGGTATATCTGCCAGAAAGATATCCAAACTCTTTGGCACTTGGACCAACATCCTACAATTGAAAATGACAAGACGTATAAACAACCTTCAGGAATAATATATCAATGAAGTTATACATCAATCATTGAGTCAGGGGCCTGATGTTCAAAAGCGTATAGACCCTTTCGACTTAAAAATCGACGCTTGCGGAGAAGCTTTTGTGTATGGCAAAATGACGCTACATTGAGTTCTTGGATCAATCTGACGTGAGAATGGTGCTCATTTGGTCTATGACGCAATTTGATAGAGGTGTATCACAGCGCCTGCGACAGACAAAAGACAATGCCATACAAAGCAATAAACGCTGCAGACCTGTCATTTTACTGCATCAAAAGCAATTCTTCACAGCATTTAATCCAAAGGGACAAAGCCAAAGATCAGAGTGTCTGGGGCAGAAGTTTTCCTGGCCAAATTAAATTTCACTGCGGTAATCTGAACAGCATTGCTGGCTGCTACAGTCAATAGTAAACAATAACTGACATATTCCAGATTATTCAACTTCGCAGACTGATGCTTGTCTTTTAGTTTGCACGTTGCCATTGTGACAAGGTGATAGACTTATCAGTGGGAAAAAGATTAATTTATTCAGTCCCGTTATGCTGATGACATATTTCAAGCCACACTCAAGATCATTTCCCTGCCGATGTTTCCAGGTTTAGTAAGAGGGAAATAGCCCTGAGGAAATCCCGCACATCCCTTCCACATAGGCTGAATGTGAATGGCCATCCGTTATCTTGGTCCAAATACGGAAGACAAAATTTATTTATTCCTAAGTGACGAAGCCAATGTTCCGATTGTCTAGGCCCTGCAACTGAATAAAAAAAAATGAATGTCTCACCAATTCAAATTTGTTCAATAAAGTACCATCGGGTTCAGCTACAAAGATGATCTCCTGGTTAGTTTTCTGGTTCACCAGTCTCACAAACATCTACAAAAGAAAATTATTGATTGGTATTTTGCATTTAAGACTATTTCATTAATCAGTCAAATGGAGCCAGAAGATGCTCAAAGATTGATTGTGGGAGGAAACCGGGATCTATGCCCGGAGAAAACCCATGACCGTCCGGTGGTAACTGGCAACCATCCCACATAGGTCGTTCAAGTGAAAACCCAGTCAGAAAATTTTGCAATTTTTTTGGACTGAGTGGGATTCGACCCGTGACCCATTGGTGGAAGGCTGTTCGGATTGATCGTCCAACGCTCTACCTTTATTGATTGGTATTTTGCATTTAAGACTATCTTATTAATATGGCAAACGGAACCAGACGATGGTCGAAGAAAACACTTCTTACAAAGTGGTAGGAATCCTTAAGATAACAATGTGAATACTACTTGACCATGGCTGCTGTGACAGAAGATAGCTTAGTCATAGGATTTCTTGATCTTCAACTGATTGACTGGTGTTCCAATATTTTTGAAGAAATAAGTATACACATGGCTTGCGATCTTTATTTATGAATAGAAATGTCAGAAAACTAAGGAAATTAAGCCAATTCATAGGCCTCCTAAAATAATTTCCCAATTTGTTGGTTGTTGTTGTTTGACCAATGTCCGCCAATATATGCATTGTTATGTTTATATTAGAGAATAACACAAATCTGAATCTGAAATCTATTCTCAATGCACTAAAGATTGTTTCACTTATGCGGCAGCGTTGGGGGGAAGAAACCGGGCATGTTGCCCAAAGGAAGGTACCTGGCCACTCTTCCATATATGGTGACCAAGTGAAAAATCCACTCAGAAATTTGTCAATTTTTATTTAGTCTGAGTCTGATTCAAAAACGTGCCGCATCTATGGGAGGCCTGTGTCTGACTGAGGGACGATCACTCGAACCCACTGGACCACCGAGGTCTGTGTGGGACTGAGGGACGATCACTCTAACCCACTGGACCACCGAGGTCTGTGTGGGACTGAGGGACGATCACTCTAACCCACTGGACCACCGAGGCCCCTTAACCGAACTGAAGTCCTTCCTAAGAGTAGGACATCTTCCAATCAAACCTACCTGATGTACAGTCATCAATTCTGATGATGTTTTGTCCTTCAGTTGGAATTTCATCACCAGTTTCTGATGATAATCCGCTTCCATGACCGATGACGCTTTGCCAGGGTACTTCACACTGAAATGAAACGGTACAAGCTATTGAAACACATTGGTTTAAACTACGGTAATGTCTGAGTTAATTCAAGTGCTGGAAAAAAGTAGAAGAGTGCAAATTCTCATCTTAATTCAAGAGAGAGCTTGTGAAACATTCAAGAATTAACTGCTGGTCAATCATCTCCCTGGACTGAGATGTGTTGAAAGTTTAAATCTCATTCAGAACCTTTTTGTTATTGAGGATTTAGCAACATGCATAGTCCTCTAATTAACTCAGGTATTATCATACTCATATTTAGCGCATATAGTATGACCAAGAAAATAGCAAATAAAGTTTGATTAGCTTCTAGATTACCATGGTAACGGCCGCCATCTTGATTTCAAGCTCAGCTGGTCAACAGTCGGACTGATTGATTAATGTTTTAGGCCACACTCCAAGATATTTTCTTTTTCTGGTAGTAGAGTTGTGGAGTTTAGTGGGATGGGAAACCAGTGTGCAATTGTTCACCATTTTTGTTCGGACTGTTTAGTGCACTACCTTAGGTGGCTAAATAAAACAGGACTAAAGCAAAAACTAGTGGGCTATTTCTCAAAACATTTTACAGCGGATGTAACTGAGCTTAACACAATGTTGATTGATTTATTTCACTTATACGACGGCGTTTTCACACACATTGGTGGACTAATTGCTTGCTTGATGGCGGCGTTGCGAGGTTTAGTGGGGGAAGATACCAGCCGCTTTGCCAGGAGGAAACCCTAGCCTTTGATGAATGCCAGTCGACTTCCACATACGGCGATCGAGTGAAAAATCCAGTCAAATTTTTTTCAACTTTTATTTGGTACGAGTGTGATTTGAACCCGAGCCGCATCGATGGGAGGTCTGTGTGAGACTGAGGGACGATCATTCTAACCCACTGGACCATCGAGGCCCAGAGTGGGATTCGCACCCGAGCCACATCTATGGAAGGTCTGTGTGGCACTGAGGGACGATCACTCTAACCCACTGGACCGCCGAGGCCTTCAGTGGGATTCGAGCCCGAGCCGCATCGATGGAAGGTCTGTGTGAGGTTGAGGGACGATCACTCTAACCCACTGGACCGCCGAGGCCTTCAGTGGGATTCGAGCCCGAGCCGCATCGATGGGAGGTCTGTGTGAGGTTGAGGGACGATCACTCTAACCCACTGGACCACCAAGGCCCAGAGTGGGATTCGCACCCGAGCCGCATCTATGGAAGGTCTGTGTGGCACTGAGGGACGATCACTCTAACCCACTGGACCGCCGAGGCCTTCAGTGGGATTCGAGCCCGAGCCGCATCGATGGGAGGTCTGTGTGAGACTGAGGGACGATCACTCTAACCCACTGGACCACCAAGGCCCAGAGTGTGATTCGAACCGAAGCCGCAACGATGGAAGGTCTGCGTGAGACCACGAGGCCCTTCACACACATTGGAGACATTTAGATGAAATACTTTACAGACTTTCGTGGGACAATCACTCTAACCCACTGGACCACCGAGGCCTTGATTGTGATTCGATCATTTAGATATAGGCTGTTCTTTCGTGGGACTGACCTTGTAGTTTTAGGAGCAGTGGATTGATCCCTGTCACCGACCCCAATCTCTACGTTCTCGATAACCACCTTAGTTGTGACCTTCACTGTCAACTGATAAGAAAATAACAATCATATTAAAATTAGATAGCAAGTTTTGAAGGAGATCAAAGACGATATTTATAAAGAAAATTTTTAAAATCAATGATTTGGGGGGGGGGGGGGGGGGGTGGGTTTGGGGGGGGGGGATTTTTTTTTAAAAGTCATTTTTAAAAAAGCCCATGTTCAGAAATAGTATGTATAATTAATGTAAACCTAATGTCGGTTTTTAGAAATCAGTTTAGATTTTGTTCTTTTCAAACAGAAAATTTAAATTTGCTCAAAGATTTGATTGATTGATGTTTTACGCCGTACTAAGATTTGAAGAATTGAAGAGTTTTCTGTATGAATACTAGGTCTGAAGACTTTTTTTAAACATACATGCAACTTTTGGACATACACTTTTGCCACCTGAAAAGCTTATTATTTCGGCTATAAGATTTAATTTATATTTTTCATTGATTGATTGGTGTTTTATGCTGCACTCAAGATTATTTCACTTATATGGCAGCATTGTCAGGTTTAGTGGGGAGGAAACCGGGCTCATTGCCCGGCGGAAACCCTGACCTTCGGTGAGTACATGGCAATTTATACTTTTGAAATAGAATATCTAATCTGAGCAAAAAGACAGAATTATATCAAATTCAATCCTAACCAGGAAAATGGAAGGCGTCCAGTTAAGACTTACCTCTGCCCCTTTGACCCCTATAAGGCGGGCATCAGGTTTCTGTGGGGTGATTGACAGGGTCAGTTTGTAGAAACCTCGGGCTGGTTTCACTTCCATCAAGTTTAACTCGTACAGGGAACTACAAAGGTCAAGGTCAAACAAAATGTAATATCCTTATCAGTTAATTAATCTACAGGCATGAAAACAACTGAAAATCCTTCAAACATAGTCAACTATCCAATTGTTTTACGTTTAGTTAGAGCAGAAACCGGACTCTTTGACCAAACCTTTGGGGAGTACCTGGTTAATATTCTGAGTTTAATTAGTTAGTGTCTTTTAGAAAGTGAATATAACAGTATTCTCGTTATTTTGGTATTTCACTTTCTTGAAATTATGGTAGAGGAGGCCGGTTGGCTGAATGGATAAGGCAGCCGGCATTTAGTGCTGGCGATAGGTGCCATACTCTGGGACCTGGGTTCGAACCCAAAAATCGGTAGAAGAATTTCTACCATAATTTCAAGAAAGTGTTATCCCAAAATAACGAGAATACTGGTTATATTCCACAATTTTTACATTACACAGTTTCCAATTACTCCAACATATATAAGAACATTTTTTTTTCTAAACAGGTTTATGTGATATGCGCACCAACTCTTATGGTGGAGATAAAGGCGTGAAATCATCCATCTATCACAAACATAGCCACCACAGGGGAAAGAACTCCTACAAGTTATTGACGTTGGCAGTGACCCATTGGTAACAATGAATTTAAAATGTTGGTTTCCCTTAGATCAGTGAATACTATAGTGAGAATACTGAGTGGAAAGAAACCCATTACTGTTGCATTCTGGGTAAAATACAGGGGTCAGGGGTTAAACCCATGTCGTCATGGAAACCCCAAATGCATTTTGCCTGTACTGTCTTTAATAATGGTGGAAGAGAAACACCCAAACATTAGAGTATTACAAGATTCAAGAAACTGAAATTAATGTTGTGAATCTCAGATCTTGTAATTGATTGACTGTTTGGTGTTTTACGCCGCGGTCAAGATTATTTCACTTATATGGCGGCGTTGCCAGTTTTATTGTGGGAGGAAACCAGGCTCAGTGCCCGGAGGAAACCCACGACCTTCCGCTGGTAACTGGCAACCATCCCACATAGGTAGTTCGAGTGAAAACCCAGTCCGAAGATTTTCCAATTTTTTTTTTGGGACTGGGAGGGATTCGAACCCGCAACCCATTGGTCGAAGGCTGTTCAGATTGAGCGTCCAAGGCTTTACCTACTAAGCCACGGAGGCCCCGATCTTGTAATACTGGCCAGTGAATTGACGTTGATTGATTGTTTGGTGTTTTACGCTCAAGATTATTTCACTTATATGGCGGCGTTGCCAGTCTTATTGTGGGAGGAAACCGGGCTCTGTGCCCGGAGGAAACCCACACCCATTCCGCTGGTAACCAATTGACGTTGAAGGTTCAGCGAGACCAACAATGGTGGAACAGGTTACGATCTGCTACTTACTTATCAGACTTTGAAGGTGTGAATTGTTTCTTGCTGAGAACAACAGCTTCATGGACTCGATGTCTGGCACTGTCTGCCGTCACGGTCAGTTTGCCCAGGCTACCACCTAGTAAGTTTGTCACACGTACCTGTAGGGGAGAGAAAGATTGATTGATTGTTTGGTTGGTGTTTATTGCCGCGCTCAAGATTATTTCACTAATATGGCGGTGTTGCCAGTTTTAATGTGGGAGGAAACCGGGGAGAAAACCCAATCAGAAAATTTTTTGAGTGGGTGTTTTACACACTCATAATTATTTAACTTATTTCGTAGCATCGACAGGCTTAGTGGGCGAGGAAACCAGGTTGTGCATTTCACTTATTTCGTAGCATCGACAGGCTTAGTGGGTGAGGAAACCAGACTCTGCCTAAATGAAACCGACCATCGTTTAGAGGGCCCATGACAATTAAAACCCTGAAACCTACTGCTAGGAATACCTTCAGTGAAATTCTTGTAAAGATGAAAAGATTGTAAATAAAACATTGAAGCCACTAAAAATGGTTTTAAGCGATTTTTAAAAATGCTACAGATTTACATTTTTGTTTACGCTAGAAGTTATGTTTACTCTCGATCAATCATTTCCCAATTACTTCATCTCTGCACCCACACATAACTTACCTGCACTAAGTTTGCTGATTGGCTGACGGCTACAGAACTGGCTAATGTCACAGCAATAGGTATTTGATACTGAAATAATAAAACCATACGTGTAAATAATAACGTAATAATGTTTATTATCTTCAGCCTAACAATATCAAGTAAATTGATTGATTGGAGTTGGAGGCCATACTCAAGATTATTTTTGCCAATATGGCAGAGTGGCTGAAGGTGAGGAAACCAGAGTATTTAGTCTTTATAGCCTCTGGCTTGCTAGAATCCCAAGGAATAAAAGGAAGGATTGTTTATTTGGTGTTTTACGCCGCGCTCAAGATTATTTCACTTATATGGCGGCGTTGCCAGTTTTATTGTGGGAGGAAACCGGGCTCTATGCCCGAAGGAAAGCCAAGACCTTCCAGTGGTAACTGGCAACCATCCCACATAGATCGTTTAAGTGAAAGGAAATGACGGACTATGGATTAATTGGTGCATTACGCTAGACCGAATATTTATTCAAATTTGGCAGGTTTTTTTGGCCTGGCCCGTAACTGGGGAGATTTACATCCGACACAAGTCCAATGCAAGGCCTAACTGTCCTGGAAACCTATACCTTCAACATAACGTTACGACTAGGCGCAAAGTTACGACGACCTTAAGTGTGTCGAGAAACAGCGCCCTGGGCATTTTGCCGGTTAGATCCTGAATATACAATACAATACTGTAACTACTTTGCAGCAGTATATTTTGAAGCATAAAAAAAAAGTCAAAAATTTCTTGACATTTTTTTGACTGACTGAGAATCAAACGATGGTAGCCTCTTGAAGGGCCGACACTTGATCCCCCCCCCCCCACCCCTCCCTCAACCCAACCCCCTGTCAAAATATTATACAAGAGAATATTTTAACTACTTTGCCGCAGAATATTTTGTAGTATAAAAAAAAGAAAGAAGAATAGTCAAAACATTTCTTGACATTATTTGTTTTACTGACTGAAAATCAAACACTGGTAGCATCTTGAAGGACCAACACTTGACCCCCCTCCTTCACCCCCCCCCCCCCCCCCCCCCCCCCCCCACTCTCCCTCAACCCAACCCCCTGTCAAAATATTGTCGTAGTCGATTAACATACCTTGTTATCCGTGAGAGTTTTAATCACTGATAAAAACTGGTACGCTCCACGTAATTGATGAACATGTTTACGGCTTAAGAAATAATTGGCAAATTTAACAACTTTGTCCTGAAATGTAAGCAAAGAAGAAACATAATGGAAATTTGTGTAATTCAATACAAAAACTAAATGCTGTTAGTCAGCTGGATTGTGTTTTCAACCTTCTAGTGGATATTGTTAAACTATTTTTTTTAAGAAATCAAAATATGAGATAAATTTACAATGGATGTTTTTGCCATGGAATCCCATTGCTTGATTGAGGTTTTACACCGAACTCAAGATTATTTCCCTTGAATGGCTACATGGCGAGGTTTAGTGGGGGAGAAAACTGGGATCTTTGCCAGCAGGTAACCCCCCGCCCTTCGACGAGTACCAGGAGCCGGGTCTCACAAAGCGGCGTAGATGTATTTTTGGTAACTTTCATACTAACATATCTCTACAGTATGGGTTGCTAAGGCATTTACGTAAAAACTTACACTACGCCGCTTTGTGAAACAGGGTCCTGGTGACTGTTCCACATGATTAGAATTATGAGCTGGCTATGTAACGCCCCATTAGCTTAAATGATCGCTAACAGGCTGTCAAAATGCTCCTTAAAATGTAGCATCTAGTGGTTCGTAAACAAACAGCTAAGCTTTTTGAGCGACCGATCACTAGACTAAAATAGAAAGGATATGTACTAAGCACAGACAAACTAATTCTAAAGAAAAATTAGCGCAGCCTCTCATAGCTGCAATGAGCTAGATAAAGAGATTACTGAAAAAAAAACAGGTCAACTTTCTTACCTCTGAAATTGACGGAGGTTTTTTAGCTTTTTCAGCAAGTTTATAAGCTCCGTCTAGAATAAGGGCGGTTACATATAAGCCACCTTCAAACTGAAACGGACGAAAAAAAACATCAATTACGTGGAACAAGGTTAAATAAATACTTTATTGGTTATGAATGCATATTTTGTCTTAGCTACGCTCGTGGCAAAATGAAGTATAATAAAAGATCAATAGATCAATGTTTTATGTCATACTCAAGGCTATTTCAGTTATATAGCGAGGTTGCCCTGTTTAGTGGGACGGAAGAAACCAGACTTGGACTCGGAAGAAACCTTCAGGTGATATATGCACCTGGCAACCATTTCTCAGAGGGTGAAAAAAAAAATCAGGTATTTTTTTCAGGACTAATACATTGGTGGAATGCTATGAATTTAGAAACTTAAATAGTGGGCAAACCTAGTCAGAAAATAAATCTTGTGAATTGAAAACCGTTTGGTGGGCGCATTTTACTTTTTAACACCTATCACTAACGAGGACACCAGTATTTTTTAAAAGACGTCTCCTACCTGTAAATATTGGTCATCGACTTCGTCAGCTTGAGCCACTACATCTTCTATTGTCTCGTAAAACTTTGTAACATCTCCAGTGAGCTGGGACGCCACGTGAAAAGCGTAACCCATGCTAAAATGGAATTCAAAACAATTTTTTTCACACTGGGATAATTATGGCACAATAGTGATTTAACTTTTTTCGTTCGTTCATTTATTTTGTAATATAGTCTAGTTCCCTTAGATCAGTTTATCCTATAGAGAGAATACTGAGTGGAAAGAAACCCATTACTGTTGCATTCTGGGTAAAATACAGGGGTCAGGGGTTAAACCCATGTCGTCATGGAAACCACAAATGCATTTTGCCTGTACTGTCTTTAATAAAGGTGGAAGAGAAACACCAAAACATTAGAGTATTACAAGATTCAACAAACTGAAGTTAATGTTTAAGGGTTTAATACCGCCGTAGCGTATGAGAGAAACCCACTGTCGTCATGGTAACCCATAATGCCTATTGCCTTAATGAACTAGGTATTTATTTAATAGCAGTTTAATGCAATGAACTAAGTACATGGAATGGCTGTCACGTGACATTTGAAGTACAACAAGCGCCGCCATTATTCTGAGATGACACTACGGATCTGACGTTACAAGCGCAAGAAAACATTGCTTCTCTCGAACATGGCGACTACTTTATTAACAGCATAACGTTATGACAAATCACTCGTGACGTCAATTTTGACCGTTCATTTGTGATCTCATAAATTTGTAGAAAAACGTTCTTTGCGTAACGAGACAAGACAACCTCACATAGTTATGACTAGCACATACTAAGATTCACCGAGGATGTACACTGAACTATATATCTGGATAACTGATTCGCACTCAAGATTATTTCACTCAAGGGTAAAACTTTGGCTATCTATGGATCAATCAGTGTCCACCGCTCTTTATGTGGGATGGTTGCCAGTTACCAGCAGAAGGTCGTGGGTTTCCTCCCACAATAAAACTGGCAACGCCGCCATATAAGTGAAATAATCTTGAGCGCGGCGTAAAACACCAAACAATCAATCAATCCACCACTCTCCGGATTAAGCAGTAGACACCTTTGACACACTAATATTTATAAGAAATCAATGAACTATATACGTGGAATGGAGGCCACCTGGTAATTGATGTGCAGCCGCCATTACTAGGAGATGGTGCCATTTTGATCCAGATTGGTCATGCACGCAATCATCACTCAGCAATGGCAGAGCTTTTCACATGTCTGATCCAAACCAGCCAATGAGAAGTGTCCATTCCACGTATATAGTTCAACGTAAGAAATGACACCAGCATACCTCAAAGGGGAGTCGTCTTTCTTAAGAGCAGCCAGTAATACTTCAGATACTTTTTTATCTTCAACTGAAACAAAATAAAATTTTTTAAATAAAACGATTTTCGAACATTTAATAAAAAAAGGGGGACCTGATACAATGGATTCAAAGAGGTTCAATTGTTAATTAGTAAATTTTGTAACCACATAGCTGTAATTGTGAACGAAATTTTACGACCAAACTACTGAACCATTCTTCTCTTTCGAGTTTTAAGTTCAAATATCTTGTACGAAAATTCACATACCTGCTAAACCAAAATTTTTTAATGCAAAAAATGCAAAGAAGATGTTGGCTACAGTGGACTCCTCTTTAATAGTGTCTGTGAGCAACTGTTTACCGTTGCCAGGGGAAACCTGTAAGAAAAGAATATTTCATAGTTATGCATCTAATATGTGCTTAAGTAAAATAGTCAAGGGGCTCGTTTCACAAAGCAGTTGCATCGCAAATGAGCCCTAGTTGTCAATGGATACCTTAGTGTAGCGACGTCATGGCAGCTGGGATTTATCGCACTTTGCAAAGGCTACGTGAAACACGTCCAAGGTTACGATTTAAAGAGGCATAAGGCGCAAATATAGGGAAAATTTCGTCGAAACAGAATTGGCTAAATGTACGTTCATTTGTATCAAGAAGTACAAAATAAGAGCTGTCTATGATACCAAACTTGGGGATATACCGTAATGTTGATATAGAAGCAACAAAACGCCCTAAATCGACTGATGCATCTCGGCTATTTGAATTTCATGCTTTTTTAGCCCATGTGTTACTATGTGTGCGTCACTGAGTCTACCAATATTTTTATTTGAGCGCCAATCCTTTAGTTTTCCAAAGTACTTCAAACGCTCAACTTCTAACGACTATATGAATTCACGAAAAAATCCAAATTTTGGCAGCTCATGCCACTCTCCATAAAACTTTCCGAAAAGTGTACAATAATCAGGATTTCTTTAGACTCATTATCTAACAGCAGAGCATAGGGTTAGCCAGACACCCGTCCACCCGCCCAAGTGGACGGGCAATTGGCCGACAGGGGCTATTTTGGACGGGCAAAAAAAAAAAAAAAAATTTTTTAACACCCTAAAAATTACGTAAAATGCGTAAAAAAAATGACACAACAGACTTCATGTCGCCTGTATCAACTGTTATGTCGGTAAATTAGAAATTAGGACTCAATTATTGTCGATTTTATACTGCCGTCGGAAGGACCGCCTGGAGCTCAAATAGCAAAAATCTGCGTGCAGTAGTGGGATGGTGCCCGTAACAGCCGGCCAGCTATCAGGCCTCGCGCTCGGTTTAACGCCTTCTGTAATCTGTAGCCTAGTTTTAATGTTTGTTGTAAAGCAGCTTTAATCTTGAAAGGCTTTTATTTACTGTTTATGATCCTTATACTTTCTAATAAAATGGGATTTCGCAAAGTAAAAGACGGTGCCACATCGCAAGTTCACAATGCGACCACGTGATCTTCGTGACGTAATGGCCTTCCTTGTTTGACCTTTAGCCAGGTTAGGTAGCTTTTTATTTACACTTACGGCGTAGTGTCTTGGCTACGAATATCTTTTAATTGACAACAGTGCCACTCATGCAAGTGTTTACGCGAGTGGTTGGAGTGAAATGTCATTTTCCTTGGAATTTTTTGATAGAGTTTACACCGTACGGGTATCCGATCAGTTATCCGATCCGTAACCTAGCTATACTAGTATACACCCAACACTTATGCGTGTTTAACCCAAGCGATCAGGCTTTCCCGCCGATGACAACAGGCTTACGTATCGAGGCATCTCCTTTCAAAAATTCAACCTCCAAATATAAATACAACTTTTTATTGAGTTACATTTGTCAGCCTACCCAAGAATAGTCGCCTTCTGACTTGTCGGGGACTTTTTCGAACACGAGAAATGACGTCACATCAGCTTTAACGTTGGATATACGATAACTGGTTCCCGTCACTCTACAAAAGCATGCAGACGAGCGGTCCCTAAAACTTCATTTCAGAGTCTTGAGAGAAATTAAACTATTTCAACAAAAGTCGGCTGAGCCCAGCTTCACTTCTGTGAAATTTCATGTCAGTTCAAACACTGATGTAAATTTCAGCATTTAAAACCCGGCAAAAGCGTACGATGACTGATCGGATACCCGTAGGGGCTACATATTGACGTATTGGGACTTCGACAGCGCACGTCTGTTTTTGCTTTGGAATGGTGATTTAGTGGGTTGACCGACAGACGACCGTATGTAGGAGTGATTTGTTCAAGCATCCTTTTCTTTTTTATTCTCTGTTTGTTGTACATTTAGTCAAAGTCGGAACTTTGAATATATGATACACCAGAAGCCTATGCATATACTTCTGGATACACTTAGATTAGAAGATTGTACTAAATCAATGCGTTAACGAGTGTTTGAACTTACTACGGTACGCCGTACGGTAGCATAAACAATCAGTAGGATTAATCGTATAGCCTACAGTACAGCTCTACGTGTACAGATATAAAAAATAAATTTATCATGTTTGCTCACGACGTAATTTGTTGTTTGTTATTTCTTCAAATAATAAATTAAAAAAAAAAAAAAGTTGAGAATTTTTTTTTTTTTTTTTTTTTTTTGAGGGGGGGGGGGGGGGGGGGGGGGGGTCAAGCGCCCGTGGCTCTAGAGTTTTGGACGGGCTACTTCGAATTTCTGGCTAATGCCCTGCAGCAGAGTCCTGTATGTTGAACACAGTACATGCAAATGGGAAATAATTGTTTCCAGATGTCAAAGTCGTGAAATTTCATTGATGTTTAACGTCACACTCAAGACCGTTTAACTTACATAGTAGCAATGCCAGTTTTAGTGGGTTAAAAAAAACAGCATGAGGAAGGAAGACGGAGAGCTATTCTGTAGTGTAACGCCAGATTGGTTTGTTACTACGAGGTAACTGTCCCACTTGTATGTATTAATTAAAATGCCCTGGGGCTCGTTCTACTAAGCTGGCGTAAAGTTACGCATTGCTTTACAGCATAGAGTTGCGCATCTAGACTTACGACCATGCGCAAGTTCCTATAATTTACCATGCATTTGCGACTGACGCAACTTACGCCAGCTTAGTAGATCGAGCCCCTGAAACCCAATTTTTTTTTAAATTTTAGGTGCTGCGAAGCATTGGAGGACAGCTTTAATATTTAACAAGAGGTTGAGCATCCATCGAGCAATCTACCACGAGAGAACTCTTTTTCTTTGTAGAAAATTTATTTTCTAATCTGTTAACTTCCTACCTTACAGTTCTCCAGCGCTTTGCCAGCCACAGAAGCGTGATACAAGGACTCCACATCTCCTGTGTTAATACTGGATGTAATAGCTTTACATACGTCCTGCAAAAAGTCAAATAGAGTATTTTGGTTAGAGTATTCTCATCTTTGTCACAAGATCTCCTTTAGATTTGAATAAATCAATAAATGAATAATAGCTTTACATACGTCCTGCAAACAAAGTCAAATAGAGTATTTTAGTTAGAGTATTCTTACATTTGTCACAAGATCTCCTTTAGATTTGAATAAAACAAACTTTGTCCATGTTTACGAGCCATACCAATGCATGTACTCTAGGTTACTTTATAAGAAAAAATCAAACTGCCCATTGGAGATTTAGTATATTGAGAAAATGAAAAGGCACAAAGATCAAGATTGATGTTTTATGCCAGACTCAAGATTATTTCACTTATATGGCAGCGTTGTACTTGAGCCAGGTTTAGTGGGGGAGGAAATTGGGCTCATTGCCAGGAGGAAAACTTGTCAACTTTTATTTGGCCTAAGCGGGATTTGAACCCACGCCACATCGATGGAAAGCCAGCATCAGACTGAGGGACTGTCACTCTAATCGGCTGAACCACAGAGGCCCCTCCCAAGATCAAAAATGTTGGGTACAGTGGCAATGGCCTGAGCCGCCTCTGCTTATTATTGAGGTGATGACCTTGTGATTGATTGATTGTTTGGTGTTTTACGCCGCACTCAAGATTATTTCACTTATATGGCGGCGTTGCCAGTGTTATTGTGGGAGGAAACCAGGCTCTATACCCGGAGGAACCCACGCCACATCGATGGAAGGCCTGCGTTGGACTGAGGGACTATCACTCTAATCGGCTGAGCGACCGAGGCCCCTCCAAAGATCAAGAAGGTTGGGTACTGTGTCAATGGCCTCTGCATAATTTGAGGCCTGTATTTATTGTTGAGGTGATGACATACCTGTTGCTTAGGGATAGGGATACCCAACAACCTCAGACCCATGATAGAATAATGGGCACTGGAGACATCAGAATAAGGTTGAGCGGCTTCGAACACCAACCGTAACCGTTGCTGGTCAACCGTCGTCAAATAAGTTGACGGTGTTAGTGCCTGTCCGACCACACATAACGCAAATAACCACAAAACAGACGTACCTGAAAACATAAAAAAAGCATTAACAATAGAAAAGTAGGACGCCTCAAAAAATTAATATTCAAGTTGATAACTAGCAGCTTTTACGGCATTAGTACATGTTACAAGCTTGTTGCAGAGGACTTGTTCTTCCTTCAAAGTCAACTCCCCGCAATCAGAGTTTACTGGAGTTCGAATATCTACCACAAAATGACCAAAAAAGCTGAAATCACTCCATAAAAAAAAAACTCAATTGCATTAATTTTGGATGGAAATATTCAATTTCTGACAACTAAAATATACAATTGGACTTGAAAATAAATAAAAACTTAGGTTTATGGCCTCGAAAATTTGAACTTCTATAAAAGCGCGCACATGTGCACTGAAGCCTTTAAATATCGGTCATTAAAAGTATCAAACGAATTGTGCCATTTTAAGACTGTCTGTTAAATCATGTGTACACGCACTTGATTTGTGGTTTACAAAAATTACCACGAGGAGTAAAGCCATGTCCAACACAGGGTGTTGAAAAACTGAAAACAACTTCAGCCAAGTATAGAAGATTTAGAGCGAAGGTTAATGGAGGTCAATCAGGACAGTGACGGGAATTCAATATTTGCAGGTGCTTGCTTCCAGTTGAGTTCTTTGACAAGTCTGGCCTCAGTTGGACATGCATTTAATAGCCTCGTTAAAATTTCAGTGTATTACACAGTTAACAAGAGTAGATATTTCAGTTTATTTCAAAATACATGATTAAAATTACACAGTTAGCTCTATCTGGGATGAATATGAAAGGGATATGAAACGCCTTTGTTTTGCAGAAAGCCGTGTTGTGTATTCCGTTTCATTCCGAACCATACCGGTGTTGTTGATATATGGGCTGCGCATGCCTATTTATAAGCTAGCAACACTGTCAGAATATTCAAAATGGCGATTGTTTTCTGTTGCTAGCTTACAAACGGGCATGCGCAACCCATATATCAACGACATCGGTATGGTTCAGAATGATTCGGAATACACAACACGGCTTTCGGCTATTCTCGGAGCGGATCGGAATGCCGTCACGGGGCGTCGGACGAGAACAATAGAGAGTCAAACAACTGCCAGTCGACTGACTGCAAAAACAAAGGCGTTTCATATCCCTTTCATATTCATCCCAGGCTCTACAAATGGAAAGGTCTGGTGAAAGAGGAGTAGATATTTCAGTTTATTTCAAAATACATGTTTAAAACGAAGCAATTCATTGGACACTTTCCATTACACAAACTCTAACAGCTTAAGTTACATAAAGCATTCAAACAAGGTTGTAACATGAACTGTGACTGTAGCAGTCAATAGTTCCATAGTTAGACGGAGTGGCGGCTGCTTACCCTACAGTCAATGACTTGACCCGACCTGATACACTCCCTATTTTTAGCTATAATATCGGTTTCCAGCGGTTTTAAAATTAGTTTAAATTAAAACGATGTGTGCTGAATAAAAATTGCCAAAACCAATCGTAAATTTTAAACATCAAAAGAAAAGGTTAACATTTAATTGATTTAGTTATGGGTTGTTGAAAATTGCAAATGCATTTTTGCAGTTTGTGTGATTTTTTGGTCAAAGCACGAGACCATGATAAAAGTTTTAAAAGAAAAAAAACACATGCGCCAAACTTGGAAGTCTGTGTTGTTGTTGCATTGAACAGTGTGCATTGCGTTAGACGTTTTGCTTTTTTTAACAACGGACCTCGTGATCAGGAGTGTGTATAATATATCGCTTGTTCAGGAGCTTGTTCGGGTGTTTTAATCAGGACAATGAGTCAGTGGACTCTCAATCGGGACATTTCTTACAATCTCATACTTTACCCTGCCCCATTTTTGTTCACATAGGATATGAAAATGTAGTGCAAACTTTAAAGTTCAACAAGTTAGCAAATTTTCTGAAATGGCATTGACGTAGGGGTTTCAGGCAATTTTTCAAAGTGCTCTGTAGAGATCTAAAATTGATGCTGTTGAAGAGCACAGGCATTACGATTTTCAAAACAGTTTGAATTTCGAAAATCCGTGCAGTATTTTTCATTCTACAACAATTTTACTACTTCGAAACAGGGGTCATTTTTAGAATTTCATTTGTATGTAAAAGATAGGAACTCATTAAATATTCATGGCACACAGCCCCATGTTACAAGTATAGGAAAATGTTGAAATTGTTTCTAAAATAAAAAGTAATAAAGCTTTCTGGCTGAAAATTTCACATCAGATGCAATTTTTGAAAAGAAATTCATTAACGACATCCGCATAATTGGTAAGTTTTATTAATTAACCTAATTAGCATAAAATTTGCATATTAATGAAAAGAGGAAATTTTTTTTAAAAATTTAGAAAAAAAAGTTATGTGACTTTGAGGCTGAAAATTTGACAACTTAAGAAGTTTTTGATGAAGAATTCATTAACATCAGCCGCATGATCGTCAACCTTGACTTAGTAACCTCATTTGCATAAAATTTGCATATTAATTAATGGACGATGTACTAAAATTGTTCTTAAAACAAAAACTAATGTGACAGTTGGGCTGAAAATTGTACAAAATGTTAATGTTTTGGTAAGGAATTCATCAACGTGATCTACTGTTTGTTGATCTTGTCTAATTAACCTCATTTGCATAAAATTTGCATATTAATTAATGGACGATATAGTGAAATTGTTGGTTAAACGAAAAGTAATTTGACTTTTGGGCTGAAAATTTCTGAACATGTTTATTTTGTTATAATGAATTGATTAAAAGCATCAAATGTTAGTCAATGTTGAATAATCAACCTCATTTGCATAAATTTGCATATTAATTAAGGGCCGATAGTGAAATTGATGTTAAAACAAAAAGTAATTTGACTTTTGGGCTGAACATTTTTGAACGTGTTTATTTTGTCATAATGAATTAATTACCAGCATCCAATCTTTGTCAATCTTGACGTATCAACCTCATTTGCATAAAATTTGCATATTAATTAACAATATTAGCGACATAGTGAAATTGTTCTTAAAGCAAACAGTGTGACTTTTGGGCTGGAATTTCTTGACAAATCTTGATAAATTCACCTCATTTGCATATTTATTAAGCATTCAGGAATTGTTCTGGAATCAAAAGTTACATTTTACAACATATATTGCATATTAATTAATTTAGCTGCATTGTCCTGCCAATGTATATCTTCCTTTGCTTTGATGCCTTCCTTTTTTTATTTTCAGGAATGGAAAAGAACATCCTAGAATTTCACTGTTATCATTATAGTTAATTGCACAATAAATTAAATATATGTATGTCTAGATACAATGTTAATAAATGCATTTGATAATTGAATTACTAACTAATCAGTATTTGACAAAAAGTTTTGAAAAATAACCTTTACTTCTTCAAATCATTTATTTCTACATATCCGCAAATGTGCTGTCTTAATCCT
This sequence comes from Lepidochitona cinerea, assembly GCA_963971465.1. Lineage (NCBI taxonomy): Eukaryota > Metazoa > Mollusca > Polyplacophora > Chitonida > Tonicellidae > Lepidochitona > Lepidochitona cinerea. The sequence continues at coordinate 1,846,764 of OZ020565.1, forward strand.
ATTTACCCAATATGTTTTACTTAATTTGCATATTATTATTAATGAGCTGATTTGTGTAGGCCTGAAATTAACTTGGTTATATTTTAATTAACAAATTTCATGGCATTTGGAATTTTCAAATTGTCTCCCTTTGTTGATTTCAAATTGTTATTGTTTCAAAAATGTCCCTTTTTTTGATTGAGTTAGAATACAATTAGCATGGCCATTGAAAATTAACACAATATACTAAACTATGGATGAATTTACAAAGATATTATCCAAGTAATCCAACAATCTCTCAGCAAATATCATGTCCTGTAATTCTCTATAATTTAATGTCTTTTTTTCTCTCGGGTTCATAACAGAAATTAAAACTTGGATGATCCTTTTTACTTATTGGAAAAGTAGATCATAACTGGAATAGTTATTTCTCTGTCGGAATATGTGAGGACAGCTAATTCTCAGGAATTTATGTTTACATGATGAACCAGGCCCATCAAACAAGGCACTGTGCAGACATGGGGAATCTACAAAGAGAAAATTTATCAATTATTTATCGTGAATATAAGTGAACGTAACTTAACCAAATGTGAATGTCAATTAATGAATGATGGCATGCTGTAACGCTTACGGTATGTTAGAAAATCAGCCAAAAAGATTACGAAACTAGCATAGGCATGAGAAAGATATCCATCATAAATAATAAAATATTTCTTGCAGATCCATAAATTCCAAGAAAAAGTGTTGAAGACCAGCATGAATTCATGACATGTAAATACTACTTTAAACTATGACTGACCGGTTTATGTCTCCTGATCACAAACAGATTAGTTTCAGTTTTCGTAATTATGTTTGGCTTGCAGATATTCATTTGATTGACTTAGTTTGATGATATATGCCTTGTTCAAGATTTTCAGTCTACTTGTTATTTTTGACAAGATTGATTCACCGGCGAATCCTACTAAGTCCAATATAATTTGAGAGTTAGAGAGTTGTCAGGTACTCGTCGAAGGGTTGATGGTTTCCTTCGACCAAAGCCTGGTTTCATGCCAAAGTCTCCATTTAAGTGAAACAATCTTGAGTGAGGCGATAAACATCAACCAAAATATCCAAGTAGAGCAACTTCACTGGAATAAATTATCTTAATATAGAAAAAAAAGGCAAAAACTATTAAATCAGCAGAGATAGTTTGAAAATGTATCACAGAAATTTAAAATGGCTTTACTAAAATACAAACAAACAAACAAAAGAGAAGTGAAAAAAAAAATATGTGAAAAAATGAACTGAATAATTTGAAATAAAAAAAATATCTAGATCAACTTCAAGCAAAGCACCCCAAAATTATTTAATGGCCAATAAAGGTCAACAAGAATTAAAAATACAAATGAGATAAATAAAAAAACATTAAAGAAAAACCAAGCACAAGTTAAAAGATGTGGAAAAATCAATGATTGTCTGTCAAAACGTCAAACTCCCATAACGTGCAACAACAACAACAACAAAACGAAAGCACAAATTAAGCTTTAATCTTATCAAAGAACTCGATTAAGCAAATTAATTACGAAGTATGAGTATAGATCAGTTGAAATAACAGCATAAAACAGTTAAGGGGCAGTTGTCAAAGGCATAAACTTCTACGAGAAATGGGTTGATTTTGTTGACGTTTTGAAAAACAGGCGGAGTGCCCGGATGTTGACGAAAGTTCACTACAGAGTTGCGGTCGGGATTTTAAATTAAAATCCGGGCTCGATTTCTTAACTTTAATTTATAGAAATGGTATCATTAAATTCCTGAATATTTGAAGTTTTTAACTCCGAGTGGAACTAAGGTTGATATTAAAAAAAGTATATTTCATTTTTCAAAAAAACAACTCGAAAAACCCTAAAATTGGCGTAGAATCGGCAAAAATCAGTTTACAGACTAGTTCCACCTACCGTAGTGATCCTCGAGATGTCCTGGAGACAGTTGCCAACCTCCCAAGTCCTTGGAACCAATCAACGAGCCCGGAATTGGCGCTATTTTGCCTCGTGCAAACCCTCAAAATCACGCCTTCGAAGGTCCCGGGTTGCCGAAGTGACGCGGTGACCAAACATCGATCCGAACAATTTACGAAATTTCCGAATCCGTCAAAGCGAGCGAGTTGAAAAAAATCATGGTAACTCTTGAATGCTTTATTACGCTTTGTGCAAAGTTTCAGAACATGTACTTAAATATTTGCGAGTAGATAAATTCTCAATGTTGAGGTTTTACAAATTTTTACACAGCAGCCGATTTTTCTAGGCTGAGAGGTCACGTGACTGAAACCCCTAATTGACGGACTAACAAACCCAGTTTAAAAACTTTTTTTTATCCAGTCTAATATACTTTCAATCATACGTACTAAACACAATGTACTTTTGCATTAAATATCTAAATATTTCAAATTTCAATGGTGTAACAATACGACACAAACTTCCTTAATTATTTAATTTTTAAATATTTCTAAAGGATGCCGATTTCGAAAACACACGTGGCAATCCGAGAGGTGTCGTCGACACCGGGCTTGATTTCTGCAGTAAACCAGTTTAAAGTCATCTCAAAACTAAGGAATTTACGTCTAAGCGTATTTAGGAAGGGTTTAACTATAGCTAATGTATAAAATTAAGATCGCAAAGAGGTGCAAATTAAGGAAATTAAAGTGCCCGTTGCGTCCCACTTACCGCTAGCCATCTTTCAACGCAACCGGCTTGACACGACAACGCAAGGGATCTACATCCGGTAAAGGTCACGGACACGTAACCTCTTCCTTCAATGTCAAGGTCATTTATGACATGTGGACAGATTTTCACTCAGTTTAGTTTTGTTTATAATTTAGTATGTTTGGTTTTTGTCTTAATTTGTCATATACTGCATGTGTTTACAACTACAAAGCTTTGAAGAAGGTGGACCACCAACTTTAGAGAAGAATGTTATTTGTGTGATGACCGTGTGTTCAGAAGTCGCTAACTTGCAAATGAAAATTGAAATTCGAATTTGAAACCGAAAGTAATCGAGATTCGAATAATGTTGTAAGTAACCCTGGACAGACTATAGAATAGGTCCGTCAGTCTCAAACCGCTATAAAAGTATAATCGTCAGGGGGGCAAGCCCCCCTAAAACCCCCCCTTTTATTCATTTCTTCTAGAACTTATGACTACTTTTAGTATTACAACGCTTAAAACTAAACTATCCCTACTAAAAGCTGAAAGAAATAACATCTAAAAGACGAATTTGAAGAGAAGTTAAAAACGACGGACGGACCTATTCTATATTTGCACCGTAACCCTTAACTCCGGTGAGATAATAGTTATATCAGAATGGAGATAACGAGTCGGATTTAACCTGTTGAATTAAGTTGAGAGAAATATTACAATCTTGAAAATAGTTTAGGTTTTTTGTCGTTTTTAAAAACTGCCTGAACATAATTAAGACTTAAGTACTCTCCCATCAGTTTTTTTTTATTTTTTTTATCAACTTTCTTTTTTCTATCCATGGGAATTCAGAGGAAGGCGTTCAGAGGGAAATTGTCATGGGTTTCCTCCAGACATATTGCTTAGATCTCCTCCCCCAGTCTGTAGTATTAAAGTAAAGATTCAAGATTTATTGTACGAACACCCGACAAGGGCAGAGTACACAAAACAGAATAAACAAACTGTAAACATTAACAGACAAACAGAAAAGTTATAGGTATAGACATTTGCACAAGTGGGTTACAATATTATATACACTATCCAGGGATTCATAGAAGTCCAAAATTTACGAACCGAAATTGAAAAATTCAGTTTTTTAGAAGGTTAAATTCAGTTTTTTTTAAATTTACCAACCATTTTAGGGTTAAAATTGAGTTAAAATCTATGTTACAAACCAGTTCCAATTTAATATTTCTTTTTTCATGAAAGTATGAATTCTAAGAAAAAAATCAGGTTTTACAAAAAACTTATGATAATAATATATATGTAATGTCAAACCTAGATCAAAGTTATGCCTTCTCCATGTGTAACAATAGGAAAATACACAATGATTTAATTACAAATTAATGGAACTATTTGAGAACTATGGTTCAGGGGAGGTAACTAACATATTTCATGTTGGAAGACACTAGTTGAGTAGTTGTCTCCCCTTTTATTTTCTATACGACCAAAAACAGCTGAATAAATATAACAAGTCGCGAATTATTACGATTATTGTGGGTAATACTCCCCAAAATTTCTCAGTTCATCAAAATCAGCTTAGTTTAGAAATGTTTAGGTTATTAAAAAAACTTCCAAAGTGCAAAATAAGCCATGTAGTGGAGACACTGAAAACGTGTATGTTTCTCAGTATTTAAACAACAACAACAAGAGAATGACGGCCATGGTCGTTGGACGGCGGTTTCTAAATAAACTTTTCCCTTGAACTTGTATTTTTTCATCATAAACAGTGGATATCAATCAAGCAATATTCAGTTTTTCACGCCCAAATTGAGTTTGGAAATTTTAGTTTTCAAAAGGAAATTTAAAACTGAAAATATTGAGTTTTTCAACACCAAATTCAGTTTTAAACTCAATTTTACGAACCGAATATCGGTAAGAAAATTGGACGTGTATGAATCCCTGCTATCATGAGATCTACGTAAATAATATTAAGTTGTATGGGAACATAAATAATAGAAATAATGAAGGCTGTAAGGCATTGTACCATTTAAGTAATGATCTCGTATCAAGGTTTATGCAATCTTCACAGGACATTATAGCTATAAATTTGTCAATATTAGAGAGTGAGACTAAGTTTGGGATGGTCTTTTGTAGTTGTCTGAATAAAATCTGTCTGGCATCGTCTAGCCTGCTGCAGGACATGACAAAATGTTGTTCGTCTTCAACTAGATTGCATGTCAAACAAATGCATGCGTTTACTGGTAACGGGGGTCTCTGGTGGCGCCCAGTCTCTATTTTTAGCTTATGGTCACTTAAGCGTAATTTTGTAAAAAACGTCCTTGCAGGTTGGTTTGTACAGAGGTTTTAAATGTTGAGATTTTAAATGAAATACTCTGGCCTAAACTAGTTGGAGATCTCCAAACTCTGTGGTCAAAGTATATGATGATTAGGGACCCATCATCATATACTTTGACCACAGAGTTTGGAGATCTCTAACTAGGTCTAAACCAGTCCATAATCAATGGCATAATCTAAGTGGATCTATTTATTTTATTTTGCAGAATTTTGAAACACCGAATAACCTCCCTATGATGGACTTGAAAGCTTTTCTGTGGAGTTCTCATGACAAAAAGTTCATTGTGTATCCAGCGAGCTATTCATGTTTAGAGCTAATCAGTGAGGAAATATGGTTTTATGTCACCCTTAAACGCACGTAGCACACAGGGACATAACTAAAGTCTATGTTATTATCAGAGAATAGACACTTATCATGTTTTGAGTAAAGCAGTCAGGAGCTATAACATACCACCCTTATATGAACAGAGAATATGGCGCACTAGTTCTATTCAATGAAAAGTGTCCCAGGGGGAAACCTTCAACTCTGAGTGTGCTATCACTTTACTTTCTTCAAAACATTTGAAGCATGTTTTCAAAACGATTTTACAAAAATATTTGTGATTGAAATAGGAAACGACAGAAACTTCAAAGCTTGATGAAAATGATTTGGTTTCATATTTTTTAAACTTAAAAGACAGGACATTAAATAGATTTTTCCTGGCTTCTTTGCGAAAAAATTGTGGTGTGAAAGAATATGTCACTATGTTTGGACTAAGAATAACAATAAGTGTGATACAAGGGTCATCCATAAGGCTTATCTCAAATTCAAAACAAAGTTGTCTCCCTTGGTTGCAAATTTTACCCATCAAACCTGGATCACATCTCACGATAAGACGAGATTATCGCGTTAACAGGGACCAGGATTTCCAAGTCAAACAAAAAGCACAGGTAATCTGCAAAGAGTTTGAATGTGATTTGAAAGAAGTTGAGACATTCCTCAGCCACAGTCCTCACATTACTAAAATGGGATCAGACAAATTCCGTTGTCTTGTGAAAACCTTTACAAAATACAAAATCACATCAAAAGATATTTTTGAAAATGCTTCCGTTTTCAATCGAAACTGTGACACCTTGAAGGTCCGTTTTAAACAACTGCAAATCCTCGGCGTGAAAGACGTCAATCTGTCCCAAGTGAACACAACTCACGCGGCGTTTAAAAGACGTCTGACGTCGTACAAGAATGACAAGTTGGCGAAAGACGTCTATTCGGACGTTCCCGTCATGATAATGTCCGTGATCGGGTGCTCCCGCCAGGAGGCACAGGCTTTGATGGATGCCAACAGAATTCTGAATTCTTCCAAATTATCAACTCTGAAAAACAAACTGGAACTTCTTCTAGCGCAGGGTGTTGCGCCGAAAATTATTCTAGAAAAAAGTTGGATTCTATCCTACCCCGCCAAAAGATTGGAATCGCGTTCAAAGACTTTAAGAAAGCATGGAATTACTTTTCAGAAGTGTCCAAAATCTTTTTTCTATTTGATGAAATGTTCCAAAGAAGCGTTTGAAAAGAATTTACAATTTTGGAAGGACGAATTAAAAGTGCTTGAGGATTGTGACGACAAAGTGGAATTTCTCTGCAAGCTGCTTGACTGTGACAAAAAAGATGTCGCAATTTTAAAACGTTCTTATTCCAAAATACTTAGCGTGAGTGCCGGCAAGATGCAAAATACTTGTGGCTTTCTCCGGGCTTGTGAAATCCCGTCAAAAGACGTCATTCCTCATGGGCGGTTGTTTAGCTTTAGCACAAACACGATTAAACAGCGCTATGACGAACTCGAAGAGCTCGGTTACACCCCCATAACCGCCAATTCACTGGCATTGGATTCTAGGGCGTATAAAAAGTTAGTGGAAAGACTAAAATTACAAATTGCCTGAATAAAACAGGTTTGGTTATGTTTTTCTTTTATTATTTACATATAATTCAATATAATATATTTAATTCAGAAAATGCCTTTCAACTGAATGACCATTCATGAACAAAACTGCTTATTTTGTTCTGTGTTGGGATTTTTACTCTATAAAATGTGCTCGACATTACATCATAGAATCCGCTATATCTCGTTTTCGTACGCCCAACTTATACAAAGTAAGATGTATTATAGTATGTGGAGCGCCGTCCGTCCGTCTGTCCCGGATTCCCGTATACTCACTTTTTTAAGAGTTTTGATCCCATCTTTACAATCCTTTCACAACATTTACCTTATGGTTTGTCATCAACCATTTATGACATCTTTAGTTGCATACTATGACATCTATATTGGATTCTGTAATAATCTTTTATTCTATACATTCGTTCTTTTCCGCTCAATAACTTGAAGCGCTTTGGTCCAATCTTGACAATTCTTTCACAGTATATACCTTTGGTTAGACGGTGTGTCATCAACCATTTATCACACCATCGGTTGCATAATACATACATTGGATTATGGAATATTATCTTTTATGGTCCATATTTTCTTAAAGGCACACTTGCCGCCGTAGCCTGTTTAAATTTGCTAATAAACCCAGTTTACATGAGCTTACTACGACTAATACCACTAAACTTAAACATAGGACACATAGAACATGTCTAGTTAGCTTTAGAATGTAGAAATGGGGTGAAAAACAAACGAAGAATTGAAGCCTGATTACAACAACAACGATCAGTGTCGGTCAACTTTCGTGTTGGTTACCCTCCTTTCAGGCCTTTGTATCTGTGGTTTACACTCAAACAAGTATCAGCAGGCTTTTCCAGTCGCTGTTAACCGATCGTCACTCTGTATTTCTCAGATAAATAGGCCTACGTAAAATTACACTGTGCCGTTAGTTCACTCACTCGACTGAAACATAAAATCGCCAATAGGGGGCAGTTCGGTTTGTTTACGTTCCGGGTACGTAAAAATTCAAATTTTCAAATTCAAATTAAAAATACAAAGTGACGTCCAAACTTTTAAATTTTGGTAAAAATAGAAAGTTCCTAACTTATATTGTCTGGAAAAATACAGAAAACGGTCTTTCTTTTTTAATGTAAACAATATTCCTGATTTTCGCGGCAAGTGTGCCTTTAAGTTTTAACCTGATATTGACCATTTTTTCAGAGTATATGCCTAATTTAAAGGTAGATGGTGTGTCTGAAACTATTTAAGACACGCCTTGTTGCATTATACAGCATCCATATTGGATTGTATAATATTCAGTTTTAGTCTATATCTTGATTCCACTTATACGAACATAGAATTTCAATTGCTGAAATTTGAAAAAATATTTCCTATAATGTAATCGGTCGTTGTAATGTACTTAACGGAGGGCGTACTTTGAGTTTACTTAAACTCTTGGCTGGAAAACAACGGATTCTAATGTCGCTAGAATCCGTTGTTTCTGACTCAATGGTTAACATGTAGACATTCTACACGAGCTTTAAGTTTTAGGCGGCCCTACAAAAAATACAATAAATACGAAGTATTAGAGGATACCAATCGTAAATACCGAGTTGCATTGTGGGGGTTATAGGGTCCAGGGTCCTGTTTCACAAAGCGGCGTAGATGTATTTTTGGCGTAACTTTCATGCTAACGTATCTCTACAGTATGGGTTGCTATGGCAGTTACGTGAAAACTTACGCTACACCGCTTTGTGAAACAGGAGCCTGTTTCACAAAGCGGCGTATGTGTATTTTTTGGCGTAACTTTCATAGACTGTATCTCTACAGTATGGGTTGTCATGATAGTTAGGTAAAAACTTACTCTACGCCGCTTTGTGAAACAGGCTCCAGTTCGTTGCGTTTCCTTAGAGGTCTTTGTGACCGGTATAATGCTTTCATTTCCCCTGTTTGCTCATAATATTCAGTATTTCGGTAGTATACACTGTGATGTAAAATGGGCCATAAATAGTAAAATTAATTTTAAAAGACTTCAACTGTTAAATATGGCCAATTTGCATTTAGCTCTAATATATTTTAAACTGAACATTTATATCTAAAACTATCGCTCTATTTACCGAATCGACACATTTAGCTGGATTTTCTTCCATTGATATTCAAGTCAAAACTTTCATCGGAGCTAACATCGCGCTAAGTCTTAAACGAATTGACTCGATCGCCGTATATATGTGAAAGAGATGTCCGATGCTTTCCGAAGGTCCGGGGTTTCCTCTGGCGAAGAGCCCGGTTTCCTCTCCCACTAAACCTGGCAACGCCGCCGTATAAGGGAAATAATCGAGTGCGGCGTAAAACATAACTCAATCTGAAAGGCATTTAAAATAATGAATAGGAAGTAGTTCGCTCGTACAATTATTTTACTTTTTTCCCCATCTCCTTCGTTGTGTACCATGTTTTCGTGGTGAAGCCAAACGATGCGATTGTGGATATTTAATTTTCATACATGTCTCCAATTTGTGTGAATGGCATTTTTCACGTCAGTACGCAAAATAAAGCTTTGTGAGTTAAATGTTTGCCATTTGGGACGAGAGACACGCCGGCTACATTCTACCATCTCGTCTTCATGTTTGCACGTCTTTCACTTACTAACATTTCATCACCAAAGGTTTGTCGGTTGAAGGTTTCCCATTTGGGACGAGAGACGCCCCGGCTATATTCTATCATCTCATCTGCACGTCTTTGACTTAGTAACATTTCATTCATTAGAAAATTACCTTTTAAGAATATCTGCATTACAAAGGTAATAAATCGTTCTACAGTAAATGGATTATATGTGGAATAGAATACACAGCAAAAAGTATTACTCTAGGGAAACTATCGGCCTCTATGGTCCTGAGAATATAACATACACTCCCTGACGTTTGCAGCAAGAGAGAGAAAAAAACACACACACACAGACAAGATTTCTCGGCTAATGTAAACACACACAAAGTGGTAGCTGGAAATCAATATTTTACAACTAGTTCCATGGAATGGGGCCTCCGTGTCAAATTACATGAGCTACTTAATATCGAGCCATTTGCTTGAATTCGAGATCAAAAACTGTTATTATAAGCACACCAATGTGTAGTTTGGCAAACGGCCTATTGTATGTTGATGAATGTTTCACCGCATCGCATGTATGACTGAAAATTTGCATTTTGTTTTTTTAATTGGTGGTTGCAGGGCTTCCATTATAGTCCTATGAGGGGCCATTTTCTCAAGCCAAGGTAGAATCTCTCACAAAATGGCTATATGGATATTTTAATTTGGCTCGAGAAGATAAGGTGGGGTTGGCTGCCATGTTCTAGGATCAAAATCAATTGATTGATGTTTTACGCCGCGCTCAAGATTGTTTCACTTATATGGCGCCGTTGCCGGTTTTATTGTGCGAGGAAACTGGGCTCTATGCCCGGAGGAAACCCACGACCTTCCGGTGGTAACTGGCAACCATCCAAACCCAGTCAGAAAATTGTCCAGTTTTTTTTTGACAGTGGGATTCGAACCCGCGACACATTGGTGAAAGGCTGTTCGGATTGAGCGTCCAACGCTCTACCTACTAAGCCACGGAGGCCCCCATGATCAAAATCAAATATTGCCTTAAGAAATTGGAATGAAAAACTCAATTGGTCGCCCGCTGGCATGTCTTTTTGCGCCTTTGAGTTTTGCTATAATTTTTAGGCAGGTTTAGATACGTACGAGAGAAACCCATGCTGATGGGAACAGAGTACTTGTTAAAACACCGACCAAGTAGAGTTTGTAGTAAAACCCTTTCAATGAACCAATCAAAACTTCGCATTTGATTCTCTGGATATATGGTCGGACAGTTCGTACGTATACCTGTACGAGAGCAATTCTGCGGGATTCTCGTAAGAAGTGTGACTTGGGCTATTGCCTTTGGGATTTTTGAGCGATAAAGTCAAACTGTGAGTCCGACTCAGAATAGAAAAACCGGATCTTTTGTGGAATTTCTGTCTTAACAATTTTAAAGTCCGTCCTGTAAAGCAATACGCCAGGAAAATGAAAACTCCCTGCAGCCCATTAAGAACAATGAAGATGTACCAGAAGACATCGTTTCGTAAACCGGCGGCGATGAAGCCAAAGAACCAAGTGAAGCCCAGGAGAACAGAAAGGCGAAAATAAACATCCACGTGGCATCTGTTTGTTTGATTACGAGAGGTTTCCATGTTTGGTACAGCGCGAATAGCTACCACAGTCTTAGCAAAGCAGACAATGTTAAAAACCAGTATCGCTCCGAGAGGCGCGGCAACGAAAATCCCCACATCGCGCGGGTTTGACAGGAAGCAAACGTTATTTCCGCCATATCCAACATGGCCGCCTTGTGAAATGTAGAGGTTCAATCCAATACAAGTGCTAACAGAAATCATAGAGAAAAGGTGAACGACAATATGATATTTCAGTATGGATTTTAGATGGTTAGAATTAGGGGACGGTAGACACAGGTTAGAAAATAAATGGCACATGTAATAAGCACAGATTCCCATCCACGCGAATGTCGTAATCCAAAAGTAATGAATGAGAACGGCCAATACGCGACAGACCACCGCATCTCTGGTTGCAGATATACCCGATAGGAAAAGAAGTTGTGCGCAAAATAAATGGACCATCAATGCCATTGTGTTTTTACCAGGCAAACTACGGAGTTGCGGAAGAAGACAGAAAACGGTAAAGGTCACACAAAGACAAATGATTGACAAAGAGAGACAGATTTCGGTCACGATAGTCATGTATGTCTCAACTTGTTTATCGGACTCCTGGTTTAGTTTCTGTTGAACGTGGATGCTGTCTAAATAACTTGTGCATACTTTTAAGAATCCGCCACAATACACATGAAACATCGGATCTAACCATATACTTTTGGTGCCGTTGTTGTTGTTGTTGCTAGAGTCGTTTACAACGATGGTGAGATAGTTACCAATAGCATCATAGTTAAGAAGAGACGTCGTCAGGTTGATCGGTATATATGGGCAATCTGGAGAATCAAATAAATTTATGAAGTTCACATTACAAGACCTATATCCATTAGACCAGCAAAGAGCCTCGTAAGGTGATATATCAGTACGGGAAAAAATTTGGTGTTTTCCTAAATTACCCTCTTGTAAGAACTCATTGATATCTTGACCATCACAAACCGGAACCGCGCGAAGATTCATCGGTAAAGATCGGTTCCCTTCGATATCAACTCTAAAACTTGCATTACCAAGGTCTCTAAGCATCTTCTCAAATTTGTCTTGTCCAATTTTTGTCGTCGTTACGGTTTCGAGTTTGACAAAGAATCCATGGTACTCAAAGACACTTGCGATTGATCTATTCCTTTGGATTGGGGTGAACGACGTGATAAACCAAGGAACTGCGAATTTTGAAGACACCACGCCAAGCAGCCTTGTTTCTAAGGACTCTTTTGCAATAACGAGATTTGAGAAGACTGAAGACGCTTGAGCAAGTAGGTTCAGTCTGTATCCAAGGGAAGCAGCATTTTGGTAAAGAGGTTGACACCCTCCTTTTGACTGGATCCATCGAGGGCCACATAAGATAGCCGAGCAGACTTTCTGGAACATAAAAACAAAGATGTTAAAAGTAAAATTCTATATCTATAGGGGCCTAACTTCGTAGTATATAGGAGGGGGGCCTCGGTGGTCCAGTGGGTTAGACTAGTCGTCACTCAGTACTACACAGACCTTCCATCGATGCGGAGAGAGGTCGAATTACACTCATATTAAATAGAAATTGAAAAATTTCTGAGTGGATTTTTCACTCAGTCCCCGTATCGAAGAGATGTCAAGTACTCTCCGATGCTCGGGGGTTTCCTCCGGGAAATGAGCCCAGTTTCCTCCCCCACTATACCTGACAAGATAAATAATCTTGAGTATGGCGTAAAACATCAATCTATCTTCGTATAGACGGGGGTTTACGAATTCACGTACCGTTGAGCATTTAGAACAGTTTTTTCTTCTTAAAAGAAGCAGTAACGTACCGTAATAGGGTCGACTATTTCCCCACTTGGACAATCAGAGGAACCCCGATCTTTGAATGAGGAAGCAATTTCTGTCTCTACTTCGGGCTTTGGGTTAAAATCCAACAAAACATTTAAGCCAATATCACCTTCGTTGAGTTCATCAGTGCGTAGACTGGGTCGGCAACCTCGAGTGATTGTCTCTCCATTACACACGGCGCAAAATACATTTTTATACAATTTTCTAGAAACGATAACTGGAGGGCCATTCGCTTTCAGACAGAGTTGCGAGGATGTTGTATTCATTGATAAGGATTCTAAGCAGGATGAAATAGCTTCTCCGCTGCATTTTCTTCGCTTAATGCCAACTGGTGGAAAACCGAGAACTACACATTTGCCTGACTGTTTAACATTCACCCATGCTTCTTCTCGTGACTGCGCTTGCTCGCTTACAGCCATAGTGGGACATAGTACCTTCATGTTCCAAAACGTTATATTCTTTACGCCGTTACATTTAGCGCAAAAAACATTTCTGTAGGTTGTGTTGGTTGATAGATCTGAGACCGGAATACTTTCGTCAGGATTGTATTCATCCGCTTCTACACACCGCTTATAATTTTCTTGGCTGTTTTCGTTCACAGGGTCCGCTGGACAGGACTGGACCATTAATGTCCGGTTAACGCATTTATACTCTGGGGTTTGTCTTGTCGCTGTTTTCAAAGCGACGTCGGTGCAGCAGTCACCAAAACGCCCACATTGATCGTCACAGGAACAATTCGAGCACAAAATACACGGAGAAGATTTTATGTATTTCGATAAGGAATCGTTGCAAACGGCTTTATGACCACACGCGAACGTACTAACTCCAATAGCAGTTTGAAAGTCAGGTATATCCGTGGTAACGTTGTAACCAAATACTGGGGCTCGTGGACTCGTACCTTTATCTTCTAGCATAGGCCTATCCTTACTATCTCGTGTACTAGAATCATCTTGCACATCTTCCTTGAGTGCGGTTTCTCCCATAAATTGATTCGATGTGTTCCTATCAGACACATCAAAAATGATCTGAGCAAACTCAGTACTTGCATCCTCTTCACAATTTTGGTCGTTCTCGCGTATGTTCAGTTGAGAACTACCATTAGGCCTGCTTTCCAATGTCGTAGATTCCTCTCCTTCTTTGGTCAAAACGGAGTCATTTCTTCCGAGGTCAATAAAGCTCAAAATATTCCCCTGAGTGCAATTGGCTCGAAACTTTAAAGTTTCGTTTGTATTGGATGGCAGGTTCCACGTTTTAAAATGTATTGAAGAAGATTCTTCTGGACTTAGAGTAAGTAGGTTTAGAGTAGGCCTAAATGTTGCACTTTCCAAAGCAGAGTCTCTAGATGGTGTCTCAGAGGTGGTCTCCGAGGTCATGTTTGAAGAGTAGGCATCATTTTTCTGAGAAGTATTGTCTGAAGGTACCCAAAATGAGGACGTTGGGATTGGAAACGTAACGTTTGTGTCTTCTGAATCGACCAGCAGCGGGTTGCATAAGATTTGCAACAGCGTAAAAGACATTACTGAAGCAGGCACGAACGGTCCCATTGTATGTACTGTTAAATGGAACGTGCAAAGGACGCGACTTTGCTGTATATGTGTCTATTTCTCGCATTCAAGAAAAGCTGAGTGCCAATCAATTCGTCCAATAATGAGTACCTGGTAGTAAAAAAATAAACATGGCTCACTGGCGTTTCCCTTGGGGTTATTTTTGCTAATCGTGGATGTATCGAAAACTTGCTTTTCCTTTGTGATGAAAATTTAATTTCCTTATCGGCAGTTTCCACTCAGGGGGAACTTTCTGCGATCAACAATATATGTTTTTTAATTATCGGAAAAGGAATTCTCTTCAGATATCAGTTTCTCGGCACAAAGAAGATTCTGTGACCAATAATTGGGATCGACGAGGAAACGCAGCTAGCTCCAGCGATAGATGTTTAAACAATACAATATAGAACTTGATTAATAGTATATTCGCGTGCTTTTCTAGGCCCTATACAATTATTGACTCTCTCCTCCAAGACGATATAGGCCTATGACCTTGTACGGACTGTTCGTTACTACAGGGCCCTAAAAAACGCATGTTGACCGATGCAGATAGCAGAGGTAAATATATATACGTTCTCAAGGTCTTTGGGCCTATATCGTCATCGTCATATAAACTGTGAGAAAGGTCAATAAATAATGTTATTAACCACGACATTTCCTATTGGTATCGTGACAATGCCAACAGGGAATATCCTCGCTAATGAAACGTTCTTTATTCGATTATTAACGTTTTTTTTTAATAAAATAATTACATTCACATTGGGTCATTAGCTAAGTTTGACCACAACTCTCATTTACCGCCTGGAACGATTGCGATTTGGACAAAGCCCAACTTTATTGAACCTCGTGGCCCTACTCGCTTTAAAGGCACACTCCCCGCCATAATACATAATACCAGAAGTCTATAAATGTGGAAGTGTGAAGCGTTCCATTACATATTGTTGAGGGCATTGGCGCCGTTTGACCCAGAGGTCACCATACACAGAGCCCTCTCTCGGTTAGTCAGAAAGCGTGGCTTTTCTTCACTTTCTCATATGAACTATTATGGGATGCATAAGAAAAAACATGGCGAACATTTTATTTATGATAACAGTACTTGATGGAGCAAAAGTTAAAGTTTCCGAAGAACTTCATAAAGTTGAAAATGAGACAAGAAGACTTGTTTGGAACGATTTGAGTCCAAATGGAGATATCAGAGTCGCATGTTCGGTAAAGCTTTTATAAAAACCAATGCATTCTCCGAACTGCGGTTACTGGAATTGCCGATAGATGCAGTAAGTGGAGAATGAATTTATTTTCTGATTTGAAATTGCGCAACCGTTGACAATTTCAAAATCTACCGCGCATAAACGTCACATAATGTAGTATAAGCAGGCTGAAAGCGCCAGTGCCCTGAACATGGGGTAATGCGACATTTCACACTTCCCTGTTCATAGACTTCTGATAATACTGTTTACATTTAAAATAGTATAGACGGTAATGTGCATTTTTCTCGGACAGAAGAAGTTGGGAACTTTTTTACCAAAATTGGAAAGCCTCGGCATTTATTAATTTGAAATTCAAAAAGTGATTTGTTACGTACCCGCAATGTAAAAAAACCTTGAGTCTGGGCATGCGCACAAGTACCCGAATGACTTAAATCATGTGAGCATTCAAAGTGTAGACTATTATAAATTCTAATGGTTTTACCTGTAGTAAATAATTTTCGGAACAAATGTCAGAAATCTACGTCGGCGAGTGTGACTTTTGTTGTTGTTATTGTACAATGCTAAGGCCTATAATCTGAATTATTTCAATTCGTTTATTAAAAGTCAATAGCCATTTTATTACAAATTAGACATTTCAGTTCAATACTTTAGAATGCTAAAGCAAAAACAGATTAAAGATTTGGAATTTTAGCTTAAAAATTTATCATCTGTATTCATATTTTTCCGCACTTTTTTTTTATAAGCCCGGCTTTAAAATCGGGTTTTCACTCGGTCGAAGTATGTGGAAGAGTTCCCAGGTACTCGCCGAAACTCAGGGGTTTTTCTCCGGGCAATGAGCCCGTTTTCCTCCCCCACTAAACCTGGCAACGCGGCCATATAAGTGAAATAATCTTGAGTGCGGCGTAAAATAGCAATCAATCAATTAAAAGTAGGCTGTATTATGGTATCATCTTCGGCAGTCCAGTGTCTGCTTTGCCCTGCCATTCGACAACTTTCAAAGTTTTGATTCCATTTTGCCTCTTGACAATTTTGCCCGTAATACTTTGCCTCAAAGTTAAGCAAGTGGTCTTAAGCCCCTCTTTGGGGAAGCGGACCTAGCATTGCAAGCATTAACATATACCGAAGGCGTAGAACGACTTGGTATACTAAGTCGCTCTACGCCT
This sequence comes from Lepidochitona cinerea, assembly GCA_963971465.1. Classification (NCBI taxonomy): domain Eukaryota; kingdom Metazoa; phylum Mollusca; class Polyplacophora; order Chitonida; family Tonicellidae; genus Lepidochitona; species Lepidochitona cinerea. The sequence goes on from OZ020565.1 coordinate 1,863,612, forward strand.
GCGGTATATGGTAATGCTTGGAATGCTAAAGCGGACCCAGCTCACTTTTAACTTTGGACAGCTCATGCCAAAATTACATTTTAATGTGACGTACATTAACTGCCAAAATGCCCACTTTGTTTCATAAATTCTGTTCTCAAGACAATAATTCACAAATTCTGTTCTCAAGAGTTTGAAATTCACCGAATAAGTAAATGATTGACGTGGGAAAAAGGAAAATCAAATCAGTCTGTGGCTGGAATGAACCGCGATAATCATTTTAAGATATCTTGAATTCATTTTAAGATATCTGAAATTGATTGTAGGATATCTTCAAATATTTTAAGATATCTTGAATTAATTTAAGATATCTTTAAATATGACCGCCGAGAACTGATGTAAGAGCTGCTCCCTTCACGTTGCCATGTTTACTGGGAGACCGAGAGCTTAGAAAAAGCAGATCACCCATGTCCCCCATTATCATGGGTGAGGAGTTATTTTATTCTAGAACATAATCAGGTTGGCTAACATCAAGTATGTTGACGGAGCTCGGAATAATGCTGAAAAAACCCCGCTGAATTTGTGTTTGGTAAACTAAGGTAGAATAAAACATTTGAAAGCGGGACAATTTAAGTTTCTGCTTGGGCCATTTCCTAGTCCACAAGTGCAACTCCCACTCCACATATTTTGTTGAGACAGATCCTTACACTTAAATGTCCCATAATTACTATGGCAATGGTATATTCATGGATGTAGCAAAGGATTTCTCCATAACTGTCATTTTAAGATATCTTGAATTATTTGAAGATATCTTAAAATGAATTCAAGATATCTTAAAATCATTTTAAGATATCTTAAATTGATTTTAAGATATCTTGAATTCATTTTAAGATATCTTGATTTCATTTTAAGATATCTGAAATTGATTTTAGGATATCTTCAAATATTTTAAGATATTTTAAAATAAATTCAAGATATCTTAAAATACGGAATAAAAGTGAAGATGGCTTGTCATATATATACCCGCTGCTTATAGTTATAAGTTATAAAAATGTAACTTTAATGGACTAGTAATAGCATATGACCTTTTATAGTGGCCTATATTATAATTATAGAGAAAAGGGAAATGGGGAAAATCCCCCTGATGAGACCCAGGAATAGAGAAAAAGTGGGTTACACCGTGAACGGCATAAAACCAAGGTGCGTATAGGCCTAGATAGTATAAGTACAATATCCGAATAGAAGAATAGGCCTAGCCTACATTACCTGACCGGCAAAGTAAGTAAACCAGGATAGAGACACACGAGTGCGGCTAAGCCTACATATGAGTAAGAGAAAAAATAACGCTTCCATTGTAATTGAACATAATATCATCAATCTAATATTTCTTTAAAGTGGCATGAGCTGCCAAAATGTTGATATTTTGACATTAAAACAGAACGTTGAAATTATTTTCTATTTTTCTCAAGACCCCTGCCCTGAGGAAACCCCTGCCCTTTGACCGGTGCCTGGCTACCCTTCTGTATAGGGTGATTAAATGAAAGTTGCCCTTGGAAACGTGTAATTCTGAGGGTGGTATCAAGAAAAAGCTCTTTATTTGGGAAAAATACCCATCAAAGTTCTGTTTTAAAGGGGCATGAGCTGCCAAATTGTTGATATTTTGACATTAAAACAGAACGTTGAAATTATTGGCTGTTTTTCTCTAGACGTATAATTCAGAAGCTTTTTAGTGTTTCTAATCTGTAGAATAAACGATAAAGTATTGTTTTGAACCAAATTGGCTTAGAATGAATGAATGGTCGTCCCGGTTATTTAAATTTTGTTTACTTTTCGGACACTACTTAGGTTCGTATAGGCCGTAGGCTTTATGGATTTGTCTCATTCCAACGCCAATCATTTAGTTTTTCGATGGCCTTCAAATCCTCTTACTGTCGTGAGACTGACATTTTGACGTTAAAACAGAATATGTTGAAATTATTTTCTATTTTTCTTAAGACGTATAATTCAGAAGCTTTTTAGTGCTTCTAGTCTCGAGAAAGTACGATAAAGTAGTGCTTTGAACTAACTATGGTTTAGAATGGTCGTTCCGGTTGTTTAAATTTTGTTTACTTTTCGAACACTATTTCAGTTCGTATAGGCCACATACCGGTTCTGTATGGATTTTCCTCATTCCAACGTCAATGATTTAGTTTTTCGATGGCTTTCAAAGCCTCATACTGTCGTGACGATCAGAAATTATGAAAAAAGTTTGAATTTTGGTAATGTAAAGAAAAACTGAATTTTAGTGGTTTGCTTTATTTTCTACTTCAAAACTAAAAATTGGCAACCCCTACGTTATATCTGACGGATAGCTAAAGAAAATGGGACTATATATATATCAATATGGAGTTTATAACCTTGTTGTTTGTTGGTTGGTTGTGAGATAGAGTTTATGGTTGTTCTGTTTATTGTTTGTTACATATAAGTTTTGTCTGTAGGCCTACTGGGGGGGGGGGTCTAAATGATATACCTCTTTTTAATACAATTAGTGTGTTTTAGTGATCATAAATATGTATGTCAGTGGTGTAATACACAACTACATTACATTGTCTTGTTGTGGTAAACAAAACTCGCACCTGTTCGCGTTGGGGGAAAAGTACGAGTCAAGAAACACATATTCTCATGACGTCATTCGCATTGAAGGTGAATTTCTTAATCACGGAAGTCCGTGTATGTTGATCGGTGTTTGTAAGCAAAGGGGATTTTTAATTATAACCAATGACTAAATGTATTTTAAAATGTATTTTTAGAAACTGTAAGAAACTTTAAAATGACTCTGTTACGTTCTTTGGCACCAGAACTGGCCAGTATTTAAGATCGTTCGCTGGAAACATCAAACGACCAGCCGGTTTTATATATTTCTGACAGAAACGAAACCAAAGACATTTTTGTTTTGCTTTTTTTCGCAGTCGCCATTGTTTGACTTTGAACTGAGCCGTGTTTATTCCTCTACGCAGTTTTAAGATGGAGACATTGTGGATGTGTATTTTTGATAGGAAATAGGAATTCAAATTTCAAACTGTATTTATCCAGACATCAGTGTTTTTATAATTAGCTGAACTTTGAAGTATGAATTCTGAAAGATTTAGTGGAAGGTTGCGAGGGGATCGTAGTTTACCTTCCCGGTCCTCCCGTGAAAGTCGGGCAAATTCATCGACAGCAGGTCGACAGAATAGTTACTCGAGTTCTCTCAGCTCATTTGACACTGATATGGGTTTTTCCAGCGATTGGATGGCAAGCCACGAAACTGTTGACGGTCTGACTGGGATGGATCGTGAAGAGCTTGAGGAAATGGATCGCTTGGTCGCACAACGGTTACAGTTGAGAGAGATGAGGGCCCAAGATTTAGACATGATGGATGAGGATGGTCTACAGCCTCATTTGCAATTTCACGATTTTTTTGACCTGTTGGATTTGACTGACACAGACGACAGCGTCGAAGCTGCTGATATTTATGAAACCCCGACCTATCCTGTTGGACATAGGTCAGAAGTTGAGTGTGCTATCTGTAATGAAATGGTGTTGTTGTGGTTGAGACCATGCTGTGATTTGCCTGTATGTGAAAAATGTCTCACCCAGTACACAGAAATCCAAGTGGATCAGGCAAACGTCCGCATCGAATGCCCGAGTGGAACTTGTTCATCTTACATACCTAGAGACGAAATTCTTAGCGTTCTAGATTCTGCCCATAAAGAGAAATATTACAGGTTTTTAATTGAAGCCAACCAAGAGCCTCATATAAAGTCCTGTCCTCGATGTAATTTTATTTTAACGTTACCCAAAGAGGATGTGAAGTCATTTCGCTCCCTTCCGAGGGGTTTCAAGGTTGAATGCAGCAGCTGCAGTTTAATCTGGTGTTTTCCCTGTCAAGCTCCGTGGCATGAGAACGTTCTTTGTAAGGATTATCGTAAAGGAGATAAACTGTTAAAGAATTGGGCTAAAAAGTATCGAGGTGGACAACAAAATGCTCAACGATGTCCAAAATGCAAGGTAAGATCTAATTGTAGAAAACAATGGTCTAACCAGCTGGGAGTGGTGACCATTGTAGAATGGACACCATTTTTTCATAGTTGCTTTACGAACATATTGAAAACCGGTCCCTTTTTTCCTTCGAAAACCGATGCAATAAATGCCTTAAAATGAATGACCAACCTTTTCTGTCTTAATATCCATTTCCCTTTTGTCGAACTATAGGCTTGGGTTATTGCATTACATCAATATCGAAAGAGGGTTGGAACATTTCCCCGCGAACAAGGCGGCCATATTTAGTAGTGCTCTCCCCTTACCCTACTTACATGTACCCTATTTTCGTAAATTTAAAAATGGCTTCCTCCTGTAGAGTTCAGGCCTTCGGGCTTCACAATAACGCTACACACCGGAGCTAGGTAAGATCATGACTGTATTACCTTTGATCGTTATTAAGCGGAATACTAATTGTTATAGTCAAACCCCTGGTGGTTCAAACTGGGACAGGCGCCGTGATTGTTTACAGGCTCACCACTCATTTCCTTCTATTTCAAAACCGACATGTAATATATTTTTTAACACTATAACACACGAGCACAGGTAAAATCTTCTTGTCTAAAATAACCACAGAGACAAGTTTCTTATCATGTTAAAAAGGGGCATGTCATTTAGATGTTTATATCCAATCATAAGTTGTATATATATTTTAATTTTAATTTAGAAATAACAGGTTGAAAAAAATGTAAAGTCAGCCTTGTACAAAATCTTTGTAAGTTTAAGCTTTGCAATTCTTGGTTTCGTAATGATGCTAAAATAAAAATCCGACTTGAAGTGGCTTTAGCTCCCAAAATTAGGACTGTTTTCGTAAAAAAAAAAGAGTTGATTTGAAAAAAACTACCTAATGCGTACAGCTACAAGATTGGTATCAAAAGAAAGCTCTATTTTTTACTTTTTGATGAAAAGAAATGACCAACAACAAAAAGTTAATTTGGTTTCAATGATTGCTCATGTCTTCCCTGCATTTCATAGCTCATGCCACTTCAAAGAAATTGAAGTAGTAATACAGAAGTTTGTATGTTTCCTTAGTTTGATACTCTGCAGACAAAATTCAAATAGCTGTGATGTAGGGGTTTATTTGGGTGGTGGGGAGGGGGGGGGGAGTTGATTTGAAAAAAACTACCTAAAGCGTACAGGTACATTTCATGCCACTTCAAAGAAATTGAAGTAGTAATACAGAAGTTTGTATGTTTCCTTAGTTTTATGCTCTGCCCTCGTTACATGTTTTTCTAAACATACGGTTAGCCAGCTACACATCCACCCGACCAAGTGGACTGGCTGTTTTCAGCATTTTCAACATAGATAGGAAAATTAAAAATTTTGACTCCATCTTCAAGGTAAATTTGTGGGACTGTTGCCAGTTACCAACGGAAGGTCGTGGGTTTCCTCCGAGCATAAAGCCCGGTTTTTTCCCACAATAAAACTGGCAACGCCGCCATATAAGTGAAATAATCTTGAGCGCGGCGTAAAACACCAAACAATCAATCAAGGTGAATTGTTTTAAAAACGGCAATTTGGACTCCCTAACTAAAATTTCGGGCTAACCCCTTGCTTCAAAATGTCATTCAAAGTCTATAATGATATAACTAATTGTAATGACTTCTTTTAAAGTGGCATGAGCTGTCAAAATGTTAATATGTTGACGTTAAACAGAACGTTGAAATTATTGGCTATTTTTCTCAAGACGTACGGTATAATTCAGAAACTTTTCATTTCGGTACGTATAGGCCACATACTGTATGGATTTTCCTCATTCCAACACCAATCATATAGTTTTTCGATGGCCTTCAAAGCCTCTTGCTGTCGTGACGATCAAAAATTATGAAAAACGTGCGAATTTTGGCAGCTCATGCCACTTTAAACCATTTAATGTGCACCTTAACTACGATGTAGCACCTAACTGACTACTTTCATTACAGGTATATATCCAAAGAGCAGCCGGATGTGATCACATGATATGTTCACGATGTAAAACAAACTTCTGTTATCGCTGTGGAGAACAGTTCCGCCACATAAAGTTTATCGGGGATCATTACAGCCGCCTCAGCGTCTTCGGATGCAAGTACCGATTTTTGCCCGACAAGCCAGTCAAGAGAAAGTTTATCCGGGGAGCAATATTAGGTAAGTGAACTCAGGACAAATAATTCAAAACTCTTGCAAATCAGGCTTCGTCAAAAAAAATTACTGCTGATAAATTGCATGATTTTCAGCAGAAAAAGGCTTTAGGCCCGACCCTCTACCGAAATGGACAAACAGAACCAATATCCTTAAAATCAACATGCTGAATTAATGTCTGCAGTCATTGCCCTATGAAGGTCATCTTCCAAACAACTAGGGGCCTCCGTGGCTCAGTAGGTAGAGCATTGGACGCTCAATCCGAACAGCCTTCTATCAATGGGTCGCGGGTTCAAATCCCACTCAGTCAAAAAAAATTGGAAATATTTTCTGACTTAGTTTTCACTGGAACGACCGTGGGATTGTTGCAAGTTACCCCCGGAAGGTTGTGGGTTCCCCGCAGGCATAGAGCCCGGTTTCCTCCCACAATAAAACTGGCAGCACTGCCATATAAGTGAAATAATCTTCAGCGCGGTGTATAGCACTAAACAATCAATCAACCAAACAGTTAATCTCTCTTTATGGTGTGATTTGGATGATTTATAAATTAGTAATATAACTTTTGTTGTTGTTGTAGGCGGTAAGTTACTTGTTGCTCCTGTAGTAGCGGGACTGGCAGTCGGAGGGGCTGTTTTAGTTCTGGGGTTCGGAACTCTTGCTGCGCCATTTTACGGTGGCTATAAGCTTCACAAGAGACTGAAGGAACGCAAAAAAAGACGCCAACGCCATATACAAGAAACGCCATACGGTCAGATGCAAGGGAATACACTTTTCTTTTCAGAATTTTACGGGAATTCTGGCATGCAGGTTCTACAAAATCGTGACGAATTTAGGTTCATCTTAATGGAATCGTTAAGGCGAGAGAGTCGCAGAAATGGGGTAGATGATAACGGAAATGTGACTCAAAACTTAAACGATTCTCAGTCTGCCATGACCTCAAGCCACGATGATTCGGACGAGGTTTTTATGACAATGATGGGTGGAAATAATACTGACGCCACTCGCGTTACCGTTCACAGGCAGTCTGATCGGAGTTGTAATATCACTTCCGAAGTAAGCCGTAAATACAGCACAGATGATAACCCTGCAGAAAGTGAATACCCAATGGAAATTTTAAATGTTCGGACTTTTTATGACCATGCATCTGAATCGTGTTCCGCCAGTAATCCCGAAGTTGGCGAGGGAAATAGCAATGCATCAAATCGAACTCCTCGCAATCTAAAAAACCGCAAACCTCTTCGGATGCTCCTGAGTGAAAGAAATATGGGAAGTTTGTCACGAAGAACGTCATCGATCGGCCGCTCATCCGGAGTGGATATCTCTCTGAACAAGGACAGTGTTGCGTCTGCCAATGAGAAATCGTCGTGTAGGCCCGATATTCGGAGTTATTTTGCTAAAGATTTGGATAAAAGTTGTCCAGACGAGGACACTCAGTATAAAGCTGTGTCGAAAGACTCCGAGAGAAAATGTTCGTCCCATATGCCCTGGCTGAACATCGTTTGCGGGAAGTTAAACAAAGACGATGACAATGATGTTGAAACGGACAAGGAAGCTATGAGCTGCCCGGACTCCTCTTGCAACAAACCGGGTAGGGATTTGAATCTTTCTGCAGATTGCGCCCATTTAGCCCTCAGTGATTATTATCCGAAGGGCAAAGGTCAAACGACAAGGGTTTTACGCACTTCAGAGGAAGCCCCTTTGATTAAAGATCGACCTAAGTTTGATGACCTTGGAGCATTTGGCCCTTACACTGACGATGATGATGATTGGTCAGGAGGCTCAGCCAATCAAAGTCCTCTATCGGAGACGAATCCGGGTCATTACGACCCTGATGAACCCTATCTCGACTTCATAGATGATGATGATTATGTTTCAGAATTCAGCGAAATGACCTGGTTATAATCCAAAATATCGAATCAGTGATTGAAACATTGTCATCCAGGATGAATTAAGTCGACGATCCAGAAAAATGAGATTGATTCCTCATTCGCTGAAAAGCTCCTGAGGATTAAGAGGAAGGTTTATGTGATCACGAATTTAACTGTTTTCAAAGTTACCATTAATAACAACTTGGTCACAATTAATTCTCGTTGTCCATTTACTGGACGAGCTATATTTAACCTGTGGCCTAACCATGGTTGTCATGGTGATCTCTTATGGTAATGTGTCGGTGACCTTTGACCCCAATTTTCCCAGTGATTTCCTCCAGAAAGCTGCGACCCATGTGACTATAGTAATTAGATCTCTTGTGCTGATGTACTTTGACCCCATGTTTCCATGGCGATCTCGTGTTGACATTTGACTGGAATTTAAATCGACATTGTTTACTCTGATCTCTCGGAACACTTCTAATCTCATTTTCAATCGCCATATCAATTCCCTTGCATAATCTTTCTGAAAAAAAAAACCCTGGAAGATTTGAAAATCCAGAATCATTAAAGGGGCATGAGCTGCCAAAATGTTGATATTTTGACGTTGATACAGAATGTTTAAATTATCGGCTATTTATCCAAGGACGTATAATTCAAAGACTTTTTAGTGCGCCTAGTCTCGGGAATGTACGTTAAAGTATTGTATTGATCTAACTTTTCCTTAGAATGAATGAATGGTCGTCCCGGTTATTTAAATTTTGTTTACTTTTCGAACACGTTTTCGGTTTGTACAGGCCACATACTGTATGGATTTTCCTCATTCCAACGCCAATCATTGAGTTTTTCGATGGTCTGTAAAGCCTCTTACTGTCGGGACGATCAGAAATTACGAAAAAAGTGTGAATTTCGGCAGCTCATGCCACTTTAAATAATGATTATGTACCACTTATCTAAAGTCCCGGGCAGTTTTGATTAATCTACTGCCAGGGGAGGCAACTCTTAATACGGGCTAATACAAATGATGCAAACAGATAAAACGAAACATTCCTCGTTACTTTGAATGGAAAATTGATAACTGAAATATTGCATGACGATAAGCTGTCGTTTAATTGTAAAAATTTTGATAGACTCGCTGCGGCCAACCAAAATTATACTTTTTTGTTTAGAAAACTTTTGAGGAAATTTTTGTATTATAATTATACTATACAATATCTTCTTTCCAAGCAAGCTCAAACAAAGTCCACCTGAATTTGACTGAAAATTTTCTTTGTTGGATCACCAGAAAAGTTTGTTTTCAAAATAATAATTTTATTATCATGACATATTAATCAGATTTGTAAGACTTGTGAGTGTCGAAAAATTTAAGAAAAACTAATTTTGTAAAAGTCGAAAGCTTCATTATATTTTCTATATATATAATGATTTTTTATTTAGGGTTAGGTGGGACTTTCATAAGAGAAAGATTTGACAGAGAATAAATACGATGTTATTCGAATGTCCAATACAGGGAGATAACTCTGTTTAGTACATATACATGTAGTTAAAATCTAGTCTCAAAGTTAAGTATCCGAGAAATCTGGGTGCGTTTCACGAAGCCGTCGCAAAGTAAGATCAATCTCTGTTACCATGACGTCGTATCTCTTAACTATGGTATCCAGACTTCCAGTGGCAACTGGGTTTCGTTTGCGGTTTGCTTTGTGAAACGAGCCCGTCGTCATAGGGGTGATTCACATTACCAGCCAAATATAATACAAGTCGCCCTTAGACCGAAAGTCCAGGCTCTGAGTTAAGAATCATGATGACATGCCTATCTTTGTGTACCCAAGTACTGACAAGCTAGTCTTGATATGCATAGATAACTGTGTCATCACGATTGTGTTCAGAAGATACATTAATATAAATAAGAAGATTTTCCCTGTGCCCGTGTCCCTGTGCCCGTGTGTTTTAGTGTCTATATTAATATAAATAATAATTAAATTGTTTTAGTGCTACAAATGACTGACAGGGGGTTTTGTGTAAAAAGGGGCTGGGGACTGTCCAATGCACGTTTTTTTCTTTTGTTTTTTCATAGAAATTTGCTTTAAAGAGAATGCCCATTTCTGCTAATCCTTCGTTAAAAAGTTTCCAATAGGACCAATCAAGATATCCACACATTTTTTAAGTCGAAATTGGACACCCAATAATTCAGCAAATTTAACATGGCCTGTGTATAAAAAGTGGGCCATTATATACATACTCTAGAAATGTGCAGAAAAACATTTTTTTGGATGCCCTATTTCCAGGAGTATGTAATTTTAGGCACGTACTTCTGTGGAGAATTAATGTAGGACTGGAGGCCGTTTCACGAAGCCGTCGCAAAGTACGATCAATCGCAGTTGCCATGACGTCGTATCTCTTCACTATGGTATCCATTGGCAACTACGCCTCGTTTGCGATGCGACTGCTTTGTGAAACGAACCCCAGATCCTGCATGTAAATGTTGTTTGTCCAAATTGAACTAGTAGCTGGTTAAAGTGACAGAGCTACCAAATATAGGGAAATTTTTGTTCAAACAGAATTGGCTTTATTCTTTTCAATATTGTTTGAAATTTTTTTCAAGAAATACTTAACAGCTGATACCAATCATAGTGATGTACAATAAGGGAAAATCATTTTTTGGTAGACATTTTTATCAAGAACAGCTTATACCAATCATAGGGATGTACAATAAGGGAAATTTTATAAACTAGGACTTGTATCATAGTTGCGACGCTTTTTATTTGAGGATTGGCTTTCAACAAATATGATACCATTGGCGGGGCTGATAAGTGGGGTACATTACAGGATTTGGGGATTTATTCTATAGTTTTTCGTAACACTTATGCTGGGTATCCGAGGCACATGATGTTGCAACAAATGATGTACATTTTGGTTGCGCCTTTGCGGTGTTATTTGGTGTGACTTAAGCTGAAACGACTAACACTATTTATTTCATTGGTCAATTTATAAAACTGTGTTAATCAGTGGAACCTGTTGTCAAAAAAAAGTGTTCAGGGGTAAACGCCAACGGGATCACAATGATGTGATTGACAGCGAATCTTTTATACTCTGATACAAGCACGATGTTGATTGGCTCCCCTGTCATTCCTAGGGGTGTGTTCTCGTGGTCACTCCTCTCAATATATTTAACATTCTCTATTCATTCAACAATTCTAACAAAGATTACCCCCTAAAATGTACTCCTATATCCCAGCTATCTAAGTTTTATATGTTAAGGGCACACCCAGCACTAGTGCGGGTTTCTGACGCCAAAATGACTATTTTTTTATACGGACGGCCGTATATGATCGTCTGAAAAAAAAAAAAATTTTGGAGTCAGAAACCTGAATAACCCGGCACCTATCTTTTGTTCTGATGAGCTCATAGCTTTACCTATATTTTTTATTTCGACGTCAATCTTCTAGTTTTTCAATCGCTCAATCAAACATTGAACTTCCCTTCAGAATTGCAGAAACCAAAGTTTGTTGCTAATCATTCTGTGATGTTTAGAAAAAAAGTTCAAATGAGGTAGATTTAGACAATTTTCATATCGTCAATAATTTTGGACATATATATATATTTTTTAATCCGTCTTCCAGTGTGTGCTTGTTGAATTTTGGATGATTTTAAGAACACGTTTTTGGTCAATTTTTCACTACTTATTGCATGTATACTGACTTGTTCAAGGGAATGATTAAATGTTACATAATGTGCTATTGGATAAAGTGTATTTTTTAATGCTACATTTTTTATACTTAAATTTAAATTTTGAGTTTTAGAAATTGACTGCTTGACAAAATTTTGATTCATGGGAAATTTTGCCTGTAAGCCATCTTGGGGATCTCACCATATTAAGGTACCAGTGACGTTAATTCAGAAAGTTTTGATGACATAGCTATGTTGTATGTTCCACAACGTCACAATCAAGTCTCCCATCATGGTGAAAAACGCCAACCCACAAAGCTCTGACGACACTGGTATCTGAAAATTTGTGAAATTCTCGCTGTACTTATATGGCAGTTTTTCTGGTTATACTTACGCCTATGTTAATATGAACTATGACATAAGCTGTCCTCTTATACAACAACCCTGGTATCTGAAAATTTGTAAAATTCTCACAGTAATTATATGGCAGTTTTTCTGGCTATACCTACGCCTATGTGAATATGAGCCATGACATAAGCTGTCCTTTTGAAATAATGCCATACAACACTATCTTATAATTGTGGCAGTTTAAGCTGTTTTATTTTGAAACGCCGACTCAAGCCTGGCGCCTCCTCAAGCAAAAATTCTGTATTAGAGTATTTCAGAGTTTTCTTCTGGTCCCTTCCTTCCCCTACCCACTTCTCTTCACCCATGTGTTGATGACATATAGTAAAGCCAGTCTCACGATGTTGTCGTGCCAGAACTATAAACAATATTTAATCTGTTCATGGTATGTGCTGCCGTGTTTTTGTGATATTCAAAGTTGTGGTGTCGTCTTTTTTGTGATAATGGTTGTGAGATTTGTGCTTATCCATTCATCCTATGATAATCCCTATGTATTCCAAAGGAAATTGTTTAACATACACTTTTTGTTTATTGGAAGAAAATGATTTCCAGCTAACTAATGCTGCAAAATAAACTTATATTAAACAGGAATTGTAAATTATTTTTTTGCATTATATTGTTGGGGCCTCAATGGCTCAGTCAGCAGAGCAATAGTCTCTTAGCTTGCCAAATACTTTCCATGGGTAGGATTCCACTGGGGGCCACAGTGGCTCAGTCAGCAGAGCGATAGTCTCTTAGCCTGACAAAGACTTTCCATGGATAGGATTCCACTGGGGGCCACAATGGCTCAGTCAGCAGAGCGATAGTCTCTTAGCCTGACAAAGACTTTTCATGGATAGGATTCCACTGGGGGCCACCATGGCTCAGTCAGCAGAGCGATAGTCTCTTAGCCTGACAAAGACTTTTCATGGGTAGGTTTCCACTGGGGGCCACAGTGGCTCAGCAGAGCGATACTCTCATCTGACAAAGACTTTCCATGGGTAGAATTCCACTGGGGGCCTCAATGGCTGCCAGCAGAGTGATAGTCTCTTAGCCTGACAAAGACTTTCCATGGATAGGATTCCACTGTGGGACACCGTGGCTCAGTCAGCAGAGCGATAGTCTCTCAGCCGGACAAAGAATTTCCATGGATAGGATTCCACTGGGGGCCTCAATGGCTCAATCTGCAGAGCCATAGTGTCTTAGACTGACAAATAGTTTTCATGGATAGGATTCCACTGGGGGCCACCATGGCTCAGTCAGCAGAGTGATACTCTCTTAGCCTGACAAAGACTTTCCATGGGTAGGATTCCACTGGGGGCCACCATGGCTCAGTCAGCGGAGCGATAGTCTCTTAGCCTGACAAAGACTTTCCATGGATAGGATTCCACTGGGGGCCTCTATGGCTGCCAGTAGAGTGATAGTCTCTTAGCCTGACAAAGACTTTCCATGGAATGGATTCCACTGGGGGCCACCATGGCTCAGTCAGCAGAGTGATAGTCTCTTAGTCTGACAAAGAATTTCCATGGAATGGATTCCACTGGGGGCCACAATGGCTGTCAGCAGAGCGATAGTCTCTTAGCCTGACAAAGACTTCCCATGGATAGGATTCCATTGGGGGCCACCATGGCTCAGTCAGCAGAGCGATAGTCTCTTAGACTGACAAATAGTTTTCATGGATAGGTTTCCACTGGGGGACACCGTGGCTCAGTCAGCAGAGTGATCGTATCTCAGTCCGATACGGGCCTTCCATCAATGAGCTGCAGGCTCAAATCCCAAGCAGTGTAAACAAAAATGTAAACATTTCTGATAAGGTTTTTCACTTGATCACCCAATGTGGATTACCTCTAAGCAAAAAAGCCTGCTTTTCTCGCCTTCCGAAACTAGTGACGCCCATATACAGTAGTTGAAATGATCATGAATGTGGTGTAATACAATAAGGAATCCTTGTAATTACATATACCGTCTTTGTTATTAATGAATCATTTTAAAGCCAGGAATTTATTCAAAGAATGATTTCCTTTAGTCTTATTGTATGCATTGTGTATTTTGGGGGATTTTTATATAAGGAAAATATTTTATGTAAATCAAAGATTTTTAGGGTATAACTGATTGTTATCCCAAGTTCTACACAGTATAATTTATATTACACCTTCCACATTTGATTATTTTTAATGTTTTGTGTCTGTTTTGTTTATTTATACTTGCTGATAATGTTATTAATATGAATTTAAAAGAATCGACCCTTCATTTGTTCAATTTTTAGACGAAATTTTGTGTCTAGCAAAAAATTTGGTCTAAAAATCTGACTCTTCAGATTAGTGTTGGAGTTGGTTTTAAAAACCTGGCAATGAAGCTCTACAGCCCGGAGTGAAATAATCTTCTTTATGCAACCCTGCAGCAAAATCTACCAATCCCTTTTCTCTTATACATGTATGAGAGAGAAAGTTTGGCTGAAGTGACAGGGGCATTTCACAAAGCGGCGTAGCGTAAGTTTTTGCGTACAATGCCATAGCAAGGTACATGCGTCTCTACAGTACGGGTTGCTGTGGCAGTTACGTGAAAACTTACTCTACGCCGCTTTGTGAAACAGGCTCTTGGTCAGTTAATCATCAGCAGAAAACTGCCCCAGCTAAAATCATTGCAGCAGTACTAGAGACACATGACGTGTGCAGCGATAATACGCACAGGGGTCGATTTCATAAAGCAGTTAGTTGCCAGTTACTCGCTGAAGGTCGGGGGTTTTCTCCCCCACTTTGCGCCCTCGTTGTAACTGGTCCATGCTGTAGGTCTATTAGCGTCTTTACCCCAGGTTTGCTCAACAATGAGGTCATGCCCATCTGTCTCTGCCGGGGGTTTCCTCCGGGCAATGAGCCCTGTTTCCTCCCCCACTAAACCTGTCAATACCGCCATATAAGTGAAACAATCTTGAGTGCGATGTGAAACAATCAATCAATCAAGCCATCTGTCCCATAGGACGTAAAAGCTCCAGCTCCTCCCTCTACCATTACCTGGTAAATAATCTAGTGGCCAGTTTTGCATGCTACGATGTCAAATTTTGTCCATTCATCTAAATAATAACTCCTAACACAATCATGACTGTTAGTGAAACAATGTATACATTTTCTCGAAATTTGAATTGTCTTATTAATAATAATTATGTTTTATTTATGAAATCTGGTTGATTTTTAATAAGGGTTTTATTAAATTTTTTTCACAAATTTAAAATTGAAGTTTATAATGTACTGAAGTGTATCACAGCTTGGAAAATAACATTACAATTTATCAAATTACTTGTTGTCTTTGGTTTTTGGGGAGGGGTTGCCCACGGTTAAAGCCAGGGGTCACGAAGATATTAAAGTGAACACTTAAATCAAGGGCAGTTGATAAAGACCTCAGCACAGAAGTCGATTGTTTGATGTCGTGCTCAAGATTATTTCACTTATATGGCGGCGTTGCCAGTTTCACAGGAGTCGAAAGGTTTATCATTTCTCCTTAGTGTGGAACCCACATTTAAAGAGAGTTCCAAATATTTCTAATATTTACCTCGTTGGCAAGCAGATTTCTTTTTTACAAGCTTTGAATGATTGATGTTTTATGACGCACTCAAATTATTTCACATACATGTACATGGTGGCGTTGCCAGGTTTAGTGGGGGAGGAAGAAACCCCCGACCTGAGGCCAATACCTGGCAACTCTTCCACATAAGGCGACCAGGTGAAAAATCACAAGCTTTGAACAATGTATGCAGACTGACACAGGCTGTATGTCGTACCTGTCTGTAAATATGTTTAAATCCTAACTTCCTTCAGGGGGCCTCCGTGGCTCAGTAGGTAGAGCATTGGACGCTCAATCCGAACAGCCTTCCACCAATGGGTCGCGGGTTCGAATCCCAGTCCATCCCAAAAAATTGGAAAATTCTCTGACTGGGTTTTCACTAACGACCTATGTGGGATGGTTGCCAGTTACCAACGGAAGGTCGTGGGTTTCCTCCGGGTATAGAGCCCGGTTTCCTCCCACAATAAAACTGGCAAGACCACCATATAAGTGAAATAATCTTGAGCGTGATGTAAAACACCAAACAATCAATCCTTCTGAAAATTAATCAAAAACTTTCTTCTTCTCGAAAGGATATCGTCTCTAAAATACGTGTATTTTATTTAAATTGTTCAATTTAAACATTGGCTCTGATTGATTGACTGATGTTTGACGCCGCAATCAAGATTATTTAACTTATATGGCGATGCCAGGTTTAGTGGGGGGAGGAAATCAAGCTCTTTGCCCATTCTTTCAGTACCTGGTAACTCTTCCCCATGTGGCGAATTGTACTCGCGCCTCATGTTGGCATCAAATCAAAACCCGACAAGAAATCAAAAAGTAACAAAAACCATAAGTGAATTCAATATTGTAAATGTATATTTGATCAAACATAAAAGTCCATCTTCATTTATACCTTATAAGTATTGAAACATGTCAAATTTGGGATATTTGTTCAATAACTTTAAACAGAAATTCAAGTTTCGCCACAAGCCCTGAAAGATTAATTACTGTTTAACAAATTTTTCAAAATCAAATTGCAGTTCGAGATTTATTTGAAATTGTGAAACACGAAGGACACCATCCGCAGATCCCCACAGGTAAAATCTTAACGAGTTCACTTTTAGAAAAAACTTGAGAACTCGATGTGTCACATGTTACTTATATGGCGATGTTGCCAGGTTTAGTGGGGGAGGAAGCCCCTCGACCTTCAGCGATTACCTGGTAACTCTTCCACATACGGCGACAGTGTGAAAAATCCACTCGGAAATTTTTCAATTTTGTTTGGGGGGGGGGGGGGGGGTCTGAGTTTCATTTGAAACCACACAGCATTGATGGAAGGTCTGTGTATGACTGAAGGACGATCACGCTAACCCACTGGACCACCAAGGCCTGGTCCCATGTTGAATGGACGGTGAAGAAAACAGATGACAATGAGTGAAATTTGGGAACGGCAAAATGGATATTGGAGGTCTTAGGTTACATCTTTGCATTAATGAATTTAAACATTGGTATAACTGTATTACAATTAACAAGTAGCTTCATAAATAACTAAATTAATTTCAATAAGATTTTTTTTTCCAATATATTTTTGACATTACATTAATCTTTTATATGCGCTTTTAAAATCACTGAGGAGACTCAACAGTCGTTTTTATTACTTATTCTATAAAATTTAAATTTCATTTAGTAAAATTTCTGAATAATGTCAACAATTTTAAATAAATATCTTCAAAGTTCATTAAGAAAGCGGATTCTATCTTGTCATTACAATTGGAGACAATTTTGTTGAAATTTGGTCTTCAAAAAAGTTTGTATTGGCTCAGCACTTTCTTGGCTCAGCACTTTCTTGGCTCAGCAGAGTTTTAAATCTCACTCAGATCCAAACTCAAGATTGTATGCTCATTCAAGCAGACTTGAGTTGAATTCTGAGTTAAGAAGGATAAAGTTTAGGCCCCACGATCGACACCCGGGTATGTTACTTATTTATCAGTTAAAGATTGAACCAAAGAGAGTAGATTGACAGGAGTGGTCACTTCGTCCGCGCCATGTTGAATTTGAACTGACACGATTCGATTATTAGGAACCTCCTTTCTGTAGGGGGCGCCATACAGTCGAATCGTGTACAGTCGGAACACCCTTCCGGTAGGGGGCCAGAAGAACATGCCGGCAATGCTGATTGGATGAAGTGACCACTCTTGTCAATCTACATGTACTCTCTTTGATTGAACCCCACAAAGTCCTTTATCTGAAAAGGGGAGATAACACAGTCTTGGAAAGTCACCGGGAAGTGTGATCAGATATAAAAGAACATTCAAGTAGGCAAATGGTTTCTGAGACTATGGTACTATTGGGTTATGATCAGGCAACTATCATGGCAACATATGTCTACAGTATGGTTTCTGAGACTATGGCACTATTGGGTTATGATCAGGCAACTATCATGGCAACATATGTATACAGTATGGTTTCTGAGACTATGGCACTATTGGGTTATGATCAGGCAACTATCATGGCAACATATGTCTACAGTATGGTTTCTGAGACTATGGCACTATTGGGTTAAGATCAGGCAACTATCATGGCAACATGTATCTACAGTATGGTTTCTGAGACTATGGCACCTTTCCGTTATGATCAGGCAACTATCATGGCAACATATGTCTACAGTATGGTTTCTGAGACTATGGCACTATTGGGTTATGATCAGGCAACTATCATGGCAACTTATGTCTACAGTATGGTTTCTGAGACTATGGTACTATTGGGTTAAGATCAGGCAACTATAATGGCAACATATGTCTACAGTATGGTTTCTGAGACTATGGCACTATTGGGTTATGATCAGGCAACTATCATGGCAACATATGTCTACAGTATGGTTTCTGAGACTATGGTACTATTGGGTTAAGATCAGGCAACTATCATGGCAACATATGTCTACAGTATGGTTTCTGAGACTATGGCACTATTGGGTTATGATCAGGCAACTATCATGGCAACATATGTCTACAGTATGGTTTCTGAGACTATGGCACTATTGGGTTATGATCAGGCAACTATCATGGCAACATATGTCTACAGTATGGTTTCTGAGACTATGGTACTATTGGGTTAAGATCAGGCAACTATCATGGCAACATATGTCTACAGTATGGTTTCTGAGACTATGGCACTATTGGGTTATGATCAGGCAACTATCATGGCAACATATGTCTACAGTATGGTTTCTGAGACTATGGCACTATTGGGTTATGATCAGGCAACTATCATGGCAACATATGTCTACAGTATGGTTTCTGAGATTATGGCACTATTGGGTTATGATCAGGCAACTATCATGGCAACATGTGTCTATAGTATGGTTTCTGAGACTATGGCACTATTGGGTTAAGATCAGGCAACTATCATGGCAACATGTGTCTACAGTATGGTTTCTGAGACTATGGCACTATTGGATTAAGATCAGGCAACTATCATGGCAACATATGTCTACAGTATGGGTTGCCCTGGCAGTTATATACATACATATGTTGCTGTGTGAAACTGGGGCCAGTCGCACATAATAGCATTGAGCTTAACGTGGCATGAGCTGCCAAAATTTACACTTTTTTTCTTTCAAGGCCATCAAAAAACTGAATCATTGGCATTGGAATGAGGGAAATCCATAAAGTCTACAGCCTGTACGAACCGAAATAGTGTCCGAAAAGTAAACAAAATTTAAATAACCGGGACGACCATTCATTCATTCTAAGTCAAAGTTGGTTCAAAACAATACTTTATCGTTCATTCTTGAGACAAGAAGCACTAAAAAGCTTCTGAATAGCCAATAATTTTGAAATTCTGTTTTAACGTCAAAATATCAACATTTTCGCAGCTCATGCTGTTTCAATTAAAGTTCAATTAAATACAAGTCTATGCTTCTGAAATCTTATTTTTTAACATTCTCTAAACTAAAGGCGCAGAATACCTGACATGGTAGAAAATATATATTGAGAGAGTTGACAGGGGCAGGAGTAAATATTTGAAATTTAATTCAGTTTTTAAGATTTTAAAGGCGACATTTAAGTCAATCTGTCCATTTCAGTCCAATAGTTTGAGCTATAAAACAGTATATATCTGTAATCTCTTCAATCTGAAACAAAATTAAAAAAAAATTTAGCACAACTTTATAATAGTGATTATATAATTGATTGATTTTTATCGCCAAATTCAAGATTCAGTTAATGACTTTCAGTAAAATAATATTTTTGGTTAGAATTTGCATAATCAATTAGAGCAGGCCATATTGATTGATTGATTGATTGGTGTTTTACTCCGCGCTCAAGATTATTTCACTTATATGGCGGCGTTGCCAGTTTTATTGTGGGAGGAAACCGAGCTCTATGCCCGGAGGAAACCCACAACCTTCCGGTGGTAACTGGCAACCATCCTACATAGGTTGTTCGAGTGAAAACCCAGTCAGAAAATTTTATATTTTTTGGGGACTGAGTGGGATTCGAACCCATCGATGGAAGGCTTTTCTGATTGAGCATCCAACGCTCTACCTACTGAGCCACGGAGGCCCCCTTGGGCGAAGGACCTTCTAGGCATACCTGATATCTATTTCACATAGGACTGTCAGATGAAATTCCTGTGGGTTTTTTTTCTATTCTTTTTTAGTTTTTTGACCGAGGGAGATTTGAGCCCTGGGGGCTGTTTCTAAAGACATTTATGCCAGACGTAAGTCCAATGCAAGGCTTAACTGCCATGGCAACATCCTTCAACATTACATAACGACCAGGTGCAAAGTTACGCCGGTGTTGATAAACAGCCCCCTGGGTTGGATCTCAAGGGTGGGAGCGGCCCTCTGTAGGGTGTATGTTTGGGTTTTTTGTTCAGTGAATGACATCGCATTATATAGTTTGCCAATGATACATGATAGAGGTCGTAAGCAGATTTATTGGAGAGAAACCAGGGGGCCGTTTCACGAAGCCGTCGCACAGTGCGATGTGGTATCGATTGGCAACTAGGCTTTGTTTGCGATGCGACTGCATTGTGAAACAAACCCCAGGCTCAACCAAGAGGAAACCAATGCTCTTTTGTTGTACCGTTTAACCATTCCAATCAATCATGCAAATTTATACTGTTTGGAACCAGCAGCGAAGTTTTCAAATTACACATTTTTTTTATAGAATTTGAACTAGAAACAACAAGTTTGGTGAGCAGGTAAAAATTCTACACATGTAACCGGGGTCTAAAATAAGGAAATTTTCTAATGTCATATTTTTTTGATAAAATGAGAGAAATTTGAACCAGAAACCTCAATTTGGTGAGCAGGAAATAAATCTATAAATGTAACCGTGATCTGAAATCAGTATAACAAAAATTTTAGATTTTACTCACCACTTTGGCGGTAGGTTTACCAGAGCCATGGCCTGACTTGGTGTCCACTCGAATCAACAGGGGATTCGTCTAAATAAAAAAACAGAAATCAGTGTTAACAAAATAAAACTAGGTGGCATGAGCTGCCAATATTCAAATTTTTATTTGTCAAGAGCAGTTGAGAACGTGAGAGTTTACCAGACTTTATGTCCACACGAATCAAGAGGGAATTCGTCTAAATTACAAAACAGAAATTAGTGTTAACAATATTCATTTCAATGCAACAAATAGACCTGAAGCTAGCCTTATGACCTCACTCGGAAAAAATTATGGGATACTTCAGGGTCTTGTTTGAAGAAACCGTTTTATTACACGTCCTTGTAGCAATATGCATGTATACAACGCCCCTCGGAAAAATTATGGGATATTTGAGGGTCTTGTTTGAAGAAACCGTTTCGTTTGCCGTCCTTGTAGCAATATGCATGACAACTTGGGAGGGAGGGGGAAGGGTGGGGGAGGTGTTAAAACTAGGTGGCATGAGCTGCCAATATTCAAATTTTGTAATTGTCAAGAGCAGTTGAGAACTTAAGAGTTTGAAGCATCTTTGAAGTGGGTTCAGGGATAGACGTTGAAAACAAAAGTATTTGTATACCCAGTTACCAGTGTGAAAGCAAGACTGATATAAGCGGAAAGCTCTTATTTTTTACCTGCTTATAAAAATGACGAACAATTAGCTAATTCTCTTACAATATTTACCCAAATTTGAGGTAAATCACGCTACTTAAGACCTGTCTAATGGGTTGAGCTATAGGGCTTGATTGATTGATTGTTTAGTGTTTTACGCCGCGCTCTAGATTATTTCACTTACATGGCGGCGTTGCCAGTTTTATTGTGGGAGGAAACCGGGCTCTTAGTCTATGCCCTCAGGAAACCCACGACGGTGGCAACTGGCAACCATCCCACATACATGTAGGTCGTTCGAGTGGAGCTATTTGGCATTGTAAACCTAACAAACCTGTTTTTGGGCGCCTCTAAACTTGTGTTGGAGTTCTGCCATGTACTTGAGGGAGTGAAGGGGTACAACTCTGTCATCGTGATCCCCAGTTAATAGCAGGATGGACGGATATTGAGTTTCCCCTTCAGGAACGGAAATGTTGTGGAGAGGAGAGTACCTGTCAAATTGAACAATGGAGCAAATACAGGGGGCTGTTTCTCAACACCGACGTAACTTTGCGCCTGGTCATAGCGTAATGTTGAAGGTATATGTTGCCATAACGGGGTAAATGTCTTGAAAAACACGCGCCCTGAACTGAAATGAGGTAGATATAGCTTAGAAAATGTAAGATGGTGCTTGTTCATACATATACATGTATGTATTTACAAAAACACAACTTAAAGGATAAATGCCAAATTCTTTCTGAACACCTAACGGTGATTTGTTATTGTAAATAACAATGTGTATCTGAAAACATGATATTGAAACAAAACGAACTTCCAGTAAGGTCCCAGGGTGTCAAAGAAATAGTGATTGAAAATATGCATATCTTCCGTCACCAATCGGAAATATCTTTGTACTTGACGTCATACTTGACATCCGAACGCTTCCCGATCATTTCAACCAACCACGAAGAGGCCCTAGCTTAACGTCTTTTGTGTATGACGTCACAACAATAGTAATGTACATGTCAGATGTCAACTGTGACATCACGGCGCTAAAGCTAATTAATTTGCGTACCTAGGATGTAGAGAGAAAAAGAGTGCTGTGTAGGTTTCGTGCCTGAAATCTCATTTTGCTTTTGACTACATTTGTAAGTCTATACGGTGCAAGTTTTTAAACAAATTGACTACCAAATAAGAGGCATTGACTTAAACTGGTCATTTATCCTTTAACCACAAAAAAACCTCCTTTCAGATTTCTGCATGTCATGGTAAAAACCAATGAAAAGTATTTAACGTTATTCTTGATTTCCCAACCTTGTCATTATTTCAACCAATGAATCAATCAATACCCTGGCACGCATTTTTTTTTTCTTCTTTTGATTGCGTGGGATTCGAACCCGCAGCCACCAGCAGAAGACCTGTGTTCAAGACTATAGCTCTAACCGCTGGGGCTCTAAGGATGAAAGAATTGATTGAGTGATTGATTGGTGTTTATCGCCGCGCTCAAGATTATTTCACTTAAATGGCGGCGTTGCCAGTTTTATTGTGGGAGGAAACCGGGCTCTATACCCGGAGGAAACCCATGACCTTCGGCTGGTAACTGGCAACCATCTTACATAGGTCGTTCAAGTGAAAACCCAGTCAGAAAATTTTCCAATTTTTGGACTGAGTGGGACTCGAGCCTGCGACCCATTGGTGGAAGGCTGTTCAGATTGAGCGTCCAATGCTCTACCTACTGAGCCACGGAGGCCCCCCAAGAATGAATGTCTTACTTCTGTAGCCATGTGAACTGCTTCGGGTCATCTGCAGAGCCAAAGTCAGTCGTCCAAGCGTGACCAATGGTAAACTTATGGAAACGATACATGTCCATAACACTGTAACCAAAACACATAGGAATATCATAACAAATGAATGGATTTTCAGATAGCACAAACTTACTTAAAGGGGAGAAAACAAAAAAAACAGCATGCAATTGTATCGAAAGGGCTCCCATAGGCCATCATATTCATGTGTGTGAATCTTAAGGTGTGAAAATAAACTGAAAATGAATCTGTCCGACAACCTCCTGTTCTATCAGCAGTGGAGCGCGCCATTGGCATAATGTGAAATAAAAATCATTTGGGGAAAATTGAAGATTTTATGGGCATTTTTCTCAAAGCTGAATTTCCACAAAAAAAAACAAAAAAAAAAACATATTGCGAACACATTTTGAAAAATTTGGTCGGTGAGTTTTTTTGGTTTTAGTTCTTAAGCCCACAAGACAGAGTGGTTGATTGATTGATTGTTTGGCGCTCAAGATTATTTCACTTATATGGCAGTGTTTTCCAGTTTTATTGTGGGAGAAAACCCACGACCTTCCGGTGGTAACTGGCAACCATCCCACATAGGTCGTTCGAGTGAAAACCCAGTCAGAAAATTTTCCAATTTTGTTGGACTGATTTGGATTCAAACACGCGATCTATTGGTGGAAGGCTGTTCGAATTGAGCATCCAACGCTCTACATGTAGCTACTGAGCTACGGAGGTCCCGATTTGGTTTCTGAAAAGCCTGGCAAAACCAATTCTTAAATGTACCTTTTCTACTGCCTACAGCATACACTGGAGATATTTCTAGTGACTCACCCAACTTGAGCAATGGCAGCCCCAAACAGATCCGGCCTCTGATTGACACAGGCCCCAACTAAAAGTCCTCCGTTAGAACCACCATTTATAGTAATCCTGCAACAACAACAACATCAATAGTCTGATTGTCAGTTTTGCAGACAGCAATGACCCGAGGCAGAAGCATATCAGCTGGGACTAATATATGATATTAGTCCCAGATATCAGACTGTACAAGTCAAACAGCCATTTTGACATTTTTTATTAAAGGATAAATGACAAGTTTTGAAGTCAATGCCTCCTTTTTTATGATTTATAGTAATCCTGCAACAACATCAATAGTCTGGGGGCCGTTTCACCAAGCCTTCGCACAGTGTGATCAATCGCAGTTGCCGTGACATCGTATCTCTTCACTATGGTATCCGTTGGTGAATATGTTTCGTTTGCGATGCAACTGCTTTGTGAAACGAGCCCTAGATTGCCAGCAGGCCCCAACTAAAAGTCCTTCGTTAGAACCACCATTTATAGTAATCCTGCAACAACAACAACATCAATAGTCTGGGGGCCGTTTCACGAAGCCGTCGCACAGTGTGATCAATCACAGTTGCCATGACGTCGTATCTCTTCACTATGGTATCCATTGGCAAATATGTTTCGTTTGCCATGCAACTGCTTTGTGAAACGAGTCCCAGATTGCCAGTCTTGCACCCCACAATGGCGTGAGGTCATGACAGAAGCGTCCAACTGGGCAAGCGCAGAAGCCATTTTGGCGCTTCTAATTCAGTAAAATTTCCAATACTGTGCAATCTTTACAAATAACCACCATCCACCATAAACTGTACGTAATATATTCAACAGATATTTTTCCCATTTCAACTTGATCAGTTGATAGTACAGGGCACTCAAGATTATTTCACTTACATGGTGCCGTTATTTGAGGAGGAATCAATGCTTTTGGTTGATTGATTGACGTTTAACGCCGCACTCAAGATCATTTCGTTTAAATGGTGGTGTTGCCAGGTTTAGTGGGGGAGGAAACCAGACTCATTGCTCTGAGGAAACCGTCAACCTTCAGCTAGCACCTGGCGACTCTTCCACATACAACAAGCGAGTGAAAAATCCACTCAGAAATTTGTCATTTATATTTGGTCTTAGTGGGATTGGAAACTGCGCCGCATCAATGGAAGACCTATGTTGAACTGAGGGAGTATCACTCTAACCGGCTGAGCCACCGAGGCCACCCATGCTCTTTGGGGAAACATGGAATAAATGTTGGATATCAGTGGAGTCTGGAGGTACCATGTGACCAAAGAGCTGTACAAGCCATTTAGGGTAATACATGTACAACCCATCGTCGGAACCCACGATAAAACTTACACTGACGCTCACTTTGCCTGTGGGACAAGTGGAAGCAAATCCGTCGTTTCTTATTTAATATGCATGTAGACTTTGATTGTTTCCGCCACAAAATTGTGGTGGAAATCTCACCTATCAGAATCCGCATTACGTAAGCGACTGTATGGTTTTTACTTTAATTTGATAAACGTGTCTCCAACACTGAAGAATTCCAACGTTTATAAGAGAATTTTTGATTGGTCCGAAAAGTAAATGGGCGTTCCCAAAAATCAAGGCTTTGTATTGCAGTTGGCCCAGGGGTAAATGGTGAGCTTGTTGAGAATTTAAACTTGGGCATCCGAGGTTGAATAAAACCTGGTTCCTCTTCAAGGTAAATAATCTTTTGTGAATTTTGTTCATCTTACCGTTTATTATTGGTGTAGTTGTTTTGAATCAGATATTCGGCTGCAGACTGGAAATCATCGAAGACGTTTTGTTTGTTAGCTAACATACCTCCTTTATGCCAGGTTTCTCCATATTCACTGAAAAAGAATGAAAATCAATGTGAGGCGAGCCTGACCGTATGGCCGTACAAATGTGGAGTCCAACTTTGGCATTCGATTTACTCAAACACCCTGATGATGCTTTCCGTTGTCATAGTACATGTATGTGGAAGAGTTGCCAGGTACTCGTCGAAGGTCGGGGGTTTCGTCCGGGCAATGAGCCTGGTTTCCTCCCCCACTAAACCTGGCAAGGTGAGGTGAGGTAAGATTGATTGATTGATTGATGTTTTATGCCGCGCTCAAGATTATTTCAATTATATGGCGGCGTTGCCAGTTTTATTGTGGGAGGAAACCGGGCTCTATGGAGGAAACCCACAACCTTCCGTTGATAATTGGCACAGTAAGATAGATTGATTGATTGTTTGGTGTTTTACGCCACGCTCAAGATTATTTCACTCATATGGCAGCGTTGCCAGTTTATTGTGGGAGGAAACCGGGGTCTATGCCCGGAGGAAACCGACGACCTTCCAGTGGTAACTGGCACAGTAAGATAGAGAACAATTACTTAACTTTCCATAACGTACAAGAACCAAGAATGTATGGTGTCTTAGAATAGGACATGGCTAACGAATTGCCAAATATCCTACAATAAAACTGGCAGCTTACTTGCTTGAGTAAAAATAGGGATATTAACTGAGTCTGCAAACAGTGCACGTAGAATAGGATATGGCTAACGACTTGCCAAATATTCTATTAACTGACCCTGTATACTTCCTTATCCCACCTCACACTGAATACTTCCTGTTGATTGGTTCAAACCAGTCACGTGGAGACCCTGTATATTTCCATATTACGTCGCCGTGCTGATCCATACAGGGCGACTACCATATATGGCTTGTGACGTCATGTCTAGACACTTGTCAGTCGTGTCTGCTCGAGCCATACATATTAGAAAATAGCTTCGGAGTTCACTTTCTGCCTTTTAAGAAAGCCAATTTTCAGAAAGAAGGCTTGAATTTCGTACAGTTTAGGTCTTCGGTGGGATAAATTAGTTACAGGGTTTGTTCGAGGGGGGATACGGAAATATATGGGGTCAGTAAACAGTATATTGTGCTCGGCTGACGCCTCGCCCAATATTCGTTTACTTACCCCATATATTTCCGTATCCCCCCTCGAACAAACCCTGTAACTAATATTATCCACCCTTAAACGAACCCGTTACCTAATAAAATCACAATTAACATTTTCGAATGGACACAAAAAGTTAACAATAGTTGATACATTAACAATTATTTTTCCACTATCCTTACCCCCCTCCTCGGATATTGGGCACTGCCAGAACCCCCCCAAGATGTTGCATATAGACTAGTCTGGAGACACTGAATGAAGGAGTGATAGAAATGTTGAATCCACCGTAACCGTACAATAACACTGGCCGGTTACCATCCATACTGATCCCCTGTAAAAACAAGTGACAGTAAATTCATTAACATTAAAAGGAAACAAAATCCAGCCAAACGTGTACATTCATTAAATAGAGCAGCTTAATAGCTTTTGATAGAAGTGTGCAGTTTATTTGTACGCTTTTTTGCTGAATTTTGAGAGATTTTTTATTTCAACCAGTACAAACGACAATAACAGTAGATCAGCCATGTTAATTTCGGCAGGCCACCTGCAGACGGAGCGGGCCAATAAAAGTGTAAGTTTCAGTCACGTGTCTCACTTCAGCCCAAGCTGGCTTTGAATCCACTTCATGGAAAGGGCTGCACTGATTGCTATTCTCCATTTGAAATACATTAGCGCTAAATCCAAATTGGCCATATTCCATAGTTGAAATGTTTTCTTTATGAAGCGGAGAAGAACACTGACCTTTTTATGTACAATAAACATGGGGACTTTTGTTCTGTCTTTACTCGGGTAAAACACCTGCTTGGTTTCAAATTGACTAAAGTCAAATCCTTTAACCTCAATCTGACGGAAAACCTTCAAGGAAAAAAAACATTAACATCAAGTAACATTTCACAACGATTGATTGGAGTTTAATGCCGCATTCAAGAATATATTGTACATTGAACACAAGTAATGTTATTCCTAGATAAATCCGCGAAGCATTTTATAAAAAGTTTGCACAGGGACCAGTTCGTTCATAACTCGATGAATCAAAGAAACATTGAAGTAAACTCGCATAATTTAATTACTGTTACATGCACTAGGTAAAACAATAGAAAATATCCAAAAAAGTGACAAATTGGGGTACAACTATGGTAAACTGTTAAAAAATACCATGGATTTACCATACTGCACTCAAGAATATTTCACTTATTATGGCGGCGTTGCCAGTTTTATTGTAGGAGAAAACCGGGCTCTATGCCCGGAGGAAACCCACGACCTTCCGTTGGTAACTGGCAACCATCTCACATAGCATAAAAATAGATGGAAAGTTAGGATTAAAACGCTTCCCCCATAGCACATCCTTTAAAGTTTAGTGTATTAAAGTAATCTGTTTCTCAGCAATTAAATATCCAAGGTGAGTAATCGTAAACTTACTGTGGGTTTGCTGGAATCCGACGTCATGTCACAGTGGTAGATAATTCCCGGGGTTAGAAAGGATACAAATTGGTAAAATATCTGTCCAAAAAAAAAAACGAAAATAAAATTTAATTTTGTAACAGGAGGCAAAAAAATTGCCCATTTTATTAATATTCAGCATTTACCAGCGCCTACCATTTACACTTACCAGCGCCTACCATTTACACTTACCAGCGCCTACCATTTACATTTAAAACCGCACCTACCATTTACACTTACCAGCGCCTACCATTTACATGTAAAACCGCACCTACCATGTATAATTTACCTGCGCCTACCATTTACCGTGTACCATTTATCAGCAACTCTGAAATCACCCTATAGCCCCTACCCACATCATAAAGTATGGCAACTCTTCCACATAGAGCGATCAACCCCCACTCAGAAAAAGCAAAACAAATAAGATCATACTTTGTTAAAGGTAGCAAAATAAAAGCCCCATATACGAATGTCTAACATTTACAAATGACTCCGAAATATTTCTTACTGCTCACCCCACTCTCTGCCGCATGGCACTGGCCACGTTATGGCATATAAAGAATGTAAAACAGGTTTCAAAAAACCTCTTTTGAGCGCCTTAAGACCAAATGAAAGTAAATTATATTATAAGTGGCATGAGCTGCCAAAATTCACACTTTTTTCATAATTTCTGATCGTCACGAGAGTAAGAGTCTTTGAAGGCCATCGAAAAACTAAATGATTGGCGTTGGAATGAGGAAAATCCATACAGTATGTGGCATGTACGAACCGAAAATGTGTTCGAAAAGTAAACAAAATTTAAATAACCGGGACGACCATTCATTCATTTTAAGCCAAAGTTTGTTCAAAATAATAATTTATCGTTACTTTTCGAGACTAGAAGCACTAAAAAGCTTCTGAATTATACATCTTGAGAAAAATAGCCAATAATTTTACCATTAAGTTTAAACGTCAAAATATCAACATTTTAACAGCTCATGCCACTTTAAGCTTAAAAAATAAAGTGGAGTGGAGTGTTATGGAGATGAAAATTACCCAGAAAGCCTGTGTACATGATATAATCATTGATTTCATACGACTTAACATTCGTCCCTACCATCTTTAAAAAATAAATACAAACCTCCGTATCTTTCTTCTTTCCTGAGAAACCTACGACGGTACCCACATCCAAGGGCAGACGACTCTTCTGAGTGCCCATACTCAAGTCATACAAGTACAACTCATTCTAGTTCGAGGAAGAACAACAAAGATATTGGTAAATTTTAAACGGAAAATTAGAATCTTATTGCAAAATTTTTTTAGTGAAATTTTCTTTGGCACACTATTTTCTATGGGGTAGATACAACTGTCAGTATAAAGATTGATTGATTGATTGATTGACTGATTGATTGATATTTCCTATATGTGGGGGCATTGCCAGGTTTAGTGGGGAGGAAATTGGGCTCTCTGCTGGGCTGAAACCCAGAACATTTGCCAGGTAACGGACAACCCTTCCACCTAGGGCAACCCAGTGGAATTCCATTTAGAATTGTTTTTCTTCGATGGAGCAAGATTTGAATCCGCGACCCATCGATGGAAGACTGGTGTCCATGTGAGAGACAATTGCCCCACAAGCCGAGCCACGAGGGCATCTTCACTGTTTAGAATAAACACCTTCTATTGGTTCACGGTCATCCCTTTAATGTCGCCTTTAATGGAAAATTTTGTGTGCTGATTAAGTGATTGATTCGCGTTTCATGCCGTACTCAAGATGAAAAAATTTGATGAAAAAAACTATGCACCATTTAGATAGGAAATAAAACTCATTTGGACAATTACTGAAAAAATATCTTTGATCAAACAAATACATATTTTATGACATCGTAACAATCTGGGGCTCGTTTCACAAAGCAGTCGCATCGCAAATGACGCAAAGTTGCCAATGGATACCATAGTGAAGAGATACGACATCATGGTAACTGCGATTGATCGCACTTTCCGACGGCTTCGTGAAACGGTCCCCTGACTGGAGACGTACTTTGACATCCTGCAGATAACAGAGAACTAGTATGTTGTTGTTGACACATCCGGCCCATTCCAGCACATTGTGTTCATCCTCTTCTACCAAAGTAGTCCAGTTCGCCTACAATATAAATATTTTCAGAGATTACAAAACCCAAAGGTTGTGTCATTTTCACTTTCTTAAGACACAGACCATAAAAAAAAACCAACAATACATCAGTTTAAAATTTAATAAAAATGATTGATTGATTGAGGTCTTACGCCGCACGCAAGATTATTTCACTTATATGGCGGCTTTGCCGGGTTTAGTAGGGGAGGAAACTGGGCTCATTGCCTGGAGGAAACCCCTGACCTTCGGCAAGTACCTGGCAACTCTTCCACATACGGCATACAAAAAATAAGGTTATCATCATCACATTTTTATGAAATCTGACAGTCAAGATTAATTTATATGCAAATTTATTCAACCAACTGACTTTTTTTGCCTTACGGTCATCGTTGGGTGTATATCAAATGAAAATCAAGTTATTTTATTAATTACTGTTTTCAATCCACTCTCAAGATTATTTCCCTTTAGGGCATGTTCCGGGGGCTCTATGCCTGGAGGAAACCTTCGACCTTCAGCTCACACCTGGCAACCATTTCAAACACGATAATCCAGTGAATAAAAATGCTAACTTAGATTTATTTTTATTTTTTTGCCCGGGTGGGATTTGAACCTGGGGCTCATTAACGGAAGGCTTTTAGCAGTTCAGGAAGGTATCGACTTAAAAAAAATACAGACCTGAATTGGTACTGGAAAACCATCCATATTTTTAAAACGCAGTTAGATCCTCAAGTAGCGGGGATCTTTGATCAAACGATACCCTCCCAGGATAGGGTGGATTTTAGCCGTTTCAGATTACTGTTACCGCATCTAATACTTTTTGCAAAAAATGGTAAACACCCCTTAGAGGAAAGTCAATTAAAGCAAATCGAAATTACTAAAATTAATTGGCTATGTAAATGGGCAAGAACTTACGTCGGAATGATTATCAAAATCAATGTTGATGAGTTTGTATCGTGGAGCATTCAGGTTGGTCTTGAATGTCATCACCGTCCCTTCATTAGTGATGTACTGGAAAAAAAGATAAAAAAACATGTATAATTCAGCAATAAAGTGAAGCTACATGTAAGTTTCAACATTAATAAAACTGTATCCTTTCGTGATACACGTGTGTTTTAGTGTTCATAAATACATCTATTAGGCCAACTAAGAAGAGCATCAAGAATTTAAGATACAAGTTTATACAAAAGATTTTTTCCAATTTTGTCGTGACGGTATTTTATACAAATATCAAGCTGGTGAACTTACTTCGTACTCAGCGTCAAAATTATCCACAACTTTCACATAGGGAAGCTTTTCTAAAACATAGAGAAGAATTTATCATCGTTTTCTGTTTAAAAGATTGATTGATGTTTCACAGCCCTTCTCAAGATTATTTCACTTATATGGAGGAAACAGAGCTCTTTGCCTGGAGGAAACCCCCTTCACATTCGGCGAGTATCTAACAACTTTTCCACATACGGCAATCAAACGAAAAATCCACTCAAAACTGTTCTAAAATTTTTATTTGGTCGGAGTGGGATTCAATCTCGCACCACATCAACGAAGGCCTGTGTCGGACTGAGGGACTGTCAAGTAACCGACTGAACTGAGGCCCCACTCATTTAAAAGACAGAGCCCGGTTCCCTCTCCCGATAGGATAAACTAGCAATGAGTGAAATAATCTTGAGTGCGACATAAAACCTCAAAATAATCAATCTTTTTTGCTTACTTTTTCATTATATATAATTGTTTATACAGAAAAAAAGGGTCCAAAAATAAATAAGGGAAAACAAATTTTTGGTTCGTTTTTGGTTTTTACTTACCGACGATTCCATCTGGCAATGATTGTAGGTCAACGTAATAGAGCCTGTTAACTGGGTCACAGCCTTGTCGGATGGAGAGGACTAAATATCGGCCACAATCTGTAACTTCAGCCCCTCTGAAACATTTAGTCAAATCATCGTTAGGTTCTTCTTAAACAGGGAGTTAGCCAGACATTTAATCGATTAATTGTTTTAATCTGCCCCTTTCTAAAAAACCTTTGTTGAAAAGGTAGTCACAATAAGAACTATCAAAATGCTGAAAAGGTCTATCCAAACCAGCGCACCTTCTAAATTACCCGTCGACTTTAATGAGTGACTGGACAATCACAAACACAAGATCATATCTGGGCCTAGCGATTTTAGCTAAGTGTGATCTTAACTACCATGGCAACCAATGCTAAAGGTGTACGTTGCCATTGGCAATTAAGATCACCTTAAGCTAAGATCGCTTTGTGAAACAGGGTCCAGGGCTTTAAGCAGAGAGGTGTCCCCCCGTCTTTTGGCCACCTTATGGTCAGAATTGGACATCCAATAATTCAGCTACATGTATTTAACATGGTCAGGTCATTTTGGACACAAATCCTGGATGAATATATGTTTGACAAGATTGTTAATAAGTTATTTTACATGATTTGGCAAAGTCTTGGCGGATTCTGCTATCATAAATTCAGATCATCAAATCACACTTTTTTTTTCTCCAACAAGATTAAACCTGGGCATGTTTGTTCGGGGAAACTCTTCCCCATACCGCGACCGATTGAAAAATCCACTCAGAAATTTTTATTTGGTCTGAGTGGGATTCGAACTTGTTCAGTTGAAGTTTTCGGTTACACAAAATGTTATTAAACTTTGCAATACAAGGTGGCTGTGTACTTTATAAGGGGGCAGCTTGGTGAGCTAGAAAGGTCCCAGTAACCAATGGGGAAAAAGCTTACATCATCCATTTTGGTTGATCAGGAAACTCTGCAACTAACACATCTTTTGATTGGTCAGTTCCCAGCCTATGGTAGAAGAGCTTTTGGTTGAGGTTAGAGGTCGTTTCCGTGCCATCAGATTTTCCATCTTGATCAGGGTAACACTGAAGAATAACAAATATTTGTAATGCATATTTTAAAATACTTTCCTTGATTGATTGATTGTTTGGTGTTAAACGCCCGCGCTCAAGATTATTTCACTTATATGGCGGCGTTGTCAGTTTTATTGTGGGAGGAAACCGGACCCATTGGCGGAAGGCTGTTCAGATTAAGCGTCCAACGCTCTACCTACTAAAATACTTTAAAAAAAGAAATTTATTAATCTAGAAGCACAAATCAACCAATTTGTTGTAGTCTCTGTTAAGAATGATCTCCTCATCCTCAGTGTATACATATTTATGATCACTAAAACACACGGGCACAGGGAAAATCTTCTTGTCTAAAATAACCATGAAGACAAGTTTCTAATTGTGTTAAAAAGAGGTATATCATTTAGACCTTTATACCCCATAAATTGTTGTAACAAACCAAACCTATGATATTTCATTAGGTTGACGACTGACAGGAGCTTGGCCTTGGTCAGTAGAATTTCTGGAGTTCTTTTGTAATACATTGACAATGGTTACGCATCAGAGTATACATTTTGTATACTTATTCAAATGCCATTACAATGCCATTTTTCAAGAAAGTGTTATCGAAAAATAACGAGAACACTGTTATACTCACTTTCTAAAAGACGAACAAATTAAACAAAAAGATTGTTTTTTTTTTGTTTTTTTTTTTAAGTATTAGCATCATTTTAAAGGAGGGTGGGGGGATTTGATTTAAAGATTTTTATAGGTACCGAGTAAAAAAAATATTTAAGAAATGAGGAGGTGCTTGAGTTTGACTTACATTATAAAAAATCCCTTTGTTATCATGTGTCCAGGCCATACATGAAAATTTCACCCTCTCCAAAACATCAGGCAGGTCCTCAGAGCTCGGGGCAGATTTGAACTGTTGAGTGTGAACATAAAACCCAGGATTCAAAAAACTTGTTACTTGTCAAACTCAACTTAAAAATTTGGTCCGTCTGTCTGGTGATTTATCAGTAATTTTTATCTTGGCATATTTATGTAATTTTCAGCAAAATAAAGAGTTAAATTGCCTCCCAGACCAGGAAATTCAAAGACTTTCAAAATCATCGAAAACTAAAAATCAGAAATTCCAGATTTTTCAGTGACGTGGAGCTTCTTCTTTACTGTATTCATAACTTTTCCTAACTTTAAAGAAACAAAATAAAGGGTTTTTTGGCATCTCAGACCAGGGAAATCAAGACCTCCAGAATCATCGAAAACTAAAAATCAGAAATTCCTGATTTTTCAGTGATGTGGAGCTTGTTCTTAACATTTACTGTATTGACAACTTTTCGTAACTTTTATAAACCAGTATGGACCCTGAAATCAATTTCTTGTTCAAACTGACAACAGCAGGTGGGCCAATCAACAATCAATAATCTATCAATCAACACAATTTTTATTGATGGTCACAGGTGTAAATACTACTCAGTATCAATAACAACTTTATTATATTATTCTTATCCTATTTCTATAGCGCCTGGGAGTCTCTCAAGAGATTTCGTGATATCCGGTGACAGATGACATTTTTTGAAGACGTCAGCTCGATTGACGTGTTTTGTTCTACGTCAGAACTGAGCGTCACATTCGAATGATAAAGGCTCCCCAAATGCGTAATGACAACGCCGGTGAGAGGAAATTTGTGGTATTCTCACGATACTCCCGTTCCCTGTTCAATCCCATGTGGGAGATGATTACCAGGGAACATTGCGAAGACAAGTTGAGGACTAACTGTTTGCATACAAGCTCCTTTTTACCAAAGATAAACCCGGTAATGACCTCAAATAAGATTTCATTTCTTGAAAAATATGATATACCTAGATTAAATGATTGAAGTTTTACGCGGGACTCAAGATTATTCGAATTATATATTTATGAACACTACAAAATAAGAGTGTTTAATGTATGATACTATTAGTTATATGACGCCCTTGTGTGGGTATACGGGTAAATATTTGGTGTCTGACATTAATATTTTAACAAGGTGAAAACGAGGAAAAATATCTGTCAGACACCAAATATCTACCCGTATCCCCACGCAAAGGCGTCATATAACAAATTTATCACCATCCAGAGCAGCTTGTTTACTTAAAACTGAGTATACGGTAATACCTGAGTTAATTAGAGGACTATGCATGTCGCTAAATCCTCAATAACAAAAAGGTTCTGAATGAGATTTAAACTTTCAACACATCTCAGTCCAGGGAGATGATTGACCAGCAGTTAATCCTTGAATGTTTTACAAGCTCTCTCTTGAATTAAGATGAGAATTCGCACTCTTCTACTTTCTTTCCAGCACTTGAATTAACTCAGACATTATCGTAACTCAAGGTTATTCCAGTTATATATTTCTAAACACTACTCCAGTTAGGCAGGTTCAGTGAGGGAGGAAACTGGGCTAAATGATTTGAATTGATTGACTGTTTCAAAGTGGCGTCTCATGGTGAGAAACAACGAGTATGTTCAGTCGAGATAGCAGGAGTTATATCTGCAGGTTATATGAGCGTGAGTATATTACGGACCATACCTTCATCGTCACCCAATCAGATCCACTGTTACTGAGACCATAGGCAAAAGTTTTCCCATCTTCGGAGAAGGCTTGACCCCTCAATGCTATCGTCCCGTCTTCAGATAATTTGTTCGGGTCCAAAAACACCCGCGGCTCTCCCTTGATTGAGTCCTGGACATACAGGACACTGACATAGGTAGAGAAGATTGCTTAGATTAATACAAAAATAAGAGTGTTAACTGTATGATACTAAAAATATGAATTCCATATCACTCTTTAAAAAGTGTATCTGTAATTATCTGTTGCAACAGCTGCAGTGATATGCTGTATTGACATTGAATTGTGGAGTGGATAATGCTGGTTTGTCTTGTAAATATGTCTTGTGAATTAATTTTTTGATTTCACCTTTACCATCTTCAATCATCTTGAATTTAGATACTTATATCTTGGGATAGATCAAGGGGTTTTATTCCCACCAATCTCTGTTATACTTCAAATTTACTTTCAGTTTGTTATTTGGTGAATAAATATACAATACAATACAATACTATTAGTTAAATGACGCCCTTGTGTGGGTATATACGTAGATATTTGGTGTCTGAAATTAATATTTTTATGAGGCAAAGAGATAAATATCTACCCGTCTACCCACGCAAGGGCGTCATATAATGAATTTATCACCATCCAGAGCAGCTTGTTACTGACGTCACAATAGCATATTGTCTTGACTGAAGAATTCTGTGACACACAAAGACCTTTACTCCACGGTAATAGCAGCGCGCGAGGCCTTAACTCCGGATTGATACAGAATCAAATATATACACAGAAAGCACTCGAATGCAGACTCACATTCTGGGCGTTTCGAGCAATCAAATGCAAAGAAATTTCTCCCAGTGGTGATAAATTGTGAGATGTGGACCCAATTTATTTAAAGCAACTCAGGTAGATACCTGTAAAAATATATCTACAGAACATATTTTATGTTAAAATCCTGCTTTAAAAACCTTTTACAGAAAAGAAAATATGTAAAAATAAAAAAATTTGGAAATGCCCCACGGGCTGTGGCTCTCTGAGTGATCAAGCAGCCACAGAATGTGAATAGACCCTTTCGGCTTAAGGATTGACGCTTGCGCAGAAGCCTCGTTGTATGGCAAAATTGAGTTATTGGATCAATCTGACGTCAGAATCGTGTTCATTTAGTCTATGACGCAATGCAAAAGAGGCGTGTCTTGGCGCCCGCAACAGAGAAATGACGTCAATGCCATACAACTCGAACAACGTCATAAAAAAGTCATTCTAAGCCGAAAGGGTCTATTGTGAGTCCAATGGATGAGAACATGCTCGGAAATTTGTATATCTTGCAAAAAGGTAAAATAACTGACTGTTTATCAAAGATCTGATTCTTGATTGTTTTGTACAGAAACTGATTGTTTGGTGTTTTACGCTGCGCACAAGATTATTTCACTTATATGGCGGCGTTGCCAGTTTTATTGTGGGATGAAACCGGGCTCTATGCCGGAGGAAACCCACGACCTTCCGGTGGTAACGGGCAACCATCCCACATAGGTCGTTGGAGGCAACACATTATATGTTCTATCGATTATCAAATTTGCCGTACCTTTGATTCTGCAAGCCAGTATTGTGATAATAGTAGTAGTTGTCTCCCCTTTTAAACGGACAGCCATACTTCGGATAATCCCACACCTCTTTAATCCTGAAAAAAATTTAATAAAACACAGAAATTAAAGTGGCATGAGCTGCCAAAATGTTGATATTTTGACGTTAAAACAGAATGTTGAAATTATTGGCTATTTTTCTCAACAATTATAATTCAGAAGCTTTTTAGTGCTTCTAGTCTCAAAAATGTATGCTAAAGTATTGTTTTGAACTAACTTTGGCTTAGAATGAATGAATGGTCGTCCCGGTTATTTAAATTTTGTTTAATTTTCGAACATGTTTTCCGTTCGTACAGCACACTTACTGTATGGATTTTACTCATTCCAAAGCCAATCATTTAGTTTAAAATCAAAAATGTGAATTTTGGCAGCTCATGCCCCATTAATTATTTTCTCATTGGTTACATACAATATTTTCCATCCATTAAACAAACAAAAAGCAACATTTTGCCCCAAAGTAGATTATACGGTGTCTTTCCACATTAAATTTTAAAGCTGTCTGGAGCAACAAAAAATATATCAACAATTTTCTTCCTCTACTGTATTAAAAAATTAGGAAATAAAAATTTTATATATATCGAGCTCGGCCTCGTTTCAGAAAGCATTCACATTGCAGCATCCCTTGGTCACCATGGTAACCAGAGTGGTTTGCATCTGTTCTCTCACCTGTCGTGTAGTTTTTCTTTAAAAGCACACTGGTTTATAAACGGAAGAGCCACGTTGTTTTGAGCATCTACGAATTGTTTTGTCTCGTCACTGTCTGGGTCCTCTAACCATCTGTATGGATCCGATACCTAGTAAAAACCACAACCTGAGATTAACAATTTTCTATTCAAATAATACATTTAACAAGAGTTTAAGTAAACTCAACATACGCCCGCCGTGGCAAAGTCGAACCACTACGATTAACAACTTTACATTTAATATAACATTTGTTTTAATTTCATCAATTTAAATTTCTTGCATTTGTTTTCTGAATTTGATGAAGCTGCAACTAAATACCAGTACGTCATTGTCCCCTTATCTCTATTTAAACAACCACTCTGATAAATACCAGATGGGTAATAAAGCTGTGAAAATGCTCTTTTTTGTTATTATAGCGCACAATAAACTATCCAAGAAAACAGTCTCAGAATGTATAAATTAATTGGCTTCCAGTATTACTCTGGACCAAGTGCACTAAAAAATATATATATTAAACATCAGGTACACATTTCTGGAAAAAAAAAAACTGGAATACACACAAAAAATGTGGACCCAAATCAAATTTGGTATGCGACACATCATCTACCTTTAAGGTATATATACTCTAAAAGAATTGGAGAGATCGGATCAAAACTCTTTAAGTTATGGAGCGGAAGGGAACAAAGATATAGACTAAGACAGAATATTACATAATCCAATGTAGAAGCCATATTATACAATCGGCAATGTCCTACATGTAAATGGTTCTGGAGCCGAAAGGGAATATCACATAATCCAATATGGCTGCCATATTATGCAACAGGTGATGTCAGAAATGGTACGTGAAACACCATCTGCCCATACGATATATACTCTGAAACAATCGTCAAGATCGGATCAGAACTTTTGAAAGCTATGGAGAGGAAGGGAATATTACATAATCCTATATGGCTGCCATATTATGCAACAGGTGATGTCAGAAATGGTACGTGAAACACCATCTGCCCATAAGATATATACTCTGAAACAATCGTCAAGATCGGATCAGAACTTTTGAAAGCTATGGAGCGGAAGGGAATATTACATAATCCTATATGGCTGCCATATGCTGCAACGAGTGAAGTCAGAAATGGTACACGACACACCGTCTGCTCATAAGGTATATACTCTGGAAAAATTGTCAAGATCGGATCAAAGCTCTTCAAGTTATGGAGCGGAAGGGAACGAAGATATAGACTAAGACAGAATATTACATAATCCAATGTTGAAGCCATATTATGCAATCGACAATGTCCTAAATGGTTCATGACACACCTTCTACACCTAAAGTATATTTTGTAAAAAAAAAATTGTAAAGATCGGATCAAAACTCTTCAAGTTATGGAGCGGAAGGGAACAAAGATATAGACTAAAGCCCGGTATACACTGAGAGTTTTGCTGCGACCCGACTCGGCGCGACTGTACCCGACTCGAGTCGGGTTAAGTCGGCTTGAGTTGCGTCGCGTCGTCGACCGGTATACACTGCACGCAACTGAAGTCATTGGGGGACATGACGTTTGGAACTCTCTAGCAGAAAAAGGTACAAAAAAGACGCTTGTTTGACGTCACGTGACTGCAGTATAGTTTATGATTGGCCTACGGATTCAGACTCTCTACGACGATCGTCGCAAGAGTGGATACACTGTCTGACCAGACCCGACTCAACCCGATTCTTGATCAAATATCTAGCACGTCCAGATCACTCCCGACCCGACGCAACTCAAGCCGACTGACACCGATTTGCGTCGTGGACTGGTATACACTACACTTTTTCTCTGCGACGCGACGCGATTTTCCAGTCGGGTCGGGTCGGGTCGCAGCAAAACTCTCAGTGTATACCGGGCTTTAGACAGCATACATTGTATAACATAATCCAATGTAGAAGCCACATTATGCAATCAACGATGTCATACATGTAAGTGGTTCATGACACACCTTCTACCCACAAGGTATATGTTGTGAAAGAATTGTCAAGATTAGATCAAAACTCTTCAAGTTATGGAGCGGAAGGGAATCCGGGACGGACGGCCGGCGCTGGTGATACCATAAGCATAATACAACTGACTTTTTTTAAGGCGGGGGTATAAAAACTATCCAAACAAAGAAACAACCCCGGATATTACCAATTTTCTATTCAAACAATACAGTTAAAAGCCACAAATAAAGTACATGTATCAGATCAGTTTTCACACTTTTTACCTTTTTTCAGTGTTATTTATTTGTCTCTTCATTCAAGAACCAACAGACTTCGGTGCCCAGTTACAAAATTCAGTTAACAATATATGCAAAGTCCAAAACAATCAATACATGTACTCTTAATTCTCACGACTCAAGCATTAAGTTACAGCCTACTATACATGAGCTCCTGTCAGTGGTCAACCTAATGAAATATCATAGGTTTATTTTATTACAGCACTTTATGATGGGGTATAAAGGTCTAAATGATATACCTCTTCTTAACACAATTACATGTAGGAACTTGTCTCCATGGTTATTTTAGAAAAGAAGATTTTCCCTGTGCCCGTGTATTTTAGTGTTCAAAAATATACATATACCGTATTTTCA
Source organism: Lepidochitona cinerea (assembly GCA_963971465.1). Classification (NCBI taxonomy): domain Eukaryota; kingdom Metazoa; phylum Mollusca; class Polyplacophora; order Chitonida; family Tonicellidae; genus Lepidochitona; species Lepidochitona cinerea. The sequence goes on from OZ020565.1 coordinate 1,904,728, forward strand.
CGCAAATAACCCGCCCCCTCGTATATCCCGCACTATGCAGAAATTATGTTTTCGGGAAAAAAAATGTTCAGATAAGCCGCACACGGGTATAACCCGCGGCGAGCGGCTATGTTGGTAAACAGACTTACCAGCATGTCGTTTACATTACGTAGCCTACATTGTACATGTATGTACTACGGCCGTACAGAGTTACCGGTAGACAGCCTGGCAATCCGTTTTGACCATACTATCTCCATAGTATGACGTAAAATTACATAATCATAAGAATATTATGGTGATAAAGTCTGCTGCCATTTAAAATCCAAACAAATTTGTTGTTGCAGTTCCGTCAGTGAGGAAAATCACACATGTTTGAGGTGTAAGGTTTTTACAATGCCGGTTCACGCTGTCACACCGTCACACCACGTTATCCGTAAATAGGAAGAGAAAAAAAAACTGTTCAAATTACCGATTACTTGTACATTTTTAATGATTTTATTAAAAAATATTTTCCATAATTGAGGTTTTTGTAAAGGAGAATCCAAGTTTGTTCCAATATAAGGGAATTATTTTTAATAATCGGTCCCTGACGAAACTTGAGTTTGACTTCGAAGTCGACTGAGTTGTCTCTCAAGTCGTGTCAAGACGACAAGAGTCAAGTTCAAACTTCAAGCCAGTAACTGATTTTTTCTTTCTTTTTAAATTTTGATAAAAAGGTACGCTTGGGCTTTTAATAATACTAGCTCTAAAAATTTATTGATCGAATGGGTTGTTATACGCCGTACTCCGTGAATTTAATTCGCATGGTTTTCTCATTTGGATTGAGCCATCACCCCTATTACTATTAGTATTATTAAGTAGACCGTTCCGTTTATACTTGGGTATTCTGTAGCTCCATGTATAACAAACAAGATTTCCATCATTAAAACTTTATTTCCTCATGATCATTTTCAATAACCATCTTTTTACATCGGGAATATTGTACTTGGAGAAAAAACTTTAGTTTTCCCCACAATCTTTGACCGCATGACATAAATGTAGCAGTGCTCTTCATAACGGACGTTATTGCCACTTCTAGTTCTACACTACGGCGTACGGCCGTGCTGTAGGCCTACGGTAAAAGTTGAAAACAATGATACGATTACAATCGCTGTAAAAAGAAAAGGGAAGAATGAAAGTAATTTATTGTTTAGAAATTTACTTATGTAATCAATTTGGTAATATAATCACGCCTATTCTCGCCAAAATAAGCAGCAATGCACATATAACCCGCACACGACTATAACCCGCAGGGCGTATTTCACAACACTTGTTTTACGTACAACCCGCGGGTTATTTGCGTGAAAATACGGTATATGAGCAGTTTAAGAAGTGAGCATATGTACAGCAACAAATAAGAACAGCAAGTATAGTTTTATATGTGGCACAACAGTAAATTGCAAAACATTAGGTTTAAATGAGTCAACCGTAAAAATACTATGAAACAGATGTTTGAAATGCAGATACAGCTTAATATAGAGATATCAATGTATGGATTTAATGTTTTAACTGTTATATGCACTAGTAACACAAATTAGTATTTCCTTACATTAATTCTATAACATAGTTTATCTAAAACAAAGAAGAATTTCATAAAATTTACATCAGTATTTACATTATTTTACAAAAAAACAAAAAAAAAGAAGATTTATCATGAAAGAAATAATTTAGATCCATATTTTATTATATTTATAAATTTATAAGCAGATTTTGAAAAAATTGAGACAATTGACTTCCGGCATCCAAGATGGCAGCGGTTGAGCGTAGTTGCATCTAGTTTTGCATATATTATAAATCGCAACAACCAGTGAAACTAAATAACAATCTTCTTGTGAAATTTGTTTGAATGCCTGCCAATAAATCCTACAAGATCACATGAGAGCTGTGTTTAGGGGTATTCTCGGTTTCGGACATCTGGTACTTATGTAATACATGGGGTACTTATGGTCAAGTGGTCTTCGCTCTGCCAGCAAACTAGATGAAAACAACTCGGACGCCATTTTGAAAAGTGATTTTGAGCAGTGAAGTCATAAAAAAAATAAACTTTTTAAAACATCGACTATGCCTAAATGTTGTCCAGTTGTACGGATAACAATTAAAATTGCGGCGATCTGTCTCTATTTAGTCATTCAAATAACCAAAATGGCGTTGTCATGGACTTGTTTTGAGCTTTGTTGCCGCAATCGTGACATTACGCCAAAATCGAGAATAACTGTCCGATTTACCTTGTCCATAGTGCTTATGGATATCGACTGTTACATGTACCTTGTTGTTTTGTCTGTGATCCTCAGCTTATAATCCATATTTTTACGTACGGTTCCGCCGATCACCTAAAACGCTAATGTTAAATGGGCGGATGGTGAGAGAAAGTAACTTATACCCACAAACTCCTTTTTCACAGTTCTCACGTGGTCTTGTGGGAGTTTACTAAAGTCTTAAGCCATACGCAAAATGGCCTCAAATATTCAAAATGGGCTTAAACAAAATGAAAATTAAACAGTGTTAAAAACGTTGCTTCGTAAAATTGCCATTTTTGTCCAAACGTGGGGTCTGTTCACCGCCGTTCGGTGGAATAGCAGCTGTTAACCTAGTTGGAGATCTCCGAACTCTGTGGTCAAAGTTTATGATGATGGGTGACCAACAGAGTTGGAGGACCTGCCATATTGAAACATGTCGATTTACCGAAACAAAACTATTTCGCTAAATTTCTCCTAATTTTAAACAATGCAACCGTCTCAAACTTTACACACATTCAATTCGATCTTTTAGTTCGCTTTTTCACCGAAAAAAAAGCGTTTAAACACTCACATTTGTGTTGTATCATCGTCGTTTTACCAAGGACAGCCTGAATCTCCCGCTCGCCTCCTCGTTTACTTCAAGTTAACTTGGGCAATGTACGACCTATGAGAGCCGCGCTTTCGTATTTTCTTGATAAACATACCATACTCCTTGAAACATACGAGTTCGAGTGAAGTGTTATTTCCAATGCGTACAACAACATACGAAAGCGCGGCTCTCATAGGTCGTACATTGCCCAAGTTAACTTGAAGTAAGGAGGCGAGCGGGAGATTCAGGCTGTCCTTGGTAAAACGACGATGATACAACACAAATGTGAGTGTTTGAACGCTTTTTTTTCGGTGAAAAAGCGAACTAAAAGATCGAATTGAATGTGTGTAAAGTTTGAGCCGGCTGCATTGTTTAAAATTAGGAGAAATTTAGCGAAATAGTTTTGTTTCGGTAAATCGACATGTTTCAATATGGCAGGTCCTCCAACTCTGTTGGTCACCCATCATCATAAACTTTGACCACAGAGTTTGGAGATCTCCAACTACTGTTAACCTAGTCCGCAATATGTTGAGTGGATTGAAGGATAAATTCTGATACGCCCGCACGGGCTTCTTCAATACCACGTCAACATAGGGTACATTTGAAAAATCTAAGAGTTGCTCTCGGAATTTTTAAAAAATGATAACTCGCAATTTTTAAACATTACTCACCTAAAATTTTGTCAGAAAGCTTCTTTGATAATCCATTCGTAGAGCTAAACCATCATTTGTGATCATACACATCGCCAAACAACGAAATTCGGTAAGTTTAAATTCCCTTTGCGTTATCACCGACCATCCCCGACAGTCGTTACCGGTTGTAGTGGCGAGCATGATTTGAAAGTTGGTGGTAGATGGCGGTGTGATCGCCCGAGAAAAATTTTAGTCAACAGACGGAATTCAAACTTAGCGAAATTGGCTGGGGAGAGATTTTAAGGTCACATATGATGGTTTAGCTCTACGAAGGGATTATCAAAGAAGCTTTCTGACAAAATTTTAGGTGAGTAATGTTTAAAAATTGCGAGTTATCATTTGTTAAAAATTCCGAGAGCAACTCTTAGATTTTTCAAATGTACCCTATGTTGACGTGGTATTGAAGAAGCCCGTGCGGGCGTATCAGAATTTATCCTTCAATCCACTCAACATATTGCGGACTACTGTTAACCTGCCGATCGTCGACGTTCCCCAACCTGTGAGTTTTGCAGACGACAGAATCTTTTAACCAGCTTTTAACACTGTATTTTGTTGCTTACCTTCGTCCCATGGTAGTCATCTACAACAGTCTCGTCGCGTCTAGCTTCGGGATAAACAAACTTCGTCATTTTGGATTGATGTTAAACCAAAAATAAAGAAATTTTTACTTAAAACGTAAGAGTTTTTCGTTGGTACTGCACCGGCACAACAGTACCCACTACCGCGGCCCTTGTGAGCCAGGCCGGCTAGAGCATGACTCACAGCCCTTGTGGAGCATAAAATAACACGTGACTTTCTCTAAAGCAAAGACTCCTAAAACAAGGACTGTTTTATCGAAAGCATAGGAATAAGATTACCAGGACATATTATAACCCACGAAAAAGACCAGCACGCCACAGTTTAGCGTTAAGAAATGCCCTTAAAACCACGCTATTGGCGATGTGCTCCAGAAGGGATGTTGGAGCTCTGAGCCTAATTAAACGTCAAACTCATGATTTCTTCATCGGAATGTGTTTATTAGACTGTTGGGAGATAGAAACAATAAAAAAATTGATCAAAATCGCCCATTGTGCCTCGCTATTGGCGATGTGCTCCACAAGGGATGTTGGCGTTTTAAGGCTAATTAAACGTCAAACTCATGATTTCTTCATCGGAATCTGTTTATTAGACTGTTGGGAGATAGAAACAATAAATTTTTTTATCAAAATCGGCCATTGTGCCTCGCTTTTGGCGATGTGCTCCACAAGGGATGTTGGTGTTTTAAGGCTAATTAAACGTCAAATTCATGATTTCTTCATCGGAATGTGTTCATTAGACTGTGGGGAGTTAGAAACAATAAAAAAAAATGATCAAAATCGGCCATTGTGCCTCGCTATTGGCGATGTGCTCCACAAGGGATTTTGGTGGGGGCCATGTGCTCCACAAGGGATGTTGGTGTTTTAAGGCTTATTAAACGTCAAACTCATGATTTCTTCATCGGAATGTGTTTATTAGACTGTTGGGAGATAAAAACAATAAAAAAATTGATCAAAATTGGTCATTGTGCCTCGCTATTGGCGATGTGCTCCACAAGGGATGTTGGTGTTTTAAGGCTAATTAAACTTCAAACTCATGATTTTTTCATCGGAATGTGTTTATTAGACTGTTGGGAGATAGAAACAATAAAAAAATTGATCAAAATCGGCCATTGTGCCTCGCTATTGGCGATGTGCTCCACAAGAGATGTTGGTGTTTTAAGGCTAATTAAACGTCAAACTCATGATTTCTTCATCGGAATGTGTTCATTAGACTGTTGGTAGATAGAAACAATAAAAAAATTGACCAAAATCGGCCATTGTGCCTCGCTATTGGCGATGTGCTCCACAAGGGATGTTGGTGTTTTAAGGCTAATTAAACGTCAAACTCATGATTTCTTCATCGGAATGTGTTCATTAGACAGTTGGGAGATAGAAACAATAAAAAAATTGATCAAAATCGGCAATTGTGCCTCGCTATTGGCGATGTGCTCCACAAGGGATGTTGGTGGTGACCATGTGCTCCACAAGGGATGTTGGTGTTTTAAGGCTAATTAAACGTCAAACTCATGATTTCTTCATCGGAATGTGTTCATTAGACTGTTGGGAGATAGAAACAATAAAAAAATTGATCAAAATCGGCAATTGTGCCTCGCTATTGGCGATGTGCTCCACAAGGGATGTTGGTGTTTTAAGGCTAATTAAACGTCAAACTCATGATTTCTTCATCGGAATGTGTTCATTAGACTGTTGGGAGATAGAAACAATAAAAAAATTGATCAAAATCGGCCATTGTGCCTCGCTATTGGCGATGTGCTCCACAAGGGATGTTGGTGGTGACCATGTGCTCCACAAGGGATGTTGGTGTTTTAAGGCTAATTAAACGTCAAACTCACGATTTCTTCATTGGAATGTGTTTATTAGACTGTTGGGAGATAGAAACAATAAAAAAAAATGATCAAAATCGGCCATTGTGCCTCGCTATTGGCGATGTGCTCCACAAGGGATGTTGGTGTTTTAAGGCTAATTAAACGTCAAACTCATGATTTCTTCATCGAAATGTGTTCATTAGACTGTTGGGAGATAGAAACAATAAAAAAATTGATCAAAATCGGCCATTGTGCCTCGCTATTGGCGATGTGCTCCACAAGGGATGTTGATGTTTTAAGGCTAATTACACTTCAAACTCATGATTTCTTCATCGGAATGTGTTCATTAGACTGTTGGGAGATAGAAACAATAAAAAAATTGATCAAAATCGGCCATTGTGCCTCGCTATTGGCGATGTGCTCCACAAGGGATGTTGGTGTTTTAAGGCTAATTAAACGTCAAACTCATGATTTCTTCATCGGAATGTGTTCATTAGACTGTTGGGAGATAGAAACAATAAAAAAATTGATCAAAATCGGCCATTGTGCCTCGCTATTGGCGATGTGCTCCACAAGGGATGTTGGTGGTGACCATGTGCTCCACAAGGGATGTTGGTGTTTTAAGGCTAATTAAACGTCAAACTCACGATTTCTTCATTGGAATGTGTTTATTAGACTGTTGGGAGATAGAAACAATAAAAAAAAATGATCAAAATCGGCCATTGTGCCTCGCTATTGGCGATGTGCTCCACAAGGGATGTTGGTGTTTTAAGGCTAATTAAACGTCAAACTCATGATTTCTTCATCGAAATGTGTTCATTAGACTGTTGGGAGATAGAAACAATAAAAAAATTGATCAAAATCGGCCATTGTGCCTCGCTATTGGCGATGTGCTCCACAAGGGATGTTGATGTTTTAAGGCTAATTACACTTCAAACTCATGATTTCTTCATCGGAATGTGTTCATTAGACTGTTGGGAGATAGAAACAATAAAAAAATTGATCAAAATCGGCCATTGTGCCTCGCTATTGGCGATGTGCTCCACAAGGGATGTTGGTGGTGACCATGTGCTCCACAAGGGATGTTGGTGTTTTAAGGCTAATTACACTTCAAACTCATGATTTCTTCATCGAAATGTGTTTATTAGACTGTTGGGAGATAGAAACAATAAAAAAATTGATCAAAATCGGTCATTGTGCCTCGCTATTGGCGATGTGCTCCACAAGGGATGTTGATGTTTTAAGGCTAATTACACTTCAAACTCATGATTTCTTCATCGGAATGTGTTCATTAGACTGTTGGGAGATAGAAACAATAAAAAAATTGATCAAAATCGGCCATTGTGCCTCGCTATTGGCGGTGTGCTCCACAAGGGATGGTGGTATTTAATATAGGATTTAATTTTGAAATATGAAGATTAATTAATAAATAAATCCTATATTAAATGTTAAAATTTCATCCGTTCCTCTCCGCTTCAATGTGTAACCAACTGTCTCCATTCTAAAGATAAGGTTGTCTGATCTTCTGTGTAATATCCTGCTTATTCCATGTCCTCCATATCTTAATACATGTAGTTAACTTTTGACCTGTAATAGGATTGCCACCCCCCTCCCTCCCCCACCTTAGATTGTGGTGATTTTAACTGCAGTGTAGGAATCACAACTTATCAGTGATTATAACTTTTGTATTTGTTTTGTTCATTCTTGCTGTGTATATAATGCCTGTTTAACCATGCCGACGTTGTGTTGCTGTAATTTCTGATGCTGAGAGTAGTTTCTCTCGAAAGCTCATATTAAAACATCACCATGTACAAAGTAGTATAAGTTTTCCTATGTGTTTTGGTTTTAGTAAAACCGCTCCATAGAAGAACATATCCTTTGTCTCTCTCATTAATCCACGTACGAGGGAGCGTGGGGGTGGGGTGGTGTGCAGGGGCGGATACATGATATTGTGAAGGTGGGGGGGGGGGGGGGGGGCGCAAGTCCTACATGCAGTAGGTAGCTATGAGTCTTGTGAAGGGGGGAGGCAACTATCACAGCACCATAAGGCGTGGGTCCAGGCGTGGGTCCAGGCCCCGGAAGCTCTGGTATCCTAGATCGCCGGAGATGCGTTCTAAGCATTTTCCGCGTGTAAAACTAGACATCTTCATAAATATAGCCGGTGACAAAATTTCTAAAGGAGATGGCGGAAAAAATATGTCTACCAGAAAGATGTTTTAGCTTAGAGCCACGTCTGAATAAATGGGGGATTAAAGTAGGCCTACATCATAAACGTGATACCTCTATTCCCTCTCGAGTATCACTTATTTTAATCTAGTATTTTAAATTCAACCTAAATAAAACGTTACAAAACTGTTTTTGTTCAAGCCCCTGATAATGAATTATCGGTTGCTAACTTTATTTGCGGTAAAAAATAATCAAAATGGAACTGTGTATGTTTTGCCTGTTTACGTAATACTCTCAGTAACAATTTCAAAACAATGTCAAGATTAGGGCCTAATGGCAGTTTCAGAGTTCTGTATAGCTTTAAAACGACAGCTTGCGATTTTTGCGCGAAAATTCATCCATAACTCTGGAATAATTCAGCGGCAAATCTTTATTTACATCCATAACTCTGGAATAATTAACCGGCAAATCTTTATTCACATACACATGAGCAAATCCATTCATTCTCTCCTCTCCCATGGTCCACAGTTTTAAATGTTATTTTATGCCATCTACAAGTTAATGATCCCATCTGATTTTTAAGTGATGACGCATTGATAATTATGATAACATTAAACGAACAGTGGAAGTGCATGTGCTTTCAATCGGGTGCAACAGTGCTATACGAGTGCATGCACGAAACCAAACATTCCAGTTAAATCCTCATCACGCATTTTTGGTGTGTGGCCGAATATCCGTGGGCCCCGCCATTTGCAACGCTTATATATTGTTTTGACACTCGTCTCCCTCAGTTAGACTTTCATAAGAGTAAATAATTACGTTTAGCGCAAAAATTTTGCGATTTCTCTTGTGATTGAACCCCAGAAATTATATTTTTAGCCTATCTGGTCTAATTGTGAGTAAAAACGCTACCAGTCCACATCGCTTAGCTTTGTGTGGCTTTGCGCCCCCGCCCCCCCCCCCCCCCCCCCGCCTCCCTCTTCTTACCACTTTTCCAAGAACCTGGTGTTTTAAATATTCAATACACATAGGCACGGCCCGTACCAATATTATACGAAAAATTTAAATGTGATCGTAGCTCCATATAAAGCTTTCTTCTTCATAGCATTACTCTCTTTTCCTTCTCTCTTTTTCTCTTTTCCTTCTCTCTTTTTCTCTTTTCCATCTTTTTGTTTTCGTTCTTTTGGTTGGCTGATAGGGGGGGGGGGGAGCCACTGGGGTGGGGATTTGGGCCTTTTATCGGCGCCGATTTGATTGACTTAGTTTTAAAGTCTATCCAGATAAATATTCAAACATCCTATCCTCGTTAACAACTTTAATAGTTCCATATTATCAAGATCTAAAGATGTACCAGACTAGTATGAACGGACGGATGCTGTATTTTATCATAAACCTGTCCAAGAGGCCAATCCACTCCACAAGCTTTGTTTCGCATCAATATTACTGATTACACATACAAACTATGGCCTTCAACTGCTAATAAGATTTGTATTGGTAGACAAGTAAATGACTCCAATATAATGTTTCGACTGGAAGTGAAGGAAGATGCCAATAGCGGTTACGGAATACATTGAATTAAAACCTGTTTTTTTTTTGAAATTTTCTAAAATATGGCATCATTTCACCTGCATCATTGAAAAGGGTAAGTAGGCTAACTCTCTTATGTCTTTATTTTAGGATGACCGATGCTAGCGAAAACAATTAACTGCATGTAAAACGGTGTCACTGTCTAAGTACCTGGTGTGTTCACATTCCCCACAATTCATACGAAAAGGTATTTCTGTATATATCAGAGAAATAAAGGAAATAAAGAAAACGTCAAACAGGAAACATCCAGGCCAAAAAAAGACGATGCTAGACATTGGTATCCTTCTACGTTCAAATATCAACGCAAAGATGAATCCAAGCAGTCTTTTTTATTGTTTCTAACTTACCGCAGTCTAATGAACACATTCCGATGAAGAAATCATGAGTTTGACGTTTAATTAGCCTTAAAACACCAGCATCCCTTGTGGAGCACATGGCCACCACCAACATCCCTTGTGGAGCACAATAGCCAATAGCGAGGCACAATGGTCGATTTTGATCATTTTTTTTATTGTTTTAACTCCCCACAGTCTAATGAACACATTCCGATGAAGAAATCATGCTTTTGACGTTTAATTAGCCTTAAAACACGCATCCCTTGTGGAGCACATGGCCACCACCAACATCCCTTGTGGAGCACAATAGCCAATAGCGAGGCACAAAGGTCGATTTTGATCATTTTTTTTTATTGTTTCTAACTCCCCACAGTCTAATGAACACATTCCGATGAAGAAATCATGAGTTTGAAGTTTAATTAGCCTTAAAACACCAACATCCCTTGTGGAGCACATCGCTAATAGCGAGGCACAATGGCCGATTTTTATCAATTTTTTTATCGTTTCTATCTTCCAACAGTCTAATGAACACATCCCGATGAAGAAATCATAAGTATGACGATTAATTAGCCTTAAAACACCAACATCCCTTGTGGAGCACATCGCCAATAGCGAGGCACAATTGCCGATTTTGATCATTTTTTTTATTGTTTCTAACTCCCCGCAGTCTAATGAACACATCCCGATGAAGAAATCATGAGTTTGAAGTTTAATTAGCCTTAAAATACCAACATCCCTTGTGGAGCACATGGCCACCACCAACATCCCTTGTGGAGCACATCGCCAATAACGAGGCACAATGGCCGATTTTTATCATTTTTTTTATTGTTTCTAACTCCCCACAGTCTAATGAACACATTCCGATGAAGAAATCATGAGTATGACGATTAATTAGCCTTAAAACACCAACATCCCTTGTGGAGCACATCGCCAATAGCGAGGCACAATGGCCGATTTTGATATTTTTTTTATTGTTTCTAACTCCCCACAGTCTAATGAACACATTCCGATGAAGAAATCATGCTTTTGACGTTTAATTAGCCTTAAAACACGCATCCCTTGTGGAGCACATGGCCACCACCTACATCCCTTGTGGAGCACAATAGCCAATAGCGAGGCACAATGGTCGATTTTGATCATTTTTTTTATTGTTTCTAACTCCCCACAGTCTAATGAACACATTCCGATGAAGAAATCATGAGTTTGAAGTTTAATTAGCCTTAAAACACCAACATCCCTTGTGGAGCACATCGCCAATAGCGAGGCACAATGGCCGATTTTGATCATTTTTTTTATTGTTTCTAACTCCCCGCAGTCTAATGAACACATCCCGATGAAGAAATCATGAGTTTGAAGTTTAATTAGCCTTAAAATACCAACATCCCTTGTGGAGCACATGGCCACCACCAACATCCCTTGTGGAGCACATCGCCAATAACGAGGCACAATGGCCGATTTTTATCATTTTTTTTATTGTTTCTAACTCCCCACAGTCTAATGAACACATTCCGATGAAGAAATCATGAGTTTGAAGTTTAATTAGCCTTAAAACACCAACATCCCTTGTGGAGCACATCGCTAATAGCGAGGCACAATGGCCGATTTTTATCAATTTTTTTATTGTTTCTATCTTCCAACAGTCTAATAAACACATTCCGATGAAGAAATCATAAGTATGACGATTAATTAGCCTTAAAACACCAACATCCCTTGTGGAGCACATCGGTAATAGCGATGCACAATGGCCGATTTTGATAATTTTTTTTATTGTTTCTAACTCCCCACAGTGTAATGAACACATTCCGATGAACAAATCATGAGTTTGACGTTTAATTAGCCTTAAAACACCAACATCCCTTGTGGAGCACATCGCTAATAGCGAGGCACAATGGCCGATTTTTATCAATTTCTTTATTGTTTCTATCTCCCAACAGTCTAATAAACACATTCCGATGAAGAAATCATGAGTATGACGATTAATTAGCCTTAAAACACCAACATCCCTTGTGGAGCACATCGCCAATAGCGAGGCACAATTGCCGATTTTGATCATTTTTTTTATTGTTTCTAACTCCCCGCAGTCTAATGAACACATCCCGATGAAGAAATCGTGAGTTTGACGTTTAATTAGCCTTAAAATACCAACATCCCATGTGGAGCACATGGCCACCACCAACATCCCTTGTGGAGCACATCGCCAATAGCGAGGCACGATGGCCGATTTTGATCATTTTTTTTATTGTTTCTAACTCCCCACAGTCTAATGAACACATTCCGATGAAAAAATCATAAGTATGACGATTGATTAGCCTTAAAACACCAACATCCCTTGTCGAGCACATCGCTAATAGCGAGGCACAATGGCCGATTTTGATAATTTTTATTATTGTTTCTAACTCCCCACAGTCTAATGAACACATTCCGATGAAGAAATCATGAGTTTGAAGTTTAATTAGCCTTAAAACAGCAACATCCCTTGTGGAGCACATCGCTAATAGCGAGGCACAATGGCCGATTTTTATCAATTTTTTTATTGTTTCTATCTTCCAACAGTCTAATAAACACATTCCGATGAAAAAATCATAAGTATGACGATTAATTAGCCTTAAAACACCAACATCCCTTGTGGAGCACATCGCCAATAGCGAGGCACAATTGCCGATTTTGATAAAAAAATTTATTGTTTCTAACTCCCCGCAGTCTAATGAACACATCCCGATGAAGAAATCATGAGTTTGACGTTTAATTAGCCTTAAAATACCAACATCCCTTGTGGAGCACATGGCCAACACCAACATCCCTTGTGGGGCACATCGCCAATATTAGTGAATGACAATGAAGTAACTTTGCTTGTCTCGTCCCCATACAGTTTAATGAACATAAAATGATGAAAATATCAGGAATATGGCTATTCGAGGAATCCTAAGATAACAAATCTAGCTATAAACACATCCACCTCTATTAAGCTCAGTTTAGAAACAAAATTGTGAAAATAATAATTTTAATTTTCCTTTTGTAATATCCGACCGTTGTTTGAAATAAGTCTTGGTTTTATGTGTTTGTAGTCACGAAAGTCACGTGGAAATCACATGTTACGATTGTGCTCCACAAGGGCTGTGAGTTGTGCTCCAGAAGGTCTGCTCTACACAAGCTACCGTCGTGCACCCTACTCCACCGGCAAGCTTTCAATCGCTACGACACTTTACTATCTCCTATAACAAAAGAGCTCTAAATCAATCGATCAGCCAGTTGTGAAATACGGAGGCTCATAACTGACATTTAGCATGGAGGAAAATTAAGTATGCCAAATACATTAGTCTACCTGACGTTCATATGGTCTGTGGAGGATGTTAAAATTTAGGTGGGATGGGGGTGGGTAAGATCTTTTGGTCGGCTGGTAATGGTACTTTTGAAGTTTTGTCGCCACATAACCTGTTCAGTGCGACGTTAAGTCCCAATCAATCAATCAATCAATCAATCAATCAATCAATCAATCAATCAATCATTCTAACATAATCAATTTTAATTTACTGCTTGGTGACGACGTTTCAATGTACCTGGCAGGCGAGTAAGTAAAACAGGATAGAGACACACGAGTACGGCTATACGTGTCATTGTAGTTCTCACATCGTTATCAAAGTCAATGTCAGTGAGAATTTTAAAATGTAACCAAATAACGAGCTCTGGTGAAATGAAGATATCTGGGATACACAACAGCAGGTTGAAAATGTTACAGAAACTTGATCAGATACCAAACACTCACATTAGCATTTAGGCCAAGATTAATTATTTCCACATGTCTTGTCCGAAGAATATTTTCTGGATTGACTTCCGACGAGACCTGCTCAATTGGGCATGGTGTTTGGGGTTGACATGTTGACTGGAGGTTTAGGCAAGTTAGCCTACAAAGCGCTCGACAAACGAATCAAACAGGCATGTGCTGGAGTGGGTGAGGACACTTTTGTCTTTGTCTAATACAAAAAAAGGCGAGAGTAACATACAAGTACGTATTTGGTTTGAGATTACATTAGGGGAAAGTTGAAATCCGTAACCGGTCACACTGCGGTGGTCGGAGTCACAATAACCATAATCCTTAACTGATTTTCTAAAGACTAATCCTTGATGGCTGGTAATATATATTTTAAGTATCGTAAGACACGTTTTGCCATTGTAAAATCTGCGGCAGTGGAATTTGCCATGTACCGTGATAAGCTTGTCAAAAAATAGCTCAGGTGAGACCCTGTGACTGTCATGATGTCAATATATCGCCTTGTAAAGTTTACCATTAACCTGTTCAGTATGCCTACACCCTTCAACCCTTTTGTTTGCATTCATCTCACAAGGAGTAGACCTCGGTTTACGGGTTTCCATACCAAATTTCAATAAGACTTTTCCAATAAATTGTGACTGGTCCATAGTTACAGTTTCGTTATCCAGAAACTTCACTTCCCACAACTCATATTTTGATTCATCTACGTCAAAAAACAATGTGCCACATCTAGGCCCATAACCTGTTGGTGCGAACATGGAACATGCGTTGAATGGAGGTAAGGCGAGTAAGCCTATAAAACTTCCAAGTAACTTAATCTACAGGAACGAGTCAAGCACACCGTGAAGTGGATGAGGACACTTTTTATTCTGATAAAAAAGCGGAGAGTAACAGACAAGTATATGGCTTGAGATTTTTTTTATAAACATCCTCGATATTGAAATAGATCTGTAGTTTCTTACTACGACACAAGCTTACAGTTCAACAAAGCTTTAGTCAATGCCATCACTATGTTCTGGCATAGACAACTTTTTCAGCCTGCATCCGGCGATTTCGAAAATATATCTGTTGTCCTATCTTCGATCATAGTCTTTCTCTGCTTCAACCAATGAATCAATCGGACTTAAGTCGGGGTGGTAATTGAAAACAACTTTCGATCAGTGAACATCCCGACTTCAGTCAGATTGCCAAAGAGCAGTCAACGTAACCCTTGGCAATGTGTTACAAAAGGATTCCAGAAATTCTACTGATCAAGGCTAAGCTCTTGTCAGTCGTCAACCTAATGAAATATCATAGGTTTGGTTTGTTACAACAATTTATGGGGTGTAAAGGTCTAAATGATATACCTCTTTTTAACACAATTAGAAACTTGTCTACATGGTTATTTTAGACAAGAAGATTTTCCCTGTGCCTGTGTGTTTTAGTGTTCATAAATATATACATCCTCTCAGTTGACAGGAGCGAGCAGCTAGTCACAAACCAACGCCGACAGGGATAGAAGCGAATGCAGAGAATGTGAACAGACAGGCCATATAGTTCACCATGGGCATTGACTATCAAATCCCCAAATGTCTTGTTCAGAATGAATGTAGAGGTAGTTACAACGGCTTACCCTCTAATGTTATCTCCTCCAGTCTGTAGAACGATCGCCTTTTTGTACCCAACTATATAATTTGGATTGACTGATGTTTTCCCCGCACTCAAGATGATGTCACTTAAATGGCGGTGTTGCCCAATCCAGAGAGGGAGGATTGATTTACTGGTGTTTCATGCCGCACCCAAGAATATTTGACTTATATGGTGGAATTACCATGTTTACTGGGGGAGGAAACCGCACCCTTTGCCAGCAAGTAACAACATAACCTCGGCGTGTACCTGGCAATTCTTCCACATACGACGATCGAGTGAGGCGAGGGAGGAAACTGGGCTCTTTGCCAGGAGGTAACCAGAGACCTTCGGCGGGTACCTGGCAACTCTCCATATATACGGCAATCAATTACAACAAGATTGCAAAGTTCACTATAGTCTCATGCTGGACGGGCACATATGATGAAGAGTAGTCACTAATCAAGGTGCTTTGAACAAAATGTTTATGTTTTATTCCAGACAGGAAGGATTCAAGAATTTAAAGCCCTCAAACGTTTCTCACTCTGAGTCTCTGATGTTCAATTAGTTGCAACTTTACTGGAAACATCTCTATCGGGTGTCAACGGAATTCTTAGAACCCAACTACATGGAGAAGTGTTTTGTATATAGTCTCCAAAATGAAGATCGTTCAAATGTGTGCTTTTAGAATCATGGTAATGGAAATATTAGGCTTTGGGGTGGCCATTGCTAACTTCTATAGCTCATGTCATCCTCGGATGCCCAGGGTTAAATACACAACAAGCTATAAAGTGAGTAAGTTTTAATCGTGGGTTCCGACGATGAGCTCACATGGGCCGTTGGATAGGGAGTTCTATTTGGAGATTCATTTGGCTTGTGTGCTGTGGTTATCAGAATCGACCTGGGTTAGATGCTCCGTACAAGCTCTGTATAGCTGCGTGTGTGATGCATGCATTCTCGGCTGTATGTTATGACTGCCAGACAAACAATAACATCTGGAAATTCCCAAAGTACCTCTTTAAACGTAGGCCTACTTTCTAGGCGAAAAGTTGACTTGCGGCCTTTCATCCTACTTCTTTTTTTATATACTTGATAAGAATTGGTCGATATATATGATTGGTTCATTAGTTTGATGATTGGCGGCTCCAAAACGAAAACACAAAATAAAATTTCCCGCCTATAGTGGCCATCAAAAGCTTTGATCATAAATACCAACTCATCGTAGAGACTTGTCCGCAATATGTTGAGCATCGTCGGCACCCACGGTTAAAACTTTCACTCACGCTCAAGGTGAGCTTGTTGAGAATTTACCCCGGGCATCCGAGGATGTATGTTGAGTGGATTGAAGTTATTCTGTACGGCCGCATTACCTTCTTCAATACCACCAGTGCGAGCGTATCAGGATAAGTTCAATCAAGGAGGTATATGGGACCTCCTTGAGTTCAATCCACTCAACATATTGCGGACTACGCAGAGACATGCAGGGAAATGGTTTGATTGATTGTTTGGTGTTTTACGCCGCGCTCAAGATTATTTCACTTATATATGGCGGCGTTGCCAGTATTCTTGTGGGAGGAAACCGGGCTCTATGCCCGGGGGAAACCCACGACTTTCCGGTGGTAGCAGGGAAATGGGCAGGCGGTAAGAGACACATGTTAATTCAAACCTATGTCTATACGCCAACACGATTCTAACTAGGGCTTTATATTTATAAGCAAATTTTCAATAGCTTAATGCAGACATGAGTGTTATATGGTGAAAGTTAACTCAAACCAGTGACCCATTAGTAGACGGCCTGTGTCCGCCTAAAACTTCACGGATTTGCATATACGTGAAATACCCAGTCGAAGACACACAAAGTTTGTTCCGACCGGGCCCTCGGCAGTCTGAAACTTCGAGGATTTACTACGTGCGTGTCAAAGTCGACCGGTAGTGAGCGGAGATAGCTGAAGTGTGTTCCGACTGGGCCTGTGTCAGTCTGATGACTTCGGGGATTTGCGTGGGTGCGTGTCAAAACCGACCGATAGGGGGCGAAGATAGCCTAAGGGTGTTCCGACTGGGCCTGTGTAAGTCGGAACACACTTCGCTCGCTACCGATCGGCTTCGAGACGCACGTACGTAAACCCAGACTGCTGAGAAACTATCACTCTGCCGGCTGAACCACGGATTATTAATCATTTGAGTATTAGCACTTAGGGTCTACATTTTGATTGGATGCATGATTGATGTTCCATTTAATTTTTTTATGCTAATCTTTCCAGGAACTGCCTTACGAAGCTGACGTAAGTTACGTCGGACGTAAATCAGTGTTAAAGCATAGGCCTACAACAAGGATTAATTGCGACAAGGGCATAAGTTCCTATAGCTTTAACACTGATTTACGTCAGACGTAACTTACACCCGGACACTGTTTAACAAAGCGGCGTAGCGTAAGTTTTCACGTAACTGCAATAGCAACCCATACTGTAGAGATACGTTAGTATGAAAGTTACGCAAAAAATACATCTACGCGGCTTTGTGAAACAGGGCCCAGGGTGCAAAAATCTGGGAGTGTATGTTAGATTCTCAGCACAACAGAGGCCGATTGTTTGGGCTATTTTAAACTCTACAATATTGCTGACCAAAACAAAACGTTCTTCTCAACTATAAATAAAATGTTTTTTTTTCTGAGCATCACATGTTAGTACACACTAAGAGGAAAAAAAAATTCTGCTTTTACAATTTCTTTTTATTTAGCATGTTGATTGATATGCAGACATGAGAAATATTAACAATTTAACAGACCAAAAAAAATTGATATATTACAGTGAAACCTCTACATACTGGCTTGTCTTTGGTGATGTTGCCTTTTAAGGCCCGTTCTCACAGTGCGATTTGTCGAACCGACCTATACCATGCGATTGAAATGGATGTTTTTTATCGGCTGATATGATTTGTCAACCAATCAAATGCGACCGTTTGAATTGCATGCTACAAGTCCGCACAACAAATCATACAGCGAGAACGAGCCTTTGTACAGATGCCGTATTTTGGATACGACCGTCAGTACAAAAAAAGAAGTAATTTTGGAGTCAGAAAGCCGGACTAAGTTACGCCGGGCGTAAATTTTTTGAAAAACAGCCTTACATGGGTTTCATTGTACATTATGTTCATCATGGATATTATAGTTATAAGTGTCATTGGGTAGAAAAACTGTAAAAAATGTCTGTTTTGGTTCTGCGATGAAGTACTTGAACGGGAACTTAAATTGCCAGTTAACAGAGAGATTAAAGCGGCCCTTACACGATCAATTATATTGCACAGGCCTGGTTGCACGATATAATTGCGCAATAAAATATCAAGCAGAGTTTGATTCACAGTAAGTCATCAATATCGCCCATACACGGTCAATTTAATTGTCAATTCAGACTGTTGAGAATTAAAATGCGCAATATAAATGAGCGTGTATGGGCCGCTTAAAGGGAGACAAAATTTAAGATTATGGTAAATAGCACTGATTTTTATCTTTCCGTTTCCGTTTTCTCATAATCTATGTCACAATCACGCAAAGCAATGGTGTAAGGGTGGCATTATCAATGGTGTAGGGGTATAATCTATCAGCCCCAACTCCTCCATAAACAGTGCCACGGATGAGTATACAAATATTTACAAACAAACAAAATATGCCACTGTAACTTAAACTATGAGCGTAAGAATTATTTACAAATTTACATGTACAAGTTACCATGGTAACCCGGATCAGCACTGTGACTCAGTCGTTTGTTATTAAGCCATTAAAATTAACTGAATAAATACAATTTTGCTGGCTGAATTCTAGATTGGTATTTAATGCCTCAGTCCTATTTACAATTTTGCTTAGAGAGTATTGTGACATATGCAAGACGAGAATCAGGCAGACATATGACCGTTCGTAGATTTTGGGCGATAAAGAAACTCGAGTTAGCCAGCAACTCGTCCATCCATCCATTAACGTAAAGAGGCAGTTTTGAAAATTGGACCAATAAGAACAGGGTGTTTTCAATATTTAAACAGGAAGAGATAGGAAAATTTGAACACTCCTTTCTACAAAGTTTATACAAAAAAGCGCCGTTTTGATAACAATCATAAAAATTTCCGGCAAACCCCCTGTTCAAAGGAGATGATGAAAGTCTGTGGTCAAGGAACATCAATATGTATAGCGAATTTCTTCGTCAAAAGTTAGTTTTTCTGCTTTGTTAGCCCTGTGCATTATCCGGCAACCCGTTGGCCAATAACAAGTCTCCATTAGAAGCATTTTGTGACGACTGATTTTTCTGTCGAATTTCAAAGACCTCCTGAATGGCTTCCCGGAAACAGTGGAAATTGTAGTCTATCAAACCTGAAAGAAATCAAAATATTTAAAAAAAACGTAAAACTTGTATGGAGAATTTTCATAATGGTTCTTTTTTTGTTACAATTAAGATGAAAGTCATTCAAAAAAATTGTCCTTGGTTTAAAAAAATTGGTTTAGTGAGGCAGGAAACCAGATGTCCACTGGAGGTACATTGCAACCATTCATTTAATATGGGGCGGTGAGTGAATGAAAAATCCATTTTTTTTTTAATTTTCTTTCGGACGTTAAACATTGACCAATCAATCAACTTTTTATTGGCTGTTAGTCCATACACTGAAAGCTGCACCGTTCAGCGGCGTTCCGAAATTTGAGATTCTAAATAATAACCATTATAACATCTCTTTATGGAGCATTTATTACCCCGCATTTTCCCGGCTTTATCGAAAAAATTGGCGTTAAACATTTTCTTTATGTCTAATTAGGCTATTTCAAACAGTTAGATGGATCAATGAACAGAAAACAATTTTAACGTAAATGGATAAAAACTGGTCACGTGATATCAAAAATGAACAGCCAAAAACATGGCTGCTTGAGTACAGAAGTGTGTTTAACGATTTTAGCATAATTCAAACGAGACAGTTGAGGCCACATAAAGTGTGCAGCCTCTATAAGATAAACCATTCAGTTAAAGCTGTGACCGTTTTGATTTGACATATCTTGTCAGTCGATTGATCGATTGATTAATTGCTGTTTCACGCCACACTCAAGATTAATTTACTTATATGGCGGCATTGGCAGGTTTAGTCGGGGAGGAAACCGGGCTCATTGACCGGAGGAAACCCCGACCTTCAGCGAGTACCTGGCAACTCTTTCACATACGGCCACTAAGTGATTTCGCATAGGGCAACCGAGTGAAAAATCCACTCAGAGATATGTGAATTTTTATTTGATCTGAGTGTGATTCGAACCCGCGCCGCATCGATGGAAGGTCTGTGCGGGACTGACGGACAATATTAGTTATCATGGTTGGTTGAGGGGGGATACGAAGTATTTACATGGTCAGCGTGGGAATTGATAACGGTCGAGCCGTTAGGCTCGAAGAGCTTTACTTTTGCGTAGAATCAGCCAAAATATTTCTCGTTTATTCAATCGCACACACACAAAAAAGTTGCAAAAGGTGACCTAATACGAGCACGCGCTACGACGTCATCAAACGACGTCGCCAAAAAAAACGTCGACATAACGTTCGCCCGTCACCCACAATATAGTTGAACAAGAGTTTCGGGAAACTCAAAATACGCCTGGAAAGGCACAGTCACTGCAGCCATACCAAAACAAATCCTTCCATATATATATTTTTGAATATATGCAATGGGTCCTTCAAATATGAAATCTCATCTGGTGTTAAATGTCCAGGTTTTCAGCTTGGAGTTCAGCTAATTCTGACTGGTCAGTGGGTTAAATCACTTGCTGAAGACATCACTGACCAGGATGTTTGCCACATTTTATATAGGTATATTTGAACAGAGCCTAATCTCTGAGATGGTCAATGGTGTGTAAATATACAAGTCTTATCTGTTTACACTTACAACCAGGTTTATGAATATTGTCAAACATATCTTTAAGCAGCTATATTTGCTTTACCATATGGGTAATAAAACTGAATTGAAGAGCCTTTAAAACAGAGAAATAATTATAATTCTAAACTTTTTAGGTTTTGGCCACCATAGCTATCACTAAATTATCCAAGGAAGCTGACACACCTTCTACCCATAAGCTATATCCTCAGAAAAAATTGTCCAGATGGAATCAAAACTTTGAAAGTTATGGAGCGGAAGGGAATATTACATAATCCAATATAACTCCCATATTATGTAACCAGTGATGTTAAAATCGTTCGGGACACACCTTCTACCCATAAGATATGTACTCAGAAAAAATTGTGCAGATGGAATCAAAACTTTAGAAGTTGTGGAGTGGAAGGGAATATTACATAATCCAATATAACTCCCATATTATGTAACCAGTGATGTTAAAAATAGTTCGCGACACACCTTCTACCCATAAGGTATATACTCAGGAAAAATTGTGCAGATGGAATCAAAACTTTAGAAGTTATGGAGCAGAATGGAATATTACATAATCCAATATAACTCCCATATTATGTAACCAGTGATGTTAAAAATAGTTCGCGACACACCTTCTACCCATAAGGTATATACTCAGAAAAAATTGTGCAGATGGAATCAAAACTTTAGAAGTTATGGAGCAGAATGGAATATTACATAATCCAATATAACTCCCATATTATGTAACCAGTGATGTTAAAAATAGTTCGCGACACACCTTCTACCCATAAGGTATATACTCAGAAATAATTGTGCAGATGGAATCAAAACTTTAGAAGTTATGGAGCGGAAGGGAATATTACATAATCCAATATAACTCCCATATTATGTAACCAGTGATGTTAAAAATAGTTCGCGACACACCTTCTACCCGTATATACTCAGAAAAAATTGTGCAGATGGAATCAAAACTTTAGAAGTTATGGAGCAGAATGGAATATTACATAATCCAATATAACTCCCATATTATGTAACCAGTGATGTTAAAATCGTTCGAGACACACCTTCTACCCATAAGATATGTACTCAGAAAAAATTGTGCAGATGGAATCAAAACTTTAGAAGTTGTGGAGTGGAAGGGAATATTACATAATCCAATATAACTCCCATATTATGTAACCAGTGATGTTAAAAATAGTTCGCGACACACCTTCTACCCATAAGGTATATACTCAGGAAAAATTGTGCAGATGGAATCAAAACTTTAGAAGTTATGGAGCAGAATGGAATATTACATAATCCAATATAACTCCCATATTATGTAACCAGTGATGTTAAAAATAGTTCGCGACACACCTTCTACCCATAAGGTATATACTCAGAAAAAATTGTGCAGATGGAATCAAAACTTTAGAAGTTATGGAGCAGAATGGAATATTACATAATCCAATATAACTCCCATATTATGTAACCAGTGATGTTAAAAATAGTTCGCGACACACCTTCTACCCATAAGGTATATACTCAAAAATAATTGTGCAGATGGAATCAAAACTTTAGAAGTTATGGAGCGGAAGGGAATATTACATAATCCAATATAACTCCCATATTATGTAACCAGTGATGTTAAAAATAGTTCGCGACACACCTTCTACCCGTATATACTCAGAAAAAATTGTGCAGATGGAATCAAAACTTTAGAAGTTATGGAGCAGAATGGAATATTACATAATCCAATATAACTCCCATATTATGTAACCAGTGATGTTAAAAATAGTTCGCGACACACCTTCTATCCATAAGCTATATACTCAGAAATAATTGTGCAGATGGAATCAAAACTTTAGAAGTTATGGAGCGGAAGGGAATATTACATAATCCAATATAACTCCCATATTATGTAACCAGTGATGTTAAAAATAGTTCGCGACACACCTTCTACCCATAAGGTATATACTCAAAAAAAATTGTGCAGATGGAATCAAAACTTTAGAAGTTATGGAGCGGAAGGGAATATTACATAATCCAATATAACTCCCATATTATGTAACCAGTGATGTTAAAAATAGTTTGCGACACACCTTCTACCCATAAGGTATATACTCAGAAAAAATTGTGCAGATGAAATCAAAACTTTAGAAGTTATGGAGCCGGACAGCCGGACTGCCGGACGGACGGAGATGATACCATAATACAGCCCGCTTTTCAAGCTGGGCGTATAAAAAGGTGAGTGATGCGACCACGCACTATGACTTCATAAAACGACGTCACAAAACAACATTCAAACGTTCAAAATAGCATTTGCGCGACGCCGTATCGGGTGTGTGTGAAAACGAGGTTTTACCGTATCGGGTGAGTAGGACACCTAATACGAATATTTATCGGATGGCAATTGACCAATCAGATTGCAGAGAAACTACTCTGAGGGATAATAATCACTCTAACCGACGTACCTTGTCTGTCGAAACTGTCCTCGCGTAGAATGCAAACCAAGGCGAGGTAACGGTTGACTTCTCTCAGATATAAAATAGTACTGTTATTTAATTTGATGATTGACGATGATTTGGCATCGAACGCACTTCCATCAGAGTCGTCAGGTAATCTGAAGACAAAAAAATAAAATAAATGTTTATTTTTTGGAGTGAGCAATGTACGGCATGAAATGTTCTAAATACTATGAATAGACAGGGTGATTTTGGTTAATTGATTGGTGCTTTACACCGCACACCAGAATATTTCACTTAAATCGTAGCGTTGCCAGGTTTAGTGAGGGAGGAAACCCAGCCCTTTATCGGAGAAAACTCCTTACTTTTGGCGGGTACCTCAGAACTCTTCCGCAAAGGGGTGATTTTGGGCTAGCTTAATTCCCCCGCTGCTCGTGCAATGGCAGCAGACGGGGATTTCCACCAGGATGGATTTTAAGAAGAAATAAATCATTAAGCCTGGTTAAATCCGGATTATAATTTAATACCTAAAAATATCAAGATTTGCTGATCGAAATTTACAGCAGCTGAAATCTTGATTTTTTTTCTGGGGCAAGGTTGGGGCAAAAATGGGTATGAATGTTTGGGAAACATGAAGGGTGAAGGTTGGAGTTGGTATTCTTTTTTAAGTCTACAGGTGTTTATTCATATAGATCACGGTTTTACAATAGGGTGCCGCAAATGTACTGGCCCACGTGATAGAGGTGAGGTTGGAATTTGTTACATAACAATTCATCAAAAGCCAGGGAGTTAAGGCCCTTTAATTGTAAATGATACAATCAAAAGAAACATAAAAATTCATACTTGCATAAATAAAATGTCTCAACCAATCAAAAAGGTTTTGGCAAAGTAACCAATCAGCATCAATCAATTTGAAACTAACCAATGATCCCACGAATTTTCAAAAATATGCTGCTGATAACAATCCACAATAAATAACATAAATCCAGTAAGAGTTTGTTTAATGTTATACTTTCAACTTCTATACGCCCCTCAAACAAGTAACACATTTGTGTGTTAACACTTTTGGTAGATTTGTTCAAAATGGAATTAGCTGCCACAATTCCAATTATTTTGTTCACATAAAAGGATTCAGGTTGAAATATTAAATGTTTTCTTTTTTTATTCTGTTGCCTGTGGGAAACAAACATCTTTAGGAAAAGTTAACAAAATAAACGGGGATGCCCATTCAGTAAACCAAGGCTTTATTACTAATGCTTCTAAAGACTACCGCTAATTTTGAGAACGTGTATAAACAAAGAAAATATTGGTAACAAATTTTTAAAAGCATTAATTGCACACAAAGTCACAAATTTCTATACAACAAGTGTTCAAACCTTGGCTAAAAACAGAAACAAATTCAAACGACGTCATTAATATGGTTAATTAATGAATGAAGCATGCATGTCTAAAACTTGCATGTAGAAAAATAAAGGGCACAGCAAAATTGACTAGAACCACCTTCCCCAAATTATAGCATCTCGTTATAATGCAAAGCAATACAAAACAATGAAAGAGATCTATTTACAGATAATTTCATTAGCTTTTAATAAAATATTTATATCTTTACATTTTCATTTTCACTATCTGAGGTAAAATCCAAAGAAATATTTTGATCTTATAGCTTGTCAACAGTTTTCTGTACAATTCCCCATTCATTTAACACAAGGCCAGTCCCAGAAATCTCACGAGAGTGGAGCAATGCTTCCTCCTTTCAATAGAGAGCATAGCAAGGGGAATAACTTTTCCTTGATGGAAATATAACGTATTGGCTTTACCTCCAGAGGGCATCAACACAAATTACTACTACTTTCTTGTTTATTTGAAGGTAAATGGGCAAATATATGTTTATTTTAGGACGCAAAGGCAGTTGACTACCCCAGGAAGCTTAAAAATTGAGAGGGCCCCAAGAAAACAATGAGGAGGGCCCAAAGGCAGTTGACTTCCCCAGGAAGCTTAAAAATTGAGAGGGCCCCAAGAAAACAATGAGGAGGGCCCAAAGGCAGTTGACTACCCCAGGAAGCTTAAAAAATTGAGAGGGCCCCAAGAAAACAATGAGGAGGGCCCAAAGGCAGTTGACTACCCCAGGAAGCTTAAAAAATTGAGAGGGCGCCAATCACATAGACTGTCACCATCAAATTCCAGGCCTGTAAATTCTGAAATTCCTAATATACCCCCAAAATCTAAATAATTATTAAGTTAAAAGGTTAGATATTAGCACTAGAATATTTTCTTTTCTTGCATTAGTTACTGAACCTTAAGGGTATATTAAGACAGTCCAGGAAGACGATTTCATTATTTTTCCGAGTTAGAGACATACATTTTTGTCAAAATACAAAATAGTTTCAAATCTTGAATTTTGACAAAAATGGACGTCGCTAACTAGCTTCCTGTAATGTAAAAATACCTCGAGCCCAGGAATGCACGTAAACGTCTTTAATGGCTTGAACAATGACTTTTAAACCAGTTGGCAGTATTTACGGAACTAACTAGGGAAATACAACTGGATGTTTTTATATTTTTCTACCAGAATGTGATTGATTGATGAGAAATCCACTGGAAAGGTGTTCAACTGTTTTTTGGACAGGTTCTTTTCGAAATCTATCACAAGATATCAACTGAATGTATAAGTGAATTGAAAACATTATCACAGATGAAGAGGCTGAATTCATTTCTGTGCGCTCTACGATGTTTTCAGTTAGTTATTCATTCCCATGCAGCGTAATTAACTTGGGGCTCAAAACGGTGACTCCATCAAGCGCCTTATTTTAGGATGCTGATTGCATTGATTGATGTTTTAAGCCGCGCTCAAGATTATTTCACTTATATAGCAGCCTTGCCAGTTTTATTGTGGGAGGGGTGCACTTTAGGATGTTTTCAGATCCACATGCCTGCCTAATTAATTTGGGGCTCTATCAATCGCCTTATTTTAGGATGCTGAACATGTAATCAATCCAAAATGCTGATTGCATTGATTGATTGATTGGTGTTTTACGCCGCATTCAAGATTATTTCACTTACACACGTGTATATAGCGGCCTTGCCAGGTTTAGTGTGGGAGGAAACCGGGCTCATTGCCCGGAGGAAACTCGACCTCTTCCACATCAAGTGAAAAATCCACTCAGAAATGTTTACATTTTTTTTATTTGGTCTGAGTGGGATTCTAACCAGCGCCACAAAATGCTGATTGCGAAAGATAAATTAATGTGTAAGCCAGGAGTTTTAGTGGATTAATAGGATTAAAGTGTTAATACGGGAAACATGTGAATCTTAATTACCTATGCCGAGCGGTCTGCAAACTGAAGATTAACAACAACAACAACATGAAAAGCAACACGACACACAAAATAAACAACATAAGCAACAGTTACATGTATACAATTGTATCAGTGAACTCCATAGAATCTTTCAATGGCATTTAGAAGTTGGAAGGTTACAATAAGGTGAAGAATTACTTATGGACAACAACTTCTTGGTTTATTCGGTGACGACCTTTCAATGTAGTTCTTACATCGTTATCAAAGTCACCCAAGAAACCAAGAAGTTGTTATCCATAAGTAATTCTTCATCTTCCATAGTCCATATAAGTTTAAGGGAATAGCAAACTCCAGAAATTGTTACAATTTAACTTAAAGGCAAGGGGCCATTTTAGTTTTTCATTTATTTACGGTTCTTAAGGTTCTTAAAACCCTCACGGTCACCTACATTGTATCATTGACAACCTTTACGTTAGTAAAATCATACCGTAATTCCTTTTGCACCAACGGACGTTAAACAATATCGACATTTTCGGGACTTGTCTATTGCGTCATCTCAGAGCAATTATTTTTCGATCGGTGGTTGAACTACACACTGTTCTGAGTGAAATTTTTGGAAAAATATAGAAATCGACAAACCCCATTCCACCCGTGTCCTATTTTATTTGATTTCACCGATTCAATCATATATCACTCAAAAGATCGTACGGGTAAAATTACACACAAATTCAAAGCAACACAAAGATAAAATTAATATAATCAAACCCTAGAAGATTTGATAAAAACGAAACATGCGAAATTCTAAACAAATCATTATTGCACAATGTGGAATGTTGCCTTACTAACAATGGTTCGAAAATCTCTTTTACCAAGTTTTATTTTTCCCTGCACTCAAGATTATTTCACTTATATGGCGGCATTGCCAGGTTTAGTGGAGGAGGAAACCGGGCTCTCTGCCCGGAGCAAACTCTCGACCTTCCGCGAGCCCATGTCAACTTTTCCACTTACGGCCATCTAGTAAAACAAAAAACTCAGAAATTGTTGGATTTTGTTTTGGTGTGAGTGGGCTTTTAAACCGCGCCGCATGCATGGAGAGCCTGTTTGTCGAACTGAAAAGACTCTCAGCCTGCTAGAGAGAATTTTCTGTTGAAGGAAAGTTTCCAACAAAATAAAAAATAAAACGTATAACACATGGCATGAGATAACTTACCCATAAATACAGGAGATATCAATGAAACTTACCCATAAATACAGGAGATATCAATGAAACTTACCCATAAATACAGGAGATATCAATTAAACTTACCCATAAATACAGGAGATATCAATGAAACTTACCCATAAATACAGGAGATATCAATTAAACTTACCCATAAATACAGGAGATATCAATTAAACTTACCCATAAATACAGGATATATCAATGAAACTTACCCATAAATACAGGATATATCAATGAAACTTACCCATAAATACAGGAGATAGCAATGAAACTTACCCATAAATACAGGAGATACCAATGAAACTTACCCATAAATACATGAGATATCAATGAAACTTACCCATAAATACAGGAGATATCAATGAAACTTACCCATAAATACAGGAGATATCAATGACAACATCGATCATATCACAGCATAGTTCGTACGATTGCATGTCAACGGGAGAACTGTCCGTGGCAATGTAAATTTTACTGACTATATCAAATAGAAATGCCTTTTCAATACCAGAATTCTGAAATGACAATTATATCTCAGTCTTAGCCTATCAAATCAAATTCAAGGACACAAAATACAAGTATCTTAGACGAGAAGATTTCCCTTGTGCCCGTGTGTATTTTGAGAAGACATATATATTTATATACATATATTATAAAGGTTCTCAATGGTTATTTTAGAAAAGAAGATTTTTCCTGTGCCTGTGTGTTAGTGTTCATGAATATATATTATAAAGATCTAAATGATATACCTCTTTTAATACAATTAGAAACTTGTCGTGATGGTTATTTTAGACAAGAAAATTTTCCCTGTGCCCGTAAGTTTTAGTGATCATAAATATATATTATAAAGGTCTAAATGATATACCTCTTTTTAACACAATTAGAAACTTGTCTTTATGGTTATTTTAGACAAGAAGATTTTCCCTGTGCCCATAAGATTTAGTGTTAAAAAAAATATAGTTGCAAAACCATCTTTAAAAATATTCGCATAAATGAGTAGTTTCGCTGAATTTGTGATATGTGTTTCAATTATTAAATAATGGATTGACGTTGATTGATTGTTTGGTGTTTCACGCCGTGCCCAAGATTATTTCACTTATATGGAGGCGTTGCCAGTTTTATTGTGGGAGGAAACCGGGCTCTATGCCCAGAGGAACCCACGACCTTCCGTTAGTAACTGGCAACCATCCCACTTTGTGAGCCACTTGGAAATGACAGACTGATTCCTTAATGTCATCAGTGGGGTATGATACCGTGTGATCAACATGGCTGACAGAAAATAATTTTCTACAGAAAAGTACATAAGAAAGGAAACCCACGACCTTCCGTTGGTAACTGGCAACCATCCCACATAGGTCGTCCAGTCAGAAAATTTTCCAATTTGATTGACGTTGAAACAAATAATAGACAAAATTCCAAATAACCAGGATGTAGGAGTACATTTTTGGGAGTTTATTGCTTATAAAACTACTTACATGTACATCTGCAAGATTAATGTCAACAGAAAGTGCTTATTTTGTACTTTCTGATCAAATTTATGTACCGTAAATGCTCGACCCTTTCGGCGATGCCAGGGGGGATTATCGCCGAAAAGCTAGAGAGCATATGACAGAAACTAAAATGGGGAATGTGGGGATAATCCGTTTCGCAGACTAGAAAACGTATAATGGCCTACCCACAGGTGGTAAATTGGTGCTGTGCGCCTAAACACACAATACACAACCCACATGCGATATTCAGAGCGCCTGAGCTCACACAGTGACAACGGACTAACCTGCAAGCCAGTCCATTCGTTCGTCAATGTACCGGTTTGTGGCGGGAAATGAGAAAATACGTTCATATAGTTTGTTATAAAAAATGAATCTGTTAAGATATGCCGATTAATGCAATTTTCTTTTAGCTTGTTTTCGACTAAACACCAGTCAGAAAATATATCGGATATATTGTTTCCGGTACAGCCAGATTGTAAAAACCAAACAAAAGTCTACATCAGATTCATAAGTGTTTATCCAGTTGAAATTGCGGCGATGTCGGCATTTGCAAATATCGATAATATCTCTATGAACACGACCGTTTTACCGTGCAACTTTAGTCATATCGGCAGTAAACAAGATTACAACCCTTACGTTTTACGTGATTTCTCATCCTTTTTACGGGTGAAACTTTTCCATTTAAACGAAAAAGAATGTTCCCAACATATAAACAAAACACAATAGTACACTGTAAATATTTATTTGGTTTATTAACGGGTAAATACGAGATTTTGCGAACTGAAAGAGTCAACTGGAGGCTGTCGCCAAAAGACGTCAGTGGGATATAGGCAGTTATAGACCAACACGTGGCTCTCAAACTGGTGCCGCACATACCCCACCTGGCGCGATGTTTGTTCATCTACCCGACACAGGCGTGAAACCAATTACCCACCCCTCTCTAGTCGGCGTCATTGAAGTTTTCGTCGATCGGGAGTAAATAGAAGACTTGAGCTGTAAGAGTCACTCCCCCCCACCTCCCCATAAAATGGCTGAAAGGGTCGAGCATTTACGGTAGTAATAGAAAAAAATGTGGAAGCAATACTTACAGAAATAAGAATATTGAGTAGGTTTTCTAAGGTGGCTAGTTGAGGTATGAGCTTTTGAACAACTTTACTGAAGGCTTCAAATATGGAGTGGTCATAGATACTGGTCAAATGGAAACTGAAAGTGAAACCAATTATAAGTAGGTCACATCAATATAAAGTAATGCAAAACAAATTAAAACTTGATCAAATTTTAACTACAAAAAGGAATGTAAAGAAAATATAAAAACTAGTTCACACAATCACATCGCATCAAATTGTGCTATAAGAAAGTTAACAATCGTTATCAGAGAACGTCTGACTCGACAACCATCTTTATGGCAAAGCTTAGCTGATAGTCCCGATCGGCCAATCTAATCAGCATATGTCTAGTTCACCAGCGTAAAAGAAATTGGTCAACTCTGAAAGTCAGGCTGTCTTCGAGACTTACGGGGGTCGTCGTAAAATTTTCAGAAAAGGTGGTCTTACTTCGGACATTGCAGGTTATAGTCAAGATACGATAAGCTTGCAAGGGAATTAATCTACTAATACTTCTTCCTGTCAATTTCAAAATGTCAATGGCGCGCTCCACTGGCGACCGAACAAGAGTTTGTCTGACAGATTCATTTTCAGTGTATTTTCCCACCGTAAAGCAAGTGCAAGACTCACACACATGAATATGATGCTCTATGGGAGCCCGTTTGATACAATTGCATGTTGTTTTTTTTTGTTTTCTCCTCCTTAAAGTGGCATGAGCTGCCAAAATTCAAACGTTTTTCATAATTTCTGATTGTCACGACAGTAAGAGGCTTCAAAGGCCATCAAAAAACTAAATGATTGGTGTTGGAATGAGGAAAATAATTAAAATCTATACAGTATGTGGCCTATACAAACCGAAATAGGGTTCAGAAAGTAAACAAAATTTAAATACCGACGACCATTCATTCATTCTAAGCCAAAGTTAGTTTAAAACAATACTTTTTCGTTCATTCTCGAGACTAGAAGCACTAAAAAGCTTCTGAATTATTTGCTTGAGAAAAATAGCCAATAATTTCAACGTTCTGTTTTAACGCCAAAATGTCAACATTCTGTTTTAAGCCAACATGTCAACATTTTGGCAGCTCATGCCACTTTAATGTAGAACTGAACGTCTTACCTTAAGTGAAGATTTTCTAATCCCGCGTCGGTCAATTCATCGTTAGCTCTCTGGTGAATATCCCTCTGACTCTCCATTTTGTTATCGTCTGATAATCCATCAACTTTGTGAATAAAAACCTCAAATTTTATATCAGGATTGACTTTGTAAGCTCGTGTGACTGTGACGTGTAAGCGCGCCAACGCCTCCATATAGTCATCCTGAAATAAGACGTGGTTGATTGATTAATTGTTTGGTGTTTTACGACGCGCTCAAGATTATTTCACTTATATGGCCGCATTGCCAGTTTTATTGTGGGAAATAAGATGTGGAAACAATTTATAGTTTGTTTTTTTTTAAGTGGTTCTAAGGTAGGATTATTTTAGTTACATGGTGCTACAACTTGGTTCCAAGGAGGAAACGTGTTCCATTGGTGGAGGAAACATGTTCCATTGGAGGAAACCTGTTCCACCAGTGGAGGAAACATGGTCCATTGGAGAAGGAAACATGGTCCATTGGAGAAGGAAACATGGTCCATTGGAGAAGGAAACATGGTCCATTGGAGGAGGAAACATGGTCCATTGGAGAAGGAAACATGTTCCATTGGAGGAGGAAACATGTTCCATTGGAGAAGGAAACATGTTCCATTGGAGAAGGAAACATGGTCCATTGGAGGAGGAAACATGGTCCATTGGAGAAGGAAACATGGTCCATTGGAGAAGGTAACATGGTCCATTGGAGAAGGAAACATGGTCCATTGGAGGAGGAAACATGGTCCATTGGAGAAGGAAACATGGTCCATTGGAGAAGGAAACATGGTCCATTGGAGAAGGAAACATGGTCCATTGGAGAAGGAAACATGGTCCATCGGAGAAGGAAACATGGTCCACGGGAGAAGGAAACATGGTCCATTGGAGAAGGAAACATGGTCCATTGGAGAAGGAAACATGGTCCATCGGAGAAGGAAACATGGTCCATCGGAGAAGGAAACATGGTCCATTGGAGAAGGAAACATGGTCCATTGGAGAAGGAAACATGGTCCATTGGAGAAGGAAACATGGTCCATTGGAGAAGGAAACATGGTCCATTGGAGAAGGAAACATGGTCCATTGGAGAAGGAAACATGGTCCATTGGAGAAGGAAACATGGTCCATTGGAGAAGGAAACATGGTCCATTGGAGAAGGAAACATGGTCCATTGGAGAAGGAAACATGGTCCATTGGAGAAGGAAACATGGTCCATTGGAGAAGGAAACATGGTCCATTGGAGAAGGAAACATGTTCCATTGGAGGAGGAAACATGTTCCATTGGAGGAGGAAACATGGTCCATTGGAGAAGGAAACATGGTCCATTGGAGAAGGAAACATGGTCCATTGGAGGAGGAAACATGGTCCATTGGAGGAGGAAACATGGTCCATTGGAGGAGGAAACATGGTCCATTGGAGGAGGAAACATGGTCCATTGGAGAAGGAAACATGTTCCATTGGAGAAGGAAACATGTTCCATTGGAGAAGGAAACATGTTCCATTGGAGAAGGAAACATGTTCCATTGGAGGAGGAAACATGGTCCATTGGAGAAGGAAACATGGTCCATTAGAGAAGGAAACATGGTCCATTGGAGGAGGAAACATGGTCCATTGGAGGAGGAAACATGGTCCATTGGAGGAGGAAACATGGTCCATTGGAGGAGGAAACATGGTCCATTGGAGGAGGAAACATGGTCCATTGGAGGAGGAAACATGGTCCATTGGAGGAGGAAACATGGTCCATTGGAGAAGGAAACATGGTCCATTGGAGGAGGAAACATGGTCCATTGGAGGAGGAAACATGGTCCATTGGAGAAGGAAACATGGTCCATTGGAGAAGGAAACATGGTCCATTGGAGAAGGAAACATGGTCCATTGGAGAAGGAAACATGGTCCATTGGAGGAGGAAACATGGTCCATTGGAGGAGGAAACATGGTCCATTGGAGGAGGAAACATGGTCCATTGGAGAAGGAAACATGGTCCATTGGAGAAGGAAACATGTTCCATTGGAGAAGGAAACATGTTCCATTGGAGAAGGAAACATGTTCCATTGGAGGAGGAAACATGGTCCATTGGAGAAGGAAACATGGTCCATTGGAGAAGGAAACATGGTCCATTGGAGAAGGAAACATGGTCCATTGGAGGAGGAAACATGGTCCATTGGAGAAGGAAACATGGTCCATTGGAGAAGGAAACATGGTCCATTGGAGAAGGAAACATGGTCCATTGGAGGAGGAAACATGGTCCATTGGAGGAGGAAACATGGTCCATTGGAGAAGGAAACATGGTCCATTGGAGAAGGAAACATGTTCCATTGGGAGGAAACATGGTCCATTGGAGAAGGAAACATGGTCCATTGGAGAAGGAAACATGGTCCATTGGAGAAGGAAACATGGTCCATTGGAGAAGGAAACATGGTCCATTGGAGAAGGAAACATGGTCCATTGGAGAAGGAAACATGTTCCATTGGAGGAGGAAACATGGTCCATTGGAGAAGGAAACATGGTCCATTGGAGAAGGAAACATGGTCCATTGGAGAAGGAAACATGGTCCATTGGAGGAGGAAACATGGTCCATTGGAGAAGGAAACATGGTCCATTGGAGAAGGAAACATGGTCCATTGGAGAAGGAAACATGGTCCATTGGAGGAGGAAACATGGTCCATTGGAGGAGGAAACATGGTCCATTGGAGAAGGAAACATGGTCCATTGGAGAAGGTAACATGGTCCATTGGAGAAGGAAACATGGTCCATTGGAGAAGGAAACATGTTCCATTGGAGAAGGAAACATGGTCCATTGGAGGAGGAAACATGGTCCATTGGAGGAGGAAACATGGTCCATTGGAGAAGGAAACATGTTCCATTGGAGAAGGAAACATGTTCCATTGGAGAAGGAAACATGGTCCATTGGAGGAGGAAACATGGTCCATTGGAGAAGGAAACATGGTTCATTGGAGGAGGAAACATGGTCCATTGGAGAAGGAAACATGGTCCATTGGAGGAGGAAACATGGTCCATTGGAGGAGGAAACATGGTCCATTGGAGAAGGAAACATGGTCCATTGGAGGAGGAAACATGGTCCATTGGAGAAGGAAACATGTTCCATTGGAGAAGGAAACATGTTCCATTGGAGAAGGAAACATGGTCCATTGGAGGAGGAAACATGGTCCATTGGAGAAGGAAACATGGTCCATCGGAGAAGGAAACATGGTCCATCGGAGAAGGAAACATGGTCCATTGGAGAAGGTAACATGTTCCATTGGAGGAGGAAACATGGTCCATTGGAGAAGGAAACATGGTCCATTGGAGAAGGAAACATGGTCCATTGGAGAAGGAAACATGGTCCATTGGAGGAGGAAACATGTCCCATTGGAGAAGGAAACATGGTCCATTGGAGAAGGAAACATGGTCCATTGGAGAAGGAAACATGGTCCATTGGAGAAGGAAACATGGTCCATTGGAGAAGGAAACATGGTCCATTGGAGGAGGAAACATGGTCCATTGGAGAAGGAAACATGGTCCATTGGAGAAGGAAACATGGTCCATCGGAGAAGGAAACATGGTCCATTGGAGAAGGAAACATGGTCCATTGGAGAAGGAAACATGGTCCATTGGAGGAGGAAACATGGTCCATTGGAGAAGGAAACATGGTCCATTGGAGAAGGAAACATGTCCCATTGGAGAAGGAAACATGGTCCATTGGAGAAGGAAACATGGTCCATCGGAGAAGGAAACATGGTCCATTGGAGAAGGAAACATGGTCCATTGGAGAAGGAAACATGGTCCATTGGAGGAGGAAACATGTCCCATTGGAGAAAGAAACATGGTCCATTGGTGGAGGAAACATGGTCCATTGGAGGAGGAAACATGTCCCATTGGTGGGGGAAACATGTTCCATTAGAGGAGGAAACATGGTCCATTGGAGGAGGAAACATGTCCCATTGGAGGAGGAAACATGTCCCATTGGAGGAGGAAACATGTCCCATTGGTGGGGGAAACATGTTCCATTAGAGGAGGAAACATGTTTCATTGGAGGAGGAAACATGTCCCATTGGAGGAGGAAACATGTTCCATTGGAGGAGGAAACATGTTCCATTGGAGGAGGAAACATGTTCCATTGGTGGAGGAAACATGGTCCATTGGAGGAGGAAACATGTCCCATTGGTGGAGGAAACATGTTCCATTAGAGGAGGAAACATGGTCCATTGGAGGAGGAAACATGTCCCATTGGAGGAGGAAACATGTCCCATTGGAGGAGGAAACATGTCCCATTGGTGGGGGAAACATGTTCCATTAGAGGAGGAAACATGTTTCATTGGAGGAGGAAACATGTCCCATTGGAGGAGGAAACATGTTCCATTGGAGGAGGAAACATGTTCCATTGGAGGAGGAAACATGTTCCATTGGAGGAGGAAACATGTTCCATTGGAGAAGGAAACATGGTCCACTGGAGGAGGAAACATGGTCCATTGGAGAAGGAAACATGTTCCATTCGAGGAGGAAACATGTTCCATTGGAGAAGGAAACATGTCCCATTGGAGGAGGAAACATGTTCCATTGGAGAAGGAAACATGTTTCATTGGAAGAGAAAACATGTTTCATTGGAGGAGGAAACATGTTTCATTGGAGGAGGAAACATGTCCCATTGGAGGAGGAAACATGTTCCATTGGAGGAGGAAACATGTTCCATTGGAGGAGGAAACATGTTCCATTGGAGAAGGAAACATGGTCCACTGGAGGAGGAAACATGTTTCATTGGAGGAGGAAACATGTCCCATTGGAGGAGGAAACATGATCCATTGGAGAAGGAAACATGGTCCATTGGAGAAGGAAACATGTTTCATTGGAAGAGAAAACATGTTTCATTGGAGGAGGAAACATGTCCCATTGGAGGAGGAAACATGTTCCATTGGAGGAGGAAACATGTTCCATTGGAGGAGGAAACATGTTCCATTAGAGGAGGAAACATGTTTCATTGGAGGAGGAAACATGTCCCACTGGAGGAGGAAACATGTTCCATCCGTGGAGGAAACATGTTCCATCGTACGAGGAAACATGATCCATCGTAGGAGGAAACATGTTCCATTGGAGAAGGAAACATGGTCCATTGGTGGAGGAAACATGGTCCATTGGTGGAGGAAACATGGTCCATTGGTGGAGGAAACATGGTCCATTGGAGGAGGAAACATGGTCCATTGGAGGAGGAAACATGTTTCATTGGAGGAGGAAACATGGTCCATTGGTGGAGGAAACATGTTTCATTGGAGGAGGAAACATGTTCCATTGGAGGAGGAAACATGTTTCATTGGAGGAGGAAACATGTTCCATTGGAAGAGAAAACATGTTCCATTGGAGGAGGAAACGTGGTCCATTGGTGGAGGAAACATGTTCCATTGGAAGAGAAAACATGTTTCATTGGGGGAGGAAACATGTTCCATCGGTGGAGGAAACATGATCCATTGGAGGAGGAAACATGTTCCATCGGAGGAGGAAACATGTTCCATTGGAGGAGGAAACATGTTCCATCCATGGAGGAAACATTTTCCATCCGTGGAGGGAACATTTTCCATCCGTGGAGGAAACATGTTCCATCCTTGGAGGAAACATGTTCCATCCGTGGAGGAAACATGTTCTATTAGTGGAGGACACAAATTCCATTGGAGGGGGAAACATGTTCCTTTAGAGGAGGAAACATGTTCCATTGGAGGAGGAAACAGGTTTCATTGGTGGAGGAAACATGTTCCATTGGAAGAGAAAACATGTTTCATTGGAGGAGGAAACATGTTTCATTGGAGGAGGAAATATGTTCCATTGGAAGAGAAAACATGTTTCATTGGAGGAAGAAACATGTTCCATTGGAAGAGAAAACATGTTTCATTGGAGGAGGAAACATGTTCCATTGGAGGAGGACACATGTTCCATTGGAGGAGGAAACATGTTTCATTGGAGGAGGAAACATGTTTCATTGGAGGAGGAAACATGTCCCATCGGTGGAGGAAACATGTTTCAGTATTCAATTATATCAGTATTGCCAAAAAATTAGCCCGAAATTATAACGCTGATATCATGGCTTAATAAAGCAGTAATATATTTTTTCTTTAGCAGAAATCCGCCACCGTAGTTTTAAACCATTATCAAGATTATTTTCTTTATCTGGACATGTGCAACTCTTAGAGGTTCTGCTAACTGGGTCAGCAGGGGAGGTAACTAGGTCAGTAGAATAGGTAACTGGGTCAGTAGGAGAGGTAACTAGGTCAGCATTAGAGGTAACTAGATCAGTAGAAGTTACCGCGCCAGTAGGGGAAGTAACTAGTCAACTTCGGAAGTGACTAGGTCAGTAGGAACGGTAACTAGGTCAGTATGGGAGGTAACCATGATTGTCTAATGATACCTGGCAACAATTCCAAACAGAGTCATCAAGTGAAAACTCAAGTGAAACAACTGGATTGATTGAGATTTTATGTTGCACTTAAGATAACTTCACTTGAACAGAGTAATTGCAAAGCTTAGTGGAAGAGGAAACCAGGTGGTTTGTCAGGATGAGCCTTAACCTTCAGCCACAACCATTCCATATATGGAATACAATTGGAAAGAAATCAGATAGACATACCTGAGCATCTATAACGTAAATAAGGGCTCCACAACCCCCAAATATCATATCAGAATCAAACGTCTGATCAAAAAAATCTATTTGTCCCGGAAAATCCCAGATTTGAAACTGTACAAAAGAACTATTGGACACATCTGAAAAATAAAGAAAGAAAGGTCAGATGGCGTAAAAATAACATGGTCTCGATAGCAGAATGCAAAAGGGAACAACTTGAAAATGATAATAGATAAAATTCGCCGGAATGTTTGATACTACATTCTAATGATATTCCGATAAATTATCTATGACATCTTTGTAACATGTAAAACAATGTACTCAGAAGGAACATCTTACATCTAGTGGGCACCTGTCAACCATTCATCATAAGGCTGTCAAGTGTAAAGCAAGATTGGATTGATTGATGTTTTACGCCGCACTCAAAATGATTTCAGTTATATGGTGGGGTCACCAGGTTTAGTGGGAGAGGAAAGCGAGCTCTTCTCGGAGAAAACCCCTGACTTTTGACGAGTACCTATTGCCTTAAACTCTCTCTAATGGGGAAATTTGTCTGGCCTCATTTAGCATATTTCTTTTCTAATGATCAAATCCTTATGAGGAAAAAAGTGGCTGAATCTTTAGAAGAAATTATATATTATCATCACTTACCATCCTTGACTATTTTATTTGTGCTTTCAAGAAATAACGTTTCATTTGGTGACATCTTGTGGAAAACCACTTTTTGAATGGAAGATTTACCACTTCTGAAACCAGAATTAAAACACATATAAAAATATTGTTTTGACCGACAAAATTATAAGACATTGTTATTTTGTATGAAAATAAAACGGACAACAGGTACATGTGTAACAATCCAATGTAAATGAAACTATTTTATTTATTGGGAGGGGGGCTACTGGGCTACTCCCTAATTTGATTGATCAAGAAGTTAATATTACACTTACGCCCCAGGTTTATATGCTTTTGTTGGCATCCATAAAATATGAAACTAATTAATTTACACATTGAACAATTACCTCCAAATTTAAAAAAAAAATTGTATCTATAGGAAAGCAAATATGAAAGAAATTTTCAACACTTTGAAGAAATTCTTCTGCAAGTTTCATGCCAGTCCTCAACACTTAATGAAGCAAGCATCCCAACGTAATGCATTTAACGGGACCATACCTCCGTAAACCCATGAGTAATATTCTGGGTTTTGTGTCACTTCCTGTTCCGGGAACGTCATGGTCCGGTTCCTCACTCCCATATCCGAACCCTTTGGGAAATGAGCCAACTATTCCGTAACTACTGGCAACATCTTCCTCCTCGTAGCCCCGTGACTGGAAGATCAAGCATCATTTCCATCAAAATTAAAGGATTGGTTTATCATAACACAATAATCAACTTATTAGAAAATATGAATTTTTTTTTTTCATGTTTCGTATTCTCGTTATTTTTTTGGGATTAAACTTTCTTGAAAAATGGCAGAAATTCTTATACCAATTTTGGGAGAAAGCCGAAATGGGAATCGAACCCGGGTCCCGGAGTGTGGTACCTATCGCCAGCACTAAATGCCGGCTGCCTTATCCGAGAATACTGTTATACTTACTTTCTAAAAGACACGAACTAATTAAACTCATGTTTTGTATTCTCAACATTTCAAGAATTTTCCTATTTTACTAAGGGCTACGTCCCGTAGCGTTCTGCCCTTCCTTCCTCACAATAACGCTACATACAAGAGCTAGGCATCCAGAGGGGTGTCCATGTGTCTTTTTGGACACCCTCTGTAAAAATTAATCTCATTTGGACACCCAATAATCCAGCAATTTAACATGGTCAACATACTTCAAACATGTGAGTAGTTATTTCGGTTTATTTTTAAACACATGCTTAAAATGGTGGAATTTGTTTGACACTTTTAAGAAACAAATTTCAACCGCTTCAGTGCACGGGACCAGTTACCTTAGAAGGTAGAACTATTCATTCGCAACAAGCTTGGAACATGCACTGTTACTGTTGTCGTAGAACTCGATAGTTCAACAAAAACGCAAGAGACGGCAGATAGAGAGGAAATTGTCATTTTGGTCTATTCTCTGTCATTCAGCGGTTTATCAACCGATCGATGGATAATCCATCGCTCAACAATCCCCAACCTTATGATGCCTTAATAATAATTTCTCTAATATTGCAAAACAGCCAGTATTTTTTTTTTCTAAAATTATAATTTGGACAGTTCAGTAAGATATGGGCTCGGACAGAGTCAATGAACCTGAGAACATATTTATTTGAAAGGAAAAACATTCCAAAAATGGAAACACCCATTTATAAGGCTGTCAGTGTCACTCAGACTGGGTCACGTTTTGGTCAGTTGCTGAGTTGGTACTTAAACTTTTTAGCTGTCAAGTTTTGAAAGAACTCGAACTACTGTGATCTGCATGCTAAACAAGAAAGAGACATAAGTTGTAAAGATTCAGAGCCCCCAAATTAAACCAATTATTTTGTTAATTCTCTCATAATTGTTAGCCAATTCGGGCTATGCAGTGAAATCCCTTAAACTTGTTGAGGAGTTTAACTTTTCAGCTCACCATTTTGAAGCCTCATGTCAGTCATGTGACATGGGATGATCTCGAGAGATTTCTCATTTTTATTTAATTGTCGGCTTAAATCATCGCAGGATGCCAAAAAGATGATCTGCAGATTCAAAACAATACAAGAATGAAACATTTTCAAAAACATTATTGAAATTCCGATTTGTTGTTGTCTGCTAAAGGTCAAGGCTGCCAAACAAAATGGCCAACTTTTGGGAAAACTTTTACGGATAATACTTCAGAGACTTTCTAATACCCAGTCGATATGCTCGAAGGTAAGGCCTGACTACATAGTAATTTAACCTGTGTTTTGTATGCATGTATGCTCATTAGTAACCTGATTGTTTGTTTGTAAAGAACCGGCGCTGACTGGAGGCCCTTTCATTAAAATCACGAAATCTGGACATCGAATGGTACAGTTTAAGTTCATGTTAACTGGTTGGGGAAAGTCGCCGATCGGTGGTTTGTCCACCTATCAGTGGGTAAACAGCCGCTTTACCTCTGAACGGGGGATAATAAACCCCACCAATCCGTGCGTAACGTGGGAACAGTAAAGAATTCCAGGTAAACCAACGTGGGCAGAGCAACCGAGGGAAAGTTTTTATTAGGCAGGTCGGGTCAATTTTAATCATCCATAGTTTCTTTCCAAAACCTATACCAAACTATTCTTCACATAGTTATAAGATGTTATTAGAATTCCGTTTGACATGTATATTTATATTTACTTAGAAAAATGATATTTAATAAATCAGGGGAGACAACTTTTGGCTCTAAATATGGGCCTTTTCCAAGCATTTTTATGAATGGTAGTTATTTTTCTGTTCAAGCGAAAATGAGCAAACAGGGTCCAGTGGAAGCGCCCTGAAAAAATATACAGACTAGACTTTTTGTTTTATTTTTAACTTTTGAGACTCACATTTGCTTTTTAACTTTTATGATCGAATACCTTGTACCAACATTTGATGACGTCACCGACCTGCCGATTTTTATTTCGATTGCATTCATTGGTTCTTGACTAAGCGCTCTATAATTACACTGGGCTTGGATATTTTAGGAGTCTAGAATTAAAAAAGCACTAGTAGATGGCAACGTCTGGAATGGAATTGTCAACTGCTTCTTTCAGTTTTTTTCTTCTATTTACAATCACACTCAATGGGTCTCGAACCCCTACATGTACCTTCACAATTGAGGCACACTGTAGTGACCCTCCGTCTCTGAGGAGCTAGCTGGCATAGTGCCAAAGGCCAACAGTCATCGACCACAGCTACGCCTAAAGGCCCGTTCTCTCTGTGCGATTTGTCGTACCGACTTGTAGGATGCGATTAAAATGAATGCTTTTCATTGGTCAATATGATTTATCAGCCAATCAAATGCATCCATTTTAATCGCATCCTACAAGTCGGTTAGACAAATCGCATAGTGAGAACGGACCTTTACACACAGCGAGGCCACTTTATCAATGAGTTGACTAACCAGGGCCGTATCTAGGACCGTTTTGCTTCCGGAAAACGATTGGGCGCCCAAACGGTCGGGCGCCCAAACTAAATGAAGAAAAAATAAATGGGGGCTTTATTTTATGAAAAAGGAAAAAAAAATAGGCCCTTAAGAACGTTTTGCGCATGGCCTTGTAAGACAAGGCGACTAGAGACTCCGTATTCAGTCCGTTTGAGTTGCATCGCGCCGTTGAACGGTACACACACAGGGGCTACCGCCGGCACGCAATGAACTGTAGTCAGCGGTACGAACGAAAAGAAATTGTTCCGATTTTGTTAGT
This sequence comes from Lepidochitona cinerea, assembly GCA_963971465.1. NCBI lineage: Eukaryota > Metazoa > Mollusca > Polyplacophora > Chitonida > Tonicellidae > Lepidochitona > Lepidochitona cinerea. The sequence goes on from OZ020565.1 coordinate 1,947,617, forward strand.
TTGCCAAGTGGTCACCTGACTTGAGTGAAGTTTCCGATTGGTCTACAAACGCCGTCAGTGTGGATACACTGTCTGACTTGACCACGACTCCACCCGATTCTTGAACATTCTCATTCTGCGTTTCGATCCGTGTCATTTGAATGACCCTCTTGTATCGTGTATATTTTTTAAAATATAAGCAGACGCATTTATCACTCAAGTGGCCTAAAAACTGAAGACTACCAACAGTGTCTGTGTCACAGTTTTTAAAGAAAATGGCAGGAAAGAACGTCTGTCAAAATGACAGCCATCTCAACCAAGTTATATCACGTGACAATGAATGACGTGCTATGTATTCATCCACTCTAAAATGTTCATACGCTATACAGGCGTTTACAAAGATGTCAATCATAGCTGTTGGGTTGATTGACTGTTGGTGGGCAGCGCTGGGCCAATTAAATATTAGGACCAATTGATTTGCTAGTTTCCCGTTGGGGGGGCTTATTCACTGATTATCTGCAGAGTGCTGCAAAGTTTTAGTACCGGAGGCTCCGGAAACGCGGGAGAGATTGTGCTTTCGAAAAAGACCATAGACAATGATTTTACCAGTTGCACAGACTATGTGGATAGCAGCAATCTCAAACATATAATAAACAAGCAAAAGAAATAAAATTAATTTACGAAAATAAGCGTAGTCTTCTGACTGCTCTGTATAGTACGGGTAACCGATCAGTAATCGTACACTTTTGCCGGTTTTTCAATGCTAAAATTTACATCAGTGTTTGCATTGACAAGAAATTCCACAGAAGTGAAGCTGGGCTCAGTCGACTTTTGGTAAAATAATTTAATTTCTCCAAAGACTCTGAAATGAAGTTTTAGGGACCGGACATTCAGTGATTACCGCTCGAAATTTTTCTTTATATGAGTTTGGGATCGGAAGCTTGATTTTTTTTCTAGAAACGGCCCTGCTAACCACAACTTTTACGTTACCTACCATTCTTTACTCAAGCCCTCCCTTCCCTGCAACACGCCTAAGTGAATAGAATACCTTTTTTTCTATTTACAACCAGTCTCAACGGGCCTTGAACTCCTAATGTACATTCCCATTCAGAAGCTGCGCAAAACCCAGCCCCAGGTGACTATCCTGCCATTCTGTTGTATAGTCACAGATCTGTGCCATTGGGCTCTGTAGGACGGTTCCAACTTTTTGTCTTGTAGCCTTTACCAGGCCTTTCCATGATTAAATAACTTTATTGACAGTTTGGGTATCCAGCTTGCATTTCCAATGGTAAAAATCCCAATAAAAGTTTAAATACTCTTTTTACGACCAGGCGCAAAGTTACGATGGGCATCAGTGTTGAGAAACAGCCCCCTGGTTTTTAAATCTTGCCAGTCAGCGCCATTTTACCATAGTCACTGGTCAGTGACAATCATTGTTGCATTTTTATTCTGCATGCATGATTTTCAATATTAGCCAATTTAAAACTGTTTGATTAGGAAGCTTTTTTTATGTTACTTCCTGCACTAGAACAATTTGATTATTTAATTTCAAATATATATTTGAGATGGTTGTGAAGTTTATAGGACTTTTGGTTATGAATTAGCTTATTACGTTATAAGAGTTTTTAGGGACCAGTCTCTTGGATTTTTGGTGTGAACATAATTATACATATTTTTGAACACTAAAACACACTGGTACAGGGAAAATCGTCTTGTCTAAAATAACCATGAGACAAGTTTCTTATTGTGTTAAAAAGGGGCATATATCATTTAGACGTTTATACCCAATCATAAGTTTGTTATAATAAACCACAACCTATGATATTTCATTAGTCAATAGACATTTAGGGATGACGACGTGTCATGAATCTTATTTGTTGGCATTAATGTGACATTGCTATAACTCTAATTGTTTTTAAGGCACAGTTCTAATTTTTGGTTTATGACTAGATACTTAGATCATCCAGGATGACAATGTGTCATGACTTATGTTTTCTTATATATTTATGGACACTAAAACACACGGGCACAGGGAAAATCTTCTTGTCTAAAATAACCATGGAGACAAGTTCTCATATATGTTTTGTTACTATGGTTACTATTTAGCTGATTCAATACCATATGAAATGCTGTAAGTGTTCTTTTCCAGGCTGTAGTTTAACTTTGGCCTCGCTTTTGTTTTTATGGCGTGAAGTCTGTCACATGTGGACATACATGTAGTTATAGTGACGCGTCATGAATCAAATTTGTCGACATCATGGTTACCATGGTTACCAAACAGCCGATATTGATGTGCTACCATTTTGTTGGATTACTTTTTCTTGTCCAGGCTATACCTCCAGTTCATCATAGAATGTACAGTCCTTCCTATGGTTTATTGCCACATATTGACCAATTTACTACAAATACACAGTATTATGCGATTTTTAAGTCTTTTTATATATTGCCTTATTTCTTTACTTCAGATGCATTTCATTGAAAGGTTTTTTGGGGGACTTATATATTTATAATTAGATTACCCGAACTCTTGTTTCACTTGGCCTCGTTGCCCAAAAATATTCAAAATCTTCAAAATTTTGTTAGCTCATTTCTAAGAATATAAGTCATTTTAAAATGACTGTTCGAGACTCAGAAGAACTTGATAAGAAGACTGACCATTTGTCTACCGAAAGAAAAGATACATGTAAAAGACATGCATCATTTGCTATCTGAAAGATAATTTACAGAGACTACAGTTCCCTTTTGACAGAAAACATCAACAAAAAGATTATAAACTCATTTACTCTCAACTACGACACAAAGGGCCGATATTTGAGAAGACCGTAATTTACAGTATCACCTAGAAAGACCTGTATCCAAAGCAAAGAATTGTTCTGCATGTATATGTCCCTCTGGGTTTTAGTTTACCGTATTATAACAACTTATGATTTGGTATAAAGGTCTATATGATATACCCATTTTCAACACAATTAGAAATTTTTCTCCGTTATTTTAGACAAGAAGATTTCCCCTGTTTTTTAGTGTTCATAAATATATATTGTTACAACAATTTATGGGGTATAAAGGTCTAAATGATATACCCATTTTCAACACAACTAGAAACTTGTCTCCGTTATTTTAGACAAGAAGATTTTCCCTGTGTTTAGTGTTCATAAATATATATTGTTACAACTATTTATGGGGTATAAAGGTCTAAATGATATACCCATTTTCAACACAATTAGAAACTTGTCTCCGTTATTTTAGACAAGAAGATTGTCCCTGTGCCCATGTGTTTTAGTGTTCATAAATATATATATACCTCTGAAATCTATATCTCGTTGCCACTGGTGGCTAGCCAAAAGTTTGAAATAGACTGTCTGAATTACCATTTTTGAATCAATGTTCCTTGACAAGGGTTTTCAAAGTTTTTATTTTTCCGTAGATGACTTCATGTAGATCTGATTTTTTTTTTTACTGTGACAAATAATCTTTCTAATTACTAGGGCTGATTTTTTATAACTCCCGTCATTGCAAAAAATAAGTTGAGGGTTTTTAAAGACTTAGACTTCGAGTAAATAATAAGTTGCAAATTTATTAATAGTTAAAATGCCACGATCTGCCAAAGTCAGGCTTTTTAGAATGTTATATTTTATGTTAGTTGGTGAATGAAAGTTTATTACAATTTTTAGAGGGTTTATCATATTGTGGTTATTTGAGTGCTGGTCCAGTGGTCAGTGGGCCATATGTGGGATATATTGCCCTTTCAAACATGAAGACAGGATTGTGGAGTAGAGGGGTATATTAGCTACTAAGTGCTAAACAGGTGACATAGACTGATGTTTTGAAGTAAGGGGATAAATTAAGGAGAGGGTGCAATGTCTCAGAAAGGCTATGTCAGCATGTGTCTTTAATCATTTGTCTCAACTGATTTGTCATTATCTTTTAGGTCAAAAATCAAAATATATTATTATTATTATGAACCATGATTGTCACATCAGAACTTTTTGTTGTGACCCTTTTCAATTATAACTCCAATAGTTTAAGTCACAGTTCTAATGTTTGGTTTATGGCTAGATACTTTAATGTAAGAAATGTTTGAAACTCTCTCTAAACGTGGGTTCCATACTAATGATAAAAAATTAAATCAAAAACAACTTACTACGTGGTGATGTCTTAATTTTTTATCATTATTACTTACAGGTAGATGACAATGACAAATCTGTCCATTTGATTGGTCAATTAGGCAGTAGCTATGTGATAAATTACTTCATTTTTCTGTAAGGGAATACATACAACGAACCAATATCTTTTTTCAATGGTACTAGTATTATGGGCTGAGCTGGCTATATTTTACTTATGTTAGTCTGGCCCTGGCCTGCTATTTTCTGTGGGTTTATGTTATAGTGGTAAGACAAAACTGTTAGTCAGCCAGTTGTAAGCTGTTAGTTAGTCTGACAAGGCTGAGGTGCTAAGAGCTTGTCTGACAGAAATCTCAGGGGAAACACAAGGGCTTGTTGTTGCTACATTTCCCCTGAAGACAACCACATGGACAGGCAGAAAAAAGTTTAGATTTGTCCTTAAAAAGCCTCAGGTATGTTATGTTATTTTAGACAAGAAGATTTCCCTGTGCCCGTGTGATTTAGTGTTCATAAATACTTGTATATTACTTGAAGCTTTATTTGTTAGGTCAATTTCCATAGCTTTATTCACTTAGATATTCTACATGTATTTATAATACAGTAAGTTTCTGGGGTTGATTTTGATTTTCTAGGCATACAGTTTTTGTACAATTTTATAAAGTTTCTTTTTGCTTTAACATGTACTCATTTTTTTCACAATTGCAGATATTTTTGGATAATATGCCGTCGGTCCTAAACCTGGAATTTAACCTAGAATTTCTTACTTTTGTTTTTCACCAAAAAACTAAATCTGTTTTGTAACTGTTCAACTTCTATGTCACTGAAAGATTTTTAAAAACAAAATGAATACTTTGGCTCATGCTACATTTGTTAAGGTTTGGGAAACAGAAGTTTGTGTTTGTTGAATGATTTAAAAGTTCATGCAAAAAAAATGTAAACAAACTCCTGTAAAGCAAGATCTCCTAAATAATAGAAGATGGAAGATAATTTTTTAAAAATTATTTCTAATCGTAAAGAGAAATTTGGCATCAACCTTGCGATGCTGACACAGGAGTGAAATTGTCTGCATGGCCTAAAGCTGCTTAAGACTTCTGATAAACTTGCAAAAGTATGCTATTTTAACATATATTTCAATATTTAATTTTAGTTTGTGATACAGACAGATTAATGAAATTTTCTCGATGATACTGGCTGGTGTGTAACTGTTAAAACAAACTAGAAAAGTATCTTACTATAACACACATACATTTTAATTTTGCATTTTAACTTTTTAGCTTGAAATAGTTATTTTGACACATTAGTCAAGTTATCTTGATTTAGAGGTGGTGTAAAAAAAGAAACTAAAGTATGAAGTGCATTTTTGTACAGAAAGTATGAAGTGCATTTTTGTACAGAAAGTATGAAGTACATTTTGTACAGAAAGTACAAAGTACATTTTTGTACAGAAAGTATGAAGTACATTTTTGTGCAGAAAGTATGAAGTATAATTTTGTACAAAAAGTTTGAAGTATAATTTTGTACAGAACATATGATGTATATTTTCGTACAGAAAATATGAAGTACATTTTTGTACAGAAAGTATGAAGTACATTTTTGTACAGAAAGCATGAAGTATGTTTTTCTACAAAAAGTATGAAGTATGTTTTTGTACAGAAAGTATGAAGTACGTTTTTGTACAGAAAGTATGAAGTACGTTTTTGTACAGAAAGTATGAAGTACGTTTTTTTTTTACAGAAAGTATGAAGTATAATTTTGTACAGAAAGTATGAAGTACATTTTTGCACAGAAAGTATGAAGTGCGTTTTTGTACAGAAAGTATGAAGCACGTTTTTGTACAGAAAGTATAAAGTACGTTTTTGTACAGAAAGTTTATTGTACATTTTTGTACAGAAAGTATGAAGTATAATTTTGTACAGAAAGTATGAAGTACGTTTTTGTACAGAAAGTATAAAGTACGTTTTTGTACAGAAAGTTTATTGTACATTTTTGTACAGAAAGTATGAAGTATAATTTTGTACAGAAAGTATGAAGTACATTTTTGTACAGAAAGTATGAAGTACATTTTTGTACAGAAAGTATGAAGTATAATTTTGTACAGAAAGTATGAAGTGCGTTTTTGTACAGAAAGTATGAAGTACATTTTTGTACAGAAAGTATGAAGTACATTTTTGTACAGAAAGTATGAAGTATATTTTTGTACAGAAAGTATGAAGTACATTTTTGTACAGAAAGTATGAAGTACATTTTTGTACAGAAAGTATGAAGCACGTTTTTGTACAGAAAGTATGAAGCACGTTTTTGTACAGAAAGTTTGAAGCACGTTTTTGTACAGAAAGTATGAAGTATGTTTTTGTACAGAAAGTATCAAGTACGTTTTTGCACAGAAAGTATGAAGTACATTTTTGTACAGAAAGTATGAAGTACATTTTTGTACAAAAAGTATGAAGTATCATTTTGTACAGAAAGTATGAAGTACATTTTTGTACAGAAAGTATGAAGTACATTTTTGTACAGAAAGTATGAAGCACGTTTTTGTACAGAAAGTATGAAGTATGTTTTTGTACAGAAAGTATGAAGTATAATTTTGTACAGAAAGTATGAAGTACATTTTTGTACAGAAAGTATGAAGCACGTTTTTGTACAGAAAGTATGAAGTATGTTTTTGTACAGAAAGTATGAAGTACATTTTTGTACAGAAAGTATGAAGCACGTTTTTGTACAGAAAGTATGAAGTATGTTTTTGTACAAAAAGTATGAAGTATCATTTTGCACAGAAAGTATGAAATAAATTTTGCACAGAAAGTATGAAGTATATTTTTATTGTACAGAAAGTATGAAGTATGGGTTTGTACAGAAAGTATGAAGTATAATTTTGTACAGAAAGTATGAAGTATGTTTTTGTACAGAAAGTATGAAGTACGCTTTTGTACAGAAAGTATGAAGTACGCTTTTGTACAGAAAGTATGAAGTACGTTTTTGTACAGAAAGTATGAAGTATTATTTTGTACAGAAAGTATGAAGTATATTTTTGTACAGAAAATATGAAGCATGTTTTTGTACAGAAAATATCAAGTACATTTTTGTACAGAAAGTATGAAGTACATTTTTGTACAGAAAGTATGAAGTACGTTTTTGTACAGAAAGTATGAAGTACGTTTTTGTACAGAAAGTATGAAGTATAATTTTGTACAGAAAGTATGAAGTACGTTTTTGTAAAGAAGTATGAAGTATAATTTTGTAAAGGAAGTATGAAGTATAATTTTGTATGGAAAGTATGAAGTATAATTTTGTACAGAAAGTATAAAGTACATTTTTGTACAGAAAGTATGAAGTACATTTTTGTACAGAAAGTATGAAATAAAATTTTGCACAGAAAGTATGAAGTACATTTTTGTACAGAAAGTATGAAGTATATTTTTGTACAGGATGGATAATTAACAAGTCCCTCTCTCAGTCCCTTGTATCACGCTTTAACACTGAATGTTACCCACAAGCTAACTTAACCTGTCATAAAAGTTTATCTTTTCATCTGTGCTTTAGTTATGTGAAGTTACCACAACTTATTTCTCCTGGTCTCCTATCAAATTTCCTATTTTCTTTACCTCGTATTCCACAAGTACTTCAATTTGCTCAACAAGATTAGTTAAAAAAAGCAACCCCTTAGTACCCCCTCCCTCTCCACCCTCCCTAAAAAATCCAAAGTCACAATGCTTCATTTTGAATAATTTACTAGATAAGCATGATTTTTATAAGAGTTTATTTTTTTTTTTTTTAGCAAAAGCTGTAGGTAGGTAGTTTCCCTTAAATTTTGAAACCATTGTTAAATTTTTAACTGCATATAGTATGTATTTGATGCAAATTGAGGTTTTAGTGATCAATTATTCCTTGTAAGCACATTGGCTGGCCTTACTGAAGTGTTAAGCTATTGTTGTAATTAAGTTTGACAACTTTCTGACAGCTCGTTACTCATAACTAATTAACTTATCGCTTTTTTCTTCACCTGGGTATACCCCCTGAGAGTAACTCTCGCTGTTGCAGTCGGGATGTCAGTCTACACGCTTACATGTAACAACCTCTCTTTCTAATGATAAAAAATTAAGACCTCACCACGTCGTCAGTTGTTTTGTGCCAGTGTCTTCGTCAAGTGTAACCACTCTCTCGTCTGTATGTAGCAATTTCCTACACAAGTAAGAATTAAAAAAAATAAAAAATTTGTATTTTTCTTAGAAAGTTTATATCAAGGTCCCTTTACATTATCTAGGAATGCCAGTCACACTGAATTTGATTTATATATTTATGAACACAAAAACACACGCCGGGGCACAGGGAAAATCTTCTTGTGTAAAGTCGTCCGTCCGTCGTCCGTCCGTTAACTTTTTGCTTGTTACTTTTATTCCAAGAAAACTACCTGTCCAATCTTAATCAAACTTAACATACAACATCACCCTATGGTCTAGTTGTGCACCGTACGTTTTCATCTCATTTGCATATTCAATGTGGCCACCAGGGGGCGATATTGTTTTTTTTTGTTACCTTTATTCCAAGAAAACTACCCGTCCGATTTTCACCAAACTTGGCTGACATTATCTCCATATAGTCTAGTTGTGCATCCTACATTTTCATCTCATTTGCATATTCAATATGGCCGCCAGGGGGCGATGTTATTTTTTCTTTGTTACCTTTATTTCAAGAAAACTACCTGTCCAATCTTAATCAAACTCAACATGCATCATCACCCTACGGTCTAGTTGTACAGCATACATTTTCATCTCATTTGCATATTCAATATGGCCACCAGGGGGCGATATTGTTTTTTTTTGTTACCTTTATTCCAAGGAAACTACTAGTCAGATTTTCATCAAACTTGGCTGACATTATCTCCATATAGTCTAGTTGTGCATCGTACAGTTTCATCTAATTTGCATATTCAATATGGCCACCAGGGGGCGATGTTGTTTTTCTTTGTTACCTATATTCCAAGAAAACTACCTGTCCAATCTTAATCAAACTTAACATACATCATCACCCTATAGTCTAGTTGTGCATCGTACATTTTCATCTCATTTGCATAAACAATATGGCCGCCAGGGGGAGATATTGTTTTTTTTTTGTTACCTTTATTCCAAGGAAACTACTAGTCCGATTTTCATCAAACTTGGCTGACATTATCTCCATATAGTCTAGTTGTGCATCGTACAGTTTCATCTCATTTGCATATTCAATATGGCCACCAGGGGGCGATGTTGTTTTCTTAGTTACCTTTATTCCAAGAAAACTACATGTCCAATCTTAATCAAACTTAACATACATCACCACCCTATGGTCTAGTTGTGCATCGTACATTTTCATCTCATTTGCATAATCAATATGGCCGCCAGGTGGAGATGTTGTTTTTCTTTGTTACGTTTATTGCAAGAAAACTTTCGCTTGTTACCTTTATTCCAAGAAAACTATTAGTCCAATCTTAATCAAACTCAACGTACATCATCACCCTACGGTCTAGTTGTGCACCGTACATTTTCATCTCATTTTGCATATTCAATATGGCCACCAGGGGCGATATTGTTTTTTTTTTTGTTACCTTTATTCCAAGGAAACTACTAGTCCGATTTTCACCAAACTTGGCTGACATTATCTCCATATAGTCTAGTTGTGCATCCTACAGTTTCATCTCATTTGCATATTCAAAATGGCCACCAGGGGGCGATGTTGTTTTTTTGTTGTTACCTTTATTCCAAGAAAACTACCTGTCCAATCTTAATCAAACTGAACATACATCACCCTATGGTCTAGTTGTGCACCATACATTTTCATCTCATTTGCATATTCAATATGGCTGTCAGGGGCGATATATTTTTTTTGTTACTTTTTTCCAAGAAAACTACCGATCCGATTTTCACCAAACTTGGCTCACATTATCTCCCTATAGCCATGTTGTGTACTGTACATTTTCATCTCATTTGCATATTCAATATGGCCGCCAGGGGGCGATGTTTTTTTTCTTTATCTTTGTTCGAAGAAAACTACCTGACATTAATCAAAATCAACATACATTATCACCCTATGGTCTAGTTATGCACCGTTCATTTTGATCTCATTTGCATATTCAATATGGCCGCCAGGAGGGCGATATTGTTTTTTCGTTACTTCTATTCCAAGAAAATACTGGTCTGATTTTGACCAAACTTGGCCGACATTATCTCCCTCTGATCTAGTTGTGCACCCTACATTTTCGTCTTATTTGCTTATTAAATATGGCCGCCAGGAAGCAATGTTGTTTTTTGACCAAATTTGAAAATGAAATTTATTATCATTATTCCAAGAAAAGTACTGACCTGATCTTAACCAAACATGACACACATCATCCCTCAAAGTTCTAGCTGTGCACCGTACATTATCATTTCATTAGCATATTGAAGATGGCTACCAGGTGGCAATGTTGTTTTCAACCAAAATTTCTAGGGGAGCTTAATTTTGCAATTCACAATTTAATTTTCCTCAACAATAGTTATCTCCCTGGAATAAGATTTTTTATGTAGGCCCCAATTCCTATATCCAGTTATTGCTGTAAGTGAAATAATCTTGTGCGCAGCGTAAAACACCAAACAATCAATCAATCAATTTAATATTAATAGATGAACGCGGGCGTTAAGATCCCTTTAAGGGATCTCTTGTTAAATTTGAAAGCTTCTTAAATAAAACCCATACAAAGTTTTGAACTAATGAAATATTGGTGGAAAATAGTTTGATGTTAGTTCAAAACTTGGAAATCCAACCAAATAAGCTTTGAATCAGGTTGATGAAACAATTATGTTTATTTGATTTGAGCTTTTGATACATTGTCAGACCCTCATGTATACCACGATATGAAATATTGCAGGTGTTTTTTTGATGAAAGTGCACAAATCTCTCTTTGATCCAGCCTGTAACGACTGCTAAAGCAAAACATTGCCTTATTTTCCTCAGTGTCTGCAACAAGGTGACTTTTTAGCCCCTGTACTTATTTTTTTCTTTAACCGGCTGTAGCTGTTCTGCACTTATCAATGTTTATGTTTATCCATTCCAACTCTCTAAAGCCTGAACAATCTGGCTATGGCTGACTCAATATATGCAAACAAGGTGACTTTTTAGCCCCTGTACTTTTTTTTTTAACCGTCTGTAGCTGTTCTGCACTTATCATTGTGTATCACCAAAAATACTGATGATTTGTTGCCAAATTATCTTTTCCAGAAAATTCTACTGACTAAGGCCAAACTCCTGCCTGTCGTCAACCTAATGAAATATCATGGGTTGTGGTTTATTATAACAACTTACATGTATGATTGGGTATAAACCTCTAAATGATATGCCCCTTTTTAACACAATAAGAAACTTGTCTCCATGGTTATTTTAGACAAGAAGATTTTCCCTGTGCCCGTGTGTTTTAGTTTTCATACATATATATATATTACAACAATTTATGATGGGGTATAAAGGTCTAAATGATATACCTCTTTTTAACACAATTAGAAACTTGTCTCCGTGGTTATTTTAGACAAGAAGATTTTCCCTGTGCCTATGTGTTTTAGTGCTCATAAAAATATATATATTAAGTTTAATAGGGCCTGTTTCCAAGAATGTAGAAATTTTGACAGCAGCCACCATCTGGCAATAATAAGCCACAAAAATAAGAAAAATGTACAAGATGAGAATGTATACAATTAGTAGGACGGAGTTGCATTTCTTTGGTTTTTTACAAATAGTCACTTGGGAGTAACAAAACCAGACCACCTGTGTTCGTCCAATGTTAAATAAAACATTCAAAAACCAGGTACAAATAGTCACTTGGGAGTAACAAAACCAGACCACCTGTGTTCGTCCAATGTTAAATAAAACATTCAAAAACCAGGTACAGATGGTGTTTACATTTAAGCTGTCTTGTTTAACACCTGAAGCAATAAACCCAACCAGTATCAAGTATTGTTTTACTCTTAGTTGAAATTAAAACAACATCTATTTCTATACTTATTGGGATATCTGTCAACTGTAGGCCCCTACTGCCCCAATAGAAGCCTTTCGTATTGGGGGTAGCCGTCAACTGTAGGCTCCTACCCAATAGAAGCCCTTCGTATTGGGATATCCGTCAACTGTAGGCTCCTACCCAATAGAAGCCCTTCGTATTGGGATATCCGTCAACTGTAGGCTCCTACCCAATAGAAGCCCTTCGTATTGGGATATCCGTCAACTGTAGGCCCCTACCCAATAGAAGCCCTTCGTATTGGGATATCCGTCAACTGTAGGCTCCTACCCAATAGAAGCCCCCCTGCTTTACCCTGCTGGGTTTTAAATTATGAATAGTATGTGTAATTCGTTGGTATATTGTCTCCATCTATAGGCATACCGGTACCCAATTGACCTCACCCTAGTTGACCTTTCCATCAGCATCATGTGACCAGGCCAAACATTTGAAAAATTCCCCAATTCACCATGTCTGTGTTGTGACGTTACTAATGCCATGTCTGCATTGTGACGTTACTAATGCCATGTCTGCATTGTGATGCTAATAATGCCATGGCACCAAAGAGCCGTTCTTTTGAACATATGACATTGTTATAGAATCAATTGTTCGTCTACTGTGGTGTCTTTTGGTCACCCTGTGGTCAAACTTCATCTTATTGGACACCCAATAATCCAGCAATTCAACATGGTCAAGGTGCAAAAGTAGGTCATTTTGGACACGAACTTCAAGTTCTGTAGAGAATGCAAAAAATCCCAGCTATTTTGGACACTCTATTTTCAGATGATGGATAAATTTATGCGGGGAGATCAATTCTTCTATGTCAGTTTACCCGGTCTCTTTATGACAATCCACTTACGGCACGTACAGAATATTTGTATCATTGAATGCACTATAACATGCCAGAATTTGGTCTTTTTAATATTGACTTTGACATTAATATTAACAAATTTACAATTTTCCTATACATGTATTTCTCAAAGGCCTCAAATTTTCAAGTTTTTGGAACCCTTTTTGAGACCATTTAGTAGAATTCATTTAGTTAAGTAGAATTAAAATGAACCCATTACAGGTCTAATTGGATGAAATCAACGCCAAGTGAACATTTACCATTGTGAAGTTTTACCATTGTGAAGTTTTACCATTGTGAAGTTTTACCATTGTGAAGTTTTACCATTGTGAAGTTTTACCATTGTGAAGTTTTACCATTGTGAAGTTTTACCATTGTGAAGTTTTACCATTGTGAAGTTTTACCATTGTGAAGTTTTACCATTGTGAAGTTTTACCATTGTGAAGTTTTACCATTGTGAAGTTTTACCATTGTGAAGTTTTACCATTGTGAAGTTTTACCATTGTGAAGTTTTACCATTGTGAAGTTTTACCATTGTGAAGTTTTACCATTGTGAAGTTTTACCATTGTGAAGTTTTACCATTGTGAAGTTTTACCATTGTGAAGTTTTACCATTGTGAAGTTTTACCATTGTGAAGTTTTACCATTGTGAAGTTTTACCATTGTGAAGTTTTAAGCTATTGACAAGTTTGCACTTGCACTTACATTCCCCGTAACTGTGTATTTTTTTGTTGTTTGCTATGCTGAAGGTAGATAGTTTGACAGTGTACTGCGAGGCCACTGGCCCCGGAAGTGAGTCTCGCCAAGAAGGTTTGGCAAAGGCAGACACAGCTGTTATCCCATTGAAAACATGTTTTGTGGTTTTTGCAACTTTGCTTAAACTTTGATGACTAAATCACTTGAACAGATTCACACCGTTAGCAATCCCAATGGTGAAAATACCAGAATGAAAAATTTGTTAATTATGTGTTTAACGTGCCCAGAAACTGATCAAGAATCAGATGTGAAAAATGTTTAAATACCGCTGTTGGCTGTCTTCCACCAATGACTTGAAACCTGAAGAATTTATTTGAACAGGAGATGACTTCAGGCTGCAATATCTGCGTACTTTGTGTGAAATGCAAATACACCCAATATGTAATTAAAGACCTGGGGCCGGTTGCACAAAGGTGTATTAAGCGTAAGTGGGACTTATCTGGGCAACGTCACAATCAAACTTGTTTGTGACGCGACGTATTTAAGCCTGACTTAAGCTTAATACAGCTTTGTGCAACCGGCCCCTGGGGCAGGTTGTTCAAAAGAAAATTAGCTGAACGGCAGGTTAAATGACGTGACGTAACAAAGAAATTCCTTTGTGACGCGACATCATCTAACCTGTCTTTAAGCTAATTTTCTTCTGTGCAACTGTCCCCAGGAAAAGGTCTTTCAATGAAATTATCTATATTGCAGCATATGTGATACCCTTTAAAGATGGTGCTTGAGGAGCTTGGAGAAATATCCCCCTTTGGTCAGGTGTTTTTAAGCCTTACCTGACCAATGACATAAGGTGAGCTTAAAAAAAATAAAAATAAAAACAACTTTTTTTTGCCAATAAGTGTGGAATGACTTGTCTTGGTATCACGTGTGTTGACTTATCGAAGAACATTTTCTGAAGTGGTTTTTGTCAAAATATCTTGTCCCCAAGAGAACCATCGATCTGTTCTTTGCCAAACTTGACAAGTTAACATACATCATTTGCATATCGTATTATCCCACCTCACACTGAATACTTCCTGTTCATTGGTTCAAACCTGTCACGTGGAGACCCTGTATATTCCATATTACGTCGCCGTGCTGATCCATTCAGGGCGACTACCATATATGGCTTGTGACGTCATGTCTAGACACGTGTCAGTCAAGTCTGGTTGTGCCATACATGTCAGAAAATAGCTTTCGGAGTTCATTTTCTGCCTTTTATGAAAGTCAAGTTTGAGAAAGAAGGACTAACGCCTCGCCCAATATTCGTTTACTGACCCCAGATATTTCCGTATCCCCCCTCGAACAAACCCTGTAACTAATATTGTTGAATACAATTTTCTGGACCCAATTTTTCTTCTGGTTTGAGAACAGCCACCAGAGGAAAATTGGTTTTGTTCTCATAATCACCGCAAAACAATACTAAGATACCACCACATCAACAAATTTTCTAAAAATATTTTGTGGCCATATAACCTTAGCTGTTGAGGTTAAACCCCAATCAATCAAAACAATACAAAGAAACCAAATCAACAAATTTTCTAAACATCTTCCTTTAAAACAAATTTCCTTGGATTCTGACTGTGAACCACCAAGGTCACAGTGTCACAGACACTTCAATCTACCCTCAATGTTAGATTGATAATAATGTCCAACACAAAATGAATAACCCGGTCTTTATGCTCCCTATGACCCAGAAGAAGAAATCAATTTCATTGGTCGAAAATGGGGAGCTGTCGAGGTTAAACCAATGAAATTTCACAGAAATTTGTTGATTTATACTTCAAAGCCTGGAGGAGCTTGAAGAGATGTAGAACGGTGTGAGATGTCGGCACAGTCGCCTGTAGAGTTCTCTCCCATTACTAAATCTTGTGACACCTAAAAAATTAACATATTTACAAAATTGTTCAATTTAAAGTGGCATGAGCTGCCAAAATTCACACTTTTTTCATAATTTCTGATCGTCACGACAGTAAGAGGCTTTGGAGGCTATCGAAAAACTAAATGATTGGCGTTGGAATGAGGGAAATCCATACAGTATGTGGCCTGGCCCGGGACGACCATTCATTCATTCTAAACCAAAGTTAGTTTAAAACAATACTTTATCGTACATTTTCGACACTAGAAGCACTAAAAAGCTTCTGAATAATACGTCTTGAGAAAAATAGGCAATAATTTCAACA
The DNA here is from genome assembly GCA_963971465.1 of Lepidochitona cinerea. Classification (NCBI taxonomy): domain Eukaryota; kingdom Metazoa; phylum Mollusca; class Polyplacophora; order Chitonida; family Tonicellidae; genus Lepidochitona; species Lepidochitona cinerea. The sequence continues at coordinate 1,963,481 of OZ020565.1, forward strand.
TTCTGTTTTAACGTCAAAATATCAACATTTTGGCAGCTCATGCCACTTTAAACAAAGAAACTGTTGAATTGCTTTTTCCCTTGACAGATTAATTCTCTACATTCGCAAGGCTGGTAATTAAATAGATTAAAGTGTTAAATAGATTATAGCATATTGTAGTTCTAATGTTTAATTTCCTATTTACATTCTGGTATTTGATAATAACATTGTTGAAATGCTTCCACTGTGAGAAATGAATACTTTGTGTTGGCTTTATTATGCCTTTCATGCAGCTGCAATCTTTTACTTGTTGCAATTATGAGAGAGGGGTTAGAGGCTGGATCCTTTGATTGGTTGTTCAACAGATCTGTCAACCAATGGGACGCCTATATTTAAATATTTTCATTTTCAGGCAGCACTCTCAGTATAATCTCATTCAGCTAGAAGTTTTAGGGGTGGTACTGTATTAAACATAGCAGCACGTCTAGGTATCTGGCCATAGAGCCCGCTTTCCTCCCACAACAAAACTGGCAACACCGCCTTGTAAGTGAAATAATGTTGAGCGCTGCGTAAAACAAAAAACAATCAAACTAAGCATCTGGAAATATGAAAATTTTGAGCTTCACAATTTTAAGGGTTTGGTGAATTGTGTGGCTATTTAATTATCTTCGTGCCCTTTTTCTTTTAGAATGGGCTGGTTTGATTTCCCTCCACCGCGTGGTCGCATGACTCTTTGGTTAAAGTCGTTGCGAATTACGCGTGTGCTGGGAATCCTTCTAGTGATCGTGATCCTGGTGCCGCTGGTCACACATTATTACCTCTCGAACATGGACACCCCTCCGCAGCGTGAAGGGCTGCTCAGACGCAAAACACTCGGCGGGGCAATTCTTGACCCAGACAATGTGAAAGGTAAGAGAGAGAATTTTCATTAAGGTTACTGGCTTAAGCAATATTTTTTATTTCAGCGTCTAGTTTTTCAAGGTACTCCAAGCACTCAAGTTCTCTTAAAAAAAAGCCCAATTCCATTAAAGTGGCACGAGCGGCCAAAATGTTGTTATTTTTCCGTTGAAACTGAATGTGGAAATTATCAGCTATTTTTCTCAAGATTTATATTTCAGAAGCTTTTTAGTGCTACTAGTTTCGAAAATGTAAGTTAATGGAGTCTTTTGAAATAGCTTAGTTTTAGAACGAATAAATGTTTTTCTGTTATTTAAATTTTGTTCACTTTTCGGACACTATTTCGGCAAGCAGACATAAATTTTCCTTATTCCAACTTCAATCATTTGGTTTTTTGAAGACTTTCAAATGTTCTACGGCCATTTTGATTGACCCTTGAAGTTGATCAAATTGCATCTGTTGAAAAATCATGACATTAAACTGCTTGTTGTTGTTTAAGATACAAAAAAGCCTTTTGGAATAGTTACATATAGTAAATGGTGACATGAAGAAATCTGAGGTAGGCTTTGTCCATACCGAGCAGTTTAAATACTAAATGTTTTTAACCATAATTTGGTTAATATTTAAAGTGGCATGAGCTGAAACGGTATAAGTGAAACGGTGCAAGTCGACTGTCCGCCAACAATGTACATGTAATGAGTTATTTGGGGAATTCCCTGTTGCTATTGTTTTCTGTCTGACAAAAAGCAAAAAGCCTAAAATGCACCACATGCGTAGCCACAATGGGTCCATACCGCGCACCTAATCACAACAAAGCGGACCATGGAATTCCCTCCCCCCAAACTGCTTATCCAGAGGTCAGTGGGAGGTAGTAAAGTTACCAATGGCCATCTGGAAACCTCATCTTTATATAATAGTTGGATATCACACATTTCAACGTTCTTCTTAAGGATAAGGGACAATTTGACATCAGCAGATTAAGTTTGAAACCACTAACCATATAACATTTACATGAATGCTGTAAGTAATTTTACTCTTTTTTTTCAAAATGTTGTGAATTATTCATTTGTTGACCAGAATCTATTTGATCCACTGAACAACTTAACATAATAAAGTAGTAAGGAAACTCCGAAAATATTCATGGTGTAATCTCAATATTTCGACTTTAATTAAGTCATAATTCTCCTGACGATGACTTAATTAAAGTCGAAATATTGAGATTACACCATGAATATTTTCGGAGTTTCCTTACTACTTTAATTCATTTGTTTTTACTTGATTTTTTTTCCCCAGGCTCTGAATTAGAATACCACGTTGAGGAATTAAAAAGGATAAAGTCGTCGGTGAACAACGAACTTCGAGAATTAGACAGCCGTAGACAAAAACTTCAGGAGCAGATTTCAGGGTACACAGCCAGCCTGGATAGTTTGAAATCTGATTACAAAATCCAGTCCAAGGAGTTAGAAATGTTGAAAATGACGATCGACCAAGCCAAAGTCGAGAAAGAGGAAGCGTTCATGAAGAATCTCCCCGATATTAAAGCGCCTCGGCGGATTTTAGCGGGAGTTGAGGATAACGTGAAACTGTCTGCACCCGCGTCACCGCAAAGCTGCGGAATGCATTCGTGTTTTGATTATTCTCGCTGCTCTCTGCTTTCCGGTTTTCCCGTTTATTTTTACAACCCAAACGACGACTTAGGTTTGCCGTCGCTTGAACACTTTATCGAAGCATCAGTCATTGAGGCATTTAGCTCTAGTCCCTATATAGTCGCCGATGGGGATATGGCCTGTCTCTACGTGGTACTCGTAGGCGAGAGTCAAGATAAAGCATCTAGTCCGTCAGAGTTTGAAAGCGCTTTACACAATCTGCCGTTTTGGCACGGAGACGGCCGAAATCATGTTTTATTGAACTTGGCAAGGAGCTCTAAAATAAGGGACATTTTAAAAGGTGTAAATACAGGAAGAGCCCTCGTAGTCCAGTCCTCTTTTACTCTCCAAAACTTCCGCTCAAAATTTGATATAACTATTCCCCCATCGCTCGGCCTTTCATCCGGAGAATTGTGGCAAGGATTACCTCCCTTGTCACCGATACGACGCCGCTACCTGTTGACATTCCTCGGCGAATATCAACGCTTATCTTCGGCCAATCAACCTCTAGTCCAAAACATGGCTGACAATAATAGCCATGTGACAGGCATGTTAAATTTAGAAAATAATATCGTAGACACTTTGAAAAGAATGCAATCGCTGTCTGAAGACGGCTTCAATTTTCAGTTTTCGTGTGCAGGCGAGAAAGAGCTAGGAATTGTGGGAGAATGGTCACTTTGTGGGCCGGAAGACTCAAGGCAAGAACTTTTAGAGGACTCAACTTTTTCGTTGATAATCGCTCCATCTAATATAAGTGTTTTATCAACGGTTTTGACGCAAATTCGTCTCCATGAGGCGTTAAAGTTCGGTGCTGTTCCAGTTATTCTGGGGGACCACATACATCTTCCATTTTCCGAAGCCATAAATTGGCGAAAAGCTGCCATAGTCCTTCCCAAAGCTCGCTTAACCGAGCTACATTTTTTTGTACGAACTTACACAGACTTGGATATTTACAAACTGCGACACCAAGGTCGTTTTCTGTGGGAGTCATATTTCGGCTCCACGGAACGTTTAATCAACATGTTGCTAGGCGTGTTACGAACTCGTTTACAAATCCCTCCCATACCTGTCTCCGACTCTCAAAGTCCCAGTATATTTAATGCTTCTTTTATCCCTCCAAAACTGGAGAGTACTGAATTGGAACCGGAAACAGATGACGTTTTAGGCCCCATTGAACAGCCTTTTGCGTCACCAAAGTTTCGTTGGAATTTTACCATGACGTTTGATGATTTCAACACGGGCCATGATCCTTTTCATCTTTATCCAAATTCACCATTTTTAAAAAGTCTTCCCTCAGAGTCAAAGTTTTTAGGTAAGTTGAAAATACATTACTTTTCTTGTCAAAGCTGTTTTAAGAGTGCTTTAAGCATATCACTACACAAGCCCATGTAAATACCCAATGTTAGATATGCCCCCATTTAAAAAAATATATATTTTGGGGGGTTTGGGCTGGTTGCAGGGTCCAGAAGGTACTCCCTTTGCCAATGTGCTTTAAAATTAGAAAATACATACTTTAATGTACAGAAGTTGCACCCATATTGTTTTTATGCATGGAAACATCATGCACAACACTAAAACACAGAGGCACAGGGAAAATCTTCTTGTTTAAAATAACCACAGAGACAAGTTTCTAATTGCTTTCTGAAATACTTTATTATATATTGACAAAATCGTTCTGGATCCTCAGCTATGACCAGAAGTTAGGTACACTGAAATTGAAGAAAATATGATAATGGGAAAAGAAACATAAAATATGTTATTTGGTCTCTAGGTAGAGGACAGACAAGGGAGTAAATGTAGATACAGTGTAGCGTTTTAGTGCTGTAACACACTACGGTAAGAATTCCGCTAATTCAAGGACAAGCAATGTGAAGATAACAAATTATTAGACTGCTTTCTGCTATGTTTGGTCTAAAACAACAACAATAGCGATTGCTCGATAGGATTAGCGGTCGCTCCATGCAGGAGGTAAGACACCCAACGAAAAGTCTCAAACTTTTAGAGTGCTTTTCGTAATGTTTTGAGTACTTGAATTAGCGGAATTCTTACCGTAAACAAGAAATGGTTTGTATCAGCATTTCTGTTTTGGTATCATCTTGTACAGTATGGCTATGTGGGATGGTTGCCAGTTACCAACGGAAGGTCGTGGGTTTCCTCCGAGCATAGAGCCCGGTTTCCTCCCATAATAAAACTGGCAACGCCGCCATATAAGTGAAATAATCTTGAGCGCGGTGGAAAACACCAAACAATCAATGTACAGTATGGTCGGCCCTGTTTTAATTTAAATTAATATTTGATGTCTAATTCAATGCTCATATGTTTTAGGCTCTGGCTTAGGGTTCCGTCCTGTCAACAAAGGAGAAGGGGGTTCTGGGAAGGAATTTAGCGAAGCCCTGGGCGGTAACCATCCCAGGGAGCAGTTTACAGGTAATGGGTCTGTTTGAGTCTCCCCCGGCAAGATGCCTGTTGCATGCCGAAACGGTCCAACAATTCAAGCCATGTGGCTTTGAGATGTTACAAATGACAGTTGTGATGTCATAGAACCCTTTCATTGAATATGTGCGAAGTTTTTAGAATGTTTGTCGGGGTCCCATACTGCAGGCAAAAAGGTCAATTTATTCTCAGAAGGGGACAGACAATGTTATGTAAAGTCCGGCTCAGGTTGAGTTAAGATCCAATCCGTTTTGTCTGCGATTGAATCTTAAGACCGTTTATGTCGACTAATAATGGTTCATCGTTCAGCCAAATCATTTCTGCCTGATCAATCTCAAGCCCCGCTCATGTTGATGCGATCAGTTGATCAGAAGGGAACTTTGTCATCCTATTTAACAGATTGGCATGCGACTAGGAGTCACAGAATCGCCGAGAAAAAATGATCACGTGTCTGTGACCTCAAGATCGATCTGGAGAAAATAGAACATGCTCTATTCTTACTATCGTAAGACCAATCAGCCTGAGACCGATCTGAAGAGTCTTAAGGCCGCTCATATAGAAAAACTTTCTCCTACTGATTGATAGCAGATTCACTACAGTCTGTTCTACAATGATTGGATCGGATCTTAACTCAACCTGAACAGGGCTTTATTGTGAAAACAAATATTTGACGATTCATTTCTATAATGTCTTTCCTTTAGACCAATGGAAAAAAATGTGTCTCTATATATCCTGGATATAGATCATTAGATTACGCAATGTAGGGGGTCTTTATAACACTCGGACACTAGTTTAATTAGTTGGTGTCTTTTAGAAACAGTATTCTCTTATTTTTGGGGGATTACACTTTCTTGAAAATATGGCAGAAATTCCTCTACCGAATTTTGGGTGACGCCCGAAACGGAAATCGAACCCGGGTCCCAGAGTATGGCACCTATTGCCAGCACTAAATGCCGGCTGCCTTATCCAATCAGCCAACCGGCTGGGACCCGGATTCGATTCCCGTTTCGGGTGTCACCCAAAAATCGGTAGAGGAATTTCTGCCATATTTTCAAGAAAGTGTAATCCAAAAAAATAACGAAAAAATTCTGACTCTAATTTATGTGTCTCATATTCTTAATTTTATTTTAATTTCTCTAGTTGTGATATTAACTTATGAGAGAGAAGCTGTTCTTATCAACGCCCTGCAGCGCCTCAAGGGCCTACCTCATTTAAATAAAGTCATTGTTGTATGGAACAACCCTGTCCCCCCTCCAATAGAAATGAGATGGCCGGACATTGGTGTCAAAGTTCATGTGAGTATTCCAATTTTCCAAAAACAATGTTATGTTCAGTCTTGGTGATTTACCAGCCTAATTACAGAATTAACAGCTTCAAGTTAAACTGACAATTAACTTAGGATAGATGAATGAGCTATTGCGCAGAATAACTGAATTAATAATTCAGAATTATTGCAGAGGATATCCAAAATTTTCTTTATAAATGCATGTTTTTTTTGAAAGCATGAATTCCTTTTTAACTGGGTTTCCGTTATTTAATGCATTACTATTTTGTGATAGTTTTTGATTAATTGGTTGTACCTGCATGGTTTGGAAAGTCAGTGGAAGTTGTGATATCAAAAGGAGTCAATTTCTGCACTAAGCTGCAAGTTCAGAGTAATAAACGTCAAGCCCCTTGGGGTTTTCTCCCACCAGAATAATGACTACATTTATCTTACATCAAGATTGTGCTGTTTTAAATAAGTTCTGGCAAATAAACTATCAATCAATCAAAAACGTGTTTATAATGGGTATGGATGTTTTTTTTCCAGATTGTTAAAGCAGCTAAAAACAGTCTGAATAATAGATTCCTGCCATATGATGTCATAGAAACGGAGGCGGTGCTTAGCGTTGATGACGACGCCCACCTCCGCCATGATGAGATTATCTTTGGATTCAGGTAAATTTAAATGCTCTTTTGTTTAATTTCTAACGTTCTATAAAGTTTGTGACTTGGGAATGGAAATTGTTCTGTCTTATTTTGGGGGTTGAGGGGAGGGGGTGTTTGTCCTGGATGAGAAGACCTTTTAATACTACTTTCACTACTTTATTATGTCAAGCTAGTCAGTGGAAATTCTAATATTTGAAGACCTTTTAAGGGAGATAACTCTGTATGATTGCAAACATTGTTTTTTAATTGCTAAAACCATTCAACTACAAACAAATTTTGTGTCCTATTTCATACATTTTGTTGAACGTACTGAATATCATTCATTTGTGGTGTTGTTACTGAAGTCACATTCTTGCAGTATCATTAGCTGGAAATAGACCCTTTCAGCGTAAGGATTGACGTTTGCGCTGTGACCTTGCAATTATGACAAAATGACCCACATTGAGTTTTTGGATCAATCTGATGTTGAAATCACGCTAATTTTGTCTATGACGCAATGTGTGTCATGACTCCTGCAACAGAGAAATTACGTCGACTCAAAGCCATACACTTCGAACAACGTCCTGACAAACATGTTCTAAGCCGAAAGGGTCTATTCCAGCTGGCTAAAGCATTCCTGCCAGTTTTGTCGTTCAAGAATAAGGCACCTCTAGGCATTCAATGTCAACTGTCTCATGACTCAAAAACAAGCTGTTTATCCTTAGGGTGTGGCGAGAAGAGCGAGAGAGGATTGTGGGATTTCCCGGACGATTCCATGCATGGGACGCCTCCCATAAGTCGTGGTTGTACAACTCAAACTATACCTGTGAACTCTCCATGGTTCTGACTGGTGCAGCATTTTTCCATAAGGTAAGGACTAAACGTATTATTAACAAACGGTAAACATTATCAAATGCTCAGTACCCAAATGAAAATAAATTTTTTGATTGGTTCATCAGTTTGTGTGTTCAGGGAGCCAGAGAGGCCCAAAGCTTACCTCCATATATTAACTCGGGTTTCCTCCATATATTAACTCCTCCAGACATTAAGCCAGGTTTCCTCCAGACATTGTCAGCTTTTCCTGCAGATATTAAGTCAGGTTTCTTCTAGACATAAGTCAGTTTTCCTCCAGACATTAAGGTTTTCCTGCAGATACTAAGCTAGGTTTTTTTCTCCAGACACTAGGCCAGGTTTTCCTCCAGACATCAATTCAGCTTTTCCTGCAGATACTAAGCTAGGTTTTCCTCCAGACACTAAGCTAGGTTTTTTTCTCCAGACACTAGGCCAGGTTTTCCTCCAGACACTAAGCCAGTTTTTTTCCTCCAGACACTAAGCCAGTTTTTTTCCTCCAGACACTAAGCCAGTTTTTTTCCTCCAGACACTAGGCCAGGTTTTCCTCCAGACACTAAGCCAGTTTTTTTCCTCCAGACACTATGCCAGGTTTTCCTCCAGACACTAAGCCAGGTTTTCCTCCAGACACTAAGCCAGTTTTTTTCCTCCAGACACTAGGCCAGGTTTTCCTCCAGACACTAAGCCAGTTTTTTTCCTCCAGACACTAAGCCAGGTCTTCCTCCAGACATTAAGCCAGTTTTCCTCCAGACATTAATCCAGGTCTCCTCCAGACGTTAAGCCAGGTTTCCTCCAGACACTATGCCAGCTTCGCCCCAGACATAAAGCAAACCATTATTTTCCCCATATGGTGTTTTCGTTCTCAGGAATTTCTATGTAATGTAATTTAACCCCCCAATCTTGTTGTTGTATTACAGTACAACACCTATTTGTACAGTTATATTATGATTTAACCACCCATGTTGTTGTTGTATTACAGTATGCCTAGATTTATAGTTATATCATGATTTTACCACACATGTATGATGTTGTTGTTGTATTACAGTACAACACCTATATGTACAGTTATATCATGATTTTACCACCCATGTTGTTGTTGTATTACAGTACAACACCTATATGTACTGTTATATCATGATTTTACCACCCATGTTGTTGTTGTATTACAGTACAACACCTATATGTACTGTTATATCATGATTTTACCACCCATGTTGTTGTTGTATTACAGTACAACACCTATATGTACTGTTATATCATGATTTTACCACCCATGTTGTTGTTGTATTACAGTACAACACCTATATGTACAGTTATATCATGATTTAACCACCCATGTTGTTGTTGTATTACAGTACTATGCCTACATGTACAGTTATATCATGCCCCAAGCTATACGAGATAAGGTTGATGAATATATGAACTGTGAGGATATAGCGATGAATTTCCTCGTCTCACATCTTACAAGAAAACCACCTGTTAAGGTAAGAAGACCCATCATGCATTGTCGAATACATGGGGCTCGTTTCACAAAGCAGTCGCATTGCAAACGGCGCATAGTTGCCATTGGATACCAAAGTGAAGAGATACAACGTCATGGCAACTGCGATTGATCGCACTTTGCGACTGCTTCGTGAAACGACCCCCTGTACTGGTGTGGATCTTTGTTCATCAACTAAGAATAAATTTGCCTTCCTGACCAGGGGAGCCTAATGTAAAAATATTGAAATTTTAACAATTTTACCTTTTAAAAAAAAATGTATACATTCTTGCTCAAGAAGCTCAATTTAAAAAATGTTTTAGTGATATCATATAGTAATTTCCCTGATGATGATTGCAGCTTGCTTTCGAAAAACTATAAAAAAATCTTCATCGTGTATGAAAAATTTAAATACCTGTTCTAATCGGCTTGGTTTAAGAGAATAAGAGAATCTAACTGGTGAACCGCCCCAACAGGGCTGGGTAGCTCAGTTGGTAGAGCGGTGGGACGGTAACCCTAAGTCGTAAAGTTGATTTTAGCCCTGGCCTGGAATTTTTTCCGGGTCAATTAGTGTTGGTTAATTACTAATTCAGTAATTTCCCTGATGAGCAGCTTGATATCATATCATTCTGGATTGTAGTCTATAGCTGTAACTTGGCCTTAAAATTAATAAACACTGGTGTTGGTTATAGACATTTTACTCAGTCTTTCCAAGGGGGCGCCGTTACCTCTGTTGACAAAGTGATAGCCCCTCGGTCAGACACAAGCCTCCTATCAATGCGCCAGGGGCCCAAATCCCACTCAATGCCAGGTACTTGCAGAATGTCAGGGGTCTCCTCTGGGCTAAAAACCCACTAATAAACCAGGCAACACTTCCATATAGACCTAAATTAAATAATCTTGAATGTAGATGTGGCCACATGTTAATAAACTTATAAACTGAAAACGTAAACTTTTAGCAGCGTATGTGCCTTTTAAGTTGAATACTATGATGTAAGCCTTAATGATTTTCTCTTCACCAATTGGCAAACAATGTTGTACAGTGTTAATTAACATAATTAATGCAGACATCCTGTCTTATTCTCTGTATTTCTACCATTCTATGGACCAAATTGTGTCCGAAATAAAATTATTTTTATTATTATTATTAAAGTGGCATGAGCTGCCAAAATTCACACTTTTTTCATAATTTCTGATCGTTGCGAAAGTAAGAGGCTTTGAAGACCATCAAAAAAACTAAATGATTGGCGTTGGAATGAGGAAAATGCATACAGTATGTGGCCTGTACTAACCGAAATAGTGTTCGTAAAGTAAACAAAATTTAAATAACCGGGACGACCATTCATTCATTCTATGCCAAAGTTAGTTCAAAACAATACTTTATCGTACATTCTCGAGATTAGAAACACTAAAAAGGTTGTGAATTATACGTCTTGAGAAAAATAGCCAATAATTTCAACATTCTGTTTTAACGTCATGCCACTTTAATGGCCCTTTTTTTCTTGTTTTCTAGGTGACTTCAAGGTGGACATTCCGATGCCCGGGCTGTCCACAGGCTCTGTCTGGGGACGAATCTCATTTCCTGGAGAGACATAAATGTATTAATTTCTTCACGGAAGTTTATGGTTACATGCCCTTGTTATATACTCAGTACAGGGTGGATTCTGTATTGTTCAAAACAAGACTGCCACATGATAAACAAAAATGTTTCAGATATATTTGAAACAAGCAATCTGATTGGTCCAGAGATGTGGTTAACAAAGATTTTGAAACGAGCAATCTGATTTGTCCAGACATGTTATTGATAGAGACTGTGAGACAAGCAATCTGATTGGTCCAGACATGTGGTTGATAGAGATTTTGAGACAAGCAATCTGATTGGTCCAGACATGTGATTGATAGAGATTTTGAAACAAGCAATCTTATTGGTCCACACATGCTGTTGCGAGAGATTTTGAAACAAGCAATCTGATTGGCCCAGACATGTGATTGATAGAGATTTTGAGACAAGCAATCTGATTGGTCCAGACATGTGATTGATAGAGATTTTGAGACGAGCAATCTAATTGGTCCAGACATGTGATTGATAGAGATTTTGAGACAAGCAATCTAATTGGTCCAGACATGGGATGGATGGAGATTTTGAGACAAGCAATGTTATCGATCCACTTAGCTTATGAGAAGACAGGACTTGGTATTGGTCCAGACTTGCTGTTAAGAATTTAAGACAAGAGATCTGATTGGTCTGGAATGATTCATGAGAATTTGAGACACAATATTTGATTGGTTCAGTCTTTTCCAAGTTTCTGCAAGACGGGAAATCTGACTGGCCACGATTTGCTTATGAGAAGTGTTCTTTAAGATATATTTGAGAGAAGAAGTCTGATTGGTCCAGAGATGATGTTGAGAGAGATTTTGAGACAATCAATTTGATTGGTCAAATCTGCTAACGAGAAGCATAGATTGGTCCAGACATGCTGTTGAGAATTTGAGTAAAAAAAAAGAATGCAATTTTTGAGACAAGGGGTCTGGTTTGTTTACAAAAAAAGACATGCACTGATTTGTTTATTCAAGCCTTCAAGGAACTATATCAGAGGCCCTCATCACAGGAATATGTGATTTAGGCAACTGTGAGACAAGACATTTGATTAGTCCTTATTCTCAGATGCATATAATACATGATATCTGATTGGCTACACAAGTAGTGTTATTCCGAAAAACGAAAACTTCATATTGACTCAATATTTCGACTTTTATTCAGTCATCATATGATGACTGAATAAAAGTCGAAATATTGAGTCAATATGAAGTTTTTGTTTTTCGGAATAACACTACTTGTGTACTACATTAAACTAATCAGTGGAACTAATGGATTCTGATTGGCTATTTCTTTAAAATTTCAGGAGTGTCCTCATTGGTTGATCCAAAGAAATGACATCTCTTATTATTTTGGTTGCTGTTGAAACCAAAGCAGTGAAACATTTTAGAGCAAGTTTTTAGGATATTTATTTATTAAGAGAAATATATACTTTCTCTATTTTTAACAGTTGCCCATTGTTTTGGGTTCAGAAATGTAACAGTATTTTTCATTGGTTGTTAGCTATGGTAGATGAATCATGAATTTTCATTGGTTTAAGTTTACAGGGATTAAATATTTCTGTTTAATTTATTTCATCTCCTGTAAATCTAAATAATAATTTAATTTGTCAGTCAATAGACCCTTTGCTTAACGATGTCATCATATTCTGGTGCAATATGCTTAAAGTAATTAGGAGGGGGTGGGCATGGCGCACAGAAAGTATTTTTCGCTGAAAAGCTTTGTGGTCAAACGTGATCTTGTAACAGGGTGTTCCTTATAGAGCAAGGTCGTGGGTTTCCTCCGTGCATAGAGCCCGGTTTCCTCCCACAATAAAACTGACAGCGCCGCCATATAAGTGAAATAATCTTGAGCGCGTTGTAAAACACCAAACAATCAATCAATCAACCTTATAGAGCAACATTCTTCTTAGACGCCAGGTCTATTATGCCATATAAGTGAAATAATGTTGAGCGGACGTAAAACTCAAATAAAATAAACCATTGCGTGCAGATAGATGTACTGTAAGCTGCATGCTTCTCGATCAGTTCATGTGTTGCAGGTTTGAATCACACTCTGGCCATATGAAAAAATTCAGAGTGGGTTATTCGGTCGCCGTATATGGAAGAGTTGGCAGGTACTCGCCGAAGCTCGGGGGTTTTATCCTGACGATGAGCCCGGTTTCTTCCCCTAGTGAACCTGGCAAACGCCGCCATATAAGTGAAATAATCTTGATAGGGGCGTGAGGCATCAATCAATCCATCAATCATTAAAACTCTTGCAAAGCTGGTCTAAGTTATGTCTGACGTTAATCTTTGTTAAAACTATGGGAGGATTTTACACCTATCAATGTTGTAAGCCTACAATTACATGCACCAGTTTTTCACCAACAGTGAATTCGTTACCTGCCTCCTTGTTTTATAATCTGATATAAATTATTTTGTTGGGTCGACCTGCAAATATCAGAATGGAGATAACGAGTCGGATTTAACTTGTTGAATATGTGCATGATTATGTAGGCCTTGTAAGCCATGCCCTAGGTAGTATTTCCTGTAGCAGTGTGTTTTAAATGAGAAAATATATTCTTTTATCAATACTCTGTTACCCACGGGAAATTATGAACTTTAATGAAGTAACATTTTAATTAAGTGCTATGATAAGTTTTATTCTAAAGTCGATTTTTCAGAATGACGACTGTCATCTTTTTATGTTTTGTTTAAAGTTAAAATGGGACTGTGTATTTGCTTTTTGTATGTTTTGGTGGGGTTTTTTGTGTTTTTTCTTTTGTGTTTTTTTTTTTTTTTTTTTTGGGGGGGGGGGGGGGGGGGGCCTCACCAACCTCATTGTGTCTCATTAACATAATTTAATTTACATGTGTAAATCTTGTCAACAAATAATTGTCTACAGCTCTGTATAAATTTCATTATCATACATTTATCATTCATAAATATGTGGTTGTGATTTACCATTCTGTAACTGATTCATTTACAAAAGCAATATATCAGTTTAAAAAAAGAATTATTCTAGCAACCAAAAAGGTAGTCGTGAAACTAACACTTGCCATACCCTCTTCGGGGGGGTAAACAAAAGTTTTCCAGTCATAACGCAAGGGGGGCCTCGATGGTCCAGTGGGTTTGAGTGATCGTCCCTGATGGTCCAGTGGGTTAGAGTGATTGTCCCTCAGTCCCACATAGACCTTGATGGTCCAGTGGGTTAGAGTGATTGTCCCTCAGTCCCACATAGACCTTGATGGTCCAGTGGGTTAGAGTGATCGTCCCTCAGTCCCACATAGACCTTGATGGTCCAGTGGGTTTGAGTGATCGTCCCTCAGTCCCACACAGACCTTGATGGTCCAGTGGGTTTGAGTGATCGTCCCTCAGTCCCACACAGACCTTGATGGTCCAGTGGGTTAGAGTGATCGTCCCTCAGTCCCACATAGACCTTGATGGTCCAGTGGGTTAGAGTGATCGTCCCTCAGTCCCACATTGACCTTGATGGTCCAGTGGGTTTGAGTGATCGTCCCTCAGTCCCACACAGACCTTGATGGTCCAGTGGGTTTGAGTGATCGTCCCTCAGTCCCACACAGACCTTGATGGTCCAGTGGGTTAGAGTGATCGTCCCTCAGTCCCACACAGACCTTGATGGTCCAGTGGGTTAGAGTGATCGTCCCTCAGTCCCACACAGACCTTGATGGTCCAGTGGGATAGAGTGATCGTCCCTCAGTCCCACACAGACCTTGATGGTCCAGTGGGTTTGAGTGATCATCCCTCAGTCCCACACATACCTTGATGGTCCAGTGGGTTAGAGTGATCATCCCTCAGTCCCACACAGACCTTGATGGTCCAGTGGGTTTGAGTGATTGTCCCTCAGTCCCACACAGACCTTGATGGTCCAGTGGGTTAGAGTGATCGTCCCTCAGTCCCACACAGACCTTGATGGTCCAGTGCGTTAGAGTGATTGTCCCTCAGTCTCACACAGACCTTGATGGTCCAGTGGGCTAGAGTGATCGTCCCTCAGTCCCAGATAGACCTCGGTGGTCCAGGGGGTTAGAGTGATCGTCCCGCAGTCCCACACAGACCTCGATGGTCCAGTCGGTTTGAGTGATCGCCCCTAAGTCCCACACAGACCTCAGTGGGTTAGAGTGATCGTCCCTCAGTCCCAGACGATACCATCGATACACGACGCAGGTTTGAATCCCACTCAGACCCAAAAAAAATGGAAAAATTTTTGAGTGGATTTTTCACTGGGCTAGGGGTTTTCTCCGAGCAATGGGCCCGGTTTCCTCCCCCACTAAACCTGGCAACGCCACCATGTAAGTAAAATAATCTTGAATATGGCGTAAAACATCAATCAATAATAACACAAGGAACCAAAATTTATTAAAGCATTGGATAATTCATGATATATACTAAAGAAAATCAGTTTTACCAGTTCGAAAGATTACGTGGGGCCTCTGTGGCTCAGTAGGTAGAAAGTGTTTTCTTCTTGTTTGGTTGAAGTTATGTTGAACAAAATTCTGTAGATCAGGTTGTTTACATTTTTCTTGTCTCCAATCATATTTTCTGTGACCTGCATTTTGTCTCCTGTGCATTTTACAATCTTGCCCGCATGCTTACCTCCCCTTGGCTTCAGAACTAAGTCTCGCATGCGAGGATTAACTTCTCTGTTTAGATTGATGCAATTATTTTTCTATGGCAATATTTTTCTGGGTAGAGCCTAATTAATTCCCCTTCATCCTATAGTTTGTCTCATCTCGTTTAATTACGATTGTTTTCACTCTAACGACCTATGTGGGATGGTTGCCAGTTACCACTGGAAGGTCTTAGGTTTCCTCCGGGCATAGAGCACTGTTTCATCCCAAAATAAAACTGGCAACGCCGCCATTATCTACCTGACCGGCAAAGTAAGTAAACCAGGATAGAGACACACGAGTGTGGCTACGCCGTCATATAAGTGAAATAATCTTGATCGCGGTGTAAAACACCAAACAATCAATAAATTTAATTACGACTGCGTAACCAGCAGGTAAGATGTCGCCTTAGTTCAATTTTACCAAACGTGTAACTCGGTATGGACAATTTCTACCTCAGACTTCTTTAGAACTCATAAAAAAACATTCTTTTCCAAAAGGCGTTTTTCTTGTCTTGAACAACAACTAACTGCCATTTCTCCCAGACTCAGTCGCGATTTTGATGTCTGGAAGAAATAGCAGTTAGTTGTTGTCCAAGGCCAGAAAAACGCCTTTTGGAAAAACTGTGTAATGGAAGAGGACAAGAATGGATCTTTTATGAGTTCTAAAGGAGTCTGGGGTAGGAATTGTCCATACCGAGCAGTTCCAATAATATTTTCATGGCTTGTTATTTCCGCGTCAAGGTCTGCGGACCACCCTGTATTTCAAAAACCGTATACCGAACGTTGGTTTATGTAATACATGTACAACCATAAGTTCCTTAAAATTGAACTAGAAGACGTAGCCTATGTTTGCAAAATCCACGAAGGCGCATCAGAATAACTTCAATCCACTCAACATATTGCGGACTAGTAGCATTATTCGCAGATATTTTATTGAAGTTTTTTCAAGATCTACATGTAAGCCGCGAACACTACACAATGTAGTCCGAAATATCTGCGATGATGATGTAAGACATTTTCTGACAGATAGGCCATCATCATAGGCATTTTCTGACATCATGATGATGGCCTATGATGATGGCCTATCTGTCAGAAAATGTCTTACATCATCATCGCAGATATTTCGGACTATACACAATGGAGTTTGATTTTTCAATTGTGGAATTTGTGTAGGCTAAGTGCTGACTTCGTTTTTGGAAAGGGGACTTTTTCACGTCAGCTTTTTACCTAGTCCGAAATATCTGCTATGAAGATGTAAGACATTTTCTGACAGATGATGGCCTAGTATCTGCCAGAAAATGTCTTACATCATCATCGCAGATATTTCGGACTACTTTTTACTATGTTGGTTTACGGTTGTCTCTGTCACGAAACAAAGTAGGCCTATCATGTTTTGTGATAAAAATATGCCATATATGTATTTATGTAAATAAACTCATAAATAAAAAAGTTACTTTTATTTCATTACTTTGTCTGGTTGTGTGAGCCACGATTCAAACAGGTAAATAATCTTGAGTGCAGCGTAAAACATCAATCTGTCAATCAATCCAAACAGACCTCTGCAAATGAGTACGTCGTATACAAACACGTCATGCATGGAATACATTTTCTGACCCTATGACATTTAAAAGGGCATGAGCTGCCAAAATGTTGATATTTTGACGTATACACAGAATGTTGAAATTATCGGCTATTTTTCTCAAGACGTATAATTCAGAAGCTTTTTAGTGCTTCTAGTCTCGAAAATGTACGATAAAGTATTGTTTTGAACTAACTTTGGCTTAGAATGAATAAATGGTCGTCCCGGTTATTTCAATTTTGCTACTTTTCGAACACGTTTTCGGTTCGTACAGGGCACATACTGTATGGATTTTCCTCATTCCAACGCCAATCATTTAGTTGTTCGATGGCCTTCAAAGCCTCTTACTGTTGTGACGATCAGAAATTATGAAAAAGTGGGAATTTCGGCAGCTCATGCCCCTTTAACACATGGCCATGAGAAGACATTAAGAACTCCATCAAATTATTAATATATTAAAACTTGTTTTACAAGATGGATAAAAGAAATAGATTCCGTTCCAAACTTACGACTAATTAAAAGATAGGTACAATAAAAGTCTATATCTAGGATATAAGCATCACATTGATTTTAGGTTGGTCCGCACCACAGGCGCACAGAGTGCTTTCCCCCTACCCCCTCTATCTGATCTACATTCCGTATACTGTGGTCCGCACATAGATTGATTCATTGATGTTTTACGTCGCACTCAAGATTATTTTATTATATGGTGGCGTTGCCAGGTTTAGTGGGAGAGAAACCGGCCTTTGGCGAGTTCCGCACAATGAAGTTATTCTGATGCGCCCATAATTTGGACTACATCATTAACATATTATGGGTGCATCTTACACTAATGGAAAAAATTAATTCAGTAGGCCCTATTTGATTCAGAGAAGTTTTGATTTTAATCCGAAGGACACTGTAAAGGATTATACCGATTAACCCACCGAGAAAACAGGGACAAAAATAGCAATTACGATCGGAGGAAACCCACGACCTTCCGCTGGTAACTGGCAACCTGCTTAAATCTACACATTACGGGTAATCTTTAAACACGTAGGGAATAATTTATAAACATTTGAATATTTCAATAAACGCTTCAGACGCATTAGGGCTTTTAAGTGAAGAAAAATCCTAAAACAATATATCAATCAATCTGACATTTCGTCTCAGTTAAAGTCACGTGACAGAGGTGCGAAAAAATCAATAATGTTGACCTGAAAGTAGGGCGGTCGCTCACTGGCCTTCGTCATACAACACAGTCTGTGGGACGGATGAGAGAGGACGCCGTTCAAATGTAACAGTTTATTAATTGCTTTTGCCTGTGTATACCATGACTAATTGGAACAAATTGGCGCTGTCATTGGTTATAGGTAAGTGAAATGTAAAACTGTAAACCTGAATCTAACTTTAGTGGCATTTTATTATGCATATTTTGTAAGCCTGCTCTATACGCTGTTTAATGGAAGTTATGACAACATCAACCTGAACGTTTAAGTAGGTCACGTTTTTTAACCTGTTCGCCTTTAGAAATATACCGACTGTATGTTAGCAGAGCTAGGGCTTACCTGTGTGTGACGCTCCGTAGAAATATGGCATTAACATTTCTCGGTATAACACAGGCTTATTTACATTCATTCTCTAAAGTAAACGTGAATTCTGCAAAGGGCATTTCTGAAATATATATCTAACAACTTAACAAGGGAACAAAGTTATTTTCTCCGCTCTCTCGCTCTTGTATTTTTATATATTATATTATTATTATTATCATTAATTCATATTATAACCCCTATATCCAAAAGGTAAACTGAGTAATGACAGTTCTTAAGATAATGTACAGCCTATAATGCCTATATCTTAAAGTGGCATGAACTGCCAAAATGTTGAAATTATTGGCTTTTTTTCTCAAGACGTATAATTCAGAATCTTTTTGGTGCTTCTAGTCTCGGAAATATACGATAAAGTATTGTTTTGAACTAACTTTGGCTTAGAATGAATGAATGGTCATCTCGGTTATTTAAATTTTGTTTACTTTTCGAACACGTTTTCGGTTTGTACAGGCCACATACTGTATGGATTTTCCTCATTCCAACGCCAATCATTTAGTTTTTCGATGGCCTTCACAGCCTCTTACTGTCGTGACGATCAAAAATTATGAAAAAGTGTGAATTTTTGCAGCTCATGCCACGACTATAAGATATTTCCAAATAAAAAAAGGTATACCGAAAAGGTATACATGTACCCCCCGTCTTGGAAAAGACAATTCAACTCAGTTTACAGAAGTTATAAAGTTAAATTAATAACACGTTCTCTCACAATTCGTTTCATAGGTATAGACTAGTATATTTTCGGTCCTAATATATTCGAAAATAAGAAAGTATACTGCTATTATTTACCAGAGCGTTTGTTTTTCTCCGGAATTCGGGCTGTCAATGAATTGCGTGAGTTTCAAGTCGAGAGTATCGAGACCAGCTGTACAATATGCATTAATCGTTTGAAAATTGGCTGGTAATTATATCGAAAAAGTACCAAGAGATTATGACACATGAGGAATAAACGGATGAGGTATTCTAGAATTGATTGATTGGTAGATGTTTTACGCCACACTTATTTCACTTATATGGCCATGTTAACTGAGCGAGCATATCATGCAGGTTATAGCTATATATGATTGTGTATTGTAGCCACCGGTTGAACAAAGTCAAACTGGGTTATTTTATTTGGTCATAAATTAAAGGTATGCTCATGTTACAAGTATCGTCGAGTAAATAAAATATATCTATACGTGTATAGGCGGATATAACCCTGTAGGCCACTGTGAACGAACAAAGTATTTGCTGCATGGATCCGGGAGAAAAAATAAGTCAACTCAAATTCACCTGGCTCGTTGAAGGTGTAAATCTAATGAACGGAATAAAACAAATACAGTTCTTAAATGGATGAATAAAAACAGCGATATTCATTTCGGATAGAACGACAACATATAATTTGAGATTGTATAAATCATAAAAGTTATTAAAATAGCTTAAACTTTCCAGTAATAGCTTAAACGGAAACTTAATAAAGGATACAAAAATGTTACTCACGAAAATGTGCAAAACCAAAGACCCAGAAAACACAAAAAATATGCCATAAGATATAAATTTGACTTTAGATTCGACGGTGAAGTGACATAAAAGTGGCATGAGCTGCCAAAATGTTGATATTTTGACGTAAGAACAGAATGTTGAAATTATCAGTTATTTTTCTCAAGACGTATATTTCAGAAGTTTTTTTAGTGCTTCTAGGCTCGAGAATGTACGTTAAAGTAGGCCTATTGTTTTGAACTAACTTTGGCTTAGAATGAATGAATTACGTCACGGTTATTTATATTTTGTTTACTTTTCGAACACTATTCCGGTTCGTACAGGCCACATACTGTATGTATTTTCCTCATTCCAACACTAATCATTTAGTTTTTAGGGGGCCTTTAAAGCATCTTACTGTCGTGACGATCAGAAATTATGAAAAAAGTGTAAATTTTGGCAGCTCATGCCACTGAACCCTGAAGCTTTACCGCCGATCGAGGCATAGGTTACTTATTGGCGTATTCATGGACAAGCTGAATAAATAGGCTTACTATATTTTCCCTCTGTCTTTGTGTTTTACTTTTCATGAATACGTTATTATTCGAGAGTTTTCGTATGGACATGATGACGGCGGTATGGGTCCGAGGGTAAACACGGCCACCCAAAAGCCAATGCCAGGACAAATCAAAAACTCGATTATTGAAAATATATTAAATCGAGAGTTTTCGCATTGCCGTGTCAATGGCCTTTGGGTGGCCGTATTGCCAAATATTGCCACAAGCAAACCTACTGGACTCCTTATAAAGTAACAATCATCTTTGAATCGCATTTGATGGATTGATCTTTTACGGTGTATTCAAAATTATTCACGGCGCTGCCAGGTATACATAGTGAGGAAGGAAACCGGGCTTCATGCTGAGAAGAGATCCCTGCTCTTCGGTGTATGGCCTACCTGGCAACTCTAACCCTGTACTAGCCAAAACTTTGACCATACTCAATAGCTGTCGTTTTATGAAACGAGAGCTATTGAGTATGGTCAAAGTTTTGGCTAACCCTGTACGAGTGTTTGGGTGCCCTTTTCTGTATCGCTTGCTTCGTCTTCTTTAGAGTTCGCATTTTTTTTCTCACCATAAATACAGAAATCAGACAAAAATTAAGGTGGTTATGGTTAGTGTGAAATAATTAAGGCATCACCACGAAGTTAGTTGTTTGTGAACAACACGAGCTTTCGACATCTATACCAGTGTCTTCATTGAGTGTAACGGTATTACATTTGAAGTTAGTTGTTTGTGAACAACACGAGCTGTCGACACCTATACCGGTGTCGTCATCGAGTGTGACGGTATTACATTTAAAGTTAGTTGCTTGTGAACAACACGAGCTTTCGATACCTATACCGGTGTCTTCATCGAGTGTAACGGTATTACATTTGAAGTTAGTTATTTGTGAACAACGCGAGCTTTCGACACCTATACCGGTGTCTTCATCGAGTGTAACGGTATTACATTTGAAATTTAATAGTTGTTTGTAACGGTATTACATTTGAAATTAGTTGTTTGTGAACAACACGACGTTTCGACACCTGTACCGATGTCTTCATCGAGCGTAACGGTATCACATTTGAAGTTAGTTGTTTGTGAACAACGCGAGCTTTCGACACCTGTACGGGTGTCTTCATCGAGTGTAACGGTATTACATTTAAAGTTAGTTGCTTGTGAACAACACGAGCTTTCGATACCTATACCGGTGTCTTCATCGAGTGTAACGGTATTACATTTGAAGTTAGTTATTTGTGAACAACGCGAGCTTTCGACACCTATACCGGTGTCTTCATCCAGTGTAACGGAAAATTATCTAGATTTGGTTGTTTTTCCTCGTCACCTTGAACTGACTATATTAGTAAATTAATATTAAAATTGCAGGGCTGACAGTGGTCTGTGTGGAAGGCCAATTTTTCAGTTCAACCTGCAGTTCGGAGGACCAGAGGAATGGAGACAGTTGTCAAATTAGAATAGAGCTAATGGCTGACATTCTTAAGGACCATTATAGCGGCCAATCAGATCTCGCCACTTTCTGCAGGTAATTCTGTTATCTCTTTAATTCATTCTTCATCAGGAGTCTTAAGCCTAGCGCACACGAGAGGTGCCGGCTGAGCTACTAGGCACAGACGATGAACTCTCGGCTGACGCAAGTTTCTGGTCATCCAAGTTCACTGACCTACACAAGTGTCACTACCCATGATACGTAATATTTTAAAGCCTAGCGCACACGAGAGGCGCCGGCTGAGCTACAAGGCACGTGTGGCCCAGGGAGCAGCTATAGATTTCAGCGCAGACGGTGAGCTCTCGGCTGAGGCAAGTTCCTGGACACCCAAGTTCACTAAGCTACATAAATATCACTACCTGTGTTACGTAATATTCTAAGTGGTCACATGATTGAATAAATACGCGCCAATACGCTATCCCTCCTCTCAGCTCAGCTGGCAGCTCACGTTGTGCGCACACGATGAGATTCTTGCCACGAGAGGCAGAAAATATCAAACATGCTAAATACTTTCCTCACCGCCTCGAGAGTCGAAAATCTCACCAAAATTTACGCGCACACGGGGGAAACAGCTTAGCTCCCAGCCACGCGTAGCCGGCAGCTCAGCCAGCGCCTCTCGTGTGCGCTAGGCTAAAGTGGTCACATGTTTTATTGGGCGCACGCGATTGGCATTTCCCTCTTCTCAGCTCACCTGGCAGCTCACGTTGCGCACATGGTGAGATTCTTGCCTCTAGAGGCAGAAAATATTTAGGAGACTTTGAAATCTGTCGAACAAATTTTTTACACTGTGTTTTACAAAGAGGGATTTAGCAGATTAACAACAAAATTCGAAGAAATCAACGAGTGCATTGTTTCAAAGGTATGATAAGCGGTAAAGACTAAAAGGCAAGTGAGATTAAGGATAAGTTAAGACGTGGCTAAAATCTTAAGTCCGAACTTTTTCGACATTTTTCATTTAAAAGCTGTAACTATATAAGTGAAATAATCATGAGCGCGGCGTAAAACATATGAGCCAATCAATAGGGCCGAATTTCTAGTTTCAATAATTTTATTTTTTGTGTATTTGCAGCTAGTGCCGTTATGTTTTTAATTATAATATATTTGCTACTCTTTCCATAGGAGCGAGTTTGAGAATTGTGTGCAGACGGTGGAACGGTCTACAAGTTTAAAATGTCAAGGAGTAAACGCCACGGATCTGGACCATCATGCCCGTGTTAATGCAATGCGTGGATTTTGCGCAGACATACAATGTAATAATTTCATAAACTCAAATTTCAACGTTTTTCAAATACACAAAGAAAAAAAATAAGTATCCCCCCCCCCCCCCGGAAAGTCTGCACCGACCGATAAAATCATTGGTGTAGGGAGATTGTTGGCAATCTGGTGTTGCAGAAACGATTGTGATCATAAAGGGTAACATTCTGGCGTCGAAAGTGTATTTTAACAAAATAAAACGATGCTGGTACGTATGCAACTTCTGAGTCCATCTGGCTTCACAGGGCGAACATATTGAAGTCAAAATGTCCCTTTGAATACACCCCTAGAGCAGAAGGTCACGAGCGCGTGTAGCCTCCATTAGCTTCCAACCTGCGTCTCAACCCTCCAGTGAGACGTCGGATCTGTTGAAGGGGTGCTTAACTATTTCTTTGTGTATGTATTGAAATATATTCTTTATCAATTTCTATTCCGTTGGTATTGCTTATGGTCATGATATGGTTAGGATTGTTATAATTATAACCATTATGATTATGAGTATAATAGTGTTTCTTCCTTTCCTTTCCATAAACCATTGGTAATTTTAAAGTTTTTGCTGCATGGTCTCCCAAAATGAACTGGCTAAAGGTTCCACTGGTACGATTTGTTGCCATTGTTCCCCTATGGCGATGGGGGCAATGCTATACATTTTTTTCGTGGTTCCAAGCGGCCACTCTAGAAAGAACAATGGTCTATTGAATATGAAATCTTTCCGTTTGTTGTAAAATTCGATGTCCGATTTTTTTCCAGATTGGCAGCAATACAAGAGTTGCGTCCAATCCCAACTAAGCCAGGGTCTAAAAGTATGTCAGGAAGATTTTTTCAGAGACAAAGCTAACTACACGAGAACGCAATACAACAAAGGGATATACGGATCTGAATTTGAAAGGAGGAATGCTTTTTGTCGGTAAGATACAATTTAATTCAAATTATACAATCTGACAACGTGACTACCTTAAAAGAGAAAGGCCAAGCTGTTTGACGTGTACAAGACATGTTGTAATCTAATAACAGCTTTTCAATATTGACGTTTCTCAGTAAAGAAAATTATTTTGAGTGAAGTCTGTGAAATGATGTTGATAGAAGAAAGTTTTGTTTTTTCCAGATTGATACGAGGGAACCAGGAATGTAACGAGAGGGTCATTTATGCAAATTGTCGAGATTATATCGACTACTTTCGAGAGTTTCAAGTGGCTCTTCTCAGACCTTACTGTCGTCAGTTGTATAATATTGGATCTACTTACGTCACAGATGACCCAAATAGAGGCAATTCTATCACTTCAAGTTTCCTGATACCATTTGGACTACTCAATGCGGTGTTTATCTTCTACCGGTTGATGTAGCTCGAACTTCTCTATCAAAAGTTTAACATCTTTTTTACTTTAACATTCATTCTGACCTCATTGTCAGCCTTTTATCCCATTATGACACCCCACAGAGCAGAGATATTGTGTCTCACGGTAAAAGCAACTCCATTGATGTATACGTTATGCATTTTTGTAATTTTCTTCTACTCGAATCACTTCGGGAATTTACGTGTGTCGACCGGAAACTAGCGAAGATAATCGAGTTTTCTTCCTAATGACTTTCGCCTTCGTCCATGGATGGCAAATGACTGAACGTTCTTTTATCAAATCACATATATCCAAACAATCTATAATACTACCCAAACATATTTAGATATTTTTTTCCAGGTACTGACAATGTCCCATGAAAAAGGGAAATAACCTTGTATGCGAGTCACGTGAAAAATGGACACATTTCTCGTCTGCGTACTTCAAGTCTAAGTTACTGACATTAATTCACTCAATTGTTGAACATATCTATTTTGAAGGAAAAAATATTCGTTATAATAAATTCCTTGTAAATTGAAAAATTCCTTAAATTGTTTTTTTTTTTTTTTGGTTAAACAAAAATGACCAAAGGATTTTGTACTATCCTTAATTGACTAAAAAACGAAGGAATCGAAAAGTGCATCAGCACTACTCTCAGAGTATTTAGTTAATAATAATCTCGTTTGACTCCCAAATTTTAGGAATTTCGTCTATCTTTTATAGCTGTATATATTTTTTAAAATTTCTAGCTGTTTTTTACAATAGGTCTAAATATTTTCATATACTGTAAATATTTTCATATCATTGTATACATGTACTTCTTGAAAAATAAATTTATATTTTATTTGTACATATTTCTTACTTTATAAGATACACTAGAAATGACGCTTGAGAGTTTCTTTAATCTATAACTCCCGAAACGAACTCTTTCTTCAGTATGGGTAACCACATACCATTATAATAATCGTGAATGAGAGAGCCCAAACAAAATTGATATTCAACAATTGGGGGCCTGTCCGGGTCTACTCCATGTCTACATCTAGTCCGTGTTTCTGATTCCAAAATTTATATTGGCTGTGGTATTTTGGAGTCAGGGTTCATTGCAATCAAAAAGTCGGAGTATACTGCCCGCTTCTGAACGGGCAGTTTGCGGTCAGATTTAGACAGTAAATAACGATGTAACTAACTCAAATAGTGGCAATACGACATTCATGAATAATTTAGTTTTTTGTGAAGAGAATTTAACGTGTTACGTCGTGATTATGACCGTTTAGACACGATTTGAGTAGGTTATATTGTTATTTCGTTGTCTAGTAAATCGGACCACATACTGCCTCCTCAGACGCGTGCAGTCTACTCCAACTGTTTTATTGCAATGAACTGTGACTCCAAAATACGGCCGTCAGTATAAAAAAAAAATGTTGGAGTCCCACCGCACCTTAAACAGTTAAAGGGATATATCGGTTCAATTCACCGCGGCTTTTGAGATGATTGATTGATTAATGTTTTAGGCCGCACCCAAGAGTATTTCACTTATAGGGCGATTGGCATGTTTAGTGGGGGAGGAAAGCGGGCTCATTGTCCGGAGGAAACCCCCGACCTTCGGAGAGTACCTGGCAAGTCCACTCAAAAATTTTTCAATTTTCATTTGGTCTGCCTTTGATATGAAGAGAAGCTTTAAACTACATAGAGCCCAAATACGCTTTTTAACGGTAGTTTTCGTAACTGAATATCTAAAATATACTTAATCCTTTGGATTAACGTAGTTATTATGCCTACGGATGGAGACAAGTGAAGCTGGTCTGATAACCAATTAATAAATGGCGGCTTAAAAAACGTCCAGGAGGGCCATTGCCAGCACTCCGAAACTTCGGGGATTTACGTACGTGAAATACCAGCCGACCGATAGCGAGCGATGATACCCGAAGTGTGCTCCAACTGCCATTGCCAGGTAAATGCAGAAACCCAAGAGTTCTGTGTGCGGACATCCTCTTTGGTTGAACCCGTAAGCATCGTGCCAAAGAATTCGCAGCCATTGTGCTTTTAGAAAAAAATGCCTTTCCATTCGATCGATCGATTGATTGATTGTTTGGTGTTTTACGCCGCGCTCAAGATTATTTCACTTATATGGCGGGGTTGCCAGATTTATTGTGGGAGGAAACCGGGCTCTATGCCCGGAGGAAACCCACGACCTTCCGCTGGTAACTGGCAACCATCCCACAGAGGTCGTTCGAGTGCCATTCGATCAAAGAATGTTTAACCACAAACAGAAAATAACAGACGGATGAAATAAGTTGCCGAATAGAATTTTAATCACCAAAATATTTTACCAATAATACAGATTCTTTGATGAACATTTATTGTAAAGAACAGTTTTCTCCCTTTATGCCCATCCTTGGTGCGTGAGGTTGTGTCATCGAGGTGTGGTTTCCGTCTATTGTGGTCTCATTCTCATAAGAGTATAGGTGGTTGCTGTCGTCCACGTGGCCGTTTTGGCGTTTACGTTGGCAGTGCTACAAGAGTATGCGTAACGGCTGCACGAGTTCCACCAGCCTTTCTTGGCGCAATATCTCGATGTCTTAAACCAGAATCCGCCATTTTGATAGGCGCTGCACTGGGCGTTGTTGTTTTCCCTGTCACGTGCTCCGAAACTGTAATTCCTCAAGTAGCTCAGCATGTCGCCTGGAAAGATAAGCAAATTTAGACCCTGGCTTTAGTTTCACAAAGCGATCTTAGCTAAGTGCGATCTTAACTACCATGGCAACCAATGCTAAATGTATACGTTGCCATTGGTAATTAAGATCACCTTAAGCTAAGATCGCTTTGTGAAACTGGGCCTGGATCCGAACTCACCTTCTGTCATTCAAATCCCAACCATCGTTTTTTTTTAACCAATGCCACTTTAAAGGGACATGCCCGGAACCAGCGAAACGAAGATCGTAAAAATGTGTGCTATTCGACTGTTTATATAGAGATGAGGTTTGGGATGGCCATTGGTAACTTTCCCAGCTCCCACGCACCGCTGGATAGGCAGTTTTATTTGGGAATTCCTTAGTCTGCTTTGTTTATTGACTGAGAATCAACTTGGGTTAACTGCGCGGTAGAAGACCGCTGTGGCTGCACATGTGGTGCATTCTCAGCTGTTTGTTTACGGACTGTCATACAGAAAACAAAGCAACAGGGAATTTCCTAAATAAGTCTTTAAATGTACATTTTTGGCGGAAAGTCGACTGAATACATTCCCCAGAAGAGTGCCTATAGAATACTTTTTCAGGATCGACCAAAATCAGCTTAAAATTTTTAATTATTTTAAAAATATTTAAATTGTAGTTGCATTCACAGTCTGAAACACCCAAAAATTCGAAGGGACCATGCTACAGGTACCAGTCCTAAATGAGATCGGAAAGACGTATTGGTCTTTGGACGTTTTACCCCGAAATCAAGATTATTTCACTTATATTGAGGCGTTGTCAGATTTAGTGAGGGTGATCGAGGGAAGATTGGAGAGAGGACACGAATTACTTACCGGCATTTCCTGTCCTGTATCGGACGGACACAAGCTTGAAATTCTGACTTTTGGATCCCATACGGAAATCTCTGTAGTGAGAATAGCGATATTGACCTTCAGAGTTCTTCAGGTAAACTTTCAATTCTTGACGGTTTGTGCTCAGGGAGGCGATGGCGTCATTTCCTATAAAGAAAAGTTTATATCATTAGTGCTCGCCAATGGATAACAAAATTGTCGACGCCGGTACATGTGCACAAAGGGGAGTAACTCATACACGTAAATATCATCAATTAGTAAAATGCACTTGCGTTGATTTTTTTTATATCATATTAAATCGGAAGAGATTTTCTATAAGATTTTAAATGTCCCCTAGCTGTTTCATTCCAAAATATTAATTGTGCTCATGTTTAGAAGCTAAAAAATAGCTAAGATTTAAGTCTCAGTTGAAGAGACAGGAAAGTAAATCTTTAGAAAGAGCCGTTTCACAAAGACCCCATGTTTCTCACAAAGCCGTTTGGTTGGCCCGCCTTGCACTATCGGAGAATTCAATGAAATAGCTAGATCTCTACAACTGCCTATATCTTTGGAGGGGTGGAGCAGCTGCAAGTAAGACCTTGTCAAACAAGTATCACAGTTGTCGGTAAGACCTTACCTAGCCAGTACTCGTCGCCAGGTGTACCGAATCCGTCACGGTACTCATTCCAGGTTTTATGAAAACTCAACGAACATCCTTTAGAAGTATCACGTTGTTGGATAACCTGAAACAAAATAATTGCCGATAAAACAATATACAAAACGTTAATTTCCATGCAAATGAAATCCTCTGCGCTCAAATATAAGACAGTAATTGTACGCTCAAAAGTTTATTACAAGAAAGAAACTTGAAACCATGGACTAAAATCAAGAATTTTGACTCCTAAATTTACAGTTCTGTGGGTCGTTTCTCAAAGCAGTCGCATCGCAAACGAGGCGCAGTTGCCAATGGATACCATAGTGAAGATATACGACGTCATGGCAACTGCGAGTGAGCGCACTTTGCGACGGCTTCGTGAAACGGCCCCCTGTCTTAAGAAAAATAAACTACTTTTTTGTTTAAATATCAAAGATGCAGTGGTTGGTGCCGATTCAATGTAATTGTTATGGAAGACTAACCGTCCAGCCGCCACCATCACCCATGTAGCAGTAAGCCTTCACAGATTTGCCATTGGCACCAAATGGGTAGATGTCGTAGACACCGTCATCCTTGACGCCGTGGAGTTTATACAGCTCGAAACAGTCACGCGCTATGTACACTTCCGGGTCGTCTGCTGCTTCCAATTCGGCTTGAAGATCGTTGATTCTTTTCGTTAGAGTTTTGGCATGGTTAAAAAGCATGGTAACCTCTCCAACGACTTCCTCCTTGTCACTCTCAAGCGTTGCCCGAGATTGGATGATGTCTTTCAGTTCCTGTTGCTTTTCTTTCAGAATATCGGTCAAATTTGAGGAAGACATCTTCATGCTGAGGATCTAGTATCAAAAATGAGAAGAAATATTACAAATATTTTGGTTAGGAAAAATAGATAGTTCCAACATTTCATGCAGAAGACATTGCAAGAAGATGGTGCCTGTTGAAGGTGGGTTTTAATTGGAGCAATGGTGAAGGCCACGAGTGGATTCTGACACCAAAATCTGTGATAGGCCTATATTTAAGTCCTGCCATAGCTTAGTTAGTAACAGCTATCGCCTCGAAGTCGGTATCGTTTAGTATTGAGAGGATATTATGCTGTAACAAAGAACGATAATTTCTACTGATGCCTAGTTTTACCAGAGCTAATAGGGGGCGCAAGTCTCGTACGAATTTCACAAATTTCATGTCGCCGGCCCTGCATTGTGCATGTGGCTGAGCCTCTTTCGTTCCAATATGACGTTTCTCACGTTATGGAGCAAAATACGTCAAATGAATATGCCACGTCGCCAAAAAAGTTCTTAAAAGCGACATCTGTCACCAAAATTCTCACGAGACTTACGCTCCCTATTGAATATTCGAATGGCCCGGGTTTTATCTTAAAGGGACCCAAATGGGACCAAATACTCAAATTTCCTGTACTGTCACTGCACGTGGGATTGAGTATTTTTGGTCCCCATATGACGCTCAGATGTGACGTTGTTGAACGTGAAACGTCAAACGAAATTGTCTGGCCCTATTATCAGTAATCGACAGAAAACTTCCATGTCATTTAATAACTATGCCGATTTTGAGACAATCTTGCCAAAAATGGCGTCGAAGAGCATTATTCGATTGATAGGCCTAAGGATTGATTGATGATTTACGCCGCAGTTATTTCATTAACTTGGCGGTGTTGCCAGGTTTAGCTGGGAGAGGAAACCGGACTCCTTGTTCGGAGGAAACCCACGACCTTCGATGGGTACCTAGCAACTCTTCCACTCGCGAGGAGATATCTTGTATCGACATTGACGTTACCCAAGAGACAGTCAACTCACTTGTTCCAATTGACCTTCAAAGGTTATATCCAACTGTGTCTTATCCTCGACAAGCTCTTCATATTTAGCCATCTCCTCAGAAAGAGTCTCGTTTATGGACTGTAGAATGGCTACCAGAGTATCGGTTTCTTGTGCCAACTGGTCACGCTGGTCCAACATGGCGTCAACCTAGTATATTGGGTAAAATGATATAAAAGTCAAAGAAATTAGTCGCCTCAAGGACTGGAGTGAATGCTATTAAAGTGAGTGACGGAGAATATCAAAGAAACCGTTTTTTTTTCAAATGAAAGTCTAATGAAAGCTGCACATCTTGATTAAAGTGGCATGAGCTGCCCCACAATTTAATTTTGCCGTTAAAACAGAATGTTGAACTTATTGGCTATTTTTCTCAAGACGTATAGTTCAGAAGTTCCAGTCTCGAGAATGTACGTTAAAGTATTGTTTCGAACTACGCTTAGAATTAATGAACATTCGTCACGGTTATTTAAATTTTGTTTACTTTTCGAACACTGTTTCAGCTCGTATAGGCCACATACTGTATGAATTTCCCCCATTCCACCGGCAATCGTTTAGTTTTTCGATGACATGCAAAGCCTCTGACTATCGCGACGATCATGACATTTATAAAAAAAAAGTTGAGAATTTTGGCAGTTCATGTCACTTTTGATTCAACTATTGTGCCAAAGCAATTAGATGCCTTATCGATGGGGTGCTTTTTGACCCCCCCCCCCCCCCCCCCAACCCCGATATTTCCGGCTAAAGTTATCTCCACCAAAAGAATATACCTGTGACGTGGCGTTCATAAGTATCTCCTGCTTCTGCGCAATGCTTGCTCTGAACTCAGTAATTCTGTTTCTCAATTCGGCGATCTCGGCATCGTCATTTTCCATGGAGGCGGTCAATTCAGCAATACGAAGGCGATCTGAGACAAAAATTATATGGTATTTTGGTGTCATTAGATTGCTTGATTGATTGTTTGGTGTTTTACGCCGCGCTCAAGATTATTTCACTAATATGGCGGCGTTGCTAGTTTTATTGTGGGAGGAAACCGGGCTCTATGCCCGGAGGAAACCCACGACTTTCCGTTGGTAACTGGCAACCTAGTGTCATTATACCTCCCAAGATATAAAATAGTCAGAGTACATGTATGTATAAAGGGTAAACCATGATGGGACCATTGTATTCGGGGAACCCTCCAAGATAACGGATATAGGTCTCACCCTACAACGGATTCCCATGTCCTTAGACAGAGCCGCAAGATTTCATTTATGCTGATCTTTCACGCCATGGATAGGAAAAGTTAGAAATAAAATTTTCATGGAATCCAGATCAGAGGCCTGTTTCTCAAAACAGCTACAACGCCCGACATAAGTCCAATGCAAGGCGTAACTGTCATGGCAACCTATATACCTTCAACATAACGTTACGACCGGGCGCAAAGTTACGACGGGCGTAAGTGTGTTGAGAAACAGCACCCAGAAGTTATTAAAAACATATTGATGTAAGGTAGAAAATTGAAAATTGTAGTATATTTTACTTGGCATAAGTGCATATAATTCCCATCCGTGTATACTTCGCACGAGTTCACTGCCCTTGACGGCGGCGGGTGAAAGGTCACACTTCCTGTGCTCTGCTTTGAACTTGAATGATTCACAGTTAGCCATCTCCAAACATCGCTTGGCACAATCTTCTGGATCCACATTTTCCATGCGCTGAAGATTCTGCACATCCGGAATTACCGAGTTTCGCACGAGAAAAAACTTTTCCACAGCTAAATAAGAGATGTCGACAATTAATGACAAATTACATAGAATTGTAGATAAACTGAGCGCGGTATCATACATAATTCCACGTGTTGTCATAAATATTCCAAAAGTTGATCATCTACAATGGCACGTTTTTGGCCGAATAAACGCATCCAAACAATTTGACTAACAATCATCGTAGACAACCTGTCGCCATCTTGTCTCTTAAGAGCCTTTATGACTCTTAAAAGTCTGATAGGACTACAGGAACCAAAGACAGTTTTGATAAATCGTTGCAGACTTTTAAAGAAAGTTAAAATAAGAAATACCGAAGGTACTTACCGGCATTGCAAGTGGCAGCAAAGATACCTTAAATAGAATAAAAGAAATGTTAGAAACTTTCTTTAAACGTGGGTTCAATACTAATATGAAATGATTAAGGCATCACAACGAAGTGCCTTTTGTGCACAAAATGAGCTTTCGACACCTGTGCCGGTGTATTTATCGATTAAGTTATTTAAATTTTAATAAGAAATGATTAAGGCATCGCCATTAAGTAAGCTGCTTGTGAACAACACAAACTTTTGACACCTATGTCGGTGTCTTTATCTAGGTAAATATATCAATATACTCCTGCTTAGGTGTCGAAAGCTCGTGTTCATCACAAACAGCTTACTTCGTGGTGATGCCTTAATCATTTCTCATTAGAATAAAATAGTTGGAATCAGAGTTCATGACGTATGAATTTCCACCAAAGTCCATAGAACTCGTTTCACTAATCTGGCATTAAGTTACACAGACTTAAACACGAAGTTGCCTCTCCAAATTAACGATCAGCTAGGGGCCTGTTTCACAAAGCGGTGTAGATGTATTTTTTGCGTAACTTTCATACTAACGTATCTCTACAGTATGGGTTGCTCTGGCAGTTACGTCAAAATTTACGCTACGCCGTTTTCAGATCGTAGGCCTACAAAGCTGTCATAAAAATGCTCATATGCCTACAAAACCTGAGCCATAGTCGGGGAAGAATTGCTAACATTCCCTTCGCTCTTCCGTTTAGAATTTGAATACGATCAACAGAAAACCTTTAACTTAAACTGCAATGTGAAAAGCACGGAAAACATAAAAAAGAATTAGAGTCAAGAATTAGAAAAAAAATGTCGCTTACAGAGTACCACAAACGTCTTCATGGCGGAGGTGTGGCGTCTGAGCGTTCCTGACTTGTCGGTGAAATGAGAAGCTGTATTTATACAGTCTTTCTCCTAACAGATCTTTATATGTTATCGATTAATAAAGACAAGTTAAACAACTGAAATACAATCTCTCATAAACAAAAGTCGATTTTACAGTTGAAATCAAATGAAATTCGATATTTTAATGGATCTCTCTTTTTCTTAATTGACCATATGCTGATAATTTAAGGTATAGATGAAAATCACAACGTTTTCGTTATATTTATATGAATAATTGAATTAGTAAATTAACCGACACTGATTGACCCGGAAAAAATTCCGGGCCAGGGTGAGAATCGAACTCACGACTTAGGGTTAGTGTCGGTTAATTGACTAATTCAGTAATTTCCCTTATGATGGTTGCAGCTTATATGAATAATGTTTTAGATATTTGGCCTTTTTATACGTGGGTTTTATCAAAATGATTTTATTATAAACAGAACTGAAATGTGTTTTTGAGGATTTTTAACAACTTCATGCCACTTTGTAGCGTAACGAATTACAAAGGTAGTTTTGGGGATTTTATCGGGAATGAAAGTACAGAGTTGTATATAACTAATATCAGAACAAACTAACACGAAAGCCTTTACTGGTTTGAACAAAATTAAAGTCGAAGTATTTGAGCCACTGAGTAGCTTAATTAATTTTCTATCAGACATAAATCATATTTGGTGGAAATATAAAGATGCCAGTGCCTTTTGGACTTCGGAATTACCCCATAATCTTTGAAAGCTTTTTTGGAATAAACAAAATTGTGTACGGGGGACTGAATCGAAAACCAAAGAAGAATTTTCCGTCAATATCAAATATAATATTCATAGCAGTTTTTATATTAAGAAGTCCCTACATTTTGTACTAACGAAATTATTACGGACAACATCATGTGTCTCAAAGAGTTGCGAGGAACATTGCTGAGAGGAGCCATGCTGAGAGGAACATTGCTGAGAGGAGCCATGCTGAGAGGAACATTGCTGAGAGGAACATTGCTGAGAGGAACATTGCTGAGAGGAACATTGCTGAAAGGAGCCATGCTGAGAGGAACATTGCTGAAAGGAGCCATGCTGAGAGGAACATTGCTGAAAGGAGCCATGCTGAGAGGAACATTGCTGAGAGGAGCCATGCTGAGAGGAACATTGCTGAAAGGAGCCATGCTGTGAGGAACATTGCTGAAAGGAGCAATGCTGAGAGGAACATTGCTGAAAGGAGCCATGCTGAGAGGAACATTGCTGAAAGGAGCCATGCTGAGAGGAACATTGCTGAAAGGAGCCATGCTGAGAGGAACATTGCTGAAAGGAGCCATGCTGAGAGGAACATTGCTGAAAGGAGCCATGCTGAGAGGAACATTGCTGAAAGGAGGAATGCTGAGAGGAACATTGCTGAAAGGAGCAATGGTGAGAGGAACATTGCTGAAAGGAGCCATGCTGAGAGGAACATTGCTGAAAGGAGCCATGCTGAAAGGAACATTGCTGAAAGGAGCCATGCTGAGAGGAACATTGCTGAAAGGAGCCATGCTGAGAGGAACATTGCTGAAAGGAGCAATGCTGAGAGGAACATTGCTGAAAGGAGCAATGGTGAGAGGAACATTGCTGAAAGGAGCAATGCTGAGAGGAACATTGCTGAAAGGAGCAATACTGAGAGGAACATTGCTGAAAGGAGCAATGCTGAGAGGAACATTGCTGAAAGGAGCCATGCTGAGAGGAACATTGCTGAAAGGAGCAATGCTGAGAGGAACATTGCTGAGAGGAACATTGCTGAAAGGAACATTGCTGAGTGCCATGCTGAGAGGAACATTGCTGAAAGTTACATTGCTGAGAGGAACATTGCTGAAAGAAACAGTGAACAGACATAACGTTGGGTGCCATCTCAAAGAGAAAGGAACATTGTTGAAAAGAGTATTGTTGGGGAGGACATTGCTGAAAGGAACAGTGAACAGATGTTTAATGGGTATCTAAAGTAAGACAAACGTTTAAGTATATCTTACCTAGATAAGGGAACTCCCCAGGTGTCTTCGTTACGTCAAAGTGATTGAAATAATCAATACGCATTTAGAATTAAAACTATGAAAAGGGGAACTATTAAATGAAATCGGACACTATAAGCACCTGTTGACGGGGAAGAGGTGCTAAGTAACCTCGAATTTATTAAGTATATAAACGCTAAGATTTCCGCACACCTTCAATAGGTTTGTCTTCCAACGACAGTCACTGTTCCGTAACCATGAAGGGTATAGTTATAGTCTGTAAGTACATGTGTTTGCCGTCTTTTTTCTACTAATTTTCTTGTTTTGTTGATCTAAGTGGAATAGTCTGCCTTACAAAGACATTTATATTTGGGAATTATTTAAAGTGGCATGAGCTGCCAAAATGTTGATATTTTGACGTTGTTACAGAATGTTGAAATTATCGGCTATTTTTCTAAAGACGTGCAATTCAGAAGCTTTTTACTCGATCTGTTAGAAATTGCGCCCCCCCCCCCTTTCACTAAATCCTGTATCCGCCCCTGTTTAGTGCTTCTAGTCTCGAGAATGTACGAGAAAGTATTGTTTTGAACTAACTTTGGCTTAGAATGAATGAATGGTCGTCTCGGTTATTTAAATTTTGTTTACTTTTCGAACACCTTTTCGGTTCGTACGGGCCACATACTGTATGGATTTTCCCCATTCCAACGCCAATCATTTAGTTTTTCGATGACCTTCAAAGCCTCTTACTATCGTGACGATCCGAAATTATGAAACAAAGTGTGAATTTTGGCAGCTCATGCCACTTTATTTAAACTATAAAGATCACGAAGAAGTTCACAAGATCACTCTGTGTGCCTTTCTTTGTGCACAGAAGTTAAGGGTTTGCTGTTGATTACTGTTTATGTTAAATAGGAAAGAGACTTTCTTTAAGGTATAGAGCCCAGTTTCTATGGAAATTAAACTTGTCGTATAGTAATGAAAATTTTAATCGAGTGAAAAGGAAATTCACTAAACAAGTAACCAACCATACGGGGGGGGGGGGTCGTGCCCTTTGCCTGGAGGTAACCTCCGACCTTCGGTTAGTACCTGGCTACTCTTCCACATAGGGCGATCGAGTGAAAATCCACTCAAAAACTTTTCAATTTTCATTTGGACTGAGTGGGACTCGAACCCGCTACCCAACGATGGGATGTCTTTGTCGGACTGCCGAGGCGTGGGGCGTTCACCGAAGTTCAGCGTTACTTACCAAACGCTCTTGGGGGGACACTTTTGCTCTCTCAACAGGGTACAAAGAACTTGGTGCCTTTAGTTTGCATAGAAATTGCAATTTAAACACGAGCTTTGTTCCATGGTGTATGGTAAGGCATGAGTGTATGTATTTTTGTACTATATATATGGATTAATTAGTATTATAGAACATTATGGTTGCCAAGTCCCTTGTCTATGGTTCTTTATATTTTTCCAGGTCTAACCGTCGGTCTGTGTTATGGCGCTGGTAAGTGATTGTTTTTGTCTGGTCAAATCCATGGTTTCTTCCAACCAAATACAACCCCTCTTCCTTAAGAAGGAAAATCATATTACATAACCGAATACCTTTAAAAGAGTAGCAAATAGTACAAAATGTACCTTCGTTCGTATCAAATTATCGTTGTTATTCCAAAACAGAGACTTGCATTCCAGCAATCGTTGTAAATGAACGCCCAAGCTTTTACTGATTCTCTGGTATTTATAGCTTTGCCAAGTAGGATATGGCCTATCAGTCTCTGTGCCCAAAACCTTCTGTCGGTACCAGAAATCCCGTGTCCAGTCTTCTAAAGAACGTCTGTTTCCGCGTCCAATCATGGTCATTCCCATGCAGGTATATTCGTATACCGACGCACCCGATAGCCTACAGTTCTCGACCGTGTCTTATATAATTTGATCCTTTCTTCAAGATATCAGTGCACCGTGTTCGAATTTACAAATGAGCCCTGGGTAGACTTACAAATTACGATTAGCTATATGTTATCAAGACTCTTTTCTCACGTTTGCCTTTAGAATTTCGTCATTGTGTAAAATTGTTCTCGTCTACAGCTAGAAAGACTTTGGAAGATGTCAAAATTACAACCATATAGCCACGAAATAGTTGAGCAATAGCAAGACCCATTGGGACCTCGGTGGTTCAGTAGGTTGGAGTGATTGTCACTCTGTCCGACAAAGGCCTTCCATCGATGCGACGCGGGATAGAATCACACTCATATCAATTAAAAAATTGAAACATGTTTGAGTGGATTTTTAAGTCGCTCGCCGTATGTGGAAGAGTTGCCACGTACTCGGCGAAGGTCGGTTTCCTCCAGACAAAGAGTCCCTCCTCCAATAAACTTAGCAACACCGCCATATAAGTGAACTAATTTTAATAGTGTGGGGTTACGGTTAACAACCAATAACCAATACATTGTCCTTTTCATCAGAGCTTGACCGGTTCTTCAAGATCCAAGGGTCTGTGATTCAGGATCCCTCCGATTCGATGAGGATCCGTCGAGTTGAGGACGTGTCTCCTGAAGATTGTGCCAAATTGTGCTGGGAGGAGATCAGATGCAAAACCATCGAGTACAAAGAGGAACATCGTAAATGTGATTTGTCCACTGCTGATTATGAAGATACCAACAACAACATCATCACCAGCGCTTACGGTTGGGAAACGTACGCTCTTCTTCCTGGTAAGACTGTTTCGTACATTTCCTGATTAAAGAACGGTCAACTTTTCAACCCATCTTTACGTTTGTGGAATACTGAAGACTTATCTCATGCAAAAGTAAAAGAGACCTTCACAAACACTAGGGGGCCTCCGTGGCTCAGTAGGTAGAGCGATGGACGCTCAATCCGAACCAATGGGTCGCAGGTTCGAATCCCACTCAGTCCAAAAAAATTGGAAAATTTTCTGACTGGGCTTTTACTCGAACGACCTATGTGGGATGGTTGCATAGAGCCCGGTTTCCTCCCACAATAAAACTGGCAACGCCGCCATATAAGTGAAATAATCTTAAGCGCGGCGTAAAACACCAAACAATCAATCAATCACAAACACTAGGTTCAACAATAGCCTAATGATTTTAATGTCCTTTTTTCTGACATCTGAAGCATTTTCCAACAGATTCCAAATTGTGGATTTGTGGCATGATGCAAGTGACATATCACTAAGTTGGTCAATTAAATGAAGGGATTTAATGTCTGTTATACTTGTTCAATTCAAATCAATTATTTGTGACAACACTAGTCTTTTGTTTCGATCAACTTCTCGCTGGTGTATCCATTCTCTTTTTGATACTACGGGTGACATGGGATATTCAATCATGTGAACACAATTTTTCTGTTGTATAAGATGAGAGATCTCTTGCTGAGCTCGAGACAGAAGGTAATGGTAAATCCGCCGAGAGAGCTTCTGTCCAAGAAACGCTGGTCCCGCTTGAAGCAAACGCCACCGAAATGGAGAACCTCGTTTCACAGACCCAGTCTGAATTGCAAGAAATGCGTGAATCGCTAAACAGTTTGACAGAGAGCCATGCAGATTTTCAACAGCAACACAATGAGTTGCAAGCCAATGTAGAGAGTCAAAAGGCTCGAGTGACCGAGGCAGCGGGGCAGAAAGCCGCGGTGGAAGCAAAGGTCAGGGCTAATGTTGAGACACTGGCTGATGGTCAAGAATTGGTCAGTTCCTTGCAAGAGTCCATCGCCGAAAAGGCAAATGCCCTCCAACAAGCTATACAGGCAAAATCAAGAGTTGAAGCTCAACTGAAGGCAGTCCAGGGTCACAAAACCAACAACCAAACCCTGATTGCCAACCTGAACAAGCAGATCAATCAATTGAGAGCAGATATTGAAGAAGCAGACGAACCGGAAGTGATCAAAGCACTTGATTGCGCTGAATTGTACAAGAAATACAACACCCGCGAGAGTGGTGTCTATAACATCTATCCCATGGGAACATTGATGAACAGTGTTCAAGTTTACTGTGATATGACCAATGGAGGCGGTTGGACGGTAGGTATATGATTTTCTAAAGATCGATGGGTGAGGAGGGGGCGGGGGTTATGATAAGCAAATGATATGCTACAGATTTAAAGTAAAATATATATTTTCTAAATCCTATGGCATGGCAATATTTTAGCTGCATGTCCGAATAATAATATTTTTTCTCCACGAATTAGCCATTACTATAGCTTTGATACCCAGCTTCCTCGTATATGATGATAGAACTACAAACTACTGGTCTGCGTAAAGATTTACGGACAACAATCAAGTGATACGACCTTTATGGGTAGAGTCTGAAACGTTGAAACGTTGAATTATGTTAGTGATTTGACGGCCTTCCGTGGGTATACGGGTAGATATTTGGTGACTGACAGTAATATTTTCCGAGGGGAAGACATTTCGACCAATGAAATGCCTAGAAATTTCTCTGGCTGGTGATAATACTTTGTTATGGTTTTATTCGTTCTAGGTGATCCAAAAGAGAGACACTACCAAGTCTTGCAAGTATGACTTTAACAGACTGTGGGCTGAATACAAAGCTGGCTTTGGAAATCCCGAGTCGGACTTTTATTTAGGTAAATTGACTAAAAAGAAAAGGGGTCATGGGTTGCATAATTAACACTAGCCGATCCTCGGAGGGTCGCAGATTCGAATCCCACCCACCCAACCAAAACAAAAAGAAGAAAAATGTGTACATGGATTGTTTCATTGCTTCTCTTCTAATAATCGCAGTTGGTAATTTTTTCTAAGTACACGCGTACTATTGATTTTTATTGTTCCCAATAATAAAAGAAATATGCAAGATACAATCTTGGAACTGGTGGCCGGCCGTTTGGAAAATATAAATAGAAAGCTCTGGTATCTCAGAACTCTTGATGAAACTGAAGTCATGCTTATTTGTATACCTTTTTTACAGGAAACGATTTGATTTACCGTCTCACCAAAACTCCCGTCACTCTGCGCGTGGAAGTGAAATCGTCCCGTGGAACTCTTCTGTCCTCTCTCTACAGTTCCTTCCAGATCGGTTCGGAGAGTGAGGGTTATAAACTCAAACAAATCACATACAGTACAGGAAATGCAGGTATAGGCGTACTTAAGTAATTTTGGCTTTAGTAAAAAAGTAGGGAAATGTAGAAATTCTTCCATCTAAGAGACATAACGTTGAACCACATATTAAATTAAGACCCAGAATTCCGCCATCCTATCCACTTCTTCCGTGGGTCAATTTTCAATGAAGTTTTGGCCGTGTACTTAAAATGATGTACAACAATTTTAAATGTACTATCTACAAGACAAAATGAAGCCCTTGATAGGTTGATTGATTGGTGTTTTACGCCACACCCAAGATTATTATCGATGGAAGGTCTGTGTGGGAATAAGGGACGATCACTCTAACCCACTGGACCATCGAGGCCCCTGCCCTTGATAGGAAGTGTTGCGGTGATTTCTGCTAAAAGGAGCGTAATCTTGCATTTTCACTTTCACTTTCAGGTAACCGACTCACCGATTTGAGGAACACACGATTTGGAACTCGTAATCACGAAAACAACTCTGGAAGCTGCAGCCAAAACACCCAAGGAGGATTCTGGTTCAAGACGAATCGTGTCTGTCGCAACAAGACATTTTGGTGGTGTAGCAGTTACAAAAACGAATGCTCCAGTGTCAATCTGAACGGCCGATCTCCAGTATGGTCCAGTGGATCCACCTACACCGCCATGAAGATCAGACCACGTGACTTTTAGATATCGTCTGCTCAATCAACTGTCGTCTGCTAGCTTCCAATTAAAAAAAGTCAACTTTATCTGTGCAAATGTTCTTCAGGAATAAAAATAAATAAAATCGGAAATGTACACCTTTGGTTTCGTTTTTAATCATTCCAATTGTGTAGAATATAGGCCTATAGTCATTTAGAATAAGAATAAGCCGATGCAGACCTCGGCTATATAGACCATTTATTGCCAGTACAATACTTACAGTAGGCCAATTTATTACTTTCGCGGTTGTCGACTAGAGATAACTAGTACTAGCCTATGTGCAGTCTACCAATGTTTACTTATGTAGGGAAAAGTAGTAAAAAGTAGTTCTCTCGTGTACTGATTCCATTCTGAAGGTTCCCCCTGGGAAGATAATGTCAGTCTTAGCCAACCTCCGCTGTCTTTGCCTGTTTTTATTTGGCATGCATCAGGAAGTACAAATCAAACTATTTTACCACTTTCAAAAAAAAAAAAAAAAAACTAAATAAATCAAATGCTAAAGGTTAAACAAGTCGGACAATTCGTAATGTATTATATTTGATATGGTTTATGCTTTCGAGCTTGCGTGGATCCCCGAAGTGATCCGACTGCGATACTGTACGTTAGAGATATACTCGTATGCTGTGGGTACACCCAGGGGAGGTAAATCGTGGTTTAGATGCTGCAGGTACCCCCAGGGGGAGATAAGTCATAGCCTGTATGCTCAAGGTGCTCACAGACGAAGCTTTCAGCTCTGTCTCAGACCACGCCAAGTTCTCAATCGCTTCTTCTATTTAAATACAGACTGGTTTTCTTTTTCAATTATTTATAGTATCCTGACTCCGCATATCATAATGTCGCATATAATGAAATAACTCCGCAAGTAATAAGTAAGCCGGCCTAAACGAGACTTCAATTAAGCATGCTTGTTGCTTCAATCAGGAATTATCCAAGGAGGTAGTCCGCAATACGACAGAACTTTATTCCGATGCAGCATGTTGTGCATCCGCAACCATCTGATAGTGATATACGGCCTTTTGGGCTAAACTTTTTTTTTCCTGAAATTAATGGGTGTTTGATATAATTGTTGACAAATTCTTTGAGGGAGAAAACCAAACGTTGGGTCCATACAAACCATTAGTTGTGAATCAGATTATTTCAATTCAAAATCTATTTTCACCTTTTTGCTTTATAAATTATACTTTATAGTGTGGGACTGCGCAACGTATGCCAATGTCCTTATTTATAACTATATAAATATATATAAATATAATATATATTTCGAGCTTATAGGGAGGATGTTCTACGGTATTTTTTTAACGAACGCCACCCCACATATATATATATATTTTTAAAAAATCTTTTAACTATCATTTTGCTTTTTGGTTTCTGTTCTGAGCAATCGGTTTACCTGTCTTACTCTTAGTCTTACATATTTCCACAAATGACCCAGATACCGTTTTATGGGTCACCAAATGTCACAGAGGTCAAGGCCGCGGCTTTTCGAGTTCGTTCTCTCATCAGTGAAAAGAGACTGCTTGGAGGAACCATTTGGAATTTGATAAATTTGATGTTTTCTTACTGAAATCAATCAGGAGAACACATCTCTTTCGCGTACAAGGTAAAGTTCTTGTTGTCTGCATGCTTTATTTTAAGGCCTAGCCACAAAGAAATATTGAACCGGTGTCGAAAGTTTGTTTGAATCGGAGTCATTCTGAAGTGTCATTGTTCGGCCGCCTGGCCTGTCTCAGACGTTTTGCCTGTGAGATTAGCCGATCGAGATGATATTTTGGGTTCGGTTTCTTTTCAGCTTTTTTGTGTTTTTCCTGCATATTTCATACACCTTGTGTGTAAATACCTTAGTGTATCTGTTTTGTCTCTCCTCTATTTATTTGTCTTTTCTCCAAACAAAAAGAAATTAATCAGCCAAATTTTTTAACATACGCCGTAGAACTTAAAACTCAAGTGATAGTGTAGCCGCACTCGTGACTCGTGTGTCTCTATCCTGGTTTACTTACTTTGCCGGTCAGGTAGATTGTGATAGTGATACTGATACTGATACAGTGATAGTGATAAGTGATACATTGATACTGATACGATACTAGATCTAAGGTAAACAATACGGTGTAACATTCCAATATTCATAATTCAGTTAGTTCAATGTCAATGGACTTTTAGTTTAATTTTCACCAGGTAGTAAATTGAGTTAGCATAATTCACCAAAAGTGAATTCCTCTACCTGCCTCCTTGTTTAATAATCTGATATTCATTTTGTCGTCAGCAAATATCAGAATGGAGATAACGAGTCGGATTTAACTTGTTGAATTCGAGTTAG
Organism: Lepidochitona cinerea; assembly: GCA_963971465.1. NCBI lineage: Eukaryota > Metazoa > Mollusca > Polyplacophora > Chitonida > Tonicellidae > Lepidochitona > Lepidochitona cinerea. The sequence goes on from OZ020565.1 coordinate 2,007,143, forward strand.
CAGTACTCCAGTAGACCCCTAAAGCTTCAAATTCCATCCAGAAAAATGTCCGAACTTGATTATGTATAATAAAGAATATACGGTTCCAAACTATAGACAAAAGTTGGACTTCTTATCTCCTCTAAATCAAATTTTGTCGAGGGCCTTGTTGGCTCAGCGGAGTCAAAGTCTCTTCCATCGATGAGTTGTGGGTTCGAATTTCTAAATAAAAAAAAATTTCTTGGTGAGTTTTTCACTTGATGGCCTTGACAATTTACGGATTCAGCCTGAGAAATACTTACTGCTGTTTGGATTTGAAGGACACAGAAATGCCTTCTGATGAATTCAAGACCCTTAGACCATAAATTGAAGAAAGAAAGATCCCCAATCCAACATAGAACTTTCTGATCAATAGTTGACATTCAGACTTCAGTTTTAGATGCCTTTTCACCAGCATTTAGGGGCCTCTGTGGCTCAGTAGGTAGAGCGTTGGGCGCTCAATCCGAACAGCCTTCCACCAATGGGTGGCGGGTTCAGTCCCAAAAATTGGAAAATTTTATGACTGGGTTTTCACTCAAACGACCTATGTGGGATGACTTGTTTAAGAGGCATATAGAAGTTGAAAGGATAATGAAAAGAAATTAATCTGGATAAACAAATTAATCTGGATAAACAACTCCTTGAACAAATTTGTTCAAGGAGTTGTTTATCCAGATTAATTTCTTTTCACTATGTGGGATGGTTGCCAGTTACCGTACCAATCAAAGGTAGTGTGTTTTCCCCGGGCATAGAGCCCGGTTTCCTCCCACAATAAAACTGGCAACGCCGCCATATAAGTGAAATAATCTTCAGTTGTAAAACACCAAAGCATTTAGACATTTTAACAATCACTGGACGTACATGTACGTGTATTTTATGTGTCCCATGATTAATTATGGAAAGTGAGTAGGCCTAAACTCGATGTAGTTTCATCACAAATGTAAGAAGTGATACTGCTGCAATTTGCTTAAATTAGATAATCTTGAGTGGGAAGTCAATCAATCAATCAATCAATCAATCACTTTGACTGATGTCATTCTGTAAAGACCCTGACACAAGATAGCAGAGTTGATACCTATTTAATTGTGGCCTAACATTTACTTAACTTTTACGTTCTCTTTTATCTTTATGATTGTAAACCATTCAGTACCCTCTTTCAAGACAGAAAAAAAAAATGGAAAGGGGACATCAGGCCATATAATTTTGGTGTCGGTCAGAAACATTGAATTGGTTCCGTATTTTGAAATGCTGGGAACCAACCGGTACCAATTTTAGTTTCGTTATACATCATACCATAAACTGGCTTTAGTGATGGGTAACAGACTTTCGTTTCCATAGTTTTAGTACAACAGTAACAACAGGCTACCGGAACCGATCGTTACCGTGAAATCTTATGGCCTGGAACATTCAAGAGTGACGCAGAATGCAACCAAGAGCAAATGACCTCTCCTCAGCGCCATGTGTTTACGCCAATCGTTCAAAAAGGTTAGACAAAGCCAGTGTGTTGGCGTTGTGACGTTTGAAATTTCAGGACGTCACAAAGCTATTTTGCTGAGTTTCACTTTGCCTAATTTTTTCCAACGTTTAATCTGGCCTGATAATTTTGCTCATGCAGAAGACTGTGATCTAACATGTATCTACAGTACCTTTCAAAAGGAGACACCGACTAAGTTTATTAACTTATGATTCTCCGTTGCCCTTCCACCAATGGGTCGCGGGTTCGAATCCCACCCAGTCCCAGAATAGCATTTAACGATCTTGGTTCCGACCTGGCATATCCCTTTAAATATCTACAAGCAATGAATTATAATAAAACACTGATATTCAATTTTTTATTTTGATCCTGACATTTGACAGTTGTTTGCTGCAAGGGGTAATTTAAAATTCTTAAAATAGGTTTCATAATTTGTTTCTGTAGCCAAAGGATGACATAACTAAGGCTCACACATTATATAACTGTTGAAAAGGAGACTGATTTATTTGACAATGTGAGGTCATTTATTACATATTTATCATCTCCAACATAGCTGTGTCATTTTATCTCCTTTTTTACTGGTCGACCAAAAAAAAATCGGTTGCCTTGTAGTATACTGTGTGTCCGTCTTTTTGTCCAACTCGTGCGGCTCCCTTCTGACTCAAACAAAGTATATATGTATGTTATGGGCAGACAGTGTGTCAAGAATTATTTTTGCTATCAACTCTTGCAATAATGCAGCGGCCATTTTGAATTATGTAAAAATCTGTTCCTTCTCAAAGCTTCTTTAAATTTATAAAATTAGATCCGTGTGTATACCCTATTGTCTTGATGGTGTGTCAATCTTTTAATAGTCTTTGTCTCTTACGTAATATTGTAGCCGTATTTATTTTTTTTATATCAGTACAAATTTTTGTCTACTGTGTAACTTAGTTTCTATAAAAGTTTGTGCCTACATAGATACCTTATAATAAAGTGGCATGAGCTGCCAAAATTCACACTTTTTTCATAATTTCTGATCGTCACGACACTGACGACAGTAAGATGCTTTGAAGGCCATTGAAAAACTAAATTATTGGCGTTGGAATGAGGAAAATCCATACTGTATGTGGCCTGTACAAACCAAAAACGTGTTCAAAAAGTTAACAAAATTTAAATAACTGGGATGACCATTCATTCATTCTAAGCCAAAGTTAGTTCAAAACAGTACCGGTCTGAATCTGAATTATACGTCTTGAAAAAAGTAGTCAAAAGTTTTAACATTCTGTTTAAACATCAAAATATCAACATTGATTTTGAATTACTGCTATGTTGGCTAAAGTGAACAAAAGGTATATCTACATTTTAGGAATTTGATCTGAGAAATATCAGAACATGGGAGTCACGTTCCGTCCAATGTACGCACAGGGTTACAAAAACTCAATCGTTCATTTTTAGATTCAAACCGAATACAAGATCCGGTGTAAAAGTTACGTGGTTTATCAGCGATTGATCAATAGATTATTTGAACTTCAGTTTTGTGTATGCTTTTACACTACTATACATGCATATTGTATTTGTGAACACTAAAAGCAGGGAAAATCTTGTTGACTAAGGTTACCATGGAGACAAGTTTCTTATAAGGGCCTGTGGTATGTCATTTAGACTTTTATACGCAATCATAGGTTTTTCCAATAAGCCAAACTATATATTGTATTTGTAAACACTAAAACAAACGGGTACAAGGAAAATCATCTTGACTAAGATGAGCATTGGGGCAAGTTTCTACTTGTGTTAAAAAGGGGTCCGGGATATGTCGTTCAGTCCTTTATACCCAATATATGTAGGTTGTTGTGATAAGCCAAACTATATATACAGTATTGTATTTATGAACACTAAACAATTCTCAAACTCTTATATAAAATATTTTTTGGTAATTTGCATAATTTGTTAACATGATTTATTAAACTTCTAACCGTATATGATTAAATGAAATTAATTAATTCTACATGTATATTTAAAAACGTTTTAAACACCTGATACATAAAACTTGAAAGTATTTTAATAAAAAATAAATAAATTAAATTTAAATTTTAACGATATAATATACATGTAATGTGATCAAAATAAGTTTTAAAAGCATATAATTTATTATCGGAACATTAATCTTGTTGTGGCTGTACGAAAGCCCCCAAGGGAATTTCACCGAGTCATAATTCATCAAAATTTGACAACTTTTAATTTAACAAAAAATGTAAAATGTTCATGAAAAGCAGAATATTTAATTCAAATTCTCTTAATAAATTCCGTCTTCGCTGATGTCGATAGCGCCCCTAAAGGTCCGAACCCCCTTGGGCAATATTTTCGAATATATTTTTTAAAGTTTGTTGTAGAACATGTACAGTACTTTTACAAGTCTTACCAAAAAAGAAAATTAAATTCCGCGCCCAGCATTTACAAAATTCGATGTTTCTATAATGCTCTACGATGGTTATAAAAATTGAATAGCTCATTGACACATGATGTCAAACACAACCTCTATGGTATTAGGACCCTCAGAATGGTCACTTCATACACAATATCTCCTGTATTTGAGTGTATAGAATGTTCAGTGGTTAGGAATGCACCTCCTTGAGCAGTTTTTATAAAATTTTCTTGAACTGTTGAAAGGGAGGGGGGGGGGGTCCGGTTTTTACCCCTCGGGCAAATTTTGATGCATATATGTGGAGTAGTTTTTCACTCGCAACAAATTGTCTGGAAAATAAAGTTATCTTTGGTTTCTTTGGCTCACACCCGAGGGGTCCTGATGGCGACAGCCACTTATTATTAAAACTGTACTGGAGTGTACAGTGTTTAGAATGTGAGTGCTTGTCACCCAACAGTTTTTATCCAATTTCCATGAAACCATGATGATGTGAGGATTTGCATCTCCTATTTGTGTCGGTTCAATTATTTCCACAGTTATTGCCCTTTGTTCAACAGTGTCGGTTGATTGATTGATTGATGTTTTATGCCACACTCAAGATTGTTTCACTTAAATGGTGGTGTTGTCAAGTTTAAGAGGAAGGAAACTCGACTCTTTGCCTAGAGGAAACCCCAGAACTTTGGCGTGTTATTGGCAACTACTCCACAGATAGCGACCGTGTGAAAAATCCACTCCAACAGTTTCTGATTGTTTAAAATTGGAGTGCTCGTGAACCCATCTTAAATTTTGGGTTGCTCTGGTTCAATTATTCTACAGTTATTTTTTTTATGGTATTGTATGCGATTTATGCATTTTCTCCTACAGTTTTCATTGAATATAGATTGATTGATTGTTTGGTGTTTTACGTCGCGCTCAAGATTATTTCACTTACATATATATTGCGGTGTTACCAGTTTTATTGTGGGAGGAAACCGGGCTCTGTGCTCGGAGGAAGCCCACGACCTCCCACTGGTAACTGGCATAGATCGTTCGAGTGAAAACCCAGTCAGATCATTGAATATGGACCCTAACTAAAACAGTGAAATATAGCTTCATAGACAATATTTATCTGAAGTTACATGTATCCATGGTGATATGTCCTAGAACAGTCGAACCAAGGTGACACTTTGACATTGATTAGTTACAGTAATGGGGTCACACTTCACAAATCATCTCTAGTTTGTTACAACAATTTATGGGGTATAAAGGTCTAAATGATATACATCTTTTTAACACAATTAGAAACTTGTCAATGTCTCCATGGTTATTTTAGACAAGAAAATTTTCCATGTGCCCGTGTGTTTTAGTGACCATACATGTAAATATATAATGTTGAGATTTGTGCATAAGCAAGCAGGTTACTTCAGTTGCATATAATCTCCTGATAGTGTTAGTAATTCTGAGTGAAAGCACCAAGTACACTACAGCAATGTGTGGACACTCCCTGCGTTAAAGGGACTAGTCTAGACAGTTAGACAGGCCTATAAATTGATCACATGTTTTCTAAGGCAAGATTTTCTAATTATTTTCCGCAGCTGACTGTACTCAGGCTCCGTTTAACCAGAACAAAGAAGATTAGCTGATGGATTTTAGCTGATATTTCACCCCTAAGTAAGTAAATTTACATTTCATTTTGATAGTCCGTATCTACATGTACATATGTATATGTTTAACACAATTAGAAACTTGTCTCCGTGGTTATTTTAGACAAGAAGATTTTCCCTGTACCCGTGTGTTTTAGTGTTCATAAATATATGTAACAAGGTTTGGTTTATTACAACAATTTATGGGGTACATGTATAACGGTCTAAATGATATACCTCTTTTTAACACAATTAGAAACTTGTCTCCCTGGTTATTTTAGACAAGAAGATTTTCCGTGTGTTTTAGTGATCATATATATGTAACAAGTCCAGTTCTACGACGAACATCGTCGTCCTAATGCAAATTCACTTAAACTGTTACTTTCCGATGCCTCCTGCCCAAGGGTTTATCCCGAGGGTCTGTATGTCTTTTTGACTACGGGGGTGCCCAAAAGACACATGGGCACCCCTCTGGATGAACCTCTGACAGTAGCCCTTTGTCCACATTCTTTACCGAGGTGGCAGGACTCCAAAATGACCTACCATGTCGTATTTTGAGTAATTTTGACAACATGCTGTCCAAAAGACACGTACAAGTGGGCACCCCTCTGGATGAACCTCGCACAGTAGCCCTTTATCCACATTCTTTACCGAAGTGGCAGGACTCCAAAATGATCTACCTTGTAAAATTGTAATGAATTTTGACAACATGCTGTCCAAAAGACACCCCTCTGGACGAACCCTTGCTTCCACAAATACTCTGATGTAGTTGGACAACTTGTATGGTTTAAAAGGAGGCCTCTGTGGCTCAGTAGGTAGAGCGCTGGACACTCAATCCGAACAGCCTTCCACCAATGGGTCGCGGGTTCGAATTCCACTCAGTCCAAAAAAATTGGAAAATTTTCTGACTGGGTTTTCACTCGAACGACCTACAGTATGTGGGATGGTTGCCAGTTACCACAGGAAGGTCGTGGATGTTCTACCGAGCATAGAGCCCGGTTTCCTCCCATAATAAAACTGGCAACGCCGCCATATAAGTGAAATAATCTTGAGAGCGGCGTAAAACACCAAACAATCAATCAATCAATGTATGGTTTAAAGATCAATGATCACTTTCTAGCCGAGAAATCTGGGCTCTGCTGAATTTTTTTTTATTTTATTTTTTTTACGTATTTGTCATACCAGCCAAATATAAAATAAGTCGCCCTTCAGACGGAAAATCCGGGCTAATGACTTACCAACTCAAGCCAATTATTGTGCTCTCGTAAAAAAAAAAATCATTCTTGTAATGTCCCTGTACCAGTGTGACTTTATTTTAAAAAATAACGATTTGCTTTTCAAATCCATTGATGGATTGATTGATGGTTTACGCCGCACTCAAGATTTTTTTCCTCACGTGTCGGTCTTGCCAGGTTTAGTGGGGAGGGAACCCGGCTCATTGCCTGAAGGAATTGTGCCTTTAAAATTATAAATTGCATAACCATGCAAACTGGGTTTAAAATTTGCAAAAAAATAAATCTCTATTTTTCTATCTTTATTGATCTCTACTGCCTTTTATGTTAAACAGAAATCATGGCTGTAGTTTTTTTAAAAACCAAAACACATAGGACAACTTGTACTACTTTGTATATGGTGGCAGTCCAAAAAGAGTGTACATTTAAACTGTCTTTTTGGTAGTTGTCACTAGCCATACAGATACTGTACCCCTATATTTTAACTGACAGGGGTACAGGCAACAGACACTAATTTCAACCTCTGTTTATTCAAATTTCTTGCTAACCCTCATCAAACAACTGGAATGAATTATTATTTAAGGAAGCCCTCTCCATCAGGAGATTAAAACCGCCCCTCAATCACGGAATTATGGCTTCAAAAGAACTCTCTTTATTTCGTTAATCTCTGTTATAACCCATGTAATTTTTTTTTTTTTTTTTTTTTTTTTTTTTTTTTTTTTTTTTTTTCTAATACGCCATCTATCGCCAGAAGTGAATTTTTTTAATAATTCCTTTGTTTTATTAACTTTTCAAGACCTATTACCCTTTCTACTGCTTATACATAATAAATATATGATTTTAATTAATGCGGCTGATTGTAAAATTCAATTTGATATACTTACAAACATGTATTTTATTTTTCTCAAACTTTACCAATTATTATTTTGAATGTATGCATATGACCTAGTAATGTTTTCAGTGACAGATGTTTACTTAATTTATTAGCCTGGCTAGGTCTTATGACTGCCCTTTAGAACCCTGCTCTATTGTAACTAAAATTTTAATCTCCCATGCCTTCTTAGTGTCAACCATCATTGTATTCTGTTTTTCTATATAAATGCACACTGTCTTTTGATGTACTCATAATTCTCCTGACGATGACTTAATTAAAGTCGAAATATTGAGATTACACCATGAATATTTTCGGAGTTTCCTTACTACTTTATTATGTTAAGTTGTTCAGTGGATCAAATAGACTCTGTTCGTTATACCTTTATAAGTAGGTAGACATTTGCAAGCTTTTGAAATGCCATAGGTTTATTTGTGTTGGGATTGGGTTAGTCTGTTTGCTTGCTTAACATAGTTTAGATTTTCTAGCTGGATTAACCTCTTTTTACTTGTCTACATGATAAAGTCCAGAGTCTGACAAGAAAATCAACGGATTTAACTACATTGAGGGGCCTCCATGGCTCAGTAGGTAGAGCCAGGGGCCTCCGTGGCTCAGTAGGTAGAGCCAAGGGCCTCCATGGCTCAGTAGGTAGAGCCAAGGGCCTCCATGGCTCAGTAGGTAGAGCCAAGGGCCTCCATGGCTCAGTAGGTAGATTGTTTGACGCTCAAACCGAACAGACTTCCACCAATGGGTCGTGGGTTCGAATCCCACTCAGTCCCCCAAAAATTTGGAAAACTTTTTGACTGGGTTTTCACTCGAACGACCTATGTGGGCTGGTTGTCAGTTACCACCGGAAGGTCGTGGGTTTTCTCCGGGAATAGAGCCTCCCACAATAAAACTCGCAACGCCGCCATTTAACATGTAAGTGAAATAATCTTGAGCGCGGCGTTAAACACCAAACAATCAAAACAATCAATCAAATTGTTTATTTAAACAATTGATTTGATCGATGATTTATGTCTGAATGAGGAAATACATATAGTCTATGTGCTATACAAGCCAAAATAGTGTCCAAAAAGTACAAACAATTTTAATAACCGAGACGACTGTTAATTCATTCTAATCTGAGGTTGTTTCATAACTGTGCTTCTTGATACTAGAAGCACTAAAAAGCTTCTGAATTGCAATCCTTGAGGAAATAGTCAATAATTTTCTTTTTTAACATAAAATGTTTAAAGGTTTACATTTCGGACAAAGTTATATCTTTCATGTAGATTAAAATTACTTTTACGAAACAGCCCCATGGTTTCTTGCCCACCAAAAAAAAAAAGCGACAAAAAGTTCCTTATAACAAGCCAGATGCTGTGTTAGTTGTTACATTTAGCTACCAGTAATAAAACATCTAAGACAGGTACTTGAAAGCTTGTCAAATAATAAATTTACCAGCACGTCTGTCAAAAGTACAAGAAAAAATAGATCTTTTTTTATAGGAATCTGCAAGCACCTGTGTTTAAGTACACCATTAGTGACAGAATATTCCATTTCGTTTCCTAGGGGGGATAGGACAGTGCAGCTGCTACGAGAGTCTGGTTTTCTCCTCCCTTTAAATGGAGCAAAGCTACATGTGTATTAAAGGGGCATGAGCTGCCAAAATGTTGATATTTTGACGTTAAAAAAGAATGTTCAAATTATTGACTATTTTTCTCAAGACATATAATTCAGAACCTTTCTAGTGCTTCTAGTCTCGAAAATGAACGATAAAGTATTGTTTTGAACTAACTTTGGCTTAGAATGAGTGAATGGTCGTCCGGTTATTTAAATTTTGTTTACTTTTCGAACACGTTTTCGGTTTGTACAGGCCACACACTGTATGGATTTTCCTCATTCCAACGCCAATCATTAAGTTTTTCGAAAAGTCTGAATTTTGGCAACTCATGCCATTTTAAGGGAAATAAGTTTGATTGTGGCGGGAATCAACAAAACATAAATCATTAAATCTATTTTTTTTTTATCATCAGAGAGTTTTGCACACCCTCATGACATCATGTAACTTTGCAGAAAAACAACCAATTCGAACCGTGCCCAAATTAAAATTTCTGACTTATTCCTGCCCCAACTTTCTTTGGACTAAAAAATACCCTCTTCTACTTGACTTTATGGAAATATTTCTCGGCCTCAGCTTGGTTTGGTACTTTCCTGACAGCCTGCCTGACAGTGTTTTATGGTCGCTGTCCTTAACTATCCCTAAACTATTAGTGAACTATGGAGATTCAGTCATCCGTTCCCTTACCCTTCATTTATCATCTGGGATGCCAAAACTCTACAGGCACCATAAATTATAGAACAGTGCAATTTGAGTATAACTGTATGTTAACTAAGGGTTGTAAAACACATCATCATTCTTTATGTGAGCATAATATAAAAATAAACTTCTACAGGGTACAATATATATACAATGGTAGATATATATATATTTATTTATGAACACTAAAACACAGAGGCACAGGGAAAATCTTCTTGTCTAAAATAACCATGGAGACAAGTTTCTAATTTTGTTAATAAGGGGCAAATCATTTAGACCTTTAAATTCAATCATAAGCTGTAATAAACTAAGACCCATGATATTTCATTAGGTTGACGACTGACAGGAGCTTGGCCTTAGTCAGTAGAATTTTTCGGAAACACTTTGCAATACATCGACAATGCTTACGCGTCTTAGAGCTATGGCAAGAATATCGATAGACTGAGATTGAACCCCATAGGATCATGGAAAAAGAAAGTAAAAATTTGGGTTTCCCCAGAAAAACCTAGGTAGAAGACAGACAAGGGAGTTTAGCCCTGACCAGTACATCTCTCAAACACCTGTTCATTTTACAACTAACGACTGGCCTCTGGGTCAGAGGTCGAGCCATTCTACTCCGAAGCAGCCTGTATTCTTCGACTATAATCTTGGCCATAACGATGCTGGCCCTAATGTACTGAAATACAAATGGTAGTATAGTCCCCCTGCAACATCCCTCCCCTCTCGGGTCCAAGCTCAAACCCAAAAGACAAATAGTTTGTAATATTTGAATCCAAAATTTCTTCAATGTTACACTCTCCTTTTAATGGCTCCTTGTACAGTATATGTTACAGCTGGTAGTGAAATGACACACATGTAGTGTTAAATATTCCGGTTTTCAAATCAAACAAGTCAAATAATTATCACAATAATTTTCCAGAAAAATCAAACAAGTCAAATATTAATCACACTAATTTTCCAGAAAAAATCAAACAGGTCAAATATTAATCACACTAATTTTCTAGAAAAAAAAACCTAGTCAAATGCTGAAATAATTTGCTTGCTGTACTTTTTAACTCTATAACGATATTTCTGGCCTGAATTTACGAATCCTGTTTTTCGTCCATTATTTTTCTTGAGCTCGCCATACACTTTGTTTATTTTTCCCACAACATATGTGCTTCAGATGTTTCTCCTGTGATTTATTGCGTAACAAGAGTAGGGGGTACTTTTGTACATCTGGTCCGGAAATTGAGATTATATTTCCTCTTCGTTGTCAAAGCTCTTATAAACCAAGTTTTAGAACTGGTTTCCTAAGTCTATTGCTGTACTAATTTCATTTAATTCTTTATTTATTAACAAAGGATGTCCCCTCTTTCGGCCACGAGAGGGTCTCCACTGTAACTGTGCCAGTGCAATAAAATAAGTTCATGGCAACTAACTGCACTTACATGTACCCCCCTCAGTGTATTTTCTTAAAAGTCTGCAAATATGCGTACTTAGGCCATCCTTAAATGTTAGACCTAACAACCCTCTCTGCTCCAGGGGCCGCCTGTTCAATAGAAAGTAAAGCAGGTTAGATGACGTCGAGTCACAAAGAAATTTCATTGTTACGCCAAGTCATTTAACCTGCCGTTAAGCTAATTTTCTTTTGAACAACCGACCCCTGATCCTTAAGTTGTAGACTTAACGACCCTCTCTGCTCCTGATCCTTAAATTGTAGACGTAACGACCCTGTCTGCTCCTGATCCTTAAATTGTAGACCTAACGACCCTCTCTGCTCCTGATCCTTAAATTGTAGACCTAACGACCCTCTCTGCTCCTGATCCTTAAATTGTAGACCTAACGACCCTCTCTGCTCCTGATCCTTAAATTGTAGACCTAACGACCCTCTCTGCTCCTGATCCTTAAATTGTAGACCTAACAACCCTCTCTGCTCCTGATCCTTAAATTGTAGACCTAACGACCCTCTCTGCTCCTGATCCTTAAATTGTAGACTTAACGACCCTCTCTGCTCCTGATCATTAAATTGTAGACTTAACGACCCTCTCTGCTCCTGATCCTTAAATTGTAGACCTAACGACCCTCTCTGCGCCTGATCCTTAAATTGTAGACCTAACAACCCTCTCTGCTCCTGATCCTTAAATTGTAGACCTAACGACCCTCTCTGCTCCTGATCCTTAAATTGTAGACCTAACGACCCTGTCTGCTCCTGATCCTTAAATTGTAGACCTAACGACTCTCTGCTCCTGATCCTTAAATTGTAGACTTAACGACCCTCTCTGCTCCTGATCCTTAAATTGTAGACCTAACGACCCTCTCTGCGCCTGATCCTTAAATTGTAGACTTAACGACCCTCTCTGCTCCTGATCCTTAAATTGTAGACCTAACGACCCTCTCTGCGCCTGATCCTTAAATTGTAGACCTAATGACCCTCTCTGCGCCTGATCCTTAAATTGTAGACCTAACGACCCTCTCTGCGCCTGATCCTTAAATTGTAGACCTAACGACCCTCTCTGCTCCTGATCGTTAAATTGTAGAGTAGACCTAACAACCCTCTTTGCTTCTAATCCTTAAATTGTACACCTAACGACCCTCTCTGCTCCTGATCCTTAAATTGTAGACCTAACGACCCTCTCTGCTCCTGATCCTTAAATTGTAGACCTAACAACCCTCTCTGCTCCTGATCCTTAAATTGTAGAGTAGACCTAACAACCCTCTTTGCTTCTAATCCTTAAATTGTAGACCTAACGACCCTCTCTGCTCCTGATCCTTAAATTGTAGACTTAACGACCCTCTCTGCTCCTGATCATTAAATTGTAGACTTAACGACCCTCTCTGCTCCTGATCCTTAAATTGTAGACCTAACGACCCTCTCTGCGCCTGATCCTTAAATTGTAGACCTAACAACCCTCTCTGCTCCTGATCCTTAAATTGTAGACCTAACGACTCTCTGCTCCTGATCCTTAAATTGTAGACTTAACGACCCTCTCTGCTCCTGATCCTTAAATTGTAGACCTAACGACCCTCTCTGCGCCTGATCCTTAAATTGTAGACTTAACGACCCTCTCTGCTCCTGATCCTTAAATTGTAGACCTAACGACCCTCTCTGCGCCTGATCCTTAAATTGTAGACCTAATGACCCTCTCTGCGCCTGATCCTTAAATTGTAGACCTAACGACCCTCTCTGCTCCTGATCCTTAAATTGTAGACTTAACGACCCTCTCTGCTCCTGATCCTTAAATTGTAGACTTAACGACCCTCTCTGCTCCTGATCCTTAAATTGTAGACCTAACGACCCTCTCTGCTCCTGATCCTTAAATTGTAGACCTAACGACCCTCTCTGCTCCTGATCCTTAAATTGTAGACCTAACGACCCTCTCTGCTCCTGATCCTTAAATTGTAGACCTAGCGACCCTCTCTGCTCCTGATCCTTAAATTGTAGACCTAACCACCCTCTCTGCTCCTGATCCTTAAATTGTAGACCTAACCACCCTCTCTGCTCCTGATCGTTAAATTGTAGACCTAACGACCCTCTCTGCTCCTGATCCTTAAATTGTAGACCTAACGACCCTCTCTGCTCCTGGTCCTTAAATTGTAGACCTAACAACCCTCTCTGCTCCTGGTCCTTAAATTGTAGACCTAACCACCCTCTCTGCTCCTGATCCTTAAATTGTAGACCTAAAGACCCTCTCTACTCCTGATCCTTAAATTGTAGACCTAACGACCCTCTCTGCTCCTGATCCTTAAATTGTAGACCTAACGACCCTCTCTGCTCCTGGTCCTTAAATTGTAGACCTAACAACCCTCTCTGCTCCTGGTCCTTAAATTGTAGACCTAACGACCCTCTCTGCTCCTGATCCTTAAATTGTAGACCTAACAACCCTCTCTGCTCCTGGTCCTTAAATTGAAGACTTAACAACCTATCTGCTCCTGATCCTTAAATTGTAGACCTAACGACCCTCTCTGCTCCTGATCCTTAAATTGTAAACCTAATGACCCTCTCTGCTCCTGATCCTTAAATTGTAGACCTAACGACCCTCTCTGCTCCTGATCCTTAAATTGTAGACCTAACGACCCTCTCTGCTCCTGATCCTTAAATTGTAGACCTAACGACCCTCTCTGCTCCTGATCCTTAAATTGTAGACTTAACGACCCTCTCTGCTCCTGATCCTTAAATTGTAGACTTAACGACCCTCTCTGCTCCTGATCCTTAAATTGTAGATCTAACGACCCTCTCTGATCCTTAAATTGTAGACCTAACGACCCTCTCTGCTCCTGACCCTTAAATTGTAGACCTAACAACCCTGTCTGCTCCTGATCTTTAAATTGTAGACCCCATTTGACTGCCATTCGCATAAAAACAGCAAGACCGCTTTGTTTGCGGTAAATAACACTGTCAAAGAGACACAGCTGCCAAATACATGTACATGAAAAATTTTGATGAAGCAGAAAAAGCTAATTTCTCATCTTTTTTTTTATCAAGAAGTGTAAAGTAAGGGTAGTCAGCTGTTACCAATCATGATGATAAAAATTAAGGTAGTTTTTACAAGGAACAAAAACTGTTGAATGAACTCTTGCATCTCGGCTATTTGAATTTTGTCCTTTATTGGTACCTATCTTCCGTTCATATGGGCTACTAGGTTTAGGAATATTTTTATTTCAACGTCAATCGTTTACTTAAAAGACGTAAGTTTGTTGTGATTCTCCGTTGACTTTCAGATTAGTAGAAAAATAAGAAGTGATCAATCTCGGATGAACTACTGTGTTAAAGTCAACTTTCCACCCAAAATATACATTTAAAGAGTTGTTTAGGGAATTCCCTGCTGCTTTGTTTTTTGTCTGACAGTCCGTTTATAAAACAACCGCCAAAAATGCACTACACGTCCACCAACAACGATCTTTTGCTGTGCACCTAACCTATGGTCCATTCTCAGTCAGTAAACAAAGCAGACAAAGGATTCCCCAATTAAAACTCGGTATTCAGCGGTCAGTGGGAGCTAGGAAAGTTACAAATGGCTATCTGAAAGCCTCATCTTTATATAAACAACGGTAGAATGGCACAAATTTTAACGATCTTTGTTCCGGGCATGTCCCTTTAAAGCGCTCAACTTCTTTTGACAATTGGAATTTATGAAAAATTTACGAATTGTCACTTAAAATTTCTGATTACAAAAAAGAAGTTGTGGCAGAAGAAATTTTACGGCAAGCTCTGATGTTAAATAGAAGATTTATGTAAACCAGATTAAAGTTCAGGAAATAATGTTGTATCGTCGAGTGTGGCGGTAAAACACCAATCCATTGACCTCTTGATTCATCGATTTTTTGCGATTTCTCAACCTTGTTTTCAAACTGTTCTATTTATGAACACTAAAACACACGGGCACAGGGAAAATTTTCTTGTCTAAAATAACCATGGAGACAAGTTTCTTATTTTGTTAATAAGGGGCAAATCATTTAGACCTTTATATCCAATCATAAGCTGTAATAAACTAAGACCCATGATATTTCATTAGGTTGACGACTGGCAGGAGCTTGGCCTTAGTCAGTAGAATCTTCTTGTCTAAAATAACCACGGAGACAAGTTTCTAATTGTGTCATCTAACTGTTGTATAGTATATTGTTAATTATGTTAGGTAATTAGTTGTCTTGGACTAAGTGACCTCATTTTGCAGTCAGACATTTGTCTCAGTTAATGTGATATCTAGGTCAGTATTAGAATATCTAGGTCAGTATATGAATATCTAGGTCGGTGAAAGTCTGGCTTTGATAGGTACAACACATGTGTCAGACAAATTGTGTTATGTCTCAAAGACAAGCTTGTAGTGCTGTGTTAAATGTAAAAAGAGGGGACAGTATTTCTTTTCATTTCTATTAAATGTTAAAAGATGCCAAAATATTAATCTTTATTATTTTTATTTTTTTTTGTGCTTTGAAGAATAAAAATTCCTTTTCTGTAACTTCAGACGCTTTTACTTCATCATGATCGTGTTCTTTCTCTGAAAAACATGGGAGAGGAAGTGCACTCCCATTGAATTTTGGAAGACCATTTTTGGCGAGAGTGAAACAGGTCACCCTAACAGTTTTGGGAGAGCATGTTGTAACTCTCCCAGTCTATTCTACTCTCCCAGTCCACAGGTCTGTGGTTAGCCGAGAAATCTGCGCTCTGCCGAATTTTTTTTTCTTTTTCTGTATTTTTCATAAGACACATTACCAGCCATAAATACATACCAGTCACTGTTAGACCAGTAATCCGGGCTAGGTGGTGGTGTGCCATTAACAAGTTATGACGTCTTAAGTTGCCAAATACAGCATCTATGTTTGATTTTGTAATATTCTCTTTTTGTCCATACCTTCTTTACTTTTGACCAGCCCTGATAGCTCAGTCGGTAGAGTTTCCGCTTCAGGCCTGGGAGATCCGGGTTCAAGCCTGGGTCGAGTCAGACCAAAGGGGCTTGCTGGTTGTCTTCGGCAAGTCGTCTCGGTGAGGCAGCACCAAAGAGCGGTGGAAATCCGCCCTGCAACAAGGAGACAACGTCGTCATATAACTGAAATACTGTTGAGCAGGACGTAAAACCCAAATCACTCACTCTTTACTTTTGACCTGATCATATCTTAACGATGTTTTCACAGTATTATTACTGCAGAACTATACGACACTACATTATCCACTATTTTAGACAATAGACATCGCACCTCCTCCCACGATTTTCATCAATTTTTTTCGAAACTTAGTGGACATGTTGAATATCATGCAAGGATCTGCCCCTTCTATTCTGGTTACGGTGATTTGTAGGCAGTGGCCATTATTTCCCTGTCTTTACTATATGAGGTTTTCAGTTGTAGTTTCGCTGAAGTTTGATTTATTTGGGGCAATTTTTGTCCACTCTCATTTACTATGAAATTCATTTTCGCCCTTTCTTCAAATCTTTCAATGGAGAAGTTGGAAGGATTCAATAAGGGGAAGAATTACTTATGCAGGATAACAACTTCTTGGTATATTGGGTGACTATGTTTCGATGTAGTTCTTACATCTTCATCTAAGTCAATGCAAGAACTACATCGAACCGTCGTCACCCAATAAACCAAGAAGTTGTTATCCATAGGTAATTCTTCATCTCAACCTTAATTCAGTCACGTCTAGCAGTGACTAAAAAAATCCAGCCTTTTCATTGGCGGAGAGCTTCCGTGACGTAAAGTCGTAGACAAGAAATCAATATTCATCCAATGTTAACTGGTTAACATTAGTTATTATACTACCGTATTTCTTCTAAATATTCAGCCATTCTAATGGCCTAAATTTTCCATCGAGTCAGACAAAAATGGAGACGTGGAGTTGTGTTTCAGGATAACCATTTTCGCACACTGCACAGCGGGTCATACTGCCTTAAATTCCCTCTAATGGCTGAATCTTCATAAGAAATACGATATTACTATGTACATATTTATATAGGAGTACACCTATACCGGTATTCAGATATTCAGTATTTCAGTATTTGAAAATTGGGAATTGGGAAAATCTTCTTGTTTAAAATAACCGTGGAGACAAGTTTCTAATTGTCTTAGAAAGAGGTATATCATATGCCCATTATTTACATGTATTTCACCATCAATGTAATTACATGTACATGTGTATGTACATAATCATTGTAGCCAAAAGATACCGTTGCATGGTGGGTGTAATAAAGAGTTTAGGCTCTTCTCTGCCATACATGTATATCTTTCAAATGTTGTGCACCAATGGGTCGCGGGTTCGAATCCCACTCAGTCCAAAAAATTGGGAAATTTTCTGACTGGGTTTTCAATCGAACGACCTATGTGGGATGGTTGCCAGTTACCAACGGAAGGTCGTGGGTTTTCTCCGGGCATAGAGCCCGGTTTCCTCCCACAATAAAATTGACAACGCCGCCATATAAGTGAAATAATCTTGAGCGCGGCGTAAAACACCAAACAATCAATCGGTCAATCAAATGTTGTGTAAACAAACCATTGGTGAGAAGTCTCAGAACTGCTAAGAATCTATTATTTTTACCAAAAATCCGTTACTCATGCACATTTTATAATCCCTACCCTTGACCTGCAAATGTAAACAGGATGGCTACCATGTCTCGAAGAATGAATGGTGGAAATAAAACTTGGTACCGTTTTAGGAAACCTAGCAACATTCCTGAAATAATCTTGATTCAAACATAAAACTCACTGTCATCACTTATTCAATAAATCAATATTGTTTTTTTTGATTTCAGGCTGATGCTCCCCCTCAAGAACCTCCGTCCAGAATTATACACCATCATGGCAATCTCTACGAGGGAAATATAAACCTAAGTGACCTTTAAACTCGACATACCGCCTTAATGTGATATTTATTAGCAACAAAAGACAACTTTTATATTTAAAAAAAAAATGGATATCGTACACTTCATTTCATGGATATTATTATTGACCGTTGCTTCGTCGTTGTTTGACGATGTTCACGCCCGAGCCAGAGGTAGAAGCAGACATAAGGATGCGTTAAAAGCGCGGATCTCAAGCCGGCGTGCAAAACGTCCTCACTTGAAAAATAAAAGTCCCAACATCATCATTGTGATGACTGATGATCAAGATGAAGTTTTAGGTAAGAATATTTAGATTTCGTTTTTAATTGGTGATTATAATTTGTGATTTCGCATGTAAAGAGATAGATGTTGATCTCCACTCTTAATTAGAGGGTTGAAAGGTTGCAAATTGGTCTCCTCTGGGCAAAGAAGCCGGTTTCCTGACCGTATAAACCTTGCAATGCCGCAATGTAAGTGAAGTATTTTTTGAGTGCAGTGTAAAACCTTTTTAGATCAATCAAGTTATGCAGAAAGTTTTAGGATTTGTTGTAATAAATATATGTGTCTTTGATACCAACAGATCTTAGCTCCCCATTCGAAAATATTTTGAGTGGCTCATTTGGTTAAAGTCATAGAAGCTCACACAGACCTAGTCGAGAAATCTCGGCTCTGCCGAATTTTTTCTTCTGAGTTTGTCAGGGAGTGTATGTTGGATTCTCAGTACCATAGAGACCGATTTTTCGGGCTAACACACACCCACCCTTTCCATTTAAAGATGGCAGGCTCAAATTCCACTCCGTCTAAACATACATCTATTCTGACTGGGTTTTAATATTATTGCCCTTAATCAGGAGGCTGGTACCCCGGAGGCATCAGAAGCGTTTTGACCATCTGTGGTATTAAGCTGACGGGGTTCCGGGCAACGGTTCGAAAGACGGACTCACCTAGCTGTTTATTTTAGCATATTATTGCATGCAAAATAACCTCATTACTAATATATTTGTTTTTGTTTATTTTTTAGGTTCAATGAAAACTATGACAAAAACTCTTCGTATTTTACGAGATCAGGGTGCACATTGTGTGAACTCGTTTGTATCGTCTCCGATGTGTTGTCCGTCGAGAAGCTCGTTTTTGACGGGAATGTATCCCCATAACCACAACGTCTACACAAATAATGTTAACTGTTCTTCTCCACAATGGCAGAGAACCCATGAGATGAGAAACTTTGCCACCTACCTTAGTAGTAAAGGATATCGAACAGGTCAGCCATTTTGAATTATATAAAATTTCTAGATTTTGATATCTTGATCTTCCCTCGGTTACAGAAGTGAATGTGCTTAGGAAAAAATAGATGCATATATCTAGTTTTAAGGACCTTGTGTTTCAAACATTGAACTTATACGTAACGTGGAATGGACACGTCTCATTGGCTGGTTTGGATCTTGAGTTCTTAAAGCACCGCTATTACTACAAGATGCACTCGCTCGGGATGTCCACCATCTTGGATTGAAATCGTTAAATCAATTTCAACTTATATTAAGGGCTGCACTTGCTTGAACTCAAATGTCACGTGACCTCCGTTCAATGTATATAGTTCATTAGTTTCAATAACTTTTGGGTACACATGATGCATGCTAAACTGATTGACACTTACCGCTTTGAACCTCTGAGATTCACTTTATTGAGCTAAAGGAATTCTACAAAGTTGTGAATTTGCTCTCTGAGCTTTGATCCAATTATCGGGAATGGTTTGTTGCAATTTTCAACTAAAGGTCAAACAAATCTTGCAAAAACTACCTGTACAATCAATCAATCAATCAATCAAGCCGTAATCAATAAACAACCAAAGTCAACTAAATCTTTTCAACTCCAATTTCAGGTTATTTTGGGAAGTATTTAAACGAATATAACGGATCGTACATTCCACCTGGCTGGGCAGAGTGGGTCGGACTAGTAAAAAATTCGCGATTTTATAATTACACGATCAACTTTAACGGAAAGCTGATCAAACATGCGGATAATTACTACATGGATTATTTCACGGATTTGATCGCCAACGATAGCGTCACCTTTCTCAAACAGAGTAAGCAGTACTTTCGAAACAGGTAGGGAAAACTTTTATTGTAAATCTTATTTCTGTTGTAAAAAAATGTAGTGAAAATTTTTATTGTAAACCTATTTTTTGTTGTGAAAAAATGTAGGGAAAATTTTTATTGTAGATCTGTTTTTGTTGTGAAAAAATGTAGGGAAAATTTTTATGGTAAATTTATTTTTGTTGTGAAAAAATGTAGTGAACATTTTTATTGTAAATTTATTTTTGTCGTGAAAAAATGTAGGGAAAATTTTTATTGTAAATATATTTTTGGTGAAAAAATGCAGGGAAAATTTTCATTGTAAATTTATTGTTGTTGTGAAAAAATGTAGGGAAAATTTTTATTGTAAATTTATTTTTGTTGGGGAAAAAATGTTGGGAAAATTTTTATTGTAAATCTGTTTTTGTTGGGGAAAAATGCAAGGAAAATTTTTATTGTAAATCTGTTTTTGTTGTGAAAAAATGCAAGGAAATTTTTTATTGTAAATCTGTTTTTGTTGTGAAAAAATGCAGGGAAAATTTTTATTGTAAATCTTATTTTTGTTGTGAAAAAAATTAAGGCTTGAATTATTCTCTTATCTAATGTCTCAAATTTTAATTTATGTGCATCCTTATTACCTACCTGTTTAAAGTGACCTGAGCTGCTAAATTTATAAAAACTTTCATTGAAACAGAATGACTTAATTGTTTATTAGTTTAAATAAACTTTTATTTAACCGACAAAAGTATTTTTGTAGCTTTTGGAACTTTACAGAGTGGATCAATATAACACGTTTCGAAAATGACGCAAAATAAAAATAACTTGCGTTGAAGGCTTTTCTTTCAGGCCGTAATGAGTTGTGACGTCTAATTTAGTCAGTCAATTCTGATGTCAGGGGTCAGTGACACGTATGCAGCAAAACTGTTTGTCTTTTGCTGTATATGTGCCGCTCAGAATTTCACCGCCACAACTCATTATGGTGTGAAAGAAAAGCGTTCAGCGTCAATTCTCTCATAAGTGATTTTTATTCCGATTGATTTTTTTAAGTCGTCATTTTCAAAATGCAATATATTGATACATTCTTTAGAGTAACAAAAGCTGAAACAAAATGACAATCTTTCCATTCTAATAAATTTTGCTGAAAAGTTTTTTGTTTTTTGTTTGTATTGATACCGATGTTCAATTTCTTGTTAATTTACGAAAATATTGCTCTTTTTGTACAGACCAGTTTTAATGGTTCTCAGCGTACCAGCGCCACACGGACCTGAAGATGCCGCCCCCCAGTATCAGCATATGTTTTTCAACAACACCGATCATAGGTAGATGGCTTTATTTTTATTTTATTTCTTCTGAATGGTGCGCCAGTCTTTCACCTGGCGTTTGTTTGTTCAATACAAACAGCAGTTTTGATTGAGGCGAAGTACACCATATGCTCACGAAAATAAATATCCAACAAATTGAAAAAGAACACTCGGCACCGTTGCCATATGCGTGTTATGTTCTAGAAAGTAAAATTGAAACAAACGGATTAACCAAAGATTGATTAGTGTTTTACGCTACACTCAAGATTTTTTCACTGATTGACAGGCTTACGGTAGTCAGTAAGCAAGCGGACTCTTGGCCGATATTTTTTTAGGAATGAGCACAAAAAGAAAATGTCAATATATTTAAGGGGCATGAGCTGCCAAAATTCACACTTTATTCATAATTTCTTATCGTCACGACAGTAAGAGGCTTTGAAGGCCATCTAAAAACTAAATGATTGGCGTTTTAATCTAGAACCGAAAACGTGTTCGAAAAGTAAACAAAATTTAAATAACCGAGACGACCATTCATTTATTCTAAGGGAGAGTTAGTTCAAAACAATACTTTATCGTACATTTTCGAGACTAGAAGTTTCTGAATTATCTTGAGAAAAAGGCCAATAATTTCAACATTCTGTTTCAACGTCAAAATATCAACATTTTGGCAGCTCATGTCACTTTAAAACTCTCTGTTGTCACAGATACATGTACAGCTTTATAACACTTTCAATGTATTTATATTAAATAAGACACAATTATACCACATTTTGTGGAATTCACGCTCTTAAAGGATTTCCTCGAATTTTTAGAACCCCCAGTTGGAATTATGCCCCAAACGAGGACAAGCAATGGCTTTTGAAATTAACAGGGAAAATGGAGCCCATTCATCAAAAATTCACAGACATGTTACATCGGAAACGTCTGCAGACGTTGCAGTCCGTCGATGACCTCATGGAAAAGGTGAGTTTTTATTGGTGTTGATTTCCGCTTTTATAACTCCCATCAGTTAGTTTAAGTTACCACACATGGCTCATTCGGTTAGAGTGATAGTTCCTCAGTCCGACAAAGACTTCCATCAATGCGGCTGGGGTTCAAATCCCACTCAGGCTAAATCAAAATTGAAAAATGTCTGAGTGGATGGCTGAAGGTCAGAGGTTTCTAAGATAAATGGTGTGGATGCCAGCTACCAAAAGAGCTCAAGGACGACTTCTTTTAGGCGTAGAGACCATTAAACAACTCCAATAGATTAGAGGGGCCTCCGTGGCTCAGTAGGTAGAGCGTTGGACGCTCAATCCAAACAGCCTTCCACCAATGGGTCGCGGGTTCGAATTGCACTCAATCCAAAAAAAATGGCAAAATTTTCTGACTGGGTTTTCACGCGATCGACCTATGTGGGATGGTTGCCAGTTACCAACCGAAGGTCGTGGGTTTCCTCCGGGCATAGAGCCCAGTTTCCTCTCATAATAAAACTGGCAACACCGCCATATAAGTGAAATAACCTTGAGCGCGGAGTAAAACACCAAACAATCAATCAATCAAATATAAATTAATAATCTTGAGTATGGAATAAACCCTTCATGGTCAATTGATCATTGTTTTTGTTTTATTTCTAGATTTTTCGTGAAGTAAAAAACCTTGGTGAGTTAGAGAATACGTACATGATATTTACCTCAGACCATGGTTACCACTTGGGCCAGTACGGACTCGTCAAAGGAAAAGCCATGCCGTACGATTTTGACGTCAGAGTACCGCTGTATGTCCGTGGACCTGGAATTTCTCCCGGAACAAAGTAAGGCTCCAAGGTCTATGATAGAAATTATAACAGATAGCAATATTGTGGGGTTTTTTTTTTGCATTGTTAAGTCACATAGTTTCTTATTTTATGATTCCAAAATTTTAAATGGAGACTCGGTAGCTTTATAGTCAACAGAGCGATAGTCTCTCAGTATACATCTATTTGAATCCCACTTTTTTCAATGAAAAATTGGGAAATTTCTTAAAGATTTTTTTATGCGATAACCATATATGGAAGGGTTACCAGGCACCAGCTGAAAGTCAAGGGTTTCATCGCCCACTGAACTTGGCACGGGCCATGTTAGTGACATAATATTGTGTGTATTGTAAAATATCAATTAACGAGCACTAGAGCTGGAGCGTTGTGGCTCCGCTCCAAATCAAATCAAACACCGCCCACTAGTTGGAATGTAAGAGTTGTCTGCTTTTGGCCAATCAGCATTCGTTAAACAAAAGCACAAGGTCTATACAGCCGCCATTACATTATTTCTGAACTAGTGTAAGAGTTGTTTAAGTGCCCAAGGTTTTTATTAGCTTCGAGATGTTTTTCTCGCATCCAATTAAAAGGCTCTGTTAGATTTACGGGATGGAGTAGAGTATTTCGCCAACGATAAACACGAAATGGGTTCCCTGAAGATTTTAACTTGGCTGGAGATGTAGGCCTTCAGCGATATTATCCATTTATAGAAAGCAGGGGGCTCGTTTCACAAAGCAGTCGCATCACAAACAAAGCCTAGTTGCCAATGGATACCATATTGAAGAGAAATGACGTCATGGCAACTGCGATTGATCGCACTGTGCGACTGATATTTAGCAAAATACGTGCAACACCAAACCTAAGTAATTCTAAAAATTCACAGCTGACACAAAACTTGTTATTTCTATGCTTGTAGGCTGTTAAACCTTGTGGCTAACATCGACTTAGCGCCCACGATTTTGGATATGGCAGGTATTGAAATACCCGAACATATGGATGGACGCTCATTTCTCAAGTTGTTGACCAAATCAGATTTAAACAGGTGAGAGTTATCCCCCCTTATTGTAACTCTTCGATTCATATTCACCTCATAAATTTGGTTTGTGTTAAATTAGTAATAGTTCATCATAAACTTACTTAAACAAGAATCTGTTTCATTATTCGCATTTTTTTAGGATGCCAAAAAGTCAGTCAGTCTCAAAATATAATTTTTTTTCATTTCTTCATTTGTTGTTTAAATCGTGGCTTTGGACGTTCCCTCAAAACGTTACTGTGGACCGGTTTCTTTCTTTGTATTTTGACCCTACCATTTATTTATTTATTAATTTCAGACACGGTATAAAACATCCCCATTATAAGAAAGGTTGGCGGGACAGTGTTCTGCTAACTCGCGGGTAGGTGCTTTAAAATGATTTAATGGATACTTTTTTTTATCTCAATGTTTAATATCTTTTTTGTAACACTAAAACAGGCACAGGGAAATTCTTCTTGTCAATGTTTAATATCTGTATTTATAGTTAATGTAGCATGAGCTGCCAAAATTCACACTTTTTTCATAATTTCTGATCGTCACAACAGTAAGAGGCTTTGAAGGCCATCGAAAAACTAAATGATTGGCGTTGGAATGAGGAAAATCTATACAGTATGTGGCCTGTACGAACCGAAAACGTGTTCGAAAAGTAAACAAAATTTAAATTACCGGGACGACCATTCATTCATTCTAAGCCAAAGTTAGTTCGAAACAATACTTTATTGTACATTTTCGAGACTAGAAGCACTAAAAAGCTTCTGAAATAATGTCTTGAGAAAAATAGCCTATAATTTGAACATTCTGTTTTTATATCTTTTTTGAACACTAAAACACAGGGAAATTCTTCTTGTCAATGTTTAATATCTGTATTTATAGTTAATAGAAATAGTTGCAAATTAATGACTTTTGATATTTCATTCTCACCCTCCTGCACCAAAAATACTAAAAGTGGCATGAGTTGCCAAAATGTTGATATGTTGACGTAACAACAGAATGTTGAAATTATTGGTTATTTTTCTCAAGACGTATAATTCAGAAGCTTTTATGTGCTTCTAGTCTCGAGAATGTACGATTAAGTATTGTTTTGACCTGACTTTGGCTTATAATGAATGAATGGTCGTCCTGGTTGTTTAAATTTTGTTTACTTTTCGGGCACTATTTTGGTTCGTATAGGCCTTAGACTTTATGGATTTCCATCATTCCGCCAATCATTCAGTTTTTCGATGGCCTTCAAAGCCGGTTACTGCCGTGACAATCAGAAATTATGAAGAAAGTGTGAATTTTGATAGCTCATGCCACTCTAACCCTGCTCCATACACATGGTTAAACACCCTACTTATTTTAGAGGATTCGTGCTAATTATTTAAAAATAATTTATATTTTGTATAGTCATTACCTTGTTATTTTTTATCCCCCGTAATGAATTCGGACGGATATAGGGATGTCAAGTCCTCTGTCTGCTCAATAACTTGTAAACGCTTGGTAGCCTCACTTTGAAACTTGAATAGTGTATTGAGCCCATAGAAAGACGGGATCGGATGGATTTATAAAGTTCTACGAATTTTTTGCCAGCGCCAAAGCCAATTTACCTTACTCCAGATCTACAAATTTGGTGTGCATTCCATAACTTGAGAACCATTTGTCGGATCACTTTAAAACTTAAAAAATGTTCTGTTCTTATGGCAAAAAAAAAATAAGAAATAAAATTCCATCATATAAGCCACTATTTCTAAATTGGGGGTCGAGGGGATATGCCACCTTCTAATGGCTCTAGGTTCTTTATATTTTCATGCACAAGTTGCCAGGTACTCGGCGAAGGTTGGGGGTTTCCTTCAGGCAAAAAGCCTGATTTTCTCCCCCACTAAACCTGTCAACTTCTCCATATAAGTGAAATAATCTTGAGTGGGGCGTAAAACATCAATCAATCTTTACACTTTCAGCAAAGTGACCCACAGGAAGTTGTTGGGGATTATAAAGGCTGAAAAACGGAGAATTTTTAGCGCAGTTCAGGATTACGATATCGAGAAATCCAACCTTCAGCTTGTGTTGACAAGACGAGAACTGAAACTTGTGAGGATGTGCCAAAATGATACGTACAAAGCGCCGTGTAAAGAAGGCCAGGTCAGTAAGAGTTATGTCCCCTCAGTAAGAGTTATGTCCCCTCAGTAAGAGTTATGTCCCATCAGTAAGAGTTATGTCCCCTCAAGTTATGTCCCATCAGTAAGAGTTATGTCCCCTCAGTAAGTTATGTCCCCTCAGTAATAGTTATGTCCCCTCAGTAAGAGTTATGTCCCCTCAGTAAGAGTTATGTCCCCTCAGTAAGAGTTATGTCCCCTCAGTAAGTTATGTCCCCTCAGTAAAAGTTATGTCCCCTCAGTAATAGTTATGTCCCCTCAGTAAAAGTTATGTCCCCTCAGTAAGAGTAATCTCCCCTCAGTAATAGTTATGTCCCCTCAGTAAGAGTTATGTCCCCTCAGTAAAAGTTATGTCCCCTCAGTAAGAGTTATGTCCCCTCAGTAAGAGTTATGTCCCATCAGTAAGAGTTATGTCCCCTCAGTAAAAGTTTTGTCCCCTCAGTAAGAGTTATGTCCCCTCAGTAAGAGTTATGTGCCCTCAGTAAGAGTTATGTCCCCTCAGTAAAAGTTATGTCCCCTCAGAAAGTCAAACACCGAGTTCAAAGGTTGAATAAATTAAGTGTATTTAATTCAAAAAAGTTTTTCATTAAGATTTGTCACAAGCTTTTTAAATTACAAAACACACACAGTCATCATGGCTAAGACGTTGATGTTTAATTAGTTCGCCATGTGGTGCGTGTAGTATCACGGAAAAAACGTTTAAAGTATAACTTTTCGATAATGTTAATGGAAGCAGCCATACACAATGTTTTAGGCTACAAGAAAAAAATTATTTTATGACGATCACATTTTGAGCCAAACATTGTTGTCACAATCTCAGTGTACCCCAATGGTCATTGTCCTTGGGTCGTTCAAAATAACAAAAGTTTTTTCGCATTACTGGTTCAACTCGATGCGAAACAATGATATATGAGATGTTGATAAAGATCAATATCCCTAAAACTCATCCATTTTTGTAAAGATGGATAAAGTTAGGGAGTCAGTTTGGGCTGCTAATTTTTCAAGATTTCTTATTGCTAGCAGGCCAATTTTTACTTGACTTGCGACATTCAAATTTTACCAAGCCTGTCGCTCAATCTAAAAAACTCAAACTAAAATTCATTGGTTCTTTAAATCATGGACATTCCCTTAAAATGTAAGTAAGGACCGCTTTCTTTTTCGTATTTTGACCTACCATTTATGTGAATGCCATTTCTAGCCATATATCGTAAATCTACAACATTTTTAATTTGTAGCTCAATATTTCTGTTTTTAGGAACTAGTTTGCAATACAATGGAGTCAGGTGATCTGGAACTTTCACGATGTAATGAATCTGCCGAGTCCGTGAAACTGACGATTCAGAGTGATACATGTATGTGTCCCGATATGTCTAATGCCACTTCTAACAACGACAGTCAACAAATACTTACTCACACAGGTAAATCAACAAGTGCCAATCAACAAACGACAATAATTCATTAATTCAGGTGTCAATAAAAAAAACGACAATAATTTATTGATACACATTTTTTATCCCTCAAAATGCTATTGCACTCGTTACATGTGATTCCCAGTGAAAAAGAAATGATTTTTTTTTTTTTAAATTCAACAATGTAAAATTTCCCCCAAAATATCTGTCTTAATAGAATCATTTGATGTTTAAGAACAGGCTCCCCATCCCACCACCCTCTTAAGAAAAATGTTTTCTGATGGGGCTCTTATCCAGTAGTTACATATCTGTCAATGGTATTTAGAAGTTGAATGCTTACAATGAGGTGAAGAATTACTTAGGGATAAGAACTTCTTGGTTTATTGGGTGACGACGTTTTGATGTAGTTCTTACGTCGTTATCAAAGTCAATATCAATATGAAAGAACTATATCGAAATGTCGTCATCCATAAGTAATTCTTCACTTTATTGCAATAGGTACATGTAGATGTTTGACCTGAGACAGAAAATATTATAATGTGAACGATTTGGGTTTCTTTGTGACTTACCGTTACTCCCAAATAACCCCCCCTCCCCCCCACCCCACCACCATAGAATGGAAATCTTGATCCAAACATAAAACTCGACTCAGTGATTCATCAAGACCTGCAGAAGTGGTAGTCTTTCTTGTAGACACCTGCCTTCCACCAATCAGTTGGGGTTCGTATCCCACACAGTACGAGTAACAAAAATGGAAAAATTTACGAGTGGCTTTTATCGATTGTCTGATAAACGGTAAGAATTTCGCTAATTCAAGGACGAGCAATGTGAAGATAACAAATTATTAGACTGCTTTCTGTCATGTTTGGTCTAAAACAACAACAAAAGCGATTGCTCGATAGGATTATGGGGCGCTCCATGCAGGAGGTAAGACACCCTACGAAAAGTCTCAAACTTTTAGAGTGCTTTTCGTAATGTTTTGAGTACTTTAATTAGCGGAATTCTTACCGTAGACGGGTTACCAGGTTTCAACCAGAAGTCTGACGTTTTCTCTGGCCAAAGAGCCGTGTTTCTTCACCCTCTGAATCTAGCCACACCACCCCACCAATGGGGCACGGGTTCAAATCCCACTCAGTCCAAAAATTGGAAAATTTTCTGACTGAGTTTTCACTCGAACAACCTATGTGGGATGGTTTCCAGTTACCAGCGGAAGGTCATGGGTTTCCTCCGGGGCACTGAGCCCGGTTTCCTCCAACGATAAAGCTGGTAATGCCGCCATATAAGTGAAATAATCTTGAGCGCGGCGTAAAACACCAAACAATCAATCCACACCGCCATATAAGTGAAATAATCTTGATGATTGAAATCTTGCAGCAATCAATCATCCAATCAATCAATCCATTCATCAACCAAAAATAAACACAAAATTTTCCCTAATATTTTAAACAGACATCCAATCAAATTTAATCCGTCTCAAAAGGTCTGACAATTCTTCGGACGTTTTCGTTGAGCCGCTTTCCATCAATGGAATCCCTGATGTCGCGTTAGGTAGGCCATTTTTATGAGCATAATTTGGCGTTGGCTGCTTTAACCCAGAATGGAATCGGTTGCCTTTTTTATCCAAGCTCAAAATTACCTTTATTTTCTAATTTTTGTATTGCAACACTAATTTATGATTTGTGTGGTCTTGTTTTGTTTTTATTGACATCTCTGGTTTTCGACAGTTACACTAATTTATGATTTGTCTTGTTTTGTTTTTATTGACATTTCTGGTTTCCGACTACATTAAAATCAATTAAATTAATTAAAGTTATTATTATTACTAACTTATTCATGGAATGGGCTGTTAAACTGATTTTTTTTTTCTGCAAACTTCTATATTTTAAACTTGCTTAATCAATGGCTTTTAATGTTAGTTCCGATGGACGGCATTTTGTTATATCTATATCGTATGGTTTAAATCGGGTGCTAATGGGGCTTTTTCTTTTACCTGTGAGCAAAGGTTCGGGTAGCTGAGGCCAGTTGCACAAATGCGTATTAAGCTTAAGCCTGACTTATCTAGACGTCACAATCAAATTCCTTTGTGACGCGACGTATTTAAGCCTGACTTAAGCTTAATACAGCTTTGTGCAACCGGCCCCCTGGTGATATCCGAACTCTGTAACCAACCAAGATGGAGGAAGTGTCATATTGAAACATGTAACTCGTCAGAATTACCTAATTTTTCTCTGATTTTCTCCTAATTGAAGCGACGCAATCGACCAAAACTTGACACACATCCCATTCGATCCTTTAGCTTGCCGTTCCACCAGAAAAATTTAAAAAAACCACCAAAAACTCACTTTTGTTTTATATGCTCGAGAACCGCCCGAATCTCTGTCTAGCTTACACATTTCCTTGAAATTGAACTCTGAAAACGGCGATCTATTAAAAGGATCGAATGGGATGTGCGTCGGTTGTGTCGCTTTAATTAAGAGAAAATCGGAAAAAAAATTGGTTAATTCTAATGAGTTACATGTTTTGATATGGCACGTTCTCCAGCTCTTTTTGCCACCCATCATCAATATATGTTGGCCCTTTATTAGGAATTAGTTTGCAATACTATGGAGTCGGGCGACCTGGAACTCTAGCGATGTAATGATATGTTTCAATATGGCACGTCCTCCAGCTCTATTGGCCACACATCATCAATATACTTTGGTCACGTGGTTTGGATATCACCAGCTATGGTTTAGGTTGCATGAGTGTTAAAGAAACTTAAACTGACATACCACATGCTAATAGGACAATCTTTGACGCTAACACGGATGTCTGTTACTGCCTGCAATAGTTAAATGGTGAAAGTCTTAAGTTTTCCCCAGTCTAAGAGCCCATTTTCCTCCTCGACTATAGCTGGCTATGCCGCAATATAAGTGAAATGATCTCACGGGCAGCATAAAACATTGTAGTATCATGAGCCGTCAAATTCCGACTTTTTTTCACAAAATCTAATTGCCTATTTCTAGGATTGACGTTGAAAAAAAAATTGGTTACGCCAATAACTAACTTTGGCTTAGAATGAATGAATGAATGGTCGTCCCGGTTATTTAAATTTTGTTTACTTTTCGAACACGTTTTCGATTCGTACAGGCCACATACTGTATGGATTTTCCTCATTCCAACGCCAATCATTTAGTTTTTTGATAGCCTTCAAAGCCTTTCACTGTCGTGACGATCAGAAATTATGAAAAAAGTGTGAATTTTGGCAGCTCATGCCCCTTTAACGTACAATCCCGAGATTGGTACCAACAGGTAGCTCCTATTTCGTACTTTTTGATAAAAATTAGGAAAAATAAGGTTACAACAACCTTTCTTCTGTCTTTGGCATGCTTCTTAATAAAAAAAATTATTTAATAAAAAAAACATTCAATGGTTAACGAAAATCTGATACATGTATATCTTCTCAAAGTGACCCCGGTTTTCTCCCACAATAAAACTGGCAACGCCGCCATATAAGTGAAATAATCTTTACCGCGTAAAACACCAAATAATCGATCAATCTAAGCAAATGACCCAGTTTCATCCCCCCACTAAACCTGACGATACCTACGATTAAGTGAAATAATCTCGTAAAACACCAAACAATCAATCAATCAATCTCAAAGTGACTCCTACTTCTATCCTATGACTGATTTTTTTGTAGGTCTGGATGGAGAAATAAAGAAATGTCGCGTCTTACCCAACAATAGTATACAGTGTGAGCGTGAACTTTATCAAAGTGCAGTGGCGTGGAAAACACAAAAAGATCAAATTGATGAAATGATTCTGTTTTACAAACAAAAACTGGAAAGTCTAAAGGTAGGTGAAATAAACAAGTTAACACACATATACCCGCTAATTTAGTTAGAGTTTTGTATTGACCTTTAGGTACGGATTCGAATCTCCCTCAGTCCAAATGAAAATTGTAAAAAGGCCTCTTGATGGCCTTATTTGGAAAACTTGCCAGGTACTCCTTGAAGGTCGGAGCACAGTTTCCTCCCCCACTAAACCTGGCAACGTCCCAAAGTTGAATAATGGGGCATAAAACATCAGTGAAAATAAAAATTGTAAAAAATTTTGGGGTGGATTTTTCGCCTTATTTTTTTAAAGTTGCCAGGCACTCCCTGAAGGTCACCAGACGAGTTGAGTAATGAAAATATGAGTGTGGCATAAAACATTAATCGTTGAAATATAAAGAGTTATCAATCTCCTATTTTCATCCAGTTTCTGTATGTTTTTGTTTAGGTTTTAATCAATAACTTAATAATTCAAATTTGTGTTACTAGGGAATCAGAAAACATTTGAAAAAGAAACGACCAATCAGAGATGACTTTTTCCCTATTGGAAATTCCAGCGAGCCGATTGGTCAGCTGCTTGTCGGACAGACCAATCAGATGACAGATAATTCAAACCACCATTGCCAGTGTTATCCAAATGAAGAGTAAGGAAAAAAGATTTTGTGTAAAAAAAAATTTTGTAGAACGGTGAACCCAGGAAGAAGGGGGGGGGGGGGCGGGGGAGTGGGGGGTCAGGGGTTTAGTCGTTGGGGTGATAGTCCCTCAGTCTGACGTGAGGCTTTCATGGGTGGCTCTAGGGTTTAAATTCAATTCAATAACAATTGATAAAAGTTTGTGACTGTGTTTTTCACTCCATTGCCCTGTGATGGAAGATGTGCACATATTTCTGTGACATCATCAGCTGTGAAAAAGCAGCCATTACTTCTTTCTGTGAATTTACAAAACAATTTGAATATTGCCTTTGCAATGAAAAATAATGGGAAATAAATCAATTAATCTTCATGTCAAGTTTCTGTTAATTTTAACGATGCTCCGAGTGAGATTTGAATTGTGCATATTTAATTTTTTGCATGTCAGTGGGACGGATGAATTTGAAGAGACGGAGGTGATTTATGGAGATCCCGGCGTGGATGACGACTTCGAAGAATCCGTGGATATTTTTGACAACAACAACGGTGATGACATATTCAACATGCGGAAAAATCTACACAGATCACGCAAGGAAAGGCGCAGACGTAAAAAGGCCAAGCGGAAGAGTTGTCATTCCCCGAACATGAACTGTTTTACGCACGATAACGATCACTGGAAAACTCCGCCATTTTGGAGTGGTACGTTTTATTTCAAACTTTTTTTTTGCGTGTACTATTTAGCGACATTTTCCTGAAACAGTCCCTGTCTTCCATAGTTTTAAAACAAAGTACTGATGCATTCCTGACTCTAGTTGAGGTTTAAAGGATGAGATCCCAATGTCCACATATCATTTGGACACCTTGTTGTGAAACTTTATTTTGATTGGACACCCAATAATCCAGCAATTTAATATGGTCAGAAAACAAATAAAAAAGTATGTCATTTTGGATACCCGTGTCTGTTGAAAAGAGCTATTTAAAACACCCTATTTTCCGATCCATGATGAATCTATGATGAGATCTGATTTAGAAGGAGGCCTCTCTTATGAATCTAACTTAGTTGCACTTATTTCTTGGTTCTCTCGTCTGGTGGCCCGTTTTGTTTTTCTCCAAACTCCGAAACTGCACTTACTGGTGAAAGTCAAGGTTTTCTCCAGTCTAAGAACCCATTTTCCTCCCCCACTGGCTATGCCGCAATATAAGTGAAATTATCTCGCGGGCAGCGTAATACATAAATCAATCAATCTGCATATGGGAAATTATTAGCAAACATAAAAGTATCATAAGCCGTCAAAATTCCGACTATTTTCCACAAAATCTGATTGCCTATTTCTAGGGTTGGGAGCTATTGTATGAATTTAACTTACACAATATTTTGGTTCTCTTGTCTGATGGCCCATTTAGTTTTTGTCTGATTGATTGATTGTTTGGTGTTTTACGTTGCTCTCAAAATTATTTCCCTTATATGGCGGTGTTGCCAGTTATATTGTGGGAGGAAACCGGGCTCTATGCCCAGAGGAAACCCATGACCTTCCGGTGATAACTGGCAACCATCCCACATAGGTCGTTCGAGTGAAAACCCAGTCAGAAAATTTTTCCTTTTTTTTTTTGACTAAGTTGGATTCAAACTCACAACCCATTGGTGGTTTTTGTTCAAACTCCGGGAACTGCACTTACTGGTGTATGAGAGCTATTGTATGAATTTAACTTACAAAATTTTTTTTTTTTCTCGTCAGATGGCCCGTTTTGTTTTTGTCCGAACTCCGGGAACTGCACTTACTGGTGTATGCGGACAATTAATGAGACTCACAATTTTCTGTACTGCGAATTCATCACGAAGTTTATCAGTTTTTATAACATGACTAACGATCCTCATCAGGTTGGTTTTCAATATTCATTTATTTAATTTTCTCCACAGTTTCCGTATTCAGTTCACAAGCGTCATTCTGTCTACTGATTTATTTATTACAATGGATTTGCTCTAAGCGCATGTTGCCAGTTACCACTGGGAGGTCGTGCGTTTCCTCCGGGCATAGTGCCCGGTTTCCTCCCACAATAAAACTGGCAACGCCACCATATAAGTGAACTAATCTTTAGCGCGGCGTAAAACACCAAACAATCAATCAATCTAAGCACATGACCCGGTTTCCTGCCCCCACTAAACCTGACGATAACTACGATTAAGTGAAATAATCTTGAGTTGGGTGCCAAACATCGATCGATCTAAACTCAGCTAAAAGCACGCTTTAAGGGCCACCAATGCCGTGAAAAGTACCCAAAGAAAGTTGCATTGATAAATAACCCTTCATTACCACAACAACAAAAAATTTGGTTAGACTTGTGATAAAAAAAAATCTTGAAAGATCCCGCTTTGTTATTATTAACTCTGTCACCTAGCTCCGGCATGTAGCGTTAGTGTGAGGCGCGAAGGGCTGAATGCTACGGGAAGTAGCCATTAGTAAAATAGGAGAATTCCTGAATGGGTGAGAATACAAAACAATAGGGTAATGGATATCAAGACAGAAAAGTTTAGAGATTCATTTTAACTTTTTTAACGCATTTGTTGTATCGGTGAATGCGTTTTTCGAAAGAAAAACGGGGCCGGCTGTATACGCTCATTGGAGACCTTCATGTGTATAATGGCGAGCATTCTACAATCCTCATTTGTGGATTGTTTACTAAAACAAGCCTTCACCTCATATATTCTGTTTGTTTTTCTGTTGTCATAGTTACGTAATGCTGTATACGACCTGAATTATGGGGTGCTACAACAACTGCATGAGGACCTGAACCGTTTGAGAGACTGTAAGGGAACAAAGGCGTGTAGTCTGAGAACAAAAGCTGATAGAGCAGGTAGGTCACCCGTTTCCATGGTTATTAATTGTCCTGAATCATTTGAGAGGATGTAAGGGGACAAAGGCGTGTAGTCTGAGAACAAAAGCTGATAGAGCAGGTAGGTCACCCGTTTCCATGGTTATTGTCCTGAATCATTTGAGAGGATGTAAGGGAACAAAGGTGTGTAGTCTGAGAACAAAAGCTGATAGAGCAGGTAGGTCACCCGTTTCCATGGTTATTAATTGTCCTGAATCATTTGAGAGGATGTAAGGGAACAAAGGCGTGTAGTCTGAGAACAAAAGCTGATAGAGCAGGTAGGTCACCCGTTTCCATGGTTATTAATTGTCCTGAATCATTTGAGAGGATGTAAGGGAACAAAGGCGTGTAGTCTGAGAACAAAAGCTGATAGAGCAGGTAGGTAACCCGTTTCCATGGTTATTAATTGTCCTGAATCATTTGAGAGGATGTAAGGGGACAAAGGCGTGTAGTCTGAAAACAAAGGCTGATAGAGCAGGTACAGTACTGTCAGTGACTAAGTATCAATCCTCCGCGGATCCCCTGCGGACCCAGCATTTATCCCCTGCGGAACATCCGCGGACCTTTTTAAAATCCTCCGCGGAGGTTCCACGGAGCCGACACAAATCCCCCGCGGAGGTTTTCTATGCCTACACCGATGCTCTTAAGTCCGTCAGCTGACAGTGGCAGTCGTCCATATTTCGTAAGGTGGTTTAAATAGAATAGCCACGTGTGGATTACACCGTTACGGCCGTACTGTATACGACACTGTATGAGCACTGCACAAATCACTATTTAACATTGCAAAGAATCTTGTCTTAGTTTCAATTGAACAATTGAATGGGAACAGCAGGAATTTTCTAATAAATCAAAACTAACTTCATTCATTATTTCGTAAAACTTTCAAATGGATAGAAAACTCATCAATACACAACAGGAAAAGATCGAGAGGATTCCAGTTTGACATAAATTAGGTGAGCTGTATTCAGTTTGGACCAATCAGACGACAGGAACATGACCTGATTGATATTTAAACCAATCAGCAATGAGCGAAATGACCTAGTTAAGAAACAATGGGTTATATATTTTTTTTTAAATATATACAAATTAAAAAAATGTTTTTAGAAATTCATTAATTGACATATAATGCTTGTCAGATGAAGACAATTTATTTGTTCAGCTGATTCAAGGCATTGAGGAAGAATGAAGTCTTGCAGGGGTAGGCCTATGTGACCGTCTTAAAGACTAGTTATAAATTACAGTTTTACTTGTTTCAATAACACATTGAAAATAACCAAGGATAGTACATGCTGTGTATAGCTCTACAGTGGAAAATGATCTGCTTTGTTGTGGTGACAATTTTCCCACACTTGGAACATTGTTCAACCTTCAATTAGTACCCTGGCGCCAAACCTGTCTGGATATGTTGTCTCCATGACAATAGTTGTGTCTCATTACATATAGGGGGGGGGGGGGGGATACCTTCATAACTGGTGTTGTAGAATTGTTATTTTTTCTATTTTTTTCTTTAACAATTGCGAAACTACATGTACTTAAAGGAATTTCAACTAAATATCCTATAAATAAGCTATATTTCTTGTTGGACGTGCATGTAAATAAAAACTCAAAATAAAAACTTTGGAAACTCAACCTCACAAAAGGGTCAGAGATGGACTCAACCTGCCTTGCTGCTAAACAGGGCATGGGTTTTAACAAACAGACGGTGGATATACAAACTTTTAGATAATATTGGTTTAACAGAAATCACCTTTTTCTGAGTGAATCGCTACTTATTTCCAAATGCAAGCTATTTCTCGTGGAATAAGAAAAAATAAAACGGGAAGATGGATTTAATTGATTACGGACAGTCAGTTTCCCGCCTCAGACGTACAAGTAAGACAAACTAAGCATTTCCTCTTTTCCATTTTACACATTAGTTTTTGCCATGGTTAGCCTAAATTTCTGTGTTGCAAGCTTTGTCACAGTCTGTCGTCAGTTGCATCAACGTCTCAAATGCAGTTCAGTTCCCCCGCGGAGCCCGCACATTTCCCGTTCATATCCTCCGCGGAGGCGAGAGAAATGCCCCGCAGAGCTTCTGATTTTCCGTCACCGATCCTCCGTGGAGGTGTTAGCAAAGCTCTGCGGGGGGACGGCGGAGGATTGATACTTAGTTACTGACAGTACTGTAGGTCACCCGTTTCCATGGTTATTAATTGTCCTGAATCATTTGAGAGACTGTAAGGGAACAAAGGTGTGTAGTCTGAGAACAAAAGCTGATAGAGCAGGTAGGTCACCCGTTTCCATGGTTATTAATTGTCCTGAATCATTTGAGAGACTGTAAGGGAACAAAGGTGTGTAGTCTGAGAACAAAAGCTGATAGAGCAGGTAGGTCACCCGTTTCCATGGTTATTAATTGTCCTGAATCATTTGAGAGACTGTAAGGGAACAAAGGCGTGTAGTCTGAGAACAAAAGCTGATAGAGCAGGTAGGTCACCCGTTTCCATGGTTATTAATTGTCCTGAATCATTTGAGAGGATGTAAGGGGACAAAGGCGTGTAGTCTGAGAACAAAGGCTGATAGAGCAGGTAGGTCACCCGTTTCCATGGTTATTAATTGACCTGAATCATTTGAGAGACTGTAAGGGGACAAAGGCGTGTAGTCTGAGAACAAAAGCTGATAGAGCAGGTAGGTAACCTGTTTCCATGGTAATTAATTGTCCTGAATCATTTGAGAGGATGTAAGGGGACAAAGGCGTGTAGTCTGAGAACAAAAGCTGATAGAGCAGGTAGGTCACCCGTTTCCATGGTTATTAATTGTCCTTAATCATTTGAGAGGATGTAAGGGGACAAAGGCGTGTAGTCTGAGAACAAAAGCTGATAGAGCAGGTAGGTCACCCGTTTCCATGGTTATTGTCCTGAATCATTTGAGAGGATGTAAGGGAACAAAGGCGTGTAGTCAGAGAACAAAAGCTGATAGAGCAGGTAGGTCACCCGTTTCCATGGTTATTGTCCTGAATCATTTGAGAGGATGTAAGGGGACAAAGGCGTGTAGTCTGAGAACAAAAGCTGATAGAGCAGGTAGGTCACCTGTTTCCATGGTTATTAATTGTCCTGAATCATTTGAGAGGATGTAAGGGGACAAAGGCGTGTAGTCTGAGAACAAAAGCTGATAGAGCAGGTAGGTCACCCGTTTCCATGGTTATTAATTGTCCTGAATCATATGAGAGGATGTAAGGGGACAAAGGCGTGTAGTCTGAGAACAAAGGCTGATAGAGCAGGTAGGTCACCCGTTTCCATGGTTATTAATTGTCCTGAATCATTTGAGAGGATGTAAGGGAACAAAGGCGTGTAGTCTGAGAACAAAAGCTGATAGAGCAGGTAGGTCACCCGTTTCCATGGTTATTAATTGTCCTGAATCATTTGAGAGGATGTAAGGGAACAAAGGCGTGTAGTCTGAGAACAAAAGCTGATAGAGCAGGTAGGTCACCCGTTTCCATGGTTATTAATTGTCCTGAATCATTTGAGAGGATGTAAGGGAACAAAGGCGTGTAGTCTGAGAACAAAGGCTGATAGAGCAGGTAGGTCACCCGTTTCCATGGTTATTAATTGTCCTGAATCATTTGAGAGGATGTAAGGGAACAAAGGCATGTAGTCTGAGAACAAAAGCTGATAAAGCAGGTAGGTCACCCGTTTCCATGGTTATTAATTGTCCTGAATCATTTGAGAGGATGTAAGGGAACAAAGGCGTGTAGTCTGAGAACAAAAGCTGATAGAGCAGGTAGGTCACCCGTTTCCATGGTTATTAATTGTCCTGAATCATTTGAGAGGATGTAAGGGAACAAAGGCGTGTAGTCTGAGAACAAAAGCTGATAAAGCAGGTAGGTCACCCGTTTCCATGGTTATTAATTGTCCTGAATCATTTGAGAGGATGTAAGGGAACAAAGGCATGTAGTCTGAGAACAAAGGCTGATAGAGCAGGTAGGTGACCCGTTTCCATGGTTATTAATTGTCCTGAATCATTTGAGAGGATGTAAGGGAACAAAGGTGTGTAGTCTGAGAACAAAAGCTGATAGAGCAGGTAGGTCACCCGTTTCCATGGTTATTAATTGTCCTGAATCATTTGAGAGGATGTAAGGGAACAAAGGCGTGTAGTCTGAGAACAAAGGCTGATAGAGCAGATAGGTCACCCGTTTCCATGGTTATTAATTGACCTGAATCATTTGAGAGGATGTAAGGGAACAAAGGCATGTAGTCTGAGAACAAAAGCTGATAGAGCAGGTAGGTCACCCGTTTCCATGGTTATTAATTGTCCTGAATCATTTGAGAGGATGTAAGGGAACAAAGGCTGATAGAGCAGGTAGGTCACCCGTTGCCATGGTTATTAATTGTCCTGAATCATTTGAGAGGATGTAAGGGAACAAAGGCGTGTAGTCTGAGAACAAAAGCTGATAGAGCAGGTAGGTCACCCGTTTCCATGGTTATTAATTGTCCTGAATCATTTGAGAGGATGTAAGGGGACAAAGGCGTGTAGTCTACAAACAAAAGCTGATAAAGCAGGTAGGTCACCCGTTTCCATGGTTATTAATTGTCC
The DNA here is from genome assembly GCA_963971465.1 of Lepidochitona cinerea. NCBI lineage: Eukaryota > Metazoa > Mollusca > Polyplacophora > Chitonida > Tonicellidae > Lepidochitona > Lepidochitona cinerea. Next base: position 2,046,965 of record OZ020565.1, read on the forward strand.
TGAATCATTTGAGAGGATGTAAGGGAACAAAGGCGTGTAGTCTGAGAACAAAAGCTGATAGAGCAGATAGGTCACCCGTTTCCATGGTTATTAATTGTCCTGAATCATTTGAGAGGATGTAAGGGAACAAAGGCGTGTAGTCTGAGAACAAAAGCTGATAGAGCAGGTAGGTCACCCGTTTCCATGGTTATTAATTGTCCTGAATCATTTGAGAGGATGTAAGGGGACAAAGGCGTGTAGTCTGACAACAAAAGCTGCTAGAGCAGGTAGGTCACCCGTTGCCATGGTTATTAATTGTCCTGAATCATTTGAGAGGATGTAAGGGAACAAAGGCGTGTAGTCTGAGAACAAAAGCTGATAAAGCAGGTAGGTCACCCGTTTCCATGGTTATTAATTGTCCTGAATCATTTGAGAGGATGTAAGGGGACAAAGGCGTGTAGTCTGAGAACAAAAGCTGATAGAGCAGGTAGGTCACCCGTTGCCATGGTTATTAATTGTCCTGAATCATTTGAGAGGATGTAAGGGAACAAAGGCGTGTAATCTGAGAACAAAAGCTGATAAAGCAGGTAGGTCACCCGTTTCCATGGTTATTAATTGTCCTGAATCATTTGAGAGGATGTAAGGGGACAAAGGCGTGTAGTCTGAGAACAAAAGCTGATAGAGCAGGTAGGTCACCCGTTGCCATGGTTATTAATTGTCCTGAATCATTTGAGAGGATGTAAGGGAACAAAGGCGTGTAGTCTGAGAACAAAAGCTGATAGAGCAGGTAGGTCACCCGTTTCCATGGTTATTAATTGTCCTGAATCATTTGAGAGGATGTAAGGGGACAAAGGCGTGTAGTCTGAGAACAAAAGCTGATAGAGCAGGTAGGTCACCCGTTTCCATGGTTATTAATTGTCCTGAATCATTTGAGAGGATGTAAGGGAACAAAGGCGTGTAGTCTGAGAACAAAAGCTGATAGAGCAGGTAGGTCACCCGTTTCCATGGTTATTAATTGTCCTGAATCATTTGAGAGGATGTAAGGGAACAAAGGCATGTAGTCTGAGAACAAAGGCTGATAGAGCAGGTAGGTCACCCGTTTCCATGGTTATTAATTGTCCTGAATCATTTGAGAGGATGTAAGGGGACAAAGGCGTGTAGTCTGAGAACAAAGGCTGATAGAGCAGGTAGGTCACTCGTTTCCATGGTTATTAATTGTCCTGAATCATTTGAGAGGATGTAAGGGAACAAAGGCATGTAGTCTGAGAACAAAGGCTGATAGAGCAGGTAGGTCACCCGTTTCCATGGTTATTAATTGTCCTGAATCATTTGAGAGGATGTAAGGGAACAAAGGCGTGTAGTCTGAGAACAAAGGCTGATAGAGCAGGTAGGTCACCCGTTTCCATGGTTATTAATTGTCCTGAATCATTTGAGAGGATGTAAGGGAACAAAGGCATGTAGTCTGAGAACAAAGGCTGATAGAGCAGGTAGGTCACCCGTTTCCATGGTTATTAATTGTCCTGAATCATTTGAGAGGATGTAAGGGAACAAAGGCATGTAGTCTGAGAACAAAAGCTGATAGAGCAGGTAGGTCACCCGTTTCCATGGTTATTAATTGTCCTGAATCATTTGAGAGGATGTAAGGGAACAAAGGCGTGTAGTCTGAGAACAAAAGCTGATAGAGCAGGTAGGTCACCCGTTTCCATGGTTATTAATTGTCCTGAATCATTTGAGAGGATGTAAGGGAACAAAGGCATGTAGTCTGAGAACAAAAGCTGATAGAGCAGGTAGGTCACCCGTTTCCATGGTTATTAATTGTCCTGAATCATTTGAGAGGATGTAAGGGGACAAAGGTGTGTAGTCTGAGAACAAAAGCTGATAGAGCAGGTAGGTCACCCGTTTCCATGGTTATTAAGGGGACAAAGGCGTGTAGTCTGAGAACAAAAGCTGATAGAGCAGGTAGGTCACCCGTTTCCATGGTTATTAAGGGGACAAAGGCGTGTAGTCTGAGAACAAAAGCTGATAGAGCAGGTAGGTCACCCGTTTCCATGGTTATTAAGGGGACAAAGGCGTGTAGTCTGAGAACAAAAGCTGATAGAGCAGGTAGGTCACCCGTTTCCATGGTTATTAATTGTCCTGAATCATGTGAGAGGATGTAAGGGAACAAAGGCGTGCAGTCTACGAACAAAGGCTGATAGAGCAGGTAGGTCACCCGTTTCCATGGTTATTAATTGTCCTGAATCATGTGAGAGGATGTAAGGGAACAAAGGCGTGCAGTCTACGAACAAAGGCTGATAGAGCAGGTAGGTCACCCGTTTCCATGGTTATTAATTGTCCTGAATCATGTGAGAGGATGTAAGGGAACAAAGGCGTGCAGTCTACGAACAAAGGCTGATAGAGCAGGTAGGTCACCCGTTTCCATGGTTATTAATTGTCCTGAATCATTTGAGAGGATGTAAGGGAACAAAGACGTGCAGTCTGAGAACAAAAGCTGATAGAGCAGGTAGGTCACCCGTTTCCATGGTTATTAATTGTCCTGAATCATTTGAGAGGATGTAAGGGAACAAAGGCGTGTAGTCTGAGAACAAAAGCTGATAGAGCAGGTAGGTCACCCGTTTCCATGGTTATTAATTGTCCTGAATCATTTGAGAGGATGTAAGGGAACAAAGGCTGATAGAGCAGGTAGGTCACCCGTTTCCATGGTTATTAATTGTCCTGAATCATTTGAGAGGATGTAAGGGAACAAAGGCCTGTAGTCTGAGAACAAAAGCTGATAGAGCAGGTAGGTCACCCGTTTCCATGGTTATTAATTGTCCTGAATCATTTGAGAGGATGTAAGGGAACAAAGGCGTGTAGTCTGAGAACAAAGGCTGATAGAGCAGGTAGGTCACCCGTTTCCATGGTTATTAATTGACCTGAATCATTTGAGAGGATGTAAGGGAACAAAGGCCTGTAGTCTGAGAACAAAAGCTGATAGAGCAGGTAGGTCACCCGTTTCCATGGTTATTAATTGTCCTGAATCATTTGAGAGGATGTAAGGGAACAAAGGTGTGTAGTCTGAGAACAAAAGCTGATAGAGCAGGTAGGTCACCCGTTTCCATGGTTATTAATTGTCCTGAATCATTTGAGAGGATGTAAGGGAACAAAGGCGTGTAGTCTGAGAACAAAAGCTGATAGAGCAGGTAGGTCACTCGTTTCCATGGTTATTAATTGTCCTGAATCATTTGAGAGGATGTAAGGGAACAAAGGCCTGTAGTCTGAGAACAAAAGCTGATAGAGCAGGTAGGTCACCCGTTTCCATGGTTATTAATTGTCCTGAATCATTTGAGAGGATGTAAGGGAACAAAGGTGTGTAGTCTGAGAACAAAAGCTGATAGAGCAGGTAGGTCACCCGTTTCCATGGTTATTAATTGTCCTGAATCATTTGAGAGGATGTAAGGGAACAAAGGCGTGTAGTCTGAGAACAAAGGCTGATAGAGCAGGTAGGTCACCCGTTTCCATGGTTATTAATTGTCCTGAATCATTTGAGAGACTGTAAGGGGACAAAGGTGTGTAGTCTGAGAACAAAAGCTGATAGAGCAGGTAGGTCACCCGTTTCCATGGTTATTAATTGTCCTGAATCATTTGAGAGGATGTAAGGGAACAAAGGCGTGTAGTCTGAGAACAAAAGCTGATAGAGCAGATAGGTCACCCGTTTCCATGGTTATTAATTGTCCTGAATCATTTGAGAGGATGTAAGGGGACAAAGGCGTGTAGTCTGAGAACAAAAGCTGATAGAGCAGGTAGGTCACCCGTTTCCATGGTTATTAATTGTCCTGAATCATTTGAGAGGATGTAAGGGAACAAAGGCCTGTAGTCTGAGAACAAAAGCTGATAGAGCAGGTAGGTCACCCGTTTCCATGGTTATTAATTGTCCTGAATCATTTGAGAGGATGTAAGGGGACAAAGGCGTGTAGTCTGAGAACAAAAGCCCATAGAGCAGGTAGGTCACCCGTTTCCATGGTTATTAATTGTCCTGAATCATTTGAGAGGATGTAAGGGAACAAAGGCGTGTAGTCTGAGAACAAAAGCTGATAGAGCAGGTAGGTCACCCGTTTCCATGGTTATTAATTGCCCTGAACCGTTTGAGAGACTGTAAGGGGACAAAGGCGTGTAGTCTGAGAACAAAAGCTGATAGAGCAGGTAGGTCACCCGTTTCCATGGTTATTAATTGACCTGAATCATTTGAGAGGATGTAAGGGAACAAAGGCGTGTAGTCTGAGAACAAAAGCCCATAGAGCAGGTAGGTCACCCGTTTCCATGGTTATTAATTGTCCTGAACCGTTTGAGAGACTGTAAGGGGACAAAGGTGTGTTGTCTGAGAACAAAAGCTGATAGAGCAGGTAGGTCACCCGTTTCCATGGTTATTAATTGTCCTGAATCATTTGAGAGGATGTAAGGGAACAAAGGCATGTAGTCTGAGAACAAAAGCTGATAGAGCAGGTAGGTCACCCGTTTCCATGGTTATTAATTGTCCTGAATCATTTGAGAGGATGTAAGGGGACAAAGGCATGTAGTCTGAGAACAAAGGCTGATAGAGCAGGTAGGTCACCCGTTTCCATGGTTATTAATTGTCCTGAATCATTTGAGAGGATGTAAGGGAACAAAGGCGTGTAGTCTGAGAACAAAAGCTGATAGAGCAGGTAGGTCACCCGTTTCCATGGTTATTAATTGTCCTGAATCATTTGAGAGGATGTAAGGGAACAAAGGCGTGTAGTCTGAGAACAAAGGCTGATAGAGCGGGTAGGTCACCCGTTTCCATGGTTATTAATTGTCCTGAATCATTTGAGGGACTGTAAGGGGACAAAGGTGTGTAGTCTGAGAACAAAAGCTGATAGAGCAGGTAGGTCACCCGTTTCCATGGTTATTAATTGTCCTGAATCATTTGAGGGACTGTAAGGGGACAAAGGTGTGTAGTCTGAGAACAAAGGCTGATAGAGCAGGTAGGTCACCCGTTTCCATGGTTATTAATTGTCCTGAATCATTTGAGAGGATGTAAGGGGACAAAGGCGTGTAGTCTGAGAACAAAAGCTGATAGAGCAGGTAGGTCACCCGTTTCCATGGTTATTAATTGTCCTGAATCATTTGAGAGGATGTAAGGGGACAAAGGCGTGTAGTCTGAGAACAAAAGCTGATAGAGCAGGTAGGTCACCCGTTTCCATGGTTATTAATTGACCTGAATCATTTGAGAGGATGTAAGGGAACAAAGGCGTGTAGTCTGAGAACAAAAGCTGATAGAGCAGGTAGGTCACCCGTTTCCATGGTTATTAATTGTCCTGAATCATTTGAGAGGATGTAAGGGAACAAAGGCGTGTAGTCTGAGAACAAAAGCTGATAGAGCAGGTAGGTCACCCGTTTCCATGGTTATTAATTGACCTGAATCATTTGAGAGGATGTAAGGGGACAAAGGCGTGTAGTCTGAGAACAAAAGCTGATAGAGCAGGTAGGTCACCCGTTTCCATGGTTATTAATTGTCCTGAATCATTTGAGAGGATGTAAGGGAACAAAGGCTGATAGAGCTGGTAGGTCACCCGTTTCCATGGTTATTAATTGTCCTGAATCATTTGAGAGACTGTAAGGGGACAAAGGCGTGTAGTCTGAGAACAAAGGCTGATAGAGCAGGTAGGTGACCCGTTTCCATGGTTATTAATTGTCCTGAATCATTTGAGAGACTGTAAGGGGACAAAGGCGTGTAGTCTGAGAACAAAAGCTGATAGAGCAGGTAGGTCACCCGTTTCCATGGTTATTAATTGTCCTGAATCATTTGAGAGGATGTAAGGGAACAAAGGCGTGTAGTCTGAGAACAAAGGCTGATAGAGCAGGTAGGTCACCCGTTTCCATGGTTATTAATTGGCTGTTACCGGACTATTACCTTCGTGGACTGGTATTATCTTCGTAGCCATGTAGTATCAGCAGACAGATGTAGTTTGTGTTCGCCAAGCTAAAGCGGTATGGGCGGAGTTTGGCTGAGTGACAGTTGTAAACAATGCTGTCGTAAAGCTCAACTGAATATTTCAACTGATTTTGAAATTCGCATCTCGTGATAAAATATCTATCAATTCAGTGATTTTATTTCTCTAAAATTGAGTGAACTAAATCTCCATGTGCTATAGTAACTTTACCTTTCAAATCATTGTTATAATTACCGTTAATTTCGTCTGTTGTAGGACGGGGCTCAAGACACAAGAACCAAAATCGGCAGGAAAAAAGGTTTGTTGCAACTTGTATAAAAAAATAAAACTAATTTTCGTCTAGGAAAATTTAAATCACACTCAGTCACAAATTTTTATTTTTCAAATTTCGCTCTGCGTGGAATTGCTGCCAGGCACCTGCGGAAGGTCCAGAATTCCTCCCCCACTAAACGTGGCAATGCGGGCATATTGATGTACATGAAGTAAACTTCAATGTGACTTAAATAATTAATCAATCAATTTTCTTTGATCTCCTATATATACTTACATGCGACAGTTAGCTGTTAGCTGCAATCATCATCAGGGAAATTACTGAATTAATATATTAACTATATATATATATATTAATATTAAAATATTAATATTCAGTAATTTCCCTGATGATGATTGCAGCTTGCTTTCGAAACACTGACTTCATCACGTATAAAAATTTAAATATACATATTCTAATCAGTGTCGGTTAATATATTAATTCAGTTAGCTGTTACTTATGCCAAGTTGAGGTTTCCCTCAAAAACGATTACTGTCTGGAAATTCTAAAAACAATTATGTTTTATTTACATGGTATGTAATTACAGATATTCTTGAAATAAATATATATAGTATGATTGAGATAAATGATCCAGAATTTTTGGTTGTTTCTAAAATTAGTTTGCCTAGTAAACCTGTCAAATGTGACTCTAAACCTGTCAAATGTGACTCTACCTGTCAAATGTGACTCTACCTGTCAAATCTGACTCTAAACCTGTCCAAAGTGACTCTAAACCTGTCAAATGTGACCCTAAACCTGTCAAATGTGACTCTAAACCTGTCAAATGTGACTCTAAACCTGTCAAATGTGACCCTAAACCTGTCAAATGTGACTCTAAACCTGTCAAATGTGACTCTACCTGTCAAATGTGACTCTACCTGTCAAATCTGACTCTAAACCTGTCCAAAGTGACTCTAAACCTGTCAAATGTGACCCTAAACCTGTCAAATGTGACTCTAAACCTGTCAAATGTGACTCTAAACCTGTCAAATGTGACCCTAAACCTGTCAAATGTGACTCTAAACCTGTCAAATGTGACTCTACCTGTCAAATGTGACTCTAAACCTGTCAAATGTGACTCTACCTGTCAAATGTGACTCTAAACCTGTCAAATGTGACTCTAACCCTGTCAAATGTGACTCTAAACCTGTCAAATGTGACTCTAAACCTGTCAAATGTGACTCTAAACCTGCCAAATGTGACTCTAAACCTGTCAAATGTGACCCTAAACCTGTCAAATGTGACTCTACCTGTCAAATGTGACTCTAAACCTGTCAAATGTGACTCTAAACCTGCCAAATGTGACTCTAAACCTGTCAAATGTGACTCTAACCCTGTCAAATGTGACTCTAAACCTGCCAAATGTGACTCTAAACCTGTCAAATGTGACTCTAAACCTGTCAAATGTGACTCTAAACCTTTATCAATCAAACTGTAATAATTTTTATGCTTAAAAAAATCTCTTATCCTTGCTTCATTTTTTTTTTTCAGAGATAATTCTTGGAAAACTAATTGGCCGAAAACGAAACCTGGCTGGTCTGAAAATTGGAAAGAACACAGAAGAGCTCTCCGCAGTTGGGGATAACTCTTGTAGTATTTTCTGGAGGGAATCTGACGGGAAATTTCTGTTTTCTAAAGATCGAGTTGCTAATGACAGATTTCTGTGGTGAAGCTCGTTTTTGCCATGAACGATACACCGAATCTGTTCCACTCATCCCTGTTTTCAAAATCAGACACATTAACATGGCAAAATACAAAATTATTTTCTTTTGGACATCAAAATTTCGTGAAATATGATAATTTTAAAGTGAGACATGTTGTTAGTGTCATTGTGTCACCTTTATACTTTGGTGCTGAAAATGACAACTATGGCACAGGTCGAATTTGGAGCAAAATGACAACGTGAGACGCCGCATTCTTTATTTTCAGCCTAGACTGGTGATGAAAATTAAAACTAAGGCAAAGGTCGAATTTGGTGCAAAATGACAACGTGAGACGTCTCGATCTTTAGTTTCAGTCTAGACTGGGGCTGAAAATGACAACTATGGCAAAGGTCGAATTTGGTGCAAAATGCAACTTGAGACGTCTCGATCTTTAGTTTCAGTCTAGACTGGGGCTGAAAATGACAACTATGGCAAAGGTCCAATTTGGTGCAAAATGACAACGTGAGACGCTTCGTCCTTTAGCTTCAGCCCTGGTGCTGAACTGAAACTGATTGGTTTGTAGGCGTTACGACATCTTAAATGATTACACTGTGTTGTTTAACGGTGAAAATAATTCATTTATTTTTGCTTTCGTCCCCCTTCCTGGAATTACCGGCTTGGGACAAGTTACGAGTGAAAAGACGAACTAATTTATCCATGTTAAGATTTGGTATCATATGGCTGGCGAATCTAATTTGTTGACATGCCTTTCACCAAGACGTCTCGGGTTTGAATCTCTCGTAGACAATTGGTTATCAGTCACATGACGTATAAAATCGAATGGCTTCTAGATATCCGTGTTTTGTGGAACGTTTTTCTGTATCAATTAAGATGGGAAAAACGTCATACATGTAAAATAATCTTGAGTATGGCACAATTAATCAATATAAACTGTTAAGCTTATTTATCGTTCAGAACAAACTATTTCTATTTTTTCCATTTTCAACTTAATTTCTTTGACCCACCAAAATAGTTGATGATCAAAAACTTTAGAAATCTTTCCTATTTTGTTACATACATTTTACATAATTAGCCCAAGTGCCTACTACATTACACTGCCAAATAACACGGCTTATAATCATGGGCTCATTTCACAAAGCAGTCGCATCGCAAACGAAGCCTAGTTGCAAATGGATACCATATTGGAAAGTTACGACGTCATGGCAACTGCGATTGATCGCACTGTGCGATGGCTTTGTGAAACGGCACCCATATCTTGTGCACTTTTTGATCGATATGTTGTCTGTAAAAGTTACACACCCAGAAAAAACCAACTAACATGTTCTTCTTGCTGTGAGTAATTCTCTTTAGAATTTACAAAAATAAATCGTAAAGAATAACTTTATGAGGTCAACCTCTTTTTTAACGCTGGACGCTTAAACCACACTACGCTCAATTGAATTGATTGTGATTACAAAAAGTATATTTCCTCAGAAAGTTTATAAGGATTTTTATCATGTTAATTAGATAAATGTACTGAGAAAAATAGCCAATTTAGGAAAAAGTAGCTAGTGCTGGCATACTTTGGGACCTTGGTTCAATTCCCGTTTCGGGCGTCACCCAAAGAAATGGTAGAAGAATTTTTGCCATTTTTCAAGAAAGTGTAATCCCAAAAATAACGAAAACACTAGAAACAAACAAAACAGATTAATGGAAAAGTAATATTCTTTGGGCAGTTCATGCCACTTTAGGGGTTCCTTTATAAGTAGCATGTTTTCACACAACTTGCAAAAAATTCTGTTAACCGCAGACGAGCTCTAGATTGTTGAGTGACAACTACCTAATGAGTACTTTGGTAAAAGATGACAGAAACTTTTAACAACTAGCCCCTGGTGTATACACACCACACTTCTAACAAATATGGCGGGCCTCTGTGCCTCAATCGGTAAAGTGAAAGTCCCTTAGCCCGAAACGATCTTTTCGTCAATGTGGTTCAATTTACTCAGATCCGTATTAAAAATTTCTGCTCCTATTTTTCACTTGATGGTCGTATGTGGAAGAGTTGTCACATAATCTTGAGTATGACGTTCAACATCAACATCAATCCACCTTAAAAACATGATGATCTGCCTTCGCTTATACCCATAATGCATGTGGAGGAGTTGCCGCGTACTAACCAAAGGTCAAAGGTCTTTTCTGGGTGCTGCCATATAAGTGATATACTCTTGAGTATGGCATTCAAAATCAATCAACCTTACAAACATGATGATCTGCCCCCGCTTATACCCATAATGCATCTCACCGTAACAATGTGCTTTGTGTCGTCGTTTTTCAAAAAAGCTGTCTCTAAACTAAATGTTGATCGTTCGTAATCGGTAGATAAGTAAAGTGTTTGTAGAATTTTAGCTGGTAGTGATCGATGTCGTTAAATTGTTTAAGGTAGTAAAAGTTTTTCCAACGTCGGCAAGTTAACTAAAAATGTGAACATTTTCTGCTTGTCTATGTTAGATTTTTTTGATTACTTAAATATTTTATGTAAGGATTATTTTTTTTTGTATTTCCCCTTTATTTTATCCTTTCAGCTTCAATTTCATCAATGAGTCTAAAGTGATGTAGTTTTAGAGAAATCTCCATTTCCAAAACTGAGACATACATTTGTCTCACTGTTGACTGCATTTGTCTTGTTGCCAACTAGATTTGTCTCATTGTCAACTAGATTTGTCTCTTTGTCAAAAACATTTGTCTAATTGCTAATTGTATGTGTTTCATTGCCAACTACATTTGTCTCATTGTCAACTACATTTGTCTCTTTGTCATTTACATTTGTCTCATTGCCAACTGTATTTGTCTCATTGTCAAAAACATTTGTCTTGTCAACTGCATTTGTCTCATTGCTAATCGCACATTGCCAAATACATATGCCTCATTGTCAAATACATTTGTCTCATCGCCAAATTCATTTGTCTCATTATCAAAAGCATTTGTCTCACTGTGGACAGCATCTGTCTCCTTGTCAAAAACATATGTTTCATTGCCGAATACATTTGTCCAATTGCATTTGCCCTATCGCCAAATATATTTGTCTCATTATCAAATACATTTGTCTCATCGCCAAATGCATTTGTCTCATTATCAAATACATTTGTCTCATTGCCAAATGCATTTGTCTCGTCAAATACATTTGTCTCATTGTCAAATACATTTGTCTCATTGCTAAACGCATTTGTCTCTTTATCAAAAACATTTGTCACGCTGTGGACTGCATTTGTCTCATTATCAAAAACATTTGTCTCATTATCAAATACATTTGTCTCATTGCCAAATACAGTTGTCTTATTGCCATTTGCATTTGTCTCGTTGTCAAAAACATTTGTCTCACTGTGGGCTGCATTTGCCTCGTTATCAAATACATTTGTCTCATTGCCAAATGCTGATGTCTCATTATCAAAAACATTTGTCTCATTGTCAAAAACATTTGTCTCATTGCCAACTACATTTTTTCTTGTCCAACTAAAAGTGTGAACATTAATCAAGATATTGTGTGATATTCTACTATACTCATAAAACTCTGCCTTCATAGTGACATTGTCTTTATTGTGATTGAACAAATTATTAATTATAGTGATACGTCTTTGTGATAATTATTAAATGTGCTGACAAATATATCCCATCACAATATCTATAATCTGATAATGTTTCTGATCCGCAAAGCTTGCATAAAAATATACTGATTGTCGTATTAAAATTGTAATGGTCGCCTTATAAACTAAACAAACCAAGAAAGCAATAGTTCTGGCTTGAGATAAAAATTAAAATACCAATTAAAAAATATATATTCTGCTATTTTCTATTCTATATGTTTACGTTCAATCTAGCGCCTGAACAGTTTTTACTTTTCAGCAATAGTTTGAATTATACAAAAATGAATATGGCACTTTCACCCATCTTACTTTATGAACGAAAAAGGGCCATGTTTTTTGTTTCTTTTATTCATTTTTAGAAATAATGTGGAATCTCTAATTGCAATATGGCTCTTATTGTCTACCATACTTTCTCTAAGAACTGAGTACTTTCCTCTCTCATTGGGATTTTTTTATAGGAATAAGAAAATACCTATTTGCAGTATGGCTCTTTTTGCTCTACATAGTTTAAGTAAATTCAGAAACATCTCAATAGGTTTCAGTCTTATTTGAGGATATATATTTATGAACCCCAAAACACACAGGCACAGGGAAAATCTTCTTGTCTAAAATAACCCTGGAGACAATTTTCTTATTGTGTTAAGGAGAGGTATACGGTACCATTTAGACTTTTATGCCCAATCATAAAGTGTTGATATATATTGATTTGAAAAAAAAACTAATTACAGTATGGCCTTTTTCATCTACCATAATTTTCCTGTAGTCATCTTTGGTCATTATAAATTATGATTGGGATTGATGCCTACTTGGTTTGAAAATCTGCCTTCTCTAAATGTATGTGGCCTTTTATCGCCCAAATATCATGTTCGATTAAAAACTGTGATCTTTCTCTACTACTTGCTTTTTTTTTTGTAAATGATTTCAAAGGTTGAACTTTAGTATGGTTGTTTTGTGCACCATAATTCATGAATGAATTAAAATTGTAGTCCAAATATCTGTTTCTGATAGATTTTTAGGGACAAATTAAAATATTAATCCAGATGAATAAGTTAAAACTCTGGTTTAAATCTTTCTTTTTTAAATGTATAACAGGATATTGTTTTAAGTTTATTTTAATTATCCAATAGCACTATGGCTATTTTGTCCACCATTACATCAGGAATGAAATAAAATTTGTAGACCAAATGTCTGTTTTAATCATTTTTCTGAGGTAGTTTAAGATTTTTTACTGGTTGAATGTCTATTTTGGCCACCATATTTCAAGTGCAAATTAAAACGCTGGTATTTCTGTATCAATATCTGTTTTAGATTTTTTTTATAGACAGTTTTTTAATAAAATGTATAATTACAGTAATTTGTATAGTCATTAATGGCCGCCAATCTCAACAGAGAAGTTTAGGAGAATGCACCAAAGGGAGGTAATCATGTAGGCACCATTAAATGCCCATCATACTGAATCAATGAACTATATGCCTGGAATGGAGGTCACGTGGTATTTGATTTGCATCGAATGCCGCCATTACTAGGAGATAGTGCAAATTCGATCCAGATCTGTTATGCAGGCCCGCTTCAACTATCAATGGCGGCACATTTTACAAAGTCAGATCCAAACCAGCCAATGGGACTTGTCCATTCCACGCATATAGTTCATTGTACTAAGTCTCAACTATGGTCAAAGTTTTAGAAGTGTTTTTTGATAACAGGTTTATTGTCCCAATGAAACTGTTAAAATCTTTGAAACTGTTTTATATCCGTCATATCTTTTATCATCTTTGTGAATAAATTGTACCCAAAATGAGTGATTCTAAACCAAAGTTAGTTTAAAACAATACTTTATCGTACATTTTCGAGACTAGACACACTAAAAAGCTTCCAAATTATACGTCTCAAGAAAAATAGAAAATAATATTAACAAGTCGGTACGACAAATCGCACTGTGAGAACGGGCCTTAAAAGAATTATGCAACATTTTTTACTGCACCGCTTTATAAATGACATAATCTTGACTTTTCCTGAATTGAACCGGTATCATAGTAACGTAAAACTTTTGTCTTTATTGGTTGTTAATGACTTGAACTAATCTCATTTTAGCATTTTACACGCACGAGTAATTTCTGTGAATTTAAGATACAATAAATATTAAGGCTCCGTAAAATTGTAAACAAAATGTGAGGATGAAAACTGGAATTTCTTGCTTTAGTTACATTAATTAAACCCATTTACTGAGCCTCGTGTACAACATGCCCCAGGTATTTCACTGGAGTACATACCTTTATTCATACATAGACTCTACGTCATACTTTGTTGAGCAAATCCCAAAGGTACGAAAATCTCGCATGCATGGCTCTTTGTCGGTATAAGATGAATTTACAATAATATCCAAAACGTCTGATGAAAATGGATATGTTCTTCGTGGAAGACAGCTTTTCATATTATATTAAGGGGCCAGCCCCGATAGCTCGGTCGGTAGAGCGTCCGCTTCAGGGCTGGGAGATCCGGGTTCAAGCCTGGGTCGAGTCAGACCAAAGATTTTAACAGTGGGAGCTGCTGCTGCTTCGCTTGGCGCTCACCAATAGGAGAGCAGCGACTGGTTGGCCCGGTGTCAGTATACTGTGGCTGGGTGAGGGGGCTTGCTGGGTGTCTTCGTCGAGTCGTCTCGGTGAAGCAGCACCAAATAAAAGAGCAGTCGAAATCTGCCCTGCCACAAGGAGACAACGTCTTCATATGACTGAAATACTGTTAAGCAGGGCGTAAAACCCAAATCACTCACTCACTCATATTATATTATATTAGGGGGGCCTCGGTGGCTCAGTCGGTTAGAGTGATCATCTCTCGGCCTTCCATCGATGCAGAGGTCGGGAGTTTCCTCCGGGCAATGAACCCGGTTTCCTCCGCCCACAATACCTGGCAACAATCAATTCAGCACCAGCTTCTTGATCAATTAACCACGAAATAATCAGTCTTTTTGTGACGTCATACCCCTATAGATAGGCCCCTTTATCCCGATACCCCGTTATAGAATATCCATAATTAGGGCCTCAGGGCGGAATAGTTTTTATGCTACCCTCTGCAACATAAACACACATATACCTGTCAACTTACTACCTGAGTTGACCTAATTCTAAATATAGGTCATTGGTCGGGCTTGACATATTTTGATGTTAAGAGCCTTTGGAGCAAACAGTTTTATTCGAGTATGTGTTGTTAATGCTGTTTGGACGCTATAAAAATCATCAATTCTAAGGCTGGAATTATACACAGAATTTCAGGTTTGGTATTCTTTCTTCTGTTTGCGTTTTATCGAAATTTTATTTGCATTAAACCATTATTTATTTATCTTCCGGATTAAGTAAATGTACATTCGTCCCGGTATCTAAATTTTGTTTACTTTTCGGGCACTATTTCGGCTCCTGTGGGCCACAAAGTCTGTGGATCTTTCTCATGCTAAAGTCAACTATTTAGTTTTTCGATAACCTTCAAAGCTCCTTAATTTGTTGCCAGGTACTTGCCGAAGGTCGGGGGTTTCCTCTGGGCAACGAGCCCCCCCCCCCCCTCACCCCATTAAACCTGGCAATGCCACCATATAAGTGAAATAATCATGAGTGCGGCGTAAAACATCAGTCAGTCTATCAAAGAGTGTTGGGACAATTTGAGTTTACCAAAAAAAAAATGCGAATTTTGGAAACTTTTTTATGCCACTTTAAACAGGTTCTCACAAAATATACGCCCAACGTAACTTTGCGCCTTAGGCTTTGTCTTACAAAGCAGGGGGCTGTTTCTCAACACATTTACGCCCGACGTAACTTTGCGCCTGGGGCCTGTCTCACAAAGCAGGGGGCAGTTTCTCAATACATTTACGCCCGACGTAACTTTGCGCCTGATCGTAACGCAATGTTGAAGGTATATGTTGCCATGACGTTACCACCAGGCGCAAAGTTACGTCGGTGTCGAGAAACAGCCCCCAGGTGGCTGTTTCTCAACATTTACGCCCGACGTAAGTCCAACGCAAGGCCTAACTACCATGGAAACGTATATCCTCAACATTACGTTACAGCTGCAGGTGCAAAGATACGCCGGGGTAGATCTGTGTTATAGCATGGGCCAGTTGCAACTGGACCGTAATTTTCTGCATTTAAATACAGATTTACGCCCTACGTAACTTACGCCAGTTTTGTAAGACGTAACGTAATGTCGTCATGGCAGAAAGGCTTTGCATTGAACTTGCGCCTGTCGTGATCGTTTTGAGAAAACGATAAAAAAAATAATAATTTTTTTACAATACTCAATAGCTCACGTTTTATGAAACAAGAGCTATTGAGTATGGTCAAAGTTTTAGAAAGTTTTGGCTAAAACGAGAGCTATTGAGTACGGTTAAAGTTTTGGCTAGATGAATTTAAGCCTTTCAGCCCCGCGAAGCATTTCTACTAGAACGAATTTGTTTTCTATCCCATTGTTGAAAATCTAGTTTATATGATATATATAACCACCAGCCCCTGGGGCTGTTTCTCAAAACCTTTACGCCCGATGTAACATTGTGCTTGATCGTAACGTAATCTTTAAGGCATATATTTTACCATGACAGTAAGGGTAGTGTTAGGGTAGATTTACGGCGGGCGTAGATGTTGGGGAAGCAGCCCTTAGTGTATTTTAGAGGCATACCTGGTAGACCTGTATAATGGCCCAGTTTACCTGTGCTCCCAGATATCGGTCAGGTGTTATAAAAAAGGCGTGAGGGGGGTTAGAGAAAGAATGTACGTGTGTGTGTTGACATTCTATACATACAATTCTACTTTATACAGTACTTAACACGCGTCATTTCATATATATGGGCCCATAAACTAGACAAATAAAACAGGACTACTGGCTTTCTCGTAGTACACATACTGGCTTTCTGTTACGCGCTTTCCAAGATAAATTTCGCCTAAAAAGGATTGTAAAGAAGCCAAGCTGCTTCTATTTAAATGCTATTAAAACTTTTTTTTAGAAGTTAATTTATTGAAACAAAACCAAAACAGCTTACCCTATTTCAGACACTATATTTATAAACACTATAAAAGTCACTATAGATGTGAATACGTGTGTAAGGGGGTTGAAATGTTTTGATTGTAGCTGATGGGTTCAGTGATCAAATTACCAAACTGATCTTGTTAATGAAACATGGGAATTTAAGCTTACCTTCCAAATGGACATTACTCAGAATATACAAATACTTATTCCGTATCGCATTGGGATTTTAGGATGTGACGAAGATTTCATAATTACGACACAGATTTCACTCTTTGAAGAATGACCTTCGACAGGTAACCCTTCCACATAAAAAAAACCCCACGGAAATAGCTCAATTTTGCTTTGGACGGAGTTTTTTTCATAGCGATGAAAGGTTTTTATCGGACTAATTAAGAAACCATCGCTCTACTGAACTGGCGAGACACAAAAAGACCACATTGATCCGTTCTTTGGTATGGGCTTTTTTAAGCTCATCAAAATCAAGCCATTGCTTTAAAAGAAGACTTCAAAACCCACGGATGTTTCATAAACCGTTGTAACATGACACCTGCATTCGCTAACCCAAAAGGCATCCGTGATGGCTACAGGGTTGTATACAGCTATACAGAAAATTATATTTTGTATTTACAGCAAAGAAACCCTTGATACATAAAAATGACGACGGCCACCAGCTTGACATCAACGACCACCTTAAATGACGGCACCACCATTCCATTATTTGGCTTTGGGACTTACTGTTTAAAACATGGGCCTGAAGGAGAGGCGGAACTAGCAGTGAAACACGCCCTGGAATGTGGATATCGTATGATAGACACTGCTGAATTCCATGGGTAACCAAAAAAACAGTTTTATTTTCATTTCATTGATGGGTTCTCTCTGTATGAATTGTCTTAGGCATTATTTTCTGTAGAATTTCTTTTTTACGAAAACTTAAGCCTATCATAACGATTTTGGTAATTCCCAGACTTTTTTCCTCCAGAGTGCTTACTAAAGCATATGGACCAAATAACTCAATTAGCTCGCAGAGATTTAATAATTTCAAACTTTTTTTCTTGTTCAAATTAGCAATGAGGAAGATGTCGGACGAGCCGTCGTCCAGTCCGGAGTGAAGAGGGAGGACGTCTTCATTGTAAGCAAAATTTGGGACCACGGTTATGAGCAATGCAAGAAAACTGTGACAAATGCCATTAACAAGTAAGGGTTTATAAAAAAAGGAATCCATGTTCCCATCTGATTTTTGATAAATAAATATCTTTCGGTCTCTAACATTTTCACAGCTGTGCCTCACTTCCTGACTGTCCTGTTCCTGGAAGATTTACGTTGTCTTTTTTCCCCCTTTCAGAATGGGTATCGGCTACTTTGACATGTATCTCATTCACACGCCACTAGGGGGCCAGAACGTCGACACCTACCGGGCTATGATTGAATTTAAAGACCAAGGAATAATCAAGTAAATTTTACTCAAGGATTCGTTTACGTTTTGACGAGTACTCCAAACGTCTGCGCGTCTTGAAATCCCATAAAATCAATACACATTGAGTGAGGAAAAGACAATCTTGAACGACTTTTCTTTAATTTAACTCTAGAGCATCTAAAAGTTAAAGAGTCAGACTTTCTGCTCGGAGAAAAGTATCAAAGCCTTCTCAGGTACTGGTGACCGACTTAAATGAAAGGAAAATTTTTGTAAACATTTTAATCCATATGAGATTTCCGCGCCTTCGGGTCGGGATTTCCAGAACAATCCTAACGAAGAATGATGCAGTTTTGTACTCTATTTTAGAATACATTTTAAACTTGAAAATTATTATTTTTCTAAGGTCATGTGGAGTATCAAACTATGGAGTCCATCACCTTGATGGTTTAAAGGAAGAAGGGTTGCCAACGCCAACTGTCAATCAACTTGAGCTCCACCCATGGCAACAGAAACCAGAGATCAGCGCTTACTGTAGAGCAAATGACGTCGCGCTGATGGGGTACAGTCCACTGACAAAAGGCCAGAGGTTAAATGAACCAAGCCTCGTGGATATTGCCAAAAAGTAAGTTTAAGAAAACAAAATATAACACGTAAATCTGCTTCACATCTTACGTTTTACACGTCCTCCAAAAAAAACGTCCATCATGGTCGGGATTTATTTTGGCCAGCAGATTAACGACTAGCCCAAACTTTGACCGTACTCGACAGCTCTCGTTTTTCATAAAACGAGAGCTATATTGAGTATGGTCAAAATTTTGGCTCAGCTCTGGCCGTTGTCGGTAATTCACTCACAGTTTGTAGAAGCCCTTGATTTGTTAAGTTGCATTGGCGGGAAGTTTGAAATTGATGCATCAAACGTAGAATCAGACTTAAAGACAATATTACCCAAAGCAAGTGATCGAGCCATTTTAATTCTAATTTCGTTTTCTGATTTCAGGTATAATAAATCGACTGCAGCTCTCCTGTTACGTTGGAGCGTCCAGAAAGGCATTATCACAATCCCTAAATCGGCACACGAGGACCGAATCAAGGAGAACACGAAAATATTTGATTGGTCGATAAATGTGGAAGATATGAATAAAATGGTAATTTATCATGTTTCTTTTAAAAAATAATTATTATGTTTGTTTGACGTTCCCTTCCATAGCCAAATTTCTTTACCCATAGTGATATTGTAAGCGACCTATCGTTTGTATAGTGTGGCTCTTAACATGCGTCTCTCCCCTCCAGTGAGACGATGGATCTGTCGAAGGGGTCGAGGATTTGAATCCTTTAGAGTACATTTGGGATAGGATGGGCAGAAATAGTCAAGCCCTAAAGCCTCCTGTACAAAATCTGCAGGAATTGGAAGCCGCATTACATCGGTATTGGCGGCAGTTACCCCTTCAACAGATCTGACGCCTCACTGGAGGGGTGAGACGCGCTAATGACCTTCTGCTCTAGGGATGTGTTCTACACAGTCTAAGTGACATTTTTACTTCAATATGTATGAAGCCAGATGGACTCTGAAGTTTCATACTTAAAAGCATCGTTTTATTTTGTTAAAATACACTTTTGATTTGGCCAACGATATCCCGAATAAATTGTAAAACTTTAATGCCATTAATGGTGATTTCCTATCGCCAGAAAGTTGCCCTTTATGATCACAATCGTTTCTGCAACATCAGTTTGCCAACAGTCTCCCTACACCAATGATTTTATCGGTCGGTGAAGACTTTCCAGGGAGGGGGGGGGGGGTGCTCTGGGTTATATATGGGGGCAGGCGCTCGCATGGTATGTGGATTGTTTGTTAAATAATGTTCCTTTATTTTCCAGAACGGTTTCCCACAATGGTCTTGCACGTGGAACCCTGCCACCAGCCCATGGCAAGGATGAAAACGAAAGTGAAAGTACGTCGATGACCTGATTACAGAGTCACGCTCTCTAAACTAGTGAACTAATTAGTGCACGAAAATATGTATACACGAGTTTGTTAAGTCTGTCCGTTGTAAGGGGTGATCCGAATCGTGTCTCAAGTGCGGCTGCGACGATTTTCTTCATGCGCAGTTCGAGATCCGATGATCAGCTTTGACATTTTATCAAGAGTCCATGAAAGTTAATTCATATATTATACTGTATTATAACGGTCGACTGCGTTAGAACTTGAAGTTGGAAATTTTACTCGTGGACTACATTATCCACGGGATTTATCTGCCCGTAAAAGGCTCAATCGGAACATCAGATGCGTTTCGAGTTGGGTATTTGTTTAGTTCAATTTACCGAACTTATGGTGATATTGCATATACGTATTGGTATATGTAATATCACCATAAGTTCGGTAAATTGAACTAGCTATTTGTTGTATGGAAATATCAGAGTGTTCCTCCGAATGGTTTGCAGCTAGCCACGTTCTGGTTTTCATTTTTTCTTATGATATAAGTCAGATATTTCGTATTCGTTTTATTACATGTATTTTTTTGTTGAATATATATTTTTATTCTATTATATTGTGTTTTTCTATTACCGTCACGACGCAATTAATATATTGGGTCAATTTTATATTGAAGTGGCGTGAGTAGCCAACATTTAATCTTATTTTATTACCTCCAACTGTCAGAAGTTCATCGATTGAATTACCTTGAAAAACTAAAGAATTGGCGTTGAAATAAAAAAAATATAGGCATAATGTCAATCACAGGTGCGAAATGAAGACGCGTGTAAATAGCCGGGATGCAAGTAGGCCTACATTTTTGTGGTTTTTGTTGCTTACAAAATTGGTATCAAGGGAAATTGACTCACAATTAGCTAAATCTGTTTCAATGAAATTGTCTCTACATTTGGCAGCTAAAAAAACTTTAAACAATCGAGTAAAGTCGTCAAAAATATCTAACAGGCCCACTAAAACCCTTCAGTTACTTAAATTTCATGCAATCTGTACCTGGATTTTTCAAGAAATTCACGGAATTTTCAGATTGGGGGGGGGGGGGGGGGGGGGGGGGGGGGGAATTAGGCTCTTTCTCCTCAGTAAACGGGAGCCTTGGGAGCTAAAAAAAATCGGTTTCTATGGTGTTGAGAATCTAACATACATTTCCCGACTTTGGCAACGCATTTGGACAAAAATAAAACAAAAATTGGCTAGATTTCTCAGGTAGAGCCTTTGGAGGCAGAAAAATCCACTCGGAAGGTTTTCTTTTTTTGACGGAGTGGGACCCGTGACTGACCGATTAATTGATGTTTTACGCTGTAATCAATATTATTCCATTTATACGGTGACATTGCCAGGTTTAGTTGGGGGGAAGGGGATGGGTGAAACTGGGCTATCAGTTCGGACCAAACCCAGCCGAAGTCCACTCTTATGTCGGGAGAGTGAAAAATACTATTTTTATTCTATCTGATTGGGATAATCTAAACGCATTGATCTCAAACCTGTGTCGGACAGAAGGGCTATCCCTCGGAGCCCTGCCCCCAAGAGCAGTAAAAATTTCACTTATGTTAAATGGGGGAAGAATCCAGGCTCTCTCTCTAACCCTCTGCTGGGGGGTATTTCATAAACATATTTAGACGGCTAAACTGACATAGCCGACTAGAATAGCAATGCTTTAACATTTGTGGTTTATGAAATACCCCCCAGGTACCGGACAACCATTTGGTTGGTTGATTGATTGAGGAGTTTACGCCACTCTCAAGATTATTCCACAGCATTGTTGGGTTTAATCAAAGAAAGTAGATCTACTCTCTTTGGTTTAATGTGGGGAGGGAGCTGGGTTATTTCCCTTGAAGAAACCCTGCCTTTTGCAAGTACCTGTTTACTCTTCCACATACTCCAGTAACCATTGGGGGGGATGAATCATAGTTCTGCTAAGCTGGCGCAAAGTTACGCACATGTTTACAGCATACAGTTGCGCCTCCAGACTTTCGACAATGCACAAGTTCCTATAATTTAACACGCGTTTGTGGCTGGAGCAACTTACACAAGCTCAACCTAAAATAGAGTGATCTTACTGCCATTCGTGGAGATACCATGTCTTGTGTAGAATGACAAGAGATCTCGATTGGCACCAGCTTAGTAGAACCAAAGAGAGTAGATTAACAAGAGTGGTCACTTCGTCCGCGCCATGTTGAATTTGAACGGACACGATTCGATTATTAGGAACCTCCTTTCACTAGGGGGCGCCCTACAGTCGAATCATGTACAATCGGAACACCCTTCCGCTAGGGGGCCAGAAGAACATGCCGGCAATGCTGATTGGACGAAGTGACCACTCTTGTCAATCTACTCTGTTTGGTAGAACGAGCCCCTGGTGTTTTCATTGTCTTCTTTTATAAAAGATACGAAAGAAGCAAGCACAAATGTTTCACTTGGTGACTATTTTATTGAATGTTTTCAAGCTCTGAGAGGTATGGGTTAAAAATGTCCATGAAACTATCTTTCAGCAAACATTTTAACATTTTTCTATTTTTTTTATTTTAGACGTTTGTAAATATGAAGCAAAAAAATCTTAAACAAGCCACAGCAAAATACTGAACAAAAGTTTTGCAAAAAATATGAGAAATAGCAAAATAACAAAATCGGAGAAGACAGAATTGCAGAGACAATGACAGATTGGATTTTGATCGCTTTTCCACAAATTACTATAAATTTTTCTTAGAAAATAAAAAACTCTTTCAAAAGGTTACCATTTCTATGGAAACCAAAAAAATGTCACAACATGGTTTGAATATGGGACCTTTCGGTTGTTTTCTCTGGCCTATCAATTAATAACTCCATATCATGAAATGAACATTTTAATAAATTGATATTTTACGTTGCCCTCAATTTTTATCTTGAAATTGTGAATTAACAACAATGTACTAGTCTCCTTGGGACTTGTAGCTTGACTTTTACAAATACTTATATTATGCTGAACTTAAAAAATAAATTAAAAACTATCACGGTCAAAATTAGACCAGTAATTGCGAGACATAACAGCGGTTAGTAATGTTTTTCTAATTTCCCCGATGTGAAATTTGTTTCAAACTTAACGATTATTCATAAAAAAAATTCAAAAGACAGATTAGGTATTTCAGCGCTATTTCACTTACAGAGACATGATTATATCAAAAAGTTGGAGGAAAACAGAATATTTACAATTTGTGACAGTTACTCTAACATTAATTTTCATGCTTTCCATATTTTTTAAAAACTTTCGACTGAAAAATGTCTTCATACATAAGTACATTGGAAAAGTATTTCATTTAAACATTTTTTTTTCAATTTTATCAAGAAATTTTTTTTTGAGACCACATTATTAACATTGATCGCTTTAGAGACATCGCTAAGCTTTAAATGATCCAAAAGACGCCCTTTTTAGGGGAGAACTGGTCCTAGACAAAAAGAGACGAAGCAAAATATTTTTAAGAAAAACTAAATTGCTCATAAAAAATGTCAAGAGATTGTTATCAAAGTCAACGTATTGTTTTTTTAAGGTTGAATTTTGTAAAAAATGAAAGCTTCAAAACCACAACCAAGATAATGAAAATACATGTTGAGCCCTATAAATACTACATCACTGCACCCACTTTGGTTGCCATGGAGACTGGCAGACATTTTGAATGGCAGCCATCTTGAATAATTAAACAGAATGTTCAAACAAAAATACTAATATTTAAATGATTCCTATTGGTTAATTTGTTATTGGTTTTCGTAATATTCTCGGACTTTTGTTAATAAACTATCGCTCGTCTTCTTGGCGTCGCCTAGCAACATGGATGTGTTTTGTTTGAAAAAGATTGGATTATCTACGGCTGCGTATCCAACACCAAGTGTTCTCTTCATGACTATCACCTGAAAAAAACACACACAAAAATCTCAAATTAAAATTTGATTTCCAGTTTTAACTAAAGAAATTAAACTTATATTATTATGGATTCATGGTCAGGATTCGAACCTGTGACCCACTGTTTGAAAGATGTAAGAAATGTTTGAAACTCTCTTTAAACGTGGGTTCCATACTAGTGAATTAACTGAATTACACTTGACGAAGACACCGGTACAGGTGTCGAAAGCTTGCGTTGTTAAAATCAACTAACTACGTGGTGATGTCTTATTTTTTTAACATTTGTTTGAAAGATATTCAGATTGAGTCTACATACTATGCCACAGAAAGAATTAATTGATAGAGGTTTTACGCCCCACTCAAGATTATTTCAATTATATGGCGGCACTGCCAGGTTTAGTGGGGAGGAAACTGGGCTCATTGCCCGGAGGAAACCCCCGACCTTCCGCGAGTACCTGGCAACTCTTCCACATATGGCGACCAAGTGAAAAATCCACTCATAATTTTGCAATTTTTTATTGGTCTGAGTGTGATTCACCACAGAGAGGAAAACCCGAACATAGGAATAACCCAGACGAAACATAGATATGATGAAGACCAAGTTTTTCTGAGTTTATTTTCTGTGGTACAGTATGTAGCACTCTGCATATGAATAAACCTGACAACACGTAGATATAATGACGAACTTACTGAATGACTGACAGCATGTTTAACATTGTCAAGTTATTTTTTACGGAGATATGGACACGGACTTAATACAATGGACCTGTTTTTAATTTGTTTGTATGTTGATTGATTGATTGTTTGGTGTTTTACGCCGTGCTCAATATTATTTCACTTATATGGCGGCATTGCCAGTTTTATTGTGGGAGGAAACTGGGCTCTATGCCCGGAGGAAACCCACGACATTCCGTTGGTAACTGGCAACCATCCCACATAGGTTGTTCGAGTGAAAACCCAGTCAGAAAATTTTCCAATTTTTTTGGACTGAGTGGGATTTGAACCTGGGACCCATTGGTGGTAACTGTCAAGGTAACCGATGCTGTAGATGTACATTTCTATGATAGTAAAGTAAAAAGTTATGTCTGTGCCATTTTGTGAAACAGGCCCCATGACCCACCTCAAAATCTCTAAACTGTGACCTAATTGTACTAGTATAAGCCTAAGGCCAAAATGTACAGGCATTTTTCGTAAATAAAGATGTTAGAAAAAAAAAATCTACTAGTGTAAAGGAAAAGGGGAGACAACTCACATTCTCAGCTGTCCAGACCCGTAAGACAGGCATTCCAGCAATGATGGAGTTTGGATCATCCTCCGCTGCAGAGTTTACAGTATCGTTAGCTCCGATAACTAGTACGAGGTCGGTGGACGGGAAATCGTCGTTGATTTCTTCCATCTCAAGGACCATGTCGTATGGGACTCCGGCTTCAGCTAATAGGACATTCAATTGACCAGGCATACGTCCTGAGAAAAAATTAAAAAAATTCTTTTTTAGAAAACTTAATAGCATTTAAAAAGAAAATGGCATACGTCATGAGAAACAAAAATATAAATAATTTAAAAAAATTTTTATTAGAAAACTGAATAGCATTTAAAAAGAAAATGGCCAGCCAAAGTTGCATATAAACCACTTAATGTGCATTCTGATTTATACTTTTTGAGAAAAACTTACTTTAATACCTAATTTTAAAATTACAGAACAATTTTTAAGTTTAAAATATCCAATTTTTGTAATTTTAGTTTGAAACTCCGTGTTTAATATACCAATAGACCCTTTCCTTAGAATGACATTTTTAAGACGTTGTTCGAATTGTATGGCATTGACGTCATTTCTGTTTCAGTCCCTGTGACAACCCTCTTTTGCATTGCGTCATAGACGAAATGAACACGATTCAGACATCAGATTGATCCAAAAACTCAATTAAGCATCATTTTCCCACACAGCGAGGCTTCTGTGCAAGCGTCAGTCCTTAAGCCGAAAGGGTCTATTAGGATTATTGCATTAATGGAGGTTTACGCGGAAAAGAATTTATTAAAAAATATACCTGCGACAGGGTGGATTCCAAATCGTATATTTTTGCCCTTTGCCTTGAGAAGGTCAACCATTTCAGCGATTGGGTACTGGGCCTTGGCGACACAGAGACCGTAACCGGGGGTGATGATGATGTCCTTAGCGTTGACGATCATGTCAACGGCTCCGTCAGCGTTGACCTCCGTGTGTTCGCCTGTAATCTTCATGGCCTCTCCCTTACCCGTACTGGACGTTCCGTATCCCCCGAGGATTACGTTAGGCAGAGAACGATTCATAGCCTAACGGGAAATCGAGACAATTTTTTTTTTACAAATTTATAATTTCATAAAACGTGGATTTATTAATTAGCATTACCTGGCAATTTCATTTTAACGAATATAAACATCAAAGAACGAAGTCATTTTTAGTTGATTGAAAAAACAGAATGACACACTTTGAATGAAGAGGAGATCAGTCTAAAGCATATCAGAAAATAAAATTCGAACAAACTTAGTGCACCCACAAAATTCAGAATACTGTTTAAATCAAACAGTGCAGGGTTTTGGAATTTATCCTAGACAGGAGTTGAAAAATTTCTATTTTGCCAAAATTTTGAAGTTTTTAAATTGAAATTGAATATTTAATTTATGAAGACAGTCAAATGATAACAAATGCAAATGCAAAGCTATCGAAAAAAAATCCAAAAGTGAAACCCTTTCAGGGACTGATCCAGGGAAAATTTGGGCATACCATTTCGGTTTAAAATGTTCAAACAATAAGACAAAAACAGCATCTCTGGCCCAAAATTCAACATTAAATGCTATTTTGACATTAAAATCTGTTGGTTTTAAGAATTTGGGCGGATTTTTTGCTTGTGAGTTTGGGCGCCCATACCTGTATACAGGTATCAAAATGTCTCTGGATCAGTCTATGCCTTTAACTGATATTACCTTACACATGATGTACGACAGAATGGCACCAGACGATCCAATCAGAGAGCCTACGATCGTCATCAGGTTGTTGTTTAACATGAAACCTTCCGCGCACAACGCCCACCCGGAATAACTGTTTAACACGGTGATCACTACAGGCATGTCAGCACCTAGAACAAGGGAGATAATTCAACCATTATAATCTATAGAGTACGTAGGTGAAGCGTTATTGTTGTACAAAAATTCCTGGAAATGCAAGCGCTCCTTGTTCAATCGAGGACTACTTGATTTAATTTGTCTTTCATTCAGTGAAGTCATAACTAAAGGCACTTTAAGGTAAACAAGAGAGACAAATCATGCTGTGGTTTGTGAGTGATTGTTTGGCGTTTTACGCCGCGCTCAAAATTATTTCACTTATACGCCGGCGTTGCCAGTTTTAGTTTGGCAGGAAACCGGGCTCTGTGCCCGGAGGAAACCCACGACCTTCCGTTGGTAACTGGCAACCATTCCACGTAGGTCTTTCGAATGAAAACCCACAGCATAAAGAGCATAGAAAATAAAACCCCAAAACTAACAAATTCTGTGTTACTTACATGTACCTACGAAAGCAGTTGTAACTAATAACACGATTAACGCAAAGTTTTGAGCGTATATGTCATGTGACTTACCTCCAATGGCAGCTGTTAGCGTAACTCCCATGATACTGGAAAGTCCGGTCGTAATTCCAAGCATGCTTAGCCCGGGGGTCAAATCGTTGGTGGACATGAAATAGCCCATAGCTCCGATGTTACCGGCCATCATACCGGCGTTCAGGAAATTGCGACCAGGCAGCAGAAGTGGATCAGATTTTAAGACACCTGACAAATTGAAAACAGTATGGAATAATTATTTAAAGTGGCATGAGCTGCCAAAATTCACACTTTTTTCATAATTTCTGATCGTCACAACAGTAAGAGGCTTTGAAGGCCATTGGAAAACTAAATGATTGGCGTTGGAATGAGGAAAATCTATACAGTATGTGGCCTGTACGAACAGAAAACATGTTCGAAAAGTAAACAAAATTTAAATAACCGGGACGACCATTCATTCATTCTAAGCCAAAGTTAGTTCAAAACAATACTTTATCAAGCATTTTCGAGACTAGAAGCCCTAAAAAACTCCTGAATTATACGTCTCTTGAGAAAAATAGACAATAATTTCAACATTCTGTTTTAATGTCAAAATATCAACATTTTTGACAGCTCATGCCACTTTAAATTTTTTTATTTATTGGTTGATCTGTTTTAAGCAAGGGTCTGGACTGAGTCACTTTCTTGGCAGGTTTAGTGGGGAAGCAAACCCCCTGAATGGGGTTTTCACTTATTTGCCCTATGTGGAGGAGTTGCTCGGTACTTGCCGAAGGTCAAGGGTTTCCTCGGGCAAAAGAGCTAAATTGCCAGCCTCCCTTAAAACCAGGCAATGCAGCAATATAAGTGAAATTATCTCGAGTTTGTTGTAAAACATTAATCAATCAATCAATCAATCAAAGAGGTCACTTTCTTTAACACTTTTATTTCACCCTTATGCCAGAGTGTACTTGACAAGCAGTTGGTAGATCTTACATTCTCAAGGGCCGTTGCGAACGCATTTGAAAAGTTTGAACACGATAAATTATGAACAGTATGTCATGTGACTGTCCTTGAAGTTTTCCAAAGGCGACAAGCAGTTGGCAGATCTTACTTCTTGCCGTTGCAAATGCATTTGAAAAGTTTGAACACGGTAAATTATGAACAGTGACTGACCTTGAAGTTTTCCAAAAGCGACAAGCGATCCAGTGAATGTCACTCCGCCAATGAATGTTCCCAGGAAGAGAGCAGTTTTCATGACGTTGGCAGCGGGGTCCGTCGCAAAATGTGGGTTTTCCGCCAGAAAGTTGGCAACGCATGTAAGAACAGCTGCTGCTCCGACGAGACTGTGGAACAACGCCACCATTTGTGGCAAATCTGTCACCTCCATTCTCTTTGCCATTGTCATGCCAATACCAGCACCTGTACAACAACAACAATATAATGATCATGGAAAGCCAGAATAAAAGAGCATGAAGGATTCCACAAAAATTTGATTTTACAAATCGTAAACAAAATGATTGATTGATGTTTTATGCCACATAACAACTATTTCACTTATACTGTGGCTTTGGCAGGTTTAGTGGGGGAGGTAACCGGACTAAATGCCAGAAGGAAACCCCCGACCTTCAGCAAGTACCTGGCAACTCTTTCATATCGAGTGTTTGGTAATTTGTTTTACTCTGGCTAACCGTTAAATGATGAGTTTAATTGGATTTTTTAATTGCTTGGGTTTGTGAGTTTCTAACAAAGCCATTGAAGGTACAGCCTGCTCTTCCGTTTCATCACTTTGTGACTTATGTTGTGATATTAAAATGTAGAAATACACTTAAAACCGATTATGTACAGTAAATCAGAGAGATCAATATAAGTGACTTCCGCCAAACAGAGGATTTACTTATTTCACAGAGTATAGGGCTTTCGTCACAGATGACGCTATTAACGTTTTTGGTGACACGAAATCAAGTAATATATGGACGCTATTAAGAACGTTTTTGGTGACATGATATTCAGTAACCCGCTATTAAGATGGTTTTTGGTGACGTTGCAATTGCATTCATTTTGCACGTCATTTTTACAATAAAAAAACTACTCAGCCACATGTGTAATGACAGCCCGTTGACAGGAAAGATCTGGAATTCTTGCAGGAAAGTTCTTGAATTCTTACAAAACTTGTGCTCCTTATATCCGCTATTGAACCTTACCTATTCCCATACATCCAACCATCTGCGTGAGAAGTTCCGGGTCAGGGCGGATAATCCCAAGGGTAGCTGCGATACCCGACGACACGCCAATCATACCCAGGGTGTTACCTGAAAAAAAGGGAAACCCATTACTGAAATCTTATCGACAAGAGTAGAGCTAAGAAATGTTTGAAACTCTTTAAACATGGGTTTGATACTAGTGAGAAAAAATTAAGGCATCGCCACGTAGTCACAAACAACCAACTATGTGGTGACGCCTTAATGTTTTCTCATTAAGAGTAGAACTGTATTTATATATATTTGCTAACATGAGGCGTAAGTTATTGTTCTGATCGTAAGATTGACTCTGGCCTAGATGTTATCTCCTTCACAATTTAAAGTTGTAGTTCCTAGGTCTCCGAGTGGTCCAGTGGGTAAGAGTGATCGCCCTTAAGTCCCACACTGACGTTTCATCGATGTGGCGCGGGTTCGAATCATAGGTAAAGGTAGACTAGGCGTCAAGCGCTCAGACAGAATGCCTTATGCCGTAGATGTTTTACTCTTTAACGTTATAACCCTTGCAAAGAACCCATTCTCTTCTAAACAAAAAGAACATGCCATCGGGAAACATAGTGAATCTTAATTAAACTTAACTTGGTAATAATCAAAAAAGAAATTTAAAATTGTGTATCACAGACTTACCGATTCTACTTGTCTGCTGTGAGGACAACCCCGTCAAAGCCCCGACACAACAGAGCGAAGCGGCCAGGTAGGCCATTTGATGGATATCTGGGTAATTGCCCTGGGTGGCGTAGAAATAACCCCCAAGGAAGGTAGCCGCAGGAATGCCGTATAAGTAATTGTACTCTGGAGGGTCGGCTGAAATAAAACAAAAACAAACGTATAAAATTTTGATTTCCTTTCTGCTAGCAGTACAAAAGATTTCAAATTTTGAACATCGCTTATTTGAATTGCTTGACATCGATGGATTCATCGACTGAGGTTTTACACAGAACACAAGATTTGTGTCGGACTGACTAGAATGGGTCACCAGAATCGCTGAAAAATATTCTACAACAAATGCACTTTCCTCACCTCCTCAAACTGCTATATTTCAGGGCCCACTTGCACAAAGCGCTCTTAACTTATCTCTACAACATGGAAAGTTTACGAGCACTTAGGTCCCATGTTGTAGACATACACTAAGAGTACTCTTAGTTAAGAGCGCTTTGTGCAAGTGGGCCCTGATCTCCAGGTAATCTTGCATATATGGAATGAGTTACAAGGTTTAGTGTGGGTAGAAAACAGGCTGAGAGGTCAGAAGAAACCCCAGACCTCACGATGGAACCAGTCAACTATTCTTTATAAGAGGATCAAGTAAGGTTTGTTTGTTTTAAGCGATTGAGGTACATGGTCCCTGGTGGGGTCTCTGTGGTCCAGTGGGTTAGAGGTCCCAACACCCAGTTTGTGTTTTCTCAGCCAATGAAAATTGACTGGAGCTAGGAGGTGGCTTACATAGTGATAGTTTGGTATCTGGGTTATTTGAATATTGGATTGAAACTAACGCAGGTCTACTGTACATACTTTAAGCTTTCAATCAATGCCTGATAACAGATTTTTGTTTGTGTTTTTTTAATGTTCACCCAATTTTGAAAATACCAAGGTTTGGCTTAGAATAAGTAAGCCTAAAACTGTCAAAATGGCGGTACCCATGTTAAATTGTGTGTAGCTTGAAACCGGCATGCACTATGTCAACTTTATTTGGTTGTAAAGGATTTCTCATGTGTTGATCTATTTGAAAATGGTAAGGAAAAGTCTTAACGAGATTTAGGTAATTAGCCACAACTCAAAACGTTAACCTTACCGCAAATGGGAAATGAAACTGTATCATGTAACCTAGAGTGATCGTCCCTCAGTCCCACACAGACCTTCCAACTATGCAGCGCAGGTTCAAATCGCACCAAGGCCAAATAAGAATTGAAAAATTTCTGAATGGATTTTTCACTTGGTTGCCGTATGTGAAGAGTGATCAGGTACTTGCCGAAGATTTGGGTTTCCTCCGGGGCAATGAGCCCGATTCACCCACCCCCCGACTAAACCTGGCAACGCCCGGCTGCCACATAAGTGAAATAATATTGAAAGCGGCATAAAGCATCAATCGATCAATCAACCTGGTCCCTGATCCAAATAGAAGGCAGTCAGAAAACTCCATTATAAGAGATGAATGAATAAAACCTGGGATAATTCTGAAAGTCTTATGCGCAGGGTAAACCAAAAACCCAAATTACGTTTGCATCCTGGTCAATAAAGGACATATATGTCATGTGATATCAGGTCTATACACACGTCAGTCGCATCACAATCCCTTTTAAATCTTTCAATGGCATTTAGAAGTTGGAAGGTTACAATAAGGTCAAGAATTACCTTAAGATAACAACTTCTTGGTTTATTGGGTGACGACGTTTCGATGTAGTTCTTACATCGTTATCAAAGTCAATGATACAATCCCTTTTAACTTACTTGACCTCTTGAACATGTCCAACATTCTTTGAGTGACGAGGAATCCACCGCCGATGTTGATAGATGAAATGAACGCAGCGAGGGCCGATATTGTCTGTATCGTGTCTGTTGGATAATAGCCGCCTCCCATCAGTATCAACCCACCCACCGCTGTGATACCGGAAATGGCGTTAGTCACAGACATCAACGGCGAGTGGAGGGCAGGCGTCACTCCCCAGACTGTGTGATAACCTGCAATTAGATACACATGTTTTTCAATTCATGCATTCGCTCAGTTTCACAAAAAATTTAAAGAAAAATGTTTTTCTCGCTTTATTTCACAAAAAATTTAAAGAAAAATGTTTTTCTCGCTTTATTTCACAGAAAATGTTTTAAATCATGTTTTCTTGTTCAATTTCCGAAAAAAAACTTTTAAAATGCCTTTACAAGTATATGTTGGTAATACAGAAATAACCATGCATTTTCCTTTAAAGAATATTTCTCTTTCGATTAGACATTTAAAATTAATTTGGTAATTGTAATTTTCCTGCAAAAAACAAAATAAAAGCCAATTTTAAAATTGATTAAAATTATTTTTCAAAGCTTTGTTTACAAATAATACCCTTGAACCAATCAGAACAAATGTTACAAAAAGAGACCTGCAAATAGCCAATCAATACTCACCTACTATTCCAGCAAGGCCAAAAGTTGTTACCATGGTAGTGAAAGCAGCGTTTGGAGATGCGACTCCAAGCCCTGAAATAAAATTCAAATAATTTGGTAGAGTGTCGTTGCCAGTGATGCTTGCACGTCGCACAGAATATTATTTTCCTAATAGGGTAGCATTGCCTGGTTTAGTGGGGGTGAACAAGCGAGGCTCTTTGCCCGGAGAAAGCTCTTCCACGTAGGGTGATAAAATGAACACCCACTCAAAATGAGACCATTCTAAAAGCTGCTTGAATGACCTGAGAGATAATTGCTACACAGACTGACGGCTCGCTGTCGATTTAGAAAATATAAAATATCTCTATCAGAAGTTTTCAATGTAATTATGTGAATAATAAAAATACAAGTATTCCGTTTTGGAAAATAACGTACCTAAGACTGTACTCAGACCAGCGGTATACATGAAAGAATCTTTCAAGGTGACGTTGAAATAATTTGGTGGCGGAGGAGGTTCTTTCTTCAGGGCGGCTGGAGTTGCAGCGGCGGCGGCTGCAGCCTGTTCAGGTGTAGGGGCAGGGGGTGGCGGTGGTGGCCACATCATCTTACCCTGTAACCGAAAAGCAAAAAATTAATCTCGATAAAAGGCAGGGGCTCGTTTCACAAAGCAGTCGCATCGCAAACGAAACGTGGATACCATAGTGAAGAGATACGACGTCATGGCAACTACGATTGATCGGACTGTGAGACGGCTTCATGAAACAGCTCCCTGGAATTAATTTGGTGAAATTATCAAAAATTATGACTGCAGAGCCAATTTTTGGTCAATCTTTTTTCACCTTTGTTATCCCAGTTCACTAGGTTTTCACTCAATAAAATGTGGTGTACAATATCAATCTAATAAATCGAACATCGTCTTCAGATTTTTTTAAAGCCAAACAGCTCAGGTGGTTTCTAATCTGGACAGAAATTTGCTGCCTTCAGATATGGTGGACTTGTTTGGTGTTTTACGCCGCGCTCAAAATTATATCACTTATATGGCGGCGAATGCCAGTTTTATTGTGGGAGGGAACCGGGCTCTATGCCGGAGGAAACCCAAGACCTTTCGTTGGTAACTGGCAACCATCCCACATGTCGTTTGAGTGAAAACCCAGTCAGAAAATTTTCAAAGATTTGAACCCGCGACCCATTGGTGGAAGGCTGTTCATCCAACGCTCTACCTACTGAGCCACAGAGGCCCCGCCGCCTTCAGAAATGGAGATGTAGGTAAAAAAAAAACCATCCTAATCTGTAAATTGCTGTATTTAAAGTTCCCACAATCCTTATTTTTTTTTTAAATTGAGAAGTCTTCCTTCGGATGAAAGTAAAATTTTATATAAATAAATTTTTGGCTGTTCTGAATTTTACACCTTCAGTTAAGGTGAATTGACGCCATTTTTTTTTACTTTAATGGTGGCGTTGACTGGTTTAGTACGTGATGAAAATGGGTTTTTGAGAATACCCACTCAGAAAGTTTTAATTTTTCTTTGACTAAGTGGGATTCGTGTCTCCAAAACACGCAACCCAACTTTGTTATTTCGCAAATTACATAAATCGTTATTACCTCATGGAGGATAATTGATCAAATTACATAAATCATCATTACCTCATGGAGGATAATTGATCAAATTACATAAATCAATATTACCTCATGGAGGATAATTGGTCAAATTACATAAATCCTTATTACCTCATGGAGGATAATTGATCAAATTACATAAATCATTATTACCTCATGGAGGATAATTGATCAAATTACATAAATCATTATTACCTCATGGAGGATAATTGATCAAATTACAGAAATCATTATTACCTCATGGAGGATAATTGATCAAATTACATAAATCATTATTACCTCATGGAGGATAATTGATCAAATTACATAAATCATTATTACCTCATGGAGGATAATTGATCAAATTACATAAATCATTATTACCTCATGGAGGGTAATTGATCAACTTACATAAATCATCATTACCTCATGGAGGATAATTGATCAAATTACATAAATCATCATTACCTCATGGAGGATAATTGATCAAATTACATAAATCATCATTACCTCATGGAGGATAATTGATCAAATTACATAAATCATTATTACCTCATGGAGGATAATTGATCAAATTACATAAATCATTATTACCTCATGGAGGATAATTGATCAAATTACATAAATCATTATTACCTCATGGAGGATAATTGATCAAATTACATAAATCATTATTACCTCATGGAGGATAATTGATCAAATTACATAAATCATTATTACCTCATGGAGGATAATTGATCAAATTACATAAATCATTATTACCTCATGGAGGATAATTGATCAAATTACATAAATCATTATTACCTCATGAGGATAATTGATCAAATTACGTAAATCAATATTACCTCATGAGGATAATTGATCAAATTACATAAATCAATATTACCTCATGAGGATAATTGATCAAATTACATAAATCATTATTACCTCATGGAGGATAATTGATCAAATTACATAAATCATTATTACCTCATGGAGGATAATTGATCAAATTACATAAATCAATATTACCTCATGAGGATAATTGATCAAATTACGTAAATCATTATTACCTCATGGAGGATAATTGATCAAATTACATAAATCATTATTACCTCATGGAGGATAATTGATCCTCGGACAACTTCATCTTCCAAGTTAATATTGAAATGGTCCTTCTCACCTACCATAGAAATGAATTTACTATATTTGAAATAGCAGCAGATATTAAGAAACATTGAATCGGATGCTGGAATTGGAGTGCTAGGAAACAATTGATACAGATGGTAATTTCTAATAGCCATTTCATGATGAATAAGTCACATTTTCATTTGCATAGTTTTAAAACAGAAACAGCTACGAACTATCGGAACCGATTAACTAACACCATGTAATCCTAAGGCCCTTTCAGATTGATTGATTGTTTGGTGTTTTCCGCCGCGCTCAAGATTATTTCACTTATAAGTTATATGGCGGCGTTGCCACTTTTATTGTGGGAGGAAACCGGGCTCTATGCCCAGAGGAAACCCACGACCTTCCGCTGGTAACTGACAACCCTCCCACATAGGTCGTTTGAGTGAAAATTTTCCATGTTTTTTGGACTGAGTGGGATTCAAACCCGCGACCCATTGGTGGAAGGCTGTTTGGATTGAGCGTCCAACGCTCTACCTACTGAGCCACGGAGGCCCCCTAAGGCCCTTTCAGAAGAAGAATCGCTAAGGAAAAACTCCAAGAAATGATGTGCAAAGATTTAAGATCAAGAGGAGGTGGAGGCATCATTATATATTTATTCACATCGCTGGAAATTTACAAATTCATGCGATTAAATGAGTCTAATGACTCGCTTAAGTCACAAAATTACCGAGATTGGGAAGACCTTTCTCACCATACTATGTTGACAAGCGTCACATAAGATATTAACAAACCATGATCAAATTAACGTTTTTGGAAGTAGATAATTCTAAAAGTTTCTTACCAAAAGAAAGAAGTAGTTTGGAGATGTTATTCGAGTACAGAGTACTGGCTTGCGTGGGCAGGCGACTTGGCAGATCTGTGTAACCAATGTGCGTTACATCCTTGTAGCGATAAAGTTCACCTGGCTTAGTCGTTTCACAGTTACCACCGGCTTCTGCAGCTAAATCTACGATAACTGAACCTGGTTTCATGGACTCTACCATTTGCTGGAAGGAGAAGAAAATAATTTACAAATAGAAGACAAGATTAGAAGACTCAAGATTATTTCATTAATATTCATTTATATAATGGTGGTGCCAAGTTTAGCGGGAGAAGAAAATCACAGACTTTGGTAGTAAGCTGCAACCTTGCCCATGTTGTTGATTGATTGATTGGTGTTTTACGCCGTGCTCAAGATTATTTCACTTATATGGCGGCGTTGCCAGTTTTATTGTGGGAGGAAACCGAACTCTTTGCCCGGAGGTTGCCCATATGGAGATATGAAAATCTATTCAAAATATTTCTTTGCAATGAGTGGGACTTGAACCAGACACCCATTTAAGGAATTTTTGTTGTGAGAGAGACTAGCTTTACGCACTGCAACCAGCGTTGAGAAATTGTTGCCGAGTGCAATTGGAAATTCAACCCTTTCTGTTAATTAATAAATAGCAGGAGTTTCCTCTTTCTAGAGATACAGGTTAAGTCTTAATTTGTTTGGATATTCTCAGTAGAGAAACTTCTGCCATTTCTACAGAAGTACTAGTGAAAATTGATTGGTTCTATCCTCTGGTTACCTTGGTGATAAGTTTGGGGGCGGGTTTCCCCGGGATTAAAGCTGTAGTGATGATAATATCCACTTCCTTCGCTTGTTTTGCGAAAAGAGCCATCTCTGCTTCAATGAATTCCTTCGACATTACCTTCGCGTAACCGCCACCTCCCTCGCCGGATTCCTGTAGTTTATACAAAGATATATTTTTAACCAATAGCAAAAGGTTATTAACATTATATCAAGAGATACACATGTAAGTATGCCTCGAACACATCGTTGAATACCGTCTGAAAAAAACAGGTGGACTATTTCTTCTCATAACGGCCACTAACTAATACGACAAGGTAGACATAGCAACAAAAAATCTACGAACGTGTGCGAACATCAACCAACAAATCAAACTGCAAAGATGATATAAAACTTTCATTTCAACATATGTTCAAAACAGCACAAAAATGTTATCTAAATGTATCCGTTGGCACTTAGTGTTAGAACATCATGAGGGAGCCAAATTAGCTGTTGAAAGTATTTGTAAATATGGCGGACCTCACCTCGACTTCAACGCTCAGAAATTCAGCGCCAAAAGTTTCTACTTGCTCTTTTACGGCTGCTCTCGTGTCAAAACCTCGAACAATGGCACCCATGTTTTTGGCTGTTCCAATAGCCGAGAGACCGGCAACACCCCCTCCGATAACGAGGATTTTAGCCGGAGGAACTTTGCCAGCCGCTGTAATTTGACCTAGATAAGAGAAGGACT
Organism: Lepidochitona cinerea; assembly: GCA_963971465.1. Taxonomy (NCBI): domain Eukaryota; kingdom Metazoa; phylum Mollusca; class Polyplacophora; order Chitonida; family Tonicellidae; genus Lepidochitona; species Lepidochitona cinerea. The sequence goes on from OZ020565.1 coordinate 2,084,713, forward strand.
ACTTTATGAATCAGAATATTGATTTAGTAATATCATATAAACCAGTGCGCGACATTAGCGGTGGACCGATAGCAAAATCTATTGTATATTCGGTCGGTCTATGGTAAAAAAAAAAGTGGTGGACCAAATGTCTATGATACATTTTCGAAGTAGGTGAACGTGAAATTCATTAAGTTGGGCAAAGTTGGGGGAAAGTAAAGTTGTATTCATAATTTAAGCACTTTGCGGCATCCCGATTTTACAATGGTGACGCCAAACAGCTTACATCCATAGGGGAACGCCTTTATTGGGTCAGGGCTTGTCAGCAGTCTGAGAGGTGACGGCTATCAGTCAGTAGTGACCGATAACGTCTCCACGCCTGTTGTACGTCATGTAAAAGTTTCCTGGGACACGGCAGCACAGCGTTGCGCAAACTTCTCGCTTCAAATGAAAACGAAGTGTTTACAATTACACGCTGGGAGAATTTAATTGCTCAGAAATAAATGTTACAGGGCACAAGGAAAGTGAACCAAAGACAGTACAGCTAAAGGGTCAAAGAATTTCATGTCAATTCGCGAGTCACGTATGTTTGGTAACCGGGTACTAAAACTAGCCTAGTAAAAGTAAAGGAACTAGGCTACGGTACGGCTCAAAACTTCGCAGTTATTGTACAGTACCTAGTGAACAAAAAAGTAACACTTCTAAAAGATAATATTTAAACAGTCTGTTGTGCATGCATAAATGACATTGTCAAGCAAAATTCAACATTTGATAACCTTGACTTTTTAAACCGTAGGCTACCGATAGTTAAAAAACATGTTTAGGTGCAAATATAGAATAGGTCCGTTGTTTTTAACTTCTCTTCAAATTCGTCTTTTAGATGTTATTTTTTTTTTAGCTTTTGTTTTAGTAGGGATGGTTTATTTTTAAGCTTGTAATATTAAATTAGTCATAAGTTCTAGAAGAAATGAATAAAAAGGGGGGTTGCAGCCAACTTGCAGGGGGGTTGTGCATGCATAAATGACATTGTCAAGCAAAATTCAACATTTGATAACCTTGACTTTTTAAACGGTAGGCTACCGATAGTTTAAAAACACGTTTAGGTGCAAATATAGAATAGGTCCGTTGTTTTTAACTTCTCTTCAAATTCGTCTTTTAGATGTTATTTTTTTTTTAGCTTTTAGTAGGGATAGTTTATTTTTAAGCTTGTAATATTAAATTAGTCATAAGTTCTAGAAGAAATGAATAAAAAGGGGGGTTGCAGGGGGGCTTTGTTTCGAACACGTTTTCGGTTCGTACAGGTCAGATACTGTATGGATTTTCTTCATTCCAACGCCAATCACTTAGTGTTTTGATGGCCTTCAAACTCAAAGCCTCCTACTGTCGTGATGATCATAAATTATAAAAAAAAGTGTGAATTTTGGCAGCTCATGCCACTTAAGTTTTGTCACCTTTAACCTTATAGTTATACCCTTGAGTGTTATGCTAAGCCCCAATTTACATAAATTTAGAAATGCCCATGGATGCAGACTTTGTAATAGCCTACTATAATTTATATTATAAAAAGGGTCTCTTTCAAGTTATATTCTAGACTTTAATCGTTAAATCATTTTACAAATTTTCTTAGATGACTATCAAATAAATGAACAATTCGAAACACTTGTCTGAAAATCAGGATATATTTCATGACAAAAAAGAATTCATATATCTATTAATAATTATATATAATACATATATGTACATCTAGTTTGGGCCATGATGAATTGGGTTGGTCTATCATAATCTCTATCTTCATGGACCAAATGTCTACGGTGAATATTTCCCCAATGTCATGCACTGATAAACAACTTTGAAACTTTTAAAAAATAATTGGTGAAAAATTACCACTACACAGTATTAGCATATTTTTATATTGGATAAGTCAGTTACAACTTGACAAGAGTGACCTCCCCTTACTAGTAGTTGCAAACAGTCAGTTTTGTCAAAGTGGCATGAGCTGCATAACACACAATCTCTACTATGTCAGTGCGCCTTCAAAGATCGCGTATGACATTTTTGACGAGTTTTTCAGAGTAGGTACCAAAAATATGCCTATTTTCTACTACTTTTTTTTAATTACGAGGGAACTAATATGAAGGTAACATGCTTAGTTTCAATTAATGTTTTTCAAATAAACATTTAGTCCATATACAAACCAGATAACTGATTCAAGTCCTCTTCATAAATATTTTAAGCATGTTAAATAACCAGTTCCGGTGGACCAGAAGGCCTCAAATCTATAGGGCTGTTTTCATTTCATTAGCCAATCAGATTGGAGGAGCCATTAGAATGTAATGTCCAGCTTACAGCATATGGACATTTTCTCTGTCAAATTGTCAACTGTCATCACCGTAATGCTGAAATTTGTTGACTGATATTTTAAATAACTAAATAAATTTGTAAAATTAAATGACCTACCTGTGAAAAACCTGCCGAAATTATTCGCTGCCTCAACAACGGCTTTGTAACCAGATATGTTCGCCATTGAACTTAGAGCGTCGAAAACTTGAGCTCGACTGATGCGCGGGACGCAATCCATCGCAAACAAATTCATCTGTTTTTTTGCTATAAGGTCAACGAGTTCTTTATTCTGGGCAGGATATAAAAAACTCAAAAGGGTACCTCTGTCTTTAAGAAATTCTATTTCTGAAGTTTCTGGGGCTCGGACTTTCAGTAAAATGTCTGCGTTAAAAGCGCTGTCCCGGTTGCCCAATTTCGCCCCGGCCGCCTCATAGTCACTGTTCGTAAATTTGGCCTCGAGTCCCGAGTTTTCCTCAACATTTACATTAAAGCCTTTTTTACACAACGTAGCGACTGTAGCTGGAATAAGCGCCACTCTTCGCTCATTTTTATAAATTTCTTTTGGTACACCGATCGTCAAGTTTTTGTATGGAACGCCGGCGACAATTGTTTCCGCTTCTTTTGCTTCTTCGTAAACCCTGGATGTAGTTTTCAAGCCACGGCGACACTTCAAACCGAGGACACGCCCCCGGCCACTAAGACTGTCGGCCAATAAAGTGGCGTGCTGTAACCTGGCGAAGCTCATCGTGGTTTCTTTCCCAGTTCACAGCTTTATTGAAAACGCTAAAAAAAAAACAACAACAGTTTTATTGGTAAATGTCTAAACAATGTAGCAATATTATAAAATTAAAATGGGTAAAAAAATTTTAAACGATGTCAGTTTTTCCTGGGATGAATATGAAAGGGAAATGAAACGCCTTTGTATTATAGTCAGTCTACGAGCAGCAGTTTGGCTCGCTATTCTGTCCCAGACACCCTGTGAAGGCATTCCGATTCATTCACAGTACATATATCCACGACATTGGTAAGGTTCGGAATGAATCGGAATACACAAGACGGGTTTCGGCACTCCAAAACTTCAGGGATTTACGTATGTGCGTGTCAAAACCGACCGGTAGCAAGCGAAGATAGCCGAAGTGTGTTCAGTTTCACAAAGCGATCTTAGTTTAAGGTGATCTTAATTACCAATGGCAACGTATACCTCTAGCATTGGTTGCCATGGTAGTTAAGATCACACTTAGCTAAGATCGCTTTGTGAAACTAGGCCCTGGATATTCAGGCCATGAATTCCAGGGAGGTCAGTGGCAGAGTGCCCAATTTGCCTTCATGTTTAGCGTATTGCCCTCTGTGCCCTATTGTCATCCTGTGTTATTTAAAAATATGGCAGTGCTGGAACTTCCCACTTGCCCTCATGCATTTTGCAAGTGATTTGACCTGCGGCAAGCAAGGCCTGTAAAGTGCTTGCCCTGATTGGCAAGTTAGTTTTTCAAGCATTTGATTTAAATGGTCTGATATTGCTTTAAAGGGGAGAAAACAAAAAAACAGCATGCAATTGTATCGAACGGGCTCCCATAGACCATCCTATCCATGTGTAGGAGTCTTGCATGTGGTATATAGTGTGAAAATACACTAAAAATGAATCTGCCAGACAAGCTGGTATTCAATCGTCAGTGGAGCGCACCATTGATGTTTTGAAATTGACCAGAAAAAGTATTAGTAAATTACTTGCGACCTTGTAAGGTTATAACCTGCAATGTCAATGGTAAGACTACCTTTTCTGAAAATTCTACAACGACCCCCACAAGTCGGGTAGACACCAAATGCAGCCTGTCACGTCTTCCCAAAAGGTTGATTTACAAGCCAGTATATATTTCAGAGTTATTAGAGCGTTTGTCTTTTGTTATTAGCGCCTTGAAATGATCGAAATTAACCTAGGTTAAAAAGGCAGACTTTCAGAGTTGACCAATTTCTCTTACGCTAGTGCAGTGATATACTTGCAGCTGCTTGCAAACCTATCTTTGGAGAAAACGCTGCATGGAGTGTTTACATGACTTGTGGAGGTAGGCTTATGGTAGATATTGCATGTATGCCACACCGGTACAAAACTAAAGGTGATACGCTTGCAAGGGAATTAATTCACTAATAGTAATAGTTATATACTTCTTCCTGTCAATTTCTAAATTCTACTAGTTGTATATGGCTGCACCAAAGGCAATCTTAAAAGAATTTGTCATTTTCAATTTTCTTTAAACTTAAAGAATGCGAAAGATTGACACACATGTATTGTTTTAAATACATCTGCATAAATGTTTTCTTTTCTTTCCCTTTTAGTTTTACCAAGTTTAAGTTTAACTTAACTAAAGCTTACAAGTTACATATATTAATATAAATTATAATCTGAGAGAATAAAATTTAAATAGACAGTGTTTCACATAATACCATGAAGTTCTCTCAATGTTGAAATTTTGTCCTTTGTCGATGTCCGCTTTAGTTTGACAGTCACGTAACGACGCAAACGTTTGTTATCTTTTCAAGAGAAATGACATGGGCAAGTCACGTACCGTCTCGATGCAGTCTGACACACTATAAGTTATAACTAGGCCCATGAGCTTAAACTGCAACAAAATTGGACATTTTAATTTGAATATTAATAGCTCGATGTTACTTCAGCTGGAAAATAAATGTGAAGTTTTAAAACAGCTAAGTAAGCGATTTGCAGAGAGTATTGTAATCTAGAGGACGTATTAACCTTCCCACAGTTTCACGTTATCTGATTTCAAGCTGCAATGCAGAGCTCGAAAAAACTCGCAAAATATAATAAAACGTCTGGCTTATGCACACACTCTTTTATCTTGTTGAAGCGTTATAAGTTAAACTTACGGCTGATAGTTGTTTTGGTTAAAAATCTTCCCCAAAAGTCCTTTTTATCGGGGTGATTTTAGTGCCAACTCGGCACTTCCAGCCGGCGAAGAAACAAGCATGTCCGGCGCGAGATCAGACCGAGAGGAGAAATTGGGTCATTGGTGCAAACTATTTTTTGAGATAGGGGAGATGAGTATCACCTAAATAAATGGGTCAAAACAAATATCCATATCAGACGTATCATTTTAGTGTTTATTTGTATATACGACTTTATTATTACAGATGTGTACACTCTGTAGTGTTTTGATGTGCCTTTGGCCACTTTCTTAACAAATTGGATTAAGCCGTCTTAAAACTTTCATCCCCGTCTAAGTGGACATTTCCCCTCTGAGAGGTCTAACTACCTTTTCGAGCTAAGACACGAAAGATGGCGAACGTTGTTGCAAGTGCCCTGAGAAATGTCTGCCGAACCGGCTCAAATGTTTCAAAACTTACCGCCCCGGTTGCGACTCGGGCAAACCAAGAGAGAGAGTGTAAGTGTGATACTATATGTGCGAAATTTTGAGTAATTCAAGCATTATTTTAATTAGATTTATTGATTATTCTCGGCTCATTATTTTTTGCCCTCTCTCGAGGTCGCAAAACTGCATCAGTTTCACGTAGGCTCAATCCAGCTGACGTGGTTTCATTCGCTTCACACGTGGGCTAATTCAAACATAAAGCGCTCATAAAACAACACATTTTGTTACTGTTACTAGTCTTAGAAAACAACAAATATACAAAAGCAAACTTCTTTTTAGCCGCACTTTTTTGTCTCTGCCCGACCTGTTTTAACGACTTGTCGGTCTTTTAAATTTAACACTGTTTATTTTTTGTAATTGTAACATGTGTAAATTAGCATATTGTGAAATTGAAAATGAATTATATTGACAAAACTGTTGCAAACACTGGCAAATACATTGGTCTAAGAACATATTTATAAGTTCTAATGTTCGCTTTTGTAAGTTAATAGTTGATTTTGAATGAATCTAACAATGAAATATAGGCTATTAATTATTATGTTATACACACAGGAGATCTCAAAACCCGCCTTAAATTTAATTAAGTAAACTGTCTTAAAAAGAACAAACATTCTTATCTTAAGTCAAGACCAGTTAAAAACAATAATAATTGGGGGATGCTACAAGAAAGTTGAAAAAGAAACAACAACAAACAGGTCGTTGACATTTCAATAACAATTATAAACTTAAAACAGCCAAACTCAATGTGTCCGCTTCCGGGACAATTTAACTTAAGAGGAGGGGAAGAGGATCGTTAATAACGCCTCTGTTGGTAAACAAGATAACGACTCTGACAAGGCAAACACAAGCCCTCCATCGAAGTTTTAGTCCCTTTCAGAATAACAAATAAATGAACAAATTCTCACTGGTTTTTCACTTGGTCACCCTTTAGTATAGTGCTAAGGTTTGAGAAGGGGGGTGGGGGGGGGGGGGGGTCTTTTGTCAACTGCAAAACATTGGTCAATCAAAAAAAATAAAAATTTAACGCAAAGATCAAAAAAATTTTGCCATGGTTTACAATTACAGTAACATGTATCTTCATAACAACAGCCTAGCTTTATTTTTATTTTTAATGAAATAGTTTTTCCTCATGCATTAACAGTTCTACAGAATGTGTTACAATATTTAGTACTAATAGATTCATGTATGTGTTATGAACAAGCCACTGAGACGAAGGTTGATAGGTTGATTAAACCTTGTTTTAATTACGGCCCAAAACTCCAGTCAGCCGTCCTATAAATCCAGTTCTAACCTTGTTTCTTAAACAAGTGAAAATGGGAATTCTTGTTAACCTCCATGTTCCAGTGTGACTTTTTCTTGAAAAATATATAAAATAAGATTATATATTATTTAAAGAATGTGTTATCGTAGATTATTATATATTTACAGACCGCTTCCAACCGTGTGAAATTAGATTATTAATTTATATAACGGTTTCTGTCTTTTGAATTGAATTCCCAATTTATTTTCTTTACTCTCAGATTCTGCACAAAAGCGTATTGATGTTCAGAACCCAGTAGTAGAACTTGACGGAGATGAAATGACCAGAATTATTTGGGAAAAAATCAAAGAAGAGGTGGGTTTAACTCTTTTGACTGTTGACCTACATGTAACTTAAGTCCAGCTCACGATCTTTGGCTAGCCGATTCAAATAAAATTGGGAAATTTCTGATTGAATTTTTCACTCTATGAGCTTATGTGGAAGGGTTGCCAGGTATGCCGACAAAAAGAGCGGTGAAAATCCGATTGCAATCAGGGACTGATCCAGAGAAAATTTAGGCATACCATTTTGGTTCAAAATGTTCCAACAATAAGACAAAAACAACATCTCTGGCCCAAAATTCAACATTTAATGCTACTTTGACATTAAAATCTATTGGTTTTAAGAATTTGGGCGGATTTTTTGCTTGTGAGTTTGGGTGCCCATACCTGTATACAGGTATCAAACTGTCTCTGGATCAGTCTATGGCAATGTAAAACATCAATCAATCAATCCTGGCAAAGGTCCGGGTTTCCTTCCCCTTTCAACCGCTATGCAATGTAAAACATCAATCAATCAATCAATCCTACCAAAGAGCCTGGTTCCTTCCCCTGTCAGCAGAAATGCAGTGTAAAACATCAATCAATTCAACAAATTCACATCTGTGGTCAATGAATTCGTCAAACGACCCAAAATATGTTATTTATAAAAATGTCCATCTGCCAGGTAACAAAATAACAAACCAGTTCAAACCAGATCGGATAAGACGATTATCTCACTGAGATAACCGTCTAGGTCAACACACATTTAGAATATTTGTAATATTTCTTCACCAGGCACATGTATTTTTGTTATCTATTAATTTATCTTCAAGAACGGTGAACTTGTCAACATGGGTTGCTGAACCTAAATTTTATCCGATTCATAAAAGTTTATTTATGACATGGGTGTTGAAAAAATATATAAAAAATCTGTGATTTGAACTTTGAAGTAAAATATTCAATACTTTTGGAAAATGAATAATTGTATATGTTCCAAGTCGTCTTGTGGCATTTTTATTCACTAAACTAGAGTATGAAAGTGGGTCGGGCAGTCGCCTATGTGGAAGAGTTGCCAGGTACTTTCCGAAGGTCAGGGGTTTCCTCCAGGTAAAGAGGCCGGTTTCCTCCCCCACTAAACCTGGCAACAGCGCCATATAAATACTGAATTAATCTTGAGTGCGGCATAAAACATCAATCAATGTATGAAAGTTTGGAAAAAAACGTCCTATTCAATATTCAAAAACTCCGAAATAATAAAAATATCTGAAATGTAAGGACATAAGCCGTGTGTTGGCAGGTATATCCAAACCAACAAGGGTCAGGGGTTACTTACAGGTACGCGTAGGTTGATCCACCTTACTTACATTGATTCTTCACGGAAAGACTAATAGTATCTATGTTTCCTTGGAGATTTTGCACTCCGTCGAAAGCAAAATTTTAAAATTTCTGAGTTGATTTTTCACGCCCATCCTTTGTGGAAGAGTTCCCAAGGTACTCACCGAAGGGCGGGGTTTCCTTTGGCAAACACCCGGTTTCCTCTTGCACTAAACAGTGCAACGCTGCCATATGTGTGTATTGTAAAATAATCTTGCGAGCGCTGTATAACCAATCATTGGAGATATCGTAAAACTAGTGACCTGTAGCGTTTTTGAAACCATTTTGATGATGCCAGTTGAATTTTTGGAAAATTATGTTTGCAAATTATTTGAAAAATTTCATTAAAATATTCGTTGCAAACATATGACATTTCATTTTGTAGTTAAAACATTGGTACATACATAAAAAAATGTTAAATTATGAGTAAATATAAATTTAGCAATAAATATGAAATATAATTTTGAGTTTTTAAAAAAATTGCTAAAATATTTTTTAAAATGAAGTTCAAGATTAATCAATACATTTCGTTCACCATCAAAATTTTGATTTTCAAGGATAACTGAATTGACCTTGATCGGCTTGATGTTTTGTGCATTTGACCTTTGTGTCACAAGATTTAAGAGGGGTATAATTATGCAAGCAAAAACAATTTATAGCGTGAAAATCTTGAATGTGACCATGCAACTGTTACGTAGGGCGAATGATGAGTTTTTTAAGTAATGAAAAAATTATGTACAAACTTCTGTAACTAATTTTCACTTAACAGTGTGATCTTGTTCTGACATGTCAATTCTTTCGGAGGGAAGGATTAAGCCGCGGTATTGTTCTAATTGAGCCGCGTTGAACTTATAATTCCCCGATGTCAGCCTACATTTAACAGCATAAAGCCTAAGGTGGTAATCGGATCAGTCCCTCAGCAGATCTGTGGTTAGAAATAGACATGGGTTAACCCATTCTGTACAGAAAGCTAGCATAACCTTGTATCCGACTTTCATAAAAAAATTGCTTAATTTTGTAGTTTTTATAAAAAAAATTCACTGAAATGTCTTCCTTTATGTATTATGAATAAATCTTCTTCAAATATTTTTTACGCAAAGTTTGCAACTGGTCAAAAAATAAAGTCAAACCATTGTTGCTGCTGTCTTCTGCTATGGGTTAATGTAGGTGAAGTTACTTATAAGCATAGGTATTGGAGGAGGCTAAAACATACCTGTGTAGATATGTTATAATGGCAGATGGCTTCGATGGTACATGTGGGATGGTTGCCAGTTACCACCGGAAGGTTGTGGGTCTCCTCCGGGCATAGAGCACGGTTTCCTCCTACAATAAAACTGATAAAGCCGCCATATAAGTGAAATAGTCTTTAGCGCTGTGTAAAACACCAAACAATCAATCAATGATACATTTCATCATTGTCTGGCTTTTCACCAGTTATACACAGTTATAAAATTGTTAATGTGTTATATAGAATCAAGCAATAGAATGAATTTTGTCAGACATTTTGGGGATCAATTTTTTTTTTAAACCCTTTCAATTTTCCAGTGGTCCTCTAGTAATAATATTCTTTTACAAAATTCATAACTCTTACAAAAGTATAGAATAAAATCATGTTTGCAAAGAAATAGCTTGCTACACACGGACGAACTGACATTGGCACAAATAATTCGCTGAAAATTTGCATGGGTGGTTCGATGCGGCCACAGCTTTAATATTAATAAGAAATGATTAAGGCATCACCTTGAAGTATTGATTGTTTGGTGTTTTACGCCGCGCTCAAGATTATTTCACTTATATGGCGGCGTTGCCAGTTTTATTGTGGGAGGAAACCGGGCTCTGTACCTGGAGGAAAACCAAGATCCTCCGGTGGTATCCACCACCAAGTATTAAAGTTGTCTGTGAATAAACAAAACAGTTTGTGTTTTTTGGCTCACTTTAATATTTAACAGCAAAGAACTTGAATAGATTTGCACACATTAAAATCTTTGAATAGAATGTTTGTATACAAAGTCTATATTTAATTTATAATGGTACCGTACATAATTTCTTAAACTTATTCTCTTTATACTATCTATGAACGCTAAAACACACGGGCACAGGGAAAATCTCACTATCATAAGTATATTCCCAAAAATGTTATTATTCAGTTCCAATGTATTTTTGATGTAAAAAATGTATGATTTACCCTCTTTTCGCCGCTATATAAGTGAAATAATCTTGAGCGCGGCGTTAAACTCCAATCAATCAATCAATCTTAAACATACACTCACTATCATAAGTATATCCCAAAAAATGTTATCACTATATATTAGATAAAATAGTCATAAAAAAAGTCTTATGGGTTTCTATACTTAATGTGGTTAGACAGGGGGCAGTTCTAACCCCATTTGTATTGTTTTGTTATGTAGGTTACAAGGGCTTGACATTAAAAATAAACGCTAAAAATACACTATATAGATCTAAAAGGGTTTAGCCTTAATGCCCCAGGTAAATCATTTAGTTTATAGCAGTAAAGGCACGGTGCTGACATTTGATATTATACTTTGTCATGTTTTTTCTAAATCCTGTTGATTTGGAGGAGTTGAAAATCTGCACAGTATCAATTTATGAAAATGCATTTTTGTAATGCACCAAATTATATACGGTATATATATTTTACAAGGTTAAAGTATTTTTCCATCCCAAAATTTTCCCCTTCAAACTATTGACTAGGATGGTTGCCAGTTACCACCGGAAGTTCACAGGTTTCCTCCAGGCATAGAGCACGGTTTTCTCCCACAATAAAACTGGCAACACCGCCATATAAGTGAAATAATCTTGAGCACGGCATAAAACACCAAACAATCAATCAATTCAAACTATTGAAAAAGATATTTTGTATTTGAGACAAAGTATTTAATTATCCACTCCCCCCAAGGCCCCCCAACACACACAAAAAGAAAGAAAGACAAAAGAGTAATAAATGTTAATAATATGGATTCTAGATCATCTGTTAAGTTAATTTTTTATTACATTTATGAACACTAAAACACACGGGCACAGGGAAAATCTTCTTGTCTAAAATAACCATGGAGACAAGTTTTTAATTGTGTTGAAAAGAGGTATATCATTTAGACCTTTATACCCCATCATATATTGTTGTTATATTTATGATCACTAAAACACACGGGCACAGGGGAAATCTTCTTGTCTAAAATATGTGTTGCTCAATTTTCACCTACTTAGACGTATTTTCTAAATATAGGTCACCTTGCTTTTAAGGGGCTTGCACCTGTTAAATTATCTATTGAGTTAAGGCAGAGTTACTCACTAGAAAATCATTTATGTCAATAGATGTTAAATGATCCCGTTAAGCCAGGTGTGATTTTGTACTTTGGCTCACTTGTCCATGACACGTTTATGCCCGACTTAACTGTGCGCCCGACTTAAAGTTGCAAGAGCTGCCAAAATGTTGATATTTTTATGTTAAAAGAGAATGTTGAAATTATTGGCTATTTTTTTCAAGACGTATAATTCAGAAGTTTTTTAGTGCTTCTAGTCTCGAAAATGTACGATAAAGTATTGTTTTGAACTAACTTTGGCTTAGAATGAATGAATGGTCGTCCTGGTTATTTAAATTTTGTTTACTTTTCGAACACGTTTTCGGTTCGTACAGTTCACATACTGTATGGATTTTCCTTATTCCAACGCCAATCATTTAGTTTTTCAATGACCTCCAAAGCTTCTTACTGTCGTGACTTTCAGAAATTATGAAAAAGTGTCAATTTTAGCAGCTCATGCCACTTTAATGTTGATGGACCCCTGAAAATACATATTTTATTATTAAATTAAAGGATTTCTTAACAGAATAAAGCAATATTTTGTGATTTGCTTTGAATTTGTTTTTAAGCATGTTAGTTTAATAAAGTGAAATAATCTTGACTGGTTCTTAAAGGTGATAAGTGCAGCAATTAAGGCATTATAGGAAGGGTTTTGTAGATCAATGGTAGGCTGTTGACTACTGAGTCGAAACAGCCTTCCTTTGATAAATCTACCTCTTCAAGCTGAGAATGGCATGGCTTTTACTGTACCCATGGTTGATGACCTAGCATGGAAAAAGATTCAGTATGCCTAATACATATGCATTTTGATCTGATGTCAAAGGAAATGGCGGGGGGGGGGGGGGGGAGGTGGTTGTCGTTATTTTGGTGTGTTTGTTGTTTTTAGTTGCTATGTGACATTAGCTGCCAAGTGCGGCGCTAAACTCCGACCAACCAACCAATCCTCATAGTGAAAAACTGACCTGTAGAGCCTAATGTCGAAATTTGGGTCGTATGGGGGTGGATGGGAATGGAATCATTTAATACATGTACTTTTCTCGTCATACAACCGTAACTATTGACTCTGACCCGATCAATCTAACAATAAACATTGGTAACGTTAGAAATTCACTTGCCTTCAATTATCAATGTTTATATTTCAGTTGATTTTCCCGTACGTGAACGTGGACTGTAAGTATTACGATCTGGGTCTGCCTCATCGCGACGCCACTGACGACCAAGTCACCATCGACGCAGCTAACGCCATCAAACAATACAGTGTGGGAATCAAGTGTGCTACCATCACTCCAGATGAGGAACGTGTCAAAGGTGGGTAGTAACCATGGTAACGGGTTCTGCCGATAATTCAAATGATGGTTTTAGCAACTTCTATTGAAATAGTTACTCAGTCTTAAAAAAAGTAGATTGGGATTTTTTTAAGATTTTTTATCCAATGTTGAAAAAGTAGATTGGGATTTTTTTATCTCCAATTTTTGTCCCAATTTTGTTTAATTTTTTTCTCAATAATTTTCTCTTCAGAATTTAACTTGAAGAAAATGTGGCTCAGCCCCAATGGAACAATAAGGAACATTTTGGGCGGGACTGTATTCCGTGAACCAATCATCTGTCAGAAAGTTCCACGTCTTATACCCGGTTGGACGGAGCCCATCGTCATCGGCAGACACGCCCATGGAGACCAGGTAACCAATTGTCGTTTAATTTGTAAATACCATTACTTTACTTTCCCGAGTACCGCATATGAGTTCGAAGATCTCGTCATTGTGATCAGGCCCTAATCCAATTGGCCATTTCTAAAATAGAATTTTAATTTTGGTTTTACTTATCTCCCTTTTTTTTTCACTCTTCAGTACAAAGCCACAGACTTTGTTGTGGATCAACCCGGATTATTTGAGATGGTGTTTACTCCAGCTAAAGGAGGCGAACCTCAACGAATGAAAGTGTTCGATTTCAAGGAAGGCGGAGTTGGCATGGGAATGTACAATACAGATGAGGTACGTATCTTCAGTTACCATGGCAACTAAAATAAATTAGGAGAAATTCCTAAAAGTCTAGCTCAGCTGGGTTATTTTGTAAAATAATTTTTAATTTTATTTGAATTAGATTTTATTGTCTTTGAGAAGAATTTGAAGCACTTTTGTACCGAAAAAGATTTAAACATTATTTTCCTATTTTTCATCATAATAATCTTGAGTGCGGCGTAAAACACCAATCAATTAAACTATTATTTTTCATCATTTTTACATAAACCTATGATTTTACTCAACTGATTCTTTACTAAAATAAAACCAGTAAAAATGTGAATTTTATCCTGTTAATGCGTTGTTGTTGTTGTAGTCAATCCGAGGGTTTGCCCACAGCTGTATGCAGTACGCCATTATGAAGAAATGGCCACTTTATCTCAGTACAAAGAATACTATTTTGAAACGTTACGATGGACGATTTAAGGACATTTTCCAAGAAGTCTTTGAAAGGTTAGTTTTCCTTTAACTCATTCGGTACCGCAGCTCTGTTCAGTCCCCGGCGCGTGGCCCGTCAGCCAGACAGTGCAGATTGCCTAAAACCCCACAGCGATGTCCCTGACTAAATTTACTTGCACACAGGCCAGTCAGTGATATCGCTTGTTTGGTCCTGTACACCATTAAAATTTACAAAATCAAAAACGATTGTGTACATGTTACTAATATGTATTTAGTGTTTGTTTATAAATCAAAATTCAAATCAAAAGATTATGTTTATCTGTCAAAAATAGCCCGTGAAAAGTGAAGAAAGAGCGACGTATCACTCGTTCGACGAGTAAAAATTTTAACATGACGAAAGTCGGTTGAAAAAATAATGGCAAAAAAATTCCCGATTCGTTCTGAAATTAGTGAACTCTTATAAAAAATATCTCCATGCACGTTTTGATATTAATATAAAATTGAATAAAAACATTTAAGTTTACTTTATTGGTGTAAATAACATTTACAGTTGCGAAGTTACTTGCTGCAGCTGAACGAAAAATCGATCGGTAAAATAGTGATTCTACGTTGCCGTGTATTTCATTTCATTTTGAAATATTCCTTCTTTTCAAGCTCGGAAAAAGATAATATTGATCTTATTAAGTGTCTTATGGAACACTCTCCTTCAAAAATATTTATTATTGTTTACATTTTTGGAAAGAATTTAGGTGTTTAAAATCCAAATTCGAGAAAGCTGTTTTACAGACTTCGAACAGGCCGTGGCGGCCCGGCAACAAGCATAGTTAAATTATATCTTATAGTCTCCCTTGAAAACCTGAAAGGAGTCTATTTTTCATACGTTTTTAAATGACCTGAGGATTGTGATTTCACTCTGAGATTTAACAAAGCTCCGATAAATGTCTTCTTTTCACTTCTCTGGACTCCGAAACTCCAAATAACGTATTCAATGCCAAAATAACCCATTTGTCTTTAACTGTGTCAAGCCTGAGAAGTCTTCAAATGCATATGTAGGGGCCTAGTGATTGACAACGGGAACTCGCTCTCGCCGACAATTTTCACTATCCGATTTTAGCACTTTTTAATCGTAGATATTTAAATATCACACTCACTGTCAGTATATTGAAGACAAGGAAAATATATATTAAGATCTGAAGCTGTAAATATAAGGAATTCCACAAGCTTTTATCGTCAAATTTAACATTTTCTCGCTATATACGTATGCTTGAAATGTCCGTTCTAACTTGGACAAAGTTGGAAGTTATCAGTGAATTACGCGTACTAAAAAGTAAATTAAACCTCTTTTACCGTATTCAAAGATTGAAAAAACAAAACACAAAGCAACAAACAGATGCAACATGTGATTTTATTTGTTCATTCTCAAAATTAGTTGAAGTTGTAAGAAAAAAGAACCTGTATGTTTACTGTATACATTTTGTCGCCATATGGCGTCAGTGGGGTTTTAGCCAACTTTTCTGCTGTCGCCATACGGCGTCTTCGGTACTGAAGCAGGCTAGCACTCTGACGTCATATGGCGACAGCGGTACCGAATGGGTTAACCAAGTGCTGACTGGCATGGACAAACAACTGCAGTCTGTTAAAGGGGAAATAAAACTCCTACTTTTTGTAGTCCCTGTCTCAACAAATTTCGCAATCAAGAATTGACGACCTCCTTTCCAGAGCCATATATGCTACTATAAAAGTGTGAAGGGTTTTTCTTGGGCACATAATCTGCTTTCCTCCACCACTAATACTAGATATTTTAGATGGTCACCCAGGGGGTTATTGAGGCTTCATAGAGCCCCACCCCTTCTCTCACCAAACTGACACCCCGAGGGCAAATCTGTAAGTTACAGTAGGACCTGCTTATATGCAAAGCCTCTGTCTGTTTTATATGCCAATAAGCAGGGTAGCTCTTCAACAAGATTTAGTAAATTCAGATTTCTACACTTATAGCTGTCACTGTAGGTGATTGGAAACTCCTGTTATCTTCTCCGGTACTTATATTTTGACATGAGAAATGCGCTTTAATCCAACCTGGCCTTCCATCTATGCGGGGGCCTCGGTGGCTCAGTAGGAAGGGCGTTGGGCGCTCTCAATCCAAACAGCCTTCTACCAATGCGTTGCGGGTTCGAGTCCCACTCAGTCCCAAAACAAATTGGAAAATTTTCTAACTGGGTTTTCACTCAAACGACCTATGTGGGATGGTTGCCAGTTACCAACGGAAGGTCGTGGGTTTCCTCCGGGCATAGATTTCTGATTTTCAAATAAAAAATTATGACTGACTCCATCCCCCTATGTGGAAGAGTTGCCAGGTACTCGCCGAAGGTCGGGGGTTCCTGGCAAACCTGGCAATACCACCATATAAGGAAAAACATCTATCAACCAATCTTTTATATTGATGTCGTTGAATTTTATCAAATTGATTTTGACAGCAAATACGAGCAGGAGTTTGAGAAGAACAAGATCTGGTATGAACATCGCCTAATTGACGATATGGTCGCCCAGGGATTGAAATCTTCCGGCGGATTTGTCTGGGCGTGTAAGAATTACGATGGTGATGTACAGTCTGACGTAGTCGCTCAAGGTAAAGTTTAGTTTCAACAAAAAGTAGGTCACTTGTACGATAGTATTTAAATTTAATTTTTTAAAAAAAGGTTTTAAAATAATAAAGTTTTTCGGAGTCGCAGCTTTAATTAGGAAAGGTTGTTTAATGATATGGGACTGTAAAATTTTGTCGATAGTATTTGGTTTTAATTTCAATGAAAAAAGGGTTTTTAAATAGCAGATTATTATGGGTTGTTGAGTATGGATTGGACTGTAAGCAAATTCTACAAAATTAGGAAATCTGCAGAATACTATTTATATATTGTAGATTGAATTTTATTTTATAGAATCTCGGGCCTTAAATTTGAATGATTTTGATAAATTTTTTCAGCTGCGCTTAGTTTTAGATAAATGAAAAAGTTTAGCCTCCGAAAAATCGTTCTATCGTCTGTGGAGTCTAAATCAATCAAATCTTGAGAGTGGTGTGAAACAACAATCAATCAATTAATCAAATTATATATGTTTACTCCATGTTGTTGATAGGTTACGGATCCAATCAATCAACCAATCAAATAGCGTATTATTTTTACTCCATGTTGTTGATAGGTTACGGATCTCTTGGTTTGATGACCAGCGTGCTGGTCTGCCCTGATGGTGAGAAGGGTGATCTTTTGGTTGATTGGTACTTTTGTCGCCAGTTAACCTTCGCTGTTGAGTGCGGCATTAAGTCCCAATCAATCACCATGTTAAGGCCCATACAATCAATCAATCAA
Organism: Lepidochitona cinerea; assembly: GCA_963971465.1. Classification (NCBI taxonomy): domain Eukaryota; kingdom Metazoa; phylum Mollusca; class Polyplacophora; order Chitonida; family Tonicellidae; genus Lepidochitona; species Lepidochitona cinerea. The sequence continues at coordinate 2,102,445 of OZ020565.1, forward strand.
ACTATATATGTTTACTCCATGTTATTGGCAGGTTACGGATCTCTTGGTTTGATGACTAGCGTGCTGGTCTGCCCCGATGGTAAAACAATCGAGGCAGAAGCTGCCCATGGAACAGTCACCAGACATTACAGGGAACATCAAAAGGTACATAGGTTGTCATGGCAACCATTAACACACAATTCTCTGATTTCAGTTGCCACCCCTTACATGAGCGAGGGCCTCTGTGGCTCAGTAAGTAGAGCGTTGATCGCTTAATCCGAACAGCCTTCCACTAATGCGTCGCGGTTCGAATCCCACTCAGTCCAAAAAAATTGGAGAATTTTCTGACAGGATTTTTACTCGAACGACCTATGTGGAATGGTTGCCAATTACCACCGGAAGGTCGTGGGTTTCCTCCGGGCATAGAGCCCGGTCTCCTCCCACAATAAAACTGCCATAAAACACCAAACAAACAACAAACCGTGCAAAATATATCAAATATATATAGAGTTGAATTTAATTCACGTTTATTTTTTCTTGAATCCAAACCATAACTTAATGGTATAACGTATCAGCCTTCAAAATTCACTCTCTTATTGAATCAGCATTGTCCGGACAATGAGAGGGTTTGAATTTCATTGAAAAACAGAATGATTGATGTTAAAACATAGAAACTCCATGCAGTCACAAACAAAAAATATCTAGAAAATTTTATTAGCCATGACACGTTCAATCATTTTAGACATAAGTTAATTTTAAACACTATTTCAATGTACATTATATTTCTTCAGACTATTATCCATAAACAAATGTAATTTGAGGATGGAATAGCTGAATTAATCTGAGTAAACAAATTTATATGGAAACTAAAGAGAACTTTCATTTATATTTCCACAGGGCAACCCCACAAGTACAAATCCAGTAGCCAGTATTTTTGCCTGGACAAGGGGGTTGGAACACAGAGGGAAACTTGACAACAACAACGATCTAATCAAGTAAGTCAGCTACTGTGTTCTGGGGTTTTTTTTGCATTTTTTTTGTTTTCAACGAGCTCTGACCCGTCAGAGCGATAATCTCTCAATCCAATATCGGCCTTCCATTTTTGGTGGCTGGTTCTAATCCTACTCTGACAAAATAACAATTGATAAATTTCTGAGTGGATTTTTCACTTGATTGTTGTATGTGGAAGAGTTGCCAGGTACTTGCTGAAGGATGGGTGTTTCCTCTGGGCAAACGGCCCGGTTTCTTCCCTCGCTAAACCTGGCAATGCTGCCATATAAGTGAAATAATCTTGAGTGCGGCGTAAAACACCAATCAATCAATTGAATCCCACTCAGTCCAAAGAAAATAAAAAAAAAATTGAGGGGATTTTTCACTTGATAGTCCTATGTAGTCGCCAAAGGTCGAGGGTTTCCTCCCCCACTAAGCCTGGCAATGCTGCCATGTATGTGGAATAATCTCAAGTGCGACGTAAAACATAAATTATTTCTTTAAAGATCTAAGTTAATACAGAGACAAGCTATAGCTCTAGAACAAATTTCTGTCACTTATTTGTACAGATCTAAGAGAAAAGCTATAGTTCTATTCTAAAACAAATTTTCGCGTTTATTTTTACAGATTTGCCCAAGGGTTAGAGAAGGCATGTGTTGACACAGTGGATGACGGCAAAATGACCAAGGATTTAGCTGGTTGTATATATGGACTCAAAAAGTAAGTTTATTGCAAAATCCGTCAAGATTTTTATTTGACACTTTAATGTGAGACCGACACAAAAAATGAATCCCGAACTGTGGGGCTTATGGTCGTCATTTTTCGGAAAGGTATTAGATTTGAGCCAGTTTGAATTAAAAAGAGGTAATCTGTTAAGCTATCTCTCTATGCAAACATCATCATAGTCCTTTCAACTTGTTTTAAACTATATTTAAGGCGAGTGTTCTGCCATTTATAAAGAGCCTGGTTTCCTCCCCGATTAAACCGGGCAACTGGGCCATATAAGTGAAATCATCTTGATTGTAGCGTTAAACAAGAAGTGCCAAAAGAAGGCTGACAGTTTGCCCATGTGTAGATTTTATGTTCCCAAGTCAAAAATTTGCCATATTTGTGAAAGCTGTTTTGGTTTAAAATCTTAACTTTGAAAAATTGAAAAAAATTTCCACTCGATCGCTGTTTGTTGAAGAGTTGCCAGGTACTCCCGAAGGTCAAGGGTTTCTTCCAGGTGAAAAACCCGGTTTCCTCCCCCCTAAACCTGGCAACACCGCCATATTAGTGAAATAATCTTGGGTGCAGCATAAATCAATCAATCAACTATGACAACCACATTCGCAACCTCAAAAAATTAAAAAATATAGATTGGGGCAGACTTGATTTATTCTAGCCGTGACCCAATATTGAAAGGCTTTATCCACTGAGCATCTTTCCGGAGTTGGTTGCCAGTTACCAACGGAAGGTCGTGGGTTTCCTCCAGGCATAGAGCCCGGTTTCCTCCCACAATAAAACTGGCAAGGCCGCCATATAAGTGAAATAATCTTGAGCGTGGCGTAAAACACCAAACAATCGATCAATCTTTCCTGAGTAGAAACTGACCCCTTTGTTTGTATTTCAGTGTAAAACCTGACCAGTATCTAAACACGATGGATTTCCTGTCGGCCATTAGAGAGCAGTTTGATCGTCAGAACAAGTGATGTCGTAAACATCTAGGATAAAATTTAGTTTGTACAGAATTGTGTGTGGTGTGAAGAACTACAGTCATTTTAGTAAAAGTCACAGAAAAACACTTTGTCTTCGCCAAACAGTGCTAGGTTTTTTTTAGCAGTCTGCTTCTCAAACCAGTGAATAAATCTTCGATTAATTAGAAACTGACCTAGGGTAATATTTACCGGATTTTTGCCATCTATTTCTTAGAAAAGTCTTTTGCCGAATTTCCAGGAAACGATGGCAGTGCCAGTTTTCTTTGGCTAGTCAATAAGGGAGCCTTTCTCCAGAACCAATGTTTCTTGAAATTCTTTAGAATACTGTCTCGCAAAAACTCGCGCCTTCACAACTCGACACGACGCCTGCCTCGGAAACTAGAGCATACTGGAAAACGAAATCAATTGTTGGAGCGACCTAACACAACTCGACACGACGCCTGCCTCGGAAACTAGAGCATATAGGAAAACGGAATCAATTGTTGGAGCGACCAAACCGTCATCAAAGAACAGGTTTCAGCGGCCATCCAAATGAAGGTTGTGTTAAATACTGTCATGGGATCTTTAGTATTCTTCAGGATGCGAACTGTTGACGGGCAAATATTTTTGGTTATCAGTGGATTTCGGAGCTGCCATCTTGTTTCTTAGCAACTGGGCATCGTTAACCAATCAGAATCATGACAATCTCGGATAAATTTATCAAGATATTTTGGCGTCAAAAATTAACAAGTCAAACAAAAATTCTAAGGAATGACCTTTTGCACAGCGTAAATTTTCTCCGAACTGGACAAATTTCTGAAATTAGGTCACAATTGACACAAAAACGATGAGATCAATTTAGGTCACTCTGCGGAAAAGGTGGACTCTCGCAAAACTGGTATTTGTAGTCATTATAATATATACATGTTACGTGTGTGTCTAAGTTTCTAGAAAATGGCAGCATTTTTCTTCTCTTCTCTGTCTGTCCTGTTATAGAATAAAATTTTTAAGCAAATTCTGTATTAACTAGAAATGTGTGAAGTATTCTAGAGCTGTGCTGTAAATTTCAGAAAAAAGCTTAAGAAAATCATGTACTATTCCAACGATATCAGAGTTTCTAGTAAAATAAAGTTAATTTCTGGTAAATTTGTCTAGCACGTTTCTATACGTGCTATCTATGTAATCAAGGATATTTGTTTTCCGCGTCTTTCTGAAATAAACTGGTATTATTTCGGAGATCATGATGATGTTGTTGTTATTGACTCCTATAAAGAGTCTCGAGCTGTAAGAATTACAAAATTTTTATTGAAAACAAAATCTAGAATACTATTAAAGTGGCATGAGCTGCCGAAATTCACACTTCTTAAAAGACTTTCATAATTTCTGATCGTCCCGACAGTTCAAGGCTTTGAAGGTCATCGAAAAACTAAATGATTGGCGTTGGAATGAGGAAAATCCATACAGCATGTGGCCTGTACGAACGGAAAACGTGTTAAAAAAGTAAACAAAATTTAAATAACCGGGACGACCATTCATTCATTCTACGGCAAAGTCAGTTCAAAACAATACTTTATAGCACATTTTTGAGACTAGAAGCAATAAAAAGCTTCTGAATTATACGTCTTGAGAAAAATAGCCTATACTTTCAACGTTCTGTTTTTAAGTCAAAATATCAACATTTTGCCAGCTCATAAGAATGAGCTTTAAGAATCTGCCTACTTAATCCGAAAAAAAATTTCCACGGGTTTTTGCCGCAATGGTGGCATTGCCAGGTTTAGTGGGGAAAGGGAAATGTGGCTCTTTGCTGAGAAGAGACTCCGCCAACTCTATCACAGAGTGAAAAAACCCAACCAGAAATTTTTGAATTTTATTTCGTCTTGGTCTGAGTGAATTGAAAGTGGCATGAGCTGCGAAAATCTGTACTTTTTTCACTCAACAAATCTGATTCTCAATATGAAAACAGATGGGTTGATTGATTGTTTGGTGTTTTACGCCGCGCTCAAGATTATTTCACTAATATGGCGGTGTTGCCAGTTTTATTGTGGGAGGAAACCCGGCTCTATGCCAGGGGGAAACCCACGACCTTCCGTTGGTAATTAGCAACCATCCCACATAGATCAATTGCAGAGGACCCCACTAATAATGTTATTTATCGACAGTTTTCATATCAATGATAAAAAATTAAGACATCACCATGTAGTAAGTTGTTTTGAACAAAACAAGCTTTGGTCACCTGTCAGTTACACTTGACGAAGACACCGATACAGGTGTCAAAAGCTTGTGTTGTTCAAAACAACTTACTACGTGGTGATGTCTTAATTTTTTATCAATAGTATGGAACCCACGTTTGAAGAGTTTCGAACATTTCTTAGTTTTCATATCGACCTTATATTGGCCTAAGGGTGGCCGTATTGGCCCAAGGTTGCAGACTGAATGTGAATGCTATGGCAATGTGAAAACTCTCTAATCATATCTTTATTATTTAACTTTGCGAAAATTAAAACCTGGGACTCTACGATATAGAGTAGACCCCAATCAAACCACGTGGCGTGTTATCAACATTCCAAGTTTCTTTCAATGCATGTTTTTCAGTGCTGCAGTTGGGATGTTCAAAAGTGTATCAAATAAGCTTGAGTGTGGCCTAAAACATCAATCAATCAATCAAAAGTGAAATCAAGCTGAACCGTGGTTTAAACATTTGAGATAAGTACCACTAAAAAGCTTTGTGAGTTGCACGTCTTTAGCTTGATTGATGTTTTACGTCGCACTCAAGATTATTTCACTTAAATGGCGGCGTTGTCAGGTTCAGGATGAATCCGGGCTGTTTGCCCGAAGGGTAGCCCCGACCTTCGGCGAGTACCTGGCAACTCTTCTACATACCGCGACCAAGTGAAAAATCCAATTTTCCAATTTTTATTGGTCAGAGTGATTCGAAACTTTGACACATCGATGGAAGGTCTGTGTGGGACTATGGAATGATCACTTTGGTCACAGCTAGAGGCTCTGTCTTCAGAAAAATAGCCGATAATTCTGTTTTAACGCAAAAATATCAACATTTTGGCAGCTCATGAAGAATGGTGATGCCATGAGGTCACAACGACCCATATCGTAGATTGATTGATATAGAAGCAAAAAACTTACCAATATAAAAAACGTTTTATTGAAGATTCAAAATGTCATTACACAAATTTCAGTTTGACGTCACAATAAGATAATAATACATCAAATTTCTTGGATCATACACTCTCAGTTACATGTATCTTAAAAAGAAATTTGCAATGATTTGTTTAGACGTTCAGGGCTATTACAATCATGTAGCTGCTAACCAGGGGCCCGTTTCACGAAACAGTCGCATCGCAAACGTAGCGTAGTTGCCAATGGATACCATAGTGAAGAGATACGGAGTCATGACAACTGCGATTGATTGCACTTTGCGACGGCTTCGTGAAACGGCCCCCTGCATTTGAATGGGACGTTTCGTTTACCAACATTCACTTCCTGCCATATAACCATTCACTTCCATTGATTACATAAGATCCCAAAACACAGAATTTACGTACTCACCATTACAAGTGAATTTTTATTCATAAGAAAAGGGGGATAAATAGGTCATGTGGTCGTCATTAGTTGGAAAAACTGATTGATCTTTTACCCTGTACTCAAGATTATTTCACTTATATGAATCCATTGTAAAATATAGTTGGCCAGGTGGAGAGAACTCTCTACCTTAGGTGGGCAACTTTCACATGCAGTGACATAATAACACATTCTGATTTTTTCTTTAGGCTAAGTGGTATCTGAACACCAGGTCTTACAAAGCTGGCGTAATTTACGCATATGGCTACAGCATGGACAGGTTGCATCCAAGGCGCAAGTTACTATAGTTTTAACATAGATTCAAACCCAACGTAACTTACGTCAGCTTTGTAAGACTGTGTCAGCATGAGGGGAAATCAATCTATTGCCAAAGCCCCCTTGGTTGGATTGATTGATTGAGGCTCGGTGGTTGGTTTGAAAGGAAAACTCCCACTGGATTTTTGGATGATTGATTGATTGATTGAATGTTTGGGTGTTGGTTTGGAAGGAAAAATACTACTTATTGAACAAATCTAATACTTATATTTATTCAGTTCTTAAATCTAGTGCTTATTTAGTTCAATTTTACTGAACTGTTGTATCGAAAATAACCATAAGTTCGTTAAAATTGAACTAGTGCTAATTGAGCAAGTCTATCTATACAGGTATATACAAAATATTACAAAGACAATTTTAGAATTTTTTTAAATATAATTCTTTTTTTAATCGAGTGACCAACTATACTTATTTTCAGTTCACAAATATTACCTTTAATAGTTTACCCTCTTGTACAATAGAAAAGACTTTACGGTCGAGTTTGATTATGCATTCGGCATACAGCGAACACGGGAAACTGTAAACCGAACGACTTTCTTCCGCAGGGACTTTGTGTATCACGTGACCGATTTATCCGCGCCACGTAATCCCCAAGTAGCCAGGGTGCACTCAGATTTCAAGATGGCGCCCATGTTATTCATATGCAGATAAACAAGTGCTAGTAGTCATGGCGACTATGATGTTTTCTTACTTCCATTAGTGCCCGCACATTCTATTTTAACACTGAAGACCAAACATACTTTGCTTATGTCAGATATTACCCTCGGCGTACACAGAACACATAATCGAACTTGACCTTAGAAATTACCATATAAACTTTAATCAAAATGGCGTCATTCTGGACGGGTGAGATGCATTGTGGGTATATAGAGGGGTCAACCTTTCAAGTGAGCATCTTCCTACCAGCCCTTTAAGCCACACACATGACTCAACAAATACTTTTCTCTGCAGAATACTTTGCGTGCGCCATACTAAACCCCTCCTGATACCCATTAGACATTTCACCAGAAGCTGAAGACATTACACGATCTATCTTTTCGGACCATAGATTGATTAGGCTTAATCATCACATTTGGCATGGGGGTGACAGAAATAAAAACATAAGAAAAACACCCTGACTTTTTCAGACTTGGGCTTTTGTTGTAAGATGTATTGTTATGATTGACTGATGTTATCAATATTATTATTAATGATAAAAAATTAAGACATCACCACGTAGTTAGTTGTTTTTGAACTACACGAACTTTCGCCACGTATACTGTTACATTTGACGAAGACACCGGTACAGGTGTTGAAAGCTCGTGTTGTTGAAAAACAACTAACTACGTGATGATGTCTTATTTGTTCATCATTAGTATGGAACCCACGTTTAAAGAGAGTTTCAAACATTTGTTAATATTATTATTTGTTGCCAAGTTTAGAGGGGGGAGGAAATGTCAGACAGTTGGCAAGCGCCTGGCAACTTTTCCACAGCGGGCGATCAAGAGAAAAACCCACTAAGGATGTTTTCACTGACCCACATAAACCTTCTTTAATTTAGCACTCAAGATTGTTTGGCACTCAATTTAGCACTCAAAATCAATTTTTATAAATTGATTTACAGGAACTTTGCTCACAATCGTTACACAAATAATTAATATACATTTAAAAACAAAAATAATTTTAAAAAGAAGAATTTAACATGCTATATGCCTATCATCAAAACTGAAGCAAAAATAAACATGAAAAAATTTTCAATTTTGATTAAATAAATCTTGAGGTACATAAACATCCATAATAATCATAGTACAATAAAACATACATGTAAGTTGCATTGCTCTTAATTTGGAAATGAATTTAATTACTAACAAAATACTAAAACATGACAAAACTAAATAAAAATCCCTGTAAACCATAAGTGGTATAAAACTAATAGAATAACTAAAGCATAATCAAAATTTAAGTAAAGGCAAACACATACTTATATTTAAAAGCATTATCTATGTAATGGACAGTCTCCTTTTTTTTAAAGACTATTTCCTTCAACGGAATACGTACATACAATTTTCTCAAATATAATTACTCACCCCCCCTCCCCCCTCCCTTAAGGCAATAACAAAATCTTATAATTTTAAACACCCATAATAAGAATCTTGTACCATACATACAAAATTACTACCTTATATACATGAAAAAAAAAATATATTTGCGTATTTTACTTTAACAATTTTTCATATAAATTCAAATGATGGAATAATGAAGCACAAAATTACTTATGTATGATTGACTTTATCTTAACCGATTTTTTTAATCAGTTTTTTGATGCAGTAAATTATTCTTTTCACTTTTTTTTATATCAAATATAAAGGTAATTCATATAAATTATCTCCCCTGTCTAATAAAGAGCGGGTAACTCCAGTAGTCTAAACCAATGAACTATATAAGTGGAATAGAGGTCACCTAGTATTTGATTTGCATCGAACGCCGCCATTACTAGGAGAAGGTGCATTATCGGTCATGTACGCACTCATCACTCAGCAATGGCGGCGCTTTTTACAAAGTCAGATCCAAACCAGCCAATGAAACGTGTCCCTTCCACGTATATAGTTCATTCTGATTGGTCAAAACCACAAAGGGGGCAGTTGGTGTAAATTGTCTCCCCTGTTTCTACTAAGGGAAGTAACTCTTATCAAATTAACTCTCCACGTGTGTTTGAACAGAAGTGTAAGACGGTGGCTCTGAAGTTGTTCCGTTTCTAACGAGGTTTTCTGTACTCAGAGTTGTGTCCCCTTCCCCGTCACCTTTATGTTGAGCAATTGTCTGTTGCTGATGCTTATACAATTTGGCTTTATTTATAGGTGGCCCTGAAAAGAAGAAAGCAAAAATACAGTTCACCGTTACAGCAAGTAAATTAATGATACCAAAATTAAGACATCACCATGTAGTAAGTTGTTTTGAACAACACCTGTTGTTCAAAACAACATACAACTTTACCATGTGTTGTTCAAAACAACTTACTACGTGGTGATGTCTTTATTTGTTATCATTAGTATAGAACCCACGTTTAAAGAGAGTTTCAAACTTTTTTGAGCAAATAAATTGATATACAGTTTTTAACGATTAGTATCCGGCTTTATGCATAGGCTTTAGTTGTTACGACAATCGTGGTTGGCCTAGTGCAGTGAGATTAAGCATGAGCGAAAGGGCCGCTGTGTTTGTTTTTTTGAGAGCATGTTGAAGGTCATTTATAGAACGATGTTTTGGGCGGCTTAACTATGTCAGGGTTACTAAAATTAAAAACAAGAGTTTAAGAAACTCATAATACGCCCGCAAGGGTAAATTCATTGTAGCACACTATCTTAATATTCAATATTAAAGACATGCCTTAAACAGAATTTCGGCTGGTAGAATCTTTCAGTCACCTAAATAAGACTGGGGCTTCGTGAATTTTAGTATTTGACAGAACACATACATGTACCTATAAGCTGCTACCTATATCTGAAAACTGTACCAAAGCTACTTGCAAAAGTGTCTACACTACATATAGGCATACAACAACAACTTCATTTAATTACGGATTAAACAATAGAAAGAAGGTCGCAACTCATTTGGTCACCCTGGTTATCAAAAAGATGTTTGGATATAATTAAGCTATTCTGTGAAAACACAGACAGAATAACAGCCATTTTCTCAATTACTGAATGCCTGAAGGCTGGGTGACTGTTTTTTGTCAACACATATAGCCAGACTCCAATTTACTTTTAGTACTAGACACACCGTCCACTCATAAGATAGTTATAACTGAATTTTTTTTTTATAATCCATGCAATAAGTACCGTGTTACTCAATGCCAAAAGGCTGGTGACTGTTCTGGTCGCCACAAATATAGAAATCCCAATTCAATTTTGGTACAGGACACATCGTCTAATCATAAGCTTCACATATTACAAAAAAAATAAATTATAATCCATGAAATAATTACGGAGTAACTCAATTGGAGCCGCAAATATCAAGACCCCACTTTAATTTTGGTACAGAACACACCATCTATTCATAAGCTAGTTATATCTGAAAAAAAAATAAATCCATTGAATAGTTTCAGAGTTATAAATGCCAAAAGGCTGGGTGGCTGTTTTGGCCGCCAAAAATATTGAGACTCCAATTTAATTTTGGTACGCGACACACCATCTACCCATAAGCTACATATATCAGAAGAAAAAAAAAATTCAGGCAATAGGTTTTAAGTTATGGAGCGGACACGAATCCGGGATGGACAGACGGACAATGGTATACCAATATACGCCCGCTTTAAGAGCGAGAGTATAACAAAAACAAGGACCAACGTTTGAATTTAAATGACTTACCCATATAACTGAGTAAAACAGGCAGGAATATAAGACCATGGGTGGCCCCTCCCCCACCCACCCCCTCATGTCCCTATAGCCTTAATAATGTCTGGGTTGCATAAACTAACTTAAAATGACTTACCCATATAACTGAGTAGAACAGGCAGGAATATAAGACCATGAGTGGCCCCTCCCCCACCCACCCCCTCATGTCCCTATAGCCTTAATAATGTCTGGGTTGCATAAACTAACTTAAAATGACTTACCCATATAACTGAGTAGAACAGGCAGGAATATAAGACCATGAGTGGCCCCTCCCCCACCCACCCCCTCATGTCCCTATAGCCTTAATAATGTCTGGGTTGCATTAACTAACTTAAAATTACTCACCCATATAACTGAGTAGAACAGGCAGGAATATAAGGCCATGAGTGGCCCCTCCCCCACCCACCCCCTCATGTCCCTATAGCCTTAATAATGTCTGGGTTGCATTAACTAACTTAAAATTACTCACCCATATAACTGAGTAGAACAGGCAGGAATATAAGGCCATGAGTGGCCCCTCCCCCACCCACCCCCTCATGTCCCTATAGCCTTAATAATGTCTGGGTTGCATTAACTAACTTAAAATGACTTACCCATATAACTGAGTAGAACAGGCAGGAATATAAGACCATGAGTGGCCCCTCCCCCACCCACCCTCTCAAGTCTCTAAAGCTTTAACTATGCCAGGGTTGCATTAACTAACTTTAACTGACTTACCCATATAACTGAGTAGAACAGGCAGGAATATAAGACCATGAGTGGCCCCTCCCCCACCCACCCCCTCAAGTCCCTATAGCCTTAACTATGCCAGGGTTGCATTAACCAACTTTAACTGACTTACCCATATAACTGAGTAGAACAGGCAGGAATATAAGACCATGGGTGGCCCCAAACACGACAATACCCAGATACATTCGCTGAGTATCACTGAGTAAAACAGGCTTAACTAACTTTAAATGACTTACCCATATAACTGAGTAGAACAGGCAGGAATATAAGACCATGGGTGGCCCCTCCCCACCCACCCCCTCATGTCCCTATAGCCTTAATAATGTCTGGGTTGCATTAACTAACTTTAACTGACTTACCCATATAACTGAGTAGAACAGGCAGGAATATAAGACCATGGGTGCCCCCTCCCCTCCCCCTCAAGTCCCTATAGCCTTAACTATGCCAGGGTTGCATTAACCAACTTTAACTGACTTACCCATATAACTGAGTAGAACAGGCAGGAATATAAGACCATGGGTGGCCCCAAACACGACAATACCCAGATACATTCGCTGAGTATCACTGAGTAAAACAGGCTTAACTAACTTTAAATGACTTACCCATATAACTGAGTAGAACAGGCAGGAATATAAGACCATGGGTGGCCCCTCCCCACCCACCCCCTCATGTCCCTATAGCCTTAATAATGTCTGGGTTGCATTAACTAACTTTAACTGACTTACCCATATAACTGAGTAGAACAGGCAGGAATATAAGACCATGGGTGCCCCCTCCCCTCCCCCTCAAGTCCCTATAGCCTTAACTATACCAGGGTTGCATTAACCAACTTTAACTGACTTACCCATATAACTGAGTAAAACAGGCAGGAATATAAGACCATGGGTGGCCCCAAACACGACAATACCCAGATACATTCGCTGAGTATCACTGAGTAAAACAGGCTTAACTAACTTTAAATGACTTACCCATATAACTGAGTAGAACAGGCAGGAATATAAGACCATGAGTGGCCCCTCCCCCACCCACCCTCTCAAGTCTCTAAAGCTTTAACTATGCCAGGGTTGCATTAACTAACTTTAACTGACTTACCCATATAACTGAGTAGAACAGGCAGGAATATAAGACCATGAGTGGCCCCTCCCCCACCCACCCCCTCAAGTCCCTATAGCCTTAACTATGCCAGGGTTGCATTAACCAACTTTAACTGACTTACCCATATAACTGAGTAGAACAGGCAGGAATATAAGACCATGGGTGGCCCCAAACACGACAATACCCAGATACATTCGCTGAGTATCACTGAGTAAAACAGGCTTAACTAACTTTAAATGACTTACCCATATAACTGAGTAGAACAGGCAGGAATATAAGACCATGGGTGGCCCCTCCCCACCCACCCCCTCATGTCCCTATAGCCTTAATAATGTCTGGGTTGCATTAACTAACTTTAACTGACTTACCCATATAACTGAGTAGAACAGGCAGGAATATAAGACCATGGGTGCCCCCTCCCCTCCCCCTCAAGTCCCTATAGCCTTAACTATGCCAGGGTTGCATTAACCAACTTTAACTGACTTACCCATATAACTGAGTAGAACAGGCAGGAATATAAGACCATGGGTGGCCCCAAACACGACAATACCCAGATACATTCGCTGAGTATCACTGAGTAAAACAGGCTTAACTAACTTTAAATGACTTACCCATATAACTGAGTAGAACAGGCAGGAATATAAGACCATGGGTGGCCCCTCCCCACCCACCCCCTCATGTCCCTATAGCCTTAATAATGTCTGGGTTGCATTAACTAACTTTAACTGACTTACCCATATAACTGAGTAGAACAGGCAGGAATATAAGACCATGGGTGCCCCCTCCCCTCCCCCTCAAGTCCCTATAGCCTTAACTATACCAGGGTTGCATTAACCAACTTTAACTGACTTACCCATATAACTGAGTAAAACAGGCAGGAATATAAGACCATGGGTGGCCCCAAACACGACAATACCCAGATACATTCGCTGAGTATCACTGAGTAAAACAGGCTTAACTAACTTTAAATGACTTACCCATATAACTGAGTAGAACAGGCAGGAATATAAGACCATGGGTGGCCCCTCCCCACCCACCCCCTCATGTCCCTATAGCCTTAATAATGTCTGGGTTGCATTAACTAACTTTAACTGACTTACCCATATAACTGAGTAGAACAGGCAGGAATATAAGACCATGGATGCCCCCTCCCCTCCCCCTCAAGTCCCTATAGCCTTAACTATGCCAGGGTTGCATTAACCAACTTTAACTGACTTACCCATATAACTGAGTAGAACAGGCAGGAATATAAGACCATGAGTGGCCCCTCCCCCACCCACCCCCTCAAGTCCCTATAGCTCTAACTATGTCAGGGTTGCATTAACTAACTTTAAATGACTTACCCATATAACTGAGTAGAACAGGCAGGAATATAAGACCATGAGTGGCCCCTCCCCACCCACCCCCTCAAGTCCCTATAGCTCTAACTATGTCAGGGTTGCATTAACTAACTTTAAATGACTTACCCATATAACTGAGTAGAACAGGCAGGAATATAAGACCATGAGTGGCCCCTCCCCCACCCACCCCCTCATGTCCCTATAGCCTTAATAATGTCTGGGTTGCATAAACTAACTTTAAATGACTTACCCATATAACTGAGTAAGACAGGCAGGAATATAAGACCATGAGTGGCCCCTCCCCACCCACCCCCTCAAGTCCCTATAGCTCTAACTATGTCAGGGTTGCATTAACTAACTTTAAATGACTTACCCATATAACTGAGTAAGACAGGCAGGAATATAAGACCATGAGTGGCCCCTCCCCACCCACCCCCTCAAATCCCTATAGCTCTAACTATGTCAGTGTTGCATAAACTAACTTTAAGTGACTTACCCATATAACTGAGTAGAACAGGCAGGAATATAAGACCATGAGTGGCCCCTCCCCACCCACCCCCTCAAGTCCCTATAGCTCTAACTATGTCAGGGTTGCATTAACTAACTTTAAATGACTTACCCATATAACTGAGTAAAACAGGCAGGAATATAAGACCATGGGTGGCCCCTCCCCACCCCCTCATGTCCCTATAGCCTTAATCATGTCAGTGCTGCATCAACTAACTTAATAACAAAAACGAGGACCAAAGTTTGAATTTAAATGACTTACCCATATAACTGAGTAGAACAGGCAGGAATATAAGACCATGAGTGGCCCCAAACACGACAATACCCAGATACATTCGCTGAGTATCACTGAGTAAAACAGGTTTAACCAACTTTAACTGACTTACCCATATAACTGAGTAAAACAGGCAGGAATATAAGGCCATGAGTGGCCCCTCCACCACCCACCCCCTCAAGTCCCTATAGCTTTAACTATGTCAGGGTAAGGTTATGCCCCCACCCACCCCCTCAAATGGCTATAGCCGTAACTATGCCAGGGTTGCATTAACTAACTTACCCATATAACTGAGTAAAACAGACAGGAATTTAAGACCATGAGTGGCCCCTCCCCCACCCACCCCCTCATGTCCCTATAGCCTTAATAATGTCTGGGTTGCATTAACTAACTTAAAATGACTTACCCATATAACTGAGTAAGACAGGCAGGAATATAAGACCATGAGTGGCCACTCCCCCACCCACCCCCTCAAGTCCCTATAGCTCTAACTATGCCAGGGTTGCATTAACTAACTTTAAATGACTTACCCATATAACTGAGTAAGACAGGCAGGAATATAAGACCATGAGTGGCCCCTCCCCACCCACCCCCTCAAGTCCCTATAGCTCTAACTATGCCAGGGTTGCATTAACTAACTTTAACTGACTTACCCATATAACTGAGTAAGACAGGCAGGAATATAAGACCATGAGTGGCCCCTCCCCCACCCACCCCCTCAAGTCCCTATAGCTCTAACTATGCCAGGGTTGCATTAACTAACTTTAACTGACTTACCCATATAACTGAGTAAGACAGGCAGGAATATAAGACCATGAGTGGCCCCTCCCCCACCCACCCCCTCATGTCCCTATAGCTCTAACTATGTCAGGGTTGCATTAACTAACTTTAACTGACTTACCCATATAACTGAGTAGAACAGGCAGGAATATAAGACCATGAGTGGCCCCTCCCCCACCCACCCCCTCAAGTCCCTATAGCCTTAACTATGCCAGGGTTGTATTAACTAACTTTAACTGACTTACCCATATAACTGAGTAGAACAGGCAGGAATATAAGACCATGGGTGCCCCCTCCCCTCCCCCTCAAGTCCCTATAGCCTTAACTATGCCAGGGTTGCATTAACCAACTTTAACTGACTTACCCATATAACTGAGTAGAACAGGCAGGAATATAAGACCATGGGTGGCCCCTCCCCCACCCACCCCCTCATGTCCCTATAGCTCTAACTATGTCTGGGTTGCATTAACTAACTTAAAATGACTTACCCATATAACTGAGTAAAACAGGCAGGAATATAAGACCATGAGTGGCCCCTCCCCCACCCACCCCCTCATGTCCCTATAGCCTTAATAATGTCTGGGTTGCATTAACTAACTTAAAATGACTTACCCATATAACTGAGTAGAACAGGCAGGAATATAAGACCATGGGTGGCCCCTCCCCCACCCACCCCCTCATGTCCCTATAGCCTTAATAATGTCTGGGTTGCATAAACTAACTTTAAATGACTTACCCATATAACTGAGTAAAACAGGCAGGAATATAAGACCATGAGTGGCCCCTCCCCACCCACCCTCTCAAGTCCCTATAGCTTTAACAAGGTTGCATTAACTAACTTTAAATGACTTACCCATATAACTGAGTAGAACAGGCAGGAATATAAGACCATGAGTGGCCCCTCCCCACCCACCCTCTCAAGTCCCTATAGCTTTAACAAGGTTGCATTAACTAACTTTAACTGACTTACCCATATAACTGAGTAGAACAGGCAGGAATATAAGACCATGAGTCGCCCCAAACACGACAATACCCAGATACATTCGCTGAGTATCACTGAGTAAAACAGGTTTAACCAACTTTAACTGACTTACCCATATAACTGAGTAGAACAGGCAGGAATATAAGACCATGAGTCGCCCCAAACACGACAATACCCAGATACATTCGCTGAGTATCACTGAGTAAAACAGGTTTAACCAACTTTAACTGACTTACCCATATAACTGAGTAGAACAGGCAGGAATATAAGGCCATGAGTGGCCCTCCACCACCTCAAATCCCTATAGCTCTAACTATGCCAGTGTTGTATTAACTAACTTTAAATGACTTACCCATATAACTGAGAAGAACAGGCAGGAATATAAGACCATGAGTGGCCCCTCCCCACCCAACCCCTCATGTCCCTATAACCTTAACTATGTCAGGGTTGCATTAACTAACTTTAACTTTAACAGGCAAGAATATAAGACCAGGAGTTATGCCCCTTCTCTATAGGTTTAACTTTGTCAGGGTTGCTAACTTAATAACAAAAACAAGGACCAATGTTTGAATTTAACTGACTTACCCATATAACTGAGTAAAACAGGCAGGAATATAAGACCATGGGCTGTATGGATATTCCCCTCCCCCAACCCCTCAAGTACCTATAGCTTTAACTAGGTCAGTGCTGCATCAACTAACTTAATAACAAAAACGAGGACCAATGTTTGAATTTAAATGACTTACCCATATAACTGAGTAAGACAGGCAGGAATATAAGACCATGAGTGGCCCCTCACCACCCACCCTCTCATGTTCCTATAGCCTTAATAATGTCTGGGTTGCATTAACTAACTTAAAATGACTTACCCATATAACTGAGTAGAACAGGCAGGAATATAAGACCATGGGTGGCCCCAAACATGACAATACCCAGATACATTCGCCGAGTATCACTGAGTAAAACAGGTTTAACCAACTTTAACTGACTTACCCATATAACTGAGTAGAACAGGCAGGAATATAAGACCATGGGTGGCCCCAAACACCACAATACCCAGATACATTCGGAAATAGAACACTTGGAATAGCTGAGATTTGGAAAACGCCAGGACGAGAATTCCGAAAAGTTTTGTCAACGTAATACCACTAAACACCTGCAAAAGTAAGATTACTTCACGTTGAATGGGTTTGTTCAAAACATGATTAAAGTTTGCTGTTTCCTTATTCATAAAATGACAGTATCAAACTTTTATTTTTAAACAAATTTTATGAATTGTTGGTTATTTTTTCTCAAAAAGTTCATATTAGAAGTTTTTTGTCAATTTCACCAGAGGGTCGGAACCCAGGAACGATTAAAACCTGGTTAGATTTCAATATTTTTTTAAAGAAGAAAAAAAACCGAAATTCTAATTTCATATAAACTTTTCTCCAAATATGGACATCTGTTCCACAAAGAATACTTACGGAGCTTCCCATATGGACGAGGGCTTCCTTCGCTCTATCAACACGAGTCTCCGCTATACTGATCGCAAACGCTCGCACAATGTGTGAACAAAACTCAACTGATATACCTACAGTCTGAAAGACACAAATTATTGCAAAATAAAGTTAAATTCCCCAAGAATGACATATAAAGCAAAAAAAGTAAACAAAGGCTTTACAGTTCACATAATCCCCCTTTCATAGGAATCAGTGTGACTCAAAAAAGCAAACCATTGGGTAAATGCTTGACAGATTTAATATCTTCAAATAGAGCATGATTTAAGATCTACATGTAAATGTGTATAAAATTTACCTATGAAATAAACGACTTTCAAAGTTCTGCCTAAAAAAAATTTGCGATGACTTCCTTAACTGTCGACCCCCCTCCCTCCCATATAACCATAATATTCTTAAAATTCTTGCCATTAAACAAAAAAATTGTCGAATACTGAACTTTTGACCCCCTTCCCATCCATATTAACATAAAAGAACAAAATATTCTTCAAATATTTGCCATTTAACCAAAATAAGGGAGGACATCCTTTGCTTTTGTCCCCACCCCCCACCCCAGTAACAACACAGGTTACCGTATTTCTTCTAAAGATTCAGCCACTTTGTTCCTCATAAGGATTTGAACATTAGAAAAGAAATCTGCTAAATGAGGCCAGACAAATTTGTCCATTAGAGGGAATTTAAGGCAATATGACCCGCCGAGCAGTGTGTGAAAACGGTTATCCTTAAAAACAACTCTTCATCTCCATTTTTGTCCAACTCAATGGAAAATTTAGGCCATTAGAATGGCTGAATATTTAGAAGAAATACGGGTAATATAACAAATTTTGAAACTGTTACTCACCATGACTAAGTTGACCAATGAAACAGCATTCAAAGTGATGTCCCAGAAAAACATCAATCCCAAAAGGCTTGCTAATATCATCGCTATGGTAACCACCACAAAGAAAGCTGAGTAGAGGTCAAATCCCAACAGGATAAAGGTCACAACAAAGATGGCCGCCAAACAAACCCCCAGATTGAAAATTGTATCGTTAACAACAGTCAGGTATTGCTCGTAAAACACGTAGAATACACTGCAAGAAAGGGTTGGAACATGTTTGAAAAAATATCAACAATTTCAAAAATACATTTTTTAAGTATTTTTTTACAGTATTGTTAAGATGAAATCCTTTCGTTGTTGTTGGTCACTTCAATACACAGGACTTGAAACATTATTCAATTTTAATTTCATTTGGATAGAGGAAACAATTTAGGCTACGGAACCCTTTGATGTTCTATTTGATTCATGTTTCACGCCCCCTACTCAAAGATTATTTCTCTCATATGGCGGCATTGCCAGGTTTAGTGTGGGAGGAAACCTTCAACCTTCAGCAAGTACCTGTCAACTCTTCCACAAAGGGCGATCAAGTAATGCTGCTTTGAACCTATGTCTCCGTGAAATTGCTTAGTCTGTCATAATAAAAGATATCGGGGGGACTTGGTGGGTCAGTTGGCAGAGTGATGATTCCTCACTCCGGCCCAGGCCTTCCATTGATGCGGTGCAGGCTCGAATCCCAGTCAGACCAAATAAAATTGAAATATTTCTGGTCGTGTTTTTCTGTCGATTACCGTATGTGGAAAGGTCGCCAGATACTCACCAATGGTTGGGGGATTTCCTCCAAGCAAAGAGCCCATTTTCCAGTCCCACTTATAAACCTGGCAATGCTTCCATACAATGTATTAATGGAATAATTTTGAGTGCAGTGTAAAAGTCTATCAATCCAAAAATTATTTAAAAAGATTTCAACCATAACAATATAACTTCCGGACGTTTGTCATACCTGTATGGGAATACTCTTTGATTTTTGTTGTCACCAAGATCATGCAGCGTTTGCGTCATGTTGGCGCCCAGCTCTCGAGCGTATTTCAACGCCCCGATGTAATCCTCGTTGGTTTTCAAAACCGTATGGTAAGTCATAAAATATGTGGCTGAAAGAAATGAATATTCCCATGAATTTCGCAAAATGATGGACTAAAACTAAAATCAAGTAACTTTTATAAAGAGGTAAAAAAAACAATTGTGGAAATAAGGTAATTTTTGTAAGCAAAACTCCTAAAATGAACTCTTACATCCTTGATGTTACATGCCACACATAGAGAAACACATATCTTCAGTTTACACCGGGGGCCTCCGTGGCTCAGTAGGTAGGATGTTGGGCGCTCAATCTGAACAGCCTTCCACCAATGGGTCGTGGGTTTGAATCCCACTCAGTCCCCAAAAAATTGGAAAATTTTCTGACTGGGTTGTCACTCAAACGACCTATGTGGAATGGTTGCCGGTACCACCAGAAGGTCGTGGGTTTCCTCCGGGCATAGAGCATGGTTTCCTCTTGCAATAAAACTGGCAACGCCACCACATAAGTTAAATAATCTTATGCGGGGCGTCAAACACCAAACAATCAATCAATCAGGTTGCACGAGTTATAGGCTTTAACAAGTGTCTCAGTTGTATCAACGATGAAATCATTCAGTCTGAATGACTTCATAGTACCATGACTAATGAATTAAGTTGAGCTTAACGGAGTCTTTTGAAATTAAAACAAGAGATCAGTGAACTGATCTTAGCCCACCATAGAACACTATCAGAAAGTGAGGCTGCTTATAAATGGATCGCAAATTTGATATGTGAAATTTATTTCTTCAGTTGGTGGCTGGCTGGACAAGAACAAAGTTTCTTCGGTAGATAGTGGCTGTTATCTGAAAACTCAAAACCAACTTTCTTCAATTAACGCTACTTACCGGAGCTATATGTACTTGCACACAGGACAGTCAGTGATATCGCTTGTTTGAGTCCTGTACACAATTAAAATTTACAAAATCCAAAACGATTGTACATATGTTAACAAGATGCATTTTAATAGTGTTTGTTTACAAATCAAAAGATAATGTATATTTGTCAAAAATAGCCCGTGAAAAGTGAAGAATGGGCGACGTATCACTCGTCTGATGAGTAAAAATTTAAACATGACGAAAGTCAGTTTAAAAATTAATGGCAAAAAATGTCCCGATTCGTTCAGAAATTAGTGAACTGTTATAAAAAAATCTTCATGCACGATTTAATATAAATACATGATTGAATAAAAACATTTCAGTTACTTTATTGGTAAATAGCATTTACAATTGCGAAGTCAGTTGCTGTACATAGCTGCCTGAATGCAAATTCGATCGGCAAAATAGTGATTGTACGTTGCCGTGTATTTCATTTCATTTTGAAATATTCCTTCCTTTCAAACTCCGAAAAATACAATATGGATCTTCTTAAGTGTCTTAGGGAACACTCTCCTTTAAAAATATTTATTATTGTTACATTTTTGGAAAGAATTTAGGCGTTTAAAATCCAAATTCGAGAAGGCCATTTTACCGACTTCAAACAAGCCGTGGCGGCCGGCAACATGCATAGATACATGTAAACTGTTACTTATAGTCGCCCTTGGAATTCTTAAAGGAGTCGATTTTGATACGTTTTAAAATGACCCGAGGATTGGAATTTCACTCTGAGGTTTAATAAAGCTCCGATAAATGCCTTTTTTCCACTACTATGGACTAGGAAATTCCAAAATAACGTCCTCCGTGCCAAAAATAGCTTATTTGTCTTTAACTGGGTCATGCTTTTAAAATGCCTGGTAGGGGCCCTGTGATTGACAGCGGGAACTCGCACTAGCGAACTAACTTTACCACCCGATTTTAGCACTTTTAAATCCTATATATTTAAATATCTCACTCACTGTCAGTATATTGGAAACAAGGAAAATATATATTAAGATCTGAAGCTGTAAATATAAGGAATTCCACAAGCTTTTATTGTCAAATTTAACATTTTCTTGTTATATACGTATGCTTGAAGTGTCCGTTCTAACTTGGACAAAGTTGGAAGTTATCAGTAAAAGTAAATTAAACCTCTTTAACCGTATTCGAAGATTGACAAAACAAAACACAAAGCAACAAACAGATGCAGCATGTGATTTTATTTGTGCATTTTCAGAATCAGTTGAAGTTGTAAGAAAAAATAACCATACGGCGTCAGTGGGGTTTTAGCCGACTTCTGCTGTCGCCATACGATGTCTTCGGTAATGAAGCAGGCTAGCACTCTAACGCCAAATGGCGACAGCGATACCGAATGTGTTAAATGAAAACATCAACGACGAAAAAAAAACATGTTGCATAACTTGACCATATGAGGAAGCAACACAAAAAAAAACAATTCATCAAGATCCGCCTTGTAGTTTTGTTGAGTCCGCGATCACAAACTGTGTAGATGGAAATCACAGAAAAAGCTACCGGCCGCCATTTTGAATATGCAAATGAGCAGCGACTGCATAACAAGGCCATAGGGTTAACCTGCGTATAACATTTTACGAACATCCTTTCATTACTTTAGAACAGTGATAAAAAAAGTAATGGCCAGTGGCCGCCATTTTGAATATGCAAATGAGCAAAAAAGTGCAGAGTGCGCAACGAGACCATAGGGCTAGCATGCGTAAATTAGTTTACGAAAATCCTAGCCTTTCTTTACTTTAGGAGAAAAGTGACAAAAAGAAGAAAAATAAAATGGTCGCCCAGCGGCCATTTTAATATGCAAATGAGCAAAAAAGTATATAGTGCGCAACGAGGCCATAGGGTTAACCTGCGTACAAAGTTTTACGAAGATCCTTTCATTACTTTAGGAGAAAAGTGTTAAAAAGTAGAAAAACAAAATGGTCGCCTAACGGCCATTTTGATATGCAAATGAGCAAAAGAAATATATGTTGCACAACTAGACCATAGGAGGAACGTGCGTGTGAAATTTAAAGAAGGTCCGACTAGGATTTCTCTTGGAATCGCGGTCACAAGAGAGAAAAGTGATAAAAAATAGAAAAACAAAATGGTCGCCTAGCGGCCATTTTAATATGCAAATGAGCTGAGAAAAATAGATGTTGCACAACTAGACCATATGGGGAACCAATACAAAAACATTTCATCAAGATCGGCCTGGTGGTTTTCTAGATTCCGCGATCACAAACTATGTAGGTAAAAATCACAAAATGGCCGCCAGCGGCCATTTTAATATGCAAATGAGCAAACAAAATAGATGTTGCACAACTAGACCATAAGGGGAACATGTCTGTAAAATTTGATGAAAATCCGACAAGTAGTTCTCTTGGAATCGCGATCACAAGAAAAGTTTACAGACACCGGACGACGGAAGACGGACGACGGACGACAGACGACGGACGACGGACGACGGACCACGGACAAAAAGCGATTTGATAAGACCACCATGAGATCATGGTGGTCTAAAAAATCCATCCCTGACCATGTGGCACTAATGGGAAAGTTAATTTTTGTTGGGACCGATGGGGGTTGAACATTGCTTATATGCTTGCGTAAATTTTTTTTAGTTTGCTAAGCTCTTACCCCCAACTCTTGTTTTTTCCCTGGTTTTTAGAACCTCCACAGCTGAACCATATGCAGCATGGCCTCTGAAAAACAACAAATATATTTTCTAATTCCAATATATTTATGAACACTAAAACACACGGGCACAGGGAAAATCTTCTTGTCTAAAATACAATGGAGACAAGTTTCTAATTGTGTTAAAAAGAGGTATATCATTTAGACCTTTATACCACATAAATTGTTGTAATAAACTAACCATTTAGTATTTCATTAGGTTGACGACTGACAGGAGCTTAGCCTTGGTCAGTAGAATTTTCTGGAATCCTTTTGAAATACATTGACAATGGTAACGCATCTTAACTATGGCAAGAACATCGCTAGACTGAGATTGAACCCCATAAATTCCATAATCTACTGGGACAACAGATCAAGCTCAAAATGGTACTGGGGCAGACCAATAGTCTTTCATCCCAACTTCCATCTTGAGGCCTCTATGGCTCAGTTGGTACGACAGAGTCTGGTTTCCCCCTCACTTAATCGGGCAATGCCGCCATAAAAGTGAAATAATCTCGAGTGAAACACCAATCGTTCAATCCATGGATGAGCAAAATGATCCTGTTTGGTGAAGCTATAAACATGAGTTATTCCCCCTGAGTACAACTTTAGAAAACACGCAGTTTCAGACAAGATGTGTCCCCCTTGTTTGAGCCATAGATCAGAGTTACTCCCCCTGAGAACAACTTTATACAACCCCCACCCAGCTCTGTAGTTTCAGACAAGAGTTGTCTCTCTTGAGCCATAGATAAGAGTTATTACCCCTGAGTACAACTTTATACAACCCCCACCCAGCTATGCAGTTTTCAGACAAGAGTTGTCTCTCTTGAGCCATAGATAAGAGTTATTCCCCCTGAGAACAACTTTATACAACCCCCACCCAGCTATGCAGTTTTCAGACAAGAGTTGTCTCTCTTGAGCCATAGATAAGAGTTATTACCCCTGAGAACAACTTTATACAACCCCCACCCAGCTATGCAGTTTTCAGACAAGAGTTGTCTCTCTTGAGCCATAGATAAGAGTTATTACCCCTGAGAACAACTTTATACAACCCCCACCCAGCTATGCAGTTTTCAGACAAGAGTTGTCTCTCTTGAGCCATAGATAAGAGTTATTACCCCTGAGAACAACTTTATACAACCCCCACCCAGCTATGCAGTTTTCAGACAAGAGTTGTCTCTCTTGAGCCATAGATAAGAGTTATTCCCCCTGAGAACAACTTTATACAACCCCCAACCAGCTCTGCAGTTTTCAGACAAGATTTGTCCCCCTTGTTTGAGCCATAGATGAGAGTTATTCCCCCTGAGTACAGCTTTACAGAACACCCCCCACCTAGCTCTGCAGTTTTCAGACAAGATTTGTCCCCCTTGATTGGGCCATAGACGAGTTATTCACCTTGAGTAAAACTTTACAGAACACCCCCACCCAGTTCTGTAGCTTCAGACAAGAGTTGTCTCCCTTGTTTGAGCAATGGATAAAGAGTTATTACCCCTTAGTGCAGATCTCCTCCGGGTTGTCCTTAAGGTACCAGGGAATAAAGTCCATAAACTCCGACGGGATTGGTCGATTGCTGTAGTTGGCCATAAAGTCAATATCACATTTATAACAAGTTTCGTTAACAACTGGAAGAAAGAAAAGAAAACAAATGTAAGGCCTTGCCACTTACGAGAAGTTCAATAATTGTAAATACATGCAACTTGTGCGCATATTAAAGTATCGTAGATATGCCCCAAATTTCCAATTAGCTGCGTCAGTTTTAGAGTTGCAAAATGTTATGTGATTGATTGATGTTTTTCGCCGCAGTAAGGATCATTTGGTTGAAAGTCTGCCATTTTCTTTGGCCAGTTGTGTTAACAAACATGCTTGCCAGTTAACATATATCTTGCACAGAGGATTTATGTTGAAAACTTTTTTGTGTATGTTATCGCATTTCTCTAACTATATAACACCTTTCAATATCCTTTAACCACCATCTTGTAAAAATTCTAATCCTCACTGGTATTATTGTCATTTTTTGGGATTACACTTTCTTGAAAAGGATGGCAGAAATTCTTCTACCGATTTTGGGTGAAACACGAAACGAGAATCTAACCCGGGTCTCAGAGTATGGCACCTATCGCCAGTAAATACCGGCTGCCTTATCCATTCAGCCAACCGACTGGCATTTAGTACAGGCGATAGGTGCCATACTCTGGGACCCGGGTTTGATGATCGTTTTGGGTTGACGAGAATACTGTTATACTCACTTCCTTAAAGACACTAACTAATTAAACCTCACTGGTATCTCAAAAAGTTCTGGTCTAATGAGGTCACTTGGAAATTGGTCTATAATTGTTTATTTTCAAATTTGTTTTCAGATGTTCTAGAAGTATTACAAATTTTCAGACGTTCTAGAAGTATTACAAATTTTCAGACACTCTAGAAGTATTACAAATTTTCAGACACTCTAGAAATAATACAAATTTTCAGACGTTCTAGAAGTATTACAAATTTTCAGACACTCTAGAAGTATTACAAATTTTCAGACACTCTAGAAGTATTACAAATTTTCAGACATCAAAAGAAGAAAACCAAAGTGAAATATTTAGAATTTTACCTGTGGCATTGCAAAACACTTTGGACGTATCTGTCTCGTTTTCGTATCTATAGCGACAGCACGGGGGGTCTGAATCCAGCCAATCAAAATAGTCATCCAACCAACTGCTCGGGGAATGTGCAATGTAAGTTCTGTAAAAAAGAAATTCACAAAAATGTGTTTTTTGATTATTGTTAATACAAGGAACCAATCAATCAATCAATAATTTTCCACTCGACAATTGGTTATAAGGCACATGATAAAATCATTCTTTGGACAAAATTGCCCTTTCTAATGATTGATTGATTGATTGGAGTTTTACGCCGCGCTCAAAATTATTTCACTTATATGGCGGTGTTGCCAGGTTTATTGTGGGAGGAAACCGCGCTCTATGCCCGGAGGAAACCCATGACCGTCCGGTGGTAACTGGCAACCATCCCACATAGGTCGTTCCCTTTCTAATGAAAAACGATTAAGACATCACCAACAAGTAAGTTGTTTGTGAACAACACAAACATTTAAAGAGAATTTCAATCATTTCTTAGAATTGACCTTGTGAACGACCGAATTGGTCCAGGTCGAACCGCACTCATTTGATATTTGAATTTAAAGTGACATGAGCTGCCAAAATTCACACTTTTTTCATAATTTCTGATCGTCACGACAGTAAGAGGCTTTGAAGACCATCGAAAAACTAAATGATTGGCGTTGGAATGAGGAAAATCCATACAGTATGTGGCCTATACGAACCGGAATAGTGTTCGAAAAGTAAACAAAATTTAAATATCCGGGACGACCATTCATTCATTCTAAGCCCAAGTTAGTTCTAAACAATACTTTATCCTACATTTTCGAGACTAGAAGCACTAAAAAGCTTCTGAATTATACGACTTGAGAAAAAATAATTTCAACATTCTCTTTTGACGTCAAAATATCAACATTTCGGCAGCTCATGCCACTTTAAAGAGAGTTCCAAACATTTCTTGTTAATAACTTTGTTAATGGTGAACGCCCGAATTGGTCGAGGTCGAGTCGCACTCATTTCATATTCGAATTTAAGAAAGAATTCCAACTCACTCATTGGCTCTTCTGGAAGCCTTATAGACCTGTCCCAGAAGGCTATTCTCTGGACATCCGTTTCCTGCGCAGATCGCGTTCTGACCGTTAGCAGTCGTATAATCATGCCCATCCTCTACGACAAAATATACTGGTGGACCGACGGACAAGTAGGCGCTGAGATTGTTGAAGTAGTTCAGAACATAGGAATCCTAAAATTCAAAACAAAATAACAACATCTTTTATATTTGCTATAGGAGAGAGGTCAGACATTTTTATTACGTAGCTGTCCCACAACGACCAATGAAACAAGCAGACTTTCTTTACATCTTTCATGTTTGCTATATGAGAGAAGTCAGACAATTTTATTACGTAGCTGTCCCACATCGACCAATGAAACAAGCAGACTTCCTTTGAGCCCCTTTCACAATTGAGATACGGCGGGTTTCCGGCTCTTGCGGTCATGAATTTTGCCCTTCCGTACGATGGACCGCAGCCTTCCTTGCGGACAACCGCACCTTACCGCGCGGAATTTTTGTGCCGCAAGAGCCGCAGAAAAGTTTGGTGTGCACATGGAATCCAATTTTCGGCCGTGCGAATTTTTTTATTACCTCTGATCCGTGCGGGCGCTAGTACGTTCACCGTAAACCGTTGTATCTTGACGCGCGGTTGTTGCACGATTTTTTTGTGTCGTAAGATGCTCCGTACGGTGAAATTTCTTGTTCCGCCAACTTTGCGGCAGTCGTAAACCGTTGAACGATTCGCCGTCTCGGTTTTGCACCGCCTTGCGTTCACCGTGCGAAAAATACCCTTAGGTGTGCTACAGGTATATATTTTTGGGTGCTTCATTTTATCTCACAACAGTTGAAGCTTTTGCCTTGGTCTGCTTCTTGGTGAGCATCGTGGTGATCTTCCTCAATGGATTGACGTTCTTTTTCTAACGTTTTTTTTTATCTACGCGCCTTTTTATACTGCAATTATGTCTGCGGAGCCCAAAATCGCCGCACGATTTGACAAAACGCCGTAAGGCGCCCGCTCATTGGTGCGCGGCGAAAAACAATGACGCACGATGCATCTTGCGGCACGCCGCACGCTCCAACGAATCACGTAGCACCTCCGCGCAACTGTCTCACGGATCACGTGCACTAGACGTGCGTTGCTTGAGTCACTCGCGCGGTTTACCGCAAAAGATTCGTGGATTAAAACGTGGGAGAGCCTGGCCACGCCCTTACGATGCCCCGGCCAATCGTAAAAGGGATTATTTTCTTGCGGTTATTTTTCCGATTCTACTGCGGCCCGAAAACTTTTATCTCCACCGTGCGGTCGATTTCAATATTTTGACCGTGCGGCGAAAGTCTCAATTGTGAAAGCCCCTTTACATCTTTTATGTTTGCTATAGGAGAGAGGTCAGACATTTTTATTACATAGCTGTCCCACATCAACCAATAAAACAAGGAGACTTCCTTTGAAAATATTAAATCTGTGAATGCATTCAGGTGGTCTTTTATTGAACTGTGGTAATCCCCGACACGTTTGGAAAATTTAAGGGAGTATGACTCTCCAATGAATGCATGCACCTCTTAAGAATCATTGGATCTTTTCCAGCGAGCTGTTATGGCAGGCATAACTTTGTGATTGGCTTTACTGTAACGTTAAAGGAATTGTTTTCCATGACAGTTTAATAAGCCCTGCGTAGCAAAGTAACTCCGAATAAATTCAACAAATGCATATTGACAATCTCGATATTTCGACAAAGGTATATTTGTCATCTTCAGGAATATACCTTTGTCAAAATATTGAGATTGCCAATATGCTTTTGTTGAATTAATTTTGAGTTACTTCCGACCTTTGTTGAAATATTGAGATTGTCAATATGCGTTTGTTGAATTTATTCGGAGTCACTTTGCTAATGCATTATGCTAAGCTATTCAGTGAATCAACAAGTTATAATTTACTTGTTATTTATTAAAGTTTATTGATCGTTACGAGACTTACCTTGGGCATTGACAATTTACTTGTTATCAATTAAAGTTTATTGATCGCTATGGGGCTTACCTTGGGCATTGATAACTTCTGATCTAATCCAATACCAATTTTATTAACTGTAGCACAGCAAACACAGAACCAGCCAACAAATATCAACATCTGATAAAAAGAAAACATAATATGTTGATTATTACAACTGATTATTACAATTGTTACAATAAATACAAATAAATAAAAGGCCTATTATTAATTTGCCAAAAACACAGGATTGCTTCAGGTTCTTCTTAGTCTTGTCAAATTTAATAGCTGGATGGATTGCTGTTGAATTCGTAGTAAAGATTCTTTCACTTATTTGGTTGATTGATTGTTTGGTGTTTTACGACGCGCTCAAGATTATTTCACTTATATGGCGGCGTTGTCAGTTTTATTGTGGTAGGAAACCGGTCTCTATGCCCGGAGGATTGATTGTTCAATGTTTTACGCGGCGCTCAAGATTATTTCACTTATATGGCGATGTTGCCAGTTTTATTGTGGGAGGAAACCGGGCGGGAGGAAACCCATGACCTTCCGGTGGTAACTGGCAACCAAACCATATAGGCCGTTTGAGTGAAAACCCAGTCAAAAAATTTTCAATTTTTTTTTTTGAGACTGAGTGGGATTCGAACCCACGACCCATTGGTCTTACTTATTTGGTGGCATAGCCAGATTAAGGTACTGGCAAACATTTCACATAGGGCGATCGATTGTTAAACCCATTTACAAAACTATTTTTATGTCACTTTCTAAGATACAGAGTCACCAGTTACTCGACGAAGGTCGGGGGTTTCCTTCAGGCAATGAGCCTGCTTTCCTCTGCCGCTAAACCTGGCAGCGCCACCATATAAGCGAAATAATCTTGAGTGCGGCGTAAAACATCAATCACTCAATCTAAGATACAGAAATTTACTTTTCCTCGTAGTGCAACTTACCACGATGGGCCTCACCCAGTTTAACATGAGGAAGTGAGAGTAGTAATCTTTGACAAGCGTAAACAGGCAGCCATCTTCTTTACTTAACGCTTTTGCCGATTTTGTTTTCACACAGCATAAAAAGTCTATACGGTTTTGCTGAAAATGGAATAAATGATTGTTGTTATTTGCACTGAAAAACATGAACTGCAAACGTTAAACATTTTTGAGTTCGATTGTTATAAGTTATTTCACAAGGAAAGTAGAAATTACGATGGTTTCTTTTGTACCACCCTCTGGAATTTTTCATAAGTAAAACCCTAAATTTGATTCTAAATAAAAATTGTGGGCAGTGTGAGGACCAGGTTTACTAGGGGAGGTAACTGGTCCCTTCGGTGAGAGGAAACTCTGACCTATGACCTTCTAGATAAGGCGGCCCAGAAATTTAAAAGTTTTTTCACTTGTATGGAGGCGTTGATAGGTTTAGTGGGGAAGGGGATGTACCGAGCTCATTGCCCGGGGGAAACCCCTGACCGAGTGAAAAATCCACTCAGAAATTTTAAAATGTTTATTTGGTCTCAGTGTGATTTGAACCCAATGGAAGGTCACTGTGGGAATCGGGGATGATCACTCTAACCCACTGGACCAGCGAGGCTCCTATTGGCATAGAAGTGCCATGGATTGGTCCCTCCCCTCCCCTTAAACCGCCTTGGACAAACTTACCTCTTGTCGCCTCGCATCCAAGGTCATCAGAGCGACAAAACAGGTAATTTGTAGAAGGAAGTCGATTAAGACAGCCATGGCAGCATACATTGAGAAGATCTTTACCGCTGGCATGTTCGTCAGCGCACCTGGATAAAACCAAAAACAGGTATATTCTTTCGGTTTAAGGATTGACGCTTGCGCAGAAGCCTCACTATATGGCAAAATGAAGCTAAATGACGAGTTCTTGGATCAATCTGATGTCAGAATTGTGTTCATTTCGTCTATGACGCAAAGCAAAAGAGGCGTGTCACAGCGACTGCAACAAAGGAATGACGTCAATGCCATACAATTCGAACAACGTCATAAAACCGTCATTCTAAGCTGAAAGCGTCTATTACAGGTTTCGTTTATATTCTATATTGTAAGAATGACTAGCTTTATATAACAGGTGACATAAAAGTAAAACAAGCTGACAAAATGTCGACACATTTTCATTGAAAAAATACACAAATGATCAAATATGAATTAATTAACCAAAAATTTCCATTGTTTATATTTCATAACATTAAACAGGTAACATAAAGTGGTATGAGCTACCAACATTTTGACAAATTTTCGTTAAAAATTATACAAATTATTGAATGTGAATTAATTAAAACCAGGCTAGAAAATGTATGTATTGTAGAATTTAAAAGTCATTTTAGCATAGGACAAAATGTCCCCCAACCAAATAATATGGATTGATTAATGGATCTTTTATGTTGCAGTCAAGAATATTATGTCCATATAGCTGTGTTACCAGGTTTAGTGGTAGAGGAAATGGGGGTTCTTGGGCCCTCTGGTGGCGCTTTGCAACTTATCCACAAATAGGCCATCAAGGGAATTGTTTTCTTGGACCACCAAAATAATTGATTGATGGATTGGTGTTTTACGCTGCACTCATCAAGATTATTTCACTTATATGGCGGCATTGCCAGGTTTAGTGGGGGGGAAACCCCTGACCTTTGGAGAGTACCTGGCAACTCCACCAAAATAAGGGTCATATTCTTGAGAATGTATTTTTGGGGTTATTTCAGACTACAATTAAAGCCACGAAATTACCTTACATTATAAAATACAGGTATATCAACTGACCTAGGAAGAATGCAATCGACTCGGAGAGACTGGTGAGAAGCATGCTGGGACCCACTTTACCCACAATCCTCCCAACTTGTTCCTCTAACTTCTCGTTTGGTAATCGCTCATCTCTCTGTGAGGGAAAATTCATGCGATTTTAAAGTGGCATGAACTGCCAAAATGTTGATATTTTGGCATTAAGACAGAATGTTGAAATTATTGGCTATTTTTCTCAAGACGTATAATCCACAAGTTTTTTAGTGCTTCAAGTCTCGAGAATGAACGATAAAGTATTGTTTTGAACTAACTTTAGCTTAGAATGAATGAATGGTCGTCCCGGTTATTTAAATTTTGTTTACTTTCCAGACTCTATTTCGGTTCGTACATGCCACATACTGTATGGATTTTCCTCATTCCAACACCAATCATTTAGTTTTTCGATGGCCTTCAAAGCTTCTTACTGTCGTGACGATCAGAAATTATGAAAAAAGTTTGACTTTAGAAGCTCATGCCACTTTAAAGAGCATAGCATTATTAAAAAACCAGAACGATGTCAACCATTTTGACAAAATAAGAGTAATGTCTGAGAATTTGATGTAGGAGTAGGAGTCAAATGTCATTCACGCAACGTTCACGATCAGAGATTCCAAAAAGAACGTTAATTTTAGTTATAAATTAATATCAAATTACTGTCAAATTTAAAAATAATTATATTAACAGTTATCTCCCTTACCTGAAAAGTTTGTACGAGAATAAAAACATTGTCAACTCCAACGGCAAGCACAAGGAACGGAACGACCTCAATAATAATCAGGGTCGCTGGTTGACCAATGAAACTGAAGAATCCCAACGAGCCCATAACGGACGCAAACACGATAATAACACCTCCCAGAGACAGGGTCATCTTAGAATCAATCTGAAAAAAAGTCCGAAAATGTTGAAATTCCTGTATATATATTTTACATACATGTATATAGCATTCCAGATAATTTCCTCTTAGAATCAATCTGGAAAAATAAGTCCGAAAAAGTTAAAATTCTTGTACGGTATATATTTTTTACATACTACATGTATATAGCATTCCAGATGATTTCCACTTTAAAGTCAAATCGTTCATTCACAAGGGTTATTTATGAAGTTTCTAGAGCCAGAGTGAGAGATTGCCATACTTTGATACAGGGGGAAGTTACAATATCCCATAATTAGTATTCTCGCTATTTTGGGATTACACTTTCTTGAAAATATGCCAGAAATTCCTCTACCCATTTTTGGTTGACGCCCGAAACGTGAATCGAGCCCGGGTCCCAGAGTATGGCACCTATCGCCAGAAATGAATGACGGCTGCCTTATCCATTCCATTCCAAGCCACACTCTGGGAGCCGGGTGCGATTCCGGTAGAGGAATTTCTGCCATATTTTCAAGAAAGTGTAATCCCAAAATAACGAGAATACTGTTATACCCACTTTCTAAAAGACACTTAACTAATTAAACTCATCCCATAATTATCATAGAACATTTTATAATTTATGTCAAATTTGACACCCAAATCTTAAGTCTTCTATATATTCAACATTACACTCAAGATAATTTCAGATAATTTTACAATCCATTATAACATATAAGTTAATCTATTCAAATGACTTCTTCGACAACACTACATGGACAGGCCAAAGGTTCGAAACGGTTTGGTTGATTGATGTTTTACGCCGCACTCAAGTTTATTTCACTAATATGGCGGCTTTGCCAGTTTTATTGTGGGAGGAAACCGGGCTCTGTGCCCGGAGGAAACCCACGACTTTCCACTGGTAACTGGCAACCATCCCACATAGCCAAATGTTCGAAAAGGTTTGGTTGATTAATGTTTTACGCCGCACTCAAGATTATTTGACCTTTCTGGCGATGTGGTCAGCTTTAGTGGGAGAGGAAATCCTTGACCTTCTGTGAGTATCTGGCAACTCTTCAGAACAAATCGTGGCAGTTTTGTGACGTAAGAAATGTCCTATCGTCCCAAAGCCATTTGGCTGAATTTGTCTAACTTTTCGAACGATTGGCCAGGCCACTTGACGCTGGAGAAAAGCTCAATTAATGATGGCTCCCTTGAAGGAGAGGTCAATTAATGATGTCTCCCTTAAAACTTACGAAGATGCGTTGCCATGAATTGATCTGACCCAGAAAGATGGAGACGTAGGCCAACATGATCACGTAACTGATCACGATCGTCAGAACGTCAGATTCACTCTCACGATTAATTTCATCCTCAATTGAACGCTGAAAAAGTGAAAAGAATAATTTTGAAAACATATTATTGACAGATATCAACAGTATATGCCAAATTAAAAAGGCAAAAAGCAAATTATTTAAATGATAGGCTTAAAAAATTTGAATGATAAAAAATTAAGACATCACCACGTAGCTAGTTGTTAGTTAAATTCAGTTACACTTGATGAAGACGCCGGTATAGGTGTCGAAAGCTCGTGTTGTTCAAAAACAACTAAGTGGTGATGTCTTTTTTTATAATTAGTATGGAACCCACGTTTAAAGAGAGTTTAAAACATTTTTTAAAAATCTGTTTGAGGAAATATTGTCAACAATTTAGAAGAAATAAATATTTTTAGACAGTATAGAATCGACTGTTTGATACAGATACATGGATAATGAAAACATGGAAACAGTTTTAAAAATTCAGCCAGGCGGCTTTGTAACGTTAAATGTCACAGTGATCATTTTGACCGTGTGTAACCTATTTGAATGTTAGGAATGGCCACATGGCCTTGGAAGAAAGGTTTAATTTTCATCTCTGTGTAAAATGTCATTAATACTGATTTTCAAATTAATTTAAAAAAAAATAACAAGGAAAATCTTTAGTCAAAATACCATATTTCTTCTAACAATTCGACCATTCTAATGACCTAAATTTTCCATTGAGTCAGCCAAAAACAGAGATATGGAGTTGTGTTTAAGGATAACCATTTCCACACACTGCTCGACAGGTTATATTGCCTTGAATTCCCTCTAATTGGCAAATTTGTCTGGTCACATTTAGCATATTTATTTTCTAATGGTCGAATTCTTAGGAGGAAAAAAGTGGCTGAATCTTTAGAAGAAATACGGTATTCACAGTAAGACATAAAATATCATTTTGTTTACCTCCGACGAATATGATATGATCATGTCCTTGGTATCGTTATAGGTTCGAACCAGGTCCAAGAAAGCAGATTCCCACGCTTTCGCCGGCTCGTTTAGAGAATCGTTGACGTGATTATTAACGACAAATGTGATCACGAACGCTGTAGCCTCATTATAAGTATCACCTGAAATATGATAATTGATTAGTGATTGACGCCACATTTAGCAAGTCTGAAATTAATAATGGGGCATATACAGTGGGGTTAATGATTGCAATGTGATAAAATAATTATTATGTGTTTGAAAGATGTGATATCTGTTTGATTTCTTAAAAGTTTTACCATTTTTTGGATTAATCGCTATCTTTCACTACTGTATATATGAAATGGTCAATAAATGAAATGAAATTGTTTTGTGTTTATCTCATCACATTTAGCAAGGCGTTAAGTCTGAAATTAATAATGTGGTGTATACAATAATACTACTAATAATATTATATATCTTTATTCTCTGAGGGTTACACAATCAGTATTTATCAACTATCAATCTGATCGAATATTTGTCTTACCTTCGTAACCTCCCAGTACAACCCATGGGCTAACTGGCCCCCCGAACGTTCCGAGGCACGGGAGATGCAGAGGGGTCGTATCTGCTACAGATGCAGGGGCACTAGTAACAACAACAACATGGATTAGCTACTTGATTGATTGATTGATGTTTTACGCTGCGCTCAAAGAGTACTTCACTTATATGACGGCAGATGCAGGGGCACTAGTAACAACAACAACATGGATTAGCTACTTGATTGATTGATTGATGTTTTACGCTGCGCTCAAAGAGTACTTCACTTATATGGCGGCAGATGCAGGGGCACTAGTAACAACAACAACATGGATTAGCTACTTGATTGATTGATTGATGTTTTACGCTGCACTCAAAGAGCACTTCACTTATATGACGGCAGATGCAGGGGCACTAGTAACAACAACAACATGGATTAGCTACTTGATTGATTGATTGATGTTTTACGCTGCGCTCAAAGAGCACTTCACTTATATGGTGGCAGATGCAGGGGCACTAGTAACAACAACAACATGGATTAGCTACTTGATTGATTGATTGATGTTTTACGCTGCGCTCAAAGAGTACTTCACTTTAATATATGGCGGCGTTGCTGAGTTAAGTGGGGAAACATCGACGAGTATCTGGCAACTCGTCCACATTAACTGATCGAGCGAAAAATCCAATTTAACAGCTACTTGAAACAGAAAGTATAAAAAACAAACTAAATTTTTAGCCGAATACTTGTTTTTTTAGAAATTAAATTTTTTGGTTTAACAACAGCCAAAATGCCAGTGGGGCAACAAAAAAATGAATGATGTAGCTACACATTTTTGTTCAA
Organism: Lepidochitona cinerea; assembly: GCA_963971465.1. Lineage (NCBI taxonomy): Eukaryota > Metazoa > Mollusca > Polyplacophora > Chitonida > Tonicellidae > Lepidochitona > Lepidochitona cinerea. The sequence continues at coordinate 2,138,960 of OZ020565.1, forward strand.
GCAACAACAAATAAATCTGGTTTCGCAGCAAGAAATGTTTGACTTAGCGACAAAAAAATATCTATTATCTTTCTTTGATGAATTTCTTATACAGTGTATTACGTACACACATGGCAGCTAAAGGTTCATGCTTCGCTCCCTAGCAACATGAAACATGTACCTCTGCTATAACAATTCCCATGACCCCATAATATATAGTCTGACGATATTCTTACTATAGCTTAAGATGCGTAAGCATTGTCAATGTAATACAAAGTGTTCCAGAAAATTCTAATGACTAAGGCCAAGCTCCTGTCAGTCGTCAACCTAATGAAATATCAAAGGTTTACTTTATTACAACAATTTATGATGGGGTATAAAGGTCTAAATGATATACCTCTTTTTAACACAATTAGAAACTTGTCTCCGTGGTTATTTTAGACAAGAAGATTTTCCCTGTGCCCGTGTGTTTTAGTGTTCATAAATATATATATACCTGAAGCAAAAGTTTAGATGATCCAGGTACGTGGCTGTGTAAAACCCAAAGTCTCCGTAGGTCACCGTTTTATCAACCAGGGCGGGATCATTTTGAAAATACTGTAAGACGCTTTGCGTTGTACAGTTGGTATTAGCCGGAGCAAGAGGAGCAAAACATATATCTTTAAGCGTGATCGTTTTATCGTTGTACGGGACTTCCATTTGCTCTACAGCTGTCTGGAAAGCAAGCACCTGCAAAAGAAAAATTAAATTTGTATAAAATGAATATTAATATGCACATTATTATTACCATGTGGCCACAGGGACTGATCCAGGGAAAATTTGGGCATACCATTTTGGTTCAAAACGTTCCAAGAATAAGACAAAAACATCTCTGGCCCTAAATTCAACATTAAATGCTATTTTGACATTAAAATCTGTTGGTTTTAAGAATTTGGGCGGATTTTTTGTTTGTGAGTTTGGGCGCCCATACTTGTATACAGGTATCAAAATGTCTCTGGATCAGTCTATGGGCCACATATTAAATAGAGACACACATAATAGGCCATTCGAGAAGTTATTGTATGCTTTGCAAATGTTATTGTACTTTCACTTTTGTTATTTTACTCTAAGATCATGGGATGTATTCTCTATAGGGGCCTCCGTGGCTCAGTAGGCAGAGCGTTGAACGCTCAATCCGAACAGCCTTCCACCAATGGGTCGTGGGTTCGAATCCCACTCAGTCCAAAAAAAAAAAAATGGAAAGTTTGGAAGTTTTCACTTGAACGACCTATGTGGGATGGTTGCCAGTTACCACCGGACAGTCGTGGGTTTTCTCCGGGCATAGAGCCCGGTTTCCCCCCACCTCTTTCACCCACCCACATCTAAATTTGGACATTAGGCTCCACAGACCATTGAACGTCAGGAAGGCTAATGTATGTGGCATACTTAATGTTCCTACTTGCTGGGTCAGCATGCATGGCTCAAGCAGAGCCACAATGCTTCAGCCCAAGGCCAAATCACCACGAAGTAGATTTTTGTAAACAACGAGAGCTTTCGACACCTATGTTGATGCCTTTATCAAGTTATGCCTCATTTCTCATAAGTACGAAAACCCAGAGGGCTCATTCGTATTTCGAATTTCAGATTTTGAAATTCAAAATTCACATTTGTCTTTTTTGTTTGAAATCGAAAGTCAATTTCCTAATTTTGAATTTCAGATTTTGAAATTCGAAATTCAGAATTTAAAGTCACATTTCTTAATTTAATATTCACACTTAGTTAATTAAACAATCACTGACACCTTTTAAATTAGTTTTCACCAATCAAACTTGGAAGTTGGAAGGTGAGTTTCGAATTTCGAATTGTAAATATTTAAATTCCAAAGTGGAAGATGAGTTTCAAATTTCGAATTTCAAATATTGAAATTGGAAAGCGAGTTTCGAATTTCGAATATTGAAATTGAAACGTGAGTTTCAAGGTTTCTAAACGAAATCGTCACATTTAAGATGGCCGCCTAGATCTCAAACACTCATTTCACCAATGAACTTTCACCTTCTGCTGCCATGTTTGAAATCGAAAGTCAATTTCCTAATTTCGAATTTCAGATTTTGAAATTCGAAATTCAGAATTGAAAGTCAATTTCCTAATTTCGAAATTCGAATGAGCTCTCTGGGCTTTCGTACATTAGTATGGAACCCACATTTATAGAGAATTTCAAACATATCTTATTTCGATCAATCAATTGGACTTACCCTTTGAAAGAAGTCTTTCTCAAAAAGATTTGTGTAATTTTTATATCCAGGTGAAGGGGCCAGGTTTGGATGATGAAACAATGTTATGTTTGGGCGTGATATGATTAGCTGTTCTGTTCGGTAAAATGGCCTAGATGAAAAAAAAAGAGGAAAAAACAAGACATTACAACATGTATGAACAAACTTTTTGAACACAGCAGGCAGAAATTGGATATTTCCTTTGCTAAATTAAAGCGACATGAGCTGGCAAAATTCATACTTTTTTCAGAATTTCTGATCGTCACGACAGTAAGAGGCTTTGAAAGGCCATCGAAAAACTAAATGATTGGCGTTGGAATGAGGAAAATCCATATAATATGTGGACTGTGCGAACCGAAAACGTGTTTGAAAAGTAAACAAAATTTAAATAACCAGGACGACCATTCATTCATTCTAAGTCAAGGTTAGTTCAAAACAATACTTTATCGTACATTTTCGAGACTAGAAGCACTAAAAATCTTCTGAATTATACGTCTTGAGAAAAATAGCCAATGATTTCAACATTCTGTTTTAGCGTCAAAATATCAACATTTTGGCAGCTCATGCCACTTTAACTGTAATTCAGTTTTTACCAGTCATTTTGAGGCAGATATTTGACTTCAAGACTGTACATGTATGTTGAAAGAATTTTGTAGTTTTTGCCCCAGTTATTACATTTTCATAAAGTTATGTGTTTTTACACAAATTGATTATAAAAGAGGAGATACATGTACGGTCACTTTTCTCCTCATAAGGATTCGACCATTAGAAAAGAAATATGCTAAATGTGGCCAGACAAATTTGATTGGTAAACAGCTTAATACGTTTTTTAAAATGACGTGTTTAGCTAAAATACTTCAAAAGTTTCTATGATTGCTTTGTATTGGCATGTCATTATTGACCAATGACTGTCAGGCAAATCCATATTGTCGATTCTGCAGTTGCCTAGTGACGATTCCATAACAGGCAATCCAGTGAAAGACCCATTTAGAAATTTGTGGATTTTTATTTGGTTGATTGATTGATTGTTTGATGTTTTTTACGCCGCACTCAAGATTATTTAGCTTACATGTATATGGCGGCATTGCCAGTTTTATTGTGGGAGGAAACCGGGCTCTATGCCCGGAGGAAACCCACAACCTTCCGTTGGTAACTGGCAACCATCCCACATAGGTCGTTCGAGTGAAAACCCAGTCAGAAAATTTTCCAATTTTTGGACTGAGTGGGATTCGAACCCGCGACCCATTGGTGGAAGGCTGTTCGGATTGAGCGCCCAACGCTCTACCTACTGAGCCACGGAGGCCCCCATTAGAAAAGAAATATGCTAAATGTGGCCAGACAAAATTGCTTGGTAAACAGCTTAATATCTTTTTTAAAATAACGTGTTTAGCTAAAATACTTTAAAAGTTTCTAGGATTGCTTTGCATTGTCATGTCATTATTGACCAATGGCTGTCTGGCAAATCCATATTGCCGATTCTGCAGTTGCCTAGTGACCATTCCATAATGGGCAATCCAGTAAAAGACCCATTTAGAAATTTGTGGATTTTTATTTGGTTGATTGATTGATTGTTTGATGTTTTACGCCGCACTCAAGATTATTTAGCTTATACATGTATATGGCGGCATTGCCAGTTTTATTGTGAGAGGAAACCGGGCTCTAAGCCCCAAGGAAACCCACGCTCTTCCGGTGGTAACGGTTTTTATTTGGACAGAGTAGGATTTGAGCCTGCGACCCATCGGCAGAAGGCTTGTGTTCCTCCCCCTCCCAACCCAAGGACTGAAGCGTGGAAAAACAAGTTACATGTACATATAATGTGGTAATGGTACTTTTCCAAGAAAAATATAATGTTCCACGACAGACCCCCACGTCATGGGTGAGAAAAAAAAAGGACTTACATAAAATGTTCGTCAAAATATCCTTTTTCGGTGCGAGCTCGGCTTTCAGGGGCGGACCACAATTTAACTGGGTCAGTGATGACCTGGAAGAGGATGATTCCGCAGGCGAGGGCGATACAGAGGATAACTCCTCCCAACAGAATGTAATAAGGTTTCCGTGCACAAAAGCATCCCCATCTACTGAAGTTATTCTCTAGAGCTTTCTCCATTTTAGCGCCAATCGATTCCAAACAACCGATGTCACTTTTCGAGATGAGGTTACGCTCAGGCGTATTCATTTCGTATTTCCTGTTGGAGTGGCGCTCAGCTTTACGTTTATCGTCTATCCCGATACTGTCAAACTGCACCACATGCCGGCAGATCAAAAAGCTCCCAAAGATTATTACGAAAGCGCCCATACAGCAGGACATTATGAAGATCAAGCCGTCGATGTGTAAAATTTCCCACGGTGGTGGAGGCAAGATAGGCGGGCCTAACGGGGCACAGGACGCTGAGCAATCCTGACAACTACAAGGTCCGTGGCTTTTATCGAGACTTTCGTTGCACGGAGTGATCTTGACATGCATGGGTTGTAGAACAGTGCCATCGGGATAGTCCACAGGTTTGTCGGTGATCTTGAAATTGATGTCAAAGGGCGTCTGCTGATTCGACTTACTTCCCATGTAGGTCAACCACTTTTTGGGCGTGCAGCTTTTAGCGTCCCCGCCACATAATATTCCGATGGCTTTCATGTTGTTACTCGGCATTTGAACATCTTTACACGCGTTGTACATTCCGTTGGCGAAGTAACTCGACACGATGTAATCCAAGCTCGTGATAGACGCCTTCACCGTTCCGTTGACCGTTACATTTTTTTCCTTCGTAACTTTCAAAGAGAGGCTATGCTGAGGACCGCACGTTAGAAAACAGTAGAGATTGAGAAAGTTTTGAAAACAAGACGGACACCGAGAAAGAAACTGATTTGGCACCCCCATGTTTAAGTTGAATTGTATCAGTTGGCTGGGACTGCAGCATACAGGGGCATCTGGGTAAAGAAATAAAAAATAAATTACGCAAAAATCTAAAAAATTATAGTATCTACTTGGATATTCTGAGTACAATGCTAATAGTAATGATACTCATGAGTTTATGACAAATTACACAAAATAACAAAAATCCAAAAATAAATTGGATAAAATCAACTTACTATATCCATCTACATACTGCGGACAGTATTTGTTCAGAATATCAAGGCCTCCTTGGTCCGTCATGTTTTTGGGTGGGCCATTGTATACACAGTTTGTAGGCTTGTGGGTCGTCTCGTCTGACCCACACTGGTCGTACCAAATACAGTGACCTTTGACCCCACCAGATTCATCAAATAAAAGGGCATCCTGAAAATTAAGAAATAAATGAAATCAGTTTTACTATCAGACATATTGTCTGTGCCGGGGGCTAAGGCTAAGCTCCTATTAGTCGTCAACCTAATGAAATATCATAGGTTTGGTTTGTTACAACAATTTATGAGGTATAAAGGTCTAAATGATATGCCCTGCTGTACTCTGTAGTGTAGGTCTATAGAATAAAGCGCGAAAGTTGAAAACAATGATGAAAATATTCATACAATACGATCGCTGTAAAAAGAAAAGAGAAGAATGAAAGTTATTTATTGTTTAGAAATTTACTTTTGTAATCAATTTGGTAATATAATCACGCCTACTCTCGCCAAAATAAGCAGCAATGCACATATAACCTGCACACGACTATAACCCGCAGGGCGTATTTCACAACACTTATTTTACGTATAACCCGCGGGTTATTTGCGTGAAAATACGGTACCTCTTTTTAACACAATTAGAAACTTGTCTCCATGGTTATTTTAGACAAGGTCAAACAGACAAGGTCAAAGGTCTGGTCAAACATGTCTAGACACATTGCTCATGTCTTGTTAGGGAAGCACCCAAAGATTGTAGGGGAATTTGTGTGCCTTTTAAAATTATCGGCTATTTTTTTCGATTTTGAAAAACTGAAGTATTTACGTTGAATTAAAAATATCAGTATCGCCAGTAACAGTTATGTATATATCAGATGTCAACTGTGACGGCACTGCGCTAAAGCTAATTTATTTCCGTATCTAGGCTGTAAAGAGAAAAAGAATACCTTGAATTTTTAGTTTTTGTGCCTGTTATCTCATTTTGCATTTTGGCGGAGTTTGTAGGTCTATACGGTGCAAGTTTTAAACAAATTGATTACCAAATACATGTAAGAGGCATTGACTTAAACTTGCCATTTATCCTTTAAAGTGGCATGAACTGCCAACATCCGGACTATTTTCAGAGATTCTGATCGTCACTACAGTAAGAGGCTTTGAAGGCCATCGAAAAACTTAATGATTCGCGGAATGAGGAAAATCCATACAGTATGTGGACTGTACGAACCGAAAACGTGTTCGAAAAGTAAACAAAATTTAAATAACCAGGACGACCATTCATTCATTCTACGGCAAAGTTAGCTGAAAACAATACTTTATCGTACATTCTCGAGACTATAAGTACTAAAAAGCGTTTGAATTGTACGTCTTGAGAAAAATAGCCGATAATTTCAACATTCTGCTTTTATGTTAAAATATCAAAATTTTGGCTGCTCATGCTTCAGGTCGAAGCTAAGATTATATATATCTATTGCATTAATCAAGAAATGTTTTTATTTCATAAATAGTTCATTCAACAAAATCAATCGTGCAGAAAAAAAAATGACGATCAGCTGTTAAAAGAAATAAATAGGCTAAGGTTGAACTTTTGCCGTGACAGAAGTTAAAAATGTTGGGGACGTCTGATCTAGTTCTGTATGAATTCGGAAATAGGTCAGATGACATATCTCTGTAACTCTGTGAAAACTACGATGTAAAGTCAGGCCACCCTACCGTATTTCTTCTAAAGATTCAGCCACTTTTTTCCTCATAAGGATTCGATCATTAGAAAAGATATATGCTAAATGAGGCCAGACAAATTTGCCCATTAGAGGGAATTTAAGGCAATACAACCCATCGTGCAGTGTGTAAAAATGGTTATCCTGAACACACAACTCCATGTCCCCTTTTTTGTCTGACTCAATGGAAAAGCCATTAGAATGGCTGAATATTTAGAAGAAATATGGTAATACAGATAACCTAGTATTATTGACAGTCCGAGTTACCTTAACTAGAAGACAGAGTGATCGATTGTGCCCCACAAAAATAAAAGTGGAACAGAATTTGTGACATTTTTTATAAAAACTTATAACGAAAATCTAGCATTAACAAGAGTTTAAGTCAACTCAACATACGCCCTCAGCTATGACTGATTATTCTACATTATAGAACATATTTGTTTTAATTTCTGCAATTGAAATGCTATATGTTCATATGAAAGATTTTCATTTCTCTATTCGATGAAGATATTTGGATGCCATATTAGATGTATGTAACCAACGATATCCTAATTTGTTCTTAGCACATTATCTATCCAATAGGTATAAATTCTCTGGAAATTGTGAGAAAAACTATTAAAAGAAGGTATGGACTAAAAGAGAATATTACATAATCTAATATATTTATGATCACTAAAACACACGGGCACAGGGAAAATCTTCTTGTCTAAAATAACCATGGAGACAAGTTTCTAATTGTGTTAAAAAGAGGTATATCATTTACCGGTAGACCTTTATACCCCATAAATTGTTGTAATAAACGAAACCTATGGTATTTCATTAGGTTGACGACTGACAGGAGCTTAGCCTTGGTCAGTAGAATTTTCTGGAATCCTTTTGTAATGCATTGACAATGGTTACGCATCTTAACTATGGCAAGAACATCAGTAGACTGAGACTGAACCCCATAAATTTTGCACGGTTAAGACAAAACAGCACAGTTATAACAAACAAACAATGATTAACAAACAACATGGTAATGAACTCTATCTCACAACCTACATTGTACGATTAACAAACAACATGGTTATGACAAACAGCACAGTTATAACAAACCAATGGTTATAAACTCCATCTCACAACCTACAATTGGTTAGAACAAACAACATGGTTATAAACCACATCTCATAACCTACAATTAACAAACAATACGGTTATAAACTCCATCTCACAACCTACACTTATAAACAAACCACAAGGTTATAAACTCCATATACATGTAGATGCCGTATAATTCAATCATGCACCCAGGTGGACGACTCAGCATCTATCCATAACGTAAATGTCAAGATTGGATCAAAACTCTTCCTACATTGTCAAGATCAGGTCAAAATTAACAAACACATGAACTAAAAGCATACATTTATCTAGGATTTGAAAACAGGGTGTCCAAAATAGTCATTTCACCACAGACCTAGGGTGTCCAAAAGACGTATGGACCCTTGACTAAAAGATTGATTGTTTCGTGTTTTACGCCGCGCTCAAGATTATTTCACTAATATGGGGGCGTTGCCAGTTTTATTGTGGGAGGAAACCAGGCTCTGTGCCCGCAGGAAACCCACGATCTTCCGCTGGTAACTGGCAACCATCATGGGTCGTTCGAGTGAAAACCCAGTCAGAAAATTTTCCAAGTTTTTTGTTCGGATTGAGCGTCTAACGCTCTACCTACTGAGCCACAGAGGCCCCTGGGAGTTTATAATTAATACAGGCGTTTAATTCAGCAGTTGTAGGTACAACCCAAGGCATCCTTGTGATGTCGGACAGCCTACTTTTAATGTTACATAATAACGTATTGTAACAATAATGTAGTCACATTACTTATTTCTTATATTCAGTTTAACTTTGTCAGTGATACAAAATACATTATTGGGGTTTGTCAGATATGGTTTGATAAAGATATCATAAAGGGCAAAAAGATAAATGTATCAGATGGATAAAGACAAAATTGACGACTATAAAGGTCAGAAAGTTATGTTTACATAAAGTTTACCAGGTCAGAGGGGCTATTATCTGAAACAATAGTTCTTTAACTTTAAATACCTATTCTAGGGCCTGTTTCTTTTTTTTTTTTGACTTTGGATTTGAACCTACGACCCATTGAGGGAAGACTTCCCTTAGCTCATGGGAATTCAAGAAGTTCTAATTAAAGAGGTTTTAATTTGGATTGATTAATTGTTTGGTGTTTTACGTCGCGCTCAAGATTATTGCAATTATATGGCGGCTTGCATGTTTTTTTATGACATTAGAGACAGTATGACATTTGTTCTCTCAAGGGAGAACAGTTTTTGTATTAAAAATTGATTGTGTCACCCTCTGTAAATAAAGCATATATTATTATATTCTTAATATATTTAATAATTACAAGGAAACAAATCAGTATACATGTTGAAAGCATTGATTGATGTCTTACTCAAGATTTTTTCACTAATATGGCGCGTTGCCATGTTTGATGGGAGGGGGGGGTACTCGTAGCTGTGGCAGAGTGGGCTTTAAGAAGGGCATGGTCATAGAGCAACTCAAGATTATTATCCTTATTACGGTGTTGACGTGCTGACAGGTTTAGGCGGGAGCTTTTTAAGGCGGGAGCTTTGCAACCATTGCATGTAGAGCAATCAAGCAACTCAAGATTATTTTCCTTAAACCGTGCTGACAGGTTTAGTGGGAGAGGAACCCCCGACCTTTAGGGGGAGCTTTGCAACCATTGCGGGTAGAGCAATCAAGCAACTCAAAATTATTTTCCTTGAACGGTGTTGACAGGTTTAGTGGGACAGGAACCCCCGGCCGTAAGGGGGAGCTTTGCAACCATTGCATGTAGAGCAATCAAGCAACTAAAAATTATTTTCCTTAAACGTTTGTGCTGACAGGTTTAGTGGGAGAGGAACCCCCGACCTTTTGGGGGAGCTTTGCAACCATTGCATGTAGAGCAATCAAGCAACTCAAGATTATTTTCCTTAAACGGTGCTGACAGGTTTAGTGGCAGAGGAACCCCCAACCTTCAGGGGTCCTAAGCAACCATTGCATGTAGAACATTCAAGAAACTCAAGATTATTTTCCTTAAACGATGTTCAGTTGACAGGTTTAGTGGAAGGGAAACCCCCGATCTTCGCAACAATTGCACGTAGAGCGTTCAAGCAAAATTAAAACAAACAAAAAAACACCCAGATATTTTTACAACTTTTCTTTAGACTGACTGGAATTCAAACCCTTGGCCAATCGATCAGATGGAAGGCTTGTGCCAGCATGAGACACTATCGACTGTGTCGCAGAGGCCAGGTAAAAAACTGATAAATAAGTAGGTAGCCTTATGGTTAATAAAACAGGAAAACTCACAAATTGCCAAACCAAAAAATAATAACCGGTATTATTTACATTTAGAATCCATTGTTGTTATGGTGGAAAGCATAAATGTTGATGAAAATGAATGTATTATTGAATGATAAGCAAAAACATGAATTTCATACAGGGTAAGGTGTTGAAAAATTACAACATTATTCAAAATTGGGATGGTCAAAAACTAGGATTTCACAACATAGAAAAGCTACAATTTGTTGCTCAGTATTTTATGCTTAAGTCGATCATAGCGTCTTTTACGGCAAAGTTTCATAATCTTTGCCCAAGGCAGAGTTCTGTTAAACTAAATGTGTTATGAGGCATAACTACCTGTACCTGTATAATACTTTTACATGTATGGATATTTTTGATAGTCAAGAAGATTTTCCCTGTGCCCGCATCTTTTGTGTTCATAAATAAGCTTAAACCTTTTCCAGACAGAGAAAAATAACAAAGAGAAATGGGTAAAAATAACATAATCGCTGGGAAAATCACGTAGATTTACAAATATGAAAAAGAAAAACAGATACATGTTGGAATTTTGGCGGCTTTCCAAAAAATTCTCTTTGTCCCAATAAAACCTAGCAAAAAAGTATTCATGTAGTTATTTATAAGGACATGACCAAAGCAACAACAACAAGTTACATATCGATAAATTTTTACTATTCAATGACCATGATGCATCTGCACAGGTAACTTTCAGAAGCATGAACCACGGCACGGGTTCATCCAGAGGGGTGTCCACGTGCCTTTTGGACACCCTGTGGTCAAAATTTATCTCATTTAGACACCCAATAATCCAGCAATTTAACATGGTCAACATACAAAAGTAGGTCATAATGGACACCCAATTTTGTGGAGAATGTGCCAAAAATAGCTAAATTTTGGACACCCTATTTTCGGATCATGGATGGACGTATGCCGCTGCGTCAAACTGATATTACATTTATTTGGTTGAATGATTGATTGATGTTTTTGCCTCAAGGGATTAAAGTTTGTCCTATTGCAATGCCTTAATAACCATTGTCCATATATGGTCATGACTAATGCACTGAAATAAATGTATCTTTTGCTCTTGGGCACACATGAATGAAAAGTTAGTTGCTCAATTTATTTTTGGTTGTTTTGGCGCTTGGGTCAAACAGTTTGTTAGCTCTAGGAGGACATATAAGGATTGTTTCCGCTTCAGCCAAGGTCTAGTGGGAAAAAATCCCTATTGGTGAAAAATGTCTAGCAGGACAAATGTCTTGTGAGAAAAGTGTCTAATATTGGAGAAAAAATGTCTAGTATTGAAGAAAAATGCCTTGAGCATAAACTACGTCCAGTGCGGGTAACAGATTTGAGAAACATAAATGCATGAACAACTTAAAGTGGTATGAACTGCCAAATAGAAGGGAAATTTGGTTAAAATGGAATTGGCTAATTGTTCTCCAATTTGATCATGAAGTACAAAATAAGAGGTTGCTGTTAAGAGCAGTAGTAGTTTTTATAAGCAAAAAAAAAAGACTCTTAAATGCATATACATCCCGGCTATTTGCATTTTCCTGTTAATAGCACACATTTTCGGTCTGTACGGGTTAGAGATTTTACTAAGTTCTATCCTTTAGTTTATCAAGGTACTTCAAACACTTGACTTTATTAGACAACCAGAATTTATGAAAAAATCTGAGTTTTGCCATTTTAATAAAAAAGCATTCAGCAAGATAACAAAGTCTTAGTGCTAAATAATAATCTTGTATTGTGACAGGGTTACACAGAACAAACTTTTCTACACATCCAAACAAGACCTGAGACGGGCTAAAAAATAAATCTATAGCTCCTATATTTATATTGTTTGTTGACAGCATTGATAGAATTCCACCTGTACCCCTATGAGAAGATGTAGGCTGAGTTAGCTTGTAAAACAGATGTCAAAATCATGAAATAAGTTTAACATCAGTATCAAGGTAACATTTTGAACGGGTAGAAAACAAAAAAAATCACTTCAGGGTCCAGAAGAAAAGCGCCAGTTTGGACCGAGTGGCCAATCAAAGGAAGGCTTGAAAAGATTATCACTCTAGCGACTAACTATAAGATATATGTAACAAGCCCCCCCCCCCCCCCCCCCCCCCCCCAAAAAAGGCAAAAAAAATCACTTCAGGGTCCAGAAGAAAAGCGCCAGTTTGGACCGAGTGGCCAATCAAAGGAAGGCTTGAAAAGATTATCACTCTAGCGACTAACTATAAGATATATGTAACAAGCCCCCCCCCCCCCCCCCCCCCCCCCCACCACCACCACCACTTACGATTTCTATCTATTTTATCTCAAATATATACAAAGAATATAATATAATGCGATCTATTTAAAGACAAATCATATTTCTAATTGCCACTAAAAAAGAAATTAAATCACACAAGAATTCTGCTGTCTCAATTATTTGCACAGGTCACATAAATCCAGAAAAGCTCCTTGGCAATTACAAAATCTTTAATAAAGAAAGGTTGTAAATCTTCAGTCAGAGGGAGTTGTCAAATAATAAATGAGGTGTTTAAGTCACTCTACAGGTTCAACCCATTCTTAAAGATTTTTGAAGTCCGAAGATTAATCATTACTCAAATAATTTATCTGAGTCTGTTGCCAGAGGTGCAAGCCCTAAAAAATGAAACCCAAAATGGAACAATATTCTCTAAAGTACCCAACTTTCGTTGATTATTGTAATAAAACATAAATTTCAATATCCAATCTGATGATGAACGAAATGGTCCAACACCATGTGTAAACTTTTCATAAACCGCTTTGCGGATTTATCTAGTTTGCACAGGAGCAACTTCATTCATAACTCGATGAACCGAAGATACATTGAAATCAATCCTTTATTACGCTAAGAATTCCGCTAATTCAAGGACGAGCAATGTGAAGATAACAAATTATTAGACTGCTCTCTGCCATGTTTGTCTAAAACAACAACAATAGCGATTGCTCGATAGGATTATCGGTCGCTCCATGCAGGAGGTAAGACACCCAACGAAAAGTCTCCAACTTTTAGAGTGCTTTTCGTAATGTTTTCAGTACTTGAATTAGCGGAATTCTTACCGTAACAATATTATTTCGAATATTTTAAATTTTAATATCTCCAAAGGGCAGTCTCATCATGTCAGATGGTGACTAATAGTATTAAATATAGTAGCTGAGTAGCCTAAGTTATACTTAATAGTGAGTGGTAGGTCAGGGGATGATGTATCATCAACCTGGGAGTGAGTAAGTTTGACCTGTGCGAATATAGAATAGGTCCGTCACCTGGAACTTAAAGTAAAACACCTATTTTGCTTTCAAATATTCTGTATAATACCTTAGGGAACTCCATAATCGGAAAATCAGTCTTTACTTGCACAAAAATCGCTCACATTTACTTAATTCACAGAGTTCACTCTACAAACAAGAATTCGCCTCGCCATTTTTGCTTCGTTTAATGCATGAGATGGACAATGCACGAGCTTGTATAAATACGAGTCTCTCCGTCAGTGTTCAACTTCAACATACAGCCGATAGGGCTCTGTAGACATCAACCCTATCGACCTTTTTATTTACTGTGAATTAAGTCTTCAGGATTATGTCTTTTTAAATTTCTGTTTGTTATTAAAAATTCATAAAGAAAAAGAAAACTTAGGGGGGTTTATATAGGGGGGCTTGCCCCCCCTGACGATTATAACATATTTACGGTTAGTCCGGGTTTCTGACTCCAAAATTACTATTTTTTTTATACTGACGGTCGTATTTTGGAGTCAGGGATCATTGCAATCAAAAAGTCGGAGTTGGCTGCACGCTTCTGATCAGGCAGTTTACAGAGAAATAAATTAAATTGATATCAGTCACTGGAGTTTTAAACTGTTTAACTCGAAATGACCGTTCGTGGCATGTTCTTGGTGAAATTATGAGTGGGATAGGGTAGACAGTCCTTCCGATTGAATCACACAACAAAAACTCGTGTGGGCAAACAGTGTGTTGTAAGAAACTGTCGTACGATCATGTCATGTGACTTTGATTGGTGAACTTCTGATGGAAACAGAAGTGTTCTACAATGCTGGCTGCGGTGAATTTCGTATGATATAAAGCATTGTTTTTATAAGATTAAAACAGATGTAGCTTACATGGAGCCTTCTATGCACAGCCTCACAAGTTCTCATGAAAAGGACAATTTTCTTTACATGTTTGTCGCGTAGTGTTAGGGTTCCAGTTCTAGTAAAAACCCTATTTAAATTATGATACGCATAGATACATGTAATCGTCCGACAATGGACCCTGTGTCAAAGTCTTAAACTAAGTGTTATTTGTCAGACATATATATCTATGATCACTAAAACACACGTGCACAGGGAAAATCCACAAGTCAGACATATAATGATATATACACAGCACTGCAATATATCTTTTTAAAATTCTTCAAAATTCTCCATGTACGACAGTTGCCGGAATCTTATTTTCTGTATGCAACACACACATTTCAAATCAAAATATATTTAACAATATTATTTCGAATATTAACTAAGCCGATTTTAAATTTTAATATCTCCAAAGAGAAGTCTCATTTAATTTTTAAGTTCTAACTGTTGAGTTCTCTTGATGGTGACTTATACTTAATAATAATAGTGAGTGGTAGGTCAGGGGATGATGCATCAACCTGGGACTGGGTAAGTTTGACCTGATAATTTTATGTAAAGCTACAGAGTGACACTTACCGCAAGATCAAGTTGACAGACAGCGAGAAAACAGCCCAGTAAAATTCGTGACACCCACGAAACAACCCCCATGGTCAGTCACTTCAGATTTCGTTTGACAGAGAAATGAATTAAATTGAGAACAGTCACAGGAGCTTTTAAACTGCTTTAACTCGAAATGACCGTTCGTGGCATTTTCTTGGTGAAATTATGAGTGGGATAGGGTAGACAGACCTCCCGATTGAATCACACAACAAAAACTCGTGTGGGCAAACAGTGTGTTGTGAAAAACTGTCGTACGATCATGTCATGTGACTTTGATTGGTGACCTCAAAACTCTTCACCGTGTATCGATCTGACACCGAGTTGAAAAGTAAACCAAATATGAAATGTTCAAAACGGATGTTAAAAAAAAATAATAAAAAAATATGTTCAATCTTAATATCGTGCCATTGGATGGCAAACTGTAAAAAAGTTGGGTTTTTGTCTCCAAAATCTAAAGATTGATTATTTATTTAATAATCGAAATTAAGCTCAGAAAATTTAAAAAAAAAATAATTCCACATGAAATTGAAAATGAAAACAAAAGAGGAAGAAAGAGCTACGTGTAGGTAGAAAGGACTAAAAAAACAAAGACATGAAAACAATTTAATCTTAGAATATTATGCTTATATTGACAGCATTAGAAGATAATTGATAATTAACGACACTTCAAAGAGTAAGCTGTTAACCCAACAGATTACAAATTATAATATCTTGTGTTTGATCCACGTAATCAATCAATCTATACTCAGTGATCAAGTGATCAATCAGTGATCAATCAATCAATATATTTCGAAGCAGGCATACACTATCCATCACGACGATATATTTATTTAACAATACAGCCTCAATATATAGTCTCTTATTGTTACCGGGTAATTTAATCATTCGGAACATGAAATTTAATCCGCAATTTTTTCATTAAATTGATTGAAATTTGCATGGTTGATTGTGGAGGTGACTAGATTTATTAGCGCGTGCCCGCCCAGATATAGCCTTTAAAGGGCTGATATTTACGCCTTGATTGATTGATTGATGTTTTACGCCGCACTCAAGATTATTGCCAGGTTTAGTGGGCGTGGGGGGGGGGGGGGGGGAACGGGGCTCATTGCCGGTGGAAAACCCCCGAACTTCGGTGAGTACTTGGCAACTCTTCCACATACGGCGACCGAGTACTTTCATTAGAAGATGTGAATTAAAATTTGTATATGTAGCAAAAAGGCCAAGCCGATTTTCCGACTCTATTCCCCTTACGATTTTTGAGTAAAGTTTCTAAGATGGCGTCGCCTAACAAAGGCGGCAGAAAAGCAGAAATTCGAAGATCTTTAAGCGAGGAAGATGATTCCTTTGTTTATGTCTTTGACAGAAGACAGGGAGACGCACCAGAACTTAAGATCAAAACTGGTGGTCTTTTTACATTTCTTGACTTCAAAGCAAGAGTTCAAGAGGTAAAACAAAATCAGTGCAGACGACGCGCTGCAACAACAACAAAAGACGCTCAGTATCGACAATCAATGATTGAATCATAATGCACGAACTGTCAAACAAAACTCATTGCTAAGATTTGCACATTAAAATACTGAACAAAGACGTAAGGATGACCACTTCAACCAGTGCAACGGCACAGCTTTAGTTTTGGTCCATTTAATAAACTGCAACAAATGCAAATTCGGTTTATTTTGCTTTCAGTTTCAGTTTCCCTAACCAAGTTCCTTTCTAGATCTGTGTTGTTTGCAACCGATAGCCCTTGGTTAAATGGCAATCAATCTGACTATTTTCATATAAACAAATGGAACAAAATTTATTTCTTAAAGGATAAATGACAAGTTATGGCAAAATCTCCTATTTTGTAATCAATATGTTTTAAAACGCGGCCAAAACGAAAATGAGAAAATTCCTGGCATTTTTTTTCTGTCTACCACCTCCATACGGAAATTAATTAGCTTAGTGCCGTGACGTCACAGTTGACATCTGGTATGTTTTGCGTCAGGGTGTCTTCACGATTGGTTAAATTTAAAATGATGTCAGAAGCATTCAAATGTTAAGTATGTCGTCAAATCCGAAGATATTTCCGATTGGTGACGGCAGATATATATATTTTCCATCGCTTTTTCTTTAACACCCTGGGACCTTACTGGAAGCTCGTTTTGTTTCAAAATGATGGTTTTAAATACTTATTTAGTCCATTTACAGAACTTTACAAACAACCATTAGGTGTTCAGAACGAACTTGGCTCTGCCAAATTATTTTTCTTACTGACAATTTGAGGCTACAGTAAACTGCCATTGAAAAGATGGAGCTGTTGCTGACTTTGTGATGGCATTCAGATTGTGCCAAGATGCTTGTCTTTAAATAAGGATTTTCCATCACGTCAAAGGAATTCTAGAGGAATTAATTAAGAAATAATGGATTGATTCTCTGCGTATACGCTGTGATAACTGCAAGAAAAAAGGAAGTGTCCATTGTTTTTGGACGAGGGCCGGAGGCCCGAGTTCAAAAAGTGTGGACACTTCCTTTTTTCTTGCAGTTATCACAGCGTATACGCAGAGAATCAATCCATTATTTCTATTCTAACACATAAACTTTAATGTAAAGAAAAACTGAATTTCAGTAGTTTGCCTTATTTTCTGCTTCAAACTAAAAATTGGCAACCCCTACGTTATAGCTGAATAGTTTTTCCCTGATTGCCTCGTGGACGAATCTATATCGAAAAAATGATAGGGGTGCTAGCTTCAAAAAAATGTTTTATGTGTTACCATTTTTAAGTCTACTAACAGACCTGATAACTTTTTAAAGATATATCTACACTTTTAGCTCATGGAAGTTCACTTTCAAGTCTTCCCGTCGAGTATTAACAATGTCCTGCGTTTATAAGTTAGTTTTACAGGCGAAATGCTAGGCAAACACAACGGCCTGGCATCCCCACTCGCGTTTAGGTGATGACGTCATCCAGTGACGTCGTGTTCCATCACGTCACCAAAATTTAAAAATGATGACGTCGTTCAGTGTCAGGGCGTTTGACGTCACAATAAAAACGTTCTCTGCGTATATGCTAGTTTATACGCCAGCTTTGTCCTATGTCACAACATCATCATGTAGGGAAATCACACATGTGTTAGAATAGATAATTTAGCTACCTGGCTTCTGAAAAGTGTCTAGATTGGCATACAGGAACAGACAATCATCCCTTGATATTCTATTTTCACCAGGGTTTGCTCTACAGTTTCAGACATCAGCCGTTTCTGTTCATGTAATGCTATTTTGCTGTCATGGTTTAAATCCGCAATCACTTCAAGCCTGATCTTAAAGTAACTTCAGTACTGTTGATCTCACCTTTTCTCTGAAAAATTTGACACTATAAAACATTGTTAAGTGAACCTAAAGGTTGGATGTCCTCTTATTTGACCTCTGCTACTAGTCAACCCTAACTCCATTCAGCTAATTGACAAGAAAGAAAGAAAATTAAGCGTGTTATGAACAAGCCAAATGTTAAAGGGGCATGAGCTGCCAAAATGTTGATATTTTGACTTAAAAACAGAACGTTGAAATTATTGGCTATTTTTCTCAAGACATATAATTCAGAAGCTTTTCATTGCTTCTAGTCTTAAAAATGTGCGATAAAGTATTGTTTTAAACTAACTTTGCCTTAGAATGAATGAATGGTCGTCCCGGTTATTTCAATTTTGTTTACTTTTCGAACACGTTTTCCGTTCTTACAGTCCACATACTATATGGATTTTCCTCGTTCCAATGTCAATCATTTAGTTTTTCGATGGCCTTCAAAGCCTCTAACTGTCAAAGACGATCAGAAATTATGAAAGAAGTGTGAATTATGGCAGCTCATGCCACTTTAATATATGATAAAAAAATTAAGACATGACCACGTAGTTAGTTATTTTTAACAACACAAACTCGTGTTGTTAAAAACAACTAACTATGTGGTGATGTCTTCATTTTTTATCATTAGTATGGAACCCACGTATAAAGAGAGTTTCAAACATTTCTTAAGCCAAATGTTGTCTAAAAAATGAAAAATAATGTATTTAATGTAAAGTGTGCACTTTAATCAAGCAGTGTTTGTATTAGAAATTCTCTAGTTTTGTTTTTATTATGTATTTCAGGCTCTTAATATACCCAAGAAAGAATCATTTGTTATTGCAACAACAATCCGAGATGAAATCAAGGACGATGCAACTTGGGGTAATGAAAACATTTCCATTTTTACGGATGTTTTTCTTTTCTTGGTGCTGAATTATCGTCTGTGTGGTGTTGTAAACATAAATTCACCATCAATTATATATGTGCGGTAAGGGTTCATCCAGAGGGCTATCCTTATGTCTTTTGGACACCCTGTGATCAAAATTCATCTTATTTGGATACCCAATAATCCAGAAATTTAACATGGTCAATATCCAAAAGTAGCTCTTAATGGACCCGAATTTTGTGGAGAATGTGTACTTGGATGAATGCATGATGTGCAGTGCAACCTGCATGTACCAACATGTCTCGGGGGGGAAGAAAAAAAAATGCAAGATTTCTTATAAATAACAATCAGGAACGCCTCATTCTCATATCTGGAAATAGAACCCTAACCCTTCCAATCTACCCTTGTCACTTATTTTGGAGTTATCAGAGCAGACTTTAAGGTCGAGAATTTCCTTTGAATTAGCCTAATAAGACGGGCAATGCTATATAAATGCAATAAACTTGACTGCGGCCGAGATGTACATCCAAGTGACCAAGCTACTATTTTTGTATTTCAGCTAACACTGATGAAATCGAAAATTTTCTATCTGAAGTTTTTTCTTTCAGATAACATAGATAATGGAGACACCCTTTACATTTTGAAAAACATCAACCAAGAGTTAACCGCCCCTGCTCAGGAGCGTGTGAACTTTTTGCCCCATTATGACACGATCGTCAAAGGAGGAATGTACGAGTACTACGCATCAGAAGGACAGAATCCAATACGTAATTATTTGATTTATTGATTTTTTTTTTCAATCTAATATCTACCTATATATGCAACTCTTATATAAGGCCAGTAAAAAACTAATTGAAACACCAAAATTCTCGGAGATATTAAATAGTCTTTAAACTACATTACTGCAGTCAGTGACGATTTCCTCCTGCTTAAAGTAGCATGAGCTGCCAAAATTCACACTTTTTTCATAATTTCTGATCCTCACAACCGTAAGAAGCTTTGAAGGCCATCGAAAAACTAAATGATTGGCATCGGAATGAGGAAAATGCAGTATGTGGTCTGTATGAATCGAAAACGTGTTCGAAAAGTAAATAAAATCAAAATAACAGGGACGACCATTCATTCATTCTAAGCCAAAGTTGGTTTAAAACAATACTTTATCGTACATTTTCGATACTAAAAGCACTAAAAAGCTTCAGAATTATACGTCTTAAGAAAAAAAGCCAATAATTTCAACATTCTGTTTTAACGTCAAAATATCCACATTTTGGCAGCTCATGCCACTTTAACTTTAACCATCGCTGCATAACAACTCTTTACAAAAGGAAAAAAAAAAAAACAAACCCAAACAAACAACAATAATTCTGTAATGAATGTAATATTTTTGAAATTGTTTTACTATTGTCAGTAACATTAGATTTATCCTGCTTCAACTTAACTTCTAACTTCACGTTGATATAACTATGTATCGTAGGGCCTACAGTTTTTGAGATGTGAAACCGTACCAAAAACACTGTTATTTAAATCTTGATACTGTACTTACTTTGCAGCTTACGCCTTTGCTGAATTGATAGATAATGCACTGGCTGCAACTGCTTACAATGACGGCTCAAGGGAAATACAGATTAGACTGGTGAGTCAAACTTTTAATTTTTCAACTGATCTGTTTAGCAAGGATGGTATGAGTTACAGGGTGTTTGAGCGGGATAGGGAAATATATGGGCGTCAGAAAGCGAATATACTGTTTGCTGACGCCATATATTTCTGTATCCCCCCTCAAAGAAATCCTGTAACAAATTAAGCCCACTTAAGACCTATATTGTACGATATTCAAGCCTTCGTCCTTCTAATTTACTGTTTCATAAAAGGCAGAAAGTGAACTCCGAAAGCTATTTTCTAATATGTATGGCACGAGCAGACACGACTGTCATGTGTCTTGACATGATGTCACAAGCCATATATGGTAGTGACAGTCACCCTGTATGGATCAGCCCGTCAACGTAATATGGAATATACAGGGTCTCCATGTGCCCAGTTTGAACTAATCGAAAGGAAGTATTCAGTGTGAGGTGGGATAATACTCATTTCGACATTTCCTGGGGGATCAGGGTGTCTTTCTCCATAAGCCAGAAGACAGTGTGCTGATCTAAATTTCCTGTTGTTTTTTCAATATTTAATATTGCTGTTACTTTTCCTTTCAGTATTTTGACGATTCCTTAAAGAAGAATTCCATCTATGTTATTGATAACGGGAAAGGGATGACACCACGTCAACTTAATAACTGGGCCATATACAGACTCTCAAAGTTTAATCGTAGAGAAAGGCGAAGAAATCGGTAAGCATTAACTATGGAGGAGATATGTCAAACTTTCGATGTTCATTGAATTGTGTATATTGTAAATATGTATGAATGAGTGTATGTATGGGCCCCGTTAATGGGACTTGCTCCCGTGGGTTACCCTTGAAATAAATAAATAAAAAAATAAATGTCTGATCTCACATTCTCAAAGTTTAATCGTAGGGAAATCGTGTCTGCACTGCATATCGCAGTCGTTCTGTTGAGTAGACAGCGTAATACCCAAACTTGATAGCTTTGCCAAAATATACTTTATACAAACAGAGTGCCCGGATTAATAGTAGAGTGTGAGGCTAAAAAAACAAATTATTTAAAGTGGCATAAGCTGCCAAAATCTAGATATTTTGACGTTAAAACAGAATGTTGAAATTATTGGCTATTTTTCTCAAGACCTAAAATTCAGAAGCTTTTTAGTACTTAAAGTCTCAAAAATGTACGATAATGTATTGTTTTGAACCAACTTTGGTCTAGAATGAATGAATGGTCGTCCCGGTTATTTAAATTTTGTATACTTTTTTGAACACTTTTAAGTTTTTCGGTTTGTACAGGCTACATACTGTATGGATTTTCCTCATTCCAAGGCCAATCATTTAGTTTTTCGATGGCCTTCAAAGCCTCTTACTGTCGTGACGATCAGAAATTATAAAAAAAAGTGTGAATTTTGGCGGCTCATGCCACTTTAAGAAGGCATTGCCTCTCCCTCACCTACCCCAGCATTTCTTTTAACAAATGGTCAGACAGAGGCTGCCTGAAACTGTATGAACCCACCTTTCCCCACAAATTAACACTAACAGACAATGAAGTGCGCGCCTCTCCCATCCCTCACATTTCTGAAAATTTTGGTTCAATCAGTTGGCAGTGATGTGAACCACTGTTTATCTTGGATTTAAGGTTTTTCATGCTTGAGCCCAGTCTCATTTATTTTGAAAGAGCAGCAAAGGGGCTGGCTTAGTCAGTTAAGTGAGTCTCTCACGCTGCCACAAGCCCTCTATTGATTGTGCGAATCAAATCTGACTCCGTGCAGAGTCCTGGCTTTCTCACTGTGGTGCAGCCAATTAATCTTGAGTGTGGGGTAAAACATCAATCAATCAATCATTGAGGCTGGCTTAGTCAGTATAGTTAATATTGCAGGCAGCCACAAGTCTTCTATTGATGGTTCGAATCCACTTTTTGAATCCAACTTCTGTTTTTCCTCACAGCAAATAATCTTGAGTGTAGGGTAAAACATCAATCAATCAATCCTCACAGCAGTGCAGCCAAATAATCTTGAGTGTGGGGTAAAACATCAATCAATCAATCATTTATTTTGCTTTAGGGATGGGGAATACGAGGATGTGAGTTTTGTAGCTGATGAGACCGCCCCACGGTCCCTCAACAGCGACATCTCGTATTTTGGCGTCGGAGGAAAACAAGCCATATTCTACGTCGGTTCTTCAACAAGGGTGAGTGGTATAATATTACTCCCTGTATAATATCACAGAAATACTTTTTGAAAAATTTAATAATATTATATTTAGTTGCTTAAAAAATAATCTGAACTTTCTCAGTATATTTCTCTTCAACACGGGATGGTTGTCAGTTACCACCGGAAGGCCGTGGGTTACCTCTGGGCATAGTCCGGTTTCCTCCCACGATAAAACACCGCCATATAAGTTAAATAATCTTGAGCGCGGCGTAAAACACCAAACAATCAATCAATCTCTTCAACACAAAGGTACAAATGACACTGATGTCTTACCTGATTCGGATATATATTTTATTTTATCCTGAGAAGGGTTGTATTTCATTCCTCTGCTTCCAAATAAAGAAAAAATATACTCCTTGAACACCATAAACCATCCCAAATCCCAAGATTGATTGATTGTTTGGTGTTTACGCCGCGCTCAAGATTATTTCACGTATATGGCGGCATTGATAGTTTTATTGTGGGAGGAAACCCATGACCTTCTGTTGGTAACTGACAACCATCCCACATAGGTCAAATCCCAAGAAAATGAAGCGTTTGATATCCCATTTAACCAGACATTGCCTGTGGTCTCCCTTAAGTTACATTATGCTCAAGCAATCAGTCGAACAAAGTAACATTCAAACAATGATAAAAAATTAAAGACATCACCACATCCTCAGCTGCTTCTTTAACAACACGAGCTTTCGACACTTGTGCCAGTGTCTTCGTCAAGTGTAAGACAATTTAATTTAATTAATTTTTTATCATTAGTATGGAACCCACGTTTAAAGAGAGTTTCAAACATTTCTGAACTTTCAAACAATATAAACATGACAAAATACGTACAAATTTATTTTTTAGATGATCACCAAGTCTTTAGACTCGAAAGAGGTTCATGAGTTGACGATTTCTAAAGAGGAGTTCGAGAAGAAGGAAATGAAAGGGGAGGCAATTTACAGCGGCTTTATTCGGAACAGAAAGGTATGACCAAAGACAAAATCTCTTGAAATTTTGAGATATGGGACAAGCCTGGGAGATCCGGGTTCAAGCCTGGCCCAGTGTCAGTATACTGTGACTGGGTGAGGGGGCTTGCTGGTTGTCTTCGGCAAGTCGTCTCGGTGAGGCAGCACCTAAAAGAGAGGTGGAAATCTGCCCTGCAACAAGGAGACAACGTCTTCATATAACTGAAATACTGTTGAGCAGGATGTAAAACCCAAATCACTCACTCACTCAGGTATGGGAGTGTATGTCCTTTTAGTTCCTTATACTGTGAAAACTAAGTCAGATAAGTGAATTAATAAATCTGTAGCTTTTAGTTAGTTATTCAAAAGTTAAAGCCTCCAATTTTAATAATGCATCAAAATGACTGCCTGAATTCACCCAGTTTTTGTTAATCAATGATTTATTTTAAATTAGATGTGCACTGAGTTTTTTTTTTTCTGTGACACATACTGTCTGAGAAAAAAAACCTATAGGAAGCGCAAGTCACGTGTGAATTCAACAAAATTTCCTGTCACCGACACTGCATTGCGCATGTGACTGAGCATTTTTCGTTCCAAAATGACGTTTTAATCTGACGTTATGGAACAAAATACGTCAAATGGAATTGCAACATCATCAAAAACGTTCTTAATGGCGTCATCGGTCACCGGATATCACATAATCTCGTAATAATTCTAATGAGACTTGCGCTCCCTATTGGCTGCTTCTTCAGAAAATATATAATGTTTCATCCTCACTCCGAAAACCGGAGCATGTTTTCTATCTAAACCAACTCGTCCATAGTCCATGGCAATGATCAGCCGCCGAAGTAAACAAATATGGGAAGTATGTCACATAGCCAAATAAGCCATTTAAAATGGGCTCTTAAAATAAAGTAGCGACTATTTCAGAAACGTAATACAACTAAACTGAAAAAACTATAGCAGGACCTTACTCTGAACAACCACTCCCTTTTGTATTAAACTAGTCTACTGAGTCTTTCTCTCTTTTGTCACTATTAAAAGGAGACCTGGCAGTTTGTTGTGGTTCTCCGTTGACCTTCAGATTATTACAAGTGATCAATCTCGGATAAAAGGCTGCAAGTCAACTTTCCGCCAAAAATGTACATTTAACAAGTTATTTAGGGAATCTCTTGCTGCTATTGTTTTTTGTCTGACAGTCAGTAAACAAACAGCCAAAGATAGATCAAACGCGCAGCCGGAAAGGGCTCTAATGCACATTTCATTCTTTTCACTACAACTAGCAGACATTGGAATCCTCAAATAAAACTCCCTATCCAGTGGTAGCTGGGAAAGTTACCAATGGCCATCTGGACCCCTCATGTTTATATAAACAACGGTAGAATAGCACACATTTTAAGATATCCGTTCCGGGTACGTTCCTTTAAAGTGGGATGAGCTGCCAAAATTCACACTTTTTTCATAATGTCTGATCGTCGCGACAGTAAGAGGGTTTGAAGACCATGGAAAAACTAAATGATTGGCATTGGAATGAGGAAAATCCATGCAGTATGTTAACTGTACGAACAGAAAACGTGTTCGAAAAGAAAAGAAAATTTAAATAACCGGGACGACCATTCATTCATTCTAAGCCAAAGTTAGTTCAAAAGAATACTTTATCGTACATTTTTTAGACTAGAAGCACTAAAAACTCCTCAATTATACGTCTTGAGAAAAATAGACAATAATTTCAACATTCTGTTTTAACGTCAAAATATCAACATTTTGGCAGCTCATGCCACTTGAAATGTCTATTATTTATTTAGCCAGGTGATGCAAGCCATGTTGTATGGGAAGATGAAAATATACGTAATGTCATCAAAGAAGAAACGGGCAAAGAGAGTTTTACTATTGTAGTTATCGATGGAGTCAACCAAGAACACATTCCTTATTTGAAACTGAAGCTGAAAGAATGGACACGCCAGCTAGCGTAAGTTCAGCCTTTTATTCAGTTTATGTGCCTGATTGATTTTCATATATTTTTTTTCTCATTTTTATACGCCCGGCTTGAAAAGCAGGCTGTATTATGGTATCATCTCCGTCCGTCCGGCAGTCTGGCGTCCGCTTTCCCTTCCGCTCCATAACTTCTAAAGTTTTGATTCCATCTGCACAATTTTTTCTAAGTATATACCTTATGGGTAGAAGGTGTGTCGCAAACTATTTTTAACATCACTGGTTACATAATATGGGAGTTATATTGGATTATGTAATATTCCCTTCCGCTCCATAACTTCCAATGTTTTGATTCCATCTGCACAATTTTTTCTGAGTATATACCTTATGGGTGGAAGGTGTGTCGCGAACTATTTTTGACATCATACATTGCGTAATATGGCAGCCATATTGGGTTATGTAATATTTACTTTTTCTCTCCATAACTTTAACAAATATGATCCGATGTTTTCAAATCTTTCATGTTACATACCATATTAACAGACAGTGTGTAAAAAAATTGTTTATGATATCAACTATTGCAAATTATTGGATTATGTACATTCCCTTTTATTCTTACTTTCATTTTCATGAAAATAACCTTTAAATTATAAAATAGCTTCTACTTTTCCGATTCTCATCAAAAAAGGATTTTTTCAAATTGCAATAATGTTTCTAAATTGATTAAACTTATTCTTAAATCAATATATAACGTTTTAATCAAATGAAAAATACATATAAGGATTAAAGTTTTAATGATTCAAGATGGCCGCCGAGTAACATCACTTTTGATGACAGCTCAGCAAAGTTATAATTTCTTGAGAATTTTCAAAGGATTTCTTGGTTAATTGTATGTAGGACTTGTTTTCAAGGTTTGGTGAACATTTTAGCTCGGATTTTAAAGTTTTTTACCTCTCTTTAATGAAAAAAGAAATCAGTTAGAATTTGAACTGATACAACAACAACAACATTATGAATTCTACTGTAGCTTGTTTGAATATTTTGCTTCAAGAAACTGATTCAAAACTTTTTAGTGGATTTCTGCTGCAAGATGTGGACTCTACATGTAACAAAACCAATTCAAGCCATGAAGTTGGAAGTTCCAGTTCTAAAATGTCAGGAAATACCCTTAGCAACGGTATAAACAACTCCATAGCAACAGGCATCAGTCAGGACAATGTGTCTCCAAAAAGACTATTTTCCCCGATCACCTCATCAACACCAGCTATTCCATCAACTTCTTGTGAACCATCACCACCCACAGACCATCAGTGGCAGACCAATCAGGAAATAATAGATGATTTAAGAATGGAATTACAGGCAATCCAAACAAAGTATATCAACACACTCGAAGAAAATATCGCCTTGAAAAATATTATCTCCTCCTGGAATACTCCATCAGTTGAGAAAGATCAGCCTTACAAAACATATGCAGAAGTCGCTAAAGTTAAAAAACTTCAAAATAATATTGAAAGGATAGATGTAGAGATACCAATCAAGAAGCCCATAGCACCAAATGAAAAGTCTATAAGTCGAGATGATATCGCGTCTAAAAGTGAGTGTATGGAAAAAGAAAAAGGAGACAAAATCACAGTGGTTACTGGTAACCGACCAGATAAAAAGAAACCAGACTCTCTGAATAAAACGGGAAATAACTCTGTGCCAGTGGTAAAAAATCTATTTTCTACAGGAAAACCTGCTCCTGAAGAACAGTTTAGTAAAACAATGTTTATAGGGGATTCTACTCTTCAAGGCATCAGAACAAAAGGTTTGAAAAAGGGAACAAAGATTAAAACCCTCAGAGGGGCAACAGTGAAAACAGTTCACAATTACCTAGCAGAAATGGACCAACAACTCTGTGAATTTGAAAATATAATTATTCATGTGGGTACAAATGACTGTCAGGCGCCAAACATCAATGTGATCACAGAGGAATATGACAATATGCTGTCATACAGTTTATAACTATTCACCCAACACAAATATAATGATTTCCGGCATCATACCAAGAATGGATAATATGAAACTGAATTATCGCGTACAAGAACTCAATGAAAGACTTAGAGATATGGCTGTGTATTATGACCTAAAATTTATCAACCATGATTCTGCCTTTAACACGTCATCTGGTAGAATAAATAGAGAATTATTTGTTGGGGATGGTCTTCACCTTAGCCAAAGAGGTACATCAAGATTTCTAACAAACGTTAATAAAGACTTAGTAATTTTATCAAGGAAAATTCCATCCAAGACTGAAGAGAACGGACATGCAACACCTTCACTGACAAGCAGATGCCACAGGTGTGGTGAAAACGGACATCAAAAGAACATTTGCTGGCACCCAAATTCTATTATTTGTAGAACATGCAACAAACCAGGTCACAAAGCCAAGCATTGTGAACCAATTAACTATTGATATGTTGGCAAGGAATCAAATAATTGCTTAGATATTTTAAAGTCATGTGTGCCAGATCAATCGCAAACATTATCAAAAGCCAAACCAATCTCTTTCAATTCAATGTCAACTGTAGAAGTAGGAAAAAGTACCACTAAAATTCAGATTAAACCAAAAAGCAATTCAACGGATTTAACAAATAACGTAAATATGTCTAATAGTTATGATGAAACTCAGATCAATTTTATGAATTTCATTAATATTTTTGACTATTATAGTCCGATGGTAAACCATTTGGATTATTTAAGTGTTTTTAATTATATTTCCCCTGGTGAAACAAACAAGATTTTTTTCCCTATTAACAAATCAAATAATTTATGGCCCAAATCTTTTAAAACAAATTGTTTAGCAGAGAGTATTGAACTAGGTCTACCAATCAAGGGAATAAACATAGGGCATCTTAATATTCAACACATCCTCCCTAAAATAGATCAATTAAAAATCCTCATGACAAAAAAGAAGAAGGAAATTGATATTCTTGGCCTCACAGAAACATTCTTAAAGAAAAATCATAGTAAGAAACTAATAGAAATAGAGGGATATTTACAGGAGAGAAAAGATAGGCCAAAAAAGCGGGGTGGAGGAGTAATTGTATATATATCTAATGATATACCTTATGTTAGACGTCTGGATGTTGAAAAAGCAACTTTGGAAGTTATTTGGCTAGAAATCCGGCCATTAATGGCAAAAGCATTTATTGTTGGTGTGGTTTACAGGCCGCCTTCTTCATGTTCGGAATGGACAGTAGAATATAATGAAATTCTTGATGCATTATCTTGTGAGGACAAGGAAATAATTATTATGGGGGATTTTAATGTAGATCTGTTATCTAAGATTCCAATAAAATGGAAAGAATGTATGGAGAATCACTGTCTCACTCAACTAATAGATAAACCAACAAGAATATCCCAAAATACCTCCACTCTAATTGACCATATTTACACAACACACCCAGAGAAAATAAACATCAGCAAAGTATTAGATATTTCTCTGAGTGATCATCAACCAATTTTTATAAATAGAAAGTCTAATCACAAAACAAAACTAAAGACACACAAGACGATTATCTACAGATGTATGACAAACTTTAACAACCAGGATTTTTGCTGCCATCTTGACAGTGTTGATTGGTCAATAATAAAAGATCAGAGTAACCCCAATAAAGCCTTACAAATGTGGATGGAAAAGTTTATAAATGTCTTAGATTACCATGCTCCTATTAAGAAAAAACATGTAAAACATATTAAACAACCAGAATGGCTCAATGAGGAAATTGTTTATCTAATGAGAGTTAGAGACAAGGCATATAAACATGGCAAAACTGAACAATATAAAGCACTAAAAAATAAAGTCAACAGTGAAATTCACAGAGCAAAAAAAGATCACTTTTATTCAATGGTAACCACCAGACAAAATGGCAATGTATGGAAAGTTCTAAAAACTTTAAACAAATGTGATAACTATTCATTTCCAAGTGTAATTGAAACATCAGAAAAACAATTAACAAATATCAAAGATATAGTCAATGAAATGAATTCATTTTTTATAAATGCTGCAGAAAAAATTCTTCCAGAGACAAAAAAGTCATCAGACACATCCCTTAACAGATTAAAGAATTTTGTTTCTCAGAAAATGCCCCCAGAAAATAGATTCTCTATTCCACTTGTAACTGAAGATTTTGTATTTGAACAAATTATGTCTTTGGATGAAAAGAAAAGTTCAGGGATTGACGGAATAACCTCTAAAGTATTGAAATTAGGGGTGAGTGCAATATATGAGTTGATAACGTTTTTAATCAATTTGAGTTTGTCAACTGGAATTTTCCCAGATAAGTGGAAAGAAGCTAAGGTGTGTCCAATTCATAAATCTAATTCTACAACAAAAGCTGAAAACTATCGACCGATATCGATTTTGCCAATCCTCTCAAAAATAATTGAGAGACATGTTCATAACTGGTTATATGTATTTTTGACATCAAATGATTTAATCAATGAAAATCAATCTGGGTTTCGCGCGGGACACTCGTGTCACACTGCCTTGACTAAGCTGACAGAAATGTGGATGAAATGTATAGATAATGATGAAATCGTGGGTATAGTAATGATTGATTTTCGTAAAGCATTTGACCTTATTGACCACAGTCTATTAATGAAAAAATTTGAAATTTACCAATTTGATAATTTGTCCAAAAAATGGTTTGAATCTTACCTTGACAAAAGGACACAAAAAGTTTCAATGAATGCCATTCAATCAGAAAGTCTGACAGTAAAATGTGGAGTGCCTCAAGGGTCAATATTAGGTCCATTATTATTTATTTTGTTTTTAAATGACCTTCACTTATCTATAGACAATTGTAATATTGATCATTATGCTGATGATACTACTCTGAGTACTTCCTCTAAATGTACTCTCAAAATTGAAAAGAAACTTACAGCAAGTTTAGAAAATACTCAAATGTGGTGTGAAGAAAACAATATGATTGTTCACCCTGAGAAATCCAAAACAATGATAATTGGTTCTTCTCAACAGTTAAAAAGGATAAAACACATACCTTCAATTAGTTTGAAAGGGTCAGTTTTAAAAAGAGTTCATCATGATAAACTCCTTGGTCTATACATAGACGACAAATTAACATGGCAAGGGCACATTGATTATGTATGTTCAACAGTTAGTCGATTACTCAGTGTCTTGAGAAAAAACAAAAATCTTCTTCCACAAAATGTCCGTTTACTTTTTTTCAATGCTTATGTCTTGCCGCACTTTCATTATTGTGTAACTATATGGGGAAGCTGCGCAAAAATACATCTTGAAAGAATTTACAAATTGCAAAAGACAGCAGCTCGACTAATTCTAGGGGTGGATAGGAAAACACCAACAAAAGAACTTTTTAAAAAACTCAACTGGATGACAATTTTTGATATTGTTAAATATTACAAATGTGTGACGGTTTTCAAAACTTTGAACAATTGTCATCCAGCATATATGAAAAAACTATTTTTAAATGACATACAATCAGATATACATTTACGGTCTTCAAGTATTTTTAAACTTAGAGTACCATTTGCAAACAAAGAAAATTTTAAAAAATCATTGTCCTATTCAGGTCCAGTTTTATGGAATTCATTGACTGAAAAAACCAAATCTGCTGAAACATTGCAAAAATTTAAATTCGAATCCATGAAACAGATAAAGTCTTACGATTTCAATTTCTAATTATGCAATCACTCAAGTACATGCAATTCTTAATCATTTTTTTTTTTTTTTTTTTTTTTTTTCTTCTCTTTTGCTAATTTATTTATTTGTTCATTGATTTTTATCTCTAAAAGCATTATTAAATGATATAATTAAAACACATTAATTAAATATTGTAAATAGTCTTGGAACTCTACTGTATTTGTGTACTTTGTATTATGTCTAGAAATGTATATATATATTGTATAATTTTTTTATGCCCAGAGGGCCTCGTGAAAATCAGCAAATTTGCTGACGAGATATATTATGTATATACACCCTCTTAAAATAAAGGTATTATTATTATTATATCTACAGACCAAGAGATAAGTATCCCAGCTTTGGTCTATTTACCTTGTCAACTTACAGTTAGCTCTCAGTCTCTCTCGAGAGAGATTTATGGCCTTCATAAAACAGTGGGTGACATTAGCAATGGAATCATAGCCAAATCTATTGTAAATCCATTTGGTCTATGATAAAATTAGAAGTAATAACCTGTAGGTATATGGGGAGATTTCGAATATTGTCAAGATGTCTATGGCCAAATAATGTAGATAAAAAATATTATGAGAAAAATTGTCAAATCTACTTGAATTGGTGTGAGCTGCGAAATTGCCAATTAATTACATTTGTTTAAATATGATTAGTAAATTATAAACTGCTTTTCTAAAAAATTGAAACATTTTAGTGCAACCTTTATTGACAACAAACAATGTTTAACATCGTGATTTAACAGCAGCGAGAATTGATGACTTGTACCGTGTACAAATCTTGTTAATAATTGTTGATCCAAATAGCCCATTTTAAATTTGATACAGATGGATTTTAAAGGTTTTAGTGGTAAGATTTCATTTTGTTGACATAACACCACCTTTTACCAAGCTTCACATAATAAAACTGGCAACGCCGCCATATACATGTACCGTATTTTCACGCAAATAACCCGCCCCCTCGTATATCCCGCACCATGCAGAAAGTATGTTTTTGGGAAAAAAAATGTTCAGATAAGCCGCACACGGGTATAGCCCGCGGCGAGCGGCTCTGTTAGTAAACAGACTTACCGGCATGTCGTTTACATTACGTAGCCTACATTGTACATGTATACACTAGTAACTACGGCCGTACAGAGTTACCGGTAGACAGCCTGGCAATCCGTTTTGACCATACTATCTCCATAGTATGACGTAAAATTACATAATCATAAGAATATTATGGTGATAAAGTCTGATGACATTTAAAATCCAAACAAATCTGTTGTTGCAGTCCCGTCAGCGAGGAAAATCACACATGTTTGAGGTGTAAGGTTTTTACAAAGCCGGATCACGCTGTCACACTACGGCGTACGTTATCCGTAAATAGGAAGAGTGAAAAAAAAACGGTTCAAATTAGCGATTACTTGTACATTTTTATTGATTTTATTAAAAAATATTTTCCATAATTGATGTTTTTGTAAAGGAGAATCCAAGTTTGTTCCAATATAAGGGAATTATTTTTAATAATCTGTCCCTTACGAAACTTCGACTCGAGTTTGAGTTTGACTTCGAAGTCGACTGAGTTGATCTCAAGTCGTGTCAAGAGTCAAGTTCAAACTTCAATCCAGTAACTGCTTTTTTCTTTCTTTTTAAATTTTGATAAAAAGGTACGCTTGTGCTTTTAATGATACTAGCTCTAAATATTCTAAATTCCATTGATCGAGTGGGTTGTTGTACGCCGTACTCCGTTAATTTAATTCTTGTGGTTTTGGACTGAGCCATCACCCCTATTATTAAGTAGACCGTTCCGTTCATACTTGGGTATTCTGCAGCTCAATGTATAACAAACACGATTTCCGTCATTAAAACTTTATTTCCTCATGATCATTTTCAATAACCATCTTTTTACAACGGGAATATTGTACTCGCGAGAAAACTTTAGTTTTCCCCACAATCTTTGACCGCATGGCATAAATGTAGCTAGCTCCGTTACGGACGTTGTTGCCGCTTCTACACTACGGCCCGGCTGTAGGTCTATAGAATAAAGCGCAAAAAGTTGAAAACAATGATGAAAATATTCATACAATACGATCGCTGTAAAAAGAAAAGAGAAGAATGAAAGTAATTTATTGTTTAGAAATTTACTTTTGTAATCAATTTGGTAATATAATCACGCCTATTCTCGCCAAAATAAGCAGCAATGCACATATAACCCGCACACGACTATAACCCGCAGGGCGTATTTCACAACACTTATTTTACGTATAACCCGCGGGTTATTTGCGTGAAAATACGGTAAGTGAAATAATCTTGAGCGCAGCGTAAAACACCAAACAATCAATCAATCAATCATTTACCAAGCTTCAACCTCTTCCCTCTGAATTTTGAAAATTAAATTCAAATAAATATGGAAGGATTTGTTTTGGTATGGCTGCAGTTACTGTGCCTTTCCGGGCGTAATTTGGGTTTCCCGAAACTGTTGTTCGTTATGATTTCAGTTTATAGGTTGTGGGTTTGAACCCCACTCAGCCCAAAGAAAATGATTCTGTCAAAGTCCTTGTAATAAATTTTGTCTTCATATAATATTTACTTGTTAGATTTGACATATACGATGGAGATGGAATCAATGGCGATGCCCTTGGTGGCTGAGTCCAGAGCGTAAATCTCTAGTTTGTCAGACATAAGCCTTCCGTCAATGGATCACTGGTTCAAAGAATGGATCACTGGTTCAAAGAATGGATCACTGGTTCAAAGAATGGATCACTGGTTCCAAGATGGAGCCTATAATAATAAAGAAATTTGTCTTGATCGTCCTATGTCGAAGAGTTGCCAGGGACTCGCCAAGGTCGGTGTTTACCTTCGGCGCAGAGCCTATCCCCACTAAACCTGGCAACGCCGCCATATAAGTGAAATAATCTAGAGTGTGGCGTAAATCATCAATCTATAAATTCAGCCATATATGGGGTATAAAGGTCTAAATGATATACCTCTTTTTAACACAATTAGAAACTTGTCTCCATGGTTATTTTAGACAAGAAGATTTTTTTCCTGTGCCCGTGTGTTTTACTGTTCATAAATATAAATCCAGCCAATCAATGGATTTTATCTAATTGTGTTTCAGTCATATCTATCATTACTACCTTCACGGACCTGATGGCAATGTGGAAGACGCTGACCTCAGACCAGTCAGTCCGTTTAAAAACATCAGTATTGAGGTATGGTTATAATATTTCTTCTAAAGATTGGGCCATTATAATTTTTTTTTGAGTCGGTCAATAACAGAGACGTGCAGTTATGTTTAAGGATAACCATTTTCACACACTGCACAGCAGGTCATATTGCCTTAATAATAATGGACAAATTTGTCTAGCCACATTATGCATATTTCTTTTCTAATGGTCGAATCCTTATAAGGAAAAAAGTGGCCGAATCTTTAGAAGAAATACGGTTACAATTTTAGAATAATAGATTTTCCACCATCCATTACTGGGTTTCTATGTACTCACAGAAGGTTGAGGTTTCCTCCTGGAAAAGAGCGTAGTTAACTCCCCCGTTAAACGGACAACACCACCATAAAATGATATAAGTAAAATAATCTGGATTGTGCCATACAAATTCAATCAATCAATCGATTTATCAAGTCTTAGTTTCACAATGACATAGTTGGATTGATCGAAGTTTTACTCCACTTTTAGGATTATTTCACTACAATGGCATATTTGGTGACTTTAGGTGAAATACTTTTATTATAAAACCTGTGCAACTAATTGCTATATAATTAAAAATCTTTTAAGAAAAGTAAAATAAGTGATTTTATTATTTTTTTGAATGAAATTCAAATTTTGTTTGATTCGGTTCTTTGCTAATTTTTTTAATCCCTTTTTTCAATAGGTCAAATTATACAACGGTAAAACTGGCGAACTAGTGAAATCCATACCTCTACGAGATATCCACGACGACATGCAGTCTCTTTATGTTCAGAACTCCGCCCACAGTTTTGAGTTTAAGGCCACAGTAGAAGGATCGGGCATCGTCGAAGGGGTGCTTAGATATCACCCATTTCTTTATGACAAGGAAACCTACCCTTCTGATGCCAACGACCCCCGGAGTAAGTTTGCTTCCCAGTCATTTCGGTGAGGGGGTACTTACCTAGGCTGGTTGGATCACGTCTTTTGGTTGATTGATTGTTAGGTGTTTTAAATCCTTGCTCAAGATTATTTCACTTATACGGCGGCGTTGCCAGTTTTGTTGTGGGAGGAAACCGGGCTCTATCTCGTAGGAAACCCACAACCTTCCGTTGGTAACTGGCAACCATCCCACATAGGTCGTTCGAGTGAAAACCCAGTCAGAAAATTTTCCAATTTGGTTTGGACTGAGTGGGATTCGAATCCGCGACCCTTTTTGGACACTTCTTTTGGACTGACAAGGATAAGTTTCACAACAATAAAATGACCTTCCTGATTTTTTATAGTATGTGAAACCTTAAGTTAAAATAAAGGTTGGGTGAAATTTGTGGGGGCGAGGGAAAAGGGTTGGTGAAGGAAGTGGTGGGGGGGGGGGGGGCTTGCGTAATTTTGGTGGGCTAATATTTCCATTGTCATGTAATTGGAGCTGCAGAGTGAAATGTTACGCCTCAATCAATTATTTGATGTTCATTAGTTTGATTGGTGAAACCGTAACCAATTAATCAAACATGCTACTTGATCCACTGAACAAGTTAACATAGTAAAGTAGTAAAGTGAGCGAGCAAGAGAAGATATAACGTCACTTTCATCATTATAAAGGAAACTCTGATTGCTCCATGTATATTTACAGAGTTATAAAGGTCTAAATGTTATACCTCTTTTTAACACAATTAGAAACTTGTCTCCATGGTTATTTTAGACAAGAAGATTTTCCTTGTGCCCGTGTGTTTTAGTGATCATAAATATATTTACAGAGTTTCTTATTATCTCTATTAAACATGCTTTGACAAAAAATTACTAAATAAAAGATGGGGTATAAAGGTCTAAATGATATACCTCTTTTTGACACAATTAGAAACTTGTCTCCGTGGTTATTTTAGACAAGAATATTTTCCCTGTGCCCGTGTGTTTTAGTGTCCATAAATATATATTTACAGAGTTATAAAAGTCTAAATGATATACCTCTTTTTTAAGACAATTTGAAACTTGTCTCCATGGTTATTTTAGAAGATTTTCCTTGTGCCTGTGTGTTTTAGTGTTCATAAATATATTATCAAACATGCTGCTTTGGCAAAAAAATTACTAAATAAAAGTTGCATATTAATATTAATTTGTTTTGATTTCAGTGGAATTGGATGCTATAGATGACCATGATTACGCCTTTAATGAGAGACCGGCTCGAGGACGGCGACCAATATTTGAATGTTACTGGAACGGACGTTTGATTCCTTACACTTTGATAGAGGAGTAAGTCACTTTTGATTGATTGATTGTTTCTTGTTTTATGTCGCACTTATGGCACTATTATGAGTAAATATTTCTCTCGTGTTTGGTTTGGTTTGGAATGGTTGGAAATAAAGAGCTCATAATGAGGAGTGGTTGTCGAGTACTGGGGGGGGGGGGGGGGGGGGGGGGAGGGGGGTGATATGGGTAAATGTCTATGTTGTGTTGAATTTTTTGGCTTAAGATTTCCTGTTACTTTTGACAATGGTGGAATATAGAATTCTTTAGATGATATCATCAGTTTCAATTCAAACTTATATGTTTTCTTTTGTCAGATTTGAATGGTGCAGTCCCTCGAAAAAGAACAAAACAATCCCACCAGAATGTTACAACAGGTACATAGTGGTCAGAAGATTTCTAAATTACACATATTTACTTGAGTGTTTTCCGATCCTCTTGGGTCCAGGAACTTATTCGCAGGTTTCCCTCAACAAAACATTGGATCACAAAATGCCATCCAAAACAGCCCCCTTGGGTCTACCCACTTAACTAAATAACAATCACTTGTTTAAGTGGCATTTAGAAGTTGAGCATAATAATGAAGGAAAGAAGACTCTTGCGTATGGATTTACAACTTCTTGGTTTATTGGGAACACGACGTTTCGGTGTAGCTCCTAACACCGTTATCAAGTGAAGTCAGTTGATTATCACTTGATAACGGTGTTAGGAGCTACACCGAAACGTCGTGTTCCCAATAATCCAAGAAGTTGTAAATCCATACGCAAGAGTCTTCTTTCCTTCATTAAATAACAATCAGTCAAACAAAAGCTATACAAATTTTAACTCTTGAAACCAAGAACAAAAAAATAATCATGCTTGCAGTGACTTCATTTTGTCAGAAATACCTTGTGTTAATCACTGTCTTTGATTTTATTCTCGTTATTTTTAAGGATTACACTTTCTTGAAAAATTGTAAAAAGAAGTTCTACCTATTTTGGGTGACTATGTGGGTGGACAAATAAACTGGCATCCCACTGTATGTCACCAGCACTTAATTCCGCCTGTCTTATCCATCCAGCGTATTTTCTCAGAACATGCGGGGCTATATTCGGCTAACGGTACCCATGTTTGATTTTATTTCCAAAGAATATCTGGGGTTTTGTGGACAAACGATCGTTTTCAAGTGAGCACAAACAAGTTGACCTTTATTGACCTTGAGCTGAAACTTCGAGAAAAGAACACTGTGTTTTCCCGTATCATTAACGGACATGTAAGTTACATTTCACAGTTAGACCTGTACAAATCGGTGCCTTTCGGGGGAAAGGAAAAAATTTGGGTATAGACAGATGTTGATTTATCTAGGTGAAAAGGCATACTGTCACTCTGCTGACTGAGCCATCGAGCCCTCGATTTTCATGGAAAAATGCATAATTAACGAGTAATTAGTGTGAATTTCGTGGTATATTTGTTTAATGTCGTTCTGATGGTTTCGGGTTAATGTAAACAGAGGTCCTACATGGGTGAACTTACTGTAGTGAGTCCTGAAAGCGTAAATAATATTCATCTATCATTAATAAGGTCTATGAGTGGAAAGAAGTGATCATCTCAACACCTTCGCATTATTTGTACAATGATAAAATTGGAACATATTATAAATGTGTAATTTTCAAATCTTTCAATGGCATTTAGAAGTTGAAAGGTTAACAATAAGGTGAAGAATTACTTATGGATAACAACTTCTTGGTTTATTGGGTGACGTTTTTTTTTACTTTAACATTTATTGCATGACGACGTTTCCATGTAGTTCTTACATAGTTATCAAAGTCAATGACAAGCAACAAAAATTATTCATTTATATATCTGCCCCACTTGTAATTCTCTCATCTGCTATATAAATGAATAATTTTTGTTGTTTGTCATTGAATTTGATAACGGTGTAAGAACTACATGGAAACGTCGTCATGCAATAAACCAAGAAACTGTTATCCATAAGTAATTCTTCACCTTATTGTGTAATTTTCCTTTGACGGACCTTCCCCTTCTAAAAGGTTTGTGAAAGTAAATCAAAATATATTTTATATATTGCAGGAAAAACAAAGGATGATAGAAAAAGAGTTTACAAACTGGTTAAAGGAATGCCACGAACAGCACGATAAACAAGTCCGCTTTTCTGGATTCAAAGGGCAGATAACTCGTCCTGAGCTGCCGCGTAACAAACAGGGTCCTTGGAGTGTTTTTGAAAAGATACAATGGGATAACAAAGTCTTCAAGACAGGAACTTTGGTAAGTGCATCTCTGATTACTTTTTAGTACACCCTTTGTAGAAGGGTACCCCTACCTTTTTGAACACAATAAGAAACTTGTCTCCATGGTTATTTAAGATTTTAAGAGGATTATCTAAGAAATATTTAAAATGCTGCTTAAATACTCCAAGCAATGAAGGAAAAAACATGTTTTCGTCCCCAACTAAAGAGTCTTTCATCGGTGTGGCTTACGCACGCCTTGCATTATTTTTAACAACTATAACCATTTGGATTTGACAGACCCAAGAGGGTAAGACCGAATGCAGTTACTCAACAAGATGTTTTTTTAAGATACTGCCGTCTGGCTTTGCATGGCAGCATAGTCCATGGACCAATGAAATAACAGACTAGCTCTTGCTTTGTCTACAGGTGGGCGTCCCAATTGGTCACTCCACAGCCCTTTAGCTGGAGTAGGCAAACTTTAACACCCTACAACCCCCTTCATGAAGCATTGTATTCCCATCAATTAGTGCAAATAATGCTGGCTGTGACTTCCTACATGCAGGGGGCCTCAGTGTTCTGGTTAGACTAGAGCGATCGTCCCTCAGTCCCACACAGACCTTCCATCGATGGGGTGAGGGTTCAAATCACACTCAGACCAAATAAACAAACAATTTCTGAGTCGATTTTTCGGCCAGTATGTGAAAGAGTTGCCATCTACTCATCGAAGGTCGGGGTCTCCTCCGTGCAATGAGCCCGGTTTCCTTCCCCAATAAACCTGACAAAATGTAAAATAATCTTGAATGCGGCGCAAAACATCAATCAATCAATCAATCAACATGTTTTTTCTTCATTTCTTGGAGTATTTACGCAGCTTTTCTTTATTACTCTTCTTAAAATTTTGGAGACAAGTTTCTGACATGCACACCATATATGTGAAATAATCTTGAGTGTGGCGTAAAACATCAATCAATCAATCCTACGTGCACATACCTAGAATTACTGATTGTTTGACTTTATTGCAGATCCGTGTGGCGAGAACCACACCAATGATGTTCGGAACGTTGAAACAGTTCCTGTTATTTGGAGACTATCAAGGGGAAGTGTTCGCTACGGGCGGAGATATGGAGATTATTCAGGTACCGTAGGAGCGAAGATGTTTACTGACAATTGACGTAATTCTGATAGTCCGGTTACATGAGTGCATTTTGTGACCGTATTTCTTCTAAAGATTCAGCCACTTTTTCATCATAAGGATTCGATCATTAGAAAAGAAATATGCTAAATAAGGCCAGACAAATTTGCCCATTAGAGGGAATTTAAGGCAACATGACCCACCGAGCAGTGTGTGAAAATCGTTATCCTTTAACACAACTCCTCGTCTCCATTTTTGTCCAACCCAATAGAAAATTTAGGCCATTAGAATGGCTGAATATTTAGAAGAAATACGGTACCTTCAAGTACATGCCAGAGATTGTTGTCAAAAAAAAAAATTCCTATTTTGTACTTCTTGATAAAAAAATACCGAACAATTAAATATTTCTGTTTCAACGAAAATTTAAAGTGGCATGAACTGTCAAAATTCAGATTTTTTCATAAATTCTGATTGTCCAGAGAACTCCATCTTTTGAAAAACTAAAGGATTGACATTGAAATAAAAAAAAATATTGGTAGAGTCAGTAGCCCTAACGCACTGAATATGTGTGCTAATTATGGACAAAATTCTAATAGCCAGGAGCAGACCCCTAGCCAGGATTTGAGAGGGGCATGGGGGGGGGGGGGGGGGAGTATGGGGCTGGGGGCTGCACTTCGGCTTATAATTACGCGTACTCAGGACTGAAACAAATAATGATTAAATAAGGCAAATTTGAGCTAAAATCAATAAAGATTTTTTCCACCCCTTTAATGAAACTGTGGAAAATCTTCAAACATGTATATTCCAAAATACGACCGTCAGTTTAAAAAATAGTAATTTTGGAGTCAGAGACCCGGACTAGTCGGAACCTAGGAAATGGGTTTTACAGTCTTAGCAAAATGTATGTAGGCCTGTCCTATTTTCTCCCGTTTGCATTTTGAACAGCCGTATATAATTCAGCCTTACTTAGTTAGAGCTCATCTCCGCTAGAACTCATAATCATATCTGGATTTACTGGAAAGCGACAATGCAGCTAAAAGTCAACAACATAAACAGTTTCTCGCTCCGTGTATATTTTTAACACATCTGTGTTAAAAAAAAGAAACAGAATCACACTTACAATACTGTAATATGTAGACCTGTTCGTCATATGACGAACACGGAAAAAAAAAATTCGGCAGAGCCAAGATTTCTCGGCTATAAACATAGCGATTAGCGAGTCAGTTTTGCCTCTGATGATACCCTCGCAATTCAGATTTTTACCGCGGCAAAAAAAAAAAAAGTTGGCATTTTTCTTATTTTTGTATACCACGGGTTACATGTATTGCAGTACCTTATACACTACTTGTATAACGTATAGCAGCTTCTGTCAAAGATTCAAGTTCGTTTTCAGTAACACTACCTACTTTAAGTACAACAAATGTCCATTTTGTCGCACGGCCTGGGCCATATTCTACAAACTTCCAAAGTACAAGATACACGGAATGGGCCGCTGAAGATCGGTAGTCAGTTGTCCATCTACACGGGTAGAGCGTGGTATAAAAAATCGGCAAATCTGTATACTCCCTATGATATTTTTCATGAAATGACCAGAAGAACAAGGGGAATTGAAAGGAAACATTACCACAGCAATCGCCGGACTTCAGTTATGTTAAAAGTGGTAATTTCAGACGGCAGAAGATTCATGAACGAGAGCCTCGTTTTCAAGTACAGAGCGTTGTCACGTAAGTCGCGGACTTCGTCGAAAACATCTCCTACAGTGGCAGTAAAACGATCACGGGCAGCGATCACCGGTTCTTG
This sequence comes from Lepidochitona cinerea, assembly GCA_963971465.1. NCBI lineage: Eukaryota > Metazoa > Mollusca > Polyplacophora > Chitonida > Tonicellidae > Lepidochitona > Lepidochitona cinerea. The sequence continues at coordinate 2,181,282 of OZ020565.1, forward strand.
CCGGACAGTTTTTTCAAAACAAAAAAAATTATAGTGACTTTGTCTGCGGTATTTTTGATTGCCGCGGAAAAGCAGTTTTACGACGGCAATCTCTGCGCCACTGCCGATTGCCGTGGTGAATTGCGAGGGTTGAATTTTAATCAACAAGGCGTGCTGGGGTAGGCCTATTGCAATTTCACGCGTCGGCCGATAACTTATCGGATAAGCCCTTTCTCACTCTCACGACGAGAAAACTAAGTACTCCCATATCGTTACGGTAAAAACGACCGCTGACAACCAATAGCCTGTAAACAAAATCACCATCCTTTGTTGAGTGTTAGTGCTGTTGATGTTTTATTGGGCTACCATGCAAGGGCATACGTTGCGCTTGCCAATGCCAGGGCATGCGTGGCGCACAAGAGGGGCATGCGTGGCGCACTAAAGAGCGGGCCTGGCGCTGCGCCACGCCAAATACGTCTAGCTAGGGGTCTGAGGAGGTACGAGTTCCTTTTAGGGAAATTTGCTGCTGATAATACTACTTTAACGTACAGCTACAACATTGGTAACAGTGGAAGGCTCTTATTTTGTACTTTTGGCAAAAATTACCATTGATTAACTTATTCGGTTTCAACAACATTTTCCCTATATTTGGCAGGGGTCTCGGTGGCTCACTCTGTTAGGGTGATTGTCCGTCAGTCCCACGCAGGCCTTCCATTGATGCGGCATGGGTTCAAATTTCACTCAGGCCAAATATAACTGAAAAATTTCTGAGTGCATTTGTCAATTGATCAATGTATGGGGAAAATTGCCAGGCACTCGATGAAAGGTCAAGGATTTCGTCCTTTCAAAGAGCCTAGTTTCCTTCCCCCACTAAACCTGGCAACGCAACCATACAGTATAAGTGAAATAATCTTGAGTGCAGCGTTAAACATTAATCAATCATTATAAATCAATCACCCATATTTGGCAGCTCATGCCACTTTAAATGGCAAGTCACAATGTGCTTCCACAAAAATAGGACCTAAATAAGCATGTATAGGATCTCTCTTGAACAATAATCAATCAATCACCCGTATTTGGCAGCTTCTGCCACTTTAAATGGCAAATCACAATGTCTATAAAACCTGAATAAACATGTAAAGGATCTTTCTTCCATATGTTAACTGTGGGATGGTTGCCAGTTACCAACGGAAGGTCGTGGGTTTCCTGCGGGCATAGAGCCCGGTTTCCTCCCACAATAAAACTGGCAACGCCGCCATATAAGTGAAACACCAAACAATCAATCAACCATATGTTAACTTTCCCCAGGAACCGCAAAGCCTGTACGATGAGATTAAAGTGTTACCGTTATCAAGGCTGGATCGTCTCGCTTCACCGGGGCTTGTCCAAAGATACCTCGAAGAAGAAGAATCAAAGTGAGTAAGAAATAAGGATTTTTGTTTATAGTCAAGATTGTTTACATCATAAAATTTGTTGGTCTCATTTGAATATGTTTACAGTAATCGCGGTTTTCCTCTAGCAAAGAGGAGCCTCCGTGGCTCGCTAGGTGGATTGTTGGACACTCAATCCGAACAGCCTTCCAAAAAAAAAAATTGGAAGTTTTTCTGACTGGGTTTTCACTTGAACGACCTATGTGGGATGGTTGCCAGTTATCACTGGAAGGTTTTGGGTTTCCTCCGGTAACTGGCAACCATCCCACATAGGTCGTTTGAGTGAAAACCCAGTCAGAAATTTTTTTAACTGAGTGGGATTCGAACCCATTGGTGACCCATTGGTGGAAGGATTGAGCGTTCAACGCTTTACCTACTGAGCCACGAAGGCCCCTAGCTAAATAGTAGGAGAATTTAAATGAAGCTCTATAAATTTCTCACCCATTAAACCTGGCACCTCGTGTTTTAAGTCAAGTTATCTTGGGAGCGTTATAAATCCTCAATCTGACAGTAGTATCATTTTGAAAAACTTTTGTGGCGTCATTTGACTTTTTTTTCCCAGATTACCCGATCACTTAGAAGTGACGTGGCCGGAGGGAATGGAAGTCGTTCAGAATGAGAAAAGGCCAGCAGGACAAACAATTGGTTCGTATCAACCATATACTGAAATATCTACCTGATAAATCCAAAACTCACCTTCCTATGCTTGGATTAAGGGCCTCTCTCGCTATGCTTGGATTAAGGGCCTCTCTTGCTATGCTTGGATTAAAGGCCTTTCTCGCTATGCTTGGATTAAAGGCCTCTCTCGCTATGCTTGGATTAAGGGCCTCGCTTGCTATGCTTGGATTAAAGGCCTTTCTCGCTATGCTTAGATTAAGGGCCTCTCTCGCTATGCTTGGATTAAGGGCCTTTCTCGCTATGCTAGGATTAAGGGCCTTTCTCCCTATGCTTGGATTAAGGGCCTCTCGCTATGCTAGGATTAAGGGCCTTTCTCCCTATGCTAGGATTAAGGGCCTTTCTCCCTATGCTTAGATTAAGGGCCTCTCGCTATGCTTGGATTAAGGGCCTCTCTCGCTATTCTTGGATTAAGGGCCTTTCTCACTATGCTTGGATTAAGGGCCTTACTCACTATGCTTGGATTAAGGGCCTTTCTCGCTATGCTTGGATTAAGGGCCTTACTCGCTATGCTTGGATTAAGGGCCTTACTCGCTATGCTTGGATTAGGGGCCTTTCTCACTATGCTTGGATTAAGGGCCTTACTCGCTATGCTTGGATTAAGGGCCTTTCTCCCTATGCTTGGATTAAGGGCCTCTCGCTATGCTTGGATTAAGGGCCTCTCTCGCTATTCTTGGATTAAGGGCCTCTCTCGCTATGCTTGGATTAAGTGCCTCTCTTGCTATGCTTGGATTAAGGGTCTCTCTCGCTATGCTTGGATTAAGGGCCTTTCTCGCTATGCTAAGATTAAGGGCCTCTCTCACTCTGCAATTTGTCAAATGCACAATAGAATAGTGAGAACACTGTACTTATATGCGATTTAGTTGCTTACGACAAACTGCAGGCAGGTTAAATGGAATAGGGCAACTCTACTTTGTGCAACAAGGCGTATGATATTATTTAATCAACTCCCAAGATTTATCTGCCCCTGACGTATAATTTTCAACAACAAACTCAGCTGAGTCGCTAATCCACTCTACAGAGGTGACACGTGGGTGAACCCTACTGTAGTAAGTTGTATGGTCTATGAGGGGAAAGAATACCAGTGATCATTAGATTATAATTCTGTAATTTTCTGTTATCAACTCCCCTAGAGTTATCTGCCCCTGATGTATAATTTTCAACAACAAGCTTGGCTTAGTCGCTAATTCTTTGGTCGCTTTCCACATAGTTAAAAACAAAACAGTTCCTTATTACAGCGTATTTAAAAAAATGTGATTCAAGAATTCATAGTTTGTGTTTAATAATTTGTTAATTTGACTTATCTGAAATTCGCTGATTGATTTTAGGTGACATCCGGGTGGAGATCGCCAACAAGAAGGGGGAAGTTATGAGCAAGTTACCCGGCCCCGCTACGTCCGTCAATCCAAAGAAACTGCTCGTGGAACTCAAGATAATTTGGCACTGTACGGACATTTTTCTTTTCTCACATTTCTTACGTAAACAGGCTATTAATATTTATTAGATAATTTGCCTTAATTAGTTCTCATTAGAATGGAATCCCAGGTTTATAGAATATCTTACCTGGATTAGATTGATTGATTGATTGTTTGGTGTTTAACTCCGCGCTCAGGATTATTTCACTTACATGGCGCCATTGCCAGTTTTGTTGTGGGAGGAAACCCGGCTCTATGCCCGGGGGAAACCCACGACCTTCCGTTGATAACTGGCAACCATCCATCCATAGGTTGTTCGAGTTAAAACCCAGTCAGAAAATTTTCAATTTTTTTGGACTGAGTGGGATTCAAACCCGCGACCCATTGGTGGAAGGCTGTTCAGAATGAGCGTCATACGCTCTACCTACAGAGCCACGGAGGCCCCAACCTGGATTAGAACTTTTCACGCTGAATGCAAATGTCAATGAAAAATGAAAGTAATACAAGATTTATTTTTTATACGCCCGACTTAAAAAAAGTCGGTCGTATTATGGTATCACCAGCGCCGTCCGTCCGTCCGTCCGTCCGTCCAGGATCCCCTTTCTCTTCATAACTTGAAGAGTTTTGATCTAATCTTTACAATTCTTTCACAACATATACCTTGTGGGTAGAAGGTGTGTCATGAATCATTTATGACAGCGTCGATTGCATAATGTGGCTTCTACATTGGATTATGTAGTATTCTGTCTTAGTCTATATCTTCGTTCCCTTCCGCTCCATAACTTGAAGAGTTTTGATCCGATCTTTACAATTGTTTTTACAACATATACTCTAGGGGTAGAAGGTGTGTCATGAACCATTAAGAACATTGCCCATTGCATAATATGGCTTCTACATTGGATTTTGTAATATTCTGTCTTAGTCTATATCTTCGTTCCCTTCCGCTCCATAACTTGAAGAGTTTTGATCCGATCTTTACAATTTTTTTTACAACATATACTCTAGGGGTAGAAGGTGTGTCATGAACCATTAAGAACATTGTCCATTACATAATATGGCTTTTACATTGGATTATGTAATATTCTGTCTTGGTCTATATCTTAGTTCCCTTTCGCTCCAGAACTTTAAGAGTTTTGATCCGATCTTGACCATTCTTTCAGAGTACATACCTTATCATAGACCAAATGGATTTACCATAGATTTGGCTATGGGTCCATTATTAATGTCACGCACTGGTTTAATTTGCACTATAAATAACAAAAAAAGACCATTTTCCCACTTTATTACCCTTCTGGTATTTATCAGAGTGGCTGTTTAAATAGAGATAAGGGGACAATGACATCTGAACTGAAGTACACACACAAGGTTTGTATATTTACACACCATCATATCAGTGGTCAGCCTGAAGATTGTTTGCTTTGTAATAAAACTGCTAAAGCCAAGTCCAATAGAACAGTGTCAAAGTCAAAACTGTTTAAATTCAAGAATTGTAAGCCATTGTATTTATTTATTGCTTCTTCCCAATTATGGAACATAACAGCAATGTCAAAACAGCCACAATATTTCAGTTTTTGCAATTAGTATGTGATTTAAATTACCTGAACAGATAATATATGTGTACCATAACGAACTGGTATTTAGTTGCAGCTTCATCAAATTCAGAAAAGAAAAACTTCTAATGTGAACAAGAAATTCGAATTGATGAAATTAAAACAAATGTTATATTAAATGTAAAGTTGTTAATCGTAGCGGTTCGACTTTGCCACGGCGGGCGTATGTTGAGTTTACTAAAACTCTTGTTATTATTTGTTTTTAAAATTATTTTCTAGCTCCCCATGGTGACGAGGAGATGGTATCACACATTTGTCAACATGGGAAGAATTGGCCGTACTGGTTCAGGAAAATGGGTACGTCTTTTTATCAAGTTTTCTACGGTGAATTTTTTATCATATTCATTGGCAGTCTTTTGGGAAATTTTTTTTATCATGTTTTTCTTCAATGGATTTTTTATCATATTCATTGGCAGGTTTTTAGGAAATTTGAAAGTTATAATTCGTCATAGACTTAAATATTATATTATACAAGATATCCTCGACATTATGAAATAGAGAAATACCGAGGCATATTATTGTTTCTGGAATACCCGCTGACAAGGTGTTTCTCTGAAGTAAACGATTTGGACTTGCTTGGTTTTCTCATCGACTTCCTTTAGTGGTGTTTTACAAATGCAGTACTATATATCATGTTTACAGTTGTGCATTCAACGTCTGGTACATTCGAGTAAAACAGTATTTTAATTTATCTCAGCATGTTCTCTAATTTGAGGATGGAAATATTATTCCTCTGGGCAGACTGTAATTTGAGTTTAATAAAGTATGCTGTAATATCGCAAGCTTTGTGTCATGGTGTCGTCTTAAATAAAGCTTCACTTAATTGGGCGTCTTTCTTCAGAAATAATGTACCAGCGGAAGGGCGTGGGTTTCCTCCGGGCACAGAGCCCGGTTTCCTCCCACGATAAAACTGGCAACGCCGCCATATTTGTGAAATAATCTTGAGGGCGGCGTAAAACACCAAACAATCAATCAATCAGAAATAATGTCTTGTTGGAACAATAGTGTGACGTCACAACTATAGTTTACCAGGGGATAAAATTGTTTATTTTCAATTTGAATTCTGCCTTTCAGAAAACATCAAAAACCTGGGACCTCATTCCATTTTACTGCAAGCTGTATTGAACGAGAGTGGAGCGACGATGTTTGCTGGGAAAACTCTGCCCTCGTATAAGATCAAATTTACTGTAGTAGGTGTGTATTCTAGGAGGGGGGGGGGGGGATTATATTGCTGACACAAAGGAACTATATGCGTGGAATGGTCACGTCACATTGGTTAGATTGGAGCTGGCGTGTTAAAATCGCCTTCATAACTATGGGATGTTGTCTCTCGCGAAACGCAAATAACGTTCTTCTACAAATTTATGACATCACGAATGAACGGTCAAAATTGCCGTCACGAGTGATTTGTCATCCTGTTATGACGTTAGTAAAGAAGTCGTCGTGTCGGGGTAAGTGACGTCATTCACTTTCGCTTCCTTTGTAACGTCAGATCAGTAGTGCCATCTCATAATAATGGCGGCTCTAACTACAACTCAAACGTCATGTGATCTCCATTCCACACATATATTTCATTGACTGACACAAATTTGCTCTATATGTGGATCGGGTGCCTGTCAATAGCACTGATCTGTAGAGATGCTGGATGGCACATCCAATCACAAGCCGGTATGTAATTATCAATGAAAATAACAACATGTTGTGGGGGCTGAAAGTTTAATGCTAGTCTATTTGATTTCGTCCGAGTGATAGTCGGGCACAGGCCTTCCATTGAGGTGGTGCAGGTTCCAATCCCACCCACACCCAATAAAAATAAAACATTTATGATTGGATTTTTCACTTGATATAGTTGCAAGAGTTGCCAGGTACTCGGCAAAGGTCGGGGGTTTCCTCTGGGCAATAAACCTGGTTTCCGCCCACCTCTAAACCTGGCAACTCCGAGTATAAGTGGAATAATGTTGAGTACGATTCAAAACACCAATCAGTCTGGAGTAAAAGGTTTCGCCCACCCACTTACTAGCCCCAATTTTTTATTAATATCAACAATCTAAATCAATTTATCACACATTTTAATAATTCCACTCAATTGATTTTGTTACATCTTTTTGTATTATTTTATAATTTATGTTGCATTATATTATATTCTGAGAGCGTATATTTCTTTTCTCAAACTTTCATTTGATTCCAATTTGACAGAATTATGTTTAACTGTGCAGAAGTATAAAACTATAATCATGATGTTGTTGTTGTTGTTGTTGTCATTTATACAGAGGGTGTTCCGGACAAATTCACAGTAGGGATGCTTGACGGGCCGTTTCGTGTCGGAGCGCCATTTCAGATTCCGCTGGAGTTTCAAGACGAATTTAATCATCCAACGAAACCGACATCTGATCTTAAACCTATTCTCTCTGCAAGGTATGCACTTGTTTCTTTATCCCCGTACCTTTCATTTACTCCTTTTTGTTCCTCCTCTGTCCATCCTGAAACCGACATCTGACCTTAAATCTATTCTCTCTGCAAGGTATGCACTTGTTCCTTTATCCCCGTACCTTTCATTTTCTCCTTTTTGTTCCTCCTCTGTCCATCCTGAAACCGACATCTGATCTTAAATCTATTCTCTCTGCAAGGTATGCACTTGTTCCTTTATCCCCGTACCTTTCATTTTCTCCTTTTTGTTCCTCCTCTGTCCATCCTGAAACCGACATCTGATCTTAAACCTATTCTCTCTGCAAGGTATGCGCTTGTTTCTTTATCCCCGTACCTTTCATTTACTCCTTTTTGTTCCTCCTCTGTCCATCCTGAAACCGACATCTGATCTTAAATCTATTCTCACTGCAAGGTATGCACTTGTTTCTTTATCCCAGTACCTTTCATTTTCTCCTTTTTGTTCCTCCTCTGTCCATCCAACGAAACCGACATCTGATCTTAAACCTATTCTCACTGCAAGGTATGCGCTTGTTTCTTTATCCCAGTACCTTTCATTTACTCCTTTTTGTTCCTCCTCTGTCCATCCTGAAACCGACATCTGATCTTAAATCTATTCTCTCTGCAAGTTTTGCACTTGTTTCTTTATCCCAGTACCTTTCATTTTCTCCTTTTTGTTCGGCCTGTTTCTCCACTGTCCATCCTAAAACCGACATCTGATCTTAAACCTATTCTCTCTGCAAGGTATGCGCTTGTTTCTTTATCCCAGTACCTTTCATTTTCGCCTTTTTGTCCAGCCTGTGTCTCCGCTGTCCATCCTGAAACCGACATCTGATCTTAAACCTATTCTCTCTGCAAGGTATGCACTTGTTTCTTTATCCCAGTACCTTTCATTTTCGCCTTTTTGTCCAGCCTGTGTCTCCGCTGTCCATCCTGAAACCGACATCTGATCTTAAATCTATTCTCTCTGCAAGGTATGCACTTGTTTCTTTATCCCGGTACCTTTTCATTTTCTCCTTTTTGTCCAGCCTGTATCTCCTCATTCTATCCTGGGATTCTGTTTCTCAAATCATCTGTGCCCGTCGCAAATCTAACTGTCATAGAACCCTACACTTTCAGCATTAGAAAAAGACCAGTTGCAAAATTACATCCTCAACGGCTCAAAGGTAGACCACCACAAGTACGAAGCAACACTTCCACATATGGCGACTGAATGAAAAATCCACTTTTTTTTTTTCTTTCTTTCGAACCTGCGAAAAAAATTTTATTATGGCTGTCCTGATACAATATTAAGATTTTTTGTTCTTATTTTTTTTACTTTTTCTAGTGGTTTGGATATAACTTACAATGGTTTACAGACTAAAGGCACTTCATTGATTTTGATAGGAGTGTTAGCCAAGGCTCAAGTCCCAACCAACACAGGAAAGGTAATTATATAAGAAACTTGTCTCCGTGGTTATTTTAGACAAGAAGATTTTCCCTGTGCCCGTGTGCTATGGTGGTAAAAAATATAGATAACAGGCTACTCAGTTTCATTTGGGACAATGTTAACGTTTTAAATTGTGGCTGATCATATATGTCTCGAAGATCGAGGTTGGCAGTGACAGCCGGAAGGTCGTGGGTTTCCTCCGGACATAGAGAGCCCGATTTCCTTCCACAATAAAACTGGCAACGCCACCATATAAGTGAAATAATCTTGAGCTCGGCGTAAAACACCAATCAATCTATCGGACTAATGCCAGCTTTGCAAGACAATATACCCTATTAGCTAAAAATCATAGAGCCTGTTTTCATAGCAACGCCGCCATATAAGTGAAATATTAAATCTTGAGCGCGGCATAAAACACCAAACAATCAATCAATCGAAAGATTGATTGGCCTGATGATGATCCTAGAAGCTGGGTCGAAACGTTGCCCCACAATATATCGACAAGCTGCTATCCATATTACTTGTTGTCCTTCTTCATGTACCTTGACTTCTAAATGCCATATATATCTCGTTGAGGCTTTTACTTTGTATTTTCAAACAGATCAGCACGATACACATTCATGATCGCCCCAAAAAATTGATATAATACATACCTGTTTCATGTTACCCATGATTCAACATGAGTACCGCCTTTTGACTCTCTGTCGAACGGTGGTATTTTCTAAATTGGTTAAAGATTTAAAAAAAAACCACAAAAATCTTCGATAAAGATTGAAAGTTTGAATGTATACTATTGATCTACATTAGTCTGAATCCATTATTGCGTACAAATTTATGGAAATAATCTCTCTTTCTCAAATTTAATTGATTGGTTGGTTGGTGTTTTAATCCACGCTCAAGATTATTTCGCTTATATGGTGGCCAGTTTTATTGTGGGAGGAAACCGGGCTCTATGCCCGGAGGAAACCCACGATCTTCCGGTGATAACCTCTTTCTCAATAGATCCAGATCTGATATAACTGGTCTTACCATAATCTGGCAGTGTTGAAGGAATATGTTGCCATGACAGCTGTGCCTTTGTTAGGCCTTTGTCGCACGTAAATCATTTGAGAAACTGTCCCCGGTGCAGGTTGCCCACCAAACCATCCTTTAATTCCGCCACCCTCCTGCAGGGTCATTACGGCTGTGCTTCAGCCATGTTTGCTGACCTAGCATTGAGGAATAGTAAGTATGCCAAATGCATTAGCCTTCCTGGTGTTTTATGGACTTTAGAGCGTAATGTCAACATTGAAAGCCCTCGGGCTGGAGCATTGTGGCTCTGCTTTAGCCATGTTTGCTGACCTAGCATTAAGGAATATTAAGTATGCCACATACATTAGCCTTCCTGACGTTCTATGGTCTGTGGAGCCTAATATAAAAAAAAGATATGGGTGGGTGAGAGGGTTTGTGGAGATCTTTTGGTCAGTTGGTACTTTTGTCGCCATATAACCCTAGCTGTTGAATGCAACGTTAAGCCCCAATCAATCAATATTTAGATCGGATTCGTGGACAGAATGGTGTTGAATAACTTTGAGTAAATTTTTGGGGCTGTGGGGCATTATGGCCTTGCTTTAGCCATGTTTGCTGACCTAGCATTGAAGAATATTAAGTTTGCCAAATACATTAGCCTTCCTGATGCTTTATGGTCTGTGGAGCCTAATGTCCAAATGTGGGCGAGTATGGAGAGTGATATAACCTTAGCTGTTGAGTGTGACGTTAAGCCCCAATCAATCAATTTAATTCTGTCCCTAGTGTAAATTGAAAAGATCAATCAATCAGTCAGTTGAACTATTTCTGTTGTAGAGTTTCAATTTAACTATCAAAGTTCCAGGGCTGGATGAAGAGACAGCTACGTTAAAGATTAGACTTCTCCCAGGTAATAATTCGTAAATCAAACAGCAGGTTTTTGTCAAACTTTAAAGTGGCATGAGCTGCCAAAATGTTGATATTTTGACGTTTTAACAGAATGTTGAAATTATTGGCTATTTTTCTCAAGACATATAATTCAGAAGCTTTTTAGTGCTTCTAGTCTCGAAAACGACGATTAAGTACTGTTTTGAACTAACTTGGGCTTAGAATGAATGAATGGTCGTCTCGGTTATTTAAATTTTGTTTACTTTTCGAACATGTTTTCGGTTCGTATAGGCCACATACTGTATAGATTTTCCTCATTCCAACGCCAATCATTTAGATTTTCGATGGCCTTCAAAGCCTCTTACTATCATGAAGATCAGAAATTATGAAAAAAGTGTGAATTAAGGGGAGACCTCACAAAACAAGCCCTTGAACCAAAGGGAGGCTGCGGTGGCTCAGTCAGCAGAGCAATAGTCTCTCAGTTTGACACAGACCTTCATCGATCGGCCAGGGATTCGAATCCCACTCCACTAAACCTGGCAAAGCTGCCAAATTAAACAGCAGATTTTTGTCAAACTTTAAGGGGAGACAACCTCACAAAACAAGCTGTTGAACCAAAGGGAGGCTGCGGTGGCTCAGTCAGCAGAGCAATAGTAGCTCAGTTCGACACATGCCTTCCCTCGATAGGCCAGGGATTCGAATCCCACTCCGCCCTTTAGGCAAATAACCCGAATCCTTCTCCACTAAACCTGGCAAAGCTGCCATATCATTTAGGGAATACAGTACGGCGTTAAACATCAATCAAAATGAAAAGCATAACCTTACTTAATATTTTTGGTTAACCTTTGACATTTCAATTTTTGGTTTAACCGTTAACCCCCAGGTCCTCCGTCAAAGCTCCAGGTTCTGCCTGAAGATGAGGACATGGAGATTGAAAACGGAAACCAAGTCCGATTTAATGTCAATGTTCTCGATGTCATGGGAAATATCACCACGGAAACCAAATTGAATGTCGTATGTAAGGTAAGCTGGAAATCGAAACAAGTTTATTTTGTTTAACCAACATCTACAAGTTTGAAGTTTTAAAAGGAAGATACTAGATATTTCGCTTTGTTTATTTAGAAAAAAAATTGTCTTCATCCGTTGACGGAAATTGTCATCTCCATTTGATTGTGAATAAATCGCAGAATGTGGCGTTAAACTCCAAACAATTTGTAATAAATCGCAGAATATGGTGCTAAACTCCAAACAATTTGTAATAAATAGCAGAAAATAGCGTTCAACTCCAAACAATTTGTAATAAATCACAGAATATAGCGTTAAACTCCAAACAATTTGTAATAAATCGCAGAATATGGTGCTAAACTCCAAACAATTTGTAATAAATCACAGAATATAGCGTTAAACTCCAAACAATTTGTAATAAATCGCAGAATATAGCGTTCAACTCCAAACAATTTGTAATAAATCGCAGAATATAGCGTTAAACTCCAAACAATTTGTAATAAATCGCAGAATATGGTGCTAAACTCCAAACAATTTGTAATAAATCACAGAATATAGCGTTCAACTCCAAACAATTTGTAATAAATCGCAGAATATAGCGTTAAACTCCAAACAATTTGTAATAAATCGCAAAATATAGCGTTAAACTCCAAACAGTTTGTAATGAATCGCAGAATATAGCGTTAAACTCCAAACAATTTGTAATAAATCGCAGAATATAGCGTTAAACTCCAAACAATTTGTAATAAATAGCAGAATATAGCATTAAACTCAAAATAATTTGTAATATCACGTAATATTTTGTAAACAAATTTTTGTCAAAGATACATAACTTTTGTTTTTGTTGTTGTTGTTAGTTTCAAGGGCAATCGGGATTACCGACATATCATATGGATTGTTCCAGCAAAGGTCAAGGGTTATTGACGGGAGAGCCGATTTGTTTGAAGACGATTAACGACAACACAAAAATCAACGCTAGGATTGAACTGCAGGTAGCCATTTTGTTCATTCCGCATTATTTTATTTACTCATAAATCAATTTTAACATTAAAATTTAGGTGGGATGTACCGGGGCCAGATATTCAGTTATCCGAAGCGTATTAGCCTTGGGTCAGGTTTAACGCTAAATGGCGTCCTCGCTCAATATGGATTATCAATATATACGGGAAAGATTGAAGCGGCCTATCTATTCCCTGAACTGTTCGAGTAACTTTTACTCAGGAGGGGGGCCTCGGTGGTCCAGTGGGTTACAGTGATCGTCCCTCAGTCCCACACAGACCTTCCATTGATGCGGTGTGGGTTCAAATCACCCTCAGACCAAAGAAATATGGAAAAAATTCTGAGTGGATTTTTCGCTCGGTCGCCGTATGTGGAAGAGTTGCCAGGTACTCGCCAAAGGTCGGGGGTCTCCGGGCAATGAACCCTGGTTTCCTACCCCACTAAACCTGGCAACGCCGCCATATAAGTGAAATAATCTTGAGTACGGCATCAATGAATCAACTGGGACCAGATATTCAGTTATCCAAAGTGTATCAGCCTTGGGCCAGGTTTAACACTAAATTGCATCCTTGCTCAATATGGCTTATCAATATATACAAGAAAGATTGATTGTTTGGTGTTTTACGCCGCGCTCAAGATTATTTCACTTATATGGCAGCGCTTTCAATTTTAATACCACATAGGTCATTCAATGAAATTTTTTTGTTGACTGAGTGGGATTTGAACCCGCATATACGGGAAAGATTGAAGCAGCCTATCTATTCTCTGTACTGTTCAAGTAACTTTGATGGTTGCCAGTTACCAACGGAAGGTCGTGGGTTTCCTCCGGGCATAGAGCCCGGTTTCCTCCCACAATAAAACTGGCAACGCCGCCATATAAGCGAAATAATCTTGAGCGCGGCGTAAAACACCAAACAATCAATCAATCAAGTAACTTTTACTCAGGAGAAATATTTCTATGTCAATTTTTTTTGCACAGGGCTACAGACAGGTTCAGATTGTTGAGAGGAAGGTGGCCGTTTTACCGAGCTGTAGAGCTGCCGATATCCGAGTGTTTTACGATAATAACGGACAACAAGTGCAAATTAAAAACGGTTCCACGATACATGGGACAGCTGGAGATATCATCAAGGATGTCAGTAAGGCAGCTTTATACTCAAGGTGGTTTGAGCAACGTTTATTGGCTGATTGATTGAGTGATTGATGTTTTATGCCACATTCAAGATTATTCCACTTGTATGGCGACGCTTCTGACTGGGTTTTCACTCGAACGACCTATGTGGGATGGTTGCCAGTTACCAACGGAAGGTCGTGGGTTTCCTCCGGGCATAGAGCCCGGTTTCCTCCCACAATAAAACTGGCAACGCCGCCATATAAGTGAAATAATCTTGAGCGCGGCGTAAAACACCAAACAATCAATCAATGTATGGCGACGCTGCCAGGTTTAGTTGGACAGGAAACCGGGCTCTTTGCACGGAGGAAACCCTGACTTTCGGGAATTATTTGGCAACTTGTCCACATACAGCGATTGAGTGATGTACCATTTAGAAGGTGACTTATATGAAGACTAGAATACATTCTTATGGATAGGGAACTTCTGCGTCTATTTGCAAGCAACGTTTTATAGCCAATATTTGCCATTATGAATTTGAATGTTGAGTGTGACAATCATTGATCAATCAATCCCAATATAAATTCCTCAACACTAAATTTTTTTATCAATTTCTTTTTAAGCTTAGTTTATCATGTATTAAAAGTATTCTTTTTGTAAACATCATAACTGTGGACCTCGATGGCTCAGCCGGTAGAACAATAGTCACTCAGTTAACGCAAGGTCATAAGTTCAAGTCCAGCCCATTCTTAAAAAAAAAAAAATCCAATTATTTAAGTGAAATAATCTTGAGTGCGGCGTAAAACACCAAACAATCAATCAATCAATCCTCTGGGAAAATATCTTGGTTTCTTCTGTCAATAAAGCTGGCAAAGGCTGTCATATAAATGAAATAAACTTTAGTGTGGCGTAAACTGTTGATCAATCAATCAATCCACCTAACTCACCAAACCTCTAAGGATCGCCAAAAGTTTAAAAAATGATCAATAATTAAGTTGATTTGCCGCTCACTTTTACGGAAAATTCATCAAATCTTTCAATGGCATTTAGAAGTTGAAAGGTTACAATTAGGTGAAGAATTACTTATGGATAACAATAAACCAAGAAGTTGTTATCCATAAGTAATTCTTCACCTTATTGAAAATTCATCCTTGAATGGGATATAAAACTTCTAAATCTATCTAATTAATTATTTTTTCTTGTAGATTTTTCCGTGAGTGATGAAGCAGGCAAAGAAAGAACAGTAGACGAAAAGCTGGTCAGCTTCATCAAGGTAGAAAACTATCAAATCATGTTGTTTTGAAAGTTACGTTTCTTAAAAATTATTGAAAAAAAAATTTATGTCACCTTAGTATTCCAGTTCTAGCAGTATTGTTGTACTCGGCATGTTTAATTAGGGATCCCCAACTTGGTGGGGATACCTATTGAAATCGTTCTGCTTTTTCTTTATTATTATTATTCTTATTTGTTTTCCACGGTTTTTGTAGGTGATATAACTCAAACAGTTTTCTAGACACGACTCTCATCTTTCACATACATAATCTAGGTCCATTTTTTCTGAATTGTCGCTACGCTACGCCGTTTGTCCGCCATTTTGAAAAAGGCGTATTTGCCCAAATTTTTTTGCTCTCTGAAACCGTTCATCCGATTTAGCTCAAATTTCACATACACTTAGTAGAAGTCGGGGGACTAATAAGTTGTCCAAATCAAGAATCTCCTCAAAAATTCATAGCAGACTTTTATTCGTCAAAGTTATGATGTTTTTAACTTTAAAAAAAAATGCAATATCTAGAAAACCATTTATTGGAACTTAACGATAATTATCATGCTTTTAGACCTATTATAGATCTATGAAATTCCAAAGTTTTATGAACGTGCAACAAGTCACGTGACCAGGACGCCATTTTGAATTTTTGAAAACTTTAATGAGTCATATCTCAGATAATTTTTCTAATAAAGCAATCGGCTTTTTAAATTTAGATAGACAATATTTTTCTTCATCTTTGAACCGCCAGGTAATTTTTGATTAGATCAACGGTTTCGCCGCCATATTGAATTTTATTAAAAAATTAAAAACTTGAGTTTTTCCAAATTGCTTTCAGATATCAACTTTAAATTTGACATACCAATAGTGTTGATCAAGGTCTATGCCTTGTGTGAAAATCAACCCGTTTCAATAAAAACTCAATAAAATATGACTGTTTAAAAATATGATGTTAATAAAACTATGTTCAAATATTTATAAGAAAGATCTTCGGCCACACAGACATAAACCCATATCAAGTTAAGGACAAAAACCTAGGATGTTAATGAAAGATGTGCATTTTATTGATAGAATCTTGGTAAGTAACATGATAAACGGATATTTTCACCATCGAGGATACAAATACGCCCAATATTTTAGGAAAAGAAATAGCACGCAAGGTCTCAATCAATCGCTCATTAGTTTAAGACCATAATAGAACTTTTGCGCAATTATTCCCGTATAGAGATTAAATGTTCCAGAAAACCACAACTGGCTTAATGACAAATTTCAATGTCATTTGGCGCTCGCAAGCAAACTTACAGCAAACTGTAAGTTATTTTAGCGACTAACAGCAATTATGGTTTTCACACCAAGGGCGACATTGATTTAGTGACAAGGGCCGTAACTGCTATGTTCAAGAAGACAGACCTAATCTTGTACAATTTGATGTGACATTATATAAATAATACATAGTACGTTACCAAACTGAAAATATCAGAGACAGTGCTAAACATGTTTATCGCAAATTATGATTAAAAAATATAAGTAAATTGATATTTAATTTCCCGGATTTAGGTTTTTTTTTTTGAGATATCTGTCTCGATGTGGTGAAAAATTACGATACCGAAAAACCAACTAATAAAAATTTATCAAGGGATCCCGGACCTTGAAGTTGCCCCGCTGCAACTTCATCAACCTCTAGTTATCATTCAGTTTCAATGATTATGGACGGATTTCTTTCTAAAAAACCTATGGCCAACACCGTTAAGAGAACTGAAGTAGGATGTCATTACTAATAAGGAGCGGAGTCACGTGACAATTCCACAAATTTCCTGTCACCGGCGTTGCAATAACGCACGTGGGGAGCCTTTATCGTTCGAATTTGACCATCAATTCTGACGTGTTAGAGCAAAAAACGCGAACTGACAACGTTAATAAAAAAAACGTCATCTGTCACCGGATATCGCGAAATCTCTTGGTAGACTCCAGGGCCTAGAAGTGTCTCGAGAGATTTCTCTAAATTCGGTGACAGATGACATTTTTTAATGACGTCAGTTTGATTGACGTTTTTTGTCCTTGCACGTCAGAATTGAGGGTCAAATTCGAACAATAAAGGCTCCCCAGTTTGTTTGTTTAGTTGGTTACCATATAAGCATGTAGCTGTGATATTATGACCAATTCGTTTGATCTAATGTTGTGTACCTTTAACTTCTTTTTTTCTCTTATTCAGGTGAACTGGACACAAAAGGTCAGCAAATCCATTTTGCTAAAGGGAAAATTAGCGGATATTAAAATCCCAATGTCAACTTCAGAGTCCAAGTTTTGCCAAATTCTCTTTTTAGATGGCTCCAACTTAGAATTTACCTTCAACGTCAAGTAAGGAATTTAATTTTGTTATTCCGTAAATTCCTCCCCCTCCTAAAAAAAACTGGTGCTATATGTTTGTGAATGGGTTTGTGATCGAAACTTGTAAACGGGATTGCATTATTTGAGATATTTTTTAAATAAATAAATACTTTTAAAAAAAATATACTTTTCCAAATGGCTCATGGGTTAAATTTCGGGAAAAAATTAGGCTCGGTTCTCATCAGATCAACCTTTGTGTATTATAGTACAGTATCAAGTGAAGTTTGGACCCTCCTTCTTTGAACCAAGCAATCCTCCCATATATTTATGATCACTAAAACACACGGGCACAGGGAAAATCTTCTGGTCTAAAATAATCATGGAGACAAGTTTCTAATTGTGTTAAAAAGGGGTATATCATTTAGACCTTTATACCCCAATGCCCATCATAACTTGTTGCAATAAACCAAACCCATGATATTTCATTAGGTTGACGACTGACAGAAGCTTGGCCTTCCATATAAATAGACTAATCTGTTTCTGAAAATTCTATCCACCAAGGCCAAACTCCTGCCTGTTGGTAACCTAATGAAATATCATGGGTTGGGGTTTATCATAACAACTTCTAACGGTCTAAATGATATGCCCCTTTTTACCACAATAAGAAACTTGTCTCCATGGTTATTTTAGATGAGAAGATGTGCCCATGTGTTTTAGTGTTCAAAAATAAACATCTTGACTTGTGCTTACCGTTAAACACCAAACAATTAATCTGTAGAATCAGTAAATTGCTGTCTGTAAAAAAATTTTTAATGTATTTTATCAAAAGCTTTCATTAATAACTTAAATAGTCGACCTGTATACCAGCACCAAGTTCATATAGGTTAGACTTATCCAACATGGCGGCTTTGTGAAATCACAAAGGTCATGACGTCACAAAGGCCATGACGTCACAAAGGCCATGACCTCACAAAGGCCATGATGTCACAAAGGTCATGACGTCACAAGGGTCATAACGTCACAAAGGTCATGACGCCTGTTTCGATGAATCTGTGTACAAATTTAAAGCGTTTGGATTGGTCACATGGCAGAGTGAGGTCAGTTAGATTTCTGGATTAGCAGGAGCGATTAAAATTAATTTTTCTTTTTCTTTGACCAATTAGGGGTCGTGCTGGAGAACCGGCCCAATTAAAATGTCGTGTGGTCGGGAGCAACCATGTGCGATCTGGCGAAATCTTGGAATCCGACATTAATGTGCAGATAAAAGACAAGCATGGGAACGAAATCAACAAGGTAATGACTGGACAGAGAACTTGATGCTGGGATCAAATTTATATAGTGTGGGAAGGGATGGTTAAAGCGGCATTAGCTGCGAAAATGTTGATATAGGCCACATATTGTATGGATTTTCCTCATTCCAACGCCAATCGTTTAGTTTTTCGATGGCCTTCAAAGCCTCTTACTGTCGTGACGATCAGAAATTATGAAAAAAATTTGAATTTTGGCAGCTAATGCCACTTTAAATGCTTCACATAATTCTTGGGGTCATATAGTCTGTTTTTACTCCAAATGTGGCCATCTCATCTCATAATTTTTCGAGTCTTAAGGCTGCCAGGAAAAGGCTATGGGATATCCAATCGAAAGAGCCGTTTTTTCTTCACTACCAATCCAAGTGGTGACAAGTTACTCTTCAACTCTTTAATGACTACCAGTAATCTTTGGACACAGAGCCTTGTTTCTCCAATATACCTGATTGATTGATTGATGTTTTACTCCGCTCTCAAGATTATTTCACTTAAAGGCTGGCATTGCCAGTCAGAGTGGCGGAGGAAACTCTCACTCTTTGCCAGAATGAAAGCCGCGATCTTCATTGAGTACTTGGCAACTCTTCCACATACGGCGATTGAGTGGTCTGTATGGGATTCGAGCCCGCGCTGCATCGATGGAAGGTCTGTGGGGGACTGAAAGACTATCACTCTAACAGACTGAACCCCCCCCCCCCCCCCCCCCCCCCCAACCTATAATGAAGCCATCATTACAGAAGATAAATATGTGACAAGCTGCCGAAATTCACACTTTTTCTCCTAAATTTTGATTGTCAAGACATCATTCGCATTTGAAGTTTATGAGATTCATTTACGATGAAATGATTGTTTGGTGTTTTACGTCGCCCTGAAGTTTTTTTCACTTATATGGTGGCAATGCAAGTTTTATTGTGGGAGGAAACCAGGCTCCGGGTAAAACCCCAGTCAGAAAATTTTCTAATTTTTTTTTGGACGATGAAATGAGGAACTGTCTGTGACCATCAGCAACTGAACTACCGTTTCAGAATTAAAATGGAAAAATACATTAAAACTTAAATCTACACCTTGATAAACAGGTGCTTTTTACTTTCTCTGAGTGGTGCCAATTTACACAGGTTTCACTGTAATAAGAATTTGGGAGCTCATTCCTTATGCCACAACAAAACAACAAAAAAATCGATATCGTATGAGTGGCATATTATAAATGGTTACGTTTATTTTTCTTCACAGTTTGAAGGAGATCCTGTCAGTGACTTGAGTTTGTCTGGAGACGGCCTCGATCTGGAAAAAGTTACCATTAAACGAGGGAAGGTAGGAAGGAAATTGAAAGTAACGTCTAAAGAATTAAAAATTAGAAACAGAATATGAACAAGTTTCAATCACTTTTACCGCTACTATTGCAGGGGTTTGTGTGGTCGCATCATAACTTTACAGGGAAAGTGAGAAGGAAATTGAAAGTAACCTCAAAGACTTTACCAGATTATGAACAAGTTTCAATCAGTTTTAACGCTATGTTGCAGGGGTTTGTGCTAAGCCCCGTTCAGGTCGAGTTAAGATTCGTTCCGATCCGATTGTCTTAAGCTCCAGCGTGTATTGAATCTGTGATCAATCAGTCGGAGAACTTTTTTCGACATGAGCGGCCTTAGGACTCAGACTGATCAGTCTTACGATCGTAAGGATAGAAAACATGTTCTATTTTCTCTCGATCAATCTTAAGGTCACAGCCAATCAGCGACCTATACTTCATCAGGTGTTCATTTTTCTGTCGGCGTTTTGAAGACGTATTGTTACATCATTCCTAGTCGCGTGCAAGTCTGCAGAATATAGTGACGAAATTCCTTTCCGATCAACTGATCGCGTCGACCTGAGCGGGCTTAAAGACTGATCAGCCGGTAAGCGTTTGACTGAACGATAAACCAGTCTCAGTCGACATGAACGGTCTTAAGATTCAATCGCAGACAATCGGGTCAGATCTTAACTTGACCTGAGCCCGGGCTTAAAGATTATGAACCAGTTTCACTAACATTGCAGGGGTTTGTGGGATCGTCTCATAGCTTTTGGAATTAAATCCAGATTACAAACAATCCGTCCCAATCAGTTTTAATCTCATTTTATTGGAACTTAATCTCGGTCATCATTGAAGAAGTCTTGGACGAAGTCAGCATTACAAATTAAAATCCGTTGATGTGGTTTTTTTTTTCAGAATTGTGCATTTGTGGTTCAATCTGTTGGTTTTAGCGAAGGGAAGTTAGGAATGAAGGAAATCTTGTTCAAATGGAAGGATTTAAAAGACTACGTCAAAGTTCAGTTGGTCGCAGGTCCACCTGCAGACGTCAAGTTCCTGGATTGGGATCTGGAACAGGTAAGGTGATATTTTAGTTTATTTGTTAGTGTCTTTTAGAAAGTGAGTTTAACCGTATTCTTGTTATTTTTGGCATTACACTTTCTTGAAAAAGTGGCAGAAATTCTTCTACTGATTATGGGGGACTCATGAAATGTGAATCGACCTATTGCTGGCACCTCTTACTAATCCTCTTACTGGGGCCAGTTGCGCAAAGCTGTATTAAGCTTAAGTCAGGCTTAAATACACAGCGTAACAAAGGAATTGTGACGTCACCACCTAGATAAGTCAGACTTAAACTTAAAATGTCTTTGTGCAACTGGCCCCAGGTAGCTAAAAATCAGGAATGTTTTCCTGCCATTTACCCCAGTTTTTTTTTCTGAACAAACTTTTTTAAAAGTACTTATCTTCAAAATAATCTTGAGTACTAATTGAAACACTGTGTAACTGTGTAATTTCAGATTTTCACAGTTTACAATGGCGACCCTTTACCTCATCCTCTGGTTATACATTTACTGGACAAGGGAGGTAACCACTCCAAGACATCGGACATAAATATTCTTATAGGCAAAGAAACAGGGATCAAGGTATTGTCTTTTTTTTTCTTCCTTACTGTATATGAACTTAGGTCTTCTTACATTGCTTATTTGTAGGTATATTTGGAGCTCTGGAGCCTGTTTCACAAAACGGCGTAGATGCATTTTTTGCGTAACTTTCATACCTACAATATAGGTTTCCATGGAAGTTACGTAAAAACTTACGCTATGCTGCTTTGTGAAACAGGCGCCTGTTATTTAAAGGATTTATGCTCTGTGTCTGTTTATGGAATAAATGTATATTTGAAAAACATTAGTTGAAACTAAAAGATATTCACGTTACCTGGTAGTCAAAAAAGGAGTCAGGAGGAAATATTAATTATTTTGGTAACTACTCGGAAAAACTTGTCAAAACGGACTTCATGCACTGAAATACTTAACTTTCGTAAGCATTGAAGAGCAGCAAATGTAGCGGTGAATAATCTATGTTCTGCGACAGATATTTTATTTTATTTTTGGTCAGACGTTTTCAGTACAGGTTCTACAACACACTGAACGCAAATTAGAAAATTATATCAGATGCTTTTCATAAAACCTTCAAGGCGATTGAAAGTTTAGCCAATTAGCTGACTCAGAGTTATATTTATTTATTTATTTTTTAAAATAATTTTTATTACATTTTCTTTCGAGAAAGTACCGAGGAGCATATAAAGTGGCATGTGTTTCGCATATCCATTATACATATAACTTCCCTGGTAGAGTTAGAGTATGTTTTATTTATTAACACACAGGCTTTATTGATGTGTTCCCTCTCCATTTAAACCTGGCAACACTGCCATAAAAGTGAAATAATCAATCCATCATATGAAATTTACATTTAAACGACCAGCTAGAAGTTGCAAAAAAAGGTCCCCCTAAAAGTCCTCTTTGTGCAATATATTGAATGATAATAATCTGAGCTCACTGTTCATCACTTCATTATTTTTTAAATTATAATTTTTTTCAATTTATTTTTATTCAGTTTAATCCAGCGCTTACTCCAGTCAGAACAAATTCTGAAGGAAAGGCTGTCTTTGGGACTGTCACGGTCTCGGGAAAAACGTAAGTATACGCTTTGTCTTTGTGCGTGTGTTTTATTAAACATACTTAATATTGCATTTTTCAAGGACATTTAAAAGTTGTAAATTCAACTCCACCGCATTTGTGAAATAATAAACACCAATCAATCAGACTTTATTTTTAAAAAAATATATTTCTAGCAGGAAAACGTTCTCGATAAGCCTGTAGCCATCTTGATTACCGTAAATCACGTAGAATTTCAGCGATTTTATTTCCAACTAAGGTCATGCGATAAGGGCGGCTGATGTTATTTCCCAGGGATTGGTGAACAAAGAATCGATTAGTGACACTAACGAGCTCACTGCAGGGTATTCATGCCTGTTGCTGGGTTGTGTTGATAGTCGCTCACCGGCCGTCTGAATGCACTCTTTTGTGTATTGTGAGTTATTAATTACAGATAAACATAAATTCTATCAAATCAAAATCCGAACCTTACTACATTTGGTTGGTTTTCTAAAATTGAATCACGTTATTAAACTTAAAGAAAAAGTGGCTAAAAAGTGATTGTACAGACGCGTCAAACTCAACTGTGTGTATTATTGCCATATTGGTATCGGCCAAGCCGTCATTTCTCAATGTTTTTATTCAGTTGGCCTCAGAAATGGTTACACAGTTCTGAGTTGTTGATATCATTTTTATCTTGTATCTATACGTTCTTGTAAAACAGCTGTAAATCCATGTTATTATAAGTTTGTTTTATAAGTTTGCCCTGGAACTGTACACGCGACTAGTTTCTGGAGAGTTGAAGAATATTGTCCTTCAAAAAGGTGGGGGGGGGGGGGGGGGGGGGGGGGGGGGAGAAAGTACAAAGTTAACCCCACAAAGCCAGCCTTTTCGAAGTGTCGGATTTTAAGTTAAGAATTAGGTGTCAATGTTCTAGGTGATTTACGGTAGTGTGTAGCCATGGGAAAAAATGTAACCATTAAAAACTTTGCCTTTAATTTCAGAGGCATATATGAATTGACACCCAAGGCCTTTCTGGCAGGGAAGAATGTTCTGACGGGTAGAAAGTTACGTATCAGTCTGCAACCAAATCCAAATCACCCCACAAGGCTTGACCTTGAGTATGACACCAAGGAAACGTTTGAGGCAGGATCAGATTTTAAAGGTTAGAAAAAATATGTTTTATGTTTTGATAAAAAATCTCAATGTGCACAATTCGACCCCAAATTTTTTTTTTTTTTTCGATAAATTTATTATTTGTGGTCATTTTTGAGATTTTTTTTCCATTTTATATTCTACGTTCTTGAATGCGGCCTAAAACACCACTCAATCAACCTTTCTATATTTTTAAATACATGTTATATTTGCTTAAAGCATCACACTTTAACTTAGTTCATGTGGCTATATCAAAATTGTTGCCCGGTTAGCTGACGGTCTGGTTTCCTTCTAACATAGATCTCGATGTACGACCCCCCTCCTCCCCCCCCCCCCCCCCACGCCGTCAACAGTATCACACTTTCACTCAATGTAAGAACTCACTTGATGTCACCTTATCAAATTGTTGCTTGATTAGCTGACGGTCTGGTTTCCTCCTAACACAGATCGCAATGTACGACCCCCTCTTCCTCCGCCTACAATTTTAAAAATAACTTTTTTTCATACTCATTGTTTAAGACGCTTTCAATGTATGTTGTCTGTCGCAGTATTTTCTGTTCGTGTTATTGGTGAGGACGACTGCGTCATGACGTCTGCGTCGGCCAACCACCTGACCATGAAGTTATGGAAAGTGGAAACAGAAAATCAATCAAACCCTCCCCCTAAGGTAATCATTTCCCTTCTTTTTAAGGAGCTTCCCATCTCTATCTATCTTCTATCGGCAAAGGGGGCCTCGGTGTGATCGCTTCTCCCACACAGACCTCAGGGGCCTCGGTGGTCCAGTGGGTTAGAGTGATCGTCTCTCAGTCCCACACAGAGCTCCGGAGCCTCAGTATTCCAGTGGGTTAGAGTGATCGTCCCTCAGTCCCACACAGACCTCAGGGGTCCAGTGGGTTAGAGTGATCGTCTCTCAGTCCCACACAGACCTCCGGAGCCTCAGTGGTCCAGTGGGTTAGAGTGATCGTCCCTCAGTCTCACACAGGGGCCTCGGTGGTTCAGTGGGTTAGAATGATCGTTTCTCAGTCCCACACAGACCTAATGGGCCCCGTTGGTCCAGTGGGTTAGAGGGATCGTCTCTCAGTCCCACACAGACCTCAGGGGCCTCGGTGGTCCAGTGGGTTAGAGTGATCGTCCCTCAGTCCCACACAGACCTCAGGGGCGTCGTTGGTCCAGTGGGTTAGAGTGATCATCCCTAAGTCCCACACAGACCTCGGGGGCCTCGTTGGTCCAGTGGATTAGAGTGATGGTCCCTCAGTCCCACACAGACCTCAGGGGCCTCATTGGTACATTGGGTTAGAGTGATCGTCTCTCAGTCCCACACAGACCTCAGTGGCCACACTCGACCAAATAAAATTGAAAAATTTCCGAGTGGATTTTCACTTGGTCACCTTTTGTGGAACAGTTGCCAGGTACTCGCAGAAGTACTTCGGACAATGATCCTGGTTTCCTCCCCCATTATTATTGGCAATGCCGTCATATAAGAGAAATAACTTTTAGGGTTGTGTACGACCTCAATCAATCAATAGGTTAAGCCTGTTTGTTAAAATCACAAATATCATGAATAATTTGTGTGACGTTTGGCCTGGCCATGTGCTGCTGGCGGATAGAGGTCAATTACATTGTAGGCTGGACCAAAAAAGATTTTCACCAATATGCTACAAGCGTTCAATCTCAGTTGCCATGACGTCGTATCTCTTCAATATGGTATACATTGGCAACAAGGCTTCGTTTGCGATGCGACTGCTTTGTGAAACGAGCCCCTGATTGGTAAATCAGTACAGTGTTTTATCTCTCTTGTCATCACAAGCCTTCCATAGATGGGCTGGAAAACCTCACAGTCCAAAGAAAATTACCTGCTGAAAACCTGGCACCCTCAGTGAAATAATATTGAGTGTTTCATAAAATGTAAATTAATCGGACAAAACTTTTATTTTTGTATTTATTTATTTTTCAGGCATTGTCATTAAATCCTAGTGCACGACCAAAGAATGACAAATCTGGTGTCTTCCAATTTAAGTAAGTTTGTAAACATGTTTTTTTTACCTTGCTTTTTTGTCTTGAAACAAATACTTTCATTTTAGCTGCTGAGTGGAATTTCCACTAGATCACTGTATATGGAAGAGTTGTCAGGTGCTTGCCGCCATATAAGTGAAATAACCTTGAGTAAGGCGTAAAACATCAATCAATCAATCATTGAAGCTCGTTATTTATAGTTATTTATATTTACACACGGGCACAGGGAAAATCTTCTTGTCTAAAATAACCATGGAGACAAGTTTCTAATTGTGTTAAAAAGAGGAATATCATTGAGACCTTTATACCCCATCAATTGTTGTAATAAACCAAACCTATGATATTTCATTACAATATTTTTATATGTTATGATTGAAGAGTTTTTGTATTGACCCAAAGCTCTATGCAACGACAATGTGAAAAATTTTTATTTGTAATATTTTTTATTAATTTACTGGGCAAGTTATTTACGGAAATTAAACCTGGGACTCGTCAATTTCGGTGGCTCAGTCGGCAGAGTTGATAGTCCCTCAGTCCAACACAGGCCTTCCGCC
Organism: Lepidochitona cinerea; assembly: GCA_963971465.1. Classification (NCBI taxonomy): domain Eukaryota; kingdom Metazoa; phylum Mollusca; class Polyplacophora; order Chitonida; family Tonicellidae; genus Lepidochitona; species Lepidochitona cinerea. Next base: position 2,207,809 of record OZ020565.1, read on the forward strand.
GCTGAGGCGCAGGTTCAAATTCCACTCAGTCCCTGTTTAAACCACTCGGCATGTTATCAACATTCCATGTCTGTTTCAATGCTAGTTACATGTACTTAGTCCCACAGCTTGGTTAATCAAAAGTGTATCACGGTAAACCATCGTTCATTGAGACTTAAGTTTCTATAAACTCTGTCAAGTTCGGTAGCTCAGTCGGCAGACTGATAGTCCCTCAGTCCGACACAGGCCTTCCATCGATGAGGCGCGGGTTCAAATCCTTCTGAGACCAAAGAAAAATTGATTCCCTTTACTTGTTGAGGGTTTCTTTTGAGCAACGAGTATGGTTTCCTCCCCTACTTACATTCACAACGCCCCCATATAAGTGAAATATTCTTGAGTGTTGCATAAAACATCAATCAATCAACCCCCCCTCCCCCCCCCCCCCCCCCCAATTTAAAAATTTAACTGTTTTTTTTCGAATAATTGGTTTAGTTCAGTTCATTTTATTAACCTCCCAAATATAACGTAATCAAACATGAAATTCAATGTGGGGAGTATAACGCTCTTTTATCCATTTCAGAAATATCCGTGTTCCAACTAACGTGGGTCTGCATAATATCATGGTGGTTTACTATGATGGGAAACATGAACTCTACAGTACTGTGGTGAGTCGAACTTCTTTTTTTATATTTCTACCGACAGCAATGTGTGAAGGCCCGTTCTCACTGTGCGATTTGTCGTACCGACTTGTAGGATGCAATTAAAATGGATGCTTTTAATTGGTCAATATGATTTATCAACAAATCAAATGCATTCATTTTAATCTCATCCTACAAGTCGGTACGACAAATCGCACACTGAGACCGGGCCTTTAGGTTTTAGCTTCTCATGATACTGTGTTTGACATCAATCAATCAATCAGCAAAGCCTGTTTGTTCAAATTTGTATTACTTAAATCAGGTTTAACTTCGTAACGTCAAAATTAATTTTCTTTAATGCGTGACTTCATTTAAAAAAGGCTCTAGACAAATACCCAGTGCTTGTTCTAATCTGGATGTGTAAAGGGGGTTACCATTGAAAGATCAGAGGTTTCCAACAGGTACACAGTCTAGATGTGCATTTATATGTTTCTAAAAAATCATAGAATCAATTTAAGTGGCATGAGCTGCCAAAATTCAAACTTTTTTCATAGTTTCTGATCGTCACGACAGTAAAAGGCTTTAAAGGCCATTGAAAAACTAAATGATAAGCGTTGGAATGAGGAAAATCCATACAGTATGTGGCCTGTACGAACCGGAATAGTTTTTGAAAAGTAAACAAAATTTCAATAACCGGCTATTGACTATTCATTCATTCTAAGCCAAAGTTATTTCAAAACAATACTTTATCATACATTCTCGAGACTAGAAGCACTAACAAACTTCTGAATTATATGACCGATAATTTCAACATCCTGTTCTTACGTCAAAATATCAACATTTTGGCAGCTCATGCCACTTTAAACGTTTACTTACTCTTACTTTCTGGGGCCTCCGTGGCTCAGTAGATAGAGCGTTGGACGCTAAATCTGAACAGCCTTCCACCAATGGGTCGCGGGTTCAAATCCCACTCAATCCAAAAAAAATGGAAAATTTTCTGACTGGGTTTTCTCTCGAACGACCTATATGTGGGATGGTTGCCAGGTACCACTGGAAGGTTGTGGGTTTCCTCCGGGCATAGAGCCCGGTTTCCTCCCACAATAAAACTGGCAACGCCGCCATATAAGTGAAATAATCTTGAGCGCGGTGTGAAACAATCAATCAATGAATCAATTCTTACTTTCAGATAAAAATTAAAGTAATTCCTGGCGAGGCGGTGAAGTTATCTCCCTTAGAAAACCCTGGGACTCCAACAGTATCGAATTCCAAGAATGCCGTCAGCAGGTGTTTGCTGCGGAGCCTCCATTTAGAAATAAGGGTAAGTGTATATTCTTTACTCGTCAAAGGTGTCCTCATACACAACCTCTGACCTCTTTTGTTTAAATCAGATATCAGACTTGTAATCTATTCTACGGTAAGAATTCAGCTAATTCAAGTACTCAAAACATTACGAAAAGCACTCTAAAAGTTTGAGACTTTTCGTTGGGTGTCTTACCTCCTGCATGGAGCGACCGTTAATCCTATCGAGCAATCACTATTGTTGTTGTTTTAGACCAAACATGGCAGAAAACAGTCTAATAATTTATTATCTTCACATTGCTCATCCTTGAATAAGCGGAATTCTTACCGTATACTCGTCAAACACAACCTCTGACCTCTTTTTATATATCAGATATCAGACTTGTAATCTATTCTATACTTGTCAAACACAACCTCTGACCTCTTTTTTATATCAGATATCAGACTTGTAATCTATTCTATACCCCTCAAACACAACCTCTGACCTCTTTTTTTATATCAGATATCAGACTTGTAATCTATTCTATACCCCTCAAACACAACCTCTGACCTCTTTTTTATATCAGATATCAGACTTGTAATCTATTCCATACTTGTCAAACACAACCTCTGACCTCTTTTTATATATCAGATATCAGACTTGTAATCTATTCTATACTTGTCAAACACAACCTCTGACCTCTTTTTATATATCAGATATCAGACTTGTAATCTATTCTATACCCGTCAAACACAACCTCTGACCTCTTTTTATATCAGATATCAGACTTATAATCTATTCTATACCCGTCAAACACAACCTCTGACCTCTTTTTTATATCAGATATCAGACTTGTAATCTATTCTATACTTGTCAAACACAACCTCTGACCTCTTTTTTATATCAGATATCAGACTTGTAATCTATTCTATACTTGTCAAACACAACCTCTGACCTCTTTTTTATATCAGATATCAGACTTGTAATCTATTCTATACTTGTCAAACACAACCTCTGACCTCTCTTTTATATATCAGATATCAGACTTGTAATCTATTCTATACTTGTCAAACACAACCTCTGACCTCTTTTTTTATATCAGATATCAGACTTATAATCTATTCTATACCCCTCAAACACAACCTCTGACCTCTTTTTATATATCAGATATCAGACTTGTAATCTATTCTATACCCCTCAAACACAACCTCTGACCTCTTTTTTTATATCAGATATCAGACTTATAATCTATTCTATACCCCTCAAACACAACCTCTGACCTCTTTTTTATATCAGATATCAGACTTATAATCTATTCTATACCCCTCAAACACAACCTCTGACCTCTTTTTATATATCAGATATCAGACTTGTAATCTATTCTATACCCCTCAAACACAACCTCTGACCTCTTTTTTTATATCAGATATCAGACTTGTAATCTATTCCATACTCGTCAAACACAACCTCTGACCTCTTTTTATATATCAGATATCAGACTTGTAATCTATTCCATACTTGTCAAACACAACCTCTGACCTCTTTTATATATCAGATATCAGACTTGTAATCTATTCTATACCCCTCAAACACAACCTCTGACCTCTTTTTTTATATCAGATATCAGACTTATAATCTATTCTATACCCCTCAAACACAACCTCTGACCTCTTTTTTTATATCAGATATCAGACTTATAATCTATTCTATACCCGTCAAACACAACCTCTGACCTCTTTTTTATATCAGATATCAGACTTGTAATCTATTCCATACTTGTCAAACTCAACCTCTGACCTCTTTTTTTATATCAGATATCAGACTTGTAATCTATTCCATACTTGTCAAACACAACCTCTGACCTCTTTTTTATATATCAGATATCAGACTTGTAATCTATTCCATACTTGTCAAACACAACCTCTGACCTCTTTTTTATATCAGATATCAGACTTGTAATCTATTCTATACCCCTCAAACACAACCTCTGACCTCTTTTTTTATATCAGATATCAGACTTATAATCTATTCTATACCCGTCAAACACAACCTCTGACCTCTTTTTTATATCAGATATCAGACTTGTAATCTATTCCATACTTGTCAAACTCAACCTCTGACCTCTTTTTTTATATCAGATATCAGACTTGTAATCTATTCCATACTTGTCAAACACAACCTCTGACCTCTTTTTTTATATCAGATATCAGACTTATAATCTATTCTATACCCGTCAAACACAACCTCTGACCTCTTTTTTATATCAGATATCAGACTTGTAATCTATTCCATACTTGTCAAACTCAACCTCTGACCCCTTTTTTTATATCAGATATCAGACTTGTAATCTATTCCATACTTGTCAAACACAACCTCTGACCTCTTTTTTATATATCAGATATCAGACTTGTAATCTATTCCATACTTGTCAAACACAACCTCTGACCTCTTTTTTATATATCAGATATCAGACTTGTAATCTATTCCATACTTGTCAAACACAACCTCTGACCTCTTTTTTATATCAGATATCAGACTTGTAATCTATTCTATACCCCTCAAACACAACCTCTGACCTCTTTTTTTATATCAGATATCAGACTTATAATCTATTCTATACCCGTCAAACACAACCTCTGACCTCTTTTTTATATCAGATATCAGACTTGTAATCTATTCCATACTTGTCAAACTCAACCTCTGACCTCTTTTTTTATATCAGATATCAGACTTGTAATCTATTCCATACTTGTCAAACACAACCTCTGACCTCTTTTTTATATATCAGATATCAGACTTGTAATCTATTCCATACTTGTCAAACACAACCTCTGACCTCTTTTATATATCAGATAACAGACTTGTAATCTATTCCATACTTGTCAAACACAACCTCTGACCTCTTTTATATATCAGATAACAGACTTGTAATCTATTCCATACTTGTCAAACACAACCTCTGACCTCTTTTATATATCAGATAACAGACTTGTAATCTATTCTATACTTGTCAAACACAACCTCTGACCTCTTTTTTATATCAGATATCAGACTTGTAATCTATTCCATACTTGTCAAACACAACCTCTGACCTCTTTTTTTATATCAGATATCAGACTTGTAATCTATTCTATACTTGTCAAACACAACCTCTGAACTCTTTTTTATATCAGATATCAGACTTGTAATCTATTCCATACTTGTCAAACACAACCTCTGGCCTCTTTTTTAAAAATTATATTGTTAAACACATGTCTTACGACCGACTTCACACTAAGTAGAAAATATTGCCCAAGGTAATTCATAAACCCTTCAAAGGATGGGAAATCTCTAGGGACACATACGGTTTTACTTTGATAACAACCATCTCAAAGTAATTAAAAGATCCCATGTCAATTACCGGCAGTGACCGTCAAGCTAATAAAAAATACATAGGTATGTCCTTTCAGTGGCTTATCTGTGTTGCAATTTTCTTCGCTTTAAGATGACGTGATGTTGCATCAGCAATTTTTAGATCAATTACCGCCGAGCCTGATGACGTCACATAGATTTACGCAAAGCTTTCTGGGTAAAATATACCTCAGTTCGCCATTTTGTTTATTGGTACTTATAGCAAGCGGTCACTTTTTTGGAAAACATTGATGACATAACCTGTTTTTATCCACCCATTTTTCGGATAACTTAACGCCTTATACGTCTTTTTCTCGATAGAGTATTTTTCCAACCGCCATATTTAAAAATTATTTTAAGATCCCTCAATACCCCGAAATGCTTTGCGCGTATATTTCAAGTGACGTCATCAAACAATCGGTCAATTATGACGTATTTTTATCACTTCAAAAATATGGGAAAGTGGAAAATTGGTTCGGATTGGATAGGTCACTGCTGCAACCGCACATCATTTCTTTGCCAAGCCATTGGCTAAGTCGCATCACATGACTTCTCTATTACGCATCTTGATTTTATTCACCATTGATTGGATAAAAATAATGGAAAATTGGTAACGTCTGACTCCAGTTTAATGGTTGACGGAAAGTGTTCTGCACTGATCAGTACAGGGGTTCAGCCCACAGGGGCTTATAACAAAGTAGTCACATAATTTCCCATTTATATCCCATATTTTTTCTAATTAATAAGTGGCGTTGAGTTTTATTGATGGTAAGATATGTATTGTAAAATTTACTTGTATTCTCTTCTGTAAATGTAATTCCTGTATTTATACCACAATTTTTTCTGTTTCAAGGATAAGCATGATAACCTTATTGAGGATATAGGGGGGACAGTCGACGTGGAAATTTCCTCTGCCAAGGGTGCTACAGAATTGCCCCTGTTTGTTGGGGGAAATACCAAACTAGAAATCCCACTGACTGCTGGCAAGGCTAAACTACAGGTAGGTTTTTTACCTGTAGTGTAAGGGGTCCTATTACCTGTCAGGCCAGTCCCCATGGGGGGTTCAGAGGTCCAGCTTTCCCAAGGTGTTTGTTCAAAAGAGATTGATTGCTTGATTGATTGGTGTTTTACACCGCGCTCAAGATTATTTCACTTATATGGCGGTGTTGCCAGTTTTATTGGGGGAGGAAACCGGGCTCTATGCCCGGAGGAAACGCACGACTTTCCGGTGGTAACTGGCAACCATCCAACATAGGTCGTTCAAGTGAAAACCCAGTCAGAAAAGAGCAGGCCATAGGATTTTCGGTAACGATGCGTATCGGTAGCCTTTTATTCTAAAAGAACTGAATTGAAAATCTCTTACCCATCATGAAAGCAAGTATATGGTATGATGTATAATGAAAATGGCATCAGTACCGGTTCCCATCATTTCAATGTACAGAAACGATTTAATGTTTCTGAACGACCAGTAAATTATCAGCCCTGTGAGTTGCATGGGATAAGAATTTTCCCACAATTCACAGGGAAACCTGATCATTGGAGGCGACTAACCCGCGCCAAGGTAAAGACTAATATGCTTCGTTTAATACACTCGTTGTTTTGTGAAATACGAGTGAAACAATCTTGAGTACACTTAATGGTCATGACCTTGACATTTAAACCTTTTTACCCCTCGGGCAAATTTTGCCCGAAGGGTATTGTCGTTGCCTCCGTCGTCCGTCTGTCCATTGGTCCTTGTAAACACATTATCTAAAAAAGTCTTTAACTTACAACTTTGAAACTTCACACATTTGTTTAATACAGCAAGTACAAGAAGCCTATTGAAAATCAACGCGCTCTGATGTTTTTTTCAAGAGTTATGCCCCTTTTATTACCGCTTCTATAAAAAGCCTTGTAAACACATTATCTAAAAAAGTCTTTAACTTACAACTTTAAAACTTAACACATTTGTTCAATACAGCAAGTACAAGAAGCCTATTGAAAATCAACGCGCTCTGATGTTTTTTTCAAGAGTTATGCCCCCTTTTATTACCGCTGCTATAAAAAGCCTCGTAAACACATTATCTAAAAAAGTCATTAACTTACAACTTTAAAACTTCACACATTTGTTTAATACAGCAAGTACAAGAAGCCTATTGAAAATCAACGCGCTCGGATGTTTTTTTCAAGAGTTATGCCCCTTTTATTACCGCTGCTATAAAAAGCCTCGTAAACACATTATCTAAAAAGTCTTTAACTTACAACTTTGAAACTAAACACATTTGTTTAATACAGCAAGTACAAGAAGCCTATTTAAAATTAATCACGCTCGGATGTTTTTATAAAGAGTTATGCCCCTTTTATTACCGCTGCTATAAAAAGCCTTGTAAACACATTATCTAAAAAAGTCTTTAACTTACAACTTTGAAACTTCCTACATTTGTTCAATACAGCAAGTACAAGAAGCCTATTTAAATTCGATGTGCTCGGACATGTTTTTCAACAGGAGTTATGCCCCTTACATGACTATCAGCCAAAAACCTCCTTGTAAATGTGATGCATGTATGTGGAGTAGTTTTTGACTCACAACAAATTGTCTGGAAAATAAATATATCTTCGGTTTCTTTGGCCCAGACCCGAGGTGTCCTGATGGCGACAGCCACTTATTTAACATTTTTTGTTTTAGAATCTGTGCCTTCAAGAAAATTCCCCGGGCAAAGACGGAGAGGAATATCAGTTGGTGTGTCAACTGGATAATCCCAACTGTCCGAAAAATAAAACTATCCCCCCACTGACCATACCCTTCCTGTTTTACAATGGTGAGTACTTAGCTATTCAGACGGAACACCCTTCGTCAATCTTCACTCCCTACCGGTCGGCTTTGACACGCCTCGGACAGTCTGCGCTTTTTATACGGTAAATCACCGTATTTTTGGACTGAATACAACTGGCGAAAGTATATATCAAAATACTTCGATCACTACAGACGAGAAAATATATAAAAATTGTAGTAAATTAATCAAACGCTGAAATCATCTAGAAAGATATTTTTTTATATATATGTTATTTAGCCCGGTAAAGCACACGTTGTGTAACGCAAAGAAGAGACGCAGTTTCAGTACATTTCAAGAATCCTCCAATGCTTCAATTATAAAACTGATTGAGCTTGATCTTCCTTTACATTATCACGAGGATAGTTTTGTTGGGCCCTCCATAGGGTATGGAAGTTGTACGTTTCACGGCTACCTTTTTGGTCGCCACATTCAAAATGACCTGCAATCCCCGAAGTTATCAGACTGCCTTTAACTACTATTAAAGGATAAGTTCTTTCTGAACACCGATAGTGATTTTTTATTGTAAATTGACTAAATATGTATCTAATAACAAAATGCTTAAGCAAAACTAACTCCTGTAAGGTCCCAGGGTGTCAAAGAAATGGCGATTATAGATATGCATACCTTTCGTCACCAATCGGAAATATCTTCGTATTTATGTTATAGTTGACATTTGAACACTTTCAATGTAATTTCAACCAACCATGAAGAGGCCCTGGCTTAACGTTGTTTGTGTATGACGTCACAACAATAATAATGTATATATCAGGTGTCAACCATGGCGTCACAGTGCTAATGGTAATTAATTTCCGTATCTAGGCTGTAGAGAGAAAAAGAAAGCCTTGAATTTTGTAGGTTTTGTGCCTGTAATCTTATTTTTGCTTCCGGCTGAGTTTGTAGGTCGACACGGTGCATGTTTTTAAACAAACTGATTACCAAATAGGGAGCATTGACTTAAACTTGTCATTTATCCTTTGGCTTAGTTATTTAAATTTTGTTTACTTTTCGATCATTATTCCAGTTCATACGGGCCACATACTGTATGGATTTTTCTCATTTCAACACCAATCAATAAGTTTTTCGATGGCTTCAAAGCCTCTTTTTGTCGTAAGTGTTAATTTTGGCAGCTCATGCCACTTTAAGTTATTATTCCAGTCTTTGAAGGACGACATCACCGGTATAAATCACAATAACAGGTTTCCTCAAAGGAAATATTTTTTTACGTTTTCCTCTCAAAACTTGGTAGAAAGAAATATTACTAAATTCTCATGTAAACATGTACTAATTTGTTTTTTGGTGAATAAATTTCAATCAATCAATCAATAAAACACCAAGCTGGTGAAGAATAATTACAACAACAACGTCATGTGTAAAAACAGATGACATTTTTAAGTTCAAATTTTAATAACAATGGCCAAATTTAAACTTAATCACATGTGTCTTTATATTTGTGAACAACTTCTTCTTGCAAACTCTTTTTTTCACTTGATCGTCTCATGTGGGGGAATGGCCAGGTACTCACTGAAGGTCGGGGCACTCCTCTGGGCAATCAGCCTGGTTCCCTCTCTCGCTAAACCTGGCAACACCTCCATATAGGTGAAATGATCTTGAGTGGGGCGTAAAACATCAATCAATTAAATAATATACCTCTTCCATGCCACAGTTTTTTGGACTGACATCATTAGGCTTGTGGTCTATTTGAACCATTTTGTTAAAAAAAAGGATCCCTATGTGGGATGGTTGCCAGTTACCAACGGAAGGTTGTGGGTTTCTCCGGGCATAGAGCCCTGTTTCCTCCCACAATAAAACTGGCAATGCCGCCATATAAGTGAAATAATCTTGAGCGCGGTGTAAAACACCAATCAAACAATCAATCAATCAAAAAAGGATCCTGTCGGAAATACCTGGATTCTGAATGTCATCTCAGATATAATGACATTCCAAAAGTTGTTCAACAGACTTACAGGCTTTGTATTTACATTTAGATTTAGTCATCACCACCACTTTCCTGAAAATATAAAAAAAATATTTGATTTTACTGATTATTTTGCAACAGAGAATTCCTTATTTTTTGACTGAAACAATTCTCTTGCTTAGTTTTCTCTCAAATAACCATGCAAAATAATATTGATAATATTGAAGCCAAGGTCTAATATGCGTACAGTGACCGTCCGTGCATCTCGAGTGATAGTCCAACACAGGCTTCCATGATCCATCGGGGCCTCCGTGGCTCAGTAGGTAGAGCGTTGGACGCTCAATCACAACAGCCTTCCACCAATGGGTCGCGGGTTCGAATCCCACTCAGTTAAAAAAATTGGAAAATTTTCTGACTGGGTTTTCACCCGAACGACCTATGTGGGATGGTTGCCAGTTACCAACGGAAGGTCGTGGGTTTCCTCCGGGCATAGAGCCCGGTTTCCTCCCACAATAAAACTGGCAACGCCGCCATATAAGTGAAATAATCTTGAGCGCGGCGTAAAACACCAATCAATCAATCAATCAATCGATGATCCATCAATGGTTCACTTGATCGCCGTAGGTTTCCTCTGGATTAGGGATTTCATGCGCTAATAAACCTCGCAACACCTCTATATAAGTGAAATAATCTTGAATGTGCCTTTAACCAATCTAGCAATAAGATTACTCGGGGGGGGGGGGGGGGGGGGGTGCAGTCAATAATTAAGTTAGCCAATGTCAAACCATCAAAAAATTTAAACCAAAAATAAACTATGTCAATTACCAAATTCTCGAAATAAAAATGTATTACATTTAAACTGTAGGACCTACTTAGTTGATTAAGTTATGATCGCATTACCCAGTCCTAGAATAAAAAGAAATGGCAAGAACTCTTACCCTGAAAGATGGCCTGTTTGTAATGTTAGGTATCCATTCTTGGTATGGTGTCCAGCTGTGCAAGGAATGCAAGAGTTGTCTTCCCTGATTGTCAGAAGATGGAGTTTCCCTTTCTTGCCACCAGGTGGCATTTGTATTGTCATGATAACCATTCCATGACAGTCAATAGTTTGTGATGTTGTAATATGTAGAATTGCTCCCATAGATACAATATTGGAAATTAGCTCGTGGTCTTTTTTGTTAGATTCCAATGTTTCCTTTGGAATTTTCTCAATCTAGTTGGAAAGTAAAAGAAAAGATAAGTAAAACATCCCTAAAAGGGCAGCGTGGGTATGAAACAAATTAAAGATCCCCAAAAATTCAAAAAAAGTTTTATCAAAAATGTAAACAATTGTAAACAAACATTCCCTTTAAGTCAAAAAGATGTCGCATAAATCTGTGTTTTACAAAAATACAGCACTCTTATTCAATTTTTTTGTTTGTTAATAATAAATCGCTTAATTGCTACTTCATGAAAACAGCAAAATGTTTAAACAAAAAAAACAAAAAAAAAGCAACCACTTACCTGCATCATAAGATAAGAAGGTCGTGAAGCCCCGTTTTGTGGTACTATGACAACGACCTTGGGGTCAATAGAAGAAATACATGTCCGACCTTGATGAGTCAGCATAAATCTATCAATATTGGACCCGGTGTGACCTTGTGGCGGCAGCCATTGTGTTATGATTTGTTCTAAGTTGTTTGGTTCAAACTTTGATGGGTTACGGAGAGTTTTCGATCTTGTAATTTGGCAACCATTTTGTGATCTGAAAGTTCCTGTTTCTGCCATCGTCATTTTTCGATTTAAAGATGGAGACCTTTGTTTATTCTCGAATCCTAAATCCTGATTGGTTGACGTTGATTGCCAGGCATCCAATGGTAACGGATCTCTCTTTTTGCGAAATCGTCCACGAGAAAAAATGGATCCATTCTTCAGTGTTTGGACCAATCGTTTTCGAGATGGAGTGGCTGACTGCAGACGTAAAGTATCTGAAGGGTTATGACCATTTTGATTGGGCAAAAGTTGATCATGTGACATGCCTTCTTTTTGACTCAGTCTCCACATTCCATTTTCATTCTTTACGATGTCTCTTCCTTTAAAACTGGAGTAAAAAGGATGTTTTGTATCTTGAAATTTATTTTTGCAGTTTTTTAAAAAAATCCAGGTACTCAAGTTTAAAAAAGTGAAACAAACAAATTCCCATGTTATCTTTAAAGTTTAGACTTTTCAGACATAATTCCGACTTTTCCTCTCATAAATAATTCTGGCAACACTGTCATTTAAGCGAAATAATCTTTAGCGCTGCGTAAAAACATCAATCAATCAAACAAAAACCAAACGTTAAAAAATACCTCCAAGCTGAACTCTACGACCAGCATTAATATTAACTGATTTGATTGACTGATTGACTGGCTGATTGATTGATTGACTGATTGATTGACTGATTGATTGATTGATAGATTGACTGACCTTTTTGTAATGGATCCAGGATGAGCAATGACAGGATGCAAAAGCTCTTCATTCAACATGGCCTCTAATTGACTACAAACTCCCAGCAGTTTAAAATCGGTACTTGACATTGATTCAGTTGACGGGGAGAAGTTATCCTCCATTTTCTTCCCCTCCATCTCCTCTTGATATTTGACGCTTGCGTGTTTTTCACCATTGTTCCTTCCCATGCCATTTTGCGATTGTTCTTTTCCAGAAAATTTTCCATGAAGCCGTTGTCTGATAGAGAGACTTCCTTTGCCTTTTGTGATGACAAAATCATCGCCATAGAAATCGTCCTCCCAATTTGCATATTTATCCTCATGTGACTTTGCATTTCTCTCTCCTGATGTTTGTCTGGTTGACGTTGAAATTTCTTTTGACCTTGACCTTGCATGATTTGACATTTGACCCCTTGACCTTGACATTTCCTTTGACCTTGACCTTGCATTATTTGACCTTGGTTTTTGGCGTAGCGTTTCATCATGCCTGTTGTAGTAATCCGAAGGCATGTAAATTTCTGTCTTTTCCACGGCGGACTCTTCATCCATTATGATGCAACTTTGAGATTCGTGCAGAAGTTGAGGCGAAAATCCGTCCTGCAAAAGTTCATCGTGCGCCCACATTCCAGCTGCGGGATCCGCATCGTGCCCACCTGCTAAATCATACCTGCCCGTTTTACTACTTTTCTTATTACCTAAGTTTCCAGGTCTATTTAAGCCAACTCCTCCAAAATGCCGTTGACCTTGCTCTGCGAGAACCGGATGCAAGCGTGTATTCACGCTGTTACCTTTCACGTTGAAAAAATCCAAATGCTCAAGTTTGTTAATCACTTGCGGAAGATTCGTTAAGCGATTATTTCCTAAATCAAGCGTTTTTAAATTCTTTAATAAGACAATGTCCTGCGAAAGGAAAGTTATTTGATTTCCGTTGAGTTTTAAATGCTCGAGTTTGGATAAATTAAAGACCGCCATCGGCGTATTGTCCAGTTGATTCTGTGAAGCGTTCAGATATTTGAGTTTCTTCATTCCTGCCACAGAAAAGTTGTGAAGCTGATTCGCCGCTACATTTAGATATCGAAGGTTCGCGAGATTTTCTGGTAACTCCTCAAGGTAGTTTTGCTGCGCGTGAAGCACTTGGAGTTTATTCAACTTACACAGCTGCTGTGGTAGTGTTGTCAGTTGATTTGACGCCAAATTCAAATACCGAAGATCCCTCGTTTGACAAATCGCTGGTGGAAGAATTTTTAGACGATTCGACGACAAGTTCAACTCTTTTAAATTTTTCAAATTTTCAAAATCTGGCGCTAAGCTTATGAGTTGATTTCCACTCAAGTTTAACTCGACGAGGGACCGTATACGACATACTTGCATGGGTAAATGCTCCAACTTGTTATCTGACAGATGGAGTTTGCGTAATTTTTGCAGGTTCCCCAATGAAAACGGTAGATACCACAGTTTGTTCCCTTGTAGGTCAAGCTCTCGTAAGTTTTCCAGAAATCCGATCTCATTTGTAAGATTTTCTAGGTCATTGTGACCCAGTTTTAAAATTTTCAGGTGTAGTAATAAGCTTAGATTTACAGGTAAACTTGTGACCCGATTATTTTCTAGGTCAATCTCCGTCAGTTGTGAACAATTGATCAGAGTCTCCGGTAGACATGTTAGAAAATTGTAGCTGGCCGTCAAAATCTGAAGTTGCCGCAGCGATGATATCGCTTTCGGAATTTCTCGAAGTTTGTTTCGGGAAACTTTTAACACCTGTATTTTGGGGCATTCGAACACCCCTCCTGGAAAAGCTTGAAGGTCCTGGCTTGATAAATCTAACTCCACCATATTGGACGAATTGTACAATAGATATGATCGTAACTGAGTCACTTCCATTATTTAAAACCAACAGTTACTCCCCTTTATGACGCGAATTCCTGGTGTATAATCACTGTTAGACATAAGTTCAGCGCACTTTATTAATCCAATTTGTTTAGCACGCTTGCAAAATAAAAACGGAGAAAAAAGATTGAAAAAATAAGTACTGTCTCCTCCACTCAACACTGTTGACAATTTTTCCAACGATACATGAAGGATAATCTTTTGTTGCCTCTGTAATAATTTTTTATGTCAATACACACATTCGGAAACTCAAAATTTCCATCTGAGATAAAAACATCTCACAACCTTGTATAGCTGTCACCTTTACTGCATTACATCCAGGAAAATAATCAAAACAGCTGACTTTCAAGTTTCTGAATTCCTGTCCAAATCAAGAGACAAACTCGTTGGCTTTCTTCCAAATTAGTAAATCCGTAAAGAAAATTAAACTGTTTACCAGATTTCTTTGAAGAAATTTAAATATGATTGTACAATTCTCACAAATCCCATGGTCAAAACTTAACTTTAACTGCCTTGCCTAAAGAATTGCCTAATGTATAGAAATCATTTCTCTTCTCTTAGAATTCCTTTTGCAGACTCCATTCCTCTTGCATCTGATTTATTACTTCAAATGACTTTGTTAGTTCTATGTCTTACTGGCTCAAACAGTGTTTCTAACGAGATTAATCTTTAATAAGTTTAGGTGTTGGATGCCATATGGTTAGATTTGAGATGAGGCTCTTAAGGGGGGTAGTCGGTCTTCAGCCTCTTCACAGATTTAGTGTCAGAATCATTAATGACATGTAGTTATTGTAGATATATGCTTGGTAGTTATATGCTTAGTTTGAACTGGTGTATTACGTTTTACCGGAGTTCAAGAAAATATCTACTTCTTCAACTTTTTACCTACCCACTAAAATAATAAGTGAAAAAATCAAATAAAATTCTGGCTTGGGTATACCCCCTTCCACTAATTGTGCCAACAAAAATAATCAACATGAAGAAGATAGAACTTTAATACTTATATACATAATATTTATTTATGAACACTCAAACACATGGGCACAGGGAAAATCTTCTTGTCTAAAATAACCATGGAGACAAGTCTCTTAATACACTAACGTTGAATTCAAGATTGTTTGACTTGTATGATGGAGTTGGCAGGGTTTTGGGAGAGAAAACGGGTTCTATATCTGCAGGCTTACATGCTGTATTTTAGAACTTTTATAAAGCTAACAAATGGCTTAAAGTAGATACAGTATTGGATCAACACGACCCCTCCTTGTGACCCTCTCTGTTAATTAAAACACAGGGTTGATTAACAAGCCTATCTTGTTAATTATTCATTTGTTCACGACCCCTTGCCTTTCTAAATCTCACTCTGTCCATATTCACTTCCACACGTTGTTACGGCAACAGAAAATGAAGGTGATAGGCATTAATACTAAAAACCAAACACTGACATTGATTGATGTCATCTAAGCTGTGCACCTACTAGTCACAGGTTCCAATCCCACTCCGTCCCCCCTAAAAGTTTGTTTTTGCTTGGATTAAGCAATCCCACTCCGTTCACTTCTAACAATAAAAGAATGAAGAATGTTTCAGTCCAGAAATGTTTGAGTTCTGAAATATTAAATTGCAATGGATTATTGGTAAATCAATAATACATTAGTTATGTTATTCAAAACCTGAATTTACATGGTTCATTATTAAAATGATTATTTAGTTAATTATTTTCCGGATGTTTTAGACATAATAAACATATCAATAGAACTTGAAGTATTTTTTGGAAGACGCTTCCAACCACAGAGCCGAATAAACATGTATTTATAACTTATTACTGGGGGCTGTTTCTCAAGACATTTATGCCGAACGTAACTTTGTGTCTGACTGTAATGTAATGTTGAAGGAATATGTTGCTTTGACAGTTGCATTAGGCCTTGCATTGGTCTTAATTCTTATGAACCTAAGATGTGTGTCAGAAAGCGGACAAAACACAAATAGATGGAAAATATATGTAAAGTTTAGGGTTTTTGTTGCTTATAAACACTTGGTTTATGTAGATCCCATAGACTTGTATCAGTGCTAATATCTTATTATGTACTTCTTGAAAAAAATGATGAACGCTTGGCTAATTAGAAAATCGTCCTATATATTGCAGTGTTTTATCATACATTCTGGAGACAGGACTCATCTAAAATCCCGTTCTCACTGTGCGATTTGTTGTACCGACTTGTAGGATGTGATTAAAATTGATTCTTTTGATTGGTTGACAAATCTTATTGACCAATTAAAAGAATCCATTTTAATCGCATCCTACAAGCCGGTACGACAAATCGCACAGTGAGAATGGGCCTCAGGGGCTTGTAATTTGCACTTTTGGAGAAAAATTGATTCCTTTTTATCCCCCCGGCGCATATAATGCGGGGGGCATAGCGATCAGCTTGTCTGTCCATCTGTCTGTCTGTCTATCTGTCCGTAATCATTTCTTGTCATCGCATCTCCTCCTACAGTTTTTATCGGATTTTTTTAAAACTTGGTTGACATACTGGATATCATTCGAGGATGTGCACCTCCTATTTTGGTTCCGCTGGTTTCATTATTTTTAGAGTTACTGCCCTTTTCCGACAGTATATGACGACCTAGACAAGTAGTGCTTGTCATCGCATCTCCTCTGACGATTTTTATCAGATTTTTTTCGAAACTTGGTGGACTTGCTGGATATAATTCGAGGATGTGCACCTTCTGTTTTGGCTGCGCTGGTTTTATTATTTTCAGAGTTACTGCCCTTTTCCGACATAGACAATTAGTGGTTGCCATCGCATCTCCTCCCACAGTTTTTATAAGATTTTTTTGGAAAATTGGTGGATATGCTGGATATCATGGAAGGATGTGCACCCCCTATTTGGATGGCGCTTGTCTAATTACCAGTAACTACCCTTTTCCGACAGTATAGCATAGATATCTTATAATAACTTAAAATAAATAATAAATCTTATGCGGGGCCGGGGGGGGGGGGGGGGGATACGGCATCTTCTGATGACTCTTGTTATCAATTTTATGTCAACTCATGTCACTTTTATATTCTTTCTTATCTTCAGATGCCCGTAAACAGAGTCAGATGTCGGCACTATCGAAGGAGAGAGACAGTTTACAAACCGCCCTGAAGACGTACAAGTCCCTTTTTAACACGACTGACCAACTCATCATGGAATTGAAAAGTAAGTACATGTAATTGTTTTTTTTTATGGTTTTCATCTTAGAAAAAAAATATTATTTTATTTAGAATAATCTTGAGTACTGCTGAAATCATCCGTCGATCTACGCGCATAATTCTTTCTACATGAAGTTAAATAATGGCGTCTACAACAAGGATTTTAGCGTCTTCTCTAGTCAAGTTAAAATCTTCATGGCCCCATTCCGTGTTTTTCCTTCGTGGACTACTTTATTCCAACCCGTAAATCGAAGAGCGCCCACTTGTGGGAATGTAAGAGTTGTCTTTCCGTCTCTTTGGAGTCTTGGCCAATCAGCACTCTGTCAACAAAAGCGTAAGGTACATGTATATACAGCCGACATTTTGTTATTTATCAGCTATTTGAAGAGTGTAAGTGTCCGAGGTTTTGATAAGCTGCTAGAAGTTTTACTCGCATCCAATCAAAAGGCGCTGTGCGATTTAAGGGCTAGAGTGGAGTATTCCGCCAAGGTAAAACACGGAATGGGTTCCATCAAGATTTTAAATTGGCTGGAGAAGATGGGATAATAGAGAGAATTATTTCTGTTTTGTTTAGATTGGATATCAGGGATGATAGTGAATACTTATTATTGCGGTTTGTCGTAATTAAAATATTTTTTTTCCATCGTTCAGTTTCAGTCCATGACGCCAACCAAGAAGAGCAAAGGTTAAAAGTGGAGTTGAAAAAACACAACGTCCCTGCGTCACAACTCAGTTCGGTAAAATCATTTATATCTGTCTCAGATCATTGGTCACAGGGAGCTTCGTTGGCTCAGTAGGTTGACCATTAGACCCTTTCTACTTATGGATGACACATGTGCAGTATCCTCTGTGTATGGCAAAATGACGCTACATAGATTTTTAAGATCAATCTGACGTTGGAATCTTGGTCATTTTGTCTATGCCGCAATGCGATAGAGGCCTGTCACACCACCTGCAACAGAGAAATGACGTCAATGCCATGCACTTCGAACAACTTTATAAAAACGTCATTCTATAAAGACGAAAGGGTCCTTATTGTCTCAAGTCAACAAAAGATATCCGCAAAAAGTTCCACAAATCTTCATTTTTTTATTTCCAAGGCTGTTCAGAAATAGTTCCAAGACAGCTTTGTATCTGAGACAAACTGTAATGTAATAGTAAACCGGCTTAAAGCACTGCTGTTTCAAAAAAAAAAAAGTCAAAAACAAAAAACATGGGTCCACAAATTTTCTGCGGGATGGTTCCTGTACGTGTTGCCACTGAATAGTTTTCAACAACATTTAATATAAAACCTTGCCAATATATTACATTTGCACCATTTTCTGTTACTTTTTGTTTCCATTTTTAGTTACAAAGTGTAGAAAATCTGCTAACGACACGGCGGCGGACGGTTGAAGACTTAAAACGAAAGACACGCAGGATGTGTGGATTACCTCCTGGCCCTTC
Source organism: Lepidochitona cinerea (assembly GCA_963971465.1). Taxonomy (NCBI): domain Eukaryota; kingdom Metazoa; phylum Mollusca; class Polyplacophora; order Chitonida; family Tonicellidae; genus Lepidochitona; species Lepidochitona cinerea. Next base: position 2,226,814 of record OZ020565.1, read on the forward strand.
TTCTCCAGATGTTATTGGAAAGGTATGCTTACTCTAATTTGTTTATTATCCGCCTTCGAATACAATTCCGGGGGCTTCCGTGGCTCAGTAGGTAGAGCGTTGGATGCTCAATCTGAACAGCCTTCCACCAATGGGTCGCGGGTTCGAATCCCACTCAGTCCCAAAAAATTGGAAAATTTGCTGACTGTGTTTTCACTCGAACGACCTATGTGGGATGGTTGCAAGTTACCACCTGAAGGTTGTGGGTTTCCTCCGGGCATAGAGCAAGGTTTCCTCCCAAAATAAAGCTGGCAACACTGCCATATAAGTGAAATAATTTTGAGCGCGGCGTAAAACACCGAACAATCAATCAATCAAATACCATTCCAACATTATTTCATTGTATTTGTTCAAAAAAAAGTTGGGTTTATACTTCGTGTAAGGGTTACTATGTAAGTGTCAAAGGTCAGGGGTTCTCTCCTGACTAAAAGCCGGGTTTCTTACTCTCACAATACAACTGACAACTGGCAACGCAGCCATATCATCAAATAATCTTGATTGTGACATAATACATATAGATCAATGTCAACCAAACAATCTGTTGCTGCTTACTTATAACAATAAAAGAATGAAGAATGATGCTGTCCAGAAATGTATGAGTTTTGAAATATGAAATTGCAATGGATTATTGGAAATCAATAATGCATGTACACAAGTAGTGTTATTACAAAAACGAGAATTTCATACTGACTTTTCGACTTTTATTGTACCTCACTCCTGAAGATGACTGAATAAAAGTCGAAATATTGAGTCAGTATGAATTTTTCGTTTTTCGGAATAACACTACTTGTGTACTACGTTAAACTAATCAGTGGAACTACTGGATCATGTTACATGAGTTGTGTTATTTTAAACGTGAAATTACATGGTTCAATACTAAAATGTTTATTTAGTTCAGTTATTTATAGGATGTATTAGACAATAGAACTAACGTTTTTTTGAGAAAAAAAAATGTTTATTAAGTGGTGCCAACTTGGCAATGGGTGATATCCTCTGAATTGAGAAAAATTAGAGTGGGTTTTCACTAGATCAGCTTTTACCAGGTAACCGCCAAATGTTCGAGGTTTCCTCATGGCAAAGAGTCCAATTTCCTTTCCAGTAAACCAGCAAATGGTGCCAATTAATCAATTTGTTGTTGTTTAGCATGTGACAAATATTGCTGACTCATCCTCCATTGCATGATAACATGTTGTTGTTGTTTAGATAAGTCATGTGACAAATATTGCTGACCCATCCTCCATTGCTTGATTACATGTTGTTGTTGTTTAGATAAGTCATTTGGCCAATGTCGCTGACCCGGCGATAGCGAGAGTGTTGTCGTGGCACATGTCATCAGATATGGACTGTATTGTCACCAGCACAACAAAAAAGGTAACAAAACTTCTCTTTAAATTATTGATTGCAACCAAAACTTGAGGTAACAATTTTGTACCCTCTTTGTATTATAATGTCTAACTTTTTGTTAAATTTTTTTACATAATTGTTAAAGCTTCTGAAATTCATACTTTTTTCATAAAATTTTGATTGTTAAGCCAGAAAACCTAAATGCTTAAGGTTGAAATAAAAAAAAAACGTAAGATATGTAACCTGTGCACCATGAACAAATGTTTAAAAAGTGAATAAAACTTAAATTACGGAGACGAACGTGCATTCATTTTGGGTTTAAGTAGTTCGTAACGCTACTTAAGTGTACATTCTCGAGACTAAGAAGCCTCTACGTTGTATTTTTTTCTAGTAAAGTAGTGCAGAATTTCAACATTTTGTTTTACCGGAAAAATATTGCCACTTAATAAAGTGTCATAATATCTGTAATGATTATTTGACTTTGTTCCCTCCAGGCAAAAGAGATTTATCACAAGACAACTGGCCAGCAACAAGTTCTTCCCCTTGATTCGATCTTTCGGAAAAATCTTCCCGATTGGAATAAGTAATTATTTTAAATTTTTTTTTTACAATAATTTAGCCGGGTAGCTGTTAATTGTTTTTGACACATCTACTTTATCAGAAGTGACCTCTTCGTCAGCATCACCTGTCCAGTCCAAATGTTCGAAAAAATTTGATAAACTGAAACAAAATTTCTCTTTGACGTCCTAGTATCTGTAACCTCACACTCTGGGATGTTAGCTCAACAAAAAATCTGTTTCGGATCTCCTTCAGTTTACCTGTGTTGTTTTTATTGATAACTACAAAAAAAAATAAAACCTGCTAACGATTCTAGGTATGCGTGTATGCGCCTCCCCCCCCCCCCCCCCCCCCACCCCCAAAAACAAAACAAAAAAACACTAGTTAATCCAGGCAAATTTTAACGATTGTAACTTTTTTCCTGTTTATAGAAATCTACCACATATTAGATTTTTACCTAACTGGAAACCAAAAGGTAACCCTGTTTATGCCAGAAGTTTGTTACAGTTTACAAAACCTGATAATGAAGATCAGTGTCGAGCAGGTAAGGAGATCATTTCAAACAATTTTAGGGGACCTCCGTGGCTCAGTTGACATAGTGATAGTCTCTCAGTCCCACACAAACCTTGCATCAATGCGGCACAGGTTCAAATCACACTCAGACCAAATAAAAATTGAAAAATTTCTGAGTGGATTTCTCACTCGGTTGCGGTATGTGGAAGAATTGCCAGGTAGTCACGGAAGGTCGGGGGTTTCCTACGGGCAATGAGCCCGGTTTCCTCCCCCACTACATAAAAGTAAAATAATCTTGAGTGCGGCGTAAAACATCAATCAATCTCAGTCCAACACAAGTTTTATTGTCGATGGCTGGCTGTTGCGAATCCCTCTCGGTTGAAAGAAAAATTAAAAAAATGTTCAGTTTTGGGAGACTTTTTGTCCTAACAAGGGCCGTATGCCCTATGTTGACGTTACACTAACCAGGTACTCTCAAGGGTATTCATTTATTACGTGCTACGCCCCTAATTTGACGGCTGATATATTAACTGCAGCTTGACAGGCTCTCACCCGATACTCAGTTTTCTGGCCGTATAAATTTCCATATTGACCCTATAACAAACTCTGTTTCTTATTTTATCTTGTTCATAAATTGCACCCTTGTAAAAACTGCAAACATTTTTATTTCTCTGGGGCTCGTTCTACTAACCTGCCCAAAGTTACACATAGGTTTACAGCATAGAGTTGTGCCTCCAGACTTGAGACCATGCAGCAGTTCCTACTATCTAACACGTGTTTGTGACAGGCGCAACTTACGCCAGCTTAGTAGAACGAGCCCCAGTCCATTATCTGATTATTTCTTTATTTTGTAGTATTTGGAATGTTGTTGGGTGACGTCATCATTTTAGATACGTTAGAGGACGCCACAACCTACAGACAAGAGGTAAGATATAAATTACTATGGCCAAAACACATAGGACAACTCCTACTTTATTGTACATGATGGTGTATATTTATGAGCTTTCAAGAGTAGCTACTCTCATCATCCAATATAACTCCTACTATATTGTACATGATGGTGTATATTTATGAGCTTTCAGGAGTAGATACTCTCATCATCCAATATAACTCCTACTATATTGTACATGATGGTGTATATTTATGAGCTTTCAAGAGTAGATACTCTCATCATCCAATATAACTCCTACTATATTGTACATGATGGTGTATATTTATGAGCTTTCAAGAGTAGATACTCTCATCATCCAATATAACTCCTACTATATTGTACATGATGGTGTATATTTATGAGCTTTCGGGAGTAGATACTCTCATCATCCAATATAACTCCTACTATATTGTACATGATGGTGTATATTTATTAGCTTTTATGAGTGGATACTCTCATCATTCAATATAACTCATACTATATTGTACATGATGGTGTATATTTATTAGCTTTCGAGAGTAGCTACTCTCATCATCAGATATTTTAACACACAATAAGACAATTTTCCACAGTCATTATATATAGAGAAACATTAACACAGCTAATACTTTTAGATTAAAGAGTAAGTGGGATAAGCAAATTAGGCTCATTAGTACAAATGAACAGGATCTGTACAGATTAAAACCTTGGGGGGGGTGTTGTGAATTAATATGACGATTGAATTCTAAAACACCCTGATGTGTTAAACACTCTGAGAAAAAAAATTAGGCTTCAGTGAAAATCAACTATGGGTTACAACGTTGTCCAATGTATCCATTAAATATAAGTATAGACTAAAACCATATATGACAAAATCCAATAGAGATGCCATAATATGCAATCAAAGATGTCATAAATGGTTGATGACACACCATCTAAACATAAGGTATATGCTGTGAGAGAATTATAAGAATCATGAACCATTTATGATACCCCGATGGCATTATTCAGCATCCTTGTATGGTAGTCGAATAGAGAAATGAAACACTTTCATATGAACATAACATTTCAATTGCTTAAATTTAAACAAATATTTTCTGTTTCTATTATGTAGAGTAATCAGTTGTAGTAGGGGGCAAATGTTTGAATTTAGTAAAACTCCTGTAAAAGAATAAGGGGCCGCTGAGATCCAGTGGGTTAGAGTGATCGTCCCTTAGTCCCATAAAACCTTCCAGGCAAGGGTTCGAATCCCACTCAGATCAAATAAGAATTGAAAAATTTCTGAGTGGATTTTTCACTTGGTCGCCATATGTGGTACAGTTGCCAGGTACTCGCCTAAGGTAGGGAGTTTCCTGTGGGCAATGAGCTCGCCCCCCCCCCCCCCTAAACCTGGCAACGCTGCCATATAAGTGAAATAATCTTGAGTGTGGCGTAAAACAACAAACAGTCAATGTAAAAGATCAAACAATCAATCCAATAGGCTAGTGTTGAAAGTCTTAATATAAAGTGTTAACGTATAAGTCTGCGTTTCAGGTTGTCAAGTATTCCCATTGTCCCACGATATTAACAAGGGACGGGGACCGTATCCGTAGTAACGGGAAATTTGGAGGTGTGGCCAATAGAGCGTTACCGTTGGAACGGCTAAGAGGAGCAGTCTTTGGAGAACCACTTCCCGAAGAATACCAAGAGTTAAATTCCCAGATCGGTGAGTTTTGAGAACTGAAGTATTTGTTTTGTGAACATGTTTGATTGAGCCAAGTTTCTTGTATATAATAATTATTTAATTTCTAGTTGTGGACCTCTGTGCCTCTTTACTTGGACCTCAGGAGCCTGTTTAAAAAAACGGCGCAGTTGTAATTTTTCGTGTAACTTTCATAGCAACTTTCATCTCTACAGTATGGGTTACCATGACAGTTATGTAAAAACTTACACTACACTGCTTTGTAAAACAGGCTTCTGACCACTCTAGCCTTCCATTAATGGTCGCAGGTTCTATCCCAAGTCACACGTAAGCTCTTATCTGATTATCTGTATTTGTCGATGGTTGTTACTAAAAAAGAAATGTTTTGTGTTTCATTCGCAATAGGATGTAGAAATGTTGTTTAACTTGTGAGATAATCTTGAGTATGGCATAAAACACCAAACAAATACCAATTTACTGTATTTCTCTGAAGTTTCATGTAATAAACTATTGGCTAATGAAATCGTGAACTGTTACACTGCTGCATTGTGGGATATCACTGGGTGTGAAAATGTGTACAACATGGTGCATATTGCTACGCATTACACGACCAAGCTTGCATTGAAAATAGTTAGGAGAATTTTACGAAAACCTGACCCACCACAAGTTAAATGAAATAATCTTGAGTGTTATGGAATTCGTCTTTTTCCAGAACTGTTAGAACTTTATAAGGCGGCCATGGAAAAGCACCAGTCAGCCAAAGAAGAGTTAGAAGACCAACAAAAAGAGAAATCAGCCCCTGAAATGAAATCCAAATACCAAGAATGCAAGGAGGTGGAAAAACAACTGTCAGATATAGAGAAGAAACTATTCGGTGAGTTCCGTCGTACAACCCTATGGGGGCGTTGGGCGCTCAATCTGAACAGCCTTCCACCAATAGCTCGCAGGTTCGAATCCCACTCCATGGTCTCCGTGGCTCAGTAGGTAGAGCGTTGGACGCTCAATCCGAACAGCCTTCCACCAATGGGTCCCAGGTTCAAATCCCACTCAGTCCAAAAACAAATTGGAAAATTTTCTGACTGGGTTTTCACTGGAACGACCTATGTGGGATGGTTGCCAGTTACCAACGGAAGGTTGTGGGTTTCCTTCGGGCATAAAGCTCAGTTTCCTCCCACAATAAAACTGGCAATGCCGCCATATAAGTGAAATAATCGTGAGTGTTGCATAACGGTAAAACATCAAACAACAGTAGCCAGATTCACTACTCTGCACACCTTACAACTGGCAATATGATGGGTTTATTTGACCTCAATACACCAATAGCAGTTCAGCATACCAGGTGTGCACATGTTTCAGTGACATCCCGTCACCTTGACATCTGAGAATAATTAACCATAGCTTCTTGTTGGAAAGTCATAAAAAATAAATAAACCCTGTTTTGGGACCAGGTATATATTGTCTTTAAGATGAAGTATAATGTTTTTTACCTAAAGTGTTCACTTTAATATATATGTTAAGATGCATCAATCAATAATTCGCTCACTCATCCTCTTTTTGACGTTTTTACAGGTATGAGTCAAACTCGAGGGTCTATTATCCCAAGCTCAGTCGATGTCCGACCGAGTCGACAAGCAAGCGAGCAGGTAGAAGCTTCTCCGAGTAAACGGTCCAGAATTTCACCTCGTGTAACCCCCCAGAATCCCATTGTGTCAAAATCATCGCCTCGTACTCCATCGCAATCCTCGTCACAAATCTCCATGAACGGGAGCTCGCCCGATTTAGGACCCAGACGCCAAAGTAAACGCTTGTCGACTACGTCACCAAGACCTGGCGATCCACGCAAAAGATCACGCCTTTCCTAGTTTTACGACAACCAGGGGGGGGCGTTTCACAAAGCCGTCGCAAAGTGCGATCAATCGCAGTTGCCATGACTCCGTATCTCTTCACTATGTTATCCATTGGCAACTACGCTTCGTTTGCGATGCGAATGCTTTGTGAAACCAGCCTCAGACTTTTAGTTCAATTGAAATTGTCTATGTTTCATGTTTAACATTTGAGCATTTAATATCAAATAATTTTAGCGTCATCGAAGGACAAGTTCAACTCATGCTTTTGAAATATCTGCATTTCTAAGACCAGTATCCTAACAGTTTAACTTAAAGACTTTTCACCAAGTTTAACTGATGCTTTTGAATTATCGGCCGTGCCTAAGTATTTTACCAGCAACAGTTTAACTTATAGACTTTTCACCAAGTTTAACTGATGCTTTTGAATTATCGGCCGTTTCTAAGTATTTTACCAGCAACAGTTTAACTTATAGACTTTTCACCAAACATGCTGTGTTACTAAAAAGACTTGGGGGCCGTTTCACGAAGCCGTCGCAAAGTGCGATCAATCGCAGTTGCCATGACGTCGTATCTCTTCACTATGGTATCCATTGGCAACTACGCCTCGTTTGCGATGCGACTGCTTTGTGAAACCAGCCCCTGGTATGTGAACAAAAGAGACACAGATTTTCAGTGGTAGATCAGAGGCTGTTACTCAATGTAAATCATTCAATATTTTGTTATAATCAAGGATTTTAACTTTTAAATGTCAAATCTGTTTTTTGTTGTGCACAATACAAGGGACTCAATCTTCCACAATGTGAGATTAGAAAATTGTTTTTTTCTTTCCATTTATGGTGAATGTTTAGGCACAAAATGCTTAATTAGAAATTTGCATATAAGAAATGTTTGAAACTCTCTTTAAATGTGGGTTCCATACTAATGAAAAATAATTAAGGCATCACCATGAAGTTAGCTGTTTGTGAAGAACACGAGCTTTCGACATCTAAATTTAGTTACACTTGACGAAGACACCGGTATAGGTGTTCGAAAGCTCATGTTCACAAACAACTAACTTTGTGGTGATGCCTTAATTTTGTCTCATTAGATCTTTACATATGTTCTAATAACTTGGTGACAATCCAGAGACCCATGGTATCTCAAATTCATCATAAACTTAAAACTCGTTTTGAAAAATATTTATTAAGCTTGATACCTTACAAACCACTTTTACCAAAAGTCCCAATTTTTATTCCAAAGAAATCGGTAGCCAGGTATTCCTCGAAGGCCGAGACTTTCCTACGGGCAACGAGCCTGACTCCGATGTGAGTTAATAAATGTACAATAAAGAGTCCAGCGTAAAACATCAATAAATCATAATTTTTATACGCCCGGCTTGAAAAGCGGGCTGTATTATGGTATCATCTCCGTCCGTCCGGCAGGACGGCAGTCCGGAAGTCCGGCAGTCCGGGCGTCCGCTTTCCCTTCCGCTCCATAACTTCTAAAGTTTTGATTCCATCTGCACAATTTTTTCTAAGTATATACCTTATGGGTAGAAGGTGTGTCGCAAACTATTTTTAACATCACTGGTTACATAATATGGGAGTTATATTGGATTATGTAATATTCCCTTCCGCTCCATAACTTCCAATGTTTTGATTCCATCTGCACAATTTTTTCTGAGTATATACCTTATGGGTGGAAGGTGTGTCGCGAACTATTTTTGACATCATACATTGCGTAATATGGCAGCCATATTGGGTTATGTAATATTTACTTTTTCTCTCCATAACTTTAACAAATATGATCCGATGTTTTCAAATCGTTCATGTTACATACCATATTAACAGACAGTGTGTAAAAAAATTGTTTATGATATCAACTATTGCAAATTATTGGATTATGTACATTCCCTTTTATTCTTACTTTCATTTTCATGAAAATAACCTTTAAATTATAAAATGGCTTCTACTTTTCCGATTCTCATCAAAAAAGGATTTTTTCAAATTGCAATAATGTTTCTAAATTGATTAAGACTATTCTTAAATCAATATATAACGTTTTAATCAAATGAAAAATACATATAAGGATTAAAGTTTTATCTACAGACCAAGAGATAAGTATCCCAGCTTTGGTCTATTTACCTTGTCAACTTACAGTTAGCTCTTTAGTTAGATTTATGGCTAAACCAGGCTTTGTGTACCACATGGCCCCATAAAACAGTGGGTGACATTAGCAATGGACTCATAGCCAAATCTATTGTAAACATTTGGTCTATGATAAAATTAGAAGTAATAACCTGTAGGTATATGGGGAGATTTAGAATATTGTCAAGATGTCTATGGCCAAATAATGTAGATTAAAAATATTATGAGAAAAATTGTCAAATCTACTTGAATTGGTGTGAGCTGCGAAATTACCAATTAATTACATTTGTTTAAGTATGATTAGTAAATTATAAACTGCTTTTCTAAAAAATTGAAACATTTTAGTGCAACCTTTATTGACAACAAACAATGTTTAACATCGTGTTTTAACAGCAGCGAGAATGGATGACTTGTACCGTGTACAAATCTTGTTAATAATTGTTGATCCAAATAGCCCATTTTAAATTTGATACAGATGGATTTTAAAGGTTTTAGTGGTAAGATTTCATTTTGTTGACATAACATCACCTTTTACCAAGCTTCACATAATAAAACTGGCAACGCCGCCATATACATGTAAGTGAAATAATCTTGAGCGCAGCGTAAAACACCAAACAATTAATCAATCAATCATTTACCAAGCTTCAACCTCTTCCCTCTGAATTTTGAAAATTAAATTCAAATAAATATGGAAGGATTTGTTTTGGTATGGCTGCAGTTACTGTGCCTTTCCGGGCGTATTTTGGGTTTCCCGAAACTCTTGTTATGTGATAAAATAAGGCCTCCTTATACTTCCTCTGATACAGAATACTGTACAACCTAATGGTGGGGTGGGGGGGGGGGGCTCTACACAACCCGCGATATAAGTGAAATAATCTTGCCGCGTTAAACATCAATCAATCAATCTGATGGGTTAAAACGAAGATCTTATATAATTTCCATGGTACATTTCCGTGTTTATCCATACAGGGCGTCCCTTAAATAGGACGACAGCGGCGACCATGGTCACTAGGTTTAAGAAGACCTAAAGACAGGGATGATGTCCAATCTTGATCCATCTTAAAGGGGGAGAAAACAAAAAATTACTTTAGGTGCGCTAATGTTTCCTTTCCAACAGTACCAAACACATATTTTGCGATTTTTTTTACACCTGACAGTGAAGTTAATAAAAGACCCCAATAAGCAAAACAAATTGGTCAACTTTCAAATCTCCCATTTAAGCCTAGGTTAAATTCATCCTCTTCATGGCCTTCGTAACTCTCCGATATGCCAGGCATACCATTTTTGTGCTAGCCACATATTCCTCAAAGCTTTCTTTATAATTTAATGTAAGTTTTGAGAAAGTGAAAACAATTTTATGGAGATAGGAATGCTTTGAAGACAGTGAAATTAACCTGGGTTTAAATGGGAGACACTTTAAACTCTTTTAATAAACCCCTCAAGTCGCATTAATATATTGGGAATGATTGGTACCCAAAACAATGGCCAGGTATATTGATTTTGCGCAGGCAATAAACGTTAGTAAGAGAGGGAGAGTAGACACATCAATTTAAAAACAAAGTACGACCAATATGTCGTCTGTCTGAAGTCCAGAGGCCTGTTTCACTAAGCAGCGTAGCGTAAGTTTTCACGTAACTGCCATAGCAACCCATACTGTAGAGATACGTTAGTATGAAAGTTACAAAAAAATACATTTACGCCGCTTTGTGAAACAGACCCCTGGGGGCGTAAGTTTTTACGTAATTACTGTCATATAAAGGTATCTCTACAGTATGGGTTGCTGTGGCAGTTACGTAAAAACTTACGCTACCCTGCTTTGTGAAACAGACTCCACGACACACTTGCACAAAGCACTCTTAACTAAGAGTGATCTTAGTGTACGGGCTCGTAGACCTACATACGCAAATAGTCCAAGTGAAGAAGGCTTTGTGCAAGTGGGTCCAGCCATTGACGGAATTGGAGTGAATTCGTGTAACAGAAAGGGCAGAAACGCAGCCCGAATAATCAGCCTCTATATGCTGAGAACCTAACATACTTTCCCTGATGTGTGTGGTAATATAGAAATAAAGAAAAACCACACAGACAAGATTTCTCGGCTAGAGGCACAAACGTAGACTATATTGCAATTTACATAGTACTCTGACACAGATATTCAAACCATTCCGTACCAGGATTGATTAGTGTTTCACGCCGCGCTCAAGATTATTTCACTTATATGGTGAGTTTGCCAGTTTTATTGTGGGAGGAAGCCGGACTCTATGCCCGGAGGAAACCCACGACCTTCCGGGGGTAACTGGCAACCATCCTACATAGGTCGTTCGAGAGAAAAACCAGTCAGAAAATTTTTCAATTTTTATTGGACTGAATTGGGTTCGAACCCGTGCCAGGAAGAAGCGTGTTCAACTCGACCCAAGTCAGTATTAATACCATTTCCAGAAATCTAGACTAGATATAATATAGGCTACATTGTACTCGGACACATGTATTCGTTCAAGTATTTTATTTTCGTTGTTAGCTTATTAGCGAATCGAATTTTAAAAGTTCAGCACATAATCGTTGAAAAAATTAGTAGTGTGCAGCTAGAAACAGGCAAAAAGCTGTCGAAATACTCAAGAACGAAGCCATTTTCATCTGGGAACCGTTTCCGGGTCGAACTGGATTTGACTTTTTGACTGAGCGTTCTGCTTTTTCTTGGAAAGCTTCTTGTGTTGGGGGCCGACACCAGGCGTCTGCATTTCTCAAGCCATAACAGTTACAGTCGCAGTATTTAGGATGTGGCCGAATTCCACCGGTACAAGTAAATCTGAAACATGGTGGGTCCGGGACACAGAGGTTCTCTTGGCAGGAGGGCATGTCACTGGAACAATCGCTACACGGAGGTCCGACTTCAAAAGCAGTGTCATTTGTAACTTGGATATTCTTATCATAAACACAGGCGACAACATAATCCAGGCCACTATCTAGATTGCAGTGAGCAATAGCGCAAGACATTTTTCGAAGTTTACTGTACATCATTTGTCTGTAATTGTCGCAACTGTAACCGGATACACAATTGTCGCTTTGAAGTTGGTAGTGTTCACCTTCTGCAACCCAACTTTGGAAAACATTGACAATTGCCTCAGCGGCAAGATTAGTTTGGTCTTGAGCCAAATATATACCTGAAACGTGTCCTAAATAATCCGGCGGTGGTTGGTTGTCGTTGCATGTCAAGGCAATGGACTGTGCTATCCGATCCAAATTGGGGTCCCAAATCAACGCATTCATTGCTGAACCTCCGGCGTTTTTTCTGGCAAGGTTGTGCAAGTCCATCATCGTTCGCCGATCCTGTTGGGTCCATTGAACGATCCTCCCTTCGCTTATTCCTAAGAAAGCAGACACGAACAATAATAATCCAGCAAGTAAAACTCTCATGTTTAAATCAACTTGTAACACGAACTCCAAAGTATGTCTGGTTGAGCTAGAAGATTATTAACATAAAAACAAACAACTATTTCTGTTTTCCTAAACACAAATCCAAGAAAGCGCGTCGTCAAAAACGCACGTTGTATTGAGTGACGTCAATTTCAAATATATATACATGTAGGATGACGTTGTGACGTAAGCGCATCGTGAGAATAGACCCTTTCGGCGTAGAAGGACGTTTTTATGACGTTGATCGAATAGGTGATTTGCCAATATGCATTGTATGTTTTGTAAATATGTTTATTGTAACATTCCGTTCCAATGATTTTCTTTTGCTTTACGTCATAGACGAAATGAACACGATGACGTCAGATTGATCCAAAAACTCAATTTAGCGTCATTTTGCCATACAACGAGGCTTCTGCGCAAGCGTCAATCCATAAGCCGAAAGGGTCTATTGTATGGCATTGATGTCATTTCTCTGTGGCAGTCACTGTGACACGCCTCTTAAGCATTGTGTCAAAGACGAAATAAACACGATTCCGACGTCAGATTGAACCAAAATGTAGAGTCATTTTGCCTTACAGCAAGGCTTCTACGCATGCGTCAATCCTTAAGCCGAAGACTTCTCCGTGAACCAGCGCCACGCAAAAGTTCGATACAATATAGGCTACATTAAGCCAAGGCGTTAAGAAAGCTTTGTAAAAATGGACCTGGTTGTAAATTGAAACGGAAATATCAATTTAATATAGATTATGATATATTATAGGAGATTTTCGTTAAAAAGTACTGTAGCATAACACGACAAAGAACTTCGGACACACAAGGGGTAGCGAAAAGGTAGCATAAGAAGAGCATTAATTGGATGTTTTCGCTCAGGTCCGCGCCGGAGGAGTCATATATGTATATCATACTGCAGCGCAAAATGTAGATGAAAAACAAACGAAGAATCAAAGACTGATCACAACAACAACGATCAGTGTCGGTTAATTTAAAGTGGCATGAGCTTCCAAAATTCACACTTTTTCATAATTTCTGATCGTCATGACAGTAAGAGGCTTTGAAGGCTATCGAAAAACTGATTGGCGTTGGAATGAGAAAAATCCATACAGTATGTGGCCTGTACGAACCGAAAACCTGTTCAAAAGTAAACAAAATTTAAATAACTGGGACGACCATTCATTCATTCTAAGCCAAAGTTAGTTCAAAACAGTAATTTATCGTACATTTTCGAGACTAGAAGCATTAAAAAGCTTCTGAATTCTACCTATAGTATCTTGTTGATAATAACTGAGTCTAGTTGCTGGTTAGTTTCAAGAAGTGCTTTACTCGCCACTACCGATACATAAATTGTTGGGTGTTATACAAAACATGCATCTGAAATAATAGTGGAACAGGATATATATATTACATCCCTCCTTATCTTTAAGGAATTGAAAGTTTAAGGTAATAACAGTAAATGTTAACTTCGATGATAAAATAACAATGAGTCTTTAAGAATCTTCACTGGCTGGATTCTCTAAGAAAGTCTGTAGCAACTTTAAATTTAAAAACAAGTCTAACCATCAAGTTTTTAAAGTTTAAACACAAAAGAAAATCCCAATTAACAATAGGGAAGTAGAAAAGGTTAAAATTTAAACTGCAAGGGAAATAATGGTTTTCAAAGTTCTTGGAAACAGTTCAATCACAAATAAAGTCTTCAAGATGTTTTGGGGGACATCTGGATTCTCTCATTGGATAACGTTTTTCAGGTTCTGGTTCATTTCCTGTTGGTTGAAAATCATCATCTGCATCATCTGGAAGATTATCAAAATTAACCACTTTCAAATGAGAAGAGTTTCTGGCAAACGTTTTTACACCATCAGATATTTGCACCATAGACCCTTTGGTTGAGACGACCTTGTAAGGCTGATTTATGTAAGGAGTGTCCGATTTTCTCTTGCTATTGGTGTTTTTAATGACAACAGTGTCACCAACTTTGATTTCGGATGCTGAGGTACGTCTGCGGGAGTCTGCATAAGTTTTCATCTTTTTCTTCGCCTTTTCGTCCGTTTTTCGTAAATCTGGGAATGAATTTGGTTGACTGGAAGATGTTGGTTCTGGTAGACACACACGCATAGATCGTCCGAAAAGTGCAGTTGCTGGTGGCACACCTGTTGTTGAATGTGGAGTCGCACGATAATTACGTAAGAAGTTCCATAACTCCTGTTTCAGTTGTTTTCCTTCTACCATTACCGTATGAAGGAGTTTGTTGAGGGTCCTCATAAAGCGTTCCACTTCACCATTGGCTTCAGGCCAATAGGGAGTTACTTTACGATGATGAAATCCAAAGATGTTGGCAAACTGTTTAAATTCTTCACCGTTGAAAGGTGGTCCGTTGTCGGTTTTGACGATTTCTGGGATGCCATGGGTGGCAAAAATTCTATCCAACTTTGGGATTACTGAGCTGGCTTTGGTTGATTTTACTATATCTACTTCTGGGTACCTTGAAAAATCATCCATAACCACTAAAAGATATTCACCTGTAGATAGTGGGCCTTTAAAATCCAAACTGACATTTTGCCAGGGTTTCTCAGGTAAGTCAGTCATTTTTAATGGTTCTCTGTGTGTCTTGGTGACTGTTGACAATTGACATGCGACGCATGATTTGACAGTTGTTTCGACTTTTTTGTCAATTGAGGGAAACCATACCTTTTCTCTTAGTAAGGCTTTGGTTTTTGCAATACCTTGATGTCCAGAATGAGCCAGATCAATGGTTCGTTGATGTAATGATTCGGGAATCACGATACGATTTTGTCTTAACAATAGATCACCTGAGGCATTTAGAGTTAATTCATTTTTCACTTTCAAAAGTGAACGTATGGTTTGATTTGTTGAATGTTCCAGATTTTTCATTGTGCCAGATTGAAGAGCACTTATAAATGATGATAGCTCTGGGTCGTTTTTGGTTTGAGTACATATTTCAGTAAGTGTCATACTCTTGGGCACGGCATTTAAACCAATGAAATTTACATGTCTCTCTGCTGATTCTGATTGGTTCGTTTTGTCCGAGTTTATAACTGGATGTCTCGACATGTAGTCGGCTGGATTATCATCACCTTTTCTGTATATAACCTTAAAGTCATAGTTTGGTTGAAGTTTGATTCTCCAGCGTTCGATTCGTATTGGTGGTTGAGATGTTGTATTTCTAAAGATGTCCTCTAGAGGCTTGTGGTCTGTTATGACATCAAACCGCCTTCCATAGAGATACAGATGAAAATGCTGAATTCCCCAGGTAATTCCTAAAGCCTCGCGCTCCGTTTGGGAATAGCGCGTTTCTACGTCAGTTAAAGATCTACTGGCGTAGGCAACAACTTTGGACGAACTACCGGATCCTTGGGTGAGTATGGCGCCTAAGCCCACGGGACTGGCGTCCACAACAAGTTCAGTATGCTTTGCCGGATCGTAGTAAGCCATAACCCGATCACTGGTTAAACTGGATTTAAGTTCATTAAGTGCATTGTTTTCAATTTCAGTCCATTTCCAATCTGTGTCTTTTTTTCGTTAGTTGTCTCAAAGGTTGGGAGAGTGTAGCAAGATTAGGAATAAATCTACCACAATAGTTGGCAAGTCCAAGTAGACTTCTTACTTCACCAGGTGATTGAGGAGGAGGTGCATTTTTGATCGCTGTTACTTTCTTGGGATCAGCTGACATACCTTGACCATTAAACACATACCCAAAGAACTCTAACTGGGTTTTGTTGAATTCACATTTGTCCTTATTCAAAGTTAAATTTTTCGTTCGTAGTCTCTGTAGGACTGCACTTAGCCTCGCGTCATGTTCACGCTGAGTTTTAGCTGATATCAGAATGTCATCGCTGACGTTTATGACTCCTGGTATGTCTTCTAGACACTGTCTGATTGTATTCTGGAATATTTCTGCAGCAGAGGAAATTCCGAAACTGAGCCGTTTGTATCTATACAAGCCTGCATGTGTTGAAAATGTTGTTATCGGTCGAGATTCAGGGGCTAGTTCTAATTGGTGATATGCTGCATTCAAGTCTAGTTTACTGAATATCGTGGCTCCATTTAATTCAGATATCAGATCATCTACGGTTGGTGTTAAATGTCTTTCTCGTTCAATAGATTGATTGGCAATGCGCATGTCTACGCATATTCTAACTTGTCCAGGAGATTTACTTTTTGGGACCACAACTATTGGAGATACCCATGGAGTTGGGCCTGTAACTTTCTCAATGATGTCTTGAGTTTCCAGTCTGGATAGTTCAGTTTCAACCGCTTTTCTGATATGAAACGGTATACGCCTGTGCGGTTGAGCCACGGGTTTTATAGTTTTGTCAATGTGTAGAGTCACTTGGAAATCCTTTAACTTTCCGATACCAGAGAATCGATCAGAAAACTCACTAATCACTTTATTTGTAGACAAGAAATTCACCACATTGATGAGCCCTAGATTAGTTGCTGTTTGGTAACTCAATAAGTTTTCAGCGTCTCCTTGAACAACATAGAATGTTTCAACTGAAAATACTGAGGGCGTTTCTACTTGTGTTTCGAATTTGCCAATTAAGGGAAGTTGTTGCTTTGAATTATATGGAAATATTTTGGTAGTAGTTTTCTGTAACGTTGGTTTATTTATGAACCGATCATAAGTTTTAGACGACGTTAAGTTCACTGTAGCTCCAGTGTCTATAATCACCTTTAATGGCTGACCATTTATTTTTACAGTTGTGGTAGGTTGAGCTTTTCCTGTTGTTAGTTTGTTGATGAAATGAGTGTTGGTACCAAAAACATATTCGTCGTCAGAAGACGAATCAAATTTGTCTGAAGTTTGTGCCTGGTTTTCACTGTCGGTGATATGTCTTATAGATTGCTTGTTATTTTTGTGTTTTCGTTTTGTTAAACACATTTCACTAAAGTGTCCTATCTTTTTACAATAGCCACACGTTTTTCCTTTTGCTGGACATACACCTGAATGAGGATAGGAACCACCACAGAAATAGCAATTAGCCTACTTGATTGTCTTGATTTGTTTGAGTTTCCTTGTCTGTTTTTGAAATTGTTTGACTTTTTAGGTTTGTTCCAATGGCGTTGTTTTAGTTGTTTTACTGACTCTGATTTTTGTTCCATGGTTTGGGCATGACTTTCAGATAATTCTAAGTCTCGAACAGCATTTAGCAGATCAGCGAGGGTCCAATCAGGTTCTCGCAATGCTCTACGGCGTATCCTGCTAGATGTACAGGTTTCAATAATTTGAGTTTTCACTTCTCTTTCGAGGTCTCGAAATTCACATGTAGAAGCTAGCTGTCTTAGCCTTGTATGATATTTGTCAATTCCTTCTCCCGGTTGTTGTCGAGCTTGTCTAAATTTATGTGTTTCAAATTCTATGTTTTTTCGGGGAGTAAAGTAGGCTGTTAATGCGTCCGATGCTTTTTTAAAGTCCTTAGCCTCTCCAGTATTTGGCAGTGTGTCGAAAATATCACATAGTTCTTCACCACCGTAATGCAATAAAAGAGCTCGTTTTCGTGTGTCATCTTCTATATCCATGGCCAACAGTAAATTATTAAAGCGCTGAAACCATTTTTTCCACCGTTGTGACAATGAATCAGGGTCTCCATGCACATCAAATGGGACATAAACGGGCAGTGACGTAGCCATGTTAATAGTTATTGGTAATGTTGTTGTTGTTGTTAAGTCAGTTCATCGACACAATACACTTGTTTCAAGCTTCAGTTAAATCTGTGTAGTTTAAAGTTCATACTTTGCAAGTGTGGGGCAGGTTCTAGTGTTGTTTTACACTCACCACTCGTCGCCAAATATAGTATCTTGTTGATAATAACTGAGTCTAGTTGCTGGTTAGTTTCAAGAAGTGCTTTACTCGCCACTACCGATACATAAATTGTTGGGTGTTATACAAAACATGCATCTGAAATAATAGTGGAACAGGATATATATATTACACTACCTTTTGAGAAAAATAGCCAATAATTTCAGCATTCTGTTTTAACGTCAAAATATCAACATTTTAGCAGATCATGCATGCCCCTTTAAGTGTTGGAATTACCCTCATTTCAGACCTCTTTATCTGTGGTTTACACTCAAAAAATTTCCTCTTAACCGATCTGTATTTCTCAGATAAAGTACGTAAAATTATACTGTGCATGCCGTTAGATCACTCACACGATTCAAAACATTAGGGCGCATGTTCAGGTTCGGCGTTTGTTTACATTGCGGGTACTTGATAAATCTAATTTTCAGTTTCAAATTAAAAATACTAAATGATTCAATTTTTGGTAAAAATAGAAAGATCCTAACTTCTTCTATCGGGGAAAAATACAGAAAACCGTCCACTGTTTTGTATGTAAACAGTATTCGGGATTTTCGCGGCAAGTGTGTCTTTTAAAGAGAACTCA
Source organism: Lepidochitona cinerea (assembly GCA_963971465.1). Classification (NCBI taxonomy): domain Eukaryota; kingdom Metazoa; phylum Mollusca; class Polyplacophora; order Chitonida; family Tonicellidae; genus Lepidochitona; species Lepidochitona cinerea. Next base: position 2,245,644 of record OZ020565.1, read on the forward strand.
AGTTTCTACCGAAGATGGGTATAAATGGGACAATCTAAGAGGAAATGTTGCTCATCCTCCACCAAGGAAGGACAAAATGGACAAAAACGTTGAGTCGATGGGACGCGAACACCATTTATACGCCTATAACGTCCGCGTTATATTTCCAAGGCGTGGCAGCTCAAACGCAACTTGTAGATGAGAGCGCTTTTTGCGGATTTCTGTTTTTAACAAGTTTTAGATATTCTTTAATAGTGATATCTTCTTTAAAAGTCCCATAGGTGTGCAATTTACTACTAATGTCCGAATCGGCAGGGCTAACAGTTGACCTAAAAACAGACTGAAATTGATAGCTCTACGGAGGCCTATTAGTGCCATGGGTGGAATTTTGACTTTTCCAGTGTTTTTCCGTCTTTAACAGCATTTTGCACAAGCGGAAACTTGGTTTTGGGACGAGAGATTCTGCATGTCCAAGAAAATCAAGCGTGTATCATAATAATTCTACCCCTCCTGCATGTGCGTGCCGTGTGCAAATATACATGTTAAGTAGAGATGACTTTTCAAACAACATCGAGTCTGCAGTGCAACATCGGCTGGTAGGTTTACCTCCCCCGGAAGAAGTGATATTTTGCTTGTTATGCAAAATGAAGGATTTAACCTGATAATGTTGTGAGTGTGGTTATATTCTGTCCTTTTATATTGAAAACTGGGCTGTCATGAACGTATACAGTCATCAAAGGGTTGATTTCACAACATTTCCCCCAATAGCGTCGTCAGCAACCCAGCCTGTCAAAGCGGTAGCCATGGTGACATTATGTCTTTCTGCTTCAAAATATCTGGGTCAACCGTTGCACGTGACCAAAGCTTATCGTTGATTGGTTAAAAGTTCCCAGTCTGTCCCGAGGGAGGGAAAAGGAACGGCAATCAACAACAGGTCACTTTTTCCTCATTTTTCTCAATTATCGGGGTAGAATCGACTTTAATACCTTCGTCTTGGTGTTTATTGCATAACCCGATACCGCTGAACGTTGGTTCGCACCTCGTTTGACTCGGTACGAACCAACGTTCAGCGGTATCGGGTTACGCAACAAACACCGCTACGGCGGTATTAAACCCTTAATTTAATACCGCCGTAGCGGTGTTTCTTGTATAACCCGATACCGCTGAACGTTGGTTCGTACCGAGTCAAACCACGAGAATGCGCAACCACGAGAATCGACTTAAATACCTTCGTCTTGGTGTTTATTGCATCACCCGATACCGCTGAACGTTGGTTCGCACCTCGTCAAACCCCTCGAATGCTGCGCATTCTCGTGCTTTGACTCGGTACGAACCAACGTTCAGCGGTATCGGGTAACGCAACAAACACCGCTTAAGTTAAGATCTCACGCGCTGTTATTACCACGGAGTGAAGGTCTAGGTGCGTCACAGCAATCTTCAGTCAAGACGAAATCCTATTGTGACGTCAGATTAGAATGTTGTTTCGTCAGCATTGAACGCGTCACAATATAATTTATTTCTTTCGCGACGTCATGTAGACCTCGCTCATACACTCAACCCATGACATTTTTGTGAACTAATCGAACAAAGAACAGCTGATTTAACTCAGTTTTAAGTAAACAAGCTGCTCTGGATGGTGATAAATTGCTTCTAGAAATATGCTATCTAGAAGCAATTTAGCAGTTTCAATATCATAGGACAATTCCACTTCTGTCTAAGACAATATATTTGCTATTCTATTTCACATCGATGCTATTTAGAAAATATTTTATGCTATTATCACTTACCTCGAAAAATAGCAAAAGTATCTGTTTATATCTGCAAAAGTGATAATTAGTGGCCAAAGTATATTGATGTGTGACCAACAGTCATTGGCTTGGTAACGATCCTAGAAGCTGAATCAAAACGTTGCTGTAGGCCTAGTTGAAAAAAAAAAGGTTTGGTATCTGTCCATTAGTCTCTGAAATTCGGAATGGGATATTTTAAATGTTTGTGGCTTAACTGCAGGATATCTCCAAAACCTCTTTTTTCTAGACTCGGACCAGGGGCTCGTTTCACAAAGCAATCGCATTGCAAACGAAGCGAAGTTGCCAATGGATACCATAGTGAAGAGATACGACGTCATGGCAACTGCGATTGATCGCACTGTGCGACGGCCTCGTGAAACGACCCCCAGGGAGCAAACCTTAAAACACCATACGTTGTAACATGAGAATTGTTACGTTTTTTAGACAACCTGGATAGCCACAATTTCTCATGGTACATGGCGTGATATATTGTTCAACTGTCATTATCAAGAAATAAGAGTCTTAATCCGGCAATATTAGAAGTCTATGAATGTACATGCATTCATAGACTTTTGGTAATACCAACTTCAGAAATGTGGATTAAAGCAACAGAAACGCTTGAAGTGGCAGCAGCTTTTCGGTGAAAAAGAATACGCTAATTGTTCGTCCTTTTTGTCAAGAAGTACGAAATAGGAGCTTTTTCCATGTATCAATCTTGGATATGCACGTCAAAGTAGTTTTATAAGCAACAAAGACTCGGAAATGTACATCCGGGCTATTTGAATTTTGTCCGTTATAAGCACATATTTTTTGTTCGTATGGCTTAATTATTTACCAATATTTTTTTGATTTAATGGTCAGTCCTATAGTGATTCAAGGGACATCAAACTCTCATATTCTTTTGACAAGCTGAAAAAAGTCAGCACATGCCACTGTAATGTAACGTCTCCACAACTCTTACGTCCAGTCGGATAGCTATACAGATATTTCCATTTAAAACCAAAACGGATTAACCAATGAGGAGCTATTGTACCACGTGCTTATCCCGTATCAATCAATATCGGAGCCGAAATCACTATTGGATTGTCATATTGGTGTTCTATCAGTGCAGCGACGTATAACGTTCAATATGTTAGAGTTATTGAATGGCTTCCCGAGGGTATGGAAGATATTTGAGAGGTTGGACTCGAGTGCGAACGCACGAGTTAGCCACACCTCTCAGAATTTCTTCCATACTCGAGGGAGTCATTCAATAACGTGCTTGTATCATGGTATTAGTGATTGACGTTGTCAATCAACTAGCACGTGTTTACTCTCTGATACCCAGTCAAGAGAGCCATACAACAACTTCCAAAATCGGGAAGTTATTCAACGCTCTCTGTTCACTGGGTATCGGATTTGTCGAGGACTGCTCATCAAAAGAAAAACGCCGCAACCATGATACAATGGTATTACTTGTACCCTTCACAGTTGGATTGAAAGCCCACATCTGACTTGAGGAGTATGGCGTACAACGTTAAGGACCTATCCATCAATTGATTCCGAGAGATACTCCTCCAGACAATTAAAGGCACACTTGCCGCGAAAATCAGGAATATTGTTTACATTAAAAAAGAAAGACCGTTTTCTGTATTTTTCCCAGACAAAATAAGTTAGGAACTTTCTATTTTTACCAAAATTTAAAAGTTTGGACGTCACTTTGTATTTTTAATTTGAATTTGAAAATTTGAATTGTTAGGTACCCGGAACGTAAACAAACCACACTGCCCCCTATTGGCGATTTTATGTTTCAGTCCAGTGAGTGAACTAACGGCACAGTGTAATGTTACGTAGGCCTATTTATCTGAGAAATACAGACTGACGATCGGTTAACAGCGACTGGAAAAGCCTGCTGATGATTGATTGAGTGTAAACCACAGATAAAAAGGCCTGAAATGAGGGTAATGCAACACGAAAGTTGACCGACACTGATCGTTGTTGTTGTAATCAGGCTTCGATTCTTCGTTTGTTTTTCACCCCATTTCTACATTCTAAAGCTAACTAGACATGTTTTATGTGTCCTATGTTTAAGTTTAGTGGTATTAGTCGTACTACGCTCATGTAAATTGGTTTTCTTAGCAAATTTAAACAGGCTACGACGGCAAGTGGGCCTTTAAATCACCAAATGATTATCACTATGCATAAAATAAAAATGCTTAAAAAATGCATTTCTCCCATTCAATTTACTACTGACAAGAATGTTAAAGACCTCAGACGTCTCCCTCCCGCCCCCACCCAACGCCGCAGGTAACAAAAAATGCTAAATATACCAAAACTGTGGGTGATTTAATTGTCGCAAGCTTGGCAAAGAATATTTCCGTCTATTTTAGGATATTGTCACTTGTAGTTTGGCTAAGGTGTCACTGGTAGTTTTACTGAGGTGTGACTTGTAGTTTTGCTAAGGTGTGACATGTAGTTTTACTGAGGTGTGACTTGTAGTTTTAAAGGTGTCACTTGTAGTTTTGCTAAGGTGTGACATGTAGTTTGCCCAGGTGTGACGTAATTTGGCTAAGGTGTGACTTGTAGTTTTGCTAAGGTGTGACATGTAGTTATGCTCAGGTGTGATTTGTAGTTTGGCTAAGGTGTGACGTAGTTTTGCTAAGGTGTGACATGTAGTTTTGCTCAGGTATGACTTGTAGTTTTGCTAAGGTGTGGCTTGTAGTTTGGCTAAGGTCTGACTTGTAGTTTCGCTAAGGTTTGACTTGTAGTTTTGCTAAGGTTTGACTTGTAGTTTTGCTAAGGTGTGACTTGTAATTTTGCTAAGGTCTGACTTGTAATTTTGCTAAGGTCTGACTAATAGTTTTGCTAAGGTGTGATTTGTAGTTTTGCTAAGGTCTGACTTGTAATTTTGCTAAGGTGTGACTTGTAGTTTGGCTAAGGTCTGACTAGTAATTTTGCTAAGGTGTGACTTGTAGTTTGGCTAAGGTGTGACGTAGTTTTGTCCAGGTGTGACTTGTATTTTTGCTCAGGTTTGATTTACTTCCGAGAATTTCTAGTTCTCTCCCTTTAACCATAGTAAATCTACGCCCATTGACCTCAAGTCATGTCTTCCACCAATAGGTCGCGGGTTCGATTTTCTGACTGGGTTTTCACTCGAACGACCTATATGTGGGATGGTTGCCAGTTACCAGCGAAAGGTCATGCACAGAGCCCGGTTTCCTCCCACAATAAAACTCGCAACGCCGCCATATAAGTGAAATAATCTTGAGCGTGGCATAAAACACCAAACAATCAATCAATCAAGTCATGTCTAGCCAAGGCTTCACAATTAGACATTTTGATTGGACAAGAGCTTCTGTGACGTGAAGCCGAGAATAGCGTTTTTTATTAGGGATAAAAAACACATTTGTATTCAGACATTAACAGAGCATTTTATTCACAATCATTGATCAACATGCACTTAAATCTCACTTATATAAAAACCTTTCAAAATAACAGTTCTCTAAAACTAACTTCTGCAACATTCATTTAGTTTTTAATATATAGATATATATAGATATATATATAGTTGTCTTTATACAATTATAATTAATATATATTCTTCAGTCTGTCAAATGCTTTGGTATACAGGGGCATTTTCAGTCATTACAACAACAACAACAAACGCGAGAATTCCCAATTCTCTTAAAACAATCAATTCCCAACAAATCGTCGTCTTTCAAAAAAGTTTTTTCATCAAGTCTGTATTTATTAATAGATTGTTGTTTTACGCGGCGCTCCAGACTATTTCACTTGTATGGAGGCGTTGCCACTTTTATTGTGGGAGGAAAGCGGGCTCTATGCCCGGAGGAAACCCACGACCCTCGGGTGGTAACTGGCAACCATCCCACATAGGTCGTTCAAATGAAAACCCAGTCAGAAAATTTTCCAATTTTTTTTTGGGGACTGAGTGGGATTCGAACCCGCGAGCCATTGGTGGAAGGCTGTTCAGATTGAGCGTCCAACGCTCTACCTACTGAGCCACGGAGGCCCCAGTATGTATTGAACAGTGATATTTACATAGGACTTCTTCCATGTTACTCTCAGCTGTTATCCAATTTACTTTTCCTTCTTCAAAGGTTACATGGATTAACATTTTACGCCATACTCAAGATTATTTCACTAATATGGCTGCCTTCCCTCAATTGTTTAAGTACCATTCAATTTGAAATTTCTTCTTAAACATTTTGAACTAAAGCTTAAACCAAGTTGTCTCCCCTTACTAGTAGCGTTTCTATCAGGATTACAAGAAACACTAAAAAGTGATGACATTGTACAAGTATTTTGGGCCGAAGTTTACACAGAGTTGTCTCCCATTTCGAGTGATAGGTTTCCATTATGGTAGAGTTGTCTCCCATTTCGAGTGATAGGTTTCCATTATGGTAGAGTTCAGAAGATAACATTTGGCTTTTCTTAAAAACCGTGCGAAATCCAGCTTACAAAAATTTGTCTCGGAGACATTGTGCATGGCACTAAAAGATCCCCGATTTTGTATTCGTTCAAAGCCCTCTGATAATTGCCTCCCTTGTGTTTGTTCCTGTCATCACATTGTAAACGAATTCCTGTTATCATCCTTGACAAAGTCCGACACAATCTAAGTTTACGCGTTGACTTCTGTTCCTGTGATGATGGTTCGGCCAAATTTCCAGGTGATACAAGGTATGAAAGGATGGCGTAATTGGGAATTGTCAAGATTAGTTTTCCAAAATTCCACTTTGGGCATTGTCCGAGCAAAATTGAAATAGTAAATTAAATCTTGTTGCCATTTCCCACCAATATAATGGGGATGTCAAAATTTTAGTTGGCACATCGTCCAATGGATTGAAAATGGAGTTTAAAACTCCGTTGCTACCCACAGTATCTCAAGTGCGATACCAATCAGGATTGGGCTGGCAAATTGGCACATCGTCCAATAGACTGAAAATGGAGTTTAAAACTCTGTTGGTACCCACAGTATCTTGAGTGCCATTCCAGTCAGGATTGGGCTGGGAAAATTTGATTTAAAACATCGTTCCCACCAATATAGGGTTGCCCAAATTTGATTTAACACATTGTTCCCACAAATATAAGGTTGCCAAATTTTCAATTGAGACATTGTAAAACAGATTGAAAATGGAGTTAAAATCTTGTTGCCTCGTTCCCACCAAGACAAGGTTGCCAAAATGTCAGTTGCCACAGTTGGCACATGGTCCAAGCGGATTGAAAATTGAGTTAAATATTGAGTGGTGTTCGAGTCAAAATGGCAAAATGCCAAAAATTCCAATCCCTATCACGACGGCGTCAACAACACGCCATTGGGGGTGTCTTCCAAAAGGGTTGCTGAAGAGGATTGAACGCTGAGATTTGTGGGCGTTGCTGCGAGGGCGGAGTTCGATACTGCTCCTCTGACCATGGACGCCGTTTCCACCAGCTTCTTTTCTTCTGTCAGAGGAGGGGCGTGGTACAGGCAGAGCGACATGAAGAAGAAGCCAAGGGAGAGAACTTTGCCAACCATACTGATTCCCATTAAATAGAGACCCATGTCTTGATCATCGTAGAAATAACACGAACCCCGTTCCTCGCATTTCTGCTGCCAAAGCAAACACGTGGAGTCGATTAACTTCCCAAAAAGGATTGGACCTGGTATAGAACCTATAAAAACGGAAAAAGGACAAAAATAAAAATTTAATAACGTTAAGAGAATGCTTGATTATATGTGAATTCATCAATTTTTTGTTTTCTATCGCTCTAACTGACAGAGAGCGTGGCTCCACCAATGAACATAGAGAACAGTTTTGTTTCCCAATGGGTCTTAAGCTTAATGATGTCACTGGAAAAATTATGGGATATTTGAGGTATTTTATATAAAGTATCCAACTGGCTACAAACCCTTATAGTGACACCTATGACTGTAGGTCTACATACTTTTGTGTGAAGAGTACTATCGTTTGGTTGATTGATTGGGTTTTACGCAGCGATCAAGATTATTTCACTTATATGGGTTTAGTGGGTGAGGAAACCGGACTCATTGCTAGGAGGAAACCCCCGACCTTTGCCGAGTACCTGGCACCTCTTCCACATTCGGCAACCGAGTGAAAAATCCGCTCAGAAATTTTTCCATTTTTATTGGCATGAGTGGGATTCAAACTTGCGCTGCATCGATAGACGGTCTGTGCGAGACTGAGGGACGATCACTCTAACCCACTGGACCACCGAGGTCTGTGTGGGACTGAGGGACAATCACTCTATTAAACCCACTGGACCACCGAGGTCTGTGTGGGACTGAGGGACAATCCCTTTAAACCACTGGACCACCGAGGCCCCCTTTTATCTATGGAAGCCATGCTCTGATGCTCATCACTCTGTGTTCCCAGAATGACATCATTAGGCAAATGGTCTATACTCTGACAACAATCGCAACAGTTTGTTACAACAATTTATGGGGTATAAAGGTCTAAATGATATACCTCTTTTTAGCACAATTAGAAACTTGTCTCCAAGGTTATTTTAGACAAGAGCCTACCTAAACATCGGGCAATAATCCATTGAATTCCCAGAGCAAAAGATCGGGTTTCATGAGGAACACACCTGTAGAAAAATTAAAACCATTATTTTTAAATTGCACAACAAAATTTGACCTTGTTCCAAGGATACCTGCCCAAAAAACTGGTTTCGCTTAATAATTTTGAATCTGATTGGGTTGCCAGCCTCTTTCTGAAAACCCTCAACCATCAGCAAGTATACTTGACAACCGAGTAAAAAAACAACACTCAGACATTGCTTAATTATATTTGCGATTCAAACCTGCAGCCCATCGGTGGAAGGTCTGTCACACTGAGAGACTTTAGCTGCACAAGAACTAAATGATTTGAAGTACATTCATGTCACTTATAGGGGGGGGGGGGGGGGGGGTTCTCAGAAATACTGACAAAGGCTTTGGTTTGAGGGACTTAAAATTGAGATTGTCAGCTTCATTAGCCTTGAAGTGATGCTTATCTGTTCGATTGGCAAACTTGAAGTATGTTTTTAAACCACCATGTAGAAATTCTAATTAAAGTGGCATGAGCTGCCAAAATGTTGTTATTTTGACGTTAAAACAGAATGTTGAAATTCTTGGCTATTTTTCTCAAGACGTATATATCAGAACCTTTTTAGTGCTTTTAGTCTCGAAAATGTACGATTAAGTATTGTTTTGAACTAACTTTGGCCTAGAATGAATGAATGAATAGTCGTCTTGGAATTTTGTTTACTTATCGAACACGTTTTCGGTTCGTACAAGCCACATACTGTATGGATTTTCCTCATTCCAATGCCAATCATTTAGTTTTTCGATGGCCTTTAAATCCTGTTAGTGTCGTGACGATCAGAAATTATGAAAAAAGTGTGAATTTTGGCAGCTCATGCCCCTTTAAGCAGTACCAGAAAAAACGAAGAAAAAAAGTACCTTAACGTAGCCTGTAGAGCTGGCATACTGGTTACAAAGGTCAGGAACATAATGAAACCGAAGAACGGCATGAAAATAGCCAAGTAAATACAGTCATTGCTGCACTTCCCATCTACTGCATTATGGGTAACGTGTACGTCTGGCGAGGCATTGATACACGAACAATTCTTGTATGTCTGCAAAAAGAAATATCGTAAAACTCGTAAATAATCCCAACAAAAACAATATCGGGTGCATAGCTGAAATGGCTGAGAGCTAGAAGTTGATTGATTGGTTGGTGTTTTACGCCATACTCAAGATTATTTCACTTGTATGGCGACGTTGCCAAAATGAAACCAGACTCTTTGGAACCAGAAACCTGTCAACCTTCAGCGAGTTCATTTGTACCGAGTGAAAAAAAAAAACCCACTCAGAAATTGTTTCATTTTATTTTCGAACCCACAACCCATCGATGAAAGGTACAACTGAGAGACATTCCTTCTGCTGACTGAGCCACCAAGGTCAACCCCTTGACCTTTTATCAAATGATAATCGTTTTGGTTGTTCTTTTGAAAACAAGCCTTTTAAATACAAGCCATTAGAGCTTTATTCTCCCCACATTCTCTATTTATTGTACATAAATTTCCTAATGTAATTATTGAGTGGTTAATAAATGAAATGAATGCATAAGAACTAAACCAAAAAATACCTTTTAATTTTATTATAGATGCAAACCCACAACCCATCAATGAAAGTTCTGGGTCGCACTTAGAGACTTTAACTTTTCCGACTGAGCCACCATTATCAAATGATAATGCTTTAGTTTGTCCTTGCATAAAAACTAATATAGTGAGGAGATAAAGTTACTACCTCTCTTCGTAATTCTTGCATAAGAACTAAACCAAAGAATACCTTTTTGTCGCCTTCAATGACGACTTCACACCCGGCGTAACAGGGCGAGAAATACATGATATTATCCTCTCCGCAGACAGGGTCCCAGACTTCTCGTTCACAATGGCACTCACGATTACATTGACTCGTCAAATTGGCCGCTAAATACGATAATGTCCTGTCAAGGGAGATAATAAGGTGGTCATTATTTCATTTGTGACACGGCTAACTCGATAAATGGAATTGAAAAGTTCAACGTTTATTTATTTGCAGCTTTAGGCTTGCTGGATAACTCAATTTGAGATCTTCAAATTAATTAATCGGTAATTTAAGCCACGCACAAGATTATTTCGCTTGTATGGTGGCATTTACAAGTCTAATGGGGGAAGGGTGGGGGGGGGGGATGAAAACGCGCCCTTGGCCTGGAGTGAATCCTTGACCTTAAGCAGGTACATTTACATAGTGTAAATTTTTTTGCTCTTTTCTTTCAATTGAATGGGATTCAAACCCTGGACCCATTGACATAAGGCTTGTGTTGGCACTCCGGCCTGTAAAGTGGGATCCTCCATTTGTATTTCTGAACACTAAAACACACAGGCACAGGGTTGATTGATTGTTTGGTGTTTTACGCCGGGGTCAAGATTATTTCACTTATATGGCGGTGTTGCCAGTTTTATTGTGGGAGGAAACCGGGCTCTATGCCCAGAGGAAACCCGGCCACGACCTTACGGTGGTAACTGGCAACCATCCCACTTTAAAGTTGATAAATGACAACAACAAAATTGTTATTGAGAAATGATTAAGGCATGACCACCAAGTAAGTTGTTTCAGAATAACAGGAGCTTTCGACACCTATACCGGTGTATTTATTTATCACAAAGTGCAACCCACATTTAAAGAGAGTTTCAAACATTTCTTAAAAAAAAATTATTACAAAAATGACAAGCACGGACACAGAATATATATCCTCTATTTATAGTTGATAAATGACAACAAAAATTGTTACAAAAATGACGTATACATACGTGTTTTCAGGGTTTGAATGATATGGAATATTGACTCCGGCAAATGGAACCGTGTGACACTGTACCAGGAAGACAAGTATCAAAATGAGGCTGCCAAATGTCGTACACAGACAGAGCTTGATAATCCCAGACACACGCAGATTAAATCGTTTTACGAGATACCCTCCGAGCAAAGTACCCCCTCCACCTGCGGGAATGGCTGCAAATCCTGCAAAACGAAGGAATTGTAAACTTTCAGTGAAAAATGGCCATTGTTAAATCTACTCGTGGCTTGGCGTATTTTATAGCTTGAATACTTCATATTTTTTTCTATGCAACAACAGGTTTGTGGAATTATATATAAGAACAAAATGTTTACTTTGAATCTTACTATTATGCTGTCATTCATCTTAAATATTTATATCAATAAATTTAAAAAAAAAATTAAATGCAACTTTTTTGCGATTGATAGTTTAGGTGCTTAATGCGGTACACAAGTTCACTTCAATGGATGTACTTTGTGGTTTTTCCATTGGGGACGAATGCGGAGATTTGTGGGCGTTGCTGCGAGGGCGGAGTTTGATACAGCTCCTCTGACACAGTTTACAGACGAATTTGGTCTCGAAGCCACAACAAAAATCCGGCTCTAGGAAATATATAATATCTACTTATGAGTAGTTTAATTCTTGACACGATATAATGAATTTTTTCCTTACCTACAAATTGGGCTGCTTGACCCGAGGTTAGACTAAACTGAGATTCTATGAACTTCGGCGTAAACGTTGAAAATCCACTGAGCAAAATACCTGTAACAGAAAAGTTTTCAAAAATAAATAGAGGTAAATGGCACTTTCCGATCAGCATTACTTTTGAGGTTTTTTTCAACAAAAATTAAACATCCTCTAATTATGGTAAATTTAATAAGTTAGTGTATTACAGGAGGCTGTTTGGCTGAATGGATAAGACAGCTGGCATTTACTGCTGGTGATAGGCAAGGTAGGTGCCCTACTCTGTCACCCAGGTTAGATTCACGTTTCAGGCGTTTTCAAGAAAGTACATACAATCCCCCAAAATAGCAAGAATAAAGTAAATTTGATTATTTTTATTTATGATTTTTTCTCGTGATATAGGCCATGAAAACACCCTCCTCCCCTACACTCTTTTTTTATAGAATCGATAATCCCAATAAAAGGTTATCTCCCTTAACTTATCGTCAGTTACAGTTGACATGTTTCAAGACATCGATGTTTAGTTTATCAACTTTCATAGACATTAGGATATCCTGTAACAATGAACTATATAAGTGGAATGGAGGTCCCGCGGTATTTGATAAGCATTGAATGTCGCCATTACTAGGAGATGCTTCAATATCGCTCCAGATGGGTCTAGCCTGAGCTCATCACTTAGCAATGGCGGCGCTTTTTACAAAGTCAGATCCAAACCACCCAATGAGACGTGTCCATTCCACATATATAGTTCATTGTCCGCTAACTCTACAAAGTGACATCCCTTGACTTACCTTCGCATGCAGCCGCCATGTTCAGAAACATGAAGGTTGGATTTGTTACTAAAACTTTAATGGACATAAGGATGTCTTTGAGTCCGAGTTTATAGCCCGGTTTTTCAAGAGATACGCTGTCGTCGGGATCATGATGATATGTTTCAGAGCGACGCTCAGATCGAAAATCTTCAGAACCTGAAAGTAAGAATACAACTTTATTGATTCTTTTATTCATCAATTTTAACACAATATGAAACTAAATTGTCTCCATGGTTATTTTAGACAAGAAGATTTTCCGTGGGTTTTAGTGTTAAAAAATATCAATAATAATGATCGTACATGATTTATCGTGGTAATGTCCGGCAATGAATGAGGTTCCAACGGAACTTGTTCTATCCCATGGTTGATGTTACATAGAATTTATCAAAAGAGAAAAGGCAGAAAGTCATTTTATATTGTTAAAAAATATATGAAGTTGAATTGATTGATTGTTTGGTGGAAGGAAACCAGGCTCTATGCCTGGAGGAAACCCACGACCTTCCGTTGGTAACTGGCAACCATCCAACATAGGTCATTCGAGAGAAAACTCAGTCAGAAAATTTTCCAATTTTTTTTGACTGCGTGGGATTCGAACCCGCAAGCCATTGGTGGAAGGCTGTTCGGATTGAGCGTCCAACGCTCTACCTACTGAGCCACGGAGGCCCCCTATGAAGTTGGAAGGCATGCTGATTTCAGCACATTGAATAGGTTTTATTTCAATATCAGAAAAGTTACCCCCCTTAATTTGTTCTTTAATAAAGATGGACAAATTGTCCCTCTCAGGAAAGATTTCTGGAATATTTTTGAATGAACGCGAAATTATACAGAAAACCGGCCATTGGGTCAAAATTTTTCTTTGTGTGTTACATCAGAGAGTTACAATAAAAATATTGATGTTTAAATAATTCATCAAAACACAACGAAATGATGAGTACACAGATTTCTTTCATAGTCAGAATTCCGGTGCTTTAGAGCGAAAAATCAAGTCGATCCACTCACAACATCAAATGCCCCTCTAATTTTGTACCCAAATATTTTCCCTCTTTTTCGTAAAATTCACTTTATAATATTGAAAAAAAAAAGCCAACAAATTTGTATAACGTCTGATTGGGTAAAAAACAACGAAATTGAATGTAACCGAGAAAATACCTGGCAGTTGTCTTGGAAACGATGACAAGGGCAGAGCGATAAGTAAAGCTAAAGTTCCGCTAACTAGAAAACCAATCCACCAAGCACCAACGTATTTTGGGTTATCTGGCGTAGGCCTGTAAACAAAAAAGGAATAAAAACATTGTTTAATATCTAAAGTAAAAAAAAGAAATAAAAATTTCAACTGATGATATTTTTGCCTAATGATCTTATTTGGGTGTTAGGAGGGAATTAGCATGGCGGACGGAAATGATTTTACACAGAAAAGTATTGGTGTGCATTTATGTTTGTAAAGGCTTGTAACAAGGTGGTTACTTTAAAGGGGCATGGGCTGCTAAAATGTTGATATTTTGATGTTAAAACAGAATGTTGAAATTATTGGCTATTTTTATTGGCTAGAAATTATGAAAAAAGTGTGAATTTTGGCAGCTCATGCCACTTTAAAGAAAGATCCCATCTCATATTAAACCCAGAATGCAGTTCACCCTTTTTCAAGAGATGTCATGAGATTTTAGGTCTACATGTTTAGCTGCCATATTTAACATTTACTGCCCCCTTTCCTTTCAAAAAGCACCCAAAAAAATAATTAACAATAAAAACAAAAACAGACAAGAGTTTTAGTAAACTCAACATACGCCCGCCGTGGCAAAGTCGAACCGCTACGATTAACAACTTTACATAATCATTTAATATAACATTTGTTTTAATTTCATCAATTGAAATTTCTTGTTCACATTAGAAGTTTTTCTTTTCTGAATTTGATGAAGCTGCAACTAAATACCCATACGTTTATAGTACACATATGTAAATTCAATTACATTTTAATTGCAAAAACTGAAATATTGTGGCTGTTTTGGCATTGCTATTATGTTCCATAATTGGGAAGGAGCAATCTATGCAATAGCTTAAAGTTCTTTTAACAGTTTTGACTTGGACACTGTTCTATTGGACTTGGCTGTAATAGTTTTAGTACAAAGCAAACAAACTTCAGGCTGACCACTGATACAATGGTGTGTAAATATACAAACCTTGTGAGTCAACTTCAGGGATGTCCCCTTATCTCTATTTAAACAGCCACTCTGATAAATACCAGATGGGCAATAAAGCTGTGAAAAATTTTCTTTTTTTGTTATTGTAGTGCACATTAAACTATCCAAGAAAACAGTTCAGAATGTATAAATTAACTGGCTTCCAGTATTACTCTGGACCAAGTGTACTAAAAAACGCATTGATATATATCAATGTATATATATTAAACATAAAAAGCCCATAAATATATATATATTAAACATCAGGTACACATTTCTGATAAAAAAAAACTCTTGAAAACACAAAAAAAATATGTGGACCCAAATCGTATTTGGTATGCGACACATCATCTACATGTACCTACATGTATAAGGTATATATACTCTAAAAGAATTGTAAAGATTATATCAAAACGAAAGAAGTTCTGGAGCCGAAAGGGAATATTACATAATCCAATATGGCTGCCATATTATGCAACAGGTGATGTCAGAATTGGTATGTGAAACACCGTCTGCCCATAAGGTATATACTCTGAAAAAAATGGTGAAGATCGGATCAAAACTTTAGAAGTTATGGAGCTGAAAGGAATATAACATAATCCTATATGGTTGCCATATTATGCAACGGGTGAAGTCAGAAATGGTACATGACACACCGTCTACCCACAAGGTATATACTCTGAAAAAATTGTAAAGGTC
This sequence comes from Lepidochitona cinerea, assembly GCA_963971465.1. Classification (NCBI taxonomy): domain Eukaryota; kingdom Metazoa; phylum Mollusca; class Polyplacophora; order Chitonida; family Tonicellidae; genus Lepidochitona; species Lepidochitona cinerea. The sequence continues at coordinate 2,261,141 of OZ020565.1, forward strand.
GGATCAAAACTCTTGAAGTTATGGAGCGAAAGGGAACGAAGATATAGACTAAGACAGAATATTATATAATCCAATGTAGAAGTCATATTATGCAATCGACAATGTCCTAAATGGTTCATGACACACCTTCTACCCCTAAACTATATGTTGTAAAAAAAATTATAAAGATCGGATCAAATCTCTTCAAGTTATAGAGCGTAAGGGAACGAAGATATAGACTAAGACAGAGTATTACATAATCCAATGTAGAAGCCATATTATGCAATGGACAATGTTCTTAGTGGTTCATGACACACCTTCTACCCCTAAAGTATATGTTGTAAAAAAAATTGTACCGATCGGATCAAAACTCTTCAAGTTATGGAGCGGAAGGGAACGAAGATATAGATTAAGACAGAATAATACATAATCCAATGTAGAAGCCACATTATGCAATCGCCGATGTCATAAATGGTTCATGACACACCTTCTACCCACAAGGTATATGTTGTGAAAGAATTGTAAAGATTAGATCAAAACTCTTCAAGTTATGGAGCGGAAGGAATCCGGGACGGACGGCCGGACGGACGGCGCTGGTGATACCATAATACGACCGACTTTTTTTAAGTCGGGCGTATAAAAAATAGATATTAATGTTCTTTGCTGGTAATCTATGTTTAATTCAATGTCGGAACCCACGATTAAAACTCACGCTCACTTTATCCGTGGGACAAGTGGAACTAAATCCGTCGTTTCTAATTTAATATGCATGTAGACTTTGATTGGTTCTGCCACAAAACTGTGGCGGAAATTTCACCAATCAGAATCGCTGTTACGTAAGCATCCAGGCAATGTTCAAAACAACTTTTCAGTTTATACTTCAATTCGATAAACGTGTCTCCAAAACTGAAGAGGCTCAACGTTTAGAAGAGAACTTTTGATTGACCCGACAGTAAATGGGCGTTCCCAGAAAACGAGGCTTTGAATCGCAGTTGACCCAGGGGTAAAAGGTGAGCTTGTTGAGAATTTAATCCTGGGCATCCGAGGATGTGTTTAATTAGGCAGTTCCCACAATTCAAAATAGTAATTCCAAAGAAAATATAAATATTGAAGATCTTCGACCTATAAAAGAATAAAATTATACAGAATCCCTAATGCTGTTTTAAACTTTGGAATTTTTTTATTGCCTTTCTGGCCTTCCAAGAATAAAATTAAAAAGTCAGCAGGAAATCTTTGTTGCGGTAAAAGCCTCAATTGTGAGAGTTAGTGAAGATTTCAACTTTGGAATTTTTTTATTGCCTTTCTGGCCTTCCATAGAAACTACAAATTTAATACTGTGATTCTGTCACTTGGGTGGTCAATGTAAACTGTTGGAATAACATAGTACAGATGGGCAGCCGAGAATTAAACATCTTAAATCATTCTGGGTCTTAGGTTGTTGGGAATCGCACAGGAAGTTTTGCAAAGCGGCTAATTGGCGGACACTTGGTGAGGAAATGTTTTTGCTGAAGACGTTAAACAGTTTGTCTGAGTGAGCCCATTGAGTATTATTCACCCAATGAAGATCTTTAAGTGGCGTGGGCTGCAAAATGTTGATATTTTCTCGTTAAAGCTAAATTTAGAAATTATCGGCTATTTTTCTTAAGAAGTACATGTGGTTTATTATAAAGAAAATGATTGGGTATAAATGTCTAAATGATATACCTCTTTTTAACACAATTAGAAACTTGTTGAAGTTGTCTCCATGGTTATTTTAGACAAGACGATTTTCCCTGTGCCCGTTTGTTTTAGTGATCATAAATATAAATTATATGATAAAAAGTTTTTCCCAACCAGAGTCAGGAATGTACGTTATTTAATGTAAGGTTTTTTAAAGGCCCACTTGCCGCCGTAGCCTGTTTAAATTTGCTAAGAAAACCAATTTACATGAGCTTACTACGACTAATACCACTAAACTTAAACATAGGACACATTAAACATGTCTAGTTAGCTTGAGAATGTAGAAATTCCTGATTTTCGCGGCAAGTGTGCCTTTAACTAACTAAGGGTTAAAATCAATGATCTTACTTTGGTCCCTCCTTATACCAGTGTCCCACGTCCGTGTAAGTGTTCAAAAATTGTCCACCGGCTAAATATCCAATGGCCGGACCAACGATGGAAAAAGCATAGTAGATACCTGGGAATAGGGTAAAAATAACACATAGGCATCATGGGATATTTGCACAATTGTTACATAAGAAAACACGGATTGCTTAATGATGTCATAAAAGGGATAAAAATGTGCATGGAAAAAAAACTGCAAAGAAAAGTCCTGTTTCACAAAGCCGCGTAGCGTAAGTTTTTACGTAACTGCCATAGCAACCCATACTCTAGGGATACGTTGCTAGGGCAGTGAGGCCTACATAAAACCTCACGCTACACCGCTTTGTGAAACAGGGTCCGATGTGCAGATAAGCATGTCGCTACAAAGGCCTTAAAAAGCCAACACTATAAAGTCAGAGCCCCTGAATCATCCCATAATTTTTTCGGAGTGACATCACTAGGCTTTCAGCTGAATTTGTGATTATCACATAGCCATCCCTAATTGGCCAATGATTGAACCAGGTTTCAATTTGTAAAAATCTGGACAGAACGCCTTAACAAGAAGGGGAGACTAACAGTGGGAGCTGGGAGGGCTGATTGGTGGGTGATGGAGCAATGCTCCGATGAATTTAACTCTGGAACTTAAAAAACCCTCGGAAAGCTTGCGTGCGTTAATTTTTGTGTTTGTTTTATAAAGGGAACTTCAGAGTAATAACCATGGAATGAATGCTTACATCAAATGCATGTGATTGACTTGGACAATGATGTTGGACCTAATTCTTAACGTCATCGCTCAACAACTTGTTGTAATGTAGTTAAACAGGTCAAAGTATTATCAGTGAAATGAACGAAGGCTGTTTTATATCTGACATAGTGCAAACATGTATTATCGCGCGGCTACAACCAGCGCGTCAAACTGGGTTACATGAAAATCATAACTTGCAACATTACATCCCACCAAACCATGGGAATTGAAAACAATTTACTGGGTTTAAACAAATAATTATGTCTTAGTAGGATGATCTAATATGTTGAAAGGAAATTTAAAAGAATAGAGTCTTCGTGCTGCTTGCACGTTTGAGTCTTTGAAAGTAAATGAAAGCACAGTTCCATAAAATAGGTTTTGTGGAGAACTTTAACGATAAAGTATTATCTAAAGTTATCAGTGGAAAATCGTATGTTTACAAGGTAAAGTCTCTCAAATGATTAGGTCTTTTGCGATGTCGTTGAGGATATCGAGGTGGATCTGGTTGAACGGAATGATGGGTGACATCCAAATCATCATCATCATCAACGTCATCGTTGGTGTAGTTTGACAAAGGAGTTGATTGGTTGTGTTTTAACAACTTGAAGAAAGATGAATTCCTACTGACTGTCCTAACTGAGTTTTTGGCAGTAATCATTGAACCTTTAACAGCTATTACTGTGTAGGACACAGGATCGTAAGGAGGACACAATTGACCTTTCTGTTGAGCACGGAGAAGTACTATATCACCTTCCTGAATTCTGGCATGTTTTGCATTAGCACGATTGTCGGCATAATGCTTCATTGTTTCCTTTGAGGTATTATCCTTATGTTGAACATCGGGATTGGTCACTGGTATAGTGAGTTGTGGAAGTGTTGTCTTGTAGGGCCGATTGAACAATAACTCAGCTGGTGGTTTGTCTGTTGAAGAATGCGGAGTAGCTCGATAACTCCTCAGGAATTTATATAGTTCCTGTTTCCAGGGTTTGCCTTCAACTGTTGCTGCGCGGATTGCTTTCTGTAAGGTCTTGATAAACCGCTCAGCATCGCCATTAGCTCTCGGCCAGTATGGTGTAATCTTTCTATGAGTTATACCCAAGTAGTTAAGGAAAAGTTGAAAGTCAGAGCCATTGAAAGGAGGGCCATTATCAGTTTTTAATGTTGTCGGTAATCCATGGGTGGCAAATATCTTGTCAAAAGCTGGAATTGTAGATTTTGATGAAGTACTGGAAACTTTTTCAACTTCTGGGTAACGAGAATATATATCGTAGACAACCAAAAGATAGTTCCCATTAGGAAAAGGTCCTACGAAATCTGCACAGAGTTTATCCCACGGAGCTGAAGGAAGTGGTGTCATGTTGAAAGGAACACGTTTGAATGTATTGTCAGGAGTAGCAGCTTAGCAAGGAATGCAGTTATTTACAGTAGTTTCAACAAGTTTATCTATGCCTGGAAACCAAACTTTTTGACGGATGAGTTTCTTCGTTTTCACGATCCCCTGATGTCCAATATGGGCTAAGTCACAGATGCGTTGTTGTAGGGAAGTTGGTACAACGATGCGAGAACCAAATAAGACAATAGTTCCATCAGAGTTAACTGACAGTTCGTTGTGCACCGTGGCAAAGGATTGAAGTTGTTTTGTTTTGGTTTTATCAATGTCCTTTGTGCTTTTGTATGCAGAGTTCCACTTATTTTCTTGGATTGTCTGTATTACAGTTTGTAAAGTAGGATCCGATTGTGTAGCTTCCTTTATTTCTTGTAATGTGATCGCCTTTGGGACAGCATGTTGAGTTAGGAAATTAATGTGTTCTTCAGCCATTTTTTCTTCACGACTGGTTTGATCCGAAGATTTTAACGGGTGTCTGGACATGAAATCGGCTGGGTTGTTGGAACCAGGTCTGTGAATTACCGTGTAGGAATATCCTTGAAGTTTCAATATCCAACGTTCAATACGAGCAGGGGGTTTAGATGTCACTTTGTTGAATAGAGGAATAAGTGGCTTATGGTCTGTGACAACTGTAAAGTCTTTGCCATATAGGTAAAGATGATGGTGAAGGATTCCCCAGGTTAAGGCTAAGGCTTCACGCTCCGTCTGGCTGTATCGCTGCTCTACGGTGGTGAGAGATCTACTAGCGAAGGATATGATTTTGGTTCCTGATGAATCTGATTGGGCAAGTATAGCTCCGAGGCCAACTGGGCTAGCGTCCACGACTAATTCAACTGGTTTGCCTGGAACGTAGTATGCCATAACACTTTTCTCAGTCAAAGCACTTTTAATGTCGGAGAAAGCTTTGTCTTCAACGAGAGTCCAGTGAAATGGAGTGTCATTTCTGGTGAGGTCACGGAGTGGCTTTGATAATGTAGCAAGATTCGGCACAAAACGAGCACAGTATTGAACCATCCCCAGGAAACTTTTCACCTCTGAGGCATTGGCTGGTTGCGGTGAGTTTTTAATGGCGAGCACTTTGTTTGGATCTGGAGAAATGCCATTTCCTGTAAACACATAACCGTAAAAGTCAATTTTGGGTTGGCTGAATTCACACTTTTGTTGATTTAAGGTGAGGTTTCTTTCTCGAAGACGTTGAAAGGTTGCTTTGAGGCGTTCATCATGTTCTTGTTGGGTGCGACCATGTAACAAGATATCATCGCTGTAGTTGATCACGCCTGGAAGATCTTGTAATGCCATTCGTATGTGGTTCTGGAAGACTTCTGCTGCGGAGGAAACGCCAAAATTTAAATGTTTGTATCGACAAAGTCCTTGATGTGTGGAGAATGTTGTTAGGCTACGTGAATCAGGATGAAGTTCTATCTGGTGATATCCTGAATTGAGGTCGAGCTTAGAAAACACAGTGGATCCATTCAGTTCTGATAGAATGTCATCAATTGTTGGGGTGATGTGACGATCTCTTAAGATAGCCTGGTTGGGTGCACGCATGTCAACGCAAATCCTGATTTGTGTTGGGCTTTTAGGTTTTTCAACAACTCTTATGGGAGAAACCCAAGGTGTGGGTGTGTAGCCGACTTTCTCTATTATGTCAAGGTCAAGTAGACGTTGAAGTTCTGCTGACGTTCGTTCGCGTAGATTGAATGGGAGACGTCGATGTTGATAGGCCACAGGCTGGACTGAGGTGTCTACATGTAATTTAGTCTGTACCCCTTTTAATTTTCCTAGACCAGTAAAACGGTCAGTGTATTGCTCTAGAATGTGCTTAGTTTGTGATGACATGTTGTCTTTTAGCCCATGTATGGTTTCGGTGATGTTTAGCAGTCCTAAGTCAAGGCATGTGTTGAAGCTGAGTAAAGTATCACAGTTGCCAGGTGTGAGATAAAATACGGTGTCAATTGAATGTGAATCAGTGCTAACTTTAGCTGAAAATTTGCCTGTAACTTCCAGTGGTTTAGTTGTGTTATATGGATAAATTAACGGTAACTTGTCAGTTTGTATGTTTGTTTGCGAAACAAGTTTATTGGCAGTTGTTTCATTTCCCATGTTAACAGTGGCACCTGTATCGAGAACAGCATATATTTTGTGACCATTTATGTTAATCAATACAGTTGGCTGTTTTGCGGTTTTGTTTTGTCTGATTGTTTCTGTGTTATTCAGACCAAATACATATTCGTCATCAGAGCTTGTATCACCTAATGTATTGTTTGGGACAGCTTGTGTGTGTCTAATGTTTTCTCGTCTCTTATTTTTGATTTCTCGCTCTTTTTGACCACAAACTGATTCAAAATGGTTAAGTTTATGACAATAACCACACTCTTTACCTTTAGCTGGACAGGGTTTATTGTTAGTGTGTGGGTAGTCATAACCACAATATCTACATTTGTTATTGTAGCGTTTGGTGTTGTTTTGAAATTTCTTGGAATGGAAGGAATTGGAATTGTTATGTTGACCAGAGTGTTTGGTCGGTTTTCTGTGATTTTGTTGACGGTAACGGTTAGAGGTATCATGTCGAGGTGTATTGGTAAATTGAACAGTTTCTGTGAGTGGCTGATTTGTGGGCTGTTCAATAGTCTTGGCCTGTATTTCTGACTGTTCCATTGCTCGAGCTAGGTCAAGAACATTGGTTAGAGTAATGTCAGGTTCACGTAGAATTCGCCTTCTTAGTCTGGATGAGCTGCAACCTTGTAAAATCTGACTTTTAATTTCTCGTTCTTGGTCTGTGAAATTACACGTCAGTGAAAGTTGTCTTAGGCGGGTAGCAAAATTATCTACAGTTTCTCCAGTTTCTTGTTCAGATTTACGAAATATGTATGTTTCATAGTCGATGTTTGCTTTTGGATTGAAGTATTGGTTGAGTCTATCCAGTGCGCCGTCTAAATTGTCACCAGTGTCACTTAAAGTGTCAAAAATGTCATTCACACCTTCACCGGCATAATAAAGAAGAAGGGCACGCTGACGACGTTTATCGTCGATGTCCATGGCTAACAGTAATGTTTGAAAGCGTTTGACATATTTAGTCCAACGTTGACCGATTGACGCTGGCTCTGTGTGCACATCAAATGACGGGAAAACTGGTAGTGATGATGCCATTGTTTTGTTGTTGTTGTTATTTGCCTGCACTAACTTGATTCAAGTTCGTAAAGTTCACACAGTTAGAGTGATTTCACAGGTTAAAAGTTAGTTAGCTTAAAACTTGGTATTGAGTTTGCCTTAAGACCAAGATTACCATCTTCGTCGCCAAATGTAATGTAGTTAAACAGGTCAAAGTATTATCAGTGAAATGAACGAAGGCTGTTTTATATCTGACATAGTGCAAACATATCTTATCGCGCGGCTACAACCAGCGCGTCAAACTTGGTTACAACATTACACTTGTTTATAGATATAAATAATGCTATTGAGAGAAAAACTATCGATGGCAGGCTACTTCGCAACAATTCTCGCTTCGGTTGATTGATTGATTGATTGTTTGGTGTTTAACGCCGCACTCAAGATTATTTCACTTATATGGCGGCGTTGCCAGTTTTATTGTGGAAGGAAACCTAGCTCTATGTCCGGAGGAAACCCACGACCTTCCGTTGGTAACTGGCAACCATCCCACATAGGTCGTTCGAGTGAAAACCTAGTCAGAAAATTTGCCAATTTTTTTGGGACTGAGTGGGATTCAAACCCATTGGTGGAAGGTTGTTCGGATTGAGCGTCCAACGCTCTACCTACTAAGCCACAGAGGCCCCTTTTCGCTTCAGATATATCTATGGTACAGTGTGTATCCCAGAAATCAGGATTTTCAAAATGCATGATATTCGCTTTATATATAACGGTTGGCAGCCATTGACTTTGCTAGTGTTTTCTAGTAACCATCCCACATAAAAATGTAAAAAACAAGTACTCACCTAAATAAAGGGGAGAAACTCTTGTTGGAAGATTTTCATCTATATAGGTAACTCCCAGTGTGTACAGCGGTGCAGCGCCGGCACCGTGTAGCAGCTGCGCCAAGAAAAACACATATTTGTACTGCGCCAAACTGTACGGAAGCGTCTCTGGATCACAGAAGTCAGATACGTTGTTTCCGCTGTAACATATACTTTGTCGAACGTCGGAAACCTCATAAATACCCGACGTGAAATGTGGCAGGGAGAAAATAAAACTTCCGAGCCCAAGAATTAAGATTCCTACGCCTAAGTATCGGGGTTTGTGTCCAAGGCCGCCAAAATAACTCACCGGAATCAAACACAACACTGACGCAACATCGTAACAACTAGCAATCGTTCCCGTTTCCGTACTGCTTAAGTCAAATCGCCGTTCAATGTTCGATATCACTACATTTATAAATCCATTCACAACCATACCCTACAAAAGAGAAAAAATAGTTTGTTTGTTAAAAAGTTGGCAAGAAAATTATTTTAGTTCTGTTTTTTAATTCATATTTTCTTTGAAACTTTTATATCATAAACAATGAAATTCACATCAAGTTGCAAACATTATAAAAAGCGTTGTCAAAATAATTGTCAGTGATAACTTTAAACCCAGCAAAGGGTCAGGATTGGTTAGATATTTAGAGAAAACAAAGACCATATAATGAAAAAAAAAGAGAGAGAGAAAAAAAACAACAAGTAGCTTTACTTCTACTGTATAGTTAAGCAAAGTTCCCAGTAATTCAAAAAGTATTTTGTTTATCAAGGAAAAATATCAAAAATTAGAACTGAAAACAATAAAGGCATTGACAAAATATCAAGCAAATTTAATCAGACAAACCATTGGTTTAAATATAATTTTAACGACAAAGAATTGCGTATCCATAATGGTAAACGACGGAAAATGAATTAAAACCAGATGGTTTTTGTCTTGGGATATTTTCCGTCCAATTAGGTTTGATTTTATAACTGGTTTCATAATTATCCACATCTGTTAAAACTCAATGTTGTTGTTGTTGCAACAAAAAACCAACATGGCTTAAGCTGGGTTGAATTAAGCCTTTATAAAATTGTTGATAGTTTATGCAGATATGACAAATATTGTTTTTCTCAATTTCGCCCATTATGAGGGGCTGGGTTGAATTAAGCCTTTATAAAATTGTTGATAGTTTATGCAGATATGACAAATATTGTTTTTCTCAATTTCGCCTATTATGAGGAGCTTGGCAGAATGACCCAATTAAGATATTATTGTCAGTCTCGGGGATATCTGGAGCCTCTTATGCCAAAACAACCTTTTCATTAATGTGTCGCAGGTTTGAATCCTGAAAATATTTAGTGGATTTTTACCTCCATATCGCATGTAGCCTACATGTAGAAGGGTGACAAGACTTGTATTTCCTTTATCCAGACATTCAAGCAAGATGTTAATGACTTTTATATATTTATGAACACTAAAACACGCGGGCACAAGGAAAATCTTCTTGTCTAAAATAACCATGGAGACAAGTTTCTAATTGTGTTAAAAAGAGGTTTGTTTCTCATTTAGACCTTTATACCCCATCATAAATTGTTGTAATAAACTAAAACCCATGATATTTCATTAGGCTGATGACTGACAGGAGCTTGGCCTTAGTCAGTAGAATTTTCTGGAAGACTAGACACTTATGTGATCGGTAACTCATTTGGTAAAATGCTAAATCTTGCTATCAAATTTTGCGTTGTGTTACGTTGTGGCCAGGTATCTCAGAAAGGTCAAGCGTTCCTCGGAGCAAAGAGCCTGGTTACCCCTCCCCCCTCCCCCACCCCTCCCAACTAAACTAGCTGACAAGCCACTATATTTTAAAGTAGTAAGTAGTGAGAAAATATTCATGGTGTAATCTCAATACTTCGACTCTAATTAAGTCGTTGTCAGAAGAATTATGAGATTACACCATGACCAAAACCACCATATATTAAAGTGAAATTATCTTGAGTACAAGGTAAAACAACAATAAATCAATCAAAAAGATCTACATGTACACTGTATTAGGTAATAGACTTGCAGAAAGAATGCATTTTTTTGCACACAGAATAACTTTTGTCGGGTGCAGTGAAATTCTTAGCAATGAATCAAATAATTACGTATGTTCAAAATTGGCTGGCACACCATTTGTCTTCAGAAATAAGCTTCAGGAATTGTTGCTTAAGTCGAGAAGGAAGAAATTACAAAACCCTGCCAAGAATTCCATAAATATTTACTCGACTCAAAGAAAAGAAACAAAGATCTGAAGCCACCCAGTACATACAACGTCTGTGTTAATAAAAACAAAGATATTTAGAATTCCAACTTCAGATTCTACAAACTTTACAAACTTTTATAAACTATTTCCAGCACCCTAAAAAAAGTTTGGTTTGTTTTGGTTATTTTCTTTTGTTTAATATGGAAATGAATGTTTTCAATATACGTCATTTTTCTTTTCAAGCATACATGTTTTTAAACCACAATGATTTAAAAAAATAAACTTTAGATTACAAAATATTCCTTTCTGAAAATAGTCCATATTTCTGTACTCACTTAGGTTATTACTAAAAGGGATTGCACAAGACCATTTGACCATATGGCGAAATTGCCAGGCTGATTGAGCTAGTAATCACTTAGAAGACAATCTTCAGTGTTCCAGAAATTGCCACACAATCAAAAAGGTGTTGTTACAATTCCTAGTGAAACAATCAAGTTATGTTCAGCCAAAATAATTTTGCTGATAGTGGGAACGATGGATTGGGACATGGATCGGTTCCATAGATTGGAATGCTAGGAACCGATCTGTTTTCAGAGCAACAGCAAAAAGAGTCTGCCAGAACCAATGGTTAATAAGAAATTATATAGTATTCTGAATGTATCAGTCGCTATGGAAACAATGAAGTAGTGTTTTCCATGTTTCAATCTTTATGGGTTGATTGTTTGGCGTTTTACGCCGTGCTCAACATTATTTCACTTATATGGCAGCGTTGCCAGTTTTATTTTTGTTCCGACCTTCCGGTGGTAAATGGCAACCATCCCACATAGGTCGTCCTGAAAACGACGTCATATCAAACTTATGGGAACAAACCTTGTTCTACAGGCTTAATTCATGTACTGTTTTTTTTGGCATAATTCCCAGAGCCACCTGGAAAGCCTCAACCCCACCTCTTATCTCGTTAACAAGCAGGTGTAGATACAGGTAAAAATGTTAATGGGCAAATTAGTACCAATATTGCCTTTTGACTTTCACTGTGTAGAGACACAAAGGTCTCTTGTTAGGTTAATTTAGAAACATAGTTCAACATATTTGGGATGTTTCTGAGGAACATACCGATGGCAGGATTGTATGGTTTCATTGGAGTACAGCAAGGTATCTTTTTAACCCGAATGCTTTTTAAATAAAACATGACTGTAAACACCTTAATCCTAGAATCTTAACTTTTTTAAATGCAGGCCCTATGAAAGGTATGCTTGTTATCAATATCTTTGATATCTAAATCAAATTAAAGCCAACTGATACAATGGAATAAAATAAACAGAAAACAAACAAACACGCATTGCCTTATAAAATCATAGAGAAGGGAACTGGGAAACCACTTAGATATAAATAAAATTTCTTCCACTTCCACAATCTTTAATCTTTGCGTTACAAGTTTATAATTTTTTCAGATGAGACAATATAAGTTTTTTTCCTTCATAAAAAAAAAAAAAAAACTGACTGACAATGTAGAATATGTATCATCAGAAGTTTATCAAGGCTAGACTTCTGGTATCCTAAAACAAACAAACTGCCTTTCCACTTAACATAACCAAAATTCTTCAGCTTCCATGATCTTGAATATATTTTTGATGCTAGTAAATATTTTTTGAAATGATACAATATAAGTTGTTTGAGAGGCATTTAGAAGCCAATTTATGACCTGACTATTTGAAACGTTTATAAGGCAAAGTATGGTTGATATTTGTAACATAGCTTGAAAACGGTCTAAGTATCAAGACTGAAACGTTGCTAACTAATAAATGAAGAAGTTGATATCTATGTGCAAGCCTTCTCGTGATACAATATAACTTTTTTCCCTGATAAAACAAAAATGTCTGATCAAAATAATGTAGTACATGTACCTAAACTTTTCCTAAAATAAACTTTCCTTAACTTAAAATTTACGTTATTATTTCCTTAAGTCTGTATGTTTATCTATTTGCAGTCCTTGTATTCTCAGTAAAATGCATGTTTAAGAATTAATAACTGGGGAAATTCATCGACTTTTGTTTGTCTTGCACCTGTTGCCAGTAGCTATGTTTGCCGCCACCTGCAGATCTGTGTGGATTTCACCACGATAAAAACGTGTGGAATAACACTCGTACCACATTTCTCAACGAGATATAGATATCGAATGACCCCCGTGGAGCAAATCGTATACCACTTGAAGAGATATGCTGGATGATTCTCATCATTTATCTACCAATAAAAACATGGGTATCTGTATCCCAGAATGCATTGCCAGTGAAGCAGCCAAAAAGAATCTGAAAATCTCTGAAAGATGTTCACCTTTTTGTCTATTTGGAAATCTTCCAAAATTTCTTGAATATTTCTTTCGCTGTTGATAGTACAACAAATCGGGCTAGACGAACAGCATCTAGTTTTTTTTAAGAAAAGTGATCAATTGTTGGATGCTTTATGCCAATTTTTCACGATTTCTCTTATTTATATGGACAATATTGTCCGTTTTTTTCTGAGAATGGAAACTGGGTTTTATATTCAGATTAAACTTTTGATCTTTAAGTGACATGAGCTAGCAAAATTCAAACTTTATTCATAAATCCTAATTGTAACGAGAGCAAGAGACTTTGAAAGTCATTGAAAAACTAAATCGTTAACGTTGGAATGAGGAAAATCCATAAAGTCTGTGTGCTGTAGGAGCCAAAATAGTGTCTATAAACAAATTTAAATATTAAACCGAGACGATCGCTCATTCATTCTAAGCCTAAGTTCGTTAAAAACACAACGTTAACATACATTATCGGACAACTAAATGGCGTGTCTTGAGAAAAATAGCCAAGAATTTGCACATAATTCTCTTTTCAGGAAAACATTTTGGTTCTTTAACCTTTTTTTTAAGGTATCCGTTACAAACTTAATAATGAAACACATAGTTTCCATATTATACAGTCTAAGTAAATAAATTTTTTTTTACAAATATTTGACTGAAGTTTGTTCCAATAAATAGCATTTAGTCCATGTGTCTAAACACATAGAAATTGTCAATGCTTTTTATTAAAAATATAAAAAAAAGAAGAACTAAAGATTAATCAGATCAGAGTGTAAAAAAAAAAAATTATTAAAAGAAAAAGTCTTCAAAAATCGACCCTTATTTTTTACATAACTTTGGTTAACATTTGCCAGAAAGCCAATGGTGTAAACAGTCTATGTTGAATATTATTTTTATACATTTCTTTCTCCTAATATAACAGTAATGACAAGAGCCCCTCAAAAGCTGGAGGAGTCAGTCGATAAAAAGACGATTTTGAACTAGCACTTCTAATCGAAAATTCACCACCATATTGAATTGATCTTTCACCAAGATACAGACTGTCCGAGTTGATGAACAAATCACTTTTTCTCGAAGCCGTCCACCGAAAGCAAACAAAATCTGCTCCTAGATAATCAATGAGCCATCTTGGCCGTAAATTTTTAGGCGAAGAAATCTAGAATCAATTCTGGAATGACCTTGACCTATAAATTTTCACTCTCCAAATTTTTTGTTATCATTATCTTAGTAAATCTTACTTCTTGTGTTTCCAGATAATTTTTTTTAAAAAGTGTTCAGCATTTTGCCAACAAAAAAGACAAATCTCTCACTGAAAGATTAAAATCAGTTCAGGATGACCTTGGCCTACATGTACCAGATCCTTTTCACAGACATTGCATCAATCGCCCATATATGGACATGTTGATTCTGATATTTTCATTCAAGTTATAAAAAAATGTTTTGCATTCTGACAAAACGAAAACAAACATTTCTATAAGGATAAACATCTAAGAGGAAAAATTTTATGATTGATTGAAGAATTTATGTTTCAACATTATATTTCACACATATATGGTTCTATTGGCAACTTTGGTGGGGGGAGGGGGGGGGGGGGGGTACCAGGCTTTTTCCTAAAAGAAATCATTCCACGTACATATAGGTAGATCTTTAATCTTTGCATTGCCAGTTTATAATTTTTTCAGATGAGACAATATAACTTTTTTCTCCAGATAAAAGAAAAACTGACTGAGCAAAACAATGTAGTACATGTATCATCAACCAAAATTCTTTACAGTGAAAACCAGGGCAGGTCACCCATCAATGAAATGCTTGTGTCGGCATGAGAGAGCATCACTCTACAGACTTAGCCACAAAGTCCCCTTGAAGAAAATCTAAAATCAATTTCAAAACGACTGACACCCACTCAAACGTTAGTTGAAGATACACGTGTAAATGTTTGAAAAACTTTCAGTATTTTGACAAAGAGGTCCTGTAATGGCTATGTAATCCAGTCAAAAATACTGACAAAGACTCGAAAATTTCATCTGATTTCCTGATCATTATTGCTGATATCTACTAAAACATACGGTAAGGAACTTTTGCTGAATGATTTAGCGCAAGATCTTCAATAAAGTCAATATATATGTTATCTATCAGAGGCAAAAGCGCTTTGACAAAGTGAAAACCTTCTGTTAAATAGCCTTTTTAAAATTATGGGAATTAAAACTGTAATAGTTATGAGCAAGGATGCACAGATGTTTGGTACAACTGTATCCCATAATGATTCGGTTTTTTAAACACAATATTTAACGGAAATATCAGTGTGAGAAAGACAAAACCCATGGACCCTAAAGCATTGTAATGAGATATGCTGGGCTCTTTTTCCAGAGGAAAACCCCAACCTTCGGAATCTAGATTAAAGAGAAGCCGAGAAATTTAATTATGACGTGAAATTAATGTTTGCCATTGTTGTCCGTACTAATGACTTCTGCCTTAAGGCGTGTCTACGAGACACCAGGCGAACTAACAGGATGTCTATATGTCAGACTAATGGATATCAGTCCTTGATAAAGGACCTTGATAAAAACGCCTCGAAGGTCTGTCTGTTTACGTACAAGGCGATTGTGAAGAAAAGCGGAACACAATTCCTGCACACATTTTCTAGAAGGTAAAAACAATGACATTGCTAAGATTAAAAAGTTGACACTCGTTACTGCGTGCTGTATTAATTAACATTTTTATTAAAGACGGACTAATTATCAACGGCCTTATTTCACCATTAGTCAATGTTTCCTAATATGAAGAGCTTAAAGAGGGAAGAGTCCTTGCAGGATTTTGTACGACAATCCGGCAACCCGGAAATTGTTTTTGTTTCCTATACCAAGGCTTTATATTTGTCCAAAAACATATCGTAAGAAATAGACGGACTTATTAACCGCCCTATTTCACCATTAGTCAATGTTTCCTTGTAACAAGAGCTTAAAGAGGGAGTGTCTTTGCAAGATTTTGTACGACAATCCAGCAACCCAGAGTTTCCTATAGCCTTTTATACTGACCTTTAATTACCCATAAATTTATACTTGAGTTAAACTTGGAGTGAGAAAACTACAACAAGAGAGAGTGGTGGTCAACAAGACGAGTGACCTCCCCATCAGAGCCAAGTGGTCAAGCCAAACGGTTTCACAAATTGACCTTTATAATGGCACAAAGCGGACACGCTGGATTTGTCCAGTCTTTCTGAACATTTGACGTGGTCAAATGATCTCGCCAAAAGTTCAATCAAAAACTTGAACAAAACTTGTTACCATTTCTCAGCAACTACCAAGGCTTTATATTTATGGACACTAAAACACACGGGCACAGGGAAAATCTTCTTGTCTAAAATAACCACGGAGACAAGTTTCTAATTGTGTTAAAAAGAGGTATATCATTTAGACCTTTATACCCCATCATAAATTGTTGTAATAAAGTAAACCTATGATATTTCATTAGGTTGACGACTGACAGGAGCTTGGCCTTAGTCAGTAGAATTTTCTGGAACACTTTGTATTACATTGACAATGCTTACGCATCTTAAGCTATAGTAAGAATATCGTCAGACTATATAGTATGCCCCCCCCCCCCCCCCATACCCTTTCCCAGAAAACCTAGGTAGAAGGCAGACAGGGGAGTTTAGCCCTGACCAGTATGTCTTTCAAACTCTTGTTCTTTTTATAAGCAATGACTGGCCTTTGGGTCAGAGGTCGAGCAAGTTTACTTTGAAGTAGTTTGTATTCTTCTACTATAATCTTGGCCATAGCGATGCTAGCTTTGTTATACTGAAACACAAATGGTATTATAGTTTTTTCACGACATCTTCCGGGGTCCAAGTTCAAACCCAATGGATAAATAGTTTGTAATGTTTGAATCCAAAAACTTTCCCTTTCCAAACGTTTGTGCTTCGTATCTGCAGCGGAAGTGAGAAATGGGATTTTCTCAATAGGCATGATTTCAAAATGGTCCTTGACCGAATGACCTTGAGTATTGAAATGTTGTGCCACGGGTACATCATGTTTAAGTCTTATGCTAGATAAATGGTTGGCTGCTCTTTGTCGTAGAGAATTCTGAGTTTCTCCGACGTACTGTTTGCGACATTTTTTGCACGTGATTACATACACGATATTAGAGGAGTCACAATTAAGGTTCTCTGCCATTTGATATTTGTTGCGAGTTTGTTCTCCGAAAAAGGTTCCGCGATCGGGTACGTATATATCGAGTTTGCATCGCGTCTTAAGGCATTTCATTGATGTACCTGAGAGAAATGTTGGACGGTAGTGGTACACTCGTGAAGGGGAGGTAAGCGTATCGGGGGATGAAGGGGGAAACATGATCTGTCTTACTGTGTTAGATTTCATCCTTCGGAGTAATCTAATAGAATACTTCCTAGGGAGGAGAGCTTTAAAAAGAACAGAACAAGCCTGGTTAAAAAAATCTAAAGAACTACAGTTTCTATAGAATCTAAAAATCTGAGATTTAATGACCCCCTTGAAAGTGTGAGGAGGATGGTATGACCCAGCATGTAGTAGCTGATGCGTGTCAGTAGGTTTGAAGAATACTTTGTAATCTAAATACCCAGTAGTATGATATGTATGACCCTTGTAAATAGTAACATCCAAAAAATCCACAGAAGTGTGATCAATAGTAGGCTGTAATTTAATGCTTGAGTCGTGAGAATTAAGAGTATCGATGAAAATATGAAGGTCTTCCAACGTATGTTGCCAAATGATAAAAATGTCATCCAGATACCGAAGGTAAATAAAAGGTTGTAGGTGACATTTGTGAAGAATATCACTCTCCCACTCAGCCATAAAAATAGAGGCAAAGTTAGGACTAAAACGTTTCCCCATAGCACACCCTTTAATTTGCTGAAAGATCTCCCCATTGAATTCAAAATCGTTACCTTTTAAGCTAAGTTCCAGCAATTCTAAAATGTCTTTATCCGGACGACGGTGGTCAGGATATCTTTGGAATGCTGATTTTATGGATTTAAGACCCAAATCTATGTCAATGTTTGTATACATAGACTCCACATCCAGAGTAACCAAAATCACATCTTGTGGGATGGATTTCTCAGACAATTTAGCCAATAAATCATCCGTATTCTTTATAAAGCTAGGATGCCGATTCGCTATAGGTTTTAGATAGTAATCAATTAGCTCTGATATTCTATAACTTTCACTGCCACAATCTGAGATAATAGGACGCCCAGGGGGCATTGTAGGCTTCGGCCATTTTTCAATGGGTTTGTGAATTTTTGGAAGAATATAGAAGACCCTGTTTTTAGAGTTATGATCAGATTCCAAATAGCGATACTGTTTTTCATTAAGTAAGCCTTTATCTTGAAGAGAAACAAGAATTTTATTAAACTTCCTAACATTTTCAGGCCAAATTTCCTTATCAAGTTTTTTGTAATGAAGAGGGTTGCTTAGCTGCCGTTCTATCTCTTCAATATAATCCTGTTTTGACATAATAACTGTTGCCGAACCTTTATCAGCAGGTTTAATAACTATGTTTGGATTTCTCCTTAGCTTACTTAAGGCAAGACATTCTGAATGAGTAAGGTTATGTTGGTTTTTCTGATTAGTTAAAGCATCAAACTTCCTTGATACAGAGTCACGACTAATGTTTATTTCTGGATCATACATGTGAGAAGGAGGTGTATAGCCGCTTTTAGATGTAAACGGCTTGCGTACCCCACTAGAATCTCGGTAGATATCAGCCAGACTAAGATTTCTGGAGAACTCCATAACATGGACTAATTTACTAATAGAAAAGTCCCTATCAGATAATGCTTTAGGGCAAGGCACAAATGAGAGTCCTCTATTGAGTAGAGATATATCATCAGCAGTGAGTTCCTCGTTACTAAGATTAACAATATTACTTCCTAAGCCGAAAGTAGGGTGGCACATGCCCTGTCCCAAATTTAGTTTAAATCTAGTGTCTGAAGCCAGTGGGTATACAAGCAATTTGCTGTATCTTCGGTCCAGTGAATTTTGTCCGTGGATACTCTAAATTTTGAATTGGGGATTTTTGGTATGACCATAACTCTCTTCATCTTGGAAGCAGAAGAGTTATATAGGTTCAGGTTCGAAACTTCACTGGCCGGCAGTTTAGTGGATGACTGGATCTCTACAAAGTAGATGAGCGAGTTGGAAAAAGTCTTCCTAACCGCTGTCATCATGTTGCGCATTTGAGTTAACGAAGTGTTTGGCTCAGTAGTTGTCTTGTTATTGATACCAATATTCAAGATAACTTTCTCAGGTTTGGGACCTTGATACTTTTGAATTAGAGTCCGAAATGAATTGAAATTGGCACCAGGAAAACATTCTACCTGCATATCAGGGTGGGGGTCAAGGTTAATTCTAGAAAGATTAGAATCCCCAAGTAAAAGAACTTTCTTAGTTACATTAGGAAGGTGCCAATTAGAGGAAGTGTGCCGAAATTTCCTAAATTTAGAATTAGCTAATTTATTCCGAGGGTTGCGCTGACCCCTCGGAGGGGATCTCACTGCATCAGAATATCTCATAGGAGAATGGACAGACAAAACTGGGGATGGGGGAGGAGCAGAGGGACTAGATGTACTAGGTCTAGGAGAAGAGACCCTAGTAGAAACTGGAGAGGACGGAGGACGAAAGGGGACAAATGTTCTACTAGGTCTAGGGGAGGGGGGCTGAGGGGAAGAAAAAGAGGGGGCAGAGGTAGTAGGTCTAAGGGGGGGAGTACCAGTAGGGAAAGGCGAAGGGGAAACAGAAGGTAAAGTTACAGACCTAGGAGTCTGTGACTGCAGAGTTGGAGGTGAGATAACAGATGCCGACGGACTGACAGGCGGATGGGGTTGGGGAGACGATGGTGGACTAAACTGAGTAGTAGCAGCAGAAGTGACAGATTTAGTGATGGAAAGAAAAGAATAAAAATTTTGAATGGTCGAAAGTTGTAATTTACCTTTATAATTCTGTTTGCCCCATTTTAAAGCATTATTGAAAGCACTGTCAAAGTTTAGACCATTGGATGACCTGGCAGAAGTCACCTGTGCTTTTAATCTATTTAAACAAGCCGCATAATGTGAAATCATCTCTTGTATGATCCTATGGGCCCAATTTTTGTGTACATGGTCAAACGCAATATCAACTTCCCGATTGCGTTGAGCCGGTTTAAGAAAAGAATTAAGCTCTTTAATTTTATTATTTAAGGAATTTGGGAGGGTTTGGTCACGTAAATGTCCCTCAAGGATGCCAATGTGGTGAAGACATTGTAAAATTTTGAAAAGGGCTTTCACCAGAGCCGAGAATTCTGAATATTGGGGACTTTTAGATTTTGAATTTCCATGCCTATTGCTAACTGAAAATTGCCTGCTTCTGTTACCACGCCCTTGTTTTGCCATTCTGCATAAATGCCAATATACTTAATTAGTCTAACTAGATGAAAAGGGAAAATGGAGTTGGGAAAGTGAGACAGAGATAGAAAGGAAAAATATGTCGGGAAACAAAAAGAATTGATACAAACTAGAGATAAAAGGACCTAATTGAATTGGCTGACTTAGGGGACAAAAAAGATGGAATTTGGAAAATATATGTTACAAAGAGGCAGAGATAAAGAATAAAATGTGTCTGGAGACAGAAGGACTAAAGTAAAAAGGGTAATAAATCTAGTCACAAATTGTGAGATATATAAGCATAGGAAGACTAAATAGAGTGGGAAGGAAAAACAACTTAATAAGACACTAAGGTTAAAATTAATGTACAATTGGAACAGGAAATAATAATGAAGTCCTAGAAATAAAATTTGGAAGAAAAATATACAAGGGCTGTAAATGGAAGATAAGGTTAAATCATAAATAAAAGGGCAAAACAATAGTAAGCCTAAATAATGAAAATATATAAAGAGATGAAAAAGGTATAAGAGGAATATAAAAGAAAGTAATATATACAACGTTTTACAGTAAGCAAAGAATACTTAGCAGAAAACGGGATCGCACACGGTTTTGCTAGAGGCCTTTCGGATTTGCTGTCCTTTATCAATAGCCGTAGAAAAAAAGTCTAAAGTTATGTTGAATTTCTTGTGTTTATATGGAAAAATGACAGGAAATAAAAAGGGCTTGGGTGATTAAAGAATATTTTTGTAAACTAGGGAAGATTAAGCTATTAAAACATTTAACTAAAGCATGGAAGCTTGATAAAGTTAGTTTATACTCATAACCATTGGAGGTATGGTAAAGTCTAGACATAAAAGGTCATATGGTTAGAGAGAGCTGGGGTATAAATATCCTGTGGTTTTGAAATAAAGGAGCTTAAATCAAAAGGAAATTACAGTAACTGAAGAGAAACAATATAAGGTAGGAGAAGAAATCTAGGGTGGGAACACCTAGCCTATTGTATATTGAATGCAATAAAATATTTAAACGTTAAAAGACAGAATTCAAACGATAAAAATAATTTTAGATGAAGACTAATGAAGTGTTTGAAGATGGAAGGTAATATTAGAAGATAAAAGTAAAATATATATCAAGAAAGTTCAACAATGCTGCAGACTGCTTCCAACCGTGTACAAATGTGTGGATAGTTTTTTGTTTTAAAACAATGGTTATTTTGAACCCCTGGCACAGGCAAATATATATATTTATGGACACTAAAACACACGGGCACAGGGAAAATCTTCTTGTCTAAAATAACCACGGAGACAAGTTTCTAATTGTGTTAAAAAGAGGTATATCATTTAGACCTTTATACCCCATCATAAATTGTTGTAATAAAGTAAACCTATGATATTTCATTAGGTTGACGACTGACAGGAGCTTGGCCTTAGTCAGTAGAATTTTCTGGAACACTTTGTATTACATTGACAATGCTTACGCATCTTAAGCTATAGTAAGAATATCGTCAGACTATATAGTATGCCCCCCCCCCCCCCATACCCTTTCCCAGAAAACCTAGGTAGAAGGCAGACAGGGGAGTTTAGCCCTGACCAGTATGTCTTTCAAACTCTTGTTCTTTTTATAAGCAATGACTGGCCTTTGGGTCAGAGGTCGAGCAAGTTTACTTTGAAGTAGTTTGTATTCTTCTACTATAATCTTGGCCATAGCGATGCTAGCTTTGTTATACTGAAACACAAATGGTATTATAGTTTTTTCACGACATCTTCCGGGGTCCAAGTTCAAACCCAATGGATAAATAGTTTGTAATGTTTGAATCCAAAAACTTTCCCTTTCCAAACGTTTGTGCTTCGTATCTGCAGCGGAAGTGAGAAATGGGATTTTCTCAATAGGCATGATTTCAAAATGGTCCTTGACCGAATGACCTTGAGTATTGAAATGTTGTGCCACGGGTACATCATGTTTAAGTCTTATGCTAGATAAATGGTTGGCTGCTCTTTGTCGTAGAGAATTCTGAGTTTCTCCGACGTACTGTTTGCGACATTTTTTGCACGTGATTACATACACGATATTAGAGGAGTCACAATTAAGGTTCTCTGCCATTTGATATTTGTTGCGAGTTTGTTCTCCGAAAAAGGTTCCGCGATCGGGTACGTATATATCGAGTTTGCATCGCGTCTTAAGGCATTTCATTGATGTACCTGAGAGAAATGTTGGACGGTAGTGGTACACTCGTGAAGGGGAGGTAAGCGTATCGGGGGATGAAGGGGGAAACATGATCTGTCTTACTGTGTTAGATTTCATCCTTCGGAGTAATCTAATAGAATACTTCCTAGGGAGGAGAGCTTTAAAAAGAACAGAACAAGCCTGGTTAAAAAAATCTAAAGAACTACAGTTTCTATAGAATCTAAAAATCTGAGATTTAATGACCCCCTTGAAAGTGTGAGGAGGATGGTATGACCCAGCATGTAGTAGCTGATGCGTGTCAGTAGGTTTGAAGAATACTTTGTAATCTAAATACCCAGTAGTATGATATGTATGACCCTTGTAAATAGTAACATCCAAAAAATCCACAGAAGTGTGATCAATAGTAGGCTGTAATTTAATGCTTGAGTCGTGAGAATTAAGAGTATCGATGAAAATATGAAGGTCTTCCAACGTATGTTGCCAAATGATAAAAATGTCATCCAGATACTGAAGGTAAATAAAAGGTTGTAGGTGACATTTGTGAAGAATATCACTCTCCCACTCAGCCATAAAAATAGAGGCAAAGTTAGGACTAAAACGTTTCCCCATAGCACACCCTTTAATTTGCTGAAAGATCTCCCCATTGAATTCAAAATCGTTACCTTTTAAGCTAAGTTCCAGCAATTCTAAAATGTCTTTATCCGGACGACGGTGGTCAGGATATCTTTGGAATGCTGATTTTATGGATTTAAGACCCAAATCTATGTCAATGTTTGTATACATAGACTCCACATCCAGAGTAACCAAAATCACATCTTGTGGGATGGATTTCTCAGACAATTTAGCCAATAAATCATCCGTATTCTTTATAAAGCTAGGATGCCGATTCGCTATAGGTTTTAGATAGTAATCAATTAGCTCTGATATTCTATAACTTTCACTGCCACAATCTGAGATAATAGGACGCCCAGGGGGCATTGTAGGCTTCGGCCATTTTTCAATGGGTTTGTGAATTTTTGGAAGAATATAGAAGACCCTGTTTTTAGAGTTATGATCAGATTCCAAATAGCGATACTGTTTTTCATTAAGTAAGCCTTTATCTTGAAGAGAAACAAGAATTTTATTAAACTTCCTAACATTTTCAGGCCAAATTTCCTTATCAAGTTTTTTGTAATGAAGAGGGTTGCTTAGCTGCCGTTCTATCTCTTCAATATAATCCTGTTTTGACATAATAACTGTTGCCGAACCTTTATCAGCAGGTTTAATAACTATGTTTGGATTTCTCCTTAGCTTACTTAAGGCAAGACATTCTGAATGAGTAAGGTTATGTTGGTTTTTCTGATTAGTTAAAGCATCAAACTTCCTTGATACAGAGTCACGACTAATGTTTATTTCTGGATCATACATGTGAGAAGGAGGTGTATAGCCGCTTTTAGATGTAAACGGCTTGCGTACCCCACTAGAATCTCGGTAGATATCAGCCAGACTAAGATTTCTGGAGAACTCCATAACATGGACTAATTTACTAATAGAAAAGTCCCTATCAGATAATGCTTTAGGGCAAGGCACAAATGAGAGTCCTCTATTGAGTAGAGATATATCATCAGCAGTGAGTTCCTCGTTACTAAGATTAACAATATTACTTCCTAAGCCGAAAGTAGGGTGGCACATGCCCTGTCCCAAATTTAGTTTAAATCTAGTGTCTGAAGCCAGTGGGTATACAAGCAATTTGCTGTATCTTCGGTCCAGTGAATTTTGTCCGTGGATACTCTAAATTTTGAATTGGGGATTTTTGGTATGACCATAACTCTCTTCATCTTGGAAGCAGAAGAGTTATATAGGTTCAGGTTCGAAACTTCACTGGCCGGCAGTTTAGTGGATGACTGGATCTCTACAAAGTAGATGAGCGAGTTGGAAAAAGTCTTCCTAACCGCTGTCATCATGTTGCGCATTTGAGTTAACGAAGTGTTTGGCTCAGTAGTTGTCTTGTTATTGATACCAATATTCAAGATAACTTTCTCAGGTTTGGGACCTTGATACTTTTGAATTAGAGTCCGAAATGAATTGAAATTGGCACCAGGAAAACATTCTACCTGCATATCAGGGTGGGGGTCAAGGTTAATTCTAGAAAGATTAGAATCCCCAAGTAAAAGAACTTTCTTAGTTACATTAGGAAGGTGCCAATTAGAGGAAGTGTGCCGAAATTTCCTAAATTTAGAATTAGCTAATTTATTCCGAGGGTTGCGCTGACCCCTCGGAGGGGATCTCACTGCATCAGAATATCTCATAGGAGAATGGACAGACAAAACTGGGGATGGGGGAGGAGCAGAGGGACTAGATGTACTAGGTCTAGGAGAAGAGACCCTAGTAGAAACTGGAGAGGACGGAGGACGAAAGGGGACAAATGTTCTACTAGGTCTAGGGGAGGGGGGCTGAGGGGAAGAAAAAGAGGGGGCAGAGGTAGTAGGTCTAAGGGGGGGAGTACCAGTAGGGAAAGGCGAAGGGGAAACAGAAGGTAAAGTTACAGACCTAGGAGTCTGTGACTGCAGAGTTGGAGGTGAGATAACAGATGCCGACGGACTGACAGGCGGATGGGGTTGGGGAGACGATGGTGGACTAAACTGAGTAGTAGCAGCAGAAGTGACAGATTTAGTGATGGAAAGAAAAGAATAAAAATTTTGAATGGTCGAAAGTTGTAATGTATTTGTCCAAAAACATATCGTAAGAAAATGGTGCGTCAATCTTGATCAAATGAATCATAATCAAATGACGGATAAAATGACACAAAAATGTTAACTCTGGAACATAATTTTAAAGATAGCCCTAAAACTATGTTTCCGAGTCATATGTATCAATTCCCAACCTTTTAACGACAGTGAGTTCCTCGTTACTAAGATTAACAATATTACTTCCTAAGCCGAAAGTAGGGTGGCACATGCCCTGTCCCAAATTTAGTTTAAATCTAGTGTCTGAAGCCAGTGGGTATACAAGCAATTTGCTGTATCTTCGGTCCAGTGAATTTTGTCCGTGGATACTCTAAATTTTGAATTGGGGATTTTTGGTATGACCATAACTCTCTTCATCTTGGAAGCAGAAGAGTTATATAGGTTCAGGTTCGAAACTTCACTGGCCGGCAGTTTAGTGGATGACTGGATCTCTACAAAGTAGATGAGCGAGTTGGAAAAAGTCTTCCTAACCGCTGTCATCATGTTGCGCATTTGAGTTAACGAAGTGTTTGGCTCAGTAGTTGTCTTGTTATTGATACCAATATTCAAGATAACTTTCTCAGGTTTGGGACCTTGATACTTTTGAATTAGAGTCCGAAATGAATTGAAATTGGCACCAGGAAAACATTCTACCTGCATATCAGGGTGGGGGTCAAGGTTAATTCTAGAAAGATTAGAATCCCCAAGTAAAAGAACTTTCTTAGTTACATTAGGAAGGTGCCAATTAGAGGAAGTGTGCCGAAATTTCCTAAATTTAGAATTAGCTAATTTATTCCGAGGGTTGCGCTGACCCCTCGGAGGGGATCTCACTGCATCAGAATATCTCATAGGAGAATGGACAGACAAAACTGGGGATGGGGGAGGAGCAGAGGGACTAGATGTACTAGGTCTAGGAGAAGAGACCCTAGTAGAAACTGGAGAGGACGGAGGACGAAAGGGGACAAATGTTCTACTAGGTCTAGGGGAGGGGGGCTGAGGGGAAGAAAAAGAGGGGGCAGAGGTAGTAGGTCTAAGGGGGGGAGTACCAGTAGGGAAAGGCGAAGGGGAAACAGAAGGTAAAGTTACAGACCTAGGAGTCTGTGACTGCAGAGTTGGAGGTGAGATAACAGATGCCGACGGACTGACAGGCGGATGGGGTTGGGGAGACGATGGTGGACTAAACTGAGTAGTAGCAGCAGAAGTGACAGATTTAGTGATGGAAAGAAAAGAATAAAAATTTTGAATGGTCGAAAGTTGTAATGTATTTGTCCAAAAACATATCGTAAGAAAATGGTGCGTCAATCTTGATCAAATGAATCATAATCAAATGACGGATAAAATGACACAAAAATGTTAACTCTGGAACATAATTTTAAAGATAGCCCTAAAACTATGTTTCCGAGTCATATGTATCAATTCCCAACCTGTTAATGTCGTTAAAAGGTGCAATAAACATTTTAAGTTTGAGAATTTTATACATTTTATACATTTTATACATTTTAAGGCACTAAAGATGTAAAAGTATGGATACACTGTACCTTTAAACATTGAACAAACTTCAACCAAAGCAAAACCTTTTCTCAGCCACTCAAAAATATTTTAAAGAATATTATTTCGAGGGTTTAAGTACATCAATCTTAGTATTGTCGTTATTTTGGGATGACACTTTCTTGAAAATATGGTAGAAATTCTTCTACCGATTTTTGGGTGACGCCCGAAACGGGAATCGAACCCGGGTCCCAGAGTTTGGCACCTATCACCTAAACTTTTTCAAAAAAAGGTTTCAAACAAAATCATGTCCACAGTCTTATTGCATCTATCTTAGAAAAGTTGAAACTCTATTTAAAAATGGGTTTCATTCTAATAAGAAACAATTAAGGCATCACCACAAAGTAAGTTTTTTTTGAAAATTAATTAAATTAATTCTTATAACATAAATCTTTTTTCAAAGAATGGTCTAAGGTTTTCATAAAAACAAATATAATTGCATTAAACAACCTTCTATAGAAGTACCTGACCAGGTGCATCTTTTTTGTCCAAGCTACACGTACATAGACCTGAGATGTTTGAAAACATTTGAAAGAAATTTTCCCTGATTTCCTATCAATCTTTTTCAAAGCAGTATTCTCGTTATTTTGGGATTACTAACTACCTAATTTAACTTTTTCAAAGCACACTTCAACGAAAAATCTAGTTGAACTTTTTGTAAAATTATTTCAAAGAAAATAATTTCCAAGGTCTTAATACATCAATTTTGTAGGATTTCAATATAAACTAAATAGTATTGTGTTTAAAAAAACTTTCTATAGTAGCACCTGAGCCCTTGCATATGAACAAAGATTATTCGTTTTTCTTTGGTTCTCTGCCCATGAGTTCCAATAAAACATGCATAATAAAAAAAAATCTGGGTGAAATTTGTTTTGATCGCTTGATTAATAACCATTTAACATCATATTGAAGACAAACGGTAATATGGTATTTTGCGGACGATAAAAGATTCCAGTAAAGCATCTGTCTGCAGTAGACTACGGAGAGTTTTTAAAATCAAGTTTCAGTCAAGATCAAAGGTTTTGGCCGTACACCACGGGATAATTTACTGACGGGTCCCTCGAAGATAAACTGTGAGGACCGTTTAATTTCCGCTCCGTTTGTGTTTAGTGCAAACTTCCACGGATATAAAATCAATGTGTTTATATAGCACAGAGGTGAACAGCCTAAACCTATCTCAGTTCAGGATATGATCAGCTTAGCCCAGTTAAAAATCGTAGAAGAAATCATGAAGGTTGGGAAATATAGTTCAACATATATCAAAAAGTGGGGAAAGTTGTTTATTTATTGTCGTCAAATTTGCTCGTTTATTGCCATTGAGCTTGTTTATTTACCAGTGTCAAATTTGCTCATTTATAGCTATGGAATGTGTTCATTTGTCATTGTCAAATTTTCTCATTTATTGCCATGCAGTTTGTTTATTTGTCGTCCTTGACTTTTGCTTATTTATTCCCATTGGAGTTATTCATTTATTGTCATTACATTGACTCATTTATTGTCGCCACATTTGCTCATTTATTGTCGTCAAATTTGCACATTTGTTGTTGTCAAACCTACTCTTTTATTGTCGTCAAATTTGCTCATTTATTGTCGTCAAATTTGCTGATTTATTGTCGTCAAATTTGCTCATTTATTGCTACTGAACTTAATCATTTATTGTCGCCACATTTGCTCATTTATTGTCGTCACATTTGCTCATTTATTGTTGTCAAATTTGCTCATTTTTTGTCGTTAAATTTGCTCATTTATTGTTGTCAAATTTGCTCATTTTTTGTCGTTAAATTTGCTCATTTATTGTTGTCAAATTTACTCATTTATTGTTGTCAAATTTGTTCATTTATTGTCGTCAAATTTGCTCATCTATTGTCGTTACATTTACCCATTTATTGTCGTCAAATTGACTCATTTATGGGTGTCAAATTTGATTATCTTTTGTTGTCATAAAATTTGCTCATTTATTATCATCAAATTTGATCATTTATTGTCATCAAATTTGCTCATTTATTGTCGTCAAATTTGCTCATTTATTGCTATTGAACTTACTCATTTATTGTCGCAAAATTTGCCCATTTATTGTCGTCAAATTTGCTAATTTATTGTCGTCAAATTTGCTCATTTATTGCTATTGAACTTACTCATTTATTGTTGCCAAATTTGCTCATTTATTGTCGTCAAATTTGCTTATTTATTGCCATTCAGTTTACTCCTCTATTGTCGTCAAATTTGTTCATTTACTGCCATTGAACTTACTCATTTTTTGTTGTCAAATTTACCCATTCATTACCAATAAACTTACTCATTTATTGTCGTAAAATTTGCTCATTTATTGTCGTCAAACCTACTCATTTATTGTCAGGGATCTTGTCTATTGATAATTTACCAAAATGAGGGAGTTGTAAGCCCTAACTACATGTATTACCAATTTGTTAAAAGGGATGAAAAAAGTCGGTTAAATACGGACACGTTAGAGCTGCCAACCAAATTGATTAAATGTGTAATTAATCTAAAAAAGTCTCAAAAAGATCAAACATGCCTCATTCATTATGACTACTCTCTAATCTCCGGAGATAAAAAAGAAAGCTCATTGGTTTTTACACTTTCATATTAAAGGCTCCGTGAACGTTTTTTAATTACGAGGGATTCTGTTGGAAAATTAAACGAGGATGAAACACGATCCAAAAGTTGAACAAAAAGCACTCGATCAGTTTTGATAAGTCTCTGCATGCTTTGATTCTTTACGCGGTTTACCGTAAGAGAAAATGGGCTCTTCGCCCAAAGGGAAACCTTGACCTTCAAAAGCTACCTAAAAACTCTTCCATCAAGGGCGATCCAGTGAAAAAAATTATAAAATTATTATAAATTTCTACTTTGGACTGAGTAGGATTCAAACCCGTGAACTATCGATGGAAGGCCTGTTTCAGACTGGGAGACTATCACTCTACTGACTGAGCCCCGCGGCCCCACACAGGCCCCTGGAGGATAAACTGTGTAAAAAGTTAAAGTTCGCGTCCGTTCTTGTTTATTTAACCGAATGTGCTTATATAGGGTAGAGGTTAACGATCTGCCCACGGTCTGTTTCTGACTTGATCCGCTTAACCCAGTTAAAATCGCAGACAAAATTGATCAGCTACAGAAATAATCTCACACCATCTATCAAAGGTCGCTGAGTCTCTATTCTCTACTGTATGGAGGTAAAAAGAGTCGCATTATAACGACAGACACATTTACGAACTTTGAAAATAATCCCTAATTACTTACAGTATAAGGAACTTGTAATCACATTTTTAGCGCTCTCTAATTTTTGGAGGGGAAAAAGTCTGTTAAAGGTCACCTTCGGACTGCCGACATAGCTGATTGAATGTGCGAATAATCCGAGATTATGTTTTAAAAGGTCAAACTTCGTCCATTCTCTAAAACTACTCTCTAATCTTTGGAGGGGAAAAAGAAAGCAGATTGATCATTGTGCTGTTAAACACTGATGAGCCTTTTAATCTTAGACTCAATTTGTCAAAAAATAAAAATGTCTCGATTCATCTTGATGAAAACAGGAAAAGATCCATAAGAATTAGAGAAGAGTGTCCCCATGCCTGGGTGTTTCAGTGTTCATAAAATTTCTAAAAATCAAACACTTGATAATTATTTAGCCAAATACAAGATTGATGGAGTAAAGATCCCATATAAAAAGATTAATTGATTGATGTTTTACGCTGCACTGAAGATCATTTCACTTATATGGCGGCCATGTCAGGTTTAGTGGTGGGGGAAACCAGGCTCTCTTACTGGAGGAAACCCCAGATATTCAGCTGGTAGCCTACCTGGCAACCCTATGAACCCTTCATCATTTGGGGATCAAATGCTAAATCCACTCAGAAATTCAATCAAATTCAATAACGTTCAATGGGCTTCCAATCCAGTAAAGGTTTAAGTTGACATGAAGACAATTAAGCGAATATCTCAGCCAACAAAGGCCTACCATATAAAAAAATAGCAAAAATAATTCCAGCTTTCTGCTTGGATTGGATTTCCTTTCCACACCGCTGTACATGATTATTTTTTAACCAAGTCTCTTTTATGCAAAAATGTTACAGGCAGTGAAATCTATTTCTTTTTTTTTAACACTGTGACTTGTAAAAATCAATTACATTTCGTCGAAATCTAAAATCGAAATGTTCAAAAACCGTGAACGACAACTTACTTTTACAATTATTTTGGAGCAAGAAATTGGGTGGAATTGCATGATTTTGCCTGGGAGAACAGAAAACAATTCGGTGTGCTTCAATAGCGGAAATAATTTTTTTGTTCCCACGGAAGCTAGCCACGCAAGTCCGATGTGTCAGTGATTTAAAGCTGTGTTTTTTCAAAAGACGTATTCAGGAAACTTTCCCTTTCTACATTTTCCATAATGTTTATTTTTATACTTTTCAGTAAGATGCTGTAGAAACGTCAAATAATTGATTGATTGATCGATGATTTTATGCCCCACCCCAAATTATTTCACACTATAGCAGCGTTGTCTGGTTAAGTGACGAGACAAAATGGCGCTTTGCTCGTAGGAAACCTCCGAACTTCAGCAGGTACCTGACACTCACAACACTTCCATATAGGGTGATCAGGTGGAAGACCATTCAGAAAATTAAAAATTTTCTTTGGACCAAGTGGCATTTGGGCAAGTGCCCAATGGAATGAAGTCACACTGAGAGATTATCTCTGCATTGACTGAGCCCTCCTATAAATACATTTAAAAAAAAATGCCTTGCCAAAATATTAAAATTTCAATCTTTGTTTTAGGTAACAAGCTATAGAAAAATTTCGTAAAGGGTTACACAAACAATTTGGTACTTTCAAGGTTGCATAGAAGTTCAAATTTTTGAAGTTTTGAGTTATTTTCATGTCCAATTTAGTATTTTAGTTTGCGAAAATTGAATATATATACATGCTTAATTCACTGCAATTCATTTTTTTTGGAGTTATTTGAGTTTTTATGGTCATCTTGATGCAGACAATCACTTCAAAACTTTCAGGAAACTCTGACTTAAGGCACTTTTAAAAATGTCTTAGATCAGCATGCACCCATAGTGACGAAAAGAGTGAAGAAAATTAAACAACCCGAGTGGTTAAATGAAGAAGTCACCCATGCAATGAAGTGTAAACGAGAAGTGCTAAAAGGGAAAGACCCTGTCAAATCCAAAGAGATAAAAAATCAGTGCAACCAAGCAGTGCATAAAGCTAAACAAGACTTTTTCAAAAATATAATAACCAGTGACAAAAGGAAAAACCCCTGGTCATTATTAAAGAGACTACAGCCCAAAACAGGACCCTTTATGCCAAATTGTATGTTTTTTAATGATAGCACCCAGCCTATAAATAACGCCACTGACATTGCAAATGAACTTAACAAATTCTTTATACAATCAGCTGAAAAACTCCTCCCAAAAGAAAACATTGATCCTTCTCCATCATTAAGTAAACTTACTGAATTTGTAAACAGCAGGAAACCTCCTGGTAACACCTTTTCCATTCCACTTTTATCAGAAGAGTATGTTTATGACTACCTAAAAAACCTTTATATTTTTAAGAGTACAGGCTTAGATGGCATAAGTCCCATATATCTGAAACTAGCAGCTGACATCCTCACTTCGCCAGTTACCAGTATTATTAATGTTAGTATAACAACCAGCAAATTTCCATTGTCCTGGAAGGAATCTAAAGTTGTACCGTTACACAAGTCTGGGTCTGTAAGCAAAGCTGAGAACTTCCGACCAATCTCCATTCTACCAGTTCTATCCAAAATTCTAGAACGCCATATCCATGACTGCATATATGAATTTATCACCAATAACAATCTGCTTACTGACAACCAATCTGGTTTCCGAAAGAAACACTCTTGTTTTACTTCCCTTACCAAAATGACAGAAAAATGGATAGCTGCAATAAACAATGAACAACTTGTAGGCTCTGTCATGATCGACTTTAGGAAGGCATTTGACCTAGTTGATCATTAACTACTTCTTAAGAAATTACATATATATGGTTTTGACACAGCTGCAATAGAATGGATGTCATCATATCTTAATGAACGTCTACAAAAAGTATTTATTGGAAACCATTTGTCATCTGCAATGTATGTCACAGCTGGAGTGCCTCAAGGCTCCATTCTTGGTCCACTACTGTTTATTCTGTTTTTAAATGACTGCAATTTACATATTGAAGGGTGTGATGTTGATTTCTTTGCTGACGACACCACACTTTATCACTCATCTAAGTCTCTTCCGGAAATTGAAACTAGTATTAATAAAAATATGAAATATGTAAGTAACTGGTGCTCAGCAAACAAAATGTTAGTAAATCCTCTTAAAACGAAGTCTATTTTAATTGGTACCGCACAGAAATTAAGTCGTCAGCAGGGGCTTAACATCACACTCAACAACACCCCTGTTGAACAATGTCAACAAGTTAAATTACTTGGTCTTCAGGTTGACCAGAGTCTGACCTGGCATCAACATGTAAACTATGTATCTAATACAATATCTATGCTTTTATCTGTACTGAGGAAGCATAAACGACTTATTCCACAAAACACAAGAATCATCTTTTACAACAGCTACATACTTCCTCACATACATTACTGCCTTCCTATATGGGGAAACTGTTCCAAAACCTTGCTTGACAGGATTCACAAGTTGCAAAAAACTGCCGCCAGGCTTATACTCAACACCAGTAAAACAATGACCACAGAAGCAATGTTTGATTTGATTTTTTGATTTGATTTATTCACCAGATAATAATGCAACAATAACTATTTACAAATAAGAAAGGCATGCATTAAAATAACACATATCAATAAAGAGAAAATTTGAAGGGAGGAAATGAAGCCAATAAATTTGTTCTGGCGGGAATAAAGCCTTGGGACTTGTCACTGTATGTTCAAGGAACTGAAATGGGAAAACATCTATGAACTCGTCCATCACCATAAAATGCTCACTGTATATAAAACCCTCAACGATCACTATCCAAATTACATGAAAACATTATTCAAAATACAGGAACCCTCAAACAGACAACTCCGTTCAACAAATGACCAAAAACTCATTATCCCATTTCCTCACACAGAATACTTCAAAAAATCTTTATCTTACTCTGGCCCAAAATCATGGAATGAACTGCCAACCTCAATTAGATATGCTTCCTCAGTACAAAAATTCAATAATCTTTATATTAGAAACATCCATTCTTCATCTTTTAATCTTAATTTGCTGCATGCCTGATAGTAATTTCTTGTTACTATTTGGAAATATATATTAATATTATTATTTTTTTTTATTTTATTTTTAGTTATATATATATATATTTTTTGTTTTTTGTTTTTGATTTGTTTTTTGTTAATTTTATTGTATTCTCTTTTTCTTTGCTTCATTGTATGTGTATGGATTCTTGGATTGCATCTTTAGAGTTTAACTGTGTATCCAAGCTTTATATATATTGTTATTGTTTTTTTTTTTTTTTTTTTTTTTTTTTTTTTTTTCATTAATCTTTGTTTTTGCTTACTTGTGTAATATATATAATATAGTGTGTGAATGAATGTAGTGAGAATGAGAGGAGGGCCTCAGGGAAGATCAGCTGTAAGTTGACTGAGTTTTTCAACCCTCTGTAAATAAAGTTCATAATAATAATAATAAAAGGTCCATCCTGAAAGAAGGTTATTTATAAACCAATAGAAGGAATTAAGATCTATATTTAGAATGAGTTTCTATATTTAGAATGAGTTTCTATATTTAGAATGAGTTTCTATATTTAGCAAGTGTTCTATTTTTAGCAACACTAGATTCTCGTGGTGATATCTTTAATTGGCAAATGTCTTTGTGTGTCAGGACAACCATTGGTTATCTCGCAGACGACCCTTAAAGTTACGACACACTTAGAATTACGATCGAGCAGCATGACCTTATTCTTTAATACTATCAAACCAACCAATGGATATCAAGTTGACAACGTTTACTATTGAGAAATCTGAAGATGCTAATTTCCATATATATTACTGATTGGCGAACATGGAGATTTTCTTGAGCCAATCAAAATCCTTTCCCTCAAAACCCAATTTAGATGTTAATTTGGCGTAAGCTTTCGGCCAGTGAGGTCCTCTCGCTTCAGCAAGCTAAGTCCTCAAAACAAATTAGCCTCATGTCACAACTGCTTTATCTTATCTCTATTCAGGAAATCAGGAAGAGGCTGAGCTGTCAACGCCATGGTTACCAGAGTACAAATTGAGGTCAAGGTCAAATTTTGTCTGAGGTCAAATCTGTATGAGTTAAAGGAAGACATGATGGTATTTTGACCAAATTTTTTTTCCCCACAGAAATATATATCATAAATTATGGTCTAAAGTTGTCAGCAAAAGATATAAGCTTTTTATTATAGCTATTTTGACGAAAATAGTTACCAAACTTATTTGGCAAATAATAATAAATAAATAATAATTATTGAAAAATTATAGCTATATTTTCAAAATAAATATCTTATAAAACACGTTCATTTTAGACAAGAAGAATTTCCTTGTGCCCGAGTGTTTTAGTGTTCATGAATTAATAAAACACGGTCATGATAAAGGGCTAAATTCGTAAATAC
This sequence comes from Lepidochitona cinerea, assembly GCA_963971465.1. Lineage (NCBI taxonomy): Eukaryota > Metazoa > Mollusca > Polyplacophora > Chitonida > Tonicellidae > Lepidochitona > Lepidochitona cinerea. Next base: position 2,296,311 of record OZ020565.1, read on the forward strand.
TTTCACGCTTAACTCAGAGAGAATAAATAAAAAAAGGTTCTACATTTTGGAAAATAAGATTAATTATTTACTACGAATCCTGAACTTTTTTTTTATATTGTTGACGTAATTGACACAACTTTCTTTAATACCCAGCATGATTTGAATAATTGATCTCGTCAAAAGAGTGAACTGCAATTGATTAGTCAATGCGCTATTGCATCCAACGCCTTATTTTTATTTGGGAGCCTAGTACAAATCAATATAAACTGCAGTACTTCAGTCTTACCGTGGTTTTTTAGTAGCTGAGTCATTAAATATGTAAATTAGTTTAAATGCTTTGGCAGGAATATTTAATTTACAATTAAAGTCACAAGTATTTTCAAGACAGGCAATTAAATAGACTAAATTCGGCTACTTTTGGACAATAAAATGTAATGGATAAAATGATGTCATTCTAAAAAGGTTTTAACTGATATTAAATCAATTGATAATATGAAAACCAAAAACGTAAAAGCTAGTCTCGAAACAAATATAGATAGCAGAAAAAGGGAAATAGGGATAGATAAAAAATGTTGTTGAATACCAGCTTTTTTTAAGTCAGTGTATAAAAATAGATTGATTGATTGATTGTTTGGTGTTTTATGTCGCACTCAAGATTATTTCACTTATATGGCCGCGTTGCCAGTTTTATTGTAGGAGGAAACCGGGCTCTATGCCAGGAGGAAACCCACGACCTTCCGTTGGTAACTGGCAACCATCCCACATAGGTCGTTCGAGTGAAAACCCAGTCAGAAAATTTTCGATTTTTTTTTGGACTGAGTGGGATTCAAACCCGAGACCCATTGGTGGAAGTTTAAAAATAGAGAAAAAGAATGAATGAGAATATATTTTTGCCTACCTGTATAGCTCCAGCCAAACATAACCAAAACAGCATACATTTCGCTCTCCTGAACTTCTGACACGCATCTGGTGCAATGCTGCCCCACCCACAAGATTCTTCCTTCTCTGGGCTGGGCGGCACCTGAGGGCCCTGGGAGGGCGGGGGCTGCATTATGGGCGGAGTTTCAATAACGGGTATGCCCCCATTTTTGCCCTCCTTTGTTGAACCATTTAGCGAATTCATTGGTTCATACACTTTGGCTTTTGTCATGTTGCCTTGGCAACAGGTAGTTCACTTTTGTACCTTCAAAAGCAGAAGATCTGCTTGAGGCTTTAAAAATTGAGGTCAAACTTCCATCCTTAATATCCTTGGAAAGATCTGAAAAATAAAAAATAAAAAGATTTTGAGAAAATTGTATCAAATATATATAAATATAAGCCACACATAGTTGATATCTATAGTTGATATTTCCGAATGTTAGAGGATCTCATTAAATTATACAAGTATAATCAATGATATTTCATTGAAATTCAGGAAAAAAATAATGGGTCCTATTGATATCTCTTCGAAACACAAGGTACAGAATGATGCTTGTTTTGTTTGGATGGGGGGGGGGGGGGGGGGGGTTAATACCTGCAGTTAGGTCACATATAACAATTGTTTCTTAAAGATGAGAATGTGGATAATTAGGATATATGATATACAAACTGAACATAGCAATTTACCGAGACTGATTGACATGTTAAAATGGGTGACGGAATTTATTTTTAAAAAAACTTCGTGATTGTTTAGCAAAATGAATTCAAATGAAAATCAATATCAGACTAACCAATAAATAATTATGTCTCTTGGCAACATAAAGTTCAGAATGGTTGCTCCAGACTCTAGACTGATAAGCTATGGTGGAATACTTGTTTTTTAAGACGGACTGTCCTCGAATTAGTTTCATTGATATTTTGCCCACTAAGCTATGACATAATGTTTGTTTTCCAAGATTGGTTGATCTAGATTTACTTGTATTTTTCTGGCTAAAGTAAGGCATTGTTTTCCAAGACTGACTGTCCTTGAAACAGTTTCATTAATATTGTGCTAGCTAAGTTATGACGTAATGCTTGTTTTGCAAGACTGGTTGGTCTAGATTCAGTTTCTTTGATATTTTGCTGGCAAAGTTTTGGTGTTGTTTTCCAAGACTGACTGTCCTTGAAACAGTTTCATTAATATTGTGCTAGCTAAGTTATGACGTAATGCTTGTTTTGCAAGACTGGTTGGTCTAGATTCAGTTTCTTTGATATTTTGCTGGCAAAGTTTTGGTGTTGTTTTCCAAGACTGACTGTCCTCGAAACAGTTTCATTAATATTTTTCTGGCTAACCTATGGCCTTGTTTTCCAAGACTGACTGTCCTCGAAACAATTGCATTAATATTTTGCTGGCTATGCTATGGCATTGTTTTCCAAGGTGGGCTGTCCTCGAAACAGTTTCATTAATATTTTGCTGGCTACGTTATGGCATTGTTTTCCAAGACCGGCTCTCCTCGAAACAGTTTCATTGATATTGCTGACTAAGACCAGTTGGTCTAGACTTAGCTTCATTGATACATTCTACCAAAACCGTGACGTCAGTACATTAATTATCAATAGAGAAGAAACTAGGCTCTCAGACAATTTGGAAGATGGTTGACAAGCCAAGCAACCAATCAATGAGTAACAAGAGATAGAATCAAAAACCAAGAGGATTTCTGACTCCAAAAGCTGGAGAGTTCCAAACTTATAACATAAGTCATTTCTCTTGACGCTTTTAGAGATATGATATCACAATTTTGGGAAAAAGAAAAATTGATTCAAATCTTTTTAAGATTTTTAGTGTAACATTTTTTTTATTCTTTACAAAAACCTTATAAATACAACTGTATCATAATGACTAATTGTAAACCGTATCAATATTGTGATGCCTAATTTACGATAGTTTTCTTAAAGACAGGATTTGCTAGAATTAATTTTGGCGATACTGTGTCCACGGAACAACAATGTAATGTCTTAACGAGGCAAAATCTTCATAGTCTGGTCAATAATTAGTCCCATTGATGCTTTCTACCAAAATTGTGCCGTCAGCGTAATGGTAATCGATAATGCGAGGGAGTTAGATCGTATCGCCGCCAGTAGCTAATGAGGACGGCCATCACCATCTATGTCCAGACGATTTGCAATACGGTTGACCGCTGAAGCAAAAAATCAATCAGTAACTGGAGATAGGATAAGAAGCAAATAGGATTTCTGACTCCAAACACTAGAGAGTTCCAAATATATAATGAATGTTTCCATTTTTTGAGTGAGTGAGTGATTGGGGTTTTACGTCCTGCTCAACAGTATTTCGGTTATATGAAGACGTTGTCTCCTTGTGACAGGGCGGATTTCCACCGCTCTTTTAGGTCCATTTTTTGAAACATATGACATAAATTATTTATCATAATCTCTATTTTTAAAGAATGAAAAATAAAAATTGTATAGTTTATTTTTTTAAGAATGTGAAATCTTTATTTAGTGATAGTTTAAGGGTAGCTAAATATATAACGAACAATATTTCCTAAATTATTTTTATTAAAAAATCATGTATATTTCTATGTATAATAAGTTTTAGTTATTTTAGACAAGAAGATTTTCCCTGTGCCCGTGTGTTTTAGTGATCATAAATATAAAAGGCTACCCCTTTTTAACACAATAAGAAACTTGTCTCCATCGTTATTTTAGACAAGAAGATTTTCCCTGTATCCTTGGGTTTCAGTGTTCATAAATGTTTTATGCAGGTGGTAGTTAGAATCTACAAATGGTAATGTTACCAGACACAATTAAAATAGCATTATTTTCATATTTCTATTTAAAACAAGTAATGCTCTCTGGATCAGATATAAATCGAGAAATATTTTTTGCAAAAATTCAATGACGTGTATAAAAGTAGGTGAAGTTTATTATAAATATCACGTTCGTGACCAATTAAAGCTAACGTGTGAATCCATATTAAGTTTTGCCGCACTTGAAGGCGCAGTCGATAAAATGAAAGAAGCCACCAATTATTTCTACTGTGAAAGAAATGAAATGTAAGGGTTGTTAACTTGGTATGGTGACCGTGATATGTGTTCGTGATTGCATTGTAAGCCCGTAACATTCAGTATTAAAACTTACGATACTTTACTTCATACAAAAGCCTGGTTTCTTTCCGCTCTTAAAGTGACATGAGCTGCCAAAATTGGGACTATTTTCATAGATTCTAATTGTCACGACAGTAAGAGGCTTTAAAGGTCATAGAAAAACTTAATGATTAGTGTAGGAATGCATCCATACAGTATGTGGCCTGTACGAACCGAATAAGTGTTTGAAGAGTAAACAAAATTTACATAACCGACCATTCATTCATTCTAAGCCAAAGTTAGTTCAAAATAATGGACATTCTCGAGACTGGAAGCATTCAAAAGCTTCTGAATTATATGTCTTGAGAAAAATAGGCAATAATTTCAGTATTCTGTTTTAACGGCAAAATATCAACATTTTGGCAGCTTATGCTACTTTAGTCTGGCTACACCGCCATAGAAAAGAAATAATCTTGAGTGTGGCGTAAAAATCAATCAATCAATCAATAGTACAAAAACTTTTTTTCTGGTCATCATGTTTAAATCTAAAATGCACTGTTAGAGGGAATACCTTTTTGAATAAATTAACAATGAAACGAGTGTCAATAAGACAACGGATATGGACGGATTTTCTTAGCCATTCATCAAGTTGTACTGGATTCACGACATAGAAAAAGTCGAAGGTAAAAATAAAGTAATCGAATTGTCGGAAGGAAAAATGATATATCAGCATCGTGAAGTAATTGGAAAACGATTGCAAAACCAGTGAAAGAAAAAACAAGGTTGATTGATTGGTCGGAGAGCTTTATTTCCCTCAGCGCTGTTTACTGGTTGGTGTTGCCGTGACGTCACTGTCACATTGTTTACCGCGTAAAAAAATCCAGTGACTGGGCAATATCTAGTCTTATCACCCTGAAATCTGAGGAATGGTACAATTTGATAAACGTAACACTATTAGACTCAGTGGAACAGTTTTTATACAGTCTATTCAATTTCAGGCTGGTCTATAAGTGGGTAAATATGGTTAAGAGTGATCTGATATCAGTGGAATAAATTGATTGACTGATAGATGGTGTGAGCTGTACTCAAGATTATTGCCGAGTACCCTTTACACCAAAAAGTGATGAGATACCAGAAGAATACATTGATTAATTGATAGATGTTCAAAAGTGTACTCAGGATTATTGCTGAGTACCCTTTACACCAAAAGTGATGAGATACCATTAGAATAAATTAGATTATTGCTGAGTACCCTTTACTCAAGATTATTGCCGAGTACCCGTTACATTAAAACGTGATGAGATACCAGTACAATACATTGATTAATTAATAGATGTTTTAAGCTGTACTCAAGATTATTGCTGAGTACCCTTTACTCAAGATTATTGCTGAGTACCCTTTACATCAAAAAGTGATCAGATACCAGTAGAATACATTGATTAATTGATAGATGCTTTCATCTGTACTCAAGATTATTGCTGAGTACCCTTTACTCAAGATTATTGCTGAGTACCCGTTACATTAAAACGTGATGAGATACCAGTACAATACATTGATTAATTGATAGATGTTTTAAGCTGTACTCAAGATTATTGCTGAGTACTCTTTACACTAAATATCTCATAGTAAAAGAATGAAAGTCCAAATGAAATTTTGTTAAAAATTGAAATTCAGAAAAAAAAAAAAATTGGTAGAGCAGTTGTGAGCAGCTATCAACAATGAAAAACTTTTCAATGAATGGGATAAAAACGGTTCAACAGTCATTGGTTTTTGTAGTAGGGCTTGTCACGCCTACGACACCATTACCAGACAAATCGTACAAACAGTTATTGGCAGTGAGCCAAGTCCAAACTTCATTCATACAACTACAAAATGTTTATCAACAAGTTTTCCACAATTCCGATATATAGAAAGCACCTTGTATGACAAAAAAATACCAAAAACTGTAAACATTTTTTGTCTAAAAGTTTTTGAAAATATGAGAAGTAAAAAATATTAATAATAAGGCTAATGGAACTGAAGGCCGAAGGAGTATAAATATTTATAAGGCGGTTTATATGGATAATTTCTTAACACAATTGTACCAGCAATGAAAACGGAAGTGACATCTAAAGCCTGAAAACAATTACGCGGAAAAAGTGACACTAAATAATTAAGTACACCCAAACTGTAGCCACCTGGTGGATGATTTCTAAACTAGGGGAGGTCAGCATGACATGTCAGATCCTAGAATAAGAATTTGGTCAAAAAGAATTCTTCATGGTTGTTAAAAAAACTTGTTAGTGCTGGGTTAACAGGGAACAAGTGACACAAAATGATTAAGTTTCTCGTAGCCGTGAGAAAAATTAGTTTTTACGAGCCAGATTTTTTACAAAAGGAAATGCTAAGAGCCATGGCAGAAAGCCAAAATCGTAGTGAAAGTAGAACCTAGCTGACTGTATCTTATAGATTGATACCATAATGGTAAAATATTTCAAGAAAAGACAAAAAAAAAAAGATGGTACCTTTGAAATGGATATTTAGCAAATCCTTAGCAAATAGATATTTTCTCTGATTACGTTTATCGGTTTCAAAAGCTTTTTAAATAAATCTAATTTATGATGGTAAACCAAAAATTTGTGCATTTACAGTTTAGTATTTTCCTGAGCCGCAAAAAAATAAAGAAAATTTTGTTGAAACGAAATTAGCTAATTGTTTGTCCTTTTCATAAAGTTTAATTAGTTAGTGTCTTTTAGTAAGTGAAGATAACAGTATTTTCGTTATTTTGGGATTACACTTTCTTGAAAATATGGTAGAGGCCGGTTGGCTGAATGGATAAGGAAGCCGGCATTTAGTGCTGGCGATAGGTGCCATACTCTGGGACCCGGGTTCGATTCCCGTTGCGGGTGTCACCCAAAAATCGGTAGAAGAATTTCTACCATATTTTCAAGAAAGTGTAATCGTAAAATAAAGAAAATACTTTTCATAAAGATTTGCAAAATAAAGGCTTTCCTTTGATACCAATCTTGTCGCTGAAACCAATTATGGGGATGAACGCTAAGATAGCTGTTGTGAGTGACAAGAACCTGAGAATGCACTCATAAGCCAACATCCTGGCTGTTCCAATTTTGCCCGTCACTAGCACGGGTCAGTGATATTACCAATATTTTTTTTATTTAACATCAATCCCTTAGTTTTTCGAGGTACCTGAAATGCACGATCATGATTATGAGTATTTAAATAGCGTTGATAGTTAATGCAACAATCTTTAGTGATGTGATGAGTAGGCCAACTGAACATATCATATGTAAACTGGGTATTTTTTTTATTTAAATGTCAAGTAGTAAACAGTCCTAATAAAAGTTAATCCAGGAGAACAGATTATAGGTCAGGGACAACATTCCGACATTACATCTCTATGTGACAGTGGTGCTAAAAATACAGCTACATGTACACGCATCACTGTTCAGGTGCTCTAAAAAAATAATTTACGCCCCTTTCATTTATAGACTTTAAAAAATTAAAAAAAAAGGGCACTTGACCATAAGGGCAGCGTCCGATATTTGGACACTGAGAAGGGCTACATTAGAGCCTGAACACGAAACTTTTGTTTTCAAAGTTGTATAATTAATGTGATAAATGTTTTTAGCATCATAACTACCATCGATTAAAACTTACGCTCACACTCACTTTACTTGTGGGAAAAGTGGAACCAAATCCGTCATTTCTAATATGCATTTAGACTTCGATTGGTTCCGCCACAAAACAGTGGCGGAAATCTGACCAATCAGAATCGGCATTACGTAAGTATCCAGGCAATGTTCAAAACAAAGATGGACGACTTTTCGGTTTACACTTCAATTCGATAAATGTGTCTTTAAAACACACTCCAACGTTTAGAAGAGAACTTTTGATTGGTCCGACAGTAAATGGGCGTTCCCAGAAAACAAGACTTTGTATCGCAGTTGGCCCAGGGGTAAATGGTGAGCTTGTTGAGAATTTAACCCTGGGTATCCGAGAATGCATACCTACATCTATACGAGTGTTCAGTCAAATCCTACATGTATTCCACATTCCTTATGATAGCCAAACAAATGATACTTTGTTTAAAACCATGGAGGTATAAAGCCTTCTACGGTAAGAATTACGCTAATTCAAGTACTCAAAACATTACGATAAGTACTCTAAAAGTTTGAGACTTTTCGTTGGGTGTCTTACCTCCTGCATGGAGCGACCGATAATCCTATCGCGCAATCACTATTGTTGTTGTTTAAGACCAAACATGGCAGAAAGCAGTCTAATAATTTGTTATCTTCACATTGCTCGTCCTTGAATTAGCGGAATTCTTATCGTAGACATGATACGGAAAACTGTCAATCACAGCTGATAGGTGTCAGTCAAAGTGACGAGCTAAAGCAGCAGGTAAGCATACTTAACAGGTGAAATGAACGAAACTGACATGTTTTACTAATTACACTCATTCATATTCCTAATTAACAACATTTCTTAACGAGATACCTGCAGCCGACAGGTGAGATTTCTCAGCCGATATAAACAAACACATGTTTATAGTCTAAATGCCAAATAACAAAGAAGGTTTATTTAAAATTACTAACATGAAACATCTTAAGTGGCCAAATGCTTCGCAGTGGATGTTCTAATTTAAAAACATTTGAAGCACTTTTTTTAAGTGGCATGAGCTGGCAAATATAAGAAGATTTTATTTGAAACAGAGACTAAATAAAATAATAATAATATATTCTCCGTGAATATTTTTACTCAACAAATTTGAAGCACTTTTTTAAGTGGCATGAGCTGGAAAATATATGAAGATTTCAGTTAAAACATTATTAGGTAACTGTTACTTTTTTTCTAGAAGTACAAAACAATATCATTTTATTATACAAATTTTAAGAACTTTTTTTAAGTGGCATGAGCTGGCAAATATAGGAAGATTTAAGATGAAACAGAATAAGGGTTATGCACACTATTATCATCATTAGAGCTCTTCAAAATGGAGGTCCATTTGGTGGTTTGAATGGGACAGTTTTGATTTTGAAAAGAAGTCAATTTACAGATAATTTCATAGAATTTTAATGAATTAATCCAACATTTATATTTTGATTTTTAATATCTGATGTAAAATCCAAAGAAATACATGTATTTTGATCTATATTTTTGAAAACTATAACACACGGAAAATCTTCTTGTCTAAAATAACCATGGAGACAAGTTTCTTATTGTGTTAAAAAGGGGCGTATCATTTAGACTTTTATAACCGATTGGTTATTTTGATCTATAGTTAGCTATTAAACTGACAACTAAGATTGATTGATTGATTGTTTGGTGTTTTACGCCACGCTCAAGATTATTTCACTTATATGGCGGCGTTGCCAGTTTTATTGTGGGAGGAAACCCACGACCTTCCGTTGGTAACTGGCAACCATCCCACATAGGTCGTTCGAGTGAAAACGGTACCCAGTCAGAAAATTCTCCAATTTTTTGGGACTGAGTGGGATTCGAACCTGCGACCCATTGGTGGAAGACAACTAAGAAGGTCGAGTCACAAACAACTTTCTTTGTTACGCTAAATCATTATACCGGCCATTGACTTTTTTTCTTATGAGCAACCGATGCTAGACAAACAATGTAATTGTCTTCAATAAACAAAAACGCCCAATCAATAGGTTTTTAATAATAGAAAGACAGTTGGTCGATAATCTACACAATCAAACGGTATAGAAAAAGGTGACATTCAATTGTACTAATAACTATAAAACCCACGTTCTGGCTAAATACCAAAGTTCAATAATCATAAATATGACATCTGGTGATATAATATTAGAAATGAAATAAGGATATATTAAAACAATTTTAGATAAATAGCGACAGAGAGACAACTGACTTACACCTTTTACCATCAGAGGCTACAGAAAAAAGGCGACATTAAAGCATATAAGTAGCAAAACACCTACATCTTGTTTGATAGTGATGTTAAGAAACTCTGTAAATATATTTATGATCACTAAAACACACGGGCACAGGGAAAATCTTCTTGTCTAAAATAACCATGGAGACAAGTTTTTAATTGTGTTAAAAAGAGATATATCATTTATACCTTTATACCCCATAAATTGTTGTAACAAACCAAACCTATGATATTTTATTAGGTTGACGACTGACAGGAGCTTAGCCTTGGTCAGTAGAATCCTTTTGTAACACATTGACAATGGTTACGCATCATAACTATGGCAAGAGCATCGGTAGACTGAACACCTACGTCTTCAATGAATACCAAAGTTAAGCATAAATTAGACACATTTAGACATAATTTCCTATGTATAAGGATATGACAAACCAACAAACATTTCAATTTTTGAAGACTAGGAATAAAAAAATTTTACTGACTATGGCCAAGCTCCTGTCAGTCGTCATCCTAATGAAATATCATGGGTTTTAGTTTATTACAAGAACTATAAAGGTCTAAATGATATACCTCTTCTTAACACAATTAGAAACTTGTCTCCATGGTTATTTTAGACAAGAAGATTTTCCTTGTGCTTGTGTGTTTTAGTGTTCATAAAAATTAAAAACTAATGATCAACAATTATCTCATGTCGAAAATTTTCACACTGGCTCAGGGAAAATCTTCTTGAATAAAATAACCATGGAGACAAGTCTCTAATTGTGTTAAAAAGGGAGGTATGTCATTTAGACCTTTATACTCACTAACCCACTCATTAATTAATAGGGAGGTCCATTAAACTCTCAACGCCCTTATCAAATTACCCTTTACATTAAGTGCCAACAAAGAGAAAGCTTGTGTTGTTCAAAACAACTTACTACGTGGTGATGTCTTAATTTTTTATCATTAAAGTGAAAGTCCCCCTTTCATTTATAATCAAGTTAAGTTTTTAACAGCTTTCCCACAATTGAATAACTGGACTTATTAGTGAAAATCAACTTTGCATGGGTGAATGAGGGTGGGGCACTTTCTTAAAATATTTACGCTTGATGTCATGCTCCCTAGATAGTTACCTGGGGACAGTTTCACGAAGCCGTCACAAAATGCGATAAATCGCAGTTGCCATGACGTCATATCTCTTCACTATGGTATCCATTGGCAACTAGTCCTTGTTTGTGATGCGACTGCTTTGTGAAACGAGCCCCATATTGATCCCTAGTGAAATATCTAGGTTACGTTCATTTTTTATAAAATCTTTCAATGGCATTTACAAGTTGCAAGGTTACAATAAGGTGAAGAATTACTTATGGATAAAAATAAACCAAGAAGTTGTTATCAATAATTCATTCTTCACCTCAGTTTTTTTTAGTAAAAACACCAACAACCTAACATTTCAACGTGTAGGCCAACTCCTATCCAATGGTCGCATGTGATGGGCGGAAAACTGTTCTTTTCGGAATGACTGATTGATGTTTTACGCCACACTCAACATTATTTCACTTATATGGCGACATTGCCAGGTTTATTAGGCAAGAAAACGGGTTCATTGTCCGCAGAAAATCCTCTGCTTTTGGCCAGTACCTGGTAGCTATTCTACATAACAAAATGTTTTGGGAAATCTTAAATTAAGAATTTAAAAAATCATGCTTGGACACTTTTTAAAGGAAGGGTAGATTGGATAAAACAATTCTAATATCTGGTTACAAGTTTACTCCCAATGTTTCTTCCATAAAAAGGCCAATTTCTTTTCCCAAGATCTCAGATTACCTTGGATTTAATTTCCTATGTAAAGGTCTTGGGAAAGTTTTAAAAATGTTGAGATTTTAACCATATGTTTGTGGCATCTTTGATGTGGCATTATGGGTAATGTTACCAAAAAAACCAAATGGGGAAAGACATCTTGTGTAATAGAGAAGGCAAATGTTTAAGAGAGAACTTGTTTGGTGAGAATTTGTCTGGGAATATTGCGTGGGTTATTCTGGAGTTGAAAAAATAGGGTGAACCTCAAATACAAAATCAATAGAGAAATAGTCGGTGAAATTTTGATTTTCATTTTGGTTGGCAATATTGAGTGGGTTATTCTGGAGTTGAAAAAATTGGGTGACACTCGAATACAAAATCAATAGAGAAATAGTCGGTGAAATTTTGATTTTCATTTTGGTTGGCAATATTGAGTGGGTTATTCTGGAGTTAAAAAAACTGGGTGACCCTCGAATACAAAATCAATAAAGAAAAAGTCTGTGAAATTTTATGATTAAGCTTACTCGCCCATGTCCAGTATCTCCATTGCCCTTCAATAAAATTTACTAAATTTATTTAATAACTCTTAAAGGGGGCAAGGGTTTGGGTTTTATTAGGCTAATATCTGTAATCTCAAACAAGGAACATCCTAAAAGTCGAGATAAAAGTTGATCAGATATAAACACTTCGGAGAAAAATGTCCATTTGAGACGAGTGCTATATATATATGCAGAGTAAAACTTAAAGGAGGAGTGGGTGGGTCTGGGGGGGGGGGGGGATGCAATTCGTTAGAGTTGAGAACGGAAGCTTTTTCACTTCCCACATTTTGAGGGCGACATCAGCCACCCAAATTGGTTCGAAGAATTTCAATCATTTTCCAAAAAAGGTTTATTCTGAAAAGCCTGTATAATGTTCCTCTTGATTTCGATTAATATAGAAAGAAAAATGAATATTCTAAATTTGAAAAATTTTACAAGTTGTTGCTTTGTATTAAACCAGTGAAGTATTTAACCCCAAAAGGAGCCCCTTTCCCCTGAAGAGCGTTTACCCATATGCACCCAATAGGAGTTCTCAGTGATATATTACAAATGTATCAGTGTTTGTTTACAAAACCTACCATGTTTAAGAATTGATGTAACAGTTTACACACATGTAACATTATGCCAACAGATGGCGCTGCTTTGCAATTACCATAGTAACATACATAAAGGGGATATGGTCAATAAACGGCTAAGTGGTCATAAACTAATTCCTCTCCCTTACATTCTCAGATCCCTGTCAATAGGAGTGAGGAAAAAACATACTTTTAGCAATTATGGACGGAGGGGGTAGTGGTGTTGGGGTGAGGTGGGGGAGGATTGAGGGTCCCTTTTTTCGAGACATTTTGCAGTCTCAGCAGTATTCTAAAAAAATGTTATGTAATTATATAAAATTAACATGAGCTGTTTTTTTAATAACTTCCGACAGGAACAATTCAAACGTAAGATTTTGTTTTTAAACTGGAACAATTACAAAAAAAATTCAGTGAGTCTATGCGAAGCGGATGTCTTTGCGAAATGTTAGTAAAATTTAAATAACACCAATGCATGTCATTTAACTTTTTTATTTCAATAGCTTCAAAGAATTTTCTTGCTGTGGTGTTTGTAACATTTACCATCAGTGGTCTTACATTGTCCCAGGGATCTAAAGGGATTTAGATTGGTGAGTTTTGGGTCCCTAAATGTAAGCAAAGCTATCATTTTTAAGGAGTCAGTGAGTGTTACAGTATAACATGCAATTTAATTAAATAAATCGATAAAAAAAAATTGGTGAGAGATGGCTTTAGTCACCCAATTAATCAAAAAGTTTTTTGAAGAACTTTTTGTTACTACTTCGAAACTGTAAAGCAATCAATAAAACCAAGGTCTATGAAGCCATTGTCAGTCAATCTCTGAATAAAGTCTAGCTTTGGGTATTGAAAAACTAAAAAAAACTATAATCTTTCAGAAGTGTGTTCATTTTTTTTTCAAGTTGGACGAGTAAAAAGATTTTCAGCTTCCACAAGAGAATCCTCAAGAGTGCCGGATCTGATCTTTGTTGACCTCATGCAAAAGGTCAACACATAGAATTGTACAAATTCCATTGGATAAGGTGACAAGAAAAGGAATCACAGTAAATGCCAATCGATTGTTTCATTGGTTGATAAAGAAGAAAACAGATTCGCATTAAATGCCAAAGGATGATGCCATTGGCTTAAAAAAGAAACAACAAAACAAAAGCTGAGAAAAAACTCTAAGCAAAGAGAAAGGATAACAAAATACCTTGTAAGAGTGGGCTTGCGATAAAAGCAAACAAAGGCTACAGAAAGTAAATATTTTGAAGTTGGAGAATCAGCCTAAGTGCACTACAATGACATTTAACATGGGTTTGTGTCAACGGTTAGATTCACCCAACAGATCTTTTTCAGCAGCCATTTGAAAAAATATACAAGTACATACTAATTATTCTATAGGGTATTCTTGTTAAAAAATACAAAAGACAATTTTTTTTTAACAAAAATGGCTTGTAATGTTCATATCCCTTCCTTTCTCCTAACTGATGATTGATTGATGTTTTACGCCACATTCAAGTTATTCTAACTAAAAAGTAACCAAAGTTCAACAGTTTGAGTCTTGTAAACCAACATGGTGGCAACTTCTCAAATCATAACATACATGTAACAAAACATCAATTTTATAAAAATAACATTTATGAGAACTATATGAGGGTGAGTCTCTTGAGGGCAATGAGGATGTGGAGGCTCGGGGGGGGGGGGGGGGGGGGCATACATGTAGCTGTGGGTGCATTCAGAGAGACTGGGAATTAATTTCTACCAACAGGTGCTAGACTTATTGTTCTAATTTCAGGATTTTTTTACCAGAATCCTTAAAACAATGAATATGGCGGGTCCAGGAGTCTGTTCACAAAGCGGCGTAGCGTAAGTTTTTACGTAACCGTCAGGGCAATGCATACTGTAGGGATACGAGGCTATGAAAGTTACGCAACAAAATACTACATTGTTTTGTGAAACAGGCTCCTCGCTCTCTAGCCCCCTCCCCTCCCCACCCAAACCTCTGGGATCTTTATCAGCTTAAAATGGGTTCTGGGTACATGATCTGATAACACTACACAAAGGGTGCCATATTTACAATTTTCTTCAGTGAATATCCATCATGGCACTTTTATGTTGTCTGTTCAATTTCGCTCAAAGATATAAATTTGTATCTTTTGAGAGAAAAACTGGAACCATTTCCTGAAAATGTCATTCACAATTACTTAACACCTTAATTTATTTTCAAGTTACAAAACCCCGACAAAGGCGTGTTAGTTGTCATGTTTATCATGTAGAAAAAAAGGGCAACTCATTTTACGGTCAGAACGGGTTGAAATTTTATAGGTTGACAATTTATTATGCCGACAGAAGCAAATTGAGCAATAAAACAGAAAAGGCATAAAAAATGTGCTTGACCGATATTCCTAAATAACATATCATCTAAGAATCACATGACCTTGAAAACGAAGTCTCTGTCTGATCGTTATCGCCCACTTTAATAGAGAACTATTTATCATTAAAGAATACCACTGTCCCCCCCCCCCCCCCCCCCCCCCCCCAAAAAAAAAAGCGGAAAATTCTCTGACTGGGTTTTCACTTGAACGGATTTCATCCGGGCATAGATCCCGGTTTCCTCCCACAATAAAACTGGCAATGCCGCCATATAAGTGAAAAAATCTTGAGCTCGGCGTAAAACACCAAACAATCAATCAGTCAATCATTACAGAACACAAGGTACCAAAATTCACACACCACTCTGAATGTTAAGACAATGAGAGGGTTTAATTAGTATCTTTTACAAAGTGAGTATAATAGTATTCTCGTTATATTTTGTGATAATGCTTTCTTGAAAGATGGCTAAATTTGGTATTTAATAGCCCTAAATTATGAGACCAATTGCCAAAAATAGATACAAAATTTGAAGCGCGCTGTAGGTTGCATAATTACCAGCTTGTACTACAACAACTAAGAATAACACTGTTGCTATGGTTACAAAAATGTGCCTGGGTAAAATTGTAATTAAAGAATAATACTATCAGAATATACATAAATACAAATCAATTTATCCATTCAAGCTTATAACAGCAACGTCTAGACATCATTGATCGCCATGGCAACAAACAACAATGGCTACCTCAGTTTGTTTTATGTATAAAAACATGATATTAAATCTAGCATTTTCTGTGATATTGTAGACGTATTAATAACACCGTTTACTTGTTTTGTCAAATAGCTAGTGTGGGTCAAAGGTCAGGGGTTTCTTACGGGCAACGAGCCCGATTTCCTCCCCCACTAAACCTGGTAATGGCGCCATGTGAGTGAAATAATACTAGGCTACTTTGGCATATAATATCAACCAATCAACAGCTAACTGCCAAACATTCTAGAAAAAGGCTTGGACTCCAGAAAAAAGACGCACAAAAGATTGATAAACAAATTTGGTCATAACAAATTTGGTCATATCTATTACAGTTAATTCTACTAAACAAAAACTATTTCAACTGCAATTACGCAGAAAAAAAACACTTGAAACTTGCAAGGCTTGGACTCCAGAAAAAAATGACGCACAGAAGATTGACCAACAAATCTGAACATATCTAAATTATAGTTAAGTCTACTACAAAAAAAACTCTTTCAACAGCAATTACGCAGAAAAAAAAACCACACTTGAAACTTGCAACATTTTGTTACAGGTATTAAACACAAAGATTAAAAGCCCAAGTCATTTTTGAAATTTGACGATCGAAATAAGGCTTCTCGGATAAGTAAAAAACAGCATCGGTTTTGAGAAATTTGGTGTGTCATTATGGTCTGAGACTCGTCGATATGGTCTCAGGCTCACTGGAAGATAGCTGGAATTAAGTCACTGATACAGGGCTTAAAGGTAGGATGACATTAAAACCCAGGAGACTGGCTGGAAAGGTGTCAAGGGGTGTCTGTAACTGGGTAAGAGAATAACAGATGGTCGGGCCATTTCTCCAGCAGAATCAACTTTAATTTGTCTGGGAAAGGTTTTAAAGCCCCTTGGAGTCATTTTAATGATGCTTCCAATCCAGTTGACTTTTCTGGCTTCCTACTAAACCAAGAAATGTCCGTCACAGAGCCCAGCAGGCCTGAGGAGGTCTACATAGAAATAGCGTCCTGTACACATCGTGCTCCTCTGTTACCAGGTCATCGGATATCATTTTGTACACTTTATATATTGTTGTCTCCTCCACTAAACCTGGCAACGCCGTCATATAAGTGAAATAATCTTGAGTGTGGTGTAAAACATCAATTAATCAATCAGAAAGGGCTCATGACCTACTAGGTCAAGAGCCCTTTCGGGCAGAACCTTTAAATTTATACAGTCAATAATTAATTCTACCTGATAGTATAAGAACAGGCAAACATAGGGCAAGTAACCAGCCAGATATGGTAACCCCCCCCCCCCCCCCCCCCCCAAAAAAAAAAAACACCCGCCAAGATACGTGAAGGACAATGTGCCTGTACAGATAGGGCAAAATCTCCAAAATCGGGCAAAATGAACCTACCCTGATAGGACAAGAAATGCATTGAATAGGCCAGTACAACCATCATGTGTGGGGAAAGTTACGTCATGACTGGCTACACAAATTAAGCAAAGATTTCAGAGAGAAATATGAATGGTCCAGTATAAAAAAAAGATTCACATGATGCTATTCCATCTTGGATTGAATGATTGATTGATTGGTTTTTTAGATTATTTCACTTATATGGCGTTTTATTGTGGGAGGAAACCCACAACCTTTTCAAATTGTTTGTGGAATGAGTAAGATTTGAACCTGCGACCCATTGTTCCATCTTGGAAGCCTTTGAATATCTGTAATGAATTTTGCAAATGTCGACTAGAACTAACTAAATTGGTAATAATGCTAAAAAATTAAGAGATCACCACATAGTTAGTTTGCAGTTACACTTTACGAAGACACCGGTACAGGTGTCAAAAGCTCATGTTGTTAAAACAACTAACTATGTGGTGATGTCTTATTTTTTTATCATTAGTATGGAACCCACGTTTAAAGAGAGTTTCAAACATTTTCTTAAATTGGTAATATTGTAGTAATGGACTATGAGCACCCTTCTTGAAGGAGAACACATTCAGCTTCACTAGGTTACAGCTCCCTTTCATGGCTCAACAAAAGCATAGTTTTGATTGGTCAGTTGATGACCTTTGCCCTTGTTTTATTAGCCAATAAAATGCATCCAATTCCCATTGCCTACAAAAGACTTTCTTCAAGGTTTTCATGATTCAGTTGATTGAACCGTTCCACTCCAACAAACATCAGTTCTAAAGGCTTAACCAAATGATCACCAAGATTGATTTCTGTGCAAAATATGGCTCTGTAAGTTCTGGTGCATGGAATTGAATCCTAAAGACCCTAATGAGTTTCAAGTTCTGGTGCATGGAATTGAATCCTAAAGACCCTAATGAGTTTCAAGTTCTGGTGCATGGAATTGAATCCTAAAGACCCTAATGAGTTTCACTGGGTGCAAGACTTGAGCGTCGGGCATATACCTGTCCATGCCTTGAATACAATAAAAAGTATAGAAAATTCTTATTTTTGAAGACTTGATTTTTCGTAAGAAGAGCAAATCCATAGCCTTTTTGAGACACTTTTAACAAGTGAATGTTTGTAGAAGTCAAAGTAGGATAAAACAAATGAATTGATTTCAGAGTTATTTCAATTTTTTTTTACCTTTTGGAAACAGCTTAGGTTCTTATGGGCTCAAAACCTATGCATATGATTCATTTCTGTGTCAATCTGATAACTGAAACATCGTATTGTCTTGACAATGAGAAATTACGTAAATAATTCGGATTTTTATACCTGCTGAAATTCTCGCTGTACCAGTCTAAAAAGAATTCAAAATAAAAGAAACCAAATACAAATAATGCAGAAGAACATTCCATCATTTTAACGTTTAAGTTCAAAACACTACTTTAAAATACCCTATCAAGACTAGTAACCCTAATAATCAATCATTTCACAATTTTGTTTAAAGGGGAAAATATTAACATTTTGGCAGCTCGTACGACTCTAAACTTTACAAAAGCTTTATGTTCATG
Source organism: Lepidochitona cinerea (assembly GCA_963971465.1). Classification (NCBI taxonomy): domain Eukaryota; kingdom Metazoa; phylum Mollusca; class Polyplacophora; order Chitonida; family Tonicellidae; genus Lepidochitona; species Lepidochitona cinerea. The sequence continues at coordinate 2,315,138 of OZ020565.1, forward strand.
TGCAATAGTGGTACAATATTTCCACAAACATTATGTTTTTAATGTTGAAAAAAAAAACGATGTAAATTTGCTGTGACATATAAAGGTAAACAAACGAATGGGAACATATTTGTACAGGCTGCGGAAATAGCTGTGGTTGAAGAGACATTTCTTGAACAAACTTTAAAACATGAGAGAAAATCTTAAGGAAAACAATATTTTTTTTTTTCAATTTAGAATTTTTTTTTTGTGGCCTTATTTTCGAGTTCTACAAAATATACAGGTGCATTTTGAAAAGTATAATGTCTAACAACGGATATGATTTATTTACTTCTTTTACTTCGTAACAACTACATGTAGTATTGGATAGCATAACGTTAACTATGGGAAAGATGCTTCCATAAACTTTAAACAGAAAATAAAGTTCTTATTAATGATAAAAAATTAAGACATCACCACGCAGTTAGTTGTTTTTAACAACACAAGCTTTCGACACCTGTACCGGTGTCTTCGTCAAGTGTAACTAAAGTTTTTATTGTCGTAACCTAATTCATTTGAGAACTTCGGTTAGAACTACTTGTTAGTGTTGGATTCGTACGCTTGGTGTAATAGACCCTTTTCGGCTTAAGGATTGACGCTTGCGCAGAAGCCTCGTTGTAGGGCAAAATGATGCTAAATTGAGTTTTTGGATCAATCTGACGTCAGAATCGTGTTCATTTCATCTATGACGTAATGTGAAAGAGGCGTGTCACAGGGACCGCAACAGAGAGATAACGTCAATGCCATACAATTCGAACGACGTCCTAAACACGTCGATCTAAGCCGAAAGGGCGTATGGCAATTTATCTCGTTGTGTTCCTTTCTTGCTCTGATGGATAAGGTCGCATCAACCAATCAAATAAGAATCGTATGAAATACGTGCTCACATAATTTTCAGTTGGGAAACGGGCACCATGAAATCCAACATGGTGACAATTTAGCTTTCTTGGATGGAAGTAGTCTTGAAAAAAATGCACAACATGGTCAAGAAACTAAATTCTTTAAGATTAAAAATTCCACACAAAAAACAATGACGCTCCTTATAACCAGGCAATATCGAATATAATAATGCCCTTGTATTGGATTGACCAGAATCCAATATGTACGTATTTACCTCCCACATTCATACAAGTGGGCTCGAAATAATTAATTACAAACCCTTGTCCAGCTACCATTCGAAAGCTGTCATAGTACAGGAAGCCATCAAATAGTATTTGTCCAACGTTCATAGTCAACATGCCAATAAACTCGGCACTATCGTTGATTGGTAAATGGCCGTACAGTCGGAATAAGAATAGGACAGTGTGTACTAACAGACATAGAACAAAGCTACAGTGCCATAATCAATGATATTAGCCCCACAGAATAGCATCTGGTTGAAGTACCAGACATATGGTAGTCGTGTAACGTCACTATATATCACCCACACACTATGGATGGATTACACAACTGGTGATCAGGGAAAGTGGGCCTAAAAGAAAAGGTTTCGCTGACCCAAAAGGGTAACATCAAAGCTGCCCATCAGATAATGAGTATTAAAACTTATGAGTTTAAAGGAACGTGGGCTAACTAGAAAGGGTTTAACTTGCCCAAAAGGGTAACATCAAAGCTGCCCATCAGATAATGAGTATTAAAACTTATGATTTTAAAGGAAAGTGGGCTAACTAGAAAGGGTTTAACTTGCCCAAAAGGGTAACATCAAAGCTGCCCATCAAATAATCAGTATTAAAACTTATGAGTTTAAAGGAACGTGGGCTAACTAGAAAGGGTTTTACTTGCCCAAAAGGGTAACATCAAAGCTGCACATTAAATAATCAGTATTGCAACTTATGATTATTAAAGGGAAGGGGGCTAACTAAAAAGATTTGTTTAGCTTACCCAAAAGGTGGCCATCAAATAATCAGTATTGCAACTTATAATTATTAAAGGGAAGGGGGCTAACTACATGTAGAAAGGGTTTAACTTACCCAAAAGGGTGACATCAAAGCTGCACATCAAATAATCAGTATTGCAACTTATGATTAAGGGAAGGGGGGCTAAAAAAGAAAAAAAATGTTCAGCTTACCCAAAAGGTGGCCATCAGATAATCAGTATTGCAACCTATGATTTTTAAAGGAAAGGGGGCTAAAAAAGAAAAAAATGTTTTGCCCAAAAGATTGATACCAAAGCTGCCCATCAGATAATCAGTATTGCAACTTAAGATTTATTAAAGGGAAGCGGGCAAACTAAAAAGGTGGCCATCAGATAATCAGTATTGCAACCTATGATTTTTAAAGGAAAGGGGGCTTAAAAAGAAAAAAAATGTTTAGCTTAACCAAAAGGTGGCCATCAGATAATCAGTATTAAAACTTATGATTTTTAAAGGAAAGGGGGCTAAAAAAGAAAAAAAATGTTTAGCTTAACCAAAAGGTGGCCATCAGATAATCAGTATTAAAACTTATGATTCTTAAAGGGAAGTGGGCTAACAAAAAAGGGTTTAACTTACCCAAAAGGGTGACATCAAAGCTGCATATGACAGAATCAGTATTGCAACTTATGATTTATTAAAGGGAAAGTGCTAACTGGAAAGGGTTTAACTTACCCAAAAGGGTGATATCAACGATGGATTTCTGATGTGTATTACACGAAACAAAAAACCCAGAAAAATAAATAACAATCATTCAAACCTACCTAGTAAATTGCTTGATATCTGGTAATGTTCACACTTAACGATACTAGCGAATCCTAAAACATGCAGGCTATAAAGTTAAAATATGTTACCATAGATTTGCTAAATAAAACAGTTAGTCCGAAGACATGGCAGTACAAAATTTTGTTTTATACGATCCGGTTGGCTGATGTAGCTGTTATAAAGTTGAAATATCCAATGAAATGTTACCACAGATTTGCTAAGCACGCAGGCTATAAACTTAAAATATCCAATGAAATGTTACCACAGATTTGCTAAGCTCGCAGGTTATAAAGTTGACAACTGTCCTTGAAATGTCCAGTGAAAGCTTCCAGTGTCAAGTAATGAGCGTGTTTCCAAGACAACAACATCGTGTGTACATTAAGCTTGTTAATGTTTAAGTAGCGGAACAAGCAAAATCTACTAACAACCTGCTTTTGACCAAGCACTAGAACAGATTCCGAAATCTGTCCCTTGAATATGGGATCAATGTTTACAGGAAAACTAACGAGGAAGTCTTTGAGTTGACAAAGCAGTTTTACAAAAGGATGGAAATGATGTTTTTATCATATAATAATACTAACAATTAGAAACTTGTCTCCATGGTTATTTTAGACAAGAAGATTTTCCCTGTGCCCGTGTGTTTTAGTGATCATAAATTTAATAATACTAACAGTAAATTTTCCTTTAAAGGGCAACTTAGGATGTCTAAGTCTCAAAAGCATGCATAAAATCAACAAAGTCGTGTAAATTGTCACTGGACTAATTAAAATGGGTCAACAGGATTTGTTGAAATACAAGGAATCTCTAGTTTAGATAAAAACTTACTGTATCACTAAAAGATCCTGGGTTAACTTAAGTGTCACACATCAAGGCGAGCTTTTTTTTCTCTGCCCTAAGTCAGCTGTTTTTCTCGGCCAGCCCAAAGTAAAGCAACACAGATTCTGTCAGCAGCTTGATGAATACAGGATACGGTAAGCTTAAAAAGACTTCTGTCTGCTTTTAGCCTCAGCTTTTGTCAAACACAATCAGACTTCAGTGTTTTTTTTCTGTACAACATCGTCCAAACAAGTATTGTACATGACTTGAGGTATAGTGAGTTTCAATAGAATCCCACCGCTGCCACCAGCCAAGTAAAAATATCCATACACAGGTATTGACCTTAAAATGTCAGATATTTTTCTTATAATGCAAACACAGTCCTCATTTTATTAACAGAGCCTGTTTCACAAAGCCGCATAGTGCAAGTTTTCACGTAACTGCCATAGCAACCCATATTGTAGAGATACGTTGCTATGGGAGTTACGTTAAAAACTTACGCTACGACGCTTTGTAAAACAGGCTCCAGATGATCTACTTTAGCCAAGAAATGTGTCCTCTTACGTATATTTTTTTATTGATCGAATTTGTTAAAGGCCAGATTACTCGCATAATTTTTCTGTTGATGAACACATTTACTAACACATTTTGTTACAAGTTCGTTTAAATTTTTAAAGTCCGAATTCCTTCCAAAATGTTGATATTTTGACGTAAAAACAGAATGTTGAAATTATCAGCAATTTTCCTCAAGACGTATAATTCAGAAGCTTTTTAGTGCTTGTAGTCTCAAGAATGTACAATAAAGTATTGTTTCGAACTAACTGGCTTACAATGAATGGTCGTCCCGGTTATCTTAATTTTGTTTACTTTTCGAACACTATTCCAGTTTGTATAGGCCACATACTGTATGGATTTTCCTCATTCCAACGACAATCATTTAGTTTGTCGATGGCCTTCAAAGCCTCTTACTGTCGTGATAATCAGAAATTATGAAAAAGTGTGAATTTTGGCAGCTCATGTCACTTTAAAGAATGAACTCCTTCCACAGAAAGTATGATTCATTAATATAATAATAATATTAATATTTTAGCCACAAATGAAAAGCTATATTTGTCTGCTGTACCATTTGTATAAACATTGATTTGAAGGAACCCTGTGTTTACACTGAATACATGGCTGTTTTTCACTTGCGTACAAAAACAAACTGTGGATTGTATTTTTAGAAATGCAAAAAGGACACAAGTATCAAAGGATTTAGAATAACTAGCCTTTGTATGTATGTACACAGTGCAACATAATGCAATAGCAAAGTAACTACAAAAAAATTCAACAAACGCACATGCCATATTGACAATCTCAATATTTCGACAAAGGTATATTTGTCATCTTCAGGAAAAAATATATACAGTCCAACAATCCAACAAATCAAACACACCAAGATACCTGTTTACCCCAAAACAATTTCATACATAAACCAATCAGTTGTATAAATCTCTAGAATTGTTTCTTAAGCTATTGAGAAAGGAAATCCATCCGAAAAGCTTCTAGCTAACAATGTGTGATCCTCTTTATATCAACTCTAATTTCAAAGACACAAACAAGTTAACCATATGCAGGTAACACAAAACATCTTTCGTATGGTAAGACAACTTCTTATTATATATATACAATACATATATACGTGTAGTCGCGACATATGCAGGTAGACAAAAAACCCAACAAGCTTTTGTTTTGAAATGTTGTCAAACAAAAGGCATTCTGCTGTTGCCAGAGTGATGCACCTGAAAAAAGTTGACAATCTGTCGCACAACCTGATACAATTGAAGCTAACGCTGACAGCAATATGGAAATATTGATAAATAATAATCAAACAAAAGCAATCTGTTGAGGGTTTAGATACAAAAGCATGAAATCACTTAGCTGTATAGGGACTTATTGATTCCGTTATTGATTGATTGTTTTATGACAAAGTGAACATTGTTTCCCTACGATGTCGCAAAGCCAGGTTAAACTATGGCGGAGAAAGTTAAGCTACGAATAACACCAACGACCTTCAACAGGTAGCTGTGACCTTTCTACAATGTATGGTGACTGATCAATTGACGTAAACACACTCAGAACTTCTAACAAATTTTTCTTTGGACCATTGGCCCAGAAAAACAATGCTTGTGTTGTGATACACTTATTGGAATCATAGGATTGTCGTCCTTAAAACATGAAACAGACAAACTGACAGATGCGCAACTGTAGCAATGTGTAAATTTAAATCGAAAGATTATAAGATTGTAAATTAATATAGAAAAATAATCGGATTGTAAATTAATTATCAGATTGAAAATTAATATCGAAAGATAATCAGATTGAAAATTAATATCGAAAAATAATCAGATTTTAAATTAATATTAAAAAATAACCAGATTTTAAATTATTGATGAAAAATAATCAGATTTTCAACTACATGTAATATTGAAAAATAACCAGATTTTAAAATAATATTGAAAAAGAATCTGATTGTAAATTAATATCGAAAAATAATCTGATTTTAAATTAATATCGAAAAATAATCAGATGGAAACAATCCGTGACTACATATTCATATTTGAATAGTCAAGACTAACAGGCATGCAGACTTAATGGTTTAAAAACTCTGTAATAGAAATTGATTTACCGGACTTATTTACCTGTATTCTGTTGCCAGGTGCATGACACAGAGTTCCAAATAGGAAAAGCTTACAGTTGTGTGAAGACAAAACAATGCGGAAACATCGCTAACTAATCACAGTGAATAAATCTGTTGCTTCAAGTAAATAAACCGGTGAGTCCGAAGACACGGTAGTACCTGTAGACAAATTGTTGTACTATATGATCGGGTTGGCTAACGTACCTGTTTTGACTGCGGATGACAGGTGTGCCAGATATTTATCCAATCAATGTTTAGCAAACGAACACTATCAGAAAACCATACCGCTCTGAATGTTGTTGACAGGTGTCCCAGACAGTTAGCATTCGTTTGACGAAGCTTTGATTGGATATCAGAAAGTGATACTGTTTTGAATGCCTTTAACAGGAGTATCAACGACTTCTCCACTCTATGCTTGGAAAACAAACGCTATCAAAAGTACGTAGATGCATTTACTATTATATTGCAATATGCATGATTGACTTGCTGGTAGCCAATCGTAGAGGATATTGACATAGACACCATAAAATGCACCAATCACAGCCTAGAACGATATCAGCAGCAGAAATTTGGCCAATACTTTTTTCAAAACTAACTTTATCGTGCTGGACCTGCTTGAAGACTATAGACGTTGTTGACACATCAATTCCTGCGTTGATAGGCGTACTTTATAAATGCAGTTATCCAATCACAGCCTGGCCCTTGAAGATGTCCGGCCCTCCAACATGTCACGACGGGTATTATCCAGAATTCCTTATAATATATGGTCACAAAAGCTGATAAACTTGTTTATGGTCTAATGTTAATCGATGTTTTATGTCGCACTCAAGATTATTTCACTTATATGGCGGCATTGTCAGGTTTACTGGGGGAGGAAACCCTGGTAATTGCCCAGAGGAAACCCCTGACCTTCGGCTAATACCTGGCATCTCTTCCACATACGGCGACAGAGTGAAAAATCCACTCAGAATTTTTTTTATTTTTATTTGGCCTGAGTGTGATTCGAACCCACACCACATCGATGAAAGGTCTGTGTGGGACTCAGGGACGATGACTCTAACCCACTGGGCCACTCATGAAGCCCCATGGTCTAATTAAAAGTTTGTTGACGTTGACACTGTGTTGTTTAGTGCAGAATTTCAACGGCCAAATGAACACTGATTTGGATTAATTCTGTTCGATACACTAAATAAATGTCCATCCGTAGGCGGGCAAATGACACCTATCCCAAGTAGTGCTTAAATTTTCTACGCCTTAGTTCATCATGCAAATTGTCCAGCTAAGAGAACCATCCCTAATCAATAATGGACTGGCCAATACGCTGAGTGGCTTTTAGCACAGAATTCTGGGTAATTTGACTCGTCAGCGGGACTATCCCTTGACACAAACGTCCGCAGACGCCAGCAATAACAGACTGGAAACAAAAACAAAACCCTCGACTTCCGTACCAATCAATGCGCTGTAGCGGAACAAATGGCACACAACAACAACAACAATACCTATTCTAATAGGGTTAATGTTTCGCCTTTCAGATAACACGTAAGTGATCAATAAACAGATCCAGAAAACTACCGGTAAAATCTGTTCGATAAGTGAAAGGTTACCAACATAAAACTAGCGACCATAAGCAACAATAACGACTTAAGATGGGATAAAAAAAAATTCAAGCCAGTTGTGACAGTCTGATGGATGGAAATTGAATACTTAGTCAATAATTTCATACTAAAGGTTTTAGACGTAAAGAACCATTAGATATCCATTAAAATATTATCATTTGGCAGTGATGACAGATAATCACTTGTTTAGAAAAAAATTATGATTTTCCCTGTGCCCGTGTGTTTTAGTGTTCATAAATATATAAAAAAATTTCAAAAATAATTCTTGAAAAATTTTGTAGAAAGTATCTTAAAAATGTCTTACTTTCTTAAGACATTCTGTTAAATCGTCCCATCAGTGTAATTTTATGTCATGGATTCGGAGACATAAACAGGCGATAACTACAGACAGAGGGGGACAGACTTAATCTCGAGCAAGGTCAAAAAGCTTTAATCCACACTGACGATGCCCCAAGCACATTCTGACCTGGGCTTAATTACACTGATATTGTCACTCTCCAGACATGTGACCACTGACCACTGAGCAGACGGGCTATATGGCATAGATATTGTCTCCGCGACTTGCCTGAGGTGGGGTAATGTCACTGAGAATAGGTCTCTTACACTTATGGTAGAACCAGCCTTGTCATTTACAGGGCTTGAGTGTTAACAGTAGCACAAAGTCAACTATCAAAATTTTTTTCATTTCCGAGAACCAGTCAGCTTTAAAAAAGAATTACCGAGTAGACACTTTACAGGGATAATACAGTATATCGGCCCTGGTCACTTTAAACGAAATAATTAGATTCCCATACTGTATAAAATGGCATAACATATTCTTATAAAAACCTTACCTTAGAGTATTTGTATTTCCAGGAAAACAGTTCTCTTCCACTGTCGCGTGGACAAAGTGGGCTATAAACGTCCAATATTGTCCACCAAGACACACAGCGAAAAGCTGAGCAAACCAATAAAGTACAAATTCTCTGTCACAATTTCCACGAACTTCTCTTACGGAATCAAATAATTTTTCTAAGAAATGGTACGAAGTATTCTATGAATCGTCAAAAAAGACACACAGGGAAAAACCATACTAATTCTCTGTCACAATTTCCAAGTATTTTTTCTAAGAAATGCACATAAATGCCCTATCATATTGTATACCAAGACACCTGGACAAAGTGAACAAAACTCCTGTGACAATTTCCATAAACTCCAGTTCACGTACATGTATGTAATTTCTGTGAGGAAATATCACAAAGTGTACTCTGGAGTTCTGGAGGGAAACTGGCCGGTAAACAGTTCCCTGTGGGTGACACAAGGACACACTGTGGACTAACTAAGACATTAAGGGACAGATGGTTAAACATGTGATGATGGAGAGCTCACTGTTAACATCCAGCCTCTCTTCAAGCCGGGTGCCTTAACACTGAGAGGGCCAGATGTAAGGGAATATAGCCCTGTGTGAAGAAGGAGAGGGCCAGATGTAGGGAATATAGCCCTGTGTGAAGAAGGTGGCTATAAAGGGGTATCTGAGTCTGAGAAACAAGGCTCTGACAGTAGGAGGGTTAGGAGATTTTTTGCAGGGAGAAGGGGAGGAGAGGGATTCAGGGCAGCCCCCCCCCCCCCCCCTTAAGGCATAAGCTCTTGTCAAGCAATGGTTGATTGATTGATTGATGTTTTTTATATAATAAAAAATGGTCCATGACATCATACATTTTTTTCAACATGTGATATTTTTTTTTTTTTTACATGTGATAACATTTTTTTTTTACATGTGATACATTTTCTTGTACATATGATAACATTTTTTTACATTTGATAAATTTTCTTCTACATGTTGTGGAATCCATCAGGCTGAATTACAAGGAATCAATATATTAACATTGTATTAAATATTAAAATAGTTTGATGTAATTTTATTAGTTTATTTGTATGAAATCTTCTTTGTCATTCTTAACCACATTTATAATACCTTATACTAGCATGTATTTCACATATATTTTATTGAAGACAGTTTAATTTTGTTCCCACTTTTTACTATATAGTCTGTCATGTCACAATAGAATTGTAACATCCGCTCAGTAAATCAAAAATGTTTTCAGAATGGATCATAACAAGTATGTAGGATTGTACAGTAATCTCTCCAAACATTTTAGCCTGTGAAACTGTTTGGATTTGCACTACATTAACTGATAAACACAACTTCCGATTGGACGCTTAGAGTTCTGACAAAACACCTGTATGAAGTAAGCCGAGTTTAATGTAACAAATAATAGTAATATATTGTTCCCCTTGGGTGATTGCATTTCTAGATTTGCTTTTAGCGGCCGAGTACACCCGAGGCTTGCCCAAACATATACTCAATGGTTGACAATGTTGTTTTTGTAAATAACCTATAAAACATTTGAACATGTAATGAATGGTTAGAGAGTTTGATACCTTCACCTATTAAAGCAACGTGTCTCCATCAGTCGCAATGTTAAAAGTTTTTTTTATATTTTTCGGACTTAAGAGAAATTAGAGAAACCAAGAACTTTGTCTGTGATCCTTCGCACCATTTCATCTTGTAAATTGCCGGGTCCAACGTAAGTGTCTACGGCAAGGCAGTATCTGTTTTACTCGAACAGAGGACACGTCTCTTAATTCTTAAACAGGTTATATAAGTTCCAAACCTTAAAGCGTGGGATAGATGCATCATCTCATCTAATGGACATGCCCACTTTTCCAAATCACCTCAGAAAATCTTATAATGCGATAAAGAAATGCGTAAAATCTATTTTTCTCGTGGACAGAAGTTTTGGATTATAGAGTAAAAGTGTTAAGATTAGAGAAAAGTGAGTGATATTTTTACGGATTAATTATAATTGCTTGGTGTTCTACGCCACAGTAACGAGTGCCTTCTAACAGGAAACAAACAGAAATGAGCGTGACGTACAAGCAGAGAGCTGTGCATTATCCATTTTGAGTTATAACGCATTGGGATACTGGGGTTCCTTCTACTAAGCTGGCGTGAAGTTACGCATAGGTTTACAGCATAGAGTTGCACTTACAAACTTACGAAAATGTGCAAGTTCCTATAATTTAACACGCATTTGCGACAGGCGAAACTTACGCCAGCTTAGTAGAACGAGCCCCTGATTTGTATAAAGGCTTGTGGACATTCTCGGCACACAATGATATTGAACTGAAATCCAATCCTTGGGTCGCCAGGTGCTTGACTAGGCAGTATCGGAGAAGTGGACATTCAAACACAATGGAGACAGGGCCTCACACAATCCATGCATCGCTAATTATGCCTCTTCATGTTCATAACCGACGAAGAAACAGACACTTGACATAATATTTGAAAAATAACTTTGGGGTTAGATTTACATTTTTACACTAGCATTTCCCGAGAGTCAAGATTTCACTGAATGTGAAAGTTAACGATCAGCCATTAGATAAAAGCTTCTACCGTATCAGGGTCACTTTCAACAAACATTAGTTGGCAAGGGCGAGGGAAATCTATATAACTGGCGTGAAAGTGTACGTAAGATTGTGACCAAGTCATGAAAATTGGTAAAGAAGCCATAGGCCTGCACGGAAAAGCCTTCTACGGTGATTTTTAGGGTAGGTAAGCATTGTATATAATCGTCATAGTTTTTTCAGTCAAGAATATATTCCAAGTGTTTTAGACTAGAAAATAAACAAAGTAAACATCTTACAAAGAGTCCGAAAATGTAACACACAAAAAAAGAACCTCAATTGACCGATTGCTTGATGACGTCACCTGGAAATTACGGGCAAAGAATTTTGGGGGATTGAGGGATGTTAAAATAATCTTGAATATGGCGGAAGAAATAATACTGTATCGAACAGAAGACGTAAGGTTACCAGAAAAATGTGTGGATAAAAACAGGTTATGTCATCAATGTTTTCCAAAAAAGTAACACCTTGCTAAGTACCAATAAACAAAATGGCGAACTGAGGTACATTTTACCCAGAAATCTTTGCGTAATTCGAAGTGACGTCATCAAAGACAGTGGCAATTTATCCAATCAGCTCTATTTTCAAACTGGTCTTTCTGAATTGTCAAGATAAAAGTTCTACAAAATGGTTGATTGATTGATTGATGTTTTATGCCCCACTCAAGATTATTTCACATATATGGCAACATTGGAAGGTTAATTGGGGGAGGAAACTGGGCTCTTAGCCCGGAGAAAACCTGTGACCTTCGTTGAGTACCTGCGACTCTTCCACTCCCAGAAACAGAAATAAATTCTTAAAGTATGTTTCATGGACAACTGACCATACTGTAAACTTACAAGGTGAAAAATCCATTTTCAAACATTGTGTGGTCTGGAAAAACGTTTTAAACAGAATATATTATAAATGTATGTTAAATACATGGAAGTTACTTATGTTAAGAGAAATCATGATGTAACATGACCTAGAAAGTTAACCCTCTTGGTCCAAACCCACATCAAAGAAATAATGTTTGAATCAATTTTTTACTTTATTCGATGACTTTTCCAAAAAATATTTGTATAAATATTGTTCATTGTGACATATACAACAACTTTCAGTCAAATTTAATTAACCCAGTGTTAGGAGAAGTTTTTTTTTTAAATTTAAAACCCAGGCAGATGAGTTTTGCAGTTGATGGGTTAAAAATGATCCAGCCTCCCAGCAGCTTTATCTGCACAATGTGGATGAATAACAACGAAATCTACTCTATAATAATTAGATTTTTAGAAAAAAGGCACTTAAAACAGCTTCCTGTCTCAGTTCTAGGAACTGTTAAAAATAATATCAACTTTTAAACATGTGCCTAACAAAAAGGAACAGAACACGGTGAATTTATTTTAAAGAAGCATGAGCTTATAAAAAATATGAACGTTTTTCATAATATCTGATTTTAAAGATTTTAAGAGGGTTGAAAAACTAAACACTTGCTGCTGAAATAAGAAATGTTCATACATTCTGTGACCTTTGCAAACTGAATTTGAAAAAGAAAATCTAAAATACGCTGACCAAATGTTCATTCAATCCAGTCTTTAGTTTTCAAAACACTAGGCTACTTATATTCTTCAAACATTTATCACTAAAACGTTTCTAATTTGTACTTCTTGAGTGAACTACATAAGAATTGGTCCATTTTGTTTTCACTAAAAATTATCAACATTTTTATAGCAGTTCAAGATATGAAAAATTTCTAAAAAAAAAATGATCGCTGGAAAACTATAATTTTATGATGTACAAATGTAAAAATGAATCTTTATCCAAGAAAGATTAACTGAACTACATGTATCCACATAAAAAAATCATCCAACATTTTTTTATATCAGCCTATCAAAATCATGATTTATATCTTCTCTCGTTTTTCAGAGAATTATTTTTTTTTTACAAGCAAATTTGTTGGTTAAGCTTTTCCACACGAAAAATGATTGCAAGGATAGGTCCTCTGGGGAGAATTGGAATCAAATTACAACTGAGAGAATATGGACCATTAATATTAACAATAAAATCAACTTAGACAGAAAAAATAAATGTCAGAATCTGAAAGCCTTTGAGTAACACAGTAAATAAATCAATTTATTACAGTAAAATCTCTAAAAATGTTATTGCTACAAAAAAAAACCCAAATATTTTTGGGCTCCACAGACCATAGAACGTCGAGAAGGCTAAAGTATTTGGTCATACTAAATGCTAGTCCTACTTAGGTCAGCAAACATGGCTAAAGTAAAGCAGCAATGCCTTGTCTCAGGGAAAGGATGAAAGGGTAGGTGGGTTGGAAAGGATTCTATGACCTTGCAAATGAAAAACTGTGTGTTAGGGGTTCTAATCAAAGCTCTGAACTTTTCTTGTTTTTTTTTCAGAACACTTCAGCCATTGAAAGATGGCTTATCTGGGACTGCAAGACTAATACTCTACCTACTATCGCTCCCACAGACAACACCCCCCCCCCCCCCACCCACCCTCATCCCTCACCCAATACACTTAAAAGCATAAACGATACAACCCTTAATTTTTAAAAAATCACGATAAAATGAATCTAGAAGATTATCGCTGTAGACATTCTCATACATGTAGTTATCATGGTTCGTTGAGAGGGAATACAAAGTATTTACATGGTCAGCGTGGTAATTAAATGATAACGGTCGAGCCGTTTCATTAGAAATGGGCAACGATAAAATAAATCAAGAGGATTATCACAGTAGACATACTTGAAAATATCCCGAGTTTCATTAGAAATGGCCAACAAATGCAGGTAGCGGCCTTAACAATGTACATGTATCTATACACAGCTTCTCAAGGTATTAGACGACACATATTTGTAATACAGGTGGGCTTAAATAGCTGTACACGAACAAGATCTATTAAGACAGTGTTTGGCTGCTGAAAATGAAGATTAATTAATACCAAATTAGCCTACCTTTATGTTGATGAAACAGTTCTGTAGCATCATCATTCCTAAGACAAGTCAGATTATATAGTAAACTGACTCCACGGCAAAACGCCGGCTGTTTAGAACGGTAGCAGAAAACATCTCTGCTTTAACCAGGCCGTGCTCGCTAGCCTCAGCCGTATCAATATTATAATCTAACTATGATGTAGTCCTAGTTTCCCCAGCCTCTCATTCACATCCATCCTGCCTGCCAAGCTTCCCTTCCTTGTTGACCATATTGACAGTTTGGACTGAGCCAGACGGGGAGGTAGAATGAGGTCACGGCAGAACCAATCAATGAAATGAAACAAGGGAGGTAATAAACAAATACAGGAATGATTAATATATTTTTGGCAAGCAGGTCGTAATTTGTGGCATTGCTTTATTACACTGAAAATGATAATACTTGATTCATTGATTGATTGATGTTTTACGCCGCACTCCTTTATTACACAGAAAATAATTGTAAGTCGGTTGATTGTTGTTTTACGTCGCACTAAAGAGTATTTCACTTATATGGCGCCGTTGCCAGGTTTAGTGGGGGAGGAAACCAGGCTCATTGCCCAGAGGAAACCCCCGACCTTCGGCGAGTATCTGCAACTCTCGTCGTCAGAAAAATATATGGTGGCGTTGCCAGGTTAAGTGGGAGAGGAAATCAGGCTTATTGCCAGGAGGAAACCCCCGGCCTTTGGCGGGTGCCTGGGGACTATTCCACATACGGAGACAGATTGAAAAATCCACTCAGAAATTTTTTAATATTTATTTGGTCTGAGTGTGATCCGAACCTGCGCCGCATCGATGGAAGGTCTGTGTGTGACTGAGGGACGATCACTCTAACCCACTGGACCACCGATTCCCATATTGAAGTATTGAAGACTGAAGACACAATACATATACAACAAAAAATTGTTAGATTGATTAATATTTATAATCACTAAAACGCACGGGCACAGGGAAAATCTTCTTGTCTAAAATAACCATGGAGACTAGTTTCTAATTGTGTTAAAAAGAGGTATATCATTTAGACCTTTATACCACATAAATTGTTGTAACAAATCAAACCTATGATTAATAGATGGGGTTTAACGACAAGCTCAAGAAAATTTTTTTTATTGAAAATCAACCAAAAAATTTAAAAAAAAAATAAGCGGAAAAAAGAACCTCCAAGACAATGGATATCGACACACAGAAGTTATTTAATCCTTTGCGTTGATAGGCAGAGTTTCTATTTTCGGACGTCTACAAAAAGTAAACTCTTTCTGTTATGGAGGTAACAAATGATTATACAACGCATCAAATTACAGGAGAATTACGTGCCAAGTTAGTCGTATCCAATCTCAGCCAAACGACTTTGATTTAAATGAAACTAGGCCATCTGCATCGTATCAGTTCTTTTATTACAGAGAATGAGCATTCTTTAGAGCTGCATGAGATGGTAAAATTGAGTTGTATAGACACGCTGTTAAGACAATGAGACGGTTTGAAGGAAATTGAAAAACTTGGAGAAGAAAATAAAAAAATACTCCTTTCCAAAGATACCAAACAAATATTTTTTCCGATTTTTTCACGGGCCATGATGAAGTTTATAAAATACAGTATGATGTTACATACACAAAAATTGGTCAACTCCCATTTAAATCTAGGTTAATTTCACTCTCTTTGAATTATTCCTATCTCCAGAAAATTGCTTTTAGTTTCTCGAAATTAACATTGAATTACAAATGAAGCTTTGAAAAAAATGTGGTTAGCAAAAAAACTGGTCTGAGTGCCATATTGGTTAGTTACGAAGGCTTTGAATACGAAGAATTTAACCTAGGCTTAAATAGGTGATTTTGCAAGTTGACCAATTTGTTTTGCGTATTGTGATCTTTTATTAACTCTTAGGTGTAAAAAAATTGCAAAAATATGTGTTTGGTACCAATGGTAAGGAAACATTAGCGAGCTCCTTCTGAACCCTAAAGTGATTTTTTGTTTTCTCTGCCTTTGATGGTTAACGTTGAAGTTATGAAAATCCATGCAGTCTGTGGTCTAAACAAACCGAAAAAGTCAACTAAATTTAGATAACTGAGATAAATGTTGATCTCTCATAGGCCTTTATTACTCTCCACTGCACTGAGCATATTAGCAGTCCAAATTATTAAAAACAAACAAAACGATGTTGACCTTTTAAATGGGTCATTATTACAAAATAAAGATTATATTATCATTGAAACCTTACCCCCCCCCCCCCCCCCCAAAAAAAAAAACGAAAAAAAAAAACTCCTACTTCCAAAAAAAAACAAAAAAAAACATATTAAGTACCGGTAACCAGAAAATTCCACTGAAAATTTATTTTATTTACATTGATTTGCTTTTTTTGTATTCCATTCAAAACTTTTAAAGAAAATTATAAAATTAAAAAAAATCTTTTAAAAAACAATCTATAGCCGTCTTGTATCTAAAACAAACACGAATTTCAGCCATTATCAATTCTATTCCTGTGACAGGAAAGTCAATTTGTACAGGAAAATGGAGTAAAAAAATGACTATATTGCAGACATTAAATTATACCGATACCTTTCTCAGCCACAAAAAGAGAAGATTTTGTCTTAAATTAAGACATTATTTACAACCTTGTTTCCATGTCTTGACAGATAACATGTGGAAGAAGCTAAAAAAAGATTTACAGTTTTTTTACTCTGCTGGCGTGAAAATTCTGAGGGCACCTAGCCAAGGTATCTGTATCAACTTGGTTAACACGTTCAGCTGAGAGTTAAACAATCAAATATTCTACTTTTTTTATTTTGAGACATTTAAAAAAAAAATTCACTGAATTCTTTTCAAAATATTAAACTTTACAACTGCTCTTCAAATACTTCCCATAAAAACAAATAATTAAGAATAAAATTGGCATCAAACGTTGACTAAAAGATTCTAGAATGGAAAGGGTTAACATTCAGTTTGGATAGCAGTTAACAACGCGGATAAGAGGAAAGGTGATTCCACCCACCTGTCAGGTAAAAACCAGATCAGGACAAGTGAAATTACCTGTGGATTCTAACAAGTAACAGGTTAATAATGAAATAAATTCAACATCATTTACACCTGGGCTTTTGATTAATTTATCGAACGAATTTAGTTGAAATGATTTCCACATACCCATTGGTAACTTTCCTAGCTCCCACAGATCATTGGATTGGGAGTTTAATTTGACGATTCCAATTGTCTGCTTTGCTGTGGTAGGTGCACAATTTGGCCGAAAGTTGACTTGGAGCCTTTCATTAAAGATTGATCTCGTCTTATTTTTCGATTGAATGTCAACAAACTGGGGACAAACTTTGAATATACAAACAATGACTGGACATTAGGTTTAGGGCAAAAAGTTTTAGGATAAAAGTAAAAACCAGCATTGAGTGATTGTTGTTTAAAGCAACACTCTAGATAATTGCACTTATATTTTGACGTTGCCAGGTTTAGTAGAGAGGAAAGCAGGCTCTTTGCGGAATGTACTCCTTAATTTTGTTTGCTATTAGCCTACGATTTCCATTTTTATGGGTTACTGGCTGTATCAATATCTTTTTTCAAACCCTGAAATTCTCTTGACAATCTGAATTTATAAAAGAAAGTTGAAAATTTGGCAGATCATGCCATTTAATAATAAAAAATGGATTAGGAATTTGTCAAACAACCATCCCCCTCCAAAACACATGCAAATCAACTGGAAAATTAAGACACAAGCTACACCTATGTCCCTTCACCCACATAGCCCATACAAAGGTTGACTAGTTGAATAAGCCTGTTAAAATGTTTCATCATGGCGGCGAAAGAGAAAAATATAAAATCCAACATAGCCCAGATTTCTTGGATACTCACCCACACAGAAATATTTAATATCGCTCTAAACTTTTCTAAATAACCTGCTAAAATGTTGGTTTTGTTCTTTCACGGAGCCATAGCCTTCTCGAATAGTCACCCACACAGAAATATTTAAAACCGCTTCAAACTTTCCTAAATAACCTTCTAAAATGTTGGTTTTATTCTTTCATGGATCCATAGCTTTTTCAGCTACTCACCCCCACAGACATATTTAATACCTCTTCTAACTTTCCTAAATAATCTTCTAAAATGTTGGTTTTATTCTTTCACGGAGCCATAACCTTCTCGGATACTCACCCACACAGAAATATTTAAAACCTCTTCGAACCTTTCTAAATAACCTGCTAAAATGTTGGTTTTATTCTTTCACAGAGCCATAGCCTTATCGGCTACTCACCCATACAGAAATATTTATTACCGCTTCGAACTATCCTAAATAACCTTCTAAAATGTTGGTTTTGTTCTTTCATGGAGCTATAGCCTTCTCGGATACTCACCCACGCAGAAATATTTAAAACCTCTTCAAATTTTCCTAAATAATCTGCTAAAATGTTGGTTTTATTCTTGTATGGATCGATAGCCTTATTGGCTACTCACCCACACAGAAATATTGAATACCTCTTCAAACATTCCTAAATAGCCTGCTAAAATGTTGGTTTTATTCTTTCACGGAGCCATAGCCTTATTGGCTACTTACCCACACAGAAATATTTAATACCTCTTCAAACTTTCCCAAATAACCTTCTAAAATGTTGGTTTTATTCTTTCACGGAGCCATAGCCTTATTGGCTACTTTTTTTTTTTTTTTTTTTTTTTTTTTTTTACGCCACAACAATCTAGGTTGTAGGAGATAGTTAAAACTAACTGGCAGAATATCCGCTCACTAAGATCCAACAAGACTTGCTCATTGTTATATGACTAAAACGTCAAAACCGGCAGATAGATAACAGACAGCTTACATGTGAAAAAATACAACAGACGATCACATTAAAATCGGCTAAAAGAAAACCTGACCCTTAGGGAATTATTTACAAGAGCAGCAAACACTTCGTTCCTGCACCACATGGTTTCAAATTCCAACAACTTGTGTCGGTACCTTGCTTGTTCAAATTGACATAAAATCAGATGGGACATATCGCGAGTGAAAAATCTCGAAAAAGCATCTTGGTGATCCAATCCAGGACCTTTTGCTGTAACGTAGCATCGGTGCCGCCACCAACAACCAACAGCTGTTGAACAAATCGCCTGAAGTACCGTTTTACACCTAACGTTGGTGGTAAGGCCTTCGCCGAAAAGGACAAACTTAGCAGAAAGTTTAACCGATCTACCCAAATAACGATTAGCCAATTCCTCCACTTTCTTCCATATAGGTTTAACAGCGTCACAGTTGAAGAATAAGTGCAGAATGGTCTCGCTACCAGAGCTGCACATAGGGCACAAATCAGATGTCACCACTTTAGCTCGGAGAAGATTGACTCCAACCCAAAGTTGCCTATGAAGTAGCAGCCAGTGAATACTTTTGTCCCTATTCACACTCACCGACTTGAACAAACAAGTAAACACAGAATCCCAAGAAAGGGGTACCACGCAATCCTGCTCCCATTTAGCAAAAGACGCTGGTATTGCTTCGTGAGTACCACGCAACCATTCGTACCATGTACGTGAAGAAATGCTATCCAGAGCCTGTCCGGAAACAAAATATATACAACCTTTGGAGCCTGAAGGTAGCTTGAACCACGACTTTTGTATGGCCTTTCTAATGCGATTTAGTAGCCTACAACATGGAACAGATAACTCTTCGTCAAAGGATTTCCAGATCTTGGTAGAGGCGTCAATAATATCGGATATGTACATCAGACCCTTAGCACCCAGAGATCCAGGTAAAAATGGTCGTCCTCTTCCGTCTGTGATCAAAGGATTATTGAATAACGGCTGCTGTAAGACGTCCTGCCAGCAAGACGGCCGCCTAGTAGTTCTCTCGAAAGTAACTAATCTTTTAACAACTGCAAAGTACCAACCTGGTAAGCGGCGAACAACGTCTGGTAACTCACACCAGGTAAAAACGTGAGGCAGTGCAAAAGGGGAAAGTCTTTTGTTCATCAACGCTCGACCGACCATCGCCCACCTATCTCTACTTCTGATCATCTTACCAAAAAAGTTAAGTTTTAAGGAAAGGAGTTTCTCGGCTGGATCAACCAAGCCGATCCCACCCTCTCTCTTCGACAAACAACAAGTCTCCCAGGACACTAAGGGTTTCTTTCCAGACCACAAAAACTGCGTTGCGATGCTCTTCAGCTTTTTAGAATGATCGGAGGGCATCTCGAAAATTGTGCCAACATACCACAGTTTAGACATGGCCAACAAGTTCAGAACCATTACACGCCCGATCAGACTGAGGGATCGTCTGGACCAGCCTTGAAGGGAAGCTGTGACCTTTGAAACTCTTTCGTCCCAGTCATGGACAGATGTGTCGCCCGGTCCCTGGTGTACCCCTAATATTTTTGTAGGCTGTGATCCCCATTTTAAGCCAAGGGGCTTGTCTTGTCTGTATTTCCACGATCCTAGAAATACGCCTTTTGACTTTTCTTTGTTGATCTTTGCGCCTGATGCTTTTTCATATGTCCTCAAGAGAGGATCTACACAAGCAAAATCAGCATCAGTGCCAGGGAATAAGGACGTATCATCAGCAAATTGAGATACCTTAACGGATTCGTCCACCGAAGGAAGGCGGACCCCTTGAAAGTCGGAATGTCTCACCATCGCTCCAAAAACCTCTGCAACCAAAACATAGAGCAGAGGTGATAGAGGGCAGCCCTGTCGCACGCCTCTTTCTAAGTAGACTGGGTCGCTAAGGAAGCCGTTAATCAAAATCCTACTGACAGGGAAATTGTAAATGACCTCTATCCATCTTCGAAACCCAGAACCAAAGCCCATTCGTTCAAGCACACCTAGCACAAAACCCCACTCTACTCTGTCGAATGCTTTTTCATTGTCCAGACTAATAATGGCAGCCTCCATATTTTCACTTTCCACGAACTCAACAAGATCCCGAACCAGTAAGCTGTTCGAGATAATGGATCGTCCAGGTACGGAGCACGTCTGGTCGGAATTGACAACAGAGGACATTACCATTCCCAGTCTCCTAGTTAAGGCTTTAGTGATAATCTTATAGTCTGCACATAGCAGAGAAATAGGCCGCCAGTTCTTAAGGTCAGATTTAAGCCCGCGTTTGTGTATAAGACGCACCACAGCCTGCTCCATAGAGTCTGTCAAACAACTACTTTCGAAAGCTTCATCAGCTACCTCCAATAGAACAGGACCCAGAATATCCCAAAAAGTGAGATAGAACTCTACCGGGAGCCCGTCGATACCAGGGGATTTATTCAGAGCTAATGATCTAGCGGAGGACAACAAATCTTCCACCGTGAACGGAGCATCGCACAGGTCTACCTCAGATTGACAGAGAACCTTAGAAACGGTTTGCAGACATTGCTCCATACAACCCCCGTCAACACCCTCTGAACAAAACAACTGTTGGTAGAAATCCCTGGCTGTCTCAAGCATCCCTTCCATGGACTTTTCAGAATCACCAGTTTCAGTTAGCAGCTCACGGACCAGCTTTTCTGTACCACGAGCCTTTTCCAGGGAACAGAAGTATTTAGTGGGCCTCTCTCCGAAGACATCAGATTTTACACGGGCCCGCACTCCCGCTGCTACGAAGGCTTTTTGATCATAAGCCTTCAACTTTTGTCGAAGATTCTCAAGCAGATTGGTGAGATGGGACTCACCCCCAGCAACACGCTTGGACACTGAAGCAAAGGATTTCTCGAGTTTACGTTTTGCAGCTCGTTTGCGACGAGCTACTGTCTTACCAAATTTGATGGAAATGTTTTTAACTTCTGACTTACCAGCCTCCCAAAATTCAGCTATAGTGTCGAAGGAATATCTTGTTCCCTTCCACTCGCTCAAACAGTGTCGAATTGTATCGCAAAACCGCTCATTCTGGAGCAACGAGACATTTAGTTTCCAAAACCCGGTCCCTTTTTGGAGCCAACTTCCTGAATCGAGGGAGACTTCCGTCAAAGTATGATCAGAAAGTGCATATGGCACGTGGCTAACATTGGTCAAATATCCCTGAAGGCTTTTGCTGCAATAAATTCTGTCAAGACGGGACGCAGTGGCCCCTGAGGGCGAAGTCCAAGTGTAAGATTTGGCGTCTGGATAAATAAAACGGAATGTATCTATGAGATCATGATCGTCGATCAGATCAGAGAGAGCCTTTACAGAAGAATCCCGAGACTTGGATTCGGTTCTCCTGTCTAGCTGCGCATCAAGCACACAATTAAAATCTCCTCCTAGGATGATTTCATTAACACACCCTTCAAGTTGGGATCGGACTTCATGAAAAAAATTGCGTCTATCCGGAATGTATGTCGGCCCATGAACATTAAACAGAGTGAACACATTTTCAGAGAACTCCACGTCAACTCTTACCCAGTGACCATCATCATGCCCACTAGTCGACAAAACGGAACCCAAAGCAAAAAAAGATGCCAATAGAAGGATGGCTGTACCACCTCTATGACTAGAGCAAGACGATAGAAAAACTCGACCGTTCACTGCTTTCTCTAGTTTGCGTACCTCGTCGGCTTTAGTAAAGTGCGTTTCTTGCAGGAACGCAACATCTGCTTTTAAAGTCTTAAGTTTTTCTACAAGCGAAAACTGTTTCCAGTCGGTCATGAGACCCTCAGAGTTAAGAGTAACTATTTTAAGAGCCATTTTTAATGTTTTGATGCTCTCTTACTCTTCTTTTTCAGAGCTGCCTTGCGTTTTGAGAACGCTTCTTCAGATATAAGCAGGACGGGTCTCTGCTTCCGGACTTTTTCAATTTTGCTATCACGGCGCATTGTACGATAATGAACCCCCAATGACGTCGTGACTGGGACCAATACTTCCCCTTTGCCATTAGTGTACGCTGGTACAGATTCATCCGGAGGATCGCCAGACACAGAGTCACCCATATCAGACATAGAGTCCTCCATGCTACAAGCAGAGTTAACAGACAATTGATCGACATCAACGGTTGCCGAAGGAACCTTAGCAATCGCTGCATCCAACGAAGGCGAGCTCCAGAGACTTGCTTGGCTTGAACCAGCAATGTCAGGGAAAGAGTCGCTCCATAGAGCCTGTGTGGGAACTTGCGACTCTGAGGAAGCTTTATCTTTCTCTAAAATCTTTGGTCGCCTTGTATCAGTGCTTCCCTTTGTTGTTCCGCTTACACTACTTTCCGTTTGTCTGTCATGTGTGTCATGTCCAGTCGACGTATTAGCAGATTCATCCGCAATAACAGAGGGTTTACTTGAGGGAACTAAACCGGAATATTCGCTCCAGAGTTCCTGAGTGTGGAGCTGAGAGTTAGCAGTCTCAATGATTACGTCTGTTTCATGGTTTTGTGTGCTTGTTTGTGTTTTCAATGTGTCCGATACTACTGTTATTATGGTTGGCTCATCAGTATCTAGAGAGTTCTCTGCTTCCTCCAAGTTCTTACTAATTTTATTCTCTGTTTCGGAATCTGTTTCTACTTTCCTCTTTTCGCCTTTTGCTTTCCCTTCAACCCCAGTGTTCTCTAACTTGCTTTGATCATTTCCCCCTGCTCTACCAGCATCCCACCAATAATCACTATTCTCTCCCCCACTCTGATTATTATTCGCAGTCACTTCATGTAAATTATTACCAATCTCAACGTTAGGGACACAGATAGCGTCAACACTGGAATTAGCAATAACATTGACTGGATCTACCTGAGGATCTGAATCCTCGGAAGCATCGGAATCAACAGTCACATCAATGTGTCGCTCAGGACAATCGCTTTGCACATGTCCACTTCTTTTACACAAAAAACATTTGTCTTTTAATGGACAGTCTTTTTTCAAATGACCAGTGCGATCACACAAATGACAAGCTCGAACCTGACCGCGGTACCATACTGGCAACCGGAAATTAAAGTCTACCCAAACAGCTTCAGGAATTGTATCGGTCACCTTAGAGACCCACACCCTACGAATACCATTCTCCAACGCTCTATCAAAGGGATAGTATTCTCTCTCAACATTATGCACCGTACCGTATGTTTCAAAAGCCTCTCTTATTCTATCATTAGATATTTCTAGAGGAGACTTTACTTTAACTAGCAGCCGTGAAGCTTCCACCTCAGTCAATGGGCAATGTACTCCTCGAAAAATAAAGTCTTCCCCGAGTAACTTGTTCTTAATTTCTTCATTGGCCACAGTAATATTCCAGATATTGCCACCAACGTGCACAATACCTTTCAGAACATTCGGGCCTGATCCAACTAACTCCTTCAAATGCTGGTAAATGTCAATAGGCTTAACATTTTCAGCTTTCATAACAAGCTTCAGGCTTAGAGGCCTCCTAATACGATTAAGGCCACTCATAGTGACCTCTGCCAAAAAAAAAAAAAAAAATGGGGGGGGGGGATGGGGGGTTGCACCCCCTCTGTATACGTCCCGTGTGTTCAACAACAAAAAATTAACAGAGAATAAAAAATGATAGCAACGATGTGTTTAAATGTTGTGCTATGTCTGAGTGCTGAGTGTGTAGTATATGTGTGTTCTCGTAAAACAAGAGATAAGGTAAAGAAGAGTCGAAGTCTTCACGCCAAACAAAAGAGACTAAACCGGTCAGTCAACAGTGGTCAGAGAACAAAAGGCCAGAACAAAAGACTTGTCCAAAGCCCTGGTCAAGCAAATGACCTACTTAGGCTTCCTATGCTACCTGTACAAAATAACCCAGGTACGAAAAATGGCCTACCAGCCAAGTCGGCCTGGGCTGACCAAACGGTCAAACGTAAACCGAACAAAACTCCCAAAATACGATCAATTTGTAAAAAATCTAAGCAGAAATAAATACTTTGTCACTCAAGTAACCGAATGGTAACAAAAGTGGCAACGAAATCGATTAATTTCCGAAGAAATTTTTCGAAATAGACAGAGCGATCTAACACACGTCCGACCCTGACGCTATCTATCTATCTATCGATTTTGCAAGTTGACCAATTTGTTTTGCGTATTGTGATCTTTTATTAACTCTTAGGTGTAAAAAAATTGCAAAAATATGTGTTTGGTACCAATGGTAAGGAAACATTAGCGAGCTCCTTCTGAACCCTAAAGTGATTTTTTGTTTTCTCTGCCTTTGATGGTTAACGTTGAAGTTATGAAAATCCATGCAGTCTGTGGTCTAAACAAACCGAAAAAGTCAACTAAATTTAGATAACTGAGATAAATGTTGATCTCTCATAGGCCTTTATTACTCTCCACTGCACTGAGCATATTAGCAGTCCAAATTATTAAAAACAAACAAAACGATGTTGACCTTTTAAATGGGTCATTATTACAAAATAAAGATTATATTATCATTGAAACCTTACCCCCCCCCCCCCAAAAAAAAAAACGAAAAAAAAAAACTCCTACTTCCAAAAAAAAACAAAAAAAAACATATTAAGTACCGGTAACCAGAAAATTCCACTGAAAATTTATTTTATTTACATTGATTTGCTTTTTTTGTATTCCATTCAAAACTTTTAAAGAAAATTATAAAATTAAAAAAAATCTTTTAAAAAACAATCTATAGCCGTCTTGTATCTAAAACAAACACGAATTTCAGCCATTATCAATTCTATTCCTGTGACAGGAAAGTCAATTTGTACAGGAAAATGGAGTAAAAAAATGACTATATTGCAGACATTAAATTATACCGATACCTTTCTCAGCCACAAAAAGAGAAGATTTTGTCTTAAATTAAGACATTATTTACAACCTTGTTTCCATGTCTTGACAGATAACATGTGGAAGAAGCTAAAAAAAGATTTACAGTTTTTTTACTCTGCTGGCGTGAAAATTCTGAGGGCACCTAGCCAAGGTATCTGTATCAACTTGGTTAACACGTTCAGCTGAGAGTTAAACAATCAAATATTCTACTTTTTTTATTTTGAGACATTTAAAAAAAAAATTCACTGAATTCTTTTCAAAATATTAAACTTTACAACTGCTCTTCAAATACTTCCCATAAAAACAAATAATTAAGAATAAAATTGGCATCAAACGTTGACTAAAAGATTCTAGAATGGAAAGGGTTAACATTCAGTTTGGATAGCAGTTAACAACGCGGATAAGAGGAAAGGTGATTCCACCCACCTGTCAGGTAAAAACCAGATCAGGACAAGTGAAATTACCTGTGGATTCTAACAAGTAACAGGTTAATAATGAAATAAATTCAACATCATTTACACCTGGGCTTTTGATTAATTTATCGAACGAATTTAGTTGAAATGATTTCCACATACCCATTGGTAACTTTCCTAGCTCCCACAGATCATTGGATTGGGAGTTTAATTTGACGATTCCAATTGTCTGCTTTGCTGTGGTAGGTGCACAATTTGGCCGAAAGTTGACTTGGAGCCTTTCATTAAAGATTGATCTCGTCTTATTTTTCGATTGAATGTCAACAAACTGGGGACAAACTTTGAATATACAAACAATGACTGGACATTAGGTTTAGGGCAAAAAGTTTTAGGATAAAAGTAAAAACCAGCATTGAGTGATTGTTGTTTAAAGCAACACTCTAGATAATTGCACTTATATTTTGACGTTGCCAGGTTTAGTAGAGAGGAAAGCAGGCTCTTTGCGGAATGTACTCCTTAATTTTGTTTGCTATTAGCCTACGATTTCCATTTTTATGGGTTACTGGCTGTATCAATATCTTTTTTCAAACCCTGAAATTCTCTTGACAATCTGAATTTATAAAAGAAAGTTGAAAATTTGGCAGATCATGCCATTTAATAATAAAAAATGGATTAGGAATTTGTCAAACAACCATCCCCCTCCAAAACACATGCAAATCAACTGGAAAATTAAGACACAAGCTACACCTATGTCCCTTCACCCACATAGCCCATACAAAGGTTGACTAGTTGAATAAGCCTGTTAAAATGTTTCATCATGGCGGCGAAAGAGAAAAATATAAAATCCAACATAGCCCAGATTTCTTGGATACTCACCCACACAGAAATATTTAATATCGCTCTAAACTTTTCTAAATAACCTGCTAAAATGTTGGTTTTGTTCTTTCACGGAGCCATAGCCTTCTCGAATAGTCACCCACACAGAAATATTTAAAACCGCTTCAAACTTTCCTAAATAACCTTCTAAAATGTTGGTTTTATTCTTTCATGGATCCATAGCTTTTTCAGCTACTCACCCCCACAGACATATTTAATACCTCTTCTAACTTTCCTAAATAATCTTCTAAAATGTTGGTTTTATTCTTTCACGGAGCCATAACCTTCTCGGATACTCACCCACACAGAAATATTTAAAACCTCTTCGAACCTTTCTAAATAACCTGCTAAAATGTTGGTTTTATTCTTTCACAGAGCCATAGCCTTATCGGCTACTCACCCATACAGAAATATTTATTACCGCTTCGAACTATCCTAAATAACCTTCTAAAATGTTGGTTTTGTTCTTTCATGGAGCTATAGCCTTCTCGGATACTCACCCACGCAGAAATATTTAAAACCTCTTCAAATTTTCCTAAATAATCTGCTAAAATGTTGGTTTTATTCTTGTATGGATCGATAGCCTTATTGGCTACTCACCCACACAGAAATATTGAATACCTCTTCAAACATTCCTAAATAGCCTGCTAAAATGTTGGTTTTATTCTTTCACGGAGCCATAGCCTTATTGGCTACTTACCCACACAGAAATATTTAATACCTCTTCAAACTTTCCCAAATAACCTTCTAAAATGTTGGTTTTATTCTTTCACGGAGCCATAGCCTTATTGGCTACTTACCCACACAGAAATATTTAATACCGCTTCGAACTTTCCTAAATAACCGGCTAAAATGTTGGTTTTATTTTTTCACGGAGCCATAGCCTTCTCGAATAGTCACCCACATAGAAATATTTAATACCTCTTCGAACTTTCTTAAATAACCTTCTACAATGCCAATGGCTTCAGTGAAGACTTCTTGAGACTAATTGAATCTTATTGAGTCTCCTTATATATTCAGGTAATCATGAATTTTTGATTACTAATCTAATAGCTAAGCCAATACACAATTAAATTTCTTCCGCACAGCTCACTGGCACGCTGAGAAGCCAGACATAAAAAATAATTCATCTAAATGTCTCAAGAGGCTGATTTTCAAAGGACGGAAATTAGATCTTACACCTTTGTCAATATAGCCTATGAAACTTGAATGTAGGTCGAGGTCGCCTGATGTAAAGGTCAAGGTACCTGGATATACAGGTCAACTTTCTAAAAGACAATTTTTTGTTTCAAAAAACGCATAAGGAACTTTATATACACATTTGAGCAATTGAGTGAAAAGACCCACTCAAAGCCCCCCTCCCCCACCCCCATCGCCAGTAAAGAAAAAAAAAAATTGGAAAAAAAAAAAATCTAAGCTGAAGATGTTAAGTGCTTGTACAAGATTCAAGACTTTCATTACACCTCGTTAACCTACATGTAGTTGTTTACATTCTGTTAGAATGTGTTGAGGATAGCCGTTCATTAAAGATCAAACACAGCAGGAAAATAGGTGATTACCTACAGGTGTCTAACACGGGATAAAGGCGTTATATCGATGCTCAACAAAAATCTTCATCACACTTCTATCATTTATTTACAATTCCATTCTTTAGAAGTAGCCGTTAATTAAACTCATCATTTAGAAAACGAGAGTAGGATAATTTATTATTTCAGTGACAAATTAGTAGATTAATACATGTAAGTGTTTTGGATTATTTCACTTATATGCTGACAGGGGCTCTTTGCAAGGAGAAAACTCTGACAGCTCTCCCACATAGGACAACCATACAAAAACCCACTCGGAAAATTTACACTTTCTCTTGGATTTAGTTGGATTTGAACACGTATTTGTGTTGTACGTCAAAACCAAAACTATTTCACTTTTATGGCCGCCTTGCCAAGTTAGCATCGGTAAGAAAAGAGACAGGGCTGAATGGGATTCAAACTCGCTACCAGTCAATGGAAGGTTTCACAGATTGTGTTTCTGAGAGAGAATACCGCTATACCAAATGAGCCGGCCATTGAAAAGCCATACAAGTCAATATGATTCCAGATTTTAATTACAGTACTTGAATAGATGATTTGTCAATTGAAATGGCGTAATTTAGCGATGTCACAATTACTGCTGTAAATTAGACCGAACTATTAAACCATCCGCCTGTTATTAAAATTAAAATTTTGACATTCTTATAACATGTTTTAGAAATGAAACTCAATATTGTGACGGTTTATATTCGAACAATTCAAGTAATGTTTAAAAATCTTTCGCGAAAATGACTAAGTCTAAATCGATCGAAGCTTGGCTTGTCCAGTCTGAAATTGATGCATCAACGTCATGTCATTGTTGCGCGATAAACAGGCAAATGGTCTATACTGAAACAGTACATTGACCTTGCATGCATGATATTCTGCAAAGAGACTGAAGTGAGATATGTTAAATTACCCTGAACATTTTCCCAGGAAAACCTCCAGCCTTGGCTGGTTAACGATTATTAAGCTGGACAGTTAATGGAGGCCTTCTCAGTGATCCAAATTAAAGCCTGGCTCTACTAATTAGTGAGCTGTCAACACACAGTCTTAACCTCTAAAGTGGTCACTCTTGACCAGTGGTCAATCCAGCTGGCCAGAAGAGTGGAACAAGGTTACAGCTATTTATCAACAAATTTAGACACATGTCCCCATCTGTTTCTGCTATAACTTCTTCAAGTTTGTACCCTCATTAATAAATTTATCCCTCCCACAGTTCCATTTGATAAAAAATAAAATATTTTTCATGATTTTTTTTTCAAATGTGTTTCTCCGAAAATATTCCAGATTTGTGTGTCTCCAATAATTCATTAATTCTTTCAATTTGAAAAACAATTTCATTTTATCATGATTCAAATTATTATTGCAAACCTTTTCTAAAAGGCATACATGCTGCTAAAATCATTTACATTATAAACAGCAGATGGTTTTCTGTACTTTTTTACTGGGGATGGGGGGGGGGGACCCAAAAAGTATGGGGATGAAATTTTGAGATTGTAAACTAAAAGGCTGAAGTAACACAATTTTATTATTGATAGGTTATGCTCTTGTTTCAAGTCTATATATGCTTTTACAGCACGATTTAGACATTTTAAAAATTACTAAGTTTAATATGCCCGACGTTTAATTTTAGTGGCTTCACTTGTAGAAAGCTTGTGGAAATTCAATTTCTCCACATATGTCTGAAAGGCTACGGTGGCAGCAAGGGTACATTTAAACATCAATGGTCAACGGGCGACTACAATGGCAAATGTGGCCGTAAAAGATCAATCACCGGCAAGCAGCTACTGCAGCAAGTGTGCCTTTGCACATCGATCATCGACGATTGACAACTGCAGCAAGTGTGCCTTTATGTCGTTAGATATTATACCGTGTTTGGGTGTTTAATGTACCTAGATTGTCGACAAGCAAATTTCTTCGAAATCATTTTGTGGGGGCTACAGTCAGTAGAGTAATAGTCTCTCAAGCCAACACAAACTTTCCGTCAATGCAAGTCCTAAGAAAAAAATTAAAATGATATCCAATCGTCTGCCCTATGTGAAAGGGTTTCCAGGTACTGGTAGAAGGCAACATAAGGTTTATATGTGAAGCAACCTTGAGCATCATGTTTAACATCAATCATTCAATGTGATGTACAAGTAGGTCTTGTGCCAAAAATTAATTTCATTTTCTTAAAAGACAAATTAAAAAAAAAAGTTTATCATTTTTCGCATCATCAGATTATTCAAAGATGAAATGTAAGGATGCATCGCCAAAGTCCACAGATCAGACTTAATGGCCAAAACAGATGTCCAGTTTTGTGGGTGACCAGTGCCAGCTATTTATCAACAACTTGGACAGCTGTTGGCATATGCTTCTCACTAAGTGCTTAAAGTTTATTAACAATTTCATTAGCCAAGTCAAAACAAATCCTACCATAGGAACTCATCAGATACACAAATATCTTAATTAACCGTATCTTTGTTTTTATGGTAATAATTAAATTAAGACCGTAATTTATTCTGAAGTATAGCTATGATAATAAGGACAATTCATCAAGAAATTGATTTAAAGCAGGTTGTAGAGGGGGGGGGGGGGGGGGTGGAGATGGTTAAACATTGTTCAAATTGCAATTTGATAAAAATGTTGATGACTGAATATGTGGTTTTGATCATTTGGAAATAAAGAGAACCTAAAGAAATGGAGCAATCAAAAGTTAAGAAAAATACATTTAGAAGCAAGCAGGTCAGCCCAGAACTCAAAAACTGAGGGGGACATTGAAAAAGATTAAATCTGGCAGCTGAACAAATGGTTTGGTAGTGAAAGCTAAAGCGTTGGAGTAAAACAAGTTGAATTTGGAAGAAACCGGATCCCACTTCTGACACCAAAATTTCCAGCTGTTCCTAGGCAATCTGTGATGTTCTTTACACATGGTTTTATCAAACCCTCAGCCTACCACATGGAAAACTCTTGTTAAAATCCAGACTACTGACTTTTGTACATCGGGATAGCAGCAAGTGGGGAAAATCAAGATCAAGGAGCCTCTGTAGACATCAGTAAAGGTCGTAAACTTGATAAAAATTTGATAATCGTTAGTTCAAAGGCTAGCTAATACAAACATCATTAATATCAACGATCTGAAATCTTTATGCCTGTAATTCTAATTTTCTCTTAACATGGCTTGATTAATTGTTTGATAACAGCCGCAAAATATATAAAAAATGAATCAGTATCTAAAAATTTAAGACCTTTTTATTTCAATAATCAAAAGATTCCTTTAGCCTATACATACTATGATGGATTTTATTTCATACTTAAGGAATAAAAAAGAAATTTCGAAAAGAGAGGTTACACTTTCACACCAATTTGATTGATCCATTGATTGTTTGGTGTTTTACGCCGCGCTCAAGATTATTTCACTTATATGGCGGCGTTGCCAGTTTTATTGTGGGAGGAAACTGGGCTCTATGCCGGGGGGAAAGTGACGACCTTCCGTTGGTAACTGGCAACCATTCCACATAGGTCGTCAAACCAATTTGAAACAAGGCATCGCAAACGATACAAATCCCCTCGCGGGCTAACACAAGAACTCTGACGCAAAATGGGGGTTGGGGATGAAGTTTGGTCAGAACCCATTTAAAAATGAAGACCTTGGCACCCTAAAACATGAACTTGTTCCAGGTATTCCTATGCTGGACTCATATATGAAGTTTGGTCAGGATCCATTCAAAAATGAATTTGCAAGTGCGCTGACAAAGATTTTCTATAAATAGTAATGGTGACCTTGACCGTGGCACCCTGAAACACGAACTCGTTCGAGGTATTCCTATGCTGGACTCATATATGAAGTTTGGTCAGAATCCGTTCAAAAATGAAGTCGCTAGAGCGCTGACAAAAGGTGAACATACGTACGAACGATTTTCTATTAATAGTAACGGTGACCTTGACCTTGGCACCCTGAAACATGAACTTGTTCGAGGTATTCCAATGCTGGACTCATAGGCCTATATGAAGTTTGGTCAGAATCGTTCAAAAATGAAGTCGCTAGAGCGCTGACAAAGATTTTCTATAAATAGTAACGGTGACCTTGGCACCCTGAAAAACGAACTTGTTCGAGGTATTCCTATGCTGGACTCATATATGAAGTTTGGTCAGAATCCAAGCTTTTAAAATTTTGTTTAGTTTCGTGCACAGTTGACAGGCCGAACCAAAAGTTATATTTTAAATTTCATAAAATAATAATTTATTTAACTACATGTACTAATGTCCACATTCCCAGAACAATTAAATTCATAGGAAAAGTTAAAAGTTAGAAGCACCTAATGGTGTATGTAATGTGCGATATTGTAGGTCTCTTGCATAGCCTCTGGAGATGTTCCTGAGTTCGTAGCATAAATACATGCTCAACAAATTATAAGAATGACGAGGAAAAGGGCAATAAGAAATGGCCATATTTCATAGAGGTAACAAAAAAGTTGCCCCTTGCACGATATGAAAAACCTGACAGATGGACAGACAAAGTGGAGAGTATATACTCCCTCAAAATATTCTGGAAAATAAAAAATATCCGCTCTTGAGAAACTGGTTTCATGTTTGTAATTTTAAATGTTGGCAGATATAAAGAGAGAAAATCCAATACGAAAAAATTCATCATTTTTTGTGTGTTGATACTTGAAGAGGAGCAATCCAAAGGTGATAGGAGTTCATATTGGACAAGGATTTAGGCAGCTTGGATTGCAAACAAGTTTTCGTACTGGGATAGAATATGTGCAGATTGTTTAGATAAATACATATCTCCAATCTATAGTTTATACTTCTAAGGCAATATCATGTCAAAAGGGCCAATAAACAGGATATCAACTGACTAGATGAATGTTTTGATAGGGCCAATATTACCACCAAATGCTGGATGTATAAAGTGAGTAAAGAAAGGTCTGTAAGAAAGAGGAGTTTCACGTCCTTTGTAAAATTATCAGAGAATATTGCCATTGACAGCCTTCTACACGATCAAAAATCACCATTTACCAGGCTTTTCAAGCTAAAAATCACCATTTTTAAGGTCTATAATTAACGTTTTCCAGGCTTTTCAAGGTCAAAAATTACTAAATTCCAGGCTTTTCAAGGTCCAAAATTAACACTTTCCAAGGTCCAAAATTACCATTTTCTAAGTTTTTCCAGGGCAAAAATTGCCATAATCCAGGCTTTTTAAGGTCAAAAACCACCATTGTCCAGGCTTTCTAAAGTCCAAATTACCATATTCCAGATTTTTCAAGGGGCAAAGATCACCATTTTCCAGACTTTCCAAGGTCTTAAAATCACCATTTTCCAGGCTTTCCAAGGTCTTAAAATCACCATTTTCCAGGCTTTCCAAGGTCCAAAATCACCATATTCCAGGCTTTCCAAGGTCCAAAATTACCATTTTCCAGGCTTTTCAAGGTCCAAAATTACCATTTTCCATTTTTTTAATAGATGCTCAGAGAGTTGTTCTCCGACTTTTGGGGTTGGACATTTTCCTAAATTTCAAGACTCTTCCAGATTCAACCTAGATCAGAATTCCAACACATTCAAGGCTATCAAAAGCCAATTTTAAAATCCAGGCTTTTCAAGATTTTCCGGGCTATAAAGTACCAACCCTAGGCTAGTAAATGTTACCACGAAAAACTGCAAATATAAAGTGAATAGGAATCTGTATGGACAAGGTTTTCCGCGTCCTTTGGTAAATTATCAACAAGGAATTTTATTGGCTTGGGTTTTTAGGTCATATTTAAGATTTATAACCAATATAAAGCCTGAAAAGTAAAGAGTTATCAACAAAGTTATGGTTAAACGAATTAGTAAAAATGAAGTAGCCCTTTGCGTTTTTAGTGAAAAATATAAAAAAAAGGCAGAATTGTTAACAGAAAAAAAACAATGGATGATGCACTGATTGCGAAAAAAAAAAAGATCTTACCTGGATGTATATAACATCCAACCAAAGTTCCATGCATGTTTTCCAGAAACTACATTATGGCTTATTTACATGTGGGGGAATGTTCGGTGACACCTGATAATGCCCCGTGATCATTAAGTCTGCAGAAAAAAAGATTAAAATTTAAATCTCAAAAATATAATGAAAAAAAAAAAAGATTCATTTATTGGTGTTTCATGATGCACTCACAAGGGTTCACTTATGTTGCCATTGATTGGTGGATTTATTTAGGTTTTATCAATTTCTTATTGATTGATTAATGTTTCACGTTGCACTCAAGATTTTTTTGCTTACGTCATGGCAGCGTTGCCAGGTTTAGTGGGGAAGGAAACCTTCAGCAAGTACCTGGCAACTCTTCCACATATGGTGACCTAGTGAAAAATGTTTCGATGGAAGGTCTGTGTGGGACTGGGGGATGATCACTCTAGCCCACTGGACCACTGAGGCCCTGATTTATCTAGGTAGAACCTTGCTCTATAGGTCCTTTAGTTACTTCTGACAATGCAAATCTATTTGGTGTACTTTGTTCCACGATATCACAACTACATGTAATTGTCAAAATAGAACAAAATCACTCAAGCACATTGGCACTTTCAATAACATTAGCATTAATAATATATGCAAGAATAGCAGACTTTCTAAGCTTCAAAAAGAGATGAGGGAATTACCTCTATGCAAAGAAAAAAACTTCCATTGTTACCACGGGCACCAGAGGGTAGATCTATACAAAATGATGTTAACTTTTTATCAAAACCTACCTAAGGATTGTTGATATTTTACGTCACACACGGCCATGTTTAGTAGGGGAGGAAAACCAGGTTCTGTCCCCCCAGGACAACCTCACACCTTCAGCAGGTACCTCTCATTCCATATTGTGCCATCCTGATCCATTGAAACCTGCAAAAGGGATTTATAAAACTGAATTAGACTTTCATTTACTTTGACGAACTTTTAAAGATAAGTTGCCACTAAATTTCAGACCTTTAAATTAAAAACAACAGACAACGTTCTGTATTTCCTAGCAGCACTTTTTATTTCTGCCAAAATTCTCAAGTTTTGGCCCCATTTTATATTCTTTATTTGAAATAGAAAAACTTTATTAGGGACCTACAATGTCTTCAAACAACCAATTCAAAAAAAAAAAAAATCACACAAACTGTAAACAATATAATTTGAATAACGATGGTCTGTTAAGCCATTTTAAAAAATTTTCAATCAAATTTTGACACACACTTTCAATTTTTCTACAAATTCCCCCCAAAAAATTCAAATTTGTACTGGCTTAATCTGGAACTGTAAAGCAAATACATTTCAAACTCCTAACCATGCAGGTTGAAGAGATGTTGATGTTTAAAGGAGATATCCCTTGGAATGGTGACTTTGAGAAAGTTTTGAGTTTTCATGCCATATAATGAATGGACAAGACAAGACTTTCAGTGACTTTGAGAAAGTTTGGAGTTTTCATGCCATATAATGAATGGACAAGACAAGACACGACTTTCAATGACTTTGAGAAAGTTTTGAGTTTTCATGCCATATAATGAATGGACAAGACAAGACAAGACTTTCAGTGACTTTGAGAAAGTTTTGAGTTTTCATGCCATATAATGAATGGACAAGACAAGACTTTCAGTGACATTGAGAAAGTTTTGAGTTTTCATGCCATATAATGAACGGACAAGACAAGACTTTCAGTGACTTTGAGAAAGTTTTGAGTTTTCATGCCATATAATGAATGGACAAGACACGACTTTCAATGACTTTGAGAAAGTTTTGAGTTTTCATGCCATATAATGAATGGACAAGACAAGACTTTCAGTGACTTTGAGAAAGTTTTGAGTTTTCATGCCATATAATGAATGGACAAGACAAGACACGACTTTCAGTGACTTTGAGAAAGTTTTGAGTTTTCATGCCATATAATGAATGGACAAGACAAGACACGACTTTCAGTGACTTTGAGAAAGTTTTGAGTTTTCATGCCATATAATGAATGGACAAGACACGACTTTCAGTAACTTTGAGAAAGTTTTGAGTTTTCATGCCATATAATGAATGGACAAGACAAGACTTTCAGTGACTTTGAGAAAGTTTTGAGTTTTCATGCCATATAATGAATGGACAAGACAAGACTTTCAATGACTTTGAGAAAGTTTTGAGTTTTCATGCCATATAATGAATGGACAAGACACGACTTTCAGTGACTTTGAGAAAGTTTTGAGTTTTCATGCCATATAATGAATGGACAAGACAAGACTTTCAATGACTTTGAGAAAGTTTTGAGTTTTCATGCCATATAATGAATGGACAAGACAAGACACGACTTTCAATGACTTTGAGAAAGTTTTGAGTTTTCATGCCATATAATGAATGGACAAGACAAGACACGACTTTCAATGACTTTGAGAAAGTTTTGAGTTTTCATGCCATATAATGAACGGACAAGACAAGACTTTCAGTGACTTTGAGAAAGTTTTGAGTTTTCATGCCATATAATGAATGGACAAGACAAGACTTTCAATGACTTGAGAAAGTTTTGAGTTTTCATGCCATATAATGAATGGACAAGACAAGACACGACTTTCAGTGACTTTGAGAAAGTTTTGAGTTTTCATGCCATATAATGAATGGACAAGACAAGACAAGACTTTCAATGACTTTGAGAAAGTTTTGACTTTTCATGCCATATAATGAATGGACAAGACAAGACTGTCAATGACTTTGAGAAAGTTTTGAGTTTTCATGCCATATAATGAATGGACAAGACAAGACACACCTTTCAGTGACTTTGAGAAAGTTTTGAGGAGAGACAATCATTCATTTCAGTTCCAAGTTAGTTCAAAACTGTACCTTAATGTACATTATGAAAATAATAGCAGTAGAAAGTGTGTCATGTGTACTTCAATTCTTAAAGGCACACTTGCCGCGAAAATCAGGAATATTGTTTACATTAAAAAAGAAAGACCGTATTCTGTATTTTTCCCAGACAATATAAGTTAGGAACTTTCTATTTTTACCAAAATTTAAAAGATTGGACGTCACTTTGTATTTTTAATTTGAATTTGAAAATCTGAATTGTTACGTACCCGGAACGTAAACAAACCGATCTGCCCCCTATTGGCGATTTTATGTTTCAGTCGAGTGAGTGAACTAACGGCACAGTGTAATTTTACGTAGGCCTATTTATCTGAGAAATACAGACTGACGATCGGTTAACAGCGACTGGAAAAGCCTGCTGGTAATTGTTTGAGTGTAAACCACGCCTGAAAGGAGGGTAATTCAACACGAAAGTTGACCGACACTGATCGCTGTTGTTGTAATCAGGCTTCGATTCTTCGTTTGTTTTTCACCCCCTTTTTTACAGTCTAAAGCTAACTAGACATGTTTTATGTGTCCTATGTTTAAGTTTAGTGGTATTAGTCGTAGTAAGCTCATGTAAATTGGTTTTCTTAGCAAATTTAAACAGGCTACGGCGGCAAGTGTGCCTTTAAGAGAAATTTCTGAAAATTTGGAAAAATAAACTGAAAAAAAGTGTGAGTGTGTGATTCAAACCCCTGCCGCATCAATGGAAGGTCTGTGTGGGACTGAGGGCCGATCACTCAAATCCACTTGACCACCGAGGCCCCTCAATCTTTGGAAGAATAGCCAATAATCGTGAGATTTTGTTAAAACAAAAATATTATTTTTTTTGCAAATCCTGAAACTTTTTGCAACTTTTACAATGTTTAACTCAACAGAGGCAAACATTTAAAATTTTACAATCTTAAAATTTTGACTTAATTTTTTTTTATTGCAGTTTACAGAGCAATTCTTGTTGCAAGAATTTAGTCAAGAGAATGGTAAGAACTTGAGCAAAATAATCAAAGAAAGATTGATTGATTGATTGGTGTTTTATGCCGCACTCAAGATTATTAATCAAAGAAAGATGTCAAAAACAGATCTACAAAATTTATTTTCCTCTATTTTCGTAAGCTTTATGGCAATGTTATAGGAATAAGATTGAAACGCCACGACAATATATTTTATTAAAGGACAATTGAAATCAAGCAATTATAGTCCGTATATACTTTCCTATAGTTAATGTTTTTAGAGCTTGTTCAATCCTTTTCTAAATCCGAGAAAAATATACAACTATTAAATCTTGCACATAAAACCCACAGCTAAAAGAAGTAGGCCTATGCTTCAAGGCAGAAAAAAGTTGATGACAGAACAGAAAAAAAGTAGATGACAAACAGTTGACGACAATTGAAAAACAAACAAAAAAAGCCAACGTTTTTAAATTTGAAACTATTTTTTTCTTTATCAAGGTGAAGATTTTTGTCTAACCAAAGATGGCAGACCACATGGTGGCTTTTTATCACCAATCAGATTACAGAATCTTCAAAAGTGCTTTCCAGTTCTCCCATGGTAATTAGAGGGGGTCAAAGGTCAGGACCTTGTCTGACCTCAGCAGAAAACTTTAAGTAAATGTCAAAGAAGATTTACATAAACTTTTCTTAGGAATGTACAAGATAAATTTGTAGGTTACATCAAAACCAGATGGCCATTTTCAACTTTGTCTCCAGACTTGGACGAATGTTAAATCCCACAGCTTGAAACTCAAAACTTTTTTCCTTGGAACAAAATGACATCAAATATCAACTTTGACATTTCTTAATGCCAGTGAACTGTAAATTGTTACAACTGCTAAGTTTAAATGCTAAACTCAATTTAACTTTCAGTGGAGCAAGTCGAAGCATTTTAAGAGGTATAAGCTGGCGAAATTCACATTTTTTCTCTCATAACTTCGGATTGTCAGAAGAATCTCAGGGATTGAAGTTCATTGAAAAACTAAATGATTCCCATTAAAGTGAGGAAAATCCATAAAGTATCTGGTTTATACCAACCGAAATAATGCAGAAAAGTACAAAAACAATTTAAATAACCGAGACGAACGTTCATTCATTCTAAGCGAACACTACCACTTTAACATGCATTCTTAAAACCAGCAACATTGTAATACTTCTAATTTTCACTTCTTGTTTCAACAGAAAAATGTCAACATTTTCACAGATCACATAACTTAATGGCCATGTCCCAAAGAATCCGAAGACCTACGGTTGTTACCTAGCAGAAATCCAATTGTATTTTTAACAAACAAACGAAACCCGAGTTGGAAATTTCATCATTGGCTAGTAAGAGGGACATGAGATATTTGGTACACGTAGATCATCTTTTATGCCACACTCAAGACCATTTTACTTATGTTGCCACATTGCCATGTTTAATTAATGGGGGGGGGGGGGGGGGGGCGAATAAGGCTCTGTAAAACCCCCAATCTTCTGATGGCACCGGGTGACACTTCCA
Source organism: Lepidochitona cinerea (assembly GCA_963971465.1). Classification (NCBI taxonomy): domain Eukaryota; kingdom Metazoa; phylum Mollusca; class Polyplacophora; order Chitonida; family Tonicellidae; genus Lepidochitona; species Lepidochitona cinerea. The sequence continues at coordinate 2,355,140 of OZ020565.1, forward strand.
CGATTGGAAACCCAGTCTGAATTTTGGTTTGGTTGGACACAGTGGGTTTCAAACTTCTGACCCATTCAGAAATCGCTTCTCTTGCAGTCTTGGTATATCTGAATCTCACCTATAAGTTTGTAGGTTATTAGATGGAGTTTATAACCTTGCTGTTTGTTGGTTGTGAGATGGAGTTTATGGTTGTTTTGTTTATGGTTTGTTACATAGCTTTGTCTGTGCCGGGGGGGGGGGGGGGGGGGGGGGGAGTGGAGGAAGCCAAATTTATGGGGTTCAATCTCAGAGAACCGATGTTCTTGCCTTAGTTAAGTTAAGATGTGTAACCATTGTCAATGTGTTACAAAAGGATCCCAGAAAATTCTACTGACCAAGCCTAAGCTCCTGTCAGTCGTCAACCTAATGAAATATCATACGTTTGATTTGTTACAACAATTTATGGAGTATAAAGGTCTAAATGATATACCTCTTTTTAACACAATTAGAAACTTGTCTCCATTGTTATTTTAGACAAGAAGATTTTCCCTGTGCCCGTGTGTTTTAATAATCATAAATATAAGTGAGTGTTGGCTGCTGTTGTATTCTTGACACAGACTTCAGATTTTGAGAGCCATCAAATAGCCAAAATTTGCTTGATTTTCTTTTTGAAAATATTTTGTCGAATCATTTTAAAATGGTATTGCGTCCAAAGAAGACGAGATGAGAAAACATTTGAATTCTTCCTTGGCAACAAGGGTTTACTTATTGAGCCTCCTAACATTAGAGAGTTAAGTGGGTCAGTGAGCTATTTTGGGGTTAAAGGTCACGCCCAAAGTCATAATGTCACATCAAGGCTCACTTTCCTGACAAGTGCAACCCTAAACAAAGTGTAACATTGTTTATACCTCCCTCAGGGGACAATCTACCATAAATTCCACAAAAAAACTGTAGCAACAACAACAACAACAAAGGAAACACATTTTCCTAAAAATCTAAAGGCGTACTGGCAGCTGGAAAACATTCTTGCCTAAATTAAATTAACTATAGAGACTAGTCTCCAATTAAACGGCCAACTTTTGCATTTTGGCCATTTTAAATTGTTCTATTATTAGGTGTCCAATTTTTACCATGCGTTGCCCAAATATGGACACCCCTCCTTATGAACCCATATGCACAAGAATGGTAAACTGGGTGTTTGAGAGAGGGTGGGTGCTAAGAATACACCACAAAAGCTCATCCAATGAAAAAACATTTTTACGGCTGAGTAGAGTTTAAAGCCATTCCCCATGGGTGGAAGACTTTTCAAAATCCTACATTTTATTCATCCAAAAACGCCCAAAACATCGTCATTAGAGACTTTACTGCAGCTATATTTTAAAGCCAATCTGTCTTAATTCAAAAAATGTTTATCAACAAGTTTCCAGTCCTGCTTAAGGAACACCCAGTTTTGGGGTTTATGGGCGAGTGGTTCTCCGCAGGGCACCTGCCACTAGATGACACTGTCAAATCACACAGGGCATGTAATCTGACTTCAGAGGCCCTGAAACCCACAAACAGATGGTAGTGATAACAAGTGTAGCTTACTACATCGAAAAAGTTGTAAAAAAGAAATGAAACATAAACTGAAAAGGTTCTGTAGTTCCAAATTGAAATTTGATTCTTTTTAAGTTAGAAAGAAATGTTGTCGATCTTGCCTTGTTCCATTATACAGTATTTCATATGAAGAGCAGGAGCCTTTATTTTTGCAAAAACTCATTTTTGTACAATGATTCGTTTTAAAAAGATTATTTGCCAAACCGCAAAGAAAAAAAGCCACTTAAAAAAGAAACTAATGAATGTGTTCCATTAAAACAAGGGCTGTGAAGATGTATGTGTAATGGAAAATACGCCCACTGTTTAATATTTTTGAGGAAATAATGACCTTGGGTGAGTCAAAAGACTTGGATTGATTGATGTCTAGATTATTGCACTTATATGGCTGTGAAATCAGGTTTAGTGGGGGGAAGAGGGGGGGGGGGAGGCTCTTTGCTTGAAGTAATCCCCTGCGTAGCCGGCAAGTATTCAAACGAAACGCCAACTCAGAAATTTTTGTTGAATGTAGTGGGATTTGAGCCTGTGACGGACTGAGCGTCTATCACTTTGCTGATTGAGCCACTGAAGCCCCATAGCACTGAGAGACTATCACTCTGCTGACTGAGCCACTGAGGCCCCATAGCACTCAGGGACCATCACTCTACTGACTGAGCCACCAAGGCCGCAACACTGAGAGACCATCACTGACCCGGATGAGCCACCAGGGCCCCATAGCACTGAGGGACCATCACTGACCCGGATGAGCCACCAAGGCCCCATAGCACTGAGGGACCATCACTGACCCGGATGAGCCACCAAGGCCCCATAGCACTGAGGGATCATCACTGACCCGGATGAGCCACCAAGGCCCCATGACACTGAGGGACCATCACTGACCCGGATGAGCCACCAAGGCCCCATAGCACTGAGGGACTATCACTGACCTGGATGAGCCACCAAGGCCCCATAGCACTGAGGGACCATCACTGACCCGGATGAGCCACCAAGGCCCCATAGCACTGAGGGACCATCACTGACCCGGATGAGCCACCAAGGCCCCATGGCACTGAGGGACCATCACTGACCCGGATGAGCCACCAAGGCCCCATAGCACTGAGGGACTATCACTCTGCTGAATGAGCCACCAATGGCCCTATAGGACTGAGCCACCATCACTGCTGACTGAGCCACCAAGGCCCCATAGGACTGAGAGACTATCTGGTGACTAAGCCAACGATGCCCCTTAAAACTGAGGGAGTAAATCTACTTAGCCATCGAGGCCCCCAAAGGACTCCGAAACAATCACTCTGCTGACTGAGCCACCTAGGCCCCATAGGACTGAGGAACTATCACTGACCTGGCTTTTTTCAAGCAAAAATTTAGGGTTTTATAAAAATTCCCACTCCACCCCTTAACAAAATTGTTCTAAAAAATTGAAGAAAGTACACTGCATGCAATTTTACGTGTTGCACAACAAGCTACAGCAGAATAAATCACAATCCATTTGACCTTGACCTTGTGTTATCACACCCTTCAGACTGTGAAAATATTGTTCTATTACATGATCTCCCACAATGCATCAGACATCCACAACAGGGGGTCATATAAAAAGAGACAAAGTATAAGTGAAAATAAAGAGAAATGTGTCTGCGATTATGGGGGGTCATGTCAAAATGCCAACTTAATAGAACTTATGTTTCTGATTCATAATTACGAGGCGCAAACAGTTACAATGTATGCTTGTGTTTATGGCAAGAAGAGTGGTTACTTATAATAGACCTACTTAAAATACAAAAAAAATAAGTCGCTGAAGCGTTTTTATATGGTTTGGATGAGTCCAGACCATTTAAATCATCTTCAATATTTACATACACATTAAAGGCAAACAGAGTTTATAACATTGATTGAATGATTGGGGTTTAACGTCGCCGTACGTACCCATTCTTGGAAGTTTTGGGCCATACTCAATATTTTTAAAGCAATACTAATGACAACAATGGTCATTGTTGATTTGACGTGGTGGACCAATTTTAAGCATATAGTGTCCAAATGATGCATGTCGCCCCCATGGATGAACATCCAAAAATTGATATCAACGGAGCTCCTATTAGCCCCATGAAGGCCTACTAATTGATAAAAACAACAAACGCTTTGCTAATTCTTTTTCAACAAAAGCTTCCCTTTATTTGGCATCTAACGTGCTCACTAGTCCGGGTTCCTGACTTCAAAATTACTATTTTTTTATACTTACGGGGTTATCCAAAATAGTCATTTTGGAGTCAAAAACCCGGACTACTACGTGCACACGTTTTTTTGTATGGATGACAATTGTTGCTCTTGTTCTTGTCAGGCAAATGTTGATTCTGTCTCATTCACAGCCAGAATGGAGGGAGTGTGCCTAAAGGTCTCAGAGTTTACGACTAAAGTTTATTTTTATTTCTAGGCTAGGCCATATGTCTTTGTCTTCATTTGTACTTAAATTTCTTTTATTGCTCTTTTTTAGGGGAAGCATGTTATTTTTGGTTAAAGTTCTTCTAAAAGCAACACACTAAAAATAATCTTGGCATTTTTTGTTGTTATTCTGACTTAAGATATTGGCGTAAGTTAAATATGGATAAATGTGAGCCACCAATACCGAATAGGACAGAGGGACTATCACAGACCTGGCTGACTGAGCCATCAAGGCCCCCAAAGGACTCAGAAACAATCACTGAGCTGACTAAGCCACCAAGGCCCCATAGAACTGAGGGACTATCACTGACCCGGCTTTTTTCAAGCAAAAATTCAGGATATTTTCATAAAAACTCCCGCCCCACCTCTTAACAAATAGTTCTTAAAAATTGAAGTCAGTACACTGCATGCAAAATTGCGTGTTGAATAACAAGCTCTTTACAGCAGAATAAATCATAGTTCATTCGACCTTGACCTTGTGTTATCAAACCCTTCAGACTGTGAAAATATTGTTCTATTACATGATCTCCCACAATGTATCAGACATCCACAACAGGGGGTCATATAAAAAGAGACAAAGTATAAGTGAAAATAAAGAGGAATGTGTCTGCGATTATGGGGGGTCATGTCAAAATGCCAACTTAATAGACTTTATGTGTCTGATTCATAATTATGAGGCGCAAACAGTTACAACGTATGCTTGTGTTTATGGCAAGAAGAGTAGTTTATATGGTCCTAAATAACGTACAAAAAAATAACAGTCGCTGAAGCGTTTTTATATAGTTTGGATGAGTCGAGACCATTTAAATCATCTTCAATATTACATACACGTTAAAGGCAAACAGAGCTCTATAACATTGATTGAATGATTGTGGTTTAACATCGGACCCTATAGGGCATAGGGCAACAAAAGTATCAACCGACCAAAAGATCATCCCTCATCCACCAAAATAAGCTGTGAGGTCATTCTTAATACTTTACGACTATTCTTAGAAGTTTTGGGCCATACTCAATACTTTTAAAGCAATACTAATGACAACAATACCTATTGCTGAGTTGGCGTCGTGGACCAATTTTAACCATAGTGCCCAAATGATGCATGTCCGATGTCGCCCCCATGGATGAACATCCAAAAATTGGTACCAACGGTGCTCTAATTAGCCCTATGTACTTATTGATAAAAACAACGAACACTTTGCTAATTCTTTTTCAACAAAAGTTTCCCTTTATTTAGCATCTAACGTGCACACTAGTTCAGGTTCCTGACTCGTTTAGGTTCCAAAATTACTCTTTTTTTTTATTGTGACGGTCGTATCCAAAATAGTCATTTTGGAGTCAGAAACCTGGACTACATCCACACATGTTTTTTGTAGGGATGACAATCGTTGCTCTTGTTCTTGTCAGGCAAATGTTGATTCTGTCTCCTTCACAGCCAGAACGGAGTAGTGTGCCTAACGGTCTGAGTTTACGACTAAAGTTTATTTTTATTTCTAGGCTAGGCCATATGTCTTTGTCTTCTTTTGTACTTCAATTTCTTTTATTGCTCTTTTTTAGGGGAAGCATGTTATTTTTGGTTAGAGTTCTTCTAAAAGCAACACACTAAAAATAGTCTTGGCATTTTTTGTTGTTGTTGTTATTCTGACTTAAGATATTGGCGTATGCTAAATATGGATAAATGTGAGCCACCAATACCGAATAGGACAGAGGGACTATCACAGACCTGGCTGACTGAGCCATCAATGCCCCCAAAGGACTGAGAGACTATCACTATGCTGACTGAGCCATTGAGGCCCCCAAAGGATTGAGAGACTATCTGCGGACTAAGCCAACGATGCCCCTTAAAACTGAGGGAGTAACTCTACTTAGCCATTGAGTGCCCCCAAAGGACTCTGAAACAATCACTTTGCTGACTGAGCCATCAAGGCCCCATAGGACCGATGGGCTATCACTGACCCGGCTTTTTTCAAGCAAAAATTTAGGATTTCATAAAAATTCCCGCCCCACGTCTTAAAAAAAATTGTTCTAAAAAATTGAATTAAGTACACTGCATGCAATTTTGCGAGTTGTATAACAAGCTCTTTACAGCAGAATAAATCATAATCCATTTGACCTTGACCTTGTGTTATCAAACCCTTCAGACTGTGAAAATATTGTTCTATTACATGATCTCCCCCAATGCATCAGACATCCACAACAGGGGGTCATATAAAAAGAGACAAAGTATAAGTGAAAATAAAGAGAAATGTGTCTGAGATTATGGGGGGTCATGTCAAAATGCCAACTTAATATACCTTCTGTTTCTGATTCATAATTACGAGGCGCAAACAGTTACAATGTATCCTTATGTTTATGGCAAGAGGAGTGGTTTATATAGACCTACTTAAAGTACAAAAAAAGTCGCTGAAGCGTTTTTATATGGTTTGGATGAGTCTAGATCATTTAAAGCATCTTCAATATTACATACACGTTAAAGGCGAACAGTTTTATAACATTGATTGAATGATTGGGGTTTAACGTCGTACTACTTACCCAATAGGGCAACAAAAGTATCAACCAACCAAAAGATCATCCCTCCTCCACCGAAAGAAGCTGTGTGGTTATTCTTAATACTTAACGATTATTCTTGGAAGTTTTGGGCCATACTCAATATTTTTAAAGCAATACTAATGACAACGATAGCTATTGTTGAGTTGGCGTCGTGGACCAATTTTAACCAGTGTCCAACTGATGCATGTCGCCCCCATGGATGAACATCCAAAAATTGGTATCAACGAAGCTCCTATTAGCCCTGTGTACTTATTGATAAAAACGCGGAACGCTTTGCTAATTCATTTTCAACAATAGTTTCCCTTTATTTAGCATCTAACGTGCACGCTAGTTCGGGTTCTTGACTCGAAAATTACTATTTTTTATATACTGACGGTCGTATCCAAAATAGTCATTTTGAAGTCAGAAACCCAGACTACGGGCACACATGTTTTTTTGTATGTACTTATTGATAAATTAAAAACAACGAACATTTTGCAAATTTTTTTTCAACAAAAGTTTCCGTTTATTTAGCATCTAACGTGCACACTAGTCTGGGTTCCTGACTCCAAAATTACAAATTTTTTTATCGTGACAGTCGTATCCAAAATAGTCATTTGTAGTCAGAAACCCGGACTACGGGCACACTGTCACATGTTTTTTGTATGGATGACAATCGTTGCTCTTGTTCTTGTCAGGCAAATGTTGATTCTGTCTCCTTCACAGCCAGAATGAAGGAAGTGTGCCTAAAGGTCTCAGAGTTTACGACTAAAGTTTATTTTTATTTCTAGGCCAGGCCATATGTCTTTGTCTTCATTTGTACTTAAATTTCTTTTATTGCTCTTTTTTTAGGGGAAGCATGTTATTTTTGGTTAGAATTCTTCTAAAAGTACCACACTAAAAATAGTCTTGGCATTTTTTTGTTGTTATTCTGGCTTAAGATATTGTAGTATGCTAAATATGGATAAATGTGATCCCCCAATACCGAATAGGACAGAGGGACTATCACAGACATGGCTGACTGAGCCACAAAGGCCCCCAAATGACTGAGAAACAATCACTGTGCTGACTGAGCCATTGAGGCCCCCAAAGGACTCTGAAACAATCACTGTGCTGACTGAGCCATTGAGGCCCCCAAAGGACTGAGAAACAATCGCTGTGCTGACTGAGCCACAAAGGCCCCCAAAGGACTCTGAAACAATCACTGTGCTGACTGAGCCATTGAGGCCCCGAAAGGACTGAGAGACTATCTGCTGACTAAGCCAACGATGCCCCTTAAAACTGAGGGAGTAAATCTACTTAGCCATCGAGGCCCCCAAAGGACCCTGAAACAATCACTCTGCTGACTGAGCCACCAAGGCCCCATAGAACTGAGGGACTATCACTGACCCGGCTTTTTTCAAGCGACAATTTAGGGTTTCATAAAAATACCCGCCGTACCTCTTAACAAATAGTTCTTAAAAATTGAAGACAGTACACTGCATGCAATTTTGTGTGTTGTATAACAAGCTCTTTACAGCAGAATAAATAATAGTTCCTTTGACCTTGACCTTGTGTTATCAAACCCTTCAGACTGTGAAAATATTGTTCTATTACATGATCTCCCACAATGCATCAGACATCCACAACAGGGGGTCATATAAAAAGAGACAAAGTATAAGTGAAAATAAAGAGAAATGTGTCTGCGATTATGGGGGGTCATGTCAAAATGCCAACTTAATAGACCTTCTGTTTCTGATTCATAATTACAAGGCGCAAACAGTTACAATGTATGCTTATGTTTATGGCAAGAAGAGTAGTTTATATGGACCTACTTAAAGTACAAAAAAATAACAGTCGCTGAAGCGTTTTTATATAGTTTGGATGAGTCTAGACCATTTAAATCATCTTCAATATTACATACACGTTAAAGGCAAACAGAGTTTTATAACACTGGTTGAATGATTGGGTTTAACATTGTACCCTATAGGGCATAGGGCAATCAAAAGTATCAACCAACCAAAAGATCATCCCTCCTCCACCGAAATAAGCTGTGTGGTTATTCTTAATACTATACGACTATTCTTGGAAGTTTTGGGCCATACTCAATACTTTTAAAGCAATACTAGTAATGACAACGATAGCTCTTGTTGAGTTGGTGTCGTGGACCAATTTTAACCATAATGTCCAAATGATGCATGTCGCCCCCATGGATGGACATCCAAAAATTGGTATCAACGAAGCTCCTATTAGCCCTATCTACTTATTGATAAAAACAACGAACACTTTGTTAATTCTTTTTCAGCATCTAATGTGCACACTAGTCCGGTTTCAGAACTCCAAAATTACTATTTTTTTTATACTGATGGTCGTATACAAAATAGTCATTTTGGAATCAGAACCCGGACTACACTGTACGTGCACACATGTTTTTTTGTATGTACTTATGGATAAAAACCACTTTGCTAATTCTTTTTCAACAAAAGTTTCCCTTTATTTAGCATCTAACATGCACACTAGTCCGGGTTCTTGACTCGAAAATTACTATTTTTTTATACTGATGCCAGTGATGGTCGTATCCAAAATAATCATTTTTTAGTCAGAAACCCGGACTACATGTACATCCACACATGTTTTTTGTAGGGATGACAATCGTTGCTCTTGTTCTTGTCAGAGAAATGTTGATTCTGTCTCCTTCACAGCCAGAACGGAGGAAGTGTGCCTAAAGGTCTCCCAGTTTACGACTAAAGTTTATTTTTATTTCTAGGCTAGGCCATATGTCTTTGTCTTCTTTTGTACTTAAATTTCTTTTATTGCTCTTTTTTAGGGGAAGCATGTTATTTTTGGTTAGAGTTCTTCTAAAAGCACCACACTAAAAATAGTCTTGGCATTTTTTGTTTTTGTTGTTATTCTGGCTTAAGATATTGTAAATTGGACGTTTTTTTTTTATGAAAAAAATATATATGTATATTGTTTCTCCATCATTTAAGAATTATTTGCATCTGGCGAAGAATTTGCAGCCTGTACGTAATAAACTAGAAACTAAATGTTGTAAACATACTGTGCATGTATTTTTATTTACTTAACAAAAAACTGCTAGATGATGATTAGATTTGTTAAAATGTTCATCATTTTTTAAAAATAATTGTTCCTTCACAGAAATTACAACATATGATGTAGGCCTAAGTTATTAAAAAAAAATGTTTTTTTTCTTCATCTTAAAATTTGGTGGTCGAATATATGCAGTAAAATATTAAATTCTTGGTAAAAAAAATATATGGATTATAGGGGCCTATATTAATACCGCTTTAAAATTAGATATCTGGAATCAAGTCCTACAATATCCTGTCCCATTGGGAGAAGGGAGAACCTGTACCAAGATGGCCGCCTTAGCAACATATGGTTGCCGTCTGCGCAATGTTTACAGTTGCATAAACCAGCTAACACAGAGCAAACAAACAAAGAATTGGAAGAAATGTCTCCTTTGTCACTGGTACATTGTTGAATAAGCAGCCAGACGTCTTCGAAAAAATCCGAGATAATTTTGTTGACATCTTAGTCTGAGTGGCTGTTCATAATTCACCACGGGTGTATAAAAACAACACAGAGCACTGTCAGGGACATCTCTGCCTCTGTGTAAATCTGACAGGCTTTTAACAAGTAATTCTATACGGGTTTTTATCGCTCATTTGTGGGGGAAATTATATTCAAAATAAATCATACTCCCATTCACAGGCTATAAAAACTGAGACAAGTATATTAGGCTTACATTTTTTATGATTTTAAAAATATATTAAAGAAAATTCCAGCAACCCCCCCCCCCACCCCCAACACACACAGAGCATTCCTAAAAAAAATCAAAATGATTAATGATGAAAGAAGAGCCATATAATCATTGAATTTCTCCTTGGCCCCCCCAAATTCATAGATTGAGAACAAGGTAAATTGGCTGTAGCACCCAGTGTAAAAATCACAGATTCTTGGAAAGCAATCACATTTGCTTTTCCATGAGCTCAGCAGCAAAAGTTTCAAAGTGATACGTCAAATCAATCTCAAGTTATGGAGATTGCACCAAATTCATACATCGAGAATAAGGTACATGTAAATTAGCTGTGGTGCATGTCTTAAATTCACAGAATCCTGAAAAGCAATCTCATTCATTCTTCCCTTGAGCTAAAAACCCTATTCAAGTTAAAGAGTGATACAACAAAGCGTTCTCAAGTTATGGAAGGGACGCCAAATTCATACATTGAGAATAAGGTAAATTGGCTGTTGTGCCTGTCGTGCAATTCACAGAATCCTGAAAAACAATCCTATCCCTTCTTTCGAAGAGCTGAATAGACCATTTAAGTTTCAAACCGTTCTCAAGTTATCCAGCAGTCAGACAGACGGACGGACAGAGGCTATCGCTATATTCCCCCAAACTAATTCAGGACGAGGATGATGCAAACTGGTTGACAATGTACTCTATGGCCAAAGAGCCATGCTATGAAGTGTGAAAACAACAGAACTGGGATGATCCGATGGATTTTACAATTTTAGGTTTTTCTTTAATTTTTTAACACCTGCTTTTTATATTTTTGAACAACAGAACACACGGGCACAGGGAAAATCTTCTTGTCTAAAATAACCATGAGACAAATTTCTTATTGTGGCACCTTTTTATACATGCATGATGCATTTACATGTACGTCTAGTAATAACAGTGGAAAATTCCTTACTTTCAATACGAGAAAAGCAACAAAGGACGCCTAATAATGTTTCAACGAAAAATATAATAATATCTAAAAAAAATATCTCAATTCAATGAAAAAAAATCAATATTCGGCTGCTCTTTTAAAAATGTTACCGTAATTTAAATTATATATTTTTTTCGCCAGTCATTTCAGTGCAAACAGCTGTAAATAATATAAAGCATCGTTAAAAAAAAAACTTAAAAAGGCTGAACCATCATCCCCTGATATGCACCTTCTGTATCAGATGTCAAATTAACGACATCAAAATTTATTGCAAACACATTAGCTAACTTCTGTGGCCGGAGTTTGTTTACGTTCGTTGACAAACAAAACCTCGCCTACAGATGTAAAAATCATTATTTAGGTCACATGTGATCTGGTTACCATGGGAACCATATATGGAAAATAAAAACATGTATAAAAATTATTCAACTAATAAATGATAAAGAATTTTGTTCCCATGCCGCACTATATCTGGTGATGATTAACTTTAGGTTAGTACACCATCACTGAAAATGATTTTACCCATACTGTGAAATTCCAAATTATCTTTAATTTATTTTAAATAAAATATAAAATTCTGAAATACATAAGCTGATTAAAGTCAAAACATCCAAGATTTTAATTTTTTTTATGTTTTTTTAAATTTCTATTTCCAAAAAAAATTTGGCAACGTTGAATACCGGGCCCTTTGCCTAGTGGAAACTTGATCTTCAAAAGGTATCTGGCAACTCTTCCACATAAGTCATTGAATAAAAAGCTCACTAAAAATTGCTTCTTTGGGCTGGGTGTGGTCCTAAACTACGACTGGTCAACCGTCAATGGAGAACTTATGTTGAACACTCTACATCCTGAGCACCAAGAAAAACAAAGATTTTTGGAAAAGATAGCTACTGTTCGAGACCTAGATCATGGCAGATGCGTTTTGATTGATTGATTGATGGTTTAGTGTTTTACACCGCGTTCAAGACTATTTCACTTATATGGCGGCGTTGCCAGTTTTATTGTGGGAGGAAACCGGGCTCTATGCCTGGAGGAAACCCACGGCCTTCCGTTGGTAACTGGCAACCAGCCTAGATAGGTCGTTCGAATGAAACCCAGTCAGAAAATTTTCCAATTTTTGGACAGAGTGGGATTCGAACCCGCGACCCATTGAAGGAAGGCTGTTCGGATTGAGCGTCCAACGCTCTACCTACTGAGCCATGGAGCCCCCCCCCCCCCCCCCAGATGCGTTTTGAGCAGTTTCAATGGAAATCGATTATTGAGCTACCCGGATACAGATTGAAGAATGCAAAACTTTTAGGCCATTACATATTAGGCCATATTAGGCTGACTTTTCGATAAAGCCTGTTCAAGATACTACGCTTCTGGGGCATATAGGGCAGGGAGGGTGGGGGTTGACTTTCTCAAGCAACCTTGTCCTTAGAAGCTCAAAGTTGCTACATGTAGATGCTCAATGAGCTGTTCTGAGGGTTTACTTGGATTTAAAACCATTTTTAATCACACTTTTGCTTAGAATCTTTTTTTTAAAATTTCAGAAATTATCAGCCAAGAGGTTCTGTCGCTCTATGGACGAATTTGAATCATTTCAACAGCTGGTGAAGTTTTAGTTGTCCCTTTTTTCGTGGTACTAGCAATAATCATCATTAAATTTTTGAGGGTGAGGAACTAAATACATTGGCCTATCAGTATCAGTGAGTACAGTGGGTTAGGTGAAGTCCGGAAAGTTTAGATTATGATTTAATATTCCCAGAACAGCCTCCTTGTCAAAATAAACCTACACGTGTTATTTAAGTGACAGAACTAAGACTTAGAGAAAAGAATAGCTTTGCATTACATGGTTCAGAATAATATGAAATAAAACCAAAAGAATCTGTTCATCCAAGGTGTTAACGTAATCAAAGCAGGAAGTACTATTCATTACAATTTTCCCTCTTGATAATTCCAAAGTCAGTTTTGGAAATTCTAATTTTCATTATTTTCTGTGGAGGAAGGGAGGCAACTTTTAATTCTATTGATAGTAGTTATTCCCCTTGATAATTCCAAAACATGATGTAAAGAATTTTGATTTTGATTTTCTGTGGAAAAAGGGAGGCAACGTTAATTTTTTTTATTGATAGTGATTATCCCCCTTGATGATTACAAAGTCAATTAAGAACATTCTGATTTTGAATATTTTCCATGGAATTGAATAAAATTACAAATTTAATTTACAAGAAAATTTTTTTTATTGGTAAATCATAAAATGTAGAGAAATAAAACCTGGGCCTATTATAGCAGTAGAGTGCCCTGGGGGTATCATGGCAGAAGAGTCACCTGGGGCTTTCATGGCAGTAGAGTGCCCTGGGGCTATCATGGCAGTAGAGTCACCTGGGGCTATCATGGCAGTAGAGTCACCTGGGGCTATCATGACAGTAGAGTCACCTGGGGTTATCATGGCAGTAGAGTCACCTGGGGCTATCATGGCAGTAGAGTCACCTGGGGCTATCATGGCAGTAGAGTCACCTGAGGCTATCATGGCAGTAGAGTCACCTGGGGCTATCATGACAGTAGTCACCTGGGCTATCATGACAGTAGAGTCACCTGGGGCTATCATGGCAGTAGAGTCACCTGGGGCTATCATGGCAGTAGAGTCACCTGGGGCTATCATGACAGTAGTCACCTGGGCTATCATGACAGTAGAGTCACCTGGGGCTATCATGACAGTAGAGTCACCTGGGGCTATCATGGCAGTAAAGTCACCTGAGGCTATCATGACAGTAGAGTCACCTGGGGCTATCATGGCAGTAGAGTCACCTGAGGCTATCATGACAGTAGAGTCACCTGGGGCTATCATGGCAGTAAAGTCATCTGGGGCTATCATGACAGTAGTCACCTGGGGCTATCATGACAGTAGAGTCACCTGGGGCTATCATGACAGTAGAGTCACTTGGGGCTATCATGACAGTAGTCACTTAGGGCTATCAAGGCAGTAGTCACCTGGGGCTATCATGGCAGTAGAGTCACCTGAGGCTATCATGACAGTAGAGTCACCTGGGGCTATCATGGCAGTAGAGTCACCTGGGGCTATCATGACAGTAGAGTCACCTGGGGCTATCGTGGCAGTAGAGTCACCTGGGGCTATCATGACAGTAGAGTCACCTGGGGCTATCATAGCAGTAGGGTCACCTGGGGCTAACATGTCAGTAGAGTCACCTGGGGCTAACATGTCAGTAGAGTCACCTGGGGCTAACATGTCAGTCGAGTCACCTGGGGCTATCATGGCAGTAGAGTCACCTGGGGCTATCATGGCAGTAGAGTCACCTGGGGCTATCATGGCAGTAAAGTCACCTGGGGCTATCATGGCAGTAGAGTCACCTGGGGCTATCATGGCAGTAGAGTCACCTGGGCTATCATGGCAGTAAAGTCACCTGGGGCTATCATGGCAGTAGAGTCACCTGGGGCTATCATGGCAGTAAAGTCACCTGGGGCTATCAAGGCAGTAAAGTCACCTGGGCTATCATGGCAGTAGAGTCACCTGGGGCTATCAAGGCAGTAAAGTCACCTGGGGCTATCATGGCAGTAGAGTCACCTGGGGCTATCATGACAGTAGAGTCACCTGGGGCTACCAGGGCAGTAGGGTCACCTGGGGATAACATGGCAGTAGAGTCACCTGGGGCTATCATGGCAGTAGAGTCACCTGGGCCATCATGGCAGTAGAGTCACCTGGGGCTATCATGACAGTAGAGTCACCTGGGGCTATCATGGCATTAAAGTCACCTGGGGCTATCATGACAGTAAAGTCACCTGGGGCTATCATGGCATATAAAGTTACCTTCCTCATGACACGGCTGAAGGCGACTATATTCTTCGGTTACCTGAAAAATGTAACGCTATAGTAAGTTCTATTTCTATTTGGAGGTTCCCAATTTTGTAGAATGAAGCATTGATAAAACAGGCGCTGCCATTGCCGGAAAAATTTTGCTTGGGTTAAAGACGCAAGGGAGTCGGGTGTATGCTGATTGGTTCTGTACGATACAGTAACTGATCGGATACCCGTTACTGAAAAACTTGCAAAAGACTTTAAAGTGTAGGGTATTGTACGATATAACTGATCGGATACTGTACTAACTAACTAGTCTGTAGCAAATATAGCCGCACTCATGTGTCTCTTTCCTGTGTGACTTACTTGCCGGTCAGGAAGAGCCACACATTAAACCACCATTAAAAGAGTGAGATAACTATTTTCTGTCAACAGACTTTTCAAAACCCCGCAGTCATGTGCAGCTATTGAGGAAATTCTCGGACATAGTGCGGACTATATGACAGGTTGTCACTGTACGAGGAGAGTTTGAAATCTGTCAGGCCAATTTAAAGTTTTATTCTTATGAAGAGGGATTTGGTAAATTTACAATGAAATTCAAACGAGTTAATGAGTAAAATGAAAAGAGGAATGCTTTAAATGTGTGTTGAAGGTAAAATCTAAAAGACAGGTAGGATTAAAAGATATTTGAAACATGATTTAAATCTGAAAGCCGAAGTCCTTCCAAATAATTCATTTAAAAGCCGTAACTAGAGTGACACAGGAAAGAGACACATGAGTGCGGCTAAGTAGGGGAGGAGGGGGCTGGTTGGCACAAAAGCCCTTTATGTCAATTCATATTAAAACTGTCTGATCCAATTTTTCCAAATTCTTAGGCCTAAATGGCCTACATGATTACGTATTAACCCAACATTATATAATTTCTGTTCAATGAATTCCCTTGTGTGTTTTGCTGTGTTAAGATATTGTGCCAAGCAACCCCTACGTGGGGCAAGTTGGCCCCGTGGGGGGGGGGGGGGGGGGGGGGGGGGGGGCATGTTGCCACAAGGTAAGGCAAACTAAAACAAAACGCCTGAAATAAAGATAACTACTTATATTTGGATGTAATAGGCACTGATTACCCAAACTGTGGGTTCACTCCTGAACAGAAACATAATTGTTTCATTTTCCTAAACGAACAGCAAAGTTTTTTTTTCAACAATGAACAAGAATTCCAAAGAAGTTGATAGAGAGTAATCATTCAATAAACATCCATTCTTTAAACGTGTGAGGTACTTTATTTATGAAATCACATAGTTATTCAGTTTCCAGCAATGGAAAGTTAACAAAGAAGCTGCTGGGGTGGAATTTCCTTTAGAGGGAATCGGAAGTTTCATTATGATATCCGACGTATTGTGAGTGCATTCATCCTCTTGTTTGGGAAAGCAAAACACAAAAGACCCGACATTATTTTCTCTAGCAGCTTGTCTAATACTCATCCCCTTAGCATGGTCTTGGAGAGCAGCAGAATATGGTATCTTGGGTATGTTCCCCGGTTGCTCTTTCTGACATATTTGCGGACCATCTATAATAAAAAAGTAGGTCTAATTTTGAGGAATTAAGACTCTTAGAATAAACTCCACAAGTTCCAGAACTTTTTAAAAATGTTTTCTTTGCTTATTTGCAGCTTAGATGTTGCCATTATTATCTTTATATGACTTTAAACTTGCATGTGGCTGGGGATGGTGCCCTTAGGGGTAGGTTGGCACACTTTGTGCCAACTTGCCCCAAGCTGTTTTTTCGGAATCCTTCTGAATTTTATAACAAGCAAAAAGATGATGATGTTAATTATTATAGTTGATGCATGTCATAGGTAATTAGCCATCTGTAAACATGCGGCATGTTTATTTATACTTCCAAGTAATCAGTACTAACCGTTTTTCCTGCAGCAACTCAAAGCTCTTCAGGGGGTATCAAACTGGACTGATGTGTGCATATAATATATGCAATATGACCTAATTAAACATGACCTTGTCCAGTGCATTATAGTGTTGGGTAATGAAGCACACAAAGCAGTGATTTTATTTTTATTTTTAAATGATCTAAGTGACCTGTGCCAACCTATCTCTGTGCCAACCAGCCCCCTCCTCCCCTATGACCGATTCGATGTTGTGGCTGACACGCGCCTGTCACTGTCAGTGTCAGTGTCAGTGCCACCGACAAGTTGATAACTTCAAGTATTCAACTCCTCTTTGAATTTGGAAACTTGTCGGAAACTTTCTCACCAAATAGAAGCGTAAATTAGAATGTGTCTTGATAACATAAAATATTGACAAGTAAGTGAATATTGACAAGTTTAGTACCAGAATGGATTCTGTCTCTCACGCCCACGTTGTTCTGCAGTATTTTGAAGTAAAATCAATTTCCCGCAAGTGCATTACACTCCTCTTTACAGGCCGTAGAAAATAGACTGTTAAATGAAGAAGATAGAGGCGGACGAAAAAAAGCTGCCATTTTGCTTATTGGATTGTTATTTTTTATATTTAGTACCCAGTATATGTTTCAGTTATTATTCTTTTATTGCTATCCTGGCTTTTCCAAGCATCTGAAGCACTGTGACATAATATATTACAGTTTGTTTTTTTAAACTATTGGACCTTTCGAATGATCAAGATGAGGATAAAGTATATCTTGTTTTGGTGTAAGATGCTCTTTTTTGGTCATGTGACTTTATTACCAATTTTGGCCAATCAGAATGCGTGGCGCTAGACAGCGCCTTAACCAGCTGTCAAAATGCAAAATGGTTTCAGACGGAAAGTGCAAGTGATTTATATTCCCATGGGAAGAAAGTGAAAACATCTCATTGTCTTCACAGAGTCGACACATTCTTGAGGTAAGGATTATCCAAAGACTGATTTACACTTTCAGATGTTAGAAAGGGTCAAGTTTGACTGGATTTCATCTTTCTTTCTTCCTTTATCAATGGATGATGCGAACAAAACAAAGTCAACACTCCACCAGCGAACACACACTGTTTTTGGCAAACGCTTCTTTATTTGAATATTTTACTTTATTTTCAGCCTCATTAATTATGTACCACTGAATTGCACCCCCCCCCCCCCCCCCCCCCTTTACCCTTTTGAAAGTATTGATCTTATTATATAGCTATTCAGTAAACCCAAATTAAATCAATATTTTATTATTACCGGTAAAGGCTTTATCTAATTCTAAGATAAATTATCAAAAATCACAAAATAACAAAAATAAAGATTGACTGACTGCTTTAATGTTGGATGTATGATAACTGGTTCCCATCACTATACAAAAGCAAACAGACAAGCTAGTGAATACCCGGTCTCTAAAACTTCTGTCTAGGAAGTCGGCTGAGCTCACCTTCACTTCTCTGAATTTTCTTGTCAATGCAATCATTGATGTAAATTCTAGCATTGAAAAAGTGTATGATAACTGATCGGATACCCGTAGGGCCCTACTTGTGTACAGTGTATGGTAATGTAGTAAAAATCCAAGAGTCTTACTGCTGTTTTATATCGTTACCTGTAAGTTGTACAAAAACTACACCTTTCCCCAGTACAATAACTATCATGTAAAGGAAACAGGGGAATGTCCAAAACACTACAAAACTAAACCATGCTAAAATTTGTATTTGCAATATACCTGGTAAGAGCTCTTTGCTTGTTCAGCACCATGGCACTAGTTATGGTATCGATAGAGGGTGGGGGGGGGGGGGGGGATTTCCTAACTGGATCTGATGATGGCGTAACATGGAACTTTTGGAGATCTATTATACTTGCTGTGTAAAAGCTGTACATAAATGAGTTTTGTTTTTCTCCTATTACAATTACATGTATCATGATTTTATAAAAGCCATTGTGATTCAAGATTTGGCCTTTTTCCTACATTGTAGTTAAGTTCAACCTTTACAACAAAGACAAATGCAAAAAAACAAAAAAACAATGATAATTTAAAAACCAGATTCAAGTTGTGGGGGTGTTTTTACCTTTCTTTGGTCACTCCCAATATAAAAATTACAACAGTATTTAGTCCTAATATAATTTGTTCTATTAGAATTTTATAAGGATTTCCTGTGCATACATATTTATTATTAGTTGTCTTATCAACCGTTATTATCATATACTGCATGCTTAGATAAGGCTTCCTCTATGTCTTACTTTGACTTCTTGATAGCTTTTAGCAAAACAGTATTTATAATCATAGCTGCTATGTAGATGAAAGAGCCCTTTCTTTAGTATATAACTGACCGGATTTGATAGAGATATGTCAACTGGTACAAGTCAACTTAAGACTTACACTGTATGTGTTACAGTGTCGGTGCTACATGTATGTGAATGTTCACCTTAGTCGGGGATAGAGTTGATAACTAATGGCTTTTAAAATAAAAAAAGAAAATAATATATATTTATTTTATAATCACTAAAACACACGGGCACAGGGAAAATCTTCTTGTCTAAAATAACCATGGAGACAAGTTTCTAATTGTGTTAAAAAGAGGTATATGTACTCATTGTTGAAACCCACGATTTATTAAAACTTACGCTCACGCTCACTTTTACCCGTGGGACATGTGGAAGCAAATCCGTTGTTTCTGATTTAATATGCATGTAGACTTTGATTGGTTCCACCACAAAACTGAGGTGGAAATTTCACCAATCAGAATCGGCATTTCGGGCTGGTTTCACAAAGCAGTCGCGCCGCAAACAAAGCCTACTTTGCCAATGGATACCACAGTGAAGAGATACAGAGTCATGGCAACTGCGATTGATCGCAATTTGCGAAGGCTTCGTGAAACGGCCCCCAGGGCATCCAAAGATGGCATGTACATTGTACTGAGGTAACTTTGACAGTTGACCTCTCTACCAACACCATATGTGAAGTTCACTTGGAAAAGGTTAGACAAGTTCAGCAAAATAGCTCTGTGACATCATGTTATTTGTTAGATCACAATGCCAACTCTCTCCTGTTATTTGTTACCTCCCAATGCATTGCCAACTCTCTGAGTTTGTCTAACCTTTTGGTCGTTTGGCCATAACATGTGGCACTGGTGGAGGGGTCAATTTCAATATAGCTTGAATGTTATTTTTTTTTTCTAGTTGAAATTACTATTCTGTGGAGAAATAACAAAGGAAAAGATCATTAACAAACTGTTTTTTTAAAAACCCTGCGTTTATATTTTAGAAAACAATATCACACTGGCACAGTGATTCTACTAGAATCTTGATTTTACTAGAAAACCATTTAGACAAGTTTCTGTTATTGTCTTCATTTGGTAAATGATCATTTGACCTAGAAACCTAACATTTAGTTACATGTACATGTGTTCCATTAGCATATTTTCGTTCATAGCCCGATAAAAAAACCAACCCGTGCGCCACAACTAAAGACTATTTTTGACAAAGACTTAAGTGATGCACCGACGAAAAAAAATACTTGCTTTTTAGTGAAACCGAGTATGTAATTAATTAAAAAATATGTTGAATGAATACCTGCTCATATTTATTTTTTATTGCAATAAGAAGAAATAAAGAACATTTTCTTATGTCCCCAGAACAAGCTGTTGATTCAAGCTATCAGCCTGGCCCTCGTTCTGTAGTTTTCTGACATTTTTTTTAACTTTTGTCCAGTTTCTAAAATGCAGACATAAACGGACAAAATGTACATATTTTTTTCTTACTGAAAACCAACCTTTCACCATTATTCAAAGTAAATTTTCTGTTTTTTCGTTTTGCTTTTCAGGTATTTAATACTTAGCAATACATGCATATCCCTTTTCTGGGGGGAACCAACATTTTCTCTTTCTTTTCTTATCATCCTGTGGGGTTCAATCTCAAACTGTCGATATTCTTGCCATAGCTTAAGATGTGTAAGCATTTTCAATGTAATTCAAAGTGTTCCAGAAAATTCTACTGACTAAGGCCAAGCTCCTGTCAGTCGCCAACCTAATGAAATATCATAGGTTTACTTTTTTTATAACAATTTATGTTTGGGTATACATGTCTAAATGATATACCTCTTTTTAACACAATTAGAAACTTATCTCCGTGGTTATTTTAGACTAGAAGATTTTCCCGGTGCCCGTGTGTTTTAGTGCTCTATATCCCTTTAAAACATTGCAACAAAGCACTCTTTAATGTCTTGTCAAGTTTCCAATTATATTTTGTGCTGCTTGTCAGTAATTACTTGTGACGTTCCTTTTTTAGGTGAATTTATTAAAATATATTATCATAAATCATTGCTGTTGTAGGCCTAATATCATTTCTGCATTATACATAACTCTATGATTTGTATAACAGGTGATGGACAAATTCATATTTTTTTGAAATTAAAACACCTCAGGGAACACCTTAATTTGATTCTGAATGTGGAAGGGCTGCCAGGCCAGGGATTTCCCCTAGACCGGGGATTTCCCCAGACCATTGTCCAAGGATTTACCCTAGGCCAGTGATTTTCACCAGCCAGGGATTTCCCCCTCACCAAGGATTTCCCAGGCCAAGGATCTCCATTAAGGAAAGCCAGGGATTTCCCCCAGACCAGGGATTTCCCCCAGACCAGGGATTTCCTCGACCAGGGATTTCCTCCAGACCAGGGATTTCCTCCAGACCAGGGATTTCCCCCAGGCCAGGCATTGAGCCAGGAATGGCTTGTAAAAAGTAACATTTTATATGGTAGGTGAAACTCATCATAAAACTTATATATTACATCAAATTCATTCAACCGTGAAATGTGCAAATTTTCCTTTGTTAACAATCACAGCGTTGTGTCAGTTGCCGAGGTCGTTCATGCAAGACCAAGAAACAAACCTTGGATTTTTATAAACGTGACATTTGAATAAGAATATGTATGCTGAATAGCTTTCCAAATAACCGTGATATCAGAAATCATGATCAAACACTGCATGTGATATCAGAAATCATCAAACACTGCATATTTTTATTGGTCGGACTGAGAGCCAGTTGGGAAAATAACTGTCAAGGTACATGTACACATGTACTTGTCAATATCGCAGCGACAGTGACTGGTCATGAAACATATGCTTTGTTTTGACTGTGTTAATTCAGGTATTTTTTTGTTTGGATTCATTCTTTGGTTAATATTAATAGATTAGTTAAGCTTTAAAAATAATTTGACAAAAATGTAATTTTTGCCAATTTGATTGCTGGTTTTAACATTTACGTATATACTGTTACTTTTGCTAATGTTTTAATGTTAATAATTATGTCAAAAGGGTCATGAAACTTGATTTTTTTGCTATTTTTTTTTTATCTAAGAAGAAGTTTTGTAAACTTTTTTCCGACTTTGTTACTGCTTATGAAATCTCCATGTAATTTTTTGGTCTTTGGCTTATTATTACATGTATATCATGGTTAGGGATGAAACTGAATCATTGAATGTACAAAGACTGCAAATTTGTGTCCTTCTCTGGGTACAATTCTTTTCCTTTCCACAAAGTACTCAGCGAGTTACATGCATAAGCCAAGGCCAAAAATAACTTAAGAAAACAAAAATAATACAAAATTTTAAAATAGCACTTCTATTAAATACGGGGACTCATTCTTGTTTTAATGGGGCATGAGCTGCCAAAATGTTGATATTTTGACGTTAAAAATGTTGAAAATATTGTCTATTTTGTCTCAAGACGTATAATTCAGGAGCTTTTTAGTGCTTCTAGTCTCAAGAATGTAGGATAAAGTATTGTTTTGAACCTGCTTTGGCTTAGAATGAATGAATGGTCGTCCCGGTTATTTAATACCGGTATTTTGTTTACTTTTCGAACGCGTTTTCGGTTTGTACAGGCCACATAGAATGATACTGTATGAATTTTCCTCATTCCAACGCCAATCGTTTAGTTGTGATGGCCTTCAAAGCCTCTTACTGTCGTGACGATCAGAAATCATGAAAAAAGTGTGAATTTCGGCAGCTCATGCCCCTTAACTTTAGAAAACAAAAATAATACAAACTTTTAAAATAGCACTTCTATTAAATACGGGGACTCATTCTTGTTTTAATGGGGCATGAGCTGCCAAAATGTTGATATTTTGACGTTAAAAATGTTGAAAATATTGTCTATTTTGTCTCAAGACGTATAATTCAGGAGCTTTTTAGTGCTTCTAGTCGTGAAAATGTGGGATAAAGTATTGTTTTGAACTAACTTTGACTTAGAATGAATGAATGGTCGTCCCGGTTATTTAATATTTTGTTTACTTTTCGAACGCGTTTTCGGTTTGTACAGGCCACATGTATGAATCTTCCTCATTCCAACGCCAATCATTTAGTTGCGATGGCCTTCAAAGCCTCTTACTGTCGTGACGATCAGAAAAAAGTGTGAATTTTGGCAGCTCATGCCACTTTAAAATGTCCTGTTCCAGTATGACTTTAGTTTATTTAAAAAAAAATATATTTAAGGCATTTCTTTCAGAACAGTTTTACTGTTATTTTACTTGAAGTGAGTTTTTCATGCAGCCACTCACAATAAATTGCAGCCTACACAATGTAGGTTGTATTTAATCCTGGGTGCTTTTTCACCTGGATGTCATGTTTGTGGATTAAGCTTTAAAGCAGGTTTTTGCTGGGATTTGTTTGTTCTATAGGGCAAGAGCATTTGGGGTCGTTTTTTTACCTGCAGCTGAATGAGCTGTGATACATCATGTACGTTGTTGCTACCTGCTAACCCAGTTTTGACCTGTCCATTGTTTCAGTTGTTGATTATGTCGACCTTCGTTTATGGGGATATAACATGTATATCAAAGAGCTCTTTTTAACACAATTAGAAACTTGTCTCCGTGGTTATTTTCGACAAGAAGATTTTCCCTGTGCCCGTGTGTTTTAGTGTTCAAAAATATATCATAGAGCAAATTGTAGGTAAAACGGCTCCAGCAATAAGACAAAATTACACCTGTGCTTTTCTATTTCCGGCTTTTTCAGGTGTGGTAAAGTAAAGAACACCTGAAATCCAGTAAGTCCGATCTTCTTTTCAAATCTTGTATTTTTTCTGAGAAGTTTAACGTACTGGGGCTCGTTCTACTAAGCTGGCGCAAAGTTACACATAGGTTTGCAGCATAGAGTTGCGCCTCCAAACTGGCGACCATGCACAAGTTCCTATGATTTAACACTTGTTTGCTTCTGGCATATACATGTATGCGGCAACTTACGCCAGCTTAGTAGAACAAGCCCTAGGGGCTGTTTCTCAACACATTTACGCCCGTCATAACCTTGTGCCTGGTTGTAACGCAATGTTAAAGGTATATGTTGCCATGACGTTACGACCAGGTGCAAAGTTACGTCGGTGTCAAGAAACAGTCCCCTGTACTTGTACTGTAGTTTGCACACCAATAGTGTTACTCTGAAAAACAAAAAAATCATATTGACTCAATATTTTAACTTTTATTCAGCCATCATGCAGGGTTTTCGTTTGTGGAATAACACTACTTTTGATTTTCTTTTACTTTGGAAATTAAGGTTTTATTTTGTGATTAGCTTATTTAGAGATTTGAGTATATTTTACGATATTTGGGGCGTGCCTGTACCTTATGTACATCCATCTCCATGTGTAAGAAAGGTTAGGAAGAAGTCTAATTTGGTGTGGAGGGGGTGGGTGGGTATGGAGTTTACCTATGGGCCAGGGTGGGGGGCGGGGTAGTTGTGACGTCTTACGAGAAAATGACCAGGGAAAAGGTTTGAACATCATTAGTGTTTACATGCACATGTCTCTGGATTTTTACCTTGGTTCTTCGACTGAACCAAAAGAACGTTATACAGTATTGCTGTATGTTGTTACTTGCCAAAGGCCGAAGGTTTCCTCAGGGCAAAGAGCCCAGTTTCCTCCCCCCACTAAGCCTGTGGAAACTTTTGATGT
Source organism: Lepidochitona cinerea (assembly GCA_963971465.1). Taxonomy (NCBI): domain Eukaryota; kingdom Metazoa; phylum Mollusca; class Polyplacophora; order Chitonida; family Tonicellidae; genus Lepidochitona; species Lepidochitona cinerea. The sequence continues at coordinate 2,380,047 of OZ020565.1, forward strand.
CTGCATGTGTGATGAATACCTGTAGGTTACAATATCAGGAAATATGTACAGTATGTGTTGAACAAAAAATGACCATGTGTGCTAGTGTGTAAGTCTTGTTTCAAGGTCCCCCAAAACACATGTGATTATGGCCTAATGCATAAGATAAAACGACATGTCGCTGTTTGAGTCAAAAAAAGAAATTCTTTACCAAATGCGTTAATAGAATTAACATGTGCTGTGGGTGAAACAGTGTTATTGCCCTAATATAGGAAGTAACATTAACAGTCGTCGTCATTGTCAACATTTTCTTCATGCTGGTCACACATGAAACTGGATTCAAATAGATGTTACATTGTGTTAGTTCACGCCACTAACTGTGAGTTCCGCCCCATAACATACACAATCACATCTGCCAGTGTGGTTGTTGTAATATTTCTGCATCAACTAACTGTGATTGATTACATGTACATGTATACCGCTGTGTTGCCTTGGGTTTAGGTTTATAGTTTAATTGCAAAGTTTGTCTGTTTACTGTGACAAAGGTTATGATAAAAAGGACATGATGTACATGTAGGGCGGCTTATTTCATCTTTGATCTTTGAGGAATATTTTAATGCAAATTGATGTTGAGCTTTTGTACTAATAGTATTCTTTGCCTGATTATCGACATTCTTAGTATCAGGACTAACGAGGTAGGGGACAGGAGTGCTGGTAGCTCATCTTGCTTGCAAGTTTACAAAGCTTTTACCAAGAGATTCAAGCCAAACATCAGCCTTAAGGTGGTGGGGTAGAGAGTACCCCATAGTCCAGGGCCCAGTTTCCTAATCCTTGATTAATGTTTTACGCCACGTTCAATATTATTTCACTTATATGGCGGCGTTGCCAGGTTTAGTGTGGGAGGAAACCGGGCTCATTGGCCGGAGGACAACCCCGACCTTCGGCGAATACCAAACGATCACTGTAACCCACTGGACCATCGAGGTCCCTTCCTCATCCTTAAAAGGGCAACCATCATAATTTTTTTTAACAGCGAGAAAATTTTATATTGTTTCTATAGTTTTTAATGCTGCAGGGAACTTACAACCTCTGGTTTTACCTTTGGCTTTTTAACTACATCTTAAAACCAGGTACATGTAGATTTCTAAAAGCTTTGCTGTGATAACCAATACATCTTCACCAAAATATCGTGAAAAAAGTATTATACCATGTGTGTTTCAGTAAAATAAGGCCAGTATGAATATGGTTCAGATTTGTATAATTTAAGTATGATGTATTGATTTTGGAGGCTGATTTCCAATTAACGGATATTAAACTAATGAAGGCCTGCTCTGAGGTTTTGTGACCATTGTCACTGTATTTCTCCACTCTCTATTAAAAAGTCCCTGTGGTTTCTGTCGTGGTAATGTTTTTAGGGTTGACAGCTTACATGTTTATGATAGACAAGGTGTTCTCCACATGTCAGTGAGTGTTCACAAAGTTAACACTGAAGTGGGTTTATTTATCACACCTGAGACCAACTGAGATCAAGATTATCTTACCTGGTACCAGTGCCCTCTATGTCACCAGGTGAAAATTTAGACAACTAAGGACATGATCCCAACAGGTAAAAAAGATATATATTTATGATTACTAAAACACACGGGCACAGGGAAAATCTTCTTGTCTAAAATAACCATGGAGACAAGTTTCTTATTGTGTTAGAAAGAGGTATATCGTACTTTCCTGTGTGTATTTATAGTAGAACACACCTGCATTTTGGAAACTTTTAGTGACATATATTATTTCTTGTGTGTATTTATAGTAGAACACACCTGCATTTTGGAAACCTTTACTTTAGTGACTTACATGTAAAGTTTGACTCTCACACCTGGGTCTGATTATGTTCTGGGTCCTTTGATGTAGGTTCTATATTAATATATTAAAGGTACATGTACATTGTTTGTATTTAGATAAATGATGCATCATACATTACAAGCCTCACAATTTAAATTTCATCATATGATACAGTACATGTATGATGTATAACAAAACAGTTAACTATCATTGGCAGGGTTTTCCCTGGCTCCCAAAATGTTGGGGTTCATTGGACCCCCATCAGATAAAAAGTAGGGTCCCATAGACATGTACATTAGGTGGGGTCCAATTAGTGTTTAAATATGCATCATTGTATAATATTTTGCTATTTATTTACATCCCATTGCGATTTTGGGGTTGAGTGAGAAATTGAGGGTCAGAGATGCCGGTTTTAAGGGTCCGGTAAACCCCTGCATTGGTACATGTACTGGTTGGTTACCAGCATTTCAATATACAGAACGGACAAGAAGATTTTCCCTGTGCCCGTGTGTTTTAGTGTTCATAAATATACTGAACGGATTCAATGTTTCTAACCGACCCTAACTTTTAACAAAATTTGAAAAGCAATCTATTCTGACAAGCATGCGCTACCTGCCGGTATTTTCATCTTCAAAACTTCTTCAAGATGGAGTTATTTTGAATAAGAAAATTATTATCTAAGTAATTCTTCATGATTAATCTCGTCATGATTAAAGTTCAACGTTTTGAAACAACAAGTTCAAGATATGAAAAGTAATTTATACAGATCAGCATAAGTGTGTCATTCGGGGGTATTTTGTGTCTAAAACTACATCAATAGGCAGTTAGAAGAAACTTGATATCCCATTTCTTATTACCACATGTCATTTTAAAGTTCAAGTTTTAAAAATATAAATTATACATATACAGACAAGCTTGTGTCAGTTAGTGTTAAGTCTTTGAGTCTCTAAGTTGAATTGATATCCTATTTTGAAATTGGTATTTTTTTCTATCTTTAACATTTTACACGATCTAAATTAGTAAAGAAACTTGTCTCCATGGTTATTTTAGTCAAGATGATTTTCCCTGTGCCTGTGTGTTTTAGCCATGGCCTAAATATATACATGTATCATTACTATCTTATTTTCCAATTCAGTCCTCGTTAGGATTTAAAAATTTAAAGGAGAGGGGAAGGAAAACAATTATTAAATCAGTACAGGCAGGGTAAATTTTCCTTTCCAATCGTATCCAAACCATATCTGTTCGCTTTTTGCTTGCCGAAATTTGCAAAAAAAATTCCAAAGCGTTATCAGAGAATGACTTACTGACTCAGCAGCCATCTTGAGAGCAAGGCTTAGTGGTGTGTCTCTTTCGCCCAATCAGCAGATGAATAGCTTACCAGTCACTGTACGCGCTCAAGAGAAATTGATCAACTATAAAAGTTTGTCATTAAAACATAGATTAATTTCAAACTATGAAAGTTCGCAAATTAAAACGTAGGTTATTTTCAACCATTTTGAGGCCCTGATACCTAAAGTCAAACACTCTAACTTCGCTGAAACATAATGGGTGGTAAATCAACCTTTTGAGAAAATGTGACAGTCTGCATTGTGCGCCTGCATGACTTTTGGAATTCACTAATACTTGTTCCTGTCAATTGAAAGTAGGCCTACTGTACATGTAACATGCAAAATATTATTGATAAAATTTCATCCCATTTTAAAATTGTATTTGGCAATTTTAATCTTTTAATTCTTATTTAAATTTTTTTTAAATTTGGATCCTTAGTTTACATTACATTTAAACGAATTGAAAAATCACGAATACTTTTGATTTATATATATTTATGAACACTAAAACACACGGGCACAGGGAAAATCTTCTTGTCTAAAATAACCACAGAGACAAGTTTCTATTAATTGTGTTAAAAAGAGGTATATCATTTAGACCTTGATACCCCATAAATTGTTGTAATAAAGTAAACCTATGATATTTCATTAGGTTGACGACTGACAGGAGCTTGGCCTTATCTCCACTTCATATGTAGTTACCCAGAATAGCATTCATCTTAGGTTACATTGAACAGTGTTATTTTTGATTTCGCTGTGTTTGCTTTACAGAGCTGTAAAATGTGTCACACAATTGAAAAGTTTAGAGATTTCAATGACATGAGGCGTTTCTAAGGACCTTTTAAATGTAGTGCAATATCCAAAGTTTATTTAACAGGCGTCTCCTAAATACGTTATTTACTACCTGTATGTGTACACCTTTTATACTGAATAAAGCCATGTTAGTCATATGCCGCAGCGAATATAAAGAAATATAGACCTATGTAACACAGATTACGTCAAAGCAGTTTTAGTATCCGGATTTGTCAGTCTGTAGTAGATATCCATGCCTGGTCTCTATGACAACGTTTATGGTAAGTATCGTAAGGTTCAGCTTGGGGTGATGGGGGAGAGGGCGACCGGTAGGGCCCCGTTTCCTCATCCTTAAAAAGGCAACCATCAGACCTCCTAATTATCCCCTCGCGACGAAAGTCGGGGAGGGATATAGCGTTGCGTTTGTACGTACGTAAGTACGTACGTACGTATGTTCACCTTTTGTCATCACTCTAGCGACTTCATTTTTGAACGGATTCGGACCAAACTTCATATATGAGTCCAGCATAGGAATACCTCGAACAAGTTCGTTTTTTAGAGTGCCAAGGTCAAGGTCAACGTTACTATTTTTAGAAAATCTTTGTCAGCGCTCTAGCGACTTCATTTTTGAACGGATTCTGACCAAACTTCATATATGAGTCCAGCATAGGAATACCTCGAACAAGTTCATGTTTCAGGGTGCCAAGGTCAAGGTCAAGTTCACCGTTACTATTTATAGAAAATCTTTGTCATCACTCTTGCGACTTCATTTCTGAATGGATCCTGACCAAACTTCCCATATGGGTCCAGCATGGGAATACCTCTAACCAGATCGTGTTTCAGGGTGCTATTTAAGGTCATGGTCAGCGTTACTATTTATAGAAAATCTTTGTCAGCGCTCTTGCATGCAAGTTGCAACTTCACTTCTGAACGGATCCTGACCAAACATCATCTATTGGTCCAGCATGGCAATACCTCTAACGCGTCACCGCTTTTGGGACTTCATTTTTAAATGGGTTCTGACCAAACTTCATCCCCACCCCCCATTTTGCGTCAGAGTTCTTGTGTTAGCACGCGAGGGGATTTGTATCGTTTGCGATGCCTTGTTATTTATTGTGATATGATATGAGCTGCTGAAATTCAGTCTTTTAGAAAATTGTGATAGTCAAGACCATATTTACTGTAAATAGGTCAGGAGTTCATTGAAAAACTAAGTTATTGATATTAAAATTAGGAAAATCCGTACATTCTTTGGCCTGCAGTGTTGGAAAAGTAGACAGAATTGAAATAACTGACACGAATGTTCATTCATTTAAAATTACTACTTTTATGTGCATTCTCCAGACTAGTAGCCCTTGAAAGCTTTTAATTTTTACTTTAAATATTATATCTGATAGTTTCAAAATTTTGACAGCCTATGCCACTTTGACATTTAACCTTAGAAGACAATAATGCAAAGGGTTTTAGGTGAGACAGTATTTAATTATAAAGACCAACGCAACGCCCAGGGAATAGTTTCTTTATACGGTAGTACTGCCAGGATTCTTTCGCGTTGTACGCCTTACATGGATATTGATTACCAATTACCACCGGAAGGTTGTGCGTTTCCTCTGGGCATAGAGCCCGGTTTCCTCCCACAATAAAACTGGCAACGCTGCCATATGAGTGAACTTATCTTGAGCGCTGCGTGAAACACCAAACCTGATAACGTTCTGAGATTTTAGGTTGCCAGTTACCAGCGGAAGGTCGTGGGTTTCCTCCGGGCACAGAGCCCGGTTTCCTCCCACAATAAAACTGGCAACGCCGCCATAGAAGTGAACTTATCTTGAGCGCTGCATAAAACACCAAACAATCAAACAATCCATGGATATTCACATTTTTACTAAACGCTTTCCGATAACGTTGTGAGATTTTACATCGCATTCTACCGTAATAGGATACAGACCATACATGTACATTCTCCTGATCAATTCAAGAGAATTAAAGATTACGCATTCAACTTCGGGTGATTTTTTTACAGAAATTACGGCCCCTTGGACTTTCTAGTGAGAATTACAGAGATTTCTATCTAATTGACGACTGGGGACTATTATGTTGCTACATGTACATGTATGTAATTCTCACCAAATGCCAGTTATCATCCATGCGATCTGAATTCTTTGATGGTAACGTTGGATAAGAAATTACTGCCCCTTGGACTTTTTTCGTGAGAATTACAGAAATCTCTATTCAATTGACGACTGGGGTCTATATGTTGCTACATGTATGTAATTCTCTCCGAATGCCAGTTATTCTGAATTCTTTGATGGTAACGTTGGATAGAGTAAAAGGTCAAAAGTCCATCAGTTTGCTAGTTTAAGTAATCGGTACCTCATCAATGCTGGAAACGTAATCAATGTTTTCCGCCAATGTGAACTGACCATCACCATTTCACCATCACTTATAACATGTAACATTGATTGTGTATGTTGGTTGCAAAGAGATCTTCAAGCTGTACACCTTAAAGTGGCATGAGCTGCCAAAATGTTGATATTTTGATGTTAAAACAGAATGTTGAAATTATTGCCTATTTTTCTCAAGACGTATAATTCAGAAGCTTATAGGGTTTTTAGTCTCAAGAATGTAGGATTAAGTATTATTTTGAACTATTAACTTTGGCTTAGAATGAATGAATGATCGTCCCGGTTATTTAAATTTTGTTTACTTTTCAAACACTATTTTGTTTCGTATTGGTCACATACTGTATAGATTTTCCTCATTCCAACGCCAATCGTTTAGTTTTCCGATGGCATTTAAAGCCTCTTACTGTCGTGACGATCTGAAATAATGAAAAAGTGTGAATTTTGGCAGCTCATGCCACTTTAAGTTTAATTCTCATGGTTTGCAACAGTGATGTGATGATATATTTTTCAGTTGCCACAAATTCATTTGCAGCAGAGCTGATATGTTTACTTTTAGTTTTAGCCATGCTAGAGTTTCTAATAGAGGCTCCAGAGCGAGCCGTTACACACTTACAAGCTGGCCAATTGCTTCATCGCCTTTTATGTGGTTTTTTTTGTCCTGATTACATAATGTAGAAATAAACTAAAAAACTTTGGCTCTCTACAGTTTATCAGATAGATGAATATTATTAACGCTTTCACAACTCACTACAGTAGAGTTGACCCATGTAGGACCTCTGTTTACATTAACCCGAAAGCGTCTGTCAGACAGTAAACAATGTACCACGAAATTCGCACTAATTGCTCCTTAATTGTACATTTTTCACTGAAAATCAACCTACCATCTTTCATCCAAAGTCAATCAAATTGTATTTATCTATTTAGCAGAAGTTTTAGCAAAAATGTCAACAATTCTTAACAAACAGTCCCTTTAAGAAAAGAAAAGAAATATAAATAATCAATCATTGATTGGTGTACATGTATATATATACATTGTACATGTATATGTTTTAAAGCTCTTCTCCCTAGGGGGTATTCTGTTACATGTAGGTTACTCCAAAGGATCAAATCGGACACATTAAGACAAATCACTTCTCCCCCTTCACGCTCGCTTCTCCTTCACGAGTGTACCATTTTAGCCCAACACTTTTCTCAGGTACATCAATGAAATGCCTAAAGGTGTGATGCAAACTCGATGTATACGAGGCAGATGGTGGAACCTTTTTCGGAGAACAATGTTGCGACAAATGACAGAGGATCTTAATTGCGACTCCTCTAATATCTGAGGAATTTTCACTGTCTTTTCCCGGGATTCTATGGGGCTCAATCTCAGTCTGCCGAATATTCTTGCCATACATGTAGCTTAAGATGCGTAAGCATTGTCAATGTATTACAAAGTGTTCCAGAAAATTCTACTGACAACCTAATGAAATATCATATTTATGAACACTAAAACACTCGGGCACAGGGAAAATCTTCTTGTCTAAAATAACCATGTCAGACAAGTTTCTAATTGTGTTAAAAAGAGGTGTATCATTTAGACCTTTATAACACATCATAGATTGTTGTAATAAAGTAAACCTATGATATTTCATTAGGTTGACGCCTGACAGGAGCTTGGCCTTAGTCAGTAGAATTTTCTGGAACACTTTGTATTACATTGACAATGCTTACGTATCTTAAGCTATGGTAAGAATATCGTCAGACTATATATTATGATGGGGTATAAAGGTCTAAATGATATACCTCTTTTTAACACAATTAGAAACTTGTCTCCATGGTTATTTTAGACAAGAAGACTTTCCTTGTGCCCATGTTTTTTAGTGTTCTTTTTTTTAAATATATACATCCATATAATCATATGTTAGGATAGAGAGGTAGCTGTTTTTCTGCTTTAAGGTACACTAATGAATACATCAATAGTAGGTAATTACTGAGTCATGATTGATATTGGACTGGTCGTGTATCTTCCCCTCAGATCAATATGCTTCTAGTAACCCTACTTGTCCTGGAGAGCTCTCTGGGGTTTAACATCGATGTATACCGATCCGTCAAATTAACATCATGCATGTAATGTCTCAACAATGCTCCATACGACTGGAAAAATACACTCATTTGTTCGATTTGCAAGAGAAAGTGCCGAAAGTGTTTTGATAAATTCTGATTGTCTTGAAAATTCAGCATTTTATGCAAGTACCTTGGAAAACTAGAGATTAAGGCTTAACATTGAAATAAAAAATATTCAATTGGTCAATTCACATCGAGATTTTCACTTGCTTGCTGTATGTGGAATGGGCTTGACAGGTACATGTAGATAGGCCTACCTGTACATATCGTATCTGCCTAAAGTTAAGGATTTCCTACAGTTTTGTTTCATCCACCATTGGAACTTGACAATGCCACCATACATACATTTATGAACACTAAAACACACGGGCACAGGGTAATAATAATAATAATATTCTTTATTTCAAGAGGGTTACATATATAAAATACACTCAATCAGCTGAATAGCTGTTCTACCTTGAGGCCCTCAAAACTGTTAGCATCATGACATAACAATGGTTTACATATATACAGTGAACATATACATAAATACAGACATTTTTACAAAGACAAAAATTATTAAGTACATAGATCATGACGATATTTGTTCTTAAAACTTACTACTGAAGAAGCAGTTTGGGTAGATAATTGGAGAGAATTCCAAATACTTGCTCCGGAGTAAGATAAGGTTTTCTTGAACATTTCGATACGAGGGAATGGCACAGATAATTTGTACATTTTTTGTGACCTGAGAGGCATATGTTTAGTTTGAGCTTGGGTGAATAAATCCATCATGTAAGATGGGTAGTCACCAGAAATACATTTATACACAGTGACAGCTATGTTTAATTTTACATACTCTTCAATGTTTAGCCAGTTAAGGGCTTTAAATAATTCCTGTGTAGCGTTTTCTTAGTTTTACCCAAAATAAGTCTTGCTGCCTGTTTTTGTAATTTACTAATCCTAATGATGAGGTTGTTTGAACAATTTCCCCATATAGGTAAACAATAATTGATTTGTGGTAAAATATATGCGTTGTAAAACAAAACCCTTATATTAAATGGTAGTAAGTGCTTATGCTTACGTAGAAAGGACACCAAACATGATATTTTTTGGCAAACAGAATCAACATGGTTAGACCAAGTTAAAGTGTTGTCTACATGCAATCCTAGTATTTTTAAATTCTTTGTTTGCTTTATATTGACATCATTAAAAGTAATCTCAAAGTTATTAGGATGACAAGATTTCTTTGAGGTTCCAATCAACATTGATGTGGTCTTCTCAGGGTTGATTACCATTACATTTTCCTCACACCACTGAGACACTTGCGATATTCCTATATTAAGTTTATGCTGTATAGTCTTAATTAATAATAGATTCGGAAGAAGCATACAAAGATGTGTCATCAGCATAGCTATCAACATTACATTCATCAATAAACAATACAATATCATTAACATATAAAATAAACAAAAGAGGTCCCAATATGGAACCCTGGGGAACTCCAGTAGTAACTTCGAGTTGTTTTGACGACACCTGACCAATGCAAACTACTTGTTTCCTAGCAGTCAGGTAAGACTGCATCCAAGACAGAGCATTTGGGTAAATCTTCTTGTCTAAAATAACCACGGAGAAAAGTTTCTAATTGTGTTAAAAAGAGGTGTATCATATAGACCTTTATACCCCATCATACATTGTTGTAATAAACTAAACCTATGATATTTCACTAGGTTGACGACTGACAGGAGCTTAGCCTTGGTCAGTAGAATTTTCTGGAACCACCACACATATACATGTAAATAATCTTTTATTCATTTATTTATTTATTTTGACACAAGGTACATGTAAGGAAGGTCACGCAGGTGCATGCACTTATGTAAGGGTGACCGACCGTCTCTTGAATGTGGCTTAAAACACCAATTAATCAATCTGTGATAAAAGCAATTTATACAGAATTACTCACGATCATATAGCGGTTATTAATTTATTTAAAGTGGCATGAGCTGCCAAAATGTCAATATTTTGACATTAAACCAGAATGTTGAAATTATTGGCTATTTTTCTCAAGACGTATAATTCAGAAGCTTTGTAGTGGTTCTAGTCTAAAAAATGTACTATAAAGTATTGTTTTGAACTAACTGTGGCTTAGAATGAATGAATGGTCGTCCCGGTTATTTAAATTTTCGAACACTATTCCGGTTCGTATAGGCCACATACTAGATGGTGCCACTTTAAATTTGCATTAAAAATGAACTTTTTCATATTCAAATTTAAATTTCCATATATTTATATAAAAAAATTGGATTTGAATGAAATTTGCTGTAGGGCTACATCTAGTAGTATTAGTACCTTTATTTACTGTTCTACTTTTAGTATTAACTGCGTTTCATTTTACTCGATCACGCCACTTTTCTTATTCCCTGAAACTTTCCCTGTGTTTTTATTGTGATACTGCCTTGGCCTAGATAAAGATCAATTGTTAATTCATCCAGGAAGAACATACATGTAGGCTAGACGACCATGCTATAGAGGTCTTCGACAGGTATATATATGCATCAGAAATTCAAGGGCGTTGGCTGATGTGCGTAACAGAATCATCATTCCCTACGACGTAATCATTGCTAACGAGGAAGCTGGATCAATTAACAGGCCTGTTTACTTTATTACTGGGTTGAATAACTTCATCTTGGCGTTATAGTTTCCAATTTACACGTACACTGTGTATTGATTTCTCCCTTCCCGAACAATGATATTCAAGGAAGAGTTGTCTATCATTTGGCACCTTTCTCTGTCACACGTCTACAGTGTTGTTGTCACATCGAACTAGTAAAGGTAGGCTCTTATCTACAGGTATATCGTTATATGATTAATGATTATCTTACCGAGGCATGTTACCCAATGCCTACCCTTTTTGGGCCTTTCGGTTTATTTGCTTTGCCAAATTCTTTTGAAATGAGCTTGAAGACAGTGAAATTTCAGTTCTGCTTTATAAGATAACTTGGCTTTATCCATATAGTATAAAGAAATTGATAGTTTCAGAAATATAGGGCCTGGAGTTTCCCTAGAGATTTCACGATATCCGGTGACAGATGACGTTTTTTGCTCCTGTGTGGACTAAATTGTTACCTTCTGGAATGTTGTGCCTGTTGATTTTTTCTGGGTTCCACCTGATATTGGTTTCTCAATGCATTTCCTCCTACAGATTACATTGAATATTGTTAAAACTCTGTGAGAATGTGAATATCCTGTTTGTAAATGAACTTTAGTCTGTTCTTAAAATGTTTCCACTTTACATAACATTGATAAATCTTATGTGGGGGTCGAGGGGATTCAAAATGTACGTTATCTTCTGATGACTCTTGTTTGACTTGCAGGGACCTATGGAAATATTTTGGCATTATTCACGTTCTATTGTCTGTGGAGCTTAATGTAAAAAAATTAAAGAAGGTGGGCCTGGGTGATTTTTGGTCTGTTGGTTCTATTTTTTGCCAGATGCCCAGCTGTTGAGTGGGGCGTAAAGTCTCAATGAATCGATCCATCATTGACCTTGGCTTTGACGAATGGAATCCGATCCCAGTACATTGAAAAACATTGAGTGTGTTTATAACTTGACTTTAAACACATAAAAAACTTAATTGTCTTCATGATTATTTTAGTCAACAAGATTTTCCTTGTGCCAATGTGGTTTCAATATATGTGGAATATAAATTTTCGATTTTCTATGCTCGGCTTTTATTGTATGTTGTATTTAAGTCGACCATACAAATTGTCTGGTTTGGACTGAAAGTGAGGTAGAAACCAATGTTATGGCTGCGTAGACTTATGAGTTTGATTCAATTATTATATTTATGAACACTAAAACACAGGGGCACAGGGAAAATCTTCTTATCATCTATTATAATACATTTAGATGCAACCTGTTCCACTTTGAACAAATCTGGCATTAATTGAAGTCCTATAATGTTAAGAAAACTATCTTGAGTGCGATGTTAAAAATCCAGCATTTAACCAATCACATTCTCACTTCAGCAAAAGCCTAAATGAGCATGTACAATGTAGATTGCGTACGAGTAGAGGTTACCATTTAGTTCCCTTAGTTCATTATTTAGTTGGTTGAAGAGGGATGTTTACTCTACCAGTACATAAACATGTAGGTACAGAAGGACCCTTAAACCACTGACTTCCCCACATTATCCGACCACAGGGAAGATAATTGTGTTAAAATAGAACATCTTGCTTCTGCCATGTTCAATTATAACGGTGATTACGCTATCTGGATTGTATTGGCTCAGATGCAGGAAAGTAGTTAGCCCATGGAGTAGATACATGCACCGGTCCTTGTCTACTGAAATAAGTATAAGATGGAGAGTAGAATAGACTGATTATGTAATGGCACCATCTGCCTCTGACTCAATGTGTTATGGGTGTTTGGAGGGGTTTGGCATGGCGCATGGAAATTGCTCTGCTTTAATGCTGGAAGCTGGTTAGCCCATGGAGTAGATACATGCATCTCCTTGTCTACTGAAATAAGTATAAGATGGAGAGTAGAATAGACTGATTATGTAATGGCACCATCTGCCTCTGACTCAATGTGTTATGGGTGTTTGGAGGGGTTTGGCATGGCGCATAGAAATTGCTCTGCTTTAATGCTTTGATGCAGGAAGCTGGTTAGCCATGGTGTAGATACTGTACATGTACCTCCTTGTCTACTGAAATAAGTATAAGATGGGGAATAGAATAGACTGATTATGTAATGGCACCATCTGCTTCTGGCTCAATGTGTTGTGGGTGTTTGGAGGGTTTGGCATGGCGCATGGAAATTGTGAAGGATTTTATTGTAAAATTAAGCTTTGTTTTTACAGTGTAAGTGGCATGAGCTGCCAAGATTCAGACTTTTTTCATAAATTCTGATTGTCAAGAGAATTTCAGACCAAAGGATATTGGAAACTATTTAATGTGACTTTATTTTCTCAGATACATGAAGTTTAAATTTGAATAATTTTTGTGTGAGTAAAGTGTGCTCATTTTCAAGACCGTTTCATTAAATTTGCTTATATGTAGCTAAAATGACACAGACAAAATACCGACACACAGGGTTAGAGATGCATTGAGGTTAAATAAGCACTAGCATCTCTGAAACTCAACGTCTGGAGGTTTTACTTGGGAGATAAAACAAGTTCCTCAGAAATTGTTTATGTCTCAACTATAAGCCTTGAGTTATTTTTAAAGTGGAATTGAGTATTGCCAGAAATTGATTATTTTCTTTTAGACTAACTGCATTTCGCTTTTAATGGCGTGAGCTTTTATGGTCATTTTGAGGCAGATATTCGACCTCAAAAATTGACTTTGAACTTCATTTTATATTTTTTTATCAAAAATAATCTCGGTATAGTTTCAGATTGAAAGGGAATGCCTCTATTGGGGCAACTTTATTAGCTAGTTTTTTGGAGACAGTAGTGTGAAGACCGCTAATGTTATACTAGGAAAGACTTGTTAAACAGATTACTCTTGGACAAATTAACTCAACACTTCATTTCCATACTCCATTGCGGGTCCTGCTCTTTTTATTCCACGGACTCCCGGTTACATACAAAACTAGTACTTATTAAATATAAGGAATACAATTGGTCATTAGTATTACAGACATGACATCCCTCCCTTTCTAGATTGATGTATAGTCAGACAAATGTTGCACCAGAATAGAGTATACTATTATTTTAAACAGAACTGAATAAACATCAACCAAGAATTAGAGGTTCCAAAGTTATCATTCAAACAACAAGATACAAAAACTAACTTCTATAAATTGTATAAGCATGATCAACAAAGTCTATCAACTTGAACTACCTAAGAACAAATTCAAATAACAAAAATTCCAATGTAGAACATCCACTCACTGGAAACGTAAAATACAGAACAAATTCAAACACTGCACATTTACGTCAGTAGCATACTGTCTAAAATTCATTTCAGGACAAAATCCTGGAATTTCTTTGGCATAGTGTGTGTGCGTTCAGGTCTGGTCACAGGAGGTGTTTCAACATCATTTTGAACACAACCATTCCTGTTTGAATCCACAGGAGGACACTCTGCTACATTATGTTGTGGCTCCTGATGACTGACCTCATTGGTTGGATCAGAATGGTAACGTTTCACATGAGAACTATTTCGCTCATAATGAACACCTTCTGGGGACCTTACAGTGACTTTACTTCCAGCTTTCGATACGATTTGGAATGGTTCAGGTTGGAAAGGTGTATCGAGTTTCCCTGTTTGCTCTTTCCTAACCAGCACAGTATCACCAGGGTTCAAGTCAGATTCAATCGCATTATGTTTCTTATCAGAATACATTTTTGATAACCCCTTCATTTCACAATCTCGGTCTCTAACTTCCTGATCAACAAAGTTTGAAGTTATTTCTGGAAGTTTAGTTCTAATTTTCCTTCCGAACAAGAGTTCCGCAGGACTCTTCCCCGTAACTGAATGAGGTAAGGCTCGATATGCTAACAAATAATCTAATAGCCCTTCTTTCCAATTTCCTCCTTGGGCATGAGCTATTCGCATGCGTTTTTCCAGGGATTGGTTTTGTCGCTCGACCTCGCCATTTGCCCTGGGCCACCTAGGTGTCACCTTGTGGTGTTCAATGCCCATGTCAATCATATATTTGGAAAAAACTTCTGAGATAAATTGGGGGCCATTATCAGACGATATTGATACGGGTAACCCATGTCTAGCAAATATACGCTTAAGAACATCAACAGTTTTTTCAGCAGTAGTCGACTTCATTATTTCAATCTCATAATAGCGACTATAATAATCAATGACAACCAAAATTGACTCCCCGGATGGTAAAGGTCCTAGAAAATCGACCGCTAGATCTTCCCACGGTTTCGAGGGGAGACTTGTGCTACGTATTGGCTCTGGTGGATTAGGCCGACTGACAATCTGACAGCCATGACAAGTTTTACAATGCTTTTCAGCATCCCGTTCCATTCCGGGCCACCATACTCTACTTCTCAGATTTTGTTTCGTACCGACCACCCCTAAATGTCCCTCGTGAGCAAGTGCCAATACACGAGGTCTGAGTTTTTTAGGGACCACTATGCGTGTTCCACGCATTACCAGCTTACCTAATGTGCATAATTCAGTGCTAACAATGACATATAATTTTTCAGAACAGTTACCCCAAGAACCCGTTTCAATACACTGTCTAATTTCTGACAACTCACTATCAATAGCACTTTCACGCTCTACTTCACGAGTCGTCATAGCTGGGGGTGTGGCGCTTAAGGCTACAAAACGAACATATTTCTCAGCTTTAGTGGTCATGTTGTGATTCTTCACAACTGTTTCAGGGAGAAGCCTGGAAAGGGGATCAGCAATATTGTTTTTCCCAGGTACATACACAACCTTAAAGTCATATTGCTGCAAACGCAATACCCAGCGTTCAATCCTTGCACACGGTTTAGATTTGGGTGAATAAATTGCTTCAAGTGGTTTATGGTCAGTAACAAGATCAAATTTTAAACCATAAATGTACGGATGAAATTTTTCACACGCAAATACCAAGCTCAAACTTTCTTTTTCCGTAGTCGAATAGCGACGCTCTACGTCACTGAGGCTACGACTTGCGTAACTAATAATTCTTGGTTGTCCATTCTGTTCTTGGACTAGAACAGCTCCTAATCCCACAGGGCTAGCATCAGCAATTACTTTTGTTTTGGCGTTCACATCAAAATAACCCAAAGTGTTACTACTTGCTAATCTATCTTTGAGCAATCGGAAAGCCTGCTTTTGTTCCTTTCTAAACACAAAGTGTTCACTTTTTCTAGTTAACCTACGGAGAGGTTCAGCAATCGTAGAGAAATCAGGTATGAACCTGGAGCAGAAATTCACCAGGCCCAGAAAACTCCGGACCTCACTGGCGCTCTCAGGTTCACGTGCATTTACCACAGCTTCAATTTTGTCCTTTTTCAAATCAATTCCTTTGTCTGATAATTGATGTCCCATGAATGTTATACTTGACAACCCGAACTGACATTTGTCACCATTCAATGTTATATTTGCTGCCTCGAGTCGTTTGAACACATTTTCAAGTTGCCGTTTGTGTAAATCCATATTTGGGGAATGGATCACAATATCGTCAGAAATGTTGGCAACACCAGGGATGCCTTGTAACAATTTTTGAATTTCATGTTGGTAAATTTCAGGGGCTGCATTTATGCCGAACATTAATCGTTTGTACCTGAACAAACCACAGTGTGTAACAAACGTTGTAATATTTCTCGACTGGGGATGCAACTCAAGCTGGTGATAACCCCATCGCAAATCAAGTTTCGTGAAAACACGACTTTCAGTCATATCGTGTATAAGTTCATCAATTGTGGGGATTGGGTGATGTTCCCGCTCAATGGCTTCATTTGCTCGACGCATATCTAGGCATATGCGTATGTCATTATTCGCCTTGGGAACAACAACCAAAGGATTCACCCACCCAGTAGACTCTTCAACCGGCTCAATAATATCTTTATCCATAAGTTCTTTAATTTTATTTTCTACCTTTTCCCTTAAGCCAAAAGGAACACGCCTCAAAGGTTGGGCTGTAGGCTTGATATCAGGGTTAATGGAAAGTTTAATTTGACGGTCTTTTAATTTACCAATGCCGCTAAATAACACTTTATGTTTTTGGACGACTTCATCCCTCAAAGATTGTGTAACAGAGTTCACATTTAGTCCAATTTTAAGAACACCCAACTTAATTGCTGTTGCTTTACTTAATAGCGGTTCACCACTTTGATCGATGACAACGAATTCAGCATTTGTTTTATTGTCACCGGCTTCAATTTCCGCAACGAAAGATCCGATAGTTTTAATTGGGGTATCAGAAGTATAGGGGTACAACTTTTTAGAACACTTCTTTGAGTCACATTTTACTTTATTTTCTTTCAAATTTTCCCACATGTTGCGATCTATTATGTTGCAATCACTACCTGAATCAACAATTATGTTCATCTTAACTCCACCCACTTTCACAGGAATTTTATCAGAGTTCACAGACTTTTCTCTCATTCTAAATGCATAACTTTCATCACTACTATCATTTTCTTCATCTGCTTCCAAATGGTTAACTTTCCGAAATGATCTATATTCTTTCCCTTTTTCATTTGGTTTATGTTTTTTGTTATATTTCTGAGATTTGGGAAACATTTTTGTTTTACACTTTTTAGCAAAATGATTCCAGCCTTTACAAGTTTGATACTGTTGCCCCCGTGCAGGACAATTGTCATCACGGCCATAGTGA
Organism: Lepidochitona cinerea; assembly: GCA_963971465.1. NCBI lineage: Eukaryota > Metazoa > Mollusca > Polyplacophora > Chitonida > Tonicellidae > Lepidochitona > Lepidochitona cinerea. The sequence goes on from OZ020565.1 coordinate 2,397,770, forward strand.
TCAACTCCACCACACCTATAGCATTCACCTCTCACCCCCGACCTCTCGTTGTTTGATTTATGGTTCATATTTCTATAGCCACTTTGTCGCTTATGTTCAACTCGTTTTACATTTGGGTCCCTTTGGGTAACACTCATATCTTTAAATTGTGATTCTACAGCTTCAAAAGTGAGAGAAATTTTTAAAACTTCATCTAGGGTTAATGATGCGCCCTTCTCAAGGAATTTCCGGCTTAATTTGTCACTTTTACAATGTTCAAACACTTGATCTCTAATTTGGTTATTTGTGTCACTTCCAAATTCACAGCCGTCCGCTGCCATTTTCAAACGGGTGACATACTGAGCGATAGTCTTGTTATCATGTCGAACAGTTTTTCTGAACAAGCGCCTCTGATATGGAACGTTGGTGGGTACAACATAATGGGCATTTAAAGCTTGAACAGCGAGAAAATATTGCTTGACAGTTCCAGTGTTTGGTAGTGTTTTAAATGTCTCTCTAACCGAAGCACCGGCGGTATATGATAATAAAGCTCGTCGTTGAGCTTGATTAGTTTCAGACTCACCATCAACAAACAGTCCCTTGCTGTCAGCATACGCCTCAAACTCTTCCAGCCAGGATTTCCACCGCACACTTACACTGCTCGCATCGCCCACAGTGTCAAAGTTTTTCACACCGCGAATGTCCGATAAATCAGCGGCTGTAGCCATATTGCAGCATATTAAGTCTTACACTATTCCTATATATCCTCGTCGCCAATGTGAAGACCGCTAATGTTATACTAGGAAAGACTTGTTAAACAGATTACTCTTGGACAAATTAACTCAACACTTCATTTCCATACTCCATTGCGGGTCCTGCTCTTTTTATTCCACGGACTCCCGGTTACATACAAAACTAGTACTTATTAAATATAAGGAATACAATTGGTCATTAGTATTACAGACATGACAAGTAGTACTGTTCTTGTGCCAGAAAGTGAGTTCATGTATGTTTTAAATTATAAAATATATAAAGCTATAAATGATAAATAAACCCAAATATTAAGCAAGTTGTGTATAGTTCCGATATACATGTATATATGTAGACAATTTTACTTGTAAACAATTAAAAAATTTACCTGAAAGTCAACTCTATATTTAGTTTTGTTTAGTTAATTGTTATGGGTCTGAATTTACATGTACATATTGTAAGCTATGAATTAGTGACTGGATTGTTTTGGGGTTTTTTTTTCTTCTAATAACATCTGTGTACAAATACAATAAAGTTTATTGTGTTTTGTCCACATTTTAATAGTAGAATAGGCCAACATGGAAAAGTTTTAAATGTTTATTTTTTGTATTTGCACAGCCAAAACATAAGATTTTTTCTGCATGTTATATTTAAAGAATCATTAGTGGTTTATATTTATGAACACTAAAACACATGGGGACAGGGTTTTTAGCTATCATTTTATTCTGGGCCTTAGTGGCTCAGTCGGTTAGAGTGATAGTCCCTCAGTGCAACACAGGCCTTCCATTGATGCGGTGTGGGGTCAAATCCCACCAAATACAGAAATTAATAAATTTCTGAGTCAAATATTCAATGTAAACAGTGACGAAATCAAACCCTGCATTTTATAGCATTTACAATATAATTGTTGTTTGTTACAGGGGTGTGAAGTAAACAGAAAAGGCTTTGTATTTGCTTAAGAAAAGGATGGCATACGAGGAGTTTGGTGAAATTCAGGCATTTTTAGCCATATTGACTTTATCATCAGTGATATCTCACAGCATAACATATCGGACGATTTGATAACAGCCGTTGTTGAAAAATATTGAGTGCTGATTTGAAAAGAACTGAACCAGCCATGGCTCAGTCTTCCCCCAAGAGGCCCACGAGTTTGGGCGTCCCATTGCCAGGAGATACAACAACAACAGGCTCTCCGTTAGATAGTGCTGCCAGTGAATACACGGTTAGCAGTCAGTGTCATTTTCTCGAGGGGAAATCGGAAAAGGACGAGTATGTTCAGCAACGTCTGGCGTTTGAGGTCGGGGATGAGGAAACAGCTCAGTGCGGTATCGGACGTTTTCGGCCAAAATGTTTACAGCCGTGTGCCGATATCCGCATGTTCATTTTTGTCACCTCAATGTTGATTGCTGTGAGCACTGGGTTATCGGCGGGCTATTTCAACAGCGTTATCACCACCATAGAAAAGCGCTTTGAGATCGGAAGCTCCACCTCCGGCTTGATAGCCGCGTCTTATGAATTTGGCTCGCTTGTTGCTGTCATCTTTGTCAGCTATCTTGGAGGCCGTAGGCACATTCCAAAATGGATCGGACTTGGCGTTTTGTGTATGGCCATTGGCGCTTTCTTGTTCGCCCTGCCGCATATCATGGCGGAAAAGTATACGAAACGTGATGGCATTGATTTGAACTTTACCGAGGAGAATATCTGCAGTCGTCTTTCCAATTCTCGTGAGAAACTCCTTGAAAAAAGTTTCTGTGTAGATGAAAACTCTGGTAATTTAGTGTACGTGTTAATTCTGGTCATAGCTCAAGCCCTGATTGGAACCGGTGGCACTCCCATCATGACCCTCGGCACCACTTACATTGACGATCATGTCCCGAAGGAAAAAGCCCCGGCATATCTAGGTCAGTATTATCATCACACTTTCTTGAAAATTGTAAAATTCTTCAGACACTCACACCAAATGAAAGTTTATAAATTTCTGAGTGGAACAGTTGCTGGAACAGGTACTTGACAAAGGTCGGGGGTTTCCTCAGGTCAATGAGCCTGGTTTCCTCCCTGGAAACACTGCCATATAAGTGAAATAATCTTGAGTGCAACGTAAGACATCAATCAATCAATCAATCTATTTTACGTCAGACTGTGAGACACAGTTTGGAATGGTCTTATATTGCTTTGTAGTTGTAAACTTTTATACAACATCAAACATGCTAGCAGATTGAACAATTAGTTCCTTATCATTCATAAAAATGCATACTAGTTGAACATTATTGAATGAAAACCATGGAAATGGATTCAACCTAAATCTGTTATTTTGATTTGTTGCAGCTTTCGTATATGCCATGGGAGCTTTTGGTCCAGTTTTGGGATTTACATTGGGGGCGTTGTTGTTGCAGTACTATGTTGATTTGTTTTCTTACAACGTTGACCTCACGCCTGACGACCCTCGCTGGGTTGGCGCGTGGTGGGGAGGCTTCATTATCTGTGGGGGTCTCTTGGCCTTGTTGACCCTCCCCTTTCTCGCCTTTCCTAAAAAGTTGATTAAGGAACAGAAGAAGTTGTTGGAATTAAAGGTGAAAGAAGACCTGTTAAAACCCGATGACCATGTGAGGAATGAAAACTTTGGTAAACGAGTAACAGGTGAGTTCAAAGGTTACTGGAAACGCCTCTCCGGCTTGATTATAACTTAACTCGCCTCCGTGGCGTGACTTTAACTTGAAGCATCTCTGTGGCTTGACTATAACTTAACGCACCTCCGTGGCTTGACTATAACTTGAAGCGCCTCCGTGGCTTGACTGTAACTTGAAGCGTATTCGTGGCTTGACTATAACTTAACGCACCTCCGTGGCTTGACTATAACTTGAAGCGCCTCCGTGGCTTGACTATAACTTAACGCTCCTCCGAGGCTTGACTATAACCTCAAGCGCCTCCGTGGCTTGACTATAACTTAACACGCCTTCACGGCTTGACTATAACTTAACGCGCCTCCGTGGCTTGACTATAACTTAACGCGCCTCCGAGGCTTGACTATAACTTGAAGCGCCTCCGAGGCTTGACTATAACTTAACGCGCCTCCGTGGCTTGACTATAACTTAACGCGCCTCCGAGGCTTGACTATAACTTGAAGCGCCTCCGAGGCTTGACTATAACTTAACGCGCCTCCATGGCTTGACTATAACTTAACGTGCCTCCTTGGCTTGACTATAACTTGAAGTGCCTCTGTGGCTTGACTATAACTTGAAGCACCTCCGTGGCTTGACTGTAACTGGAAGCGCCTCTGTGGCTTGACTATAACTTGAAGCGCCTCTGTGGCTTGACTATAACTTGAAGCGCCTCCGTGGCTTGACTATAACTTGAAGCGCCTCTGTGGCTTGACTGTAACTTGAAGCATCCCTGTGGCTTGACTATAACTTAACGTGCCTCCGTGGCTTGACTGTAACTTAAAGCGCCTCTGTGGCTTGACTATAACTTGAAGCGCCTCTGTGACTTGACTATAACTTAACGCGCATCCGTGGCTTGACTATAACTTACCGTGCCTCCGTGGCTTGACTATAAACTTAACACGCCTCCGTGGTTTGACTATAACTTGAAGCGCCTCCGTGGCTTGACTATAACTTAAAGCGCCTCCGTTGCTTGACTATAACTGAACGCGCCTTGACTATTACTTAATGCGCCTCGGTGGCTTGACTATAACTTAATGCGCCTCTGTGGCTTGACTATAACTTAACGCGCCTCCGTGGCTTGACTATAACTTAACGCGCCTCCGTGGCTTGACTATAACTTAACGCGCCTCCGTGGCTTGACTGTAACTTGAAGCACCTCTGTGGCTTAACTATAACTTGAAGCACCTCCGAGGCTTGACTATAACTTGAAGCGCCTCCGAGGCTTGACTATAACTTAACGCGCCTCCATGGCTTGACTATAACTTAACGTGCCTCCTTGGCTTGACTATAACTTAACGTGCCTCCTTGGCTTGACTATAACTTGAAGCACCTCCGTGGCTTGACTATAACTGGAAGCGCCTCTGTGGCTTGACTATAACTTGAAGCGCCTCTGTGGCTTGACTATAACTTGAAGCGCCTCCGTGGCTTGACTATAACTTGAAGCGCCTCTGTGGCTTGACTGTAACTTGAAGCATCCCTGTGGCTTGACTATAACTTAACGTGCCTCCGTGGCTTGACTGTAACTTAAAGCGCCTCTGTGGCTTGACTATAACTTGAAGCGCCTCTGTGACTTGACTATAACTTAACGCGCATCCGTGTCTTGACTATAACTTACCGTGCCTCCGTGGCTTGACTATAAACTTAACACGCCTCCGTGGTTTGACTATAACTTGAAGCGCCTCCGTGGCTTGACTATAACTTGAAGCGCCTCCGTTGCTTGACTATAACTGAACGCGCCTTGACTATTACTTAATGCGCCTCGGTGGCTTGACTATAACTTAATGCGCCTCTGTGGCTTGACTATAACTTAACGCGCCTCCGTGGCTTGGCTATAACTTAGCGCGCCTCCGTGGCTTGACTATAACTTAACGCGCCTCCGTGGCTTGACTGTAACTTGAAGCACCTCTGTGGCTTGACTATAACTTGAAGCATCTCCGTGGCTTAACTATAACTTGAAGCGCCTCCTTGGCGTGACTATAACTTGAAGCACCCCCATGGCGTGACTATAACTTGAAGTGCCTCCGTGGCTTGACTATAACTTGAAGCGCCTCCGTGATTTGACTGTAACTTGAAGCGCCTCCGAGTCTTGACTATAACGCGCCTCCGTGGCTTGACTATAACCTAACGCGCCTCCGTGGCTTGACTATACCTTGAAGCGCCTTCGTGGCTTGACTATAACTGGAAGCGCCTCCGTGGCTTGACTATAACTGGAAGCGCCTCCGTGGCTTGACTATAACTTGTAGTACCTCCGTGGCTTGACTATAACTTAAAGAGCCTTCGTGGCTTGACTGTAACTCAATGTGCCTCTGAGGCTTGAACATAACTTGAAGCGCCTCCGTGGCTTGACTATAACTTAATGCACCTCCGAGGCTTGACTATTACTTAATGCGCCTCCGTGGCTTGACTGTAACTTAACTCCCCTCCGTGGCTTGACTATAACTTGAAGCGCCTCTCTGACTTGACTATAATTTAACGCGCCTCCGTGGCTTGACTGTAACTTGAAGCGCCTCCGTGGCTTGACTATGACTTCAAGCGCCTCTGTGGTTTGACTACAACTTCAAGCGCCTCCGTGGCTTGACTATAACTTGAAGCGCCTCTGTGGCTTGACTATAACTTAACGCACCTATGTGGCTTGACTATAACTTGAAGTACCTCTGTGGCTTGACTATAACTTGAAGCGCCTCTGTGGCTTGACTATAACTTGAAGCGCCTCTGTGGCTTGACTATAACTTAACGCGCCTCCGTGGCTTGACTATAACTTTAAGCGCCTCTGTGGCTTGACCATAACTTGAAGCGCCTCCATGGCTTGACTATAACTTGAAGCACCTCTGTGGCTTGACTATAACTTAACGCACCTCCGTGGCTTGACTGTAACTTGAAGCATATTCGTGGCTTGACTATAACTTAACACGCCTCCGTGGCTTGATTATAACTTAACGCACCTCTGTGGTTTGACTATAACTTGAAGCACCTCCGTGGCTTGACTATAACTTGAAGCGCCTCCGTGGCTTGACTATAACTTAACGCGCCTCCGTGGCTTGACTATAACTTAACGCGCCTCCGTGGCTTGACTATAACTTGACACGCCTCCTTGGCTTGACTATAACTTGAAACGCCTCCGTGGCTTGACTATTACTTGAAGCACCTCCGTGGCTTGACTATAACTTGAAGCATCTTCGAGGCTTGACTATAACTTGAAACTCCTCCGTGGCTTGACTATAACTTGAAGCACCTCCGTGGCTTGACTATAACTTAATGCCCATCCCTGGCTTGACTGGAAGTTAAAGTGCCTCTGTGGTTTGACTATAACTTGAAGCGCCTCTGTGGTTTGATTATAACTTGAAGCGCCTCTGTGGTTTGATTATAACTTGAAGCGCCTCCGTGGCTTGACTATAACTTAAAGCGCCTCCGTGGCTTGACTATAACTTAAAGCGCCTCCGTGGCTTGACTATAACTCAAAGCGCCTCCGTGGCTTGACTATAACTTGAAGCGCCTCCGTGGCTTGACTATAACTTGAAGCGCCTCCGTGGCTTGACTGTAACTTAAAGCGCCTCTGTGGTTTGACTATAATGGGAAGCGCCTCCATGGCTTGACTGTAACTTAACGTGCCTCCGTGGCTTGACTATAACTTGAAGCGCCTCCGTGGTTTGACTATAACTTGAAGCGCCTCCGTGGTTTGACTATAACTTAAAGCGCCTCCGTGGCTTGACTATAACTTGAAGCGCCTCCGTGGCTTGACTATAACTTGAAGCGTCTCTGTGGCTTGACTATAACTTAACACGCCTCAGAGGCTTGACTATAACTTGAAGCGCCTCCGTGGGTTCACTGTTTAGTTCTGTTTAGATGTTTGTGTTAGGTAATGCAATGTTCCAATGACTCTGTCCGTAGTAGGATAGTCTCTCACGCCAACACAGACCTCTGAGCTTGGGCCGCAGGTTCAAATCCCACTCAGCCCAAAGTAAAAATATCCTGAGTGTGTTTTCACTCAGTCGTCTATGTGAAAGAGTTTGCCAGGCACCTGCCTAAGGTCTTAGTTTTCTCGCAGTAAATAGTTCGGATTCATCTGCCACTAAACCTGGAAATGCAGCCATATAAGAGAAATAATCTTCAGTGAATTTTTGAGACTGTAGCTCATTATGGCTTTGCTTTAGCCATGTTTGCTGACCTAGCAAGGAGGAATATTAAGTACCGGTTCCTGATGTTTTATGGACTGCATTGTCTAATGTCAAAATTTGGATGGGATTTGGGATAGAATGGTGTTTTGGTTGGGTGAGAATTTTGTTACCATATGACGTTTGCTGTTGAGTGGGATGTAAGCCCTGATTAATAAAAAAATTGTTCAATCTTATATTTTCAGATATTCCCAAGTCGATGTTACGATTGGTTCGTAATCCTGTATACTTAGTGCTTTGTCTGGGAGTGTGCTGTGTGGTTTCCATAAGTAGTGGGTTCGTTGTCTTTATACCTAAATACCTGGAAACACAGTTTGGGGTCAGCAAATCACAGGCCAACCTTTTTACAGGTATATTATCTTAATGTCTTAGGTCGTGAGTTTTAATTGCAAGAAAAATCAAATGAAAAAAAATCAGACTCGTTTTTTGCTTGATGCCCTATATGAAATGGTTGCCTGGATCTATGGAAGGCCTCAAGTTTCTCGCTTGCAAATAGACCTGTTTCTTTACCCCTATGTTGGATGGTTTCCAGTTACCAACGGAAGGTCTTGGGTTTCCTCCGGACATAGAGCCCGGTTTCCTCCCACAATAAAACTGACAATGCCGCCATACATGTATAAGTGAAATAATTTTGAGCGCGGCGTAAAACACCAAACAATCAATCAGAACAATATATATATGATCCATTTAATTTGGGTTGCCAGTTACCAGCGAATGCTCGTGGGTTTCCTCCGGGCATAGAGCCCGGTTTCCTCCCACACTAAAACCAGCAACCCGCCATGTAAGTGAAATAATCTTGAGCTCGGCGTAAAACACCAAACAATCAATCAGAACAATATATATGATCCATTTTATTTGAAAACCAATTTTTTATCCAGGTGGCATAGGAATCCCAGGTGCTGTGGTTGGAATACTCACGGGCGGATATATACTCAAGAGATTTCAACTCCGCCCTAAAGGTAAACTACCAACATTTGACCTGATACAAGCTTGTGATTGGCTGAAGGTTCTTATCCCACTCAAGGTGAACACAATTCTGGGTGGGTTTCCATCGATCACCCTATATAGGCTATGGAAGGGTTGCCAGATAGGAGATAACGTTAAAGAACATGCCTCCCCCCTACTCCCCCTAGACTTGGCCAAACCACTATATATTAAAGGAAAATAATCTAGAGTCTAAGATAGATCACAAGCCCTCCAATGATGGTTCAAGAGTGTTATTCACCCCCAAGCCTGTATAATGGTTGTGACCAAATGCCCTTTATTTTGAGAGTCAAGCTTATTTTGATAAAGTCTCAGGAGCTCAGTCGCTTGTCTCTCAAGTGTTCTATCAATGGGTCCTCGGTCGAATTCCACTCAGTCCGAAGAACAAAAAAATGTAGCAATTGGTGACTTTCACTTGATCGCCCTTTGTTGAAGGGTTGCCGGGTACCCACTGAAAGTTGGGGGTTTCTTGCCCCACAAAAGCTGGCAATCCTGTTGTCAAAGAGAAATAATCTTGATCGCCCTATGTGGAGGGGTTGTCAGGCACCCACCAAAGGGTCAGGGGTTTCCTCTTGCACAAAACCAGTCAATCCCATTGTCAAAGAGAAATAAACTTGATGGCCCTATGTGGAACGGTTGCTAGGAACCCACTGAAGGTCAGGGGTTTCCTCCCATACAAAACCTGGCAATCCTGCTGTCAAAGAGAAATAATCTTGATCACCCTATGTGGAAGGGTTGCCAGATACTCACTGAAGGTCAGGGGTTTCCTCCCACACAAAACCTGGCAATCCTGCTGTCAAAGAGAAATAATCTTGATCACCCTATGTGGAAGGGTTGCCAGATACTCACTGAAGGTCAGGGGTTTCCTCCCACACAAAACCTGGGAATTCCACTGTCAAACAGAAATAATCTTGAATGCCCTTTGTGGAAGAGTTGTCAGATACCCACCAAAGGTCAGGGTTTCTTCTTCCACAAAACCTGGCAATCCCATTGTCAAAGAAAAATAATCTTGATCACCCTATGTGGAAGGGTTGTCCGGTACCCACTGAAGGTCAGGGGTTTCCTTGATCACCCTTGTGGAAGGGCTGTCTGGTACCCACTGATGGTCAGGGGTTTCCTCCCACACAAAACCTGGCAATCTCAGTGTAAAAGGGAAATAATCTGGTTCGCCCTATGTGGAAGGCTTGTCAGATACCCACTGAAAGTTGGGGGTTTCTTGCCCCACAAAACCTGGCAATCCTGTTGTCAAAGAGAAATATTCTTGATCGCTCTATGTGGAAGTGTTGCCAGGTACCACCAAAGGGTCAGGGGTTTCCTCCCACACAAAACCTTGCAACCCTACTGTAAAACAGAAATAATTTCCAGATAGAAAAAAATGATTTAGTGCGAAAGTTTTGAAAATTTGCAATTTTTGTTTGTTTGTTGACAGGTGCCATTCAGATGATACTCATACTAAACCTTATTTCATTGGCCGGATTTGCTTTATTCTTCTTTCTCGGTTGTGACAATCTGAAACTGGCTGGAGCTACAGAACCTTATTTTAATACGTAAGTCAAGAAAATTGTGATTTTTTTTGTCAGCAATTTTTCTTTTATCCGGGGCTAAGGCAGGGCATGCCTTGTCACCTTGGTATAATGTTAAATTGGCTGGATATTGGATTTTTCTTGCTTCATAGATTTCGATAGTCAAGAAAATGTCATTGTTAAAAGTATGCTGAAAATCTAAACAATAGACATTTCGTAACAGAAATTAGAAATTTTAACTCCCAGCAAAAAATGGAAATTAAAAGTCGTATTCAAGTTAGAAATTATAAGTCATTGGAAAACTTAAAAATTGTAACTGTAAGTTCTAAAATTGTAAATTGTAACTGTAAGTTCTAAAATTGTAAATTGTAACAGATTTCGGAACTTAAATCTCATAGCAGGAATGGTGTGTTGTTGTTGTTGTTACAATAGGTCTGGCTATACAATGTCCGAGGCTAACTTAAAATGGTGTGTTGTTGTTGTTACAATAGGTCTGGCTATACAATGTCCGAGGCTAACTTAAAATGGTGTGTTGTTGTTGTTACAATAGGTCTGGCTATACAATGTCCGAGGCTAACTTAAAATGGTGTGTTGTTGTTGTTACAATAGGTCTGGCTATACAATGTCAGAGGCTAACTTAAAATGGTGTGTTGTTGTTGTTACAATAGGTCTGGCTATACAATGTCCGAGGCTAACTTAAAATGGTGTGTTGTTGTTGTTACAATAGGTCTGGCTATACAATGTCCGAGGCTAACTTAAAATGGTGTGTTGATGTTGTTACAATAGGTCTGGCTATACAATGTCCGAGGCTAACTTAAAATGGTGTGTTGTTGTTGTTACAATAGGTCTGGCTATACAATGTCCGAGGCTAACTTAAAATGGTGTGTTGTTGTTGTTACAATAGGTCTGGCTATACAATGTCCGAGGCTAACTTAAAATGGTGTGTTGTTGTTGTTACAATAGGTCTGGCTATACAATGTCCGAGGCTAACTTAAAATGGTGTGTTGTTGTTGTTACAATAGGTCTGGCTATACAATGTCCGAGGCTAACTTAAAATGGTGTGTTGTTGTTGTTGTTACAATAGGTCTGGCTATACAATGTCAGAGGATAACTTAAAATGGTGTGTTGTTGTTGTTGTTACAATAGGTCTGGCTATACAATGTCAAAGGCTAACTTAAAATGGTGTGTTGTTGTTGTTACAATAGGTCTGGCTATACAATGTCCGAGGCTAACTTAAAATGGTGTGTTGTTGTTGTTACAATAGGTCTGGCTATACAATGTCCGAGGCTAACTTAAAATGGTGTGTTGTTGTTGTTACAATAGGTCAGGCTATACAATGTCCGAGGCTAACTTAAAATGGTGTGTTGTTGTTGTTACAATAGGTCAGGCTATACAATGTCCGAGGCTAACTTAAAATGGTGTGTTGTTGTTGTTACAATAGGTCTGGCTACACAATGTCCGAGGCTAACTTAAGATGGTGTGTTGTTGTTGTTGTTACAATAGGTCTGGCTATACAATGTCCGAGGCTAACTTAACGTCCACCTGTAACATGGACTGTGATTGCTCCAGCGAAGATTTTGAGTTGATCTGCGGAGTTAACGGAATAACGTACTACTCTCCGTGCCATGCGGGGTGTACCAGATATTTTGAGTCCATTTCTCAACATGAACGACTCATGGTAAGTTCCCAGTGTCAGATTTAACGATTGATTGAATGATGTTTTAGGTCACACTCAAGATTATTTCACTTAGGCCTATATGGCGGCGTTGCCGGGTAAAAAGGGGAGATAACTTGACTCTTTGCCCTGCCTGACGACAGATTAAACGAGAAACTCTTTTCTTAAAAAGGGCATTGACCACAGGTGACAGTAAAATAAAATGGATATATTTGCTAGAGGGGGGGGGGGGGGGGGGGGGCTTTATTGAATCTACTGGTTCAGTCTTGACGCCCATTGTTTTGATGTCTTGCTTGTTAAAAACTACTGACTATAATCAAACTCCCGCCTGGTCAAGACTGTTTATATGTGACTGACAGATGTAATAAAAAAAATACCAATGATTTTCAGTAAGAAATTAGAAAGATCTGGAAGTTCCTTGTGGCACAGACCCTGGTTAAATTTGACTAAAGTGGCATGAGCTGCTAAATTTTGTTTATTTTTCAAACACTTGTACAGGCAACAGACTGTATAGATTTTTTTGGTATTCCAACATAGTCACTTATTTTTTCGATGAACTTCTCTTATTATACCCCTTTACTAGCTTGAGATTTAGGGAGCCGTTTCACAAAATGCAATCAATCGTAGTTACCATGACGACGTATCTCTTCACTATGGTATCCATGGGTAACCAGGCCTTTTTTTGCGATGCGACTGCTTTGTGAAACGAACCCCAGAATTTATGGAGAAAATGGCAATTTTGACATCTCATGCCACTTAACGCTAAAATCACGTGTAATTTATGTTTCTGTTTAAGAACTACACAGGTTGTTCCTGTATTAGCGATGAGCCGAACTCCGGCCCCGACGTCATCATGTCGCCGCTGGCCACCAATGGGCCGTGTAAAAACACATGTGATAGTATATTACCATTCCTGATTCTACTTGTCATTATGACTTTCTGTGTGTCGGCTACCAACATGCCATTAGTAATGGTCACTCTCAGGTAAGTTCAGATGATTTCTTCATTTTTAACCGGCAATGGGTCGCGGGTTCGCATCCCACTCGGTCCAAAAAATGTGAAAATTTTCTGACTTGTATTTCACTCGAAGGACCTATGTAGGATGGTTGCCAGTTACCACCGGAAGGTCGTGGGTTTCCTGCGGGCATAGAGCCCGGTCTCCTTCCACAATAAAACTGGCAACGCCGCCACATAAGTGAAATAATCTTGTGCTCTGCATAAAACACCAAACAATCAATCAATTCATTTTTATATTACAGTTATTTTCATGCACCTGTTAGTTAGTGTGTCAGCGAATTCGTTAAATTTTCCACGGTCCATAAGTTTCTTGCGAAATTGCACAATATCCAGGGACAGGGGTCATTTTTTTTATAATCTCCTTCAGTAGACGTATTTTGTTTCATAAAGCTAGACTTACATGTAATATGCAATCACGTTTGAATAAAAAAAAAACTATCACGCTCACGCACAATGACAGAAGTAATGACATGGCCACCTGGTAATTGATAACTAACCACGCTATCACTTACCAGGCTGACCTTCTAAATACTTTGTATCCCACGAACCGTGGATTCAGCCAAAACATTGCTCATTAATTCAATCGCACACACACAAAATAGTTTAAAAGGGGACCTGATAAGAGCATGCGATATGACGTTGACAAACAACGTCAGCATACCATTCACCCACAATATACATGTAGTTGCAAAAGGTCACCCGATGCGAACACCCCCTAGGACGTCATCAAACGACGTCACTAAACAAGGTTCAAACGTTCAAAGTAGTGTTCGTATTGTGTGTGTTTGAAAACGAGGTTTTACCATATCAGATTTGCTAGGATAATACTGTTTTGTAAATTCCGCTTGATACCTAATCTTAACTTTTCTGTAGGAGTGTAGCTGAAGAAGAAAGAGCCTTTGCCCTTGGTATGCAGTTTGTAATACTCAGATTATTCGGTGAGTTTTTATACGCCCGACTTAAACAAAAAGTCGGTCGTATTATGGTTTGCACTTCTAATTTAGGTTGGGGGGGGAGGGGGGGCGTCGGTGGCTCCAGTTTCTATATCAATTGGCCACAAGAGTGCTTGCCGAAGACCGGGGATTTCATCCAACCAAAGAGCCTACTTTTCTCCCCTGCTAAAGTAAAATAATTCTGAGTGCGAAACAAAATATCAAGCAATCAATCTTTGGGGGCTTTTGTGCCGTCCATGACACTTTTTGCTAAATTCTTTGATTTCTCCTTGTGGAGTACATGCAGTTGCCAGGCGTCACCAGAATGTTGAGGGTTTTGCCATGGGTGGAGAGCTTGGTTAGCTCCCCTACTAAACCTGGTAACAATCAATCAATTGGTCAATCCAATGTATGGAATCATTTTGATAGCATATATCATTGGTTGGGATTTCAAACTTATGTCATAAAACTGAAACGTTTTGAATGTTAGTTTGAAAGCTCAATCCTTTATTCCCTCTAGAGGGTGGTTGCAGGGGGTTAGAGTGATCGTCCCTCAGTCCCATACAGACCTTCCATCGATCACACTTAGACCAAATAAAAATTTCTGAGTGGATTTTTCACTCGGGCGCCATATGTGGAAGAGTTGCCAGGTACTCGCCGAAGGTCGGGACTTTCCTCCAGGCAGCCCAGTTTCCTCACCCCACTAAACCTGGCAACGCAGCCATATAAGTGAAATAATCTTGAGTACCGTGTAAAACATCAATCAATCCCTGTAAAATCTTCTACTTTCAAATGAATATAAATCCACTAGTTTGAGATTTGTTTCAACTTATCCCTTAAAACGGAAAATTGTCTGGAAACCTGTGCTGATATAATATAATATATATAAAAATAACCAAGCTCTGATAGAATATAATGGTGTATTTATTTTGTAGCTAATATCCCTGCCCCCATCATGTTTGGGAACATCATTGATTCAACCTGTATACTGTGGAAGGAGAAATGTGAAAACATTGGGTCCTGTATCTTCTATGACATTGTCCAGTTTAGATATAAATATATTGGTAAGTATTTATGACAAGGCAAACATACGATACCTCTATTTACCAACATATTGGTATGTAAATTCTACTATGGGGTGTTTTACTAAAGCCAAAACACAAAGATGATGGTGTATATTTATATTGGTTAGTATTTATGACAAGGCAAACATACGATACCTCTATTTACCAACATATTGGTAAGTAAATTCTACTATGGGGTGGTTTTACTAAAGCCAAAACACATAGGACAACTCGTACTATAGTGCAGATGATGGTGTGTATTTATATTGGTAAGTATTTATGACACGACAAACATACGAAACCTCTATTTACAGACATATTGGTAAGTAAATTCTACTATGGAGTGGTTTTACTAAAGCCAAAACTCATAGGACAACTCGTACTATAGTGCAGATGATGGTGTGTATTTATATTGGTAAGTATTTATGACACGACAAACATACGAAACCTCTATTTACACACATATTGGTAAGTAAATTCTACTATGCAGTGGTTTTACTAAAGCCAAAACACATAGGACAACTCGTACTATATTGTAGATGATGGTGTATATATGTATTGGTAAGTATTTAGGACAAGACAAACAAACGAAACCTCTATTTACACACATATTGGTAAGTAAATTCTACTATGCAGTGGTTTTACTAAAGCCAAAACACATAGGACAACTCGTACTATATTGTAGATGATGGTGTATATATGTATTGGTAAGTATTTAGGACAAGACAAACAAACGAAACCTCTATTTACAGACATATTGGTAAGTAAATTCTACTATGGAGTGGTTTTACTAAAGCCAAAACTCATAGGACAACTCGTACTATAGTGCAGATGATGGTGTGTATTTATATTGGTAAGTATTTATGACACGACAAACATACGAAACCTCTATTTACACACATATTGGTAAGTAAATTCTACTATGCAGTGGTTTTACTAAAGCCAAAACACATAGGACAACTCGTACTATATTGTAGATGATGGTGTATATATGTATTGGTAAGTATTTAGGACAAGACAAACAAACGAAACCTCTATTTACACACATATTGGTAAGTAAATTCTACTATGCAGTGGTTTTACTAAAGCCAAAACACATAGGACAACTCGTACTATATTGTAGATGATGGTGTATATATGTATTGGTAAGTATTTATGACAAGACAAACAAACGAAACCTCTATTTACAGTCATATTGGTATGTAAATTGTATTATGGAGTGGTTTTACTAAAGCCAAAACACATAGGACAACTCATACTATATTGTAGATGGTGGTGTATATTTATATTGGCAAGTATTTATGACAAGGCAAACATACTAAACCTCTATTTACCGACATATTGGTAAGTAAATTCTACTATGCAGTGGTTTTACTAAAGCCAAAACACATAGGACAACTGTTACTGTATTGCAGATGATATAATTTATATTGATAAATATTTTATCACAGGACAAACATATAACGAAACCTCTATTTACCGACACATCTCAAAAAATGACGGCCAAGACAGGGGTAAGTTTATCAAAGGTATTTAACATGTATTTTGGGTATACTTTCTGTATGGACAAGGCTCTAGTAAATCGACCAGCCCCGATAGCTCAGTTGGTAGAGCGTCCGCTTCAGGCCTGGGAGATCCGGGTTCAACCCTGGGTCGTGTCAGACCAATGACTTTAACAGTGGTAGCTGCTGCTGCTTCGCTTGACGCTCAGCAATATGAGTTAGAGCAGCGACTGGTTGACTCGGTGTCAGTATAATGTGACTGGGTGAGGGGGCTTGCTGGTTGTCTTTGGCAAGTCGTCTCGGTGAGGCAGCACCTAAAAGAGCGTTGAAAATCCGCCCTGCAACAAGGAGACAAAGACTTCATATAACTGAAATACTGTTGAGCAGGACGTAAAACCCAAATCACTCACTCACTCCAGTAAATCGAGATTTAGTCATTTAGATGTCGGTTTACACATGGTTATTCCAGTTAGTGTCCCAGCCACAAGCCTTCCACTGCTTGGTTGTAGGTTTGGATCCCCTGATGTAGAATGGTTTTCTCAGGATAAAAGCTCAGTTTTTCCATTAACTTGATAAAGTAAGGTCCTCTTATACGTGAAATAACCTTGAGCACATCAAAAATATATCTTTGGCGCAGCTCGTATAGCGATTAACCTATGTAGAATGTTTTTCTCAAGATAAAAAGCTCAGTTTTTCCATTAACACAGTCCTCATATACGTGAAATAACCTTGAGCACATCAAAAATATATCTCGTATAGTGGTTAACCTATGTGAAATGAATGCAAAAAGTGGGGACTTTACTATCTGCACAGGGCCGGATTCTTTCCTTGTTAGGCCTGACACTGTGTGTGTATGATAAAATGTGTGTCCATGAACAAAACCCATAAGCCTGACTTTATCATGCCCTTGAAGCATATAAATAGGCGTAAATGAATACAAATGAATAAAAAAAATTTCCCTTTATTGTAGGTATTTCCACGGGCCTTTGTGTTTTAGGCCTGATACTCTTCTCTATGGTCTGGTTGTTGATTCGGAAACGATGTAAACAAGACAGCCAGGCAACCATAGCAAATGTAAGTAGCTGTTATTTTATACATCCAAAACTCTCATCCAGGGTGGGGTATATTTGCATTTGTGTCTGGGGTGGTCAGTCGGTCTCTCAGTCCCTTGGCAGCCTCCCAAGGGCTCAATTTCCACTCGTGGGGCCTCAGTGATCTAGTGTGTTAGAGTGATTGTTTCTCAGTTCCTCACTAGCCTCCTACATGTATCTATGGATCTCAGGTTTGAATTCCACGTAGCCCAAGAGTAAAGACCCGTACTCACTGTGCGATTTGTCGTAGAGACTTGTAGGATGTGATTAAAATGAATGCCTTTAATTGGACAATACGATTTATCAACCAATCAAATGCATCCATTTAAATCACATCCTACAAGTCGGTACGACAAATAGCACAGTGAGAACAGGCCTTTATGGAAACATTTCTGGGCAGGAGAGTTTGCTTAGCAAAGGTTGGTGGTTTCCTCCCTGCAAAGAACTTGGTTTCCTCCCTCACTAAATCTCGCAACGCTGCATTAAAGTGAAATAATCTATTTATTTATCTATGTAAGCGCTTTTGCACCTGTTTATTTCTACCTGTGTGTTTTATATATGTTCGTTGTTATCAAATTGTTATCTGCCCTGTAACTGGACTCTTGAGTCTGTTGGTGCTGACTTTCTCAATAAAAAAGAGTCAATTGCAAATATCTTTTTTTTAGGGCCTCAAGGGAGAACAGTTTACCTTAAATTGATTGAGTAACCCTCTGTAAATAAAGAATTTATTATTATTATATAGTGATGGCTGTCGGTATCAACCTACATGTAAGCAGTCCAGTTGAAATTGAATCTCCGAGCATCCCGTCCCTTGAGCCCCCCCCCCCCCCCCCCCCTCCCATAAAAGTTAAAGGGAAAGAAAATCTAAGCTTTAGACTAGTTTAGATGGAAAGAGTAGAGTTCATTTAGTCCAAAACAACTGTCCAATGTATGTTTTATCCCCTCGTAAGTGAATAATTGAAATTTGAAGGTGGTGTTACAATAGAGAATAAGCTCCCTAGGCCATTCACAAGGCCGCCGCCATTTTTTCATTAGTTTTATCCAATTATTGTTGAATAAAAATTTAAGTGCGTTATGGAGTAGCCATGTGATGCAATTTAGCCAATGGCTGGCTAAGTAATGGCGCGCGGTTGCATACTGACCTATATATTCGGAGACAATCTTCCCACTTCAAGTTTGTCGCCATGTTTTTTTGGACCTAAATCTACCCTTATACATTAGAGAGCGGTAAAAATACGTCATTATTGATCTAAAAATAGCTATACCAACATCACGTCATCCTAAAACGGTAAAATGGCTACACAGATAAGCCACTGAAAGGACATACTTCTGTCTGTTTTTATTAGCTTGAGGGTCACTGGAGGTAATTGACGTGAAATGTTTGAAGTACTTTGAAGGTTGTTATCGACGATAATCCCTATGTATTTCTAGAGATTTCCCCTCCTTTAAATAATCTTAAGTACATTGTAAAACACCACTCACGTAATCCATTCTTGTTGTTTTAGATGACAGATTTAGTCTCCTCCATTACCTCTATTGACAAACTTGATTTAACTCAGGCAGCTGCAAAAGTGCAAAATATGGAATCCTCAGAAAACACTGGCAGGGAAATGAAGTCAAGGGAGATAACTGATACAGAAAAGGGAGATGACTCTACCAGCCCTTTAACCACTTCAATGTAACTTGTGTTAATGGATGCAAAATTTGTCCAAGTTGAAAAAAAGTTTTTGTTATTGTTTTTTTGCTAAATGTGAAAATATTTAGAACAGGTTAACACTTGAATTATTCTTACTTGTTAGAATCGTTATAGATTTATTTACATAAATTTTTGGTATTGTCGGTGTACCATATATCAATTTGTAAACTGTACATATCCCTTATTTTGTATATACAGGGTGTATTGATTAGTCCGGGTTTCTGATTCCAAAATTACTATTTTTTTATACTGACGGTCGTATTTTGGAGTCAGGGTTCACTGCAATCAAAAAGCAGGAGTTGGCTGCCCGCTCAGAAGCGGGCAGTATGTGGTCTGATTTAGACAAAGAAATAGCAATACAACCTACTCAGATCGTGTCTAAACAGTCATAATCACGCTCATGGATAATTTCGCTACCTACCAGTGCCTGATATGAACGAGCAGGATCGGCCAATAAACATTATTCTTCCTCTGAATTTCCTTTTGCCTTTTCCAGTCTCAAACTCTCCGCCATTGGTCAAGTAACACTGTTTAGCGGTTTTTCAGTTTCTAGACGTTAAATTCACTTTAAAAAAGGCTAAATTATTCATGAATGTCGTACTGACACTATTTGAGTTAGTTATGTTGTTATTTACTATCTAAATCTGACCGCAAACGGTCCGATCAGAAGCGTGCAGTCTACTGCGACTTTTTGATTGCAATGAGCCCTGACTCCAAAATACGCCCGTCAGTATAATAAAAATAGTGATTTTGAAGTCAGAAACCCGGATTATGTATTGATATGTTAACAATTTTGGGACATCATCATTCATTGACCCCTCTACCAGCCCCACCTAGGCTACCCAGCTGTTGTACGTATTCAATGAAAAGGTGTATATTTATTGTTGGCATCTCTACCACCGCCACGTCAACAGCGTAACGTCAGGCCAATAGTTTAACATATTCAGGGAAAAATTTTTGACTTCATTGATATTTGTAACGTCAAAAAACTGCCAACCTTTTTGAAAGATTTGGTATGTTTGCATGACGCTGACCTAGAGGTCAATCTAACTTGTTCGTCATTTGTTCTTTGTTATGTTCCCAGTTCACAGGACCATTGAAGTCACTTTGGAACGGTTTCAATTGTTATATAAAGTCAACACAAAGAAACATATCGCTTTAATCTTCATACTGTTTATATTTATGTATTGAAACAATTTTACTTGGAAATTGTTATATTTTGTTAATGTATATAAAAAACATTAGTAATGTAAGTAATATATTAAATATTGAAATTATTTATTTTCACTTTCAGTTTGGTAAGCAGTTTCTTACCTTAAATATCAGAAGAGCTCTGTAGTAAAGGGAAGTAACAAGAAATAATTATATGACAGTCTAAGGTATATAGGAATATATCTTTTAATTCATTAATGTTAGCATTGGTAGATATTAAATGGTTTTTAATTTAGAATGGACATTTCTACGAAATGCTGAAAGGGACATGTCCAAGGAGACTGAAAAGAAGATTGCTAAAATGTGTGCTATTCTTCTGCTGTTTATATAAAAACCAGCAGCCTGTTTCACAAAGCCGCGTAGATGTATTTTTTGCGTAACTTTCATACTAACGTATCTCTACAGTATTGGTTGCTATGGCAGTTACGTGAAAACTTATGCTACGCCGCTTTGGGAAACAGGGCCCTGGCTTTCAGATGACCATTGGTAACTTGCTTAGCTCCCATGGGCATAGTTGATCACCTTGTTACGATTGACTTATTTGAAACAGATCAGCAGTAGCCAATCTGCATTCAGTAAAAGTTCATGTGTCTGTTCATGAGCTCGTGGTCTGATTTCTAATCAAAGTGACACGCTTACGCCCATATCTATTTGTCACAAGTAGTTGCTTGTCTTTTGAAAAACTCAATTTAACTCGGAAAACAAAATATTCTGTTTAAGCTAACAATTGTATGAGGACTTTTTGTATTATAAGCAACAAAAATCATCTGGGTTCACTAGACATAAATGATTTGACATGGACTGTGCAAGTAAGTTTTTACAAAAAAGAAAGCAAAAACATGAAACAATAAATGATATCTCAGGGTTTCTATGACAAGAGTCTGATAAATGAAATAGCCCAATAGAATGTGTATATGATACATGTAGCCCAGATTATCGGTCTTACGGCGACTGGTATTATATGGCTGCTAATGTGTCTTGTCGCCTTATGACGAACACGGAGAGAAAAAAAATTCGGCAGAGCCCAGATTTCTCGGCTAATGATACATGCATTGTTTAGATTGAATAACTTTTCCCCAATTTATCGCTAAAGGGCGCGGGGTCCGTTTCACAAAGCCGTCCCACAGTGCGTTCAATCGCAGTTGCCATGACGTCGTATCTCTTCATTATGGTATCCATTGGCAACTAGGCTTCGTTTGTGATGCAACTGCTTTGTGAAACGAGCCCCGGATTTATCAAGCGCCTTTTCTTTGGCCTTGTTATTGTAAATTAGTACGGCTTAACATGACATTTGATATTTCTGCTGTCTTTTATCATTTTCTTATTGACTCTCTTGCTTAAGACAATGACAAGCTATAGAACTTGATGTACCTTTGGTGGATTATAATCCAATCTTAATAACAGTTCAAACTAGGCACATAACTGTCTTTATTTAAGAATTTAATTTGTAAGCCGATAACCATATCATAATTTGTTCTGTCGTGTATATTTTGAAAACCTGTTTTTAAGTGGCATGAAATTTTGATATTTTTTTTCTTTTTTCACTTAATTTTCAGTTAGTTTACACAAGGTGTAAATGATAAGTTTTATAGAGAGAGCCTGTTTCACAAAGAGATGTAGCATAAGTTTTCACGTAAATGGCATAGCAACTCGTTCTAAAGACTAGTAAAGAGATACGTTGCTAGGATAGTTACGTGAAAACTATGCTACCCCCTTTGTGAAACAGGGTCCTGGATCTATAATGTATGTCAGATTAGTGCTTGAAGTAAGTTAGGCCTTATATATGAACAAATCTTTGGCCCAGCTATTTAAATTTTGTTTACTTTTAGTTAACAATGTTATTTCTACAGGCCACTGGCGCAGTGGCGCTTTCTCTCGACAATCAGAAAAATTTGTTGCTTATTCTTTAGTTGGAAATATCCAAACTTTATGGCCAAGTATATTAATGTTCTGTTGTTCACTGCCCTTCATTTTTGCAGTATGTTTTTATTTTCTTGTTTTGTTGTTTTATTGTTTCCTTTATTCTCATAAAAAGTAAGGTGCATTTTCCTCAATACTAGACTCAATGGCATACTTTGCTGTTTCTCAAAACATTGACCCGACGTAACTTTGCGTTTCGTCATAATGTAATGTTGAAGGTATATGTGGCCATGACCGTCTGGGGCTCGTTTCACAAAGCAGTCGCATCGCAAACGAAGCGTAGTTGCCAACGGATACCATATTGAAGAGATAAGACGTCATGGCAACTGCGATTGACCACACTGTGCGAACGCTTCGTGAAACGGCCCCCAGGTAATCCATTGGACTTACGTTGGGCTTAAATGTCTTGAGAAACACCCACCAGGTTGCTCTTGGCGTACTGTACTTCAAAAGAATGACTAGTTTTACGTCAACATATTTCTAAAAAATATATTGTTATTTGTTGTTGATTTGTAATACTCAAATATCATACATTCGAGACATAGAACTATATGGATTTTTAACAAAATATTAAAATTGTTTTTCCCACCAATAAATTAAATTTGAAAATATCTGAATATATAAATTGTAAATAGACCCAATATTTATGGAGACATTTTAGAAAAATTTTGTGATAAAATTATTTAGGTCTAATTGTTAGTACCTAAACAGATATCTGTTATTTGAATACCTGTACATAAGTTTGTAATTAAACTAAATGTATAGAATATTATAGTTTTTGAACGATACCTTTAGTAATGTATATAACTTGATAAACATAGATTGATATTTGTATTTTGAAAATGTTCATATAAAATATGTACTTACTGTTAGTTTAAGAACAAGTTATCGATTTTATTAAGTGGCCTCCATTGGTGGCTCTCGACGCCATATAAGTGAAATAGTCAGAGGACCGTTTCACGAAGCCGTCGCACAATGCGGTCAATCGCAGTTGCCATGGCGTCGTATCTCTTCACTATGGTAACCATTGGCAACTACGCTTCGTTTACGATGCGATTGCTTTGTGAAACGTTAGCTCCAATCAATCTATCAATCAATAAATCGTTGCTGGCTCATTTGGTAGAGCGTCCCCAATCCCATTCAATAAACCTTCTGATTGGGGTTTCCCTTGGCCTGCGTGGGTCTTACTTAGTGATAGCCCTGAGTGCGTGTGTGTAGGGGCGGGATGACTGCAAGCAAGGCGCCAGTTTCCTCCCCGGCTAAACCTGGCAACGCCGCCATATATATAAGTGAAATAATCTTGTGTGTGACACAAAACATCAATCAATGATTCAAGCCATCATTCCAAAAAAGGTTGTTTTTTTTCGAGCCGTTTGTTAATTAACCCAGTATTGATTAAAATGTGATTGATATAGACAGTGTACAAATCTGTATGGAAAATATATCTTATTAATTTAGTGAATTTATGATATAATGTTTCGAATATTTAATTTAAGCATAGAAAATACATTTGTGGTTATAGCAGGATATGACATAGCCCGAGCAATCGGCCTCTATGGCGGAGAGAATCTATCCTAGGCCAACACTCCCTGGCGTTTGCACCCAAGAAATAACAAAACAAAAAACACGCAGATAAGCTTTATCGACAAGCCATTTGGTTATTTATATCTCCCTCTACTCCTTTTATTCAAACATTTGGGTTTGTTGTTTGTGAGATACTGAGAATCGTTACTTGGAGTTTACAAGGGAGCCTGTATCAAAGAGAGTAGATTGACAAGAGTGGTCACTTCGCCCAATCAGCATTGCCAGCATGTTCTTCTGGCCCCCTGGCGGAAGGGTGTTCCAACTGTACACGATTCGACTTGGGGCGCCCCCTATAGAAGGGAGGTTCCTAATAATCGAATCGTGTCAGTTCAAATTCAACATGGCGCGGACGAAGTGACCACTCTTGTCAATCTACTCTCTTTGCCTGTATGACACAAAAAATATGACAAAAAATGTGAAATTATCTCCCTTAGCTTGTGCAGCTTTATCTATTTAGATTTTTGTGTTCTTAAAGAACTGTGTCCTATTTCTAGTGCTGTTTCTTTTTTTCTTTGTATGTCGCAATTTATTTTCAACTATTAATCTTATTTTATGTAAGAATGGGTTTATTAAAGGTAGTTTCTGTAGTTCTAAATACTAAGTCTCGACCAAAATGTGTGTTCGTGGCCACTAGATGGCGCTGGCTTTTAGAAAGTAAAATGGCGCCTACCAAATCTCAGCACTCTTTATTCGTTTTCCTTTACAATTGATTATTCTTTGTTTATCTTGCTTTTAATCGCTTATCATATCTTTTCAGCCCTACTTAAACAATTTTATTTCCCCATTTATTTTTTCAGACCATTTATTTATTCGTCGTGTTTGTCTGATCCATTCATTTAAGACATTGTTAGAATGCATCGCTTTTGTTTTTGATCTTGTTTATTTGACATTTCAAGCCTTTGTTTTAGTGCAATTGTATTTTGGTATGTAAGGTGTATTTAAAGAACACTTTTATTTCAGTTCTTTCAAATGTTATGTTTCCATTTTCTTGGATTATTAAAGATATACATATCCCATGTATTCTGTTAAATACGTCAACTCTGCTTTCGTTACTTCTTTTGTAGATTTGTTTATTTCAATTTGTCGAACGAAAACGAACGAAATCTAGGTTGCGCAACGGACCAATTGTTCCTTCAATCTGACTGCCTTGTGTCGAAATGCCAATCCCATCAGTATTGACCGCCATGTATTCGGATATCCTCGGGTATTTACTATACCTCAAAGCCGACCGGAAGAGAGCGAAGACAGCCGAGGTTTGCTCCGAATAGGGCAAAATGTAATCGTATTTTCGCGAGATCTATGTTCAGTAGTTGTTAGTGTTTGAAATGTTAGATGTAACGATATCACAAGCTGATTGTAAAAGAGTAAGAGAATGGCGGATAAATGCGAGCAAACAGCAGGTTGAGTTTCATGATGTTGGTGTTTTGTCGTGTTCCTGTAAGTCACATAATCAATTGACCTTCGAGGTGAATTCTCCAACCCCATTCCAATGGATTTTTCCGATAAAATGGTTACGTTTGGCCGTAGAGGTTATATCTGGACTGCAATCTGACTAAAGTCTTTTCATTGAACATCTCCACTTAAGTCAGATTGATCTGGACTGCAGTTCATTTTTATACGCCCGGCTTGAAAAGCGGGCTGTATTATGGTATCATCTCCGTCCGTCCGGCAGGACGGCAGTCCGGAAGTCCGGCAGTCCGGGCGTCCGCTTTCCCTTCCGCTGCATAACTTCTAAAGTTTTGATTCCATCTGCACAATTTTTTCTAAGTATATACCTTATGGGTAGAAGGTGTGTCGCAAACTATTTTTAACATCACTGGTTACATAATATGGGAGTTATATTGGATTATGTAATATTCCCTTCCGCTCCATAACTTCCAAAGTTTTGATTCCATCTGCACAATTTTTTCTGAGTATATACCTTATGGGTGGAAGGTGTGTCGCGAACTATTTTTGACATCATGTATTGCGTAATATGGCAGCCATATTGGGTTATGTAATATTTACTTTTTCTCTCCATAACTTTAACAAATATGATCCGATGTTTTCAAATCTTTCATGTTACATACCATATTAACAGACAGTGTGTAAAAAAATTGTTTATGATATCAACTATTGCAAACTATTGGATTATGTACATTCCCTTTTATTCTTACTTTCATTTTCATGAAAATAACCTTTAAATTATAAAATGGCTTCTACTTTTCCGATTCTCATCAAAAAAGGATTTTTTCAAACTGCAATAATGTTTCTAAATTGATTAAAACTATTCTTAAATCAATATATAATGTTTTAATCAAATGAAAAATACATATAAGGATTAAAGTTTTATCTACAGACCAAGAGATAAGTATCCCAGCTTTGGTCTATTTACCTTGTCAACTTACAGTTAGCTCTCAGTCTCTAGAGCTTTTATGGCCTAAAGATTTATGACCTCCATAAATTAAAATTAAATGTAGGCTTTTAACATGCCCAACTGTTATATATTTTTTGTAGCCAAATAATGTAGATAAAAAATATTATGAGAAAAATTGTCAAATCTATTTGAATTGGTGTGAGCTGCGAAATTGCCATTTAATTACATTTGTTTTAAGTATGATTAGTAAATTATAAACTGCTTTTCTAAAAAATTTAAACCTTTTAGTGCAACCTATATTGACAACAAACAATGTTTAACATCATGATTTAACAGCAGCGAGAATTGATGACTTGTACATGTACCGTGTACAAATCTTGTTAATAATTGTTGATCCAAATAGCCCATTTTAAATTTGATACAGATGGATTTTAAAGGTTTTAGTGGTAATATTTCATTTTGCTGACATAACATCACCTTTTTACCAAGCTTCACCTAATAAAACTGGCATTGCCGCCATATACATGTAAGTGAAATAATCTTGAGCGCGGCGTAAAACACCAAACAATCAATCAATCAATCATTTACCAAGCTTCAACCTCTTCCCTCTGAATTTTGAAAATTAAATTCAAATAAATATGGAAGGATTTGTTTTGGTATGGCCGCAGTTACTGTGCCTTTCCGGGCGTATTTTGGGTTTCCCGAAACTTGTGATTAATGTAATGGCTACCAAAAACGTAACCGCTAAGCGAACACTTCCTATTCAGCGCCCAAACAAAGTGTCCCTATGGTAATGTTAGGGACAAAAACACTCTATTTGAATTCAAGTATTAGAGAAATCCTAATATGTACCGAAACAGCGACTGTCTTCTTTTGTAAAACACACCATGTGATTTAAAGGGCCAAATAACATATATAAACGTATAACTTTAGTGAAGATTTTTGCATTTGATTAATTGAAAGTTATTTTTATTTTCTATTTCCGTCTGCAGAAAATATTTGGATTTGTACTTCCTGCATGTTGTCATTTGTATCCAGCCCCAAAATACGGCGATTTACCGTATTAAAGGTGCAAATTGTCAAAGCCAACCAGTAGCGAGTGAAGACAGCCGACGTTTTTTTCCGAATGAATGGTGTTCCCGCTGACGATAGATGTTTAGGATGCTTTAACGAAATCGAAATATAACCCGACACTGACTCAGCTTGAATTTACCACAGAATCTAAAATAGTGTACCAAGCTACACACATCATTCTTTTGTGGAGGTTTTGACTCAAAACTTGTTCAAAATCTTCAGATTCTAATTTGAACACGCGTCAAAATGTTGTGAATTTTTATAAAATCTGATTTGTTAGGCAACCACTCTGATTCTGTGCATGCATAAACATTTGAACCAGGGTTGTGCAATGATCGCGAGATAACTGTAGAATAGTTTACGGATACTAGTATTTCGGAGAAATGCGGCAAAGGATTTGGTTTGAGGAACACAACAAACTCTACTCTACACCACAGGATATATCGACTGCCAAGCAAGGCCAGTAAGATCCTGACTTCAACCCAGGGTTCTAGTACGTCCTAGTGTTAAAATCATTAGGCATACCCTGAAACACAAATTAAGAAATTTAGTAGACACACATTTTTACCGAAGCATGGTCGCAAATTTGTTTAGAGAAGAGCTGATCTAGGAAAATTATCTTGTTCCATTCTCAGCAATAGTGCTAAATTCTGTACTCAGCTCTGGAGCAGGAATGGTTTGCATTAGCATCAGATGGGAATTTTAAACTGAAATTAAAAGTTGATTACACGGCGAGCCAACAATTACTGGTAGTATCTAATTTCACAGTGGAGAAGACACATGTGAGCGGTTATTGTTGTTTAACGTAAATTCATACTCTCCTTAACCATTTGCAGAGTAGTTAGCTTAAGAGATTGCTAGATCAGCTACCTTTTGTTTGGTACAACCATCTGCGCTTGCGTCAACAAGAGCATGGTCCGGGAAGGGGGGGGGGGAGTGGGTGTAATCCGCGTAGGCCAAATTTCCTTTTCATTTCGCTCTTCGGGGCTAGCCAGGAATTGATCCCCTATTTATTCAGATCAGCTTTAATGGCTAGGTCAAAAACTATGTCACACGCCTGCAGAAGATAGCACCTAAACAGCCGGACGTTCAGATCAATTGAAGTAAGCAACTTAGGTGTTCCTCGAACATTTAAGAATAGACAACGATACCATCTATGTGAAACAAGCACTCCTAAAAATAAATTTCACGAAAACATTTTCCATCAAACATTGGAAAGTGGCGGGAGCAGTAGTTAGTCCGAACGGTATGAGATTACATTTATAAAATCTAAGAGGGCCCAGTGAAAAAGCAGTTAGATAGAGATACCATTATGAGTACAATGCGACCGGTCACTCTGTATATTTACCCAATTTGTAACTCACATATCAGACTTTTGTGGTGCGGGTTTACATGACAAGCACACACATTTAATTGGATTTATTACTACTGTATTTTTACCTCGAGGTTTATAATCAATTACCTGAGGACAAACCATAAGACCGATGTTGCCCTTGTTCCGCAATGGCATATTTATCCCCCTGAAAAGAGTGGTTTTGATCGCAGAACCCGTTCTTCATTAGATTTAATTTAAATAGGGCGGGGATCCGTGACTTTAATTATACCTATATGTTCATTAGAGATAATTTAATTATTGGCAACATCTCCAGGCCTTCGCATCGACTTTAAATCACCTGGTCAACAAAAAGTTCATTACGCCTTTACACTCAGTATCTTTTACAATTAGTAGTAAAACAACAACAATTCTTTGACCAGTTGGAAGCTTCAGATTTAATTCAGAATAGCCATAATAAGTTAATCTGTCTCCAACAGTCGAGCGAATATCAACCTAAAAATCGGAATGTGGCAGATGATTTTAAGCGTTCCTATAAAAATGTTCGGGGCGGTGGTCACCATATATCCAGTGTCTAAGAGACGCCATTGACGAGGACACCAGCCTCATCTGAACCGGCCATTTATTCACACTTGCTTTGGCTATTGTATGGGTCTCTGCCTTGCCCTGCTGTAAAGGCCACTTAGTTTGATTGCGTAATGTGTCAGAAGGCAATGCAGTTTTGAACTCTGAACTTTTAGTTTCATACCGACCCAAACGTGCAAGTGATACTGTGGGAGAATTGTCTACTTCTGCAATCATTTTTACCTTTTGCCTTGTCATTGCCCATTGACTCACATCCAACTACTCGTACCTCCCTCAATTAATCGTCAGAAGACAAGTTCGAATCGAAGCTTCACTTGTTTAGGCAGTCCACAATTTATTTCTAAGCAGTTGCCGTTCACCAATAACTGTACTACGTTTAGCTTATTGGAGAAGGTCATGTAGCCTACAATACCACATAACAACCGACTCGCCAAACCACTGTTGCTCAACGTAAAGTGTTTATGATAACGACTCACGTGATATAAAAGCTTCGACAGTGGCTTCAAATGTTTCCGGGGCCTCCGTGGCTCAGTAGGTAGAGCGTTGGACGCTCAATCCAAACAGCCTTCCACCAATGGGTCGAGGGTTCGAATCCCACTCAGTCCAAAAACTGGAAAATGTTCTGACTGGGTTTTCACTCGAACGACCTATGTGGGATGGTTGCCAGTTACCAGCGGAAGGTCGTGGGTTTCCTCCGGGCACAGAGCCCGGTTCCTCCCACAATAAAACTGGCAACGCCGCCATATAAGTGAAATAATCTTGAGCGCGGCGTAAAACACCAAACAATCAACAATCAATCAATCAAATGTTTCCAGTGTATAAGACAGAGAACCATTTTAACACAAATTCGAACATATTCTGCTCGCCTCACCTGTTAGTGACTTAATTGTACGCCATTACCCTAACTTTTTCTGTCTGGGAAAAATACAGAAAACCGTCCACTGTTTTTAATGTAAACAGTCTTCTGGATTTTCGCGGCAAGTGTGCCTTTAAATACTCGTAGATTTGATGAAAAGTCGAACTTGGGCTGTGTATTGATGTGATAAAGCTCGCGCAAAAGCTTTTATCATAGTTAATAGTTTTAGAGCGAGAATGGTCACCACGGGGGATTCAAAGCGAAAATGGTCCCCACGGGGGATTAAGGACTTTTCTAATATTTGCTACTGTTTTTTGTCGTAGAGACGAAATTAAGGCAATGCCATAGTCAAAGTTTCATTCAAATTCCAATGCATGTTTCCCTGTACAAATTAAAGGAGAAAAAAAAGGAAAAAAACTAAGTAAATACAGTACAGGCTATAAGAATGTTAACAATCGTTTTCAGAGAACGTCTAAACTGACTCGGCAGCCATCTTCACAGCAGAGCTTAGCTGTGTGTCTCGATCGGCCAATCAGCATACGCCTGGCCACCTGTCACTCACTAGCGTAAGAGAAATTGGTCAACTCTGAAAGTCTCCCATTTAAACCTAGGTTAATTTGGATCATTTCGACGCGCTAATAAGAGATCGTTGTAGAATTTTCAAAAAGGTAGTCTTACCGCTGACATTGCAGGTTATAACCATACAAGATATGATACGCTCGCAAGGGAAGTAATCTACTAATACTTTTTCCGGTCAATTTCAAACCGTCAATGGCGCGCTCCACTGACGATCGAGCACGAGCTTGTCGGGCAGATTCATTTTCATTGTATTTTCACACCGTAAACCACGTGCAAGACTCACACACATGAATAAGATGGTCTATAGGAGCCCGTTCGATAAAATTGCATGTTGTTTTTTTGTTTTCTCCTCCTTTAAGTATTTATGACGGTCACCTAAATTATTTTAATGAAGTTTTAATCCCCAGCCAAGTTTGCTTGATGGGGTGTACACCGCTATGGTAACCGACACAAAACAAGGTCTCGGGCTGGTCAAAGTCACAGTTAAAATTTTTTATTTTTTTTTAAATTTCATGATTTATCTGAATTAAATCTGTCATCTGTTTTGTTGGACGGCAACTGTGCCCTATGACTCAAAACTAATAAGATTTGGACTGAAGCCCAGTTACCGAAACTGGTGGCCCTTCTAGCTTCGACCTTAAGCTGAGTATTGATATGATAAAGCTGTCACATGTCAAAATCCATTCGGTACTTTTCACGACGCGGACTCGGCGACCCAAAAAAACAAAAACTGATAGGAATACACAAAGAATAAACATACAAATGCGCATGTTCTGTGACAATATTACTAAATATCTATGGATCTCCTGCAAAATACCATGGCACATTCGGAGCAGGCATCGGCTGTCTTTGCTCGACCGTTTTTGGTCACTCGGAACATCCTTCGGCTATCTTCGCTCGCTACCGGTCGGCTTTGACACGCCTCGGACACACTCGGAACATCCTTCGGCTATCTTCGCTCGCTACCGGTCGGCTTTGACACGCCTCGGACAGTCTGCGCTTTAAATACGGTAAATCACCGTATTTTGGGGCTGAATAAAAATGGCGTCGAAAGTAAATATCAAAATGTTTTACTACAGACGAAAACAGAAAATAAAAATAATTGTAAATTTATTAAATACTAATATCATTTAGAAAAATATTTGTTTATATATTATATTTAGCCCGGTAAAGCACATGTTGTGTAACGCAAAGAAGAGACGCAGTTTCGGTACATTCCAGGAATCCTCCAATACTTCAATTATAAAACTGATCGAGCCTGAAAGTTAACAAACAGAGCATTTCGGTCCTTTACATTATCACGAGGACACTTTCGACGGGCCCTGAAGAGAATATGGAAATTGTACGTTACACGGCTACCTTTTTGGTCGCCACATTCAAAATGACCTGCAGTCTATCAGAGGGTATTTCACGCACGTAAATCCCCGAAGTTATCAGAGTGGCCTCGGACAGTCTGTGCTTTTTATACGGTAAATCGCCGTATTTTGGGGCTGAATAAAAATGGCGTCCAAAGTAAATATCAAAATGTTTTACTACAGACGAAAAATGAAAATAAGAATAATTATAAATTTATTAAATGCTAATATCATTTAGAAAGATATTTGTTTATATATTATATTTAGCCCGGTAAACCACATGTTGTGTAACGCAAAGAAGAGACGCAGTTTCGGTACATTCCAGGAATCCTCCAATACTTCAATTATAACACTGATCGCGCCTGAAAGTTAACAAGCAGATTATTTCGGTCCCTTACATTATCACGAGGACACTTTCGATGGGCCCTGAAGAGGATATGCAAATTGTACGTTACACGGCTACCTTTTTGGTCGCCACATTCAAAATGACCTGCAGTCTATCAGAGGGTATTTCACACACGTAAATCCCCATCTTCTCTAGCCAAGATAAAATCTGCATGTCCCTATTCCGTGTTTTAAAACTTGGAATGGGGACATGAAGATTTTAACTTGGCTTGCGAAGATGGTAAATCCCCGAAGTTATCAGAGTGCGTTTTTGCTCGAACGTTTCTGGTAAGCTTTGACGTACATAAATCCCCGAAGTGATTCGAATGACGGCAAATCTTCGTCGTGTCATAGTTATAGTGATATACACTTGCAATATCGTGGAATAGCGTTAGTCGGAATTTGTACTACAAGGCTAAAGGCGAAATAGCGTTCTCACTTATTAAATCATATGACCTTTAGGCATTGTGAAAACTCAAAGGTTATAACCTGGTAAATAGTGTTCACGTTATTTTTGTTTATGGCCTACGTATATACAGAGCTATGAGAACCAGTTATTTTCCCATATATAAACACGCAATGTCTCCAACAGAAAGGTCTTAGCAGAGTTTGGGAAGACGTAAGCGAAGGAGGGTAGTATTAAGTTTCAACATAGCTATATGGACTATATACGTAGACCTAGATATTACGTACGACACATAAACAAGTTTCGTTTGAATTGCGCCAAGTGACATGAGCTACCAAATTTAGAGGAAATATCGTTGAAATCGAATTTGGTAATTCCTTGCAATTTTTGTCAAGAAGTACAAAATATGGACTTTCATCATTTATCGATCTTGGACGTTAAGGTAAGTGGCATGAGCTGCCAAAATTTACACTTTTTTCATAATTTCTGATCGTCACGACAGTAAGAGGATTTGAAGGCCATCGAAAAGCAAAAGGATTAGCGTTGGAATGAGGAAAATCCATACAGTATGGGGCCTATACAAACCGGAATAGTGTTCGAAAAGTAAACAAAATTTAAATAACCGGAACAACCATTCATGCATTCAAAGCCAAAGTTAGTTCAAAACAATACTTCATCGTACATTCTCGAGACTAGAAGCCCTAAAAAGCTTCTGAATTATAGTCTTTATAGAAAAATAGCCAATAATTTCAACAGTCTGTATTTACGTCAAAATATCAACAATTTGGCAGCTCATGCCACTTTAAATGAAGGTAGGTTTTTGAGCAACGATAAACTCGATCGCGTACTCGTGCATCCCGTTTTTTTAATTATGCCTGTTATTAATACATATAATACGATCGAAAATTATGATGAAAAAAATTCGAAATTTTGGCAGCTCATGTCACTTTAATCTATAAATGAGCCAACTTTCTGCAGGACAATGTGGTCCACGGCCAATGTGGCGAATCTGATCAAATGCCATTTAGAACAGTGTCTGGAACTTTTTCTGTATTTCTCCGCACGTATTCCAAAATACGGCCATCAGTAAAAAAAATAGTCATTTTGGAGACAGAAACCCGGACTAGTTTACAAGCTTTCTGCTATGCTGCCAATGAGATGTGCGTCGAGAATGTACGGAAGCATAGGAATTTGTTATTACATTGCTAGATCAGCAAAATGTAGTTACAACGATTGTGAATAAACTGCAAATATCCAGAGAAAAAAATTAATCCTCAGAGCAAGTCATTTACTTTTCCATGCCGCTTAACATAGATTTTTTCCTTGAAAATGTCATTTACAGCAACTCAACTTCATATAGGCTACACGTTTATAAAATACATGTTAACTTCGTTTAGAAAATTAATTTAAAAAAATCACGTTTTGATGTCATATTTTATTATTGGTGGGTTGATTGATTGATTGATGTTTTACGCCACCTTCAAGATCTTTTCACTTATATGGGGACATCACCAGGTTTTGTAGTGGAGGAAACCTGACTGTTTGCCCGGAGGAAACTTCCGACCTTCGGCGAGTGTCTGGCAGCTCTTCCACATACGGCGGCGATAGAGAGGAAATACACTCAGAAAATTGTATTTGGTCTGAGTGGGATCCGAACTCGCGCCGCATCGACGAAAGGTCAGTGTCGGAATCAAAAGCCTTTGAATAATGATACACACTGTGTCAGAAGGCAACAAAGTTTTCAACTCTTTGAACTTTTAGTTTCTCAATATTGGTGGACGAGTGGAATGAGCTAAAGTCCCAGTGTTGTCGAATTAAACAACTTTTCGATGGTGAACTTTAATTGTAAATTTTTTGTATATTCATCTGGATTTACTTTTTTGTTTGTACAGTTTTGATCAGTTTTCGACTGAAGCCATGCTGAAAATTGGATTTTGTGACACAGCCATCTGTGCCTGCAGTAATATTGAGGGAATATTCTATATTCCAGGATATATATTATAAATACTAGTAAACGGAGGAATTTTCCAAGATGGCGGCAACTGAATCGACGTCATTCTGCACAACATGGCGGGGAAATGTCAAGAGTTATCTCCTCTTGTTGAGTTTCATCTACTTTACATTTTCCACGGGTTTTACAACATTTGTCACGTCAATCTCCACCATTGAGAAGAGGTTTAGTTTGAAAAGCACCCAATCAGGACTTATTCTCGGCAGTTACGAAGTCGGCCATCTTTCTTTGGGATTATTGCTGAGTCATTTTGGCAACAGGGGTCATATACCTCGAATTCTTTCCCTGTCTACTTTTTCACTGGCAGTTATATTCGCTTTGATGACGCTTCCAACATTTGTCGTTCCACGAGCATCCAATCAACTTGAATCTTTCAACAGTTTCGGGAACGATACCACGAGCTTCCATTTGTACGATTGCGCGGGAAACAACTCCAATCTCCATAGTAACGGAACCTGCTCATCCACGGAAGTGGATAGTGCGCAGTCGTCAAGCAGCACAGCTATGGCAATTTTTGTCTTTTGTTTTATCAGTTTTGGGGCACTAAGCACACCTCTAACAACCTTAGCCGTTTCATACATGGACGACAATGTACCACGTCAAACACAAACTGGCTTTTATTTCAGTAAGTAAACCCCAGAATTACAGCTTCAGTTCTTAAGATCCGTCATTCGGTAATACCGATTGTTAAGGGAGTGAACTCTTCACTAGAACTTATCCCTCAGTCTCGACTTCCATCGTCTATCGATTTTATATTTAACAAAAAAATTATAAAAAACACAGACTTATAGACAAGTAGATTAATGAAATCTAGTTGCTGTAAAATGCCCAGAACTTATCATAAGAAAGATAACGGTAGATTCGAATTGAATGTAAATCAATGTGTAAACCGTTCTGATCTGGCTTCTTCATGGAGTTCGACCACCTGGCTTACTGCATATTCCATTCTTTCTTGACATTTTGTCTGAAAGTGTACTTTTCGCGTCACATATCTTTGATATGTGTCTGTCTGTCGTTTAGCATTTTGACAGCCGAGACACGACCAATCATAATCCAGCTAGACTTCTATCCTGTTTTATCCATAATACGGTTTACAGATTATATAACACCAGATCCGACCATTCCATTGGCTAATTGACCGAAAACATGTGATAATCCTGTTTATTTAACCCTCATGCTTGTATTACCAACTTTGCTCTTTTATACGTTGTTGTAGGCTTACTGGGTTCATTCCTCAGTCTAGGGGGCTTTTTTGGGGCCTTCTTGAATGCCAAAATGTTATCCATTCCCGAGGATCTTCAAGGTTAGATAAATGTCAAACATATGTTGTAAGTATTCTCGTATGCCGAAAGATGGCGAAAGTTTTTCAGCAAATCTCAATTTTAAAACTGTCAGCCTTTTCCTCAAGAAGTGTAAATTGACAGCTTTTTATGTTGACCATGTCAAAATGTACGCCAAAGAAGTGTTTATAAATTACTTATAGCTAAAATTAGTGAATGTTCATCCGTTTTTTTTTCTCAAATTGTGACATTTCGAAAAATACGTTGATTTGCACAGACCACACACTGGCTTGATTTTCTATCAGTAGTTTTTCGGCGTACATTAAAACACCAGTATTCTATTGACAACAAATTAGGGCCTATACATTAAAGTTCATGGGGGAAGAACGACTTTGGCTCGTATGACTTTAATGTTCGATTTTAATTACTTTTAACAAAGCAGATGGAATACATAGAGGAAAACTAGATTTTAAGTTTTATATGAAAAGACACAATCAACTAAGGATGGATAATATCTATTTAAAAATCTGTACATCACAAATATCAACACGAAATTTCTGTATTTGGTTCAATGGATTTTTTAAATTCTTTTTAGAGACGGATCTAACACCGGACCATCCATCGTGGATAGGAGCTTGGTGGCTGGAAAAATTAGTAGAAGCTGCGATGTTTACTCTTCCAGCGGTGCCCATGTTCTTCCTTCATCACAATCTCCGACGGCCAGAGCGCCCTCTAGAAATGCACGAACGGAACTCAGCGGAAACTGAGGGAACGTATGATCAGAAGGAATCGTCCGAAAATTCGGGAAATAAGAATTTGTACACTTGGAAAAGTAGGTATACTGATCCATACAGGCAAATAATATGAAGTGCAATTAGAAAAATGTCTAATAATTTATTTAATGTCATCACAAATGTATCACTGAAGCTAAGATTTCTAAATTTCTTTATGACCATTGGTAATTGTTTCCCTGGCCCCAACGGATCGCTGGATATTGAGATATATTGAGAATTCCATTTTTCAATTAAGCGTGGTTTAGCTGGACTTTTCTCTTTGAGCGCGCAGTGTACTCTTGACTGTTTGCTGTGACTGTTAGAAAGGGAGTTCCCTAAAACAACCGTTTTAATGTTTTTGGTTTGATTTTTTCTTCTTATTTGACCTTTAGGATGAAGGTCAACAAAAAACCACAACACACTTAGACGTTATGGTCCTTTAAGGTTGTTGAACATATATCGAGTTTTGGGCTAGTAGAAGATATTTTTTCACTGTGACCATCATATACAATTCGCCCAAGTTTGCTTTAACGTGTAAACGATCACCGACTGTTTTTGGTAATTCACAGGTCTGTTACCCACTTTGTACAGGATTCTCTCAAACCCGATCTTCATCTTTTTAAATCTTTCTGCTTCGGCCGGAATTTACAGCATCGGTGGATTTATGTCATTTCTGCCTAAATATTTGGAGGTACACTTCGCCGTCCCTGCATGGAAAGCGAGTGCACTGGCAGGTAAATTCATTTCTGTCACAATAAATACATATAGATTTACAAAGAAAAATAAATGCATCCTAGGAAATATATTTATAAGAAGAAGAAAAAGAAAAAAGGACAGAATCAGAATTTATCCAATATCTTTCAGATAATTAATGTTCTAAGGCCGTTTTGCACAAAATTGTATCCAGCTGAAGTCAGACTCCATTAGGTAGTGTAAGAATGAAATCTGTCGTATTTCAGCCAGATCCCAGCTTGATACGTATCTTTGTAAGTAGTAAGCATGTCACTGCTGTCCAGTTTCGGTAGTCACTTTAGGCCAGTTTCGGTAGTCACTTTAGGCCAGTTTCGCCCGTCACTTTAGGCCAGTTTCACTTTAGGGCAGTTTAGTCGCTTTAGATCAGTTTTTTTTTATAAAAAGCCAGCATGAAAACTATCTTAAGAATGTATGTATAGGTTTTTAAAAAAAATAAATAAAAAAATAAGTATATATATGCAAAATAGTGTATAGTGGTGTAACAACGGTCAAAGGGAGATAATCCTGGCCTGGAATACATATTGGAGTTACCTGCCTTGGTCGTGTCGACATGTCTGGGCCCTGTTGTGGTTGTTTCGATCTAGCATGTCTAGGCAAGTTTGTATGATCGCCCCGAACAAGTCTGGACACGCTTTGTAGTTTCGTTTTATCACGTTTAGACACGTTGTGTCCTTGTGTTGAAATCTACTTTCCGTCAAACAAAGATGGCATAGCCAAAACATTGACTCTAACGGGTGCTTCTTGGAGGCGTCTGACTGAATCTTTTGATATCATTGAACAGTGTTTAACTATGAACAAAAGAAGTGAAAATCACATTTTGCTAGCCCAAGACGTATATTTACCTGTGAGTGAATATCTGGATGGAATTTTGATTCATATTCGTAAATGGAAACCCGGATTCTACACCGCTGAAATACACGATCAAATGGAGATAATCCGAGGCTAGAATACTTTGAGGTATTGGAAGAGTTACATCCCGTAATTGGGTACTGCGGCGATTCGTCTTTAAACGGGGATTCCCCACGTAAAACCCAGGCAGGTCTTGTCTTATTGCACCACCGCTATGAAATGGGGATTTCCCATGACGTCAGGAGAACAGTTTCGGCCGTCGCTTTAGGATTGTGATAATGATGAGGGTTGATAGTGTTTCTATTATTAACTCTATAAATATATACTCCACATGCGTCTATAGAGAGATTGTGTAAAGCTATAATCGATTATACATCGGTTAGCTAGTAACACTAAATAAATACAAAGAATGATATTACAGTAACTGTAACCATCATGTTTATCGTTCTAATTACCTGGCACCCCGACAAGTCTGGGAGGGTGATTACAGTTATTACAGCCGGCATAATGGTTTAGAATGTAGAAAATTAAACATCGCGATTAAGCTTTATATACTATGAACAAAGAACAGACTTTTAGAAATACCCTCACTAACCGATAGGGAAAATGGTGTAGGTTAAAATGTACACGAGCCAAACAGAAAAACATATAGAAACATAGTCACACAGGAGACTAATTATTCCAGATTTAGAAAGTAAGGAAATGAAACATCTGAGATGACAACTGTCAGTGTCCATTCGCTGCTAGGATAGAAAATGACCTGTGAAATGTTCTTAAAGTATGTAACCTTACTACCACTAACAGACGCCCTGCGAGCGTTAAGCGGGCGCCGGACGTTAAGCGGGCGCCGGGCGTTAAGCGGTCGTTCCCGGGCGTTACCTAGTTCTCATGCTGGCTTTTTATAAAAAAGACTGATCTAAAGCGACTAAACTGCCCTAAAGTGAAACTGGCCTAAAGTGACTACCGAAACTGGCCTAAAGTGACGGACGAAACTGGCCTAAAGTGACTACCGAAACTGGCCTAAAGTGACTACCGAAACTGGACAGCAGTGACATGCTTACTACTTTTGTAGCCCGGATTATCGGTCTTACGGCGACTGTTATTATATGGCTGCTAATGTGTCTTGTCGCACGGAAAGAAAAAAAAATCGACAGAGCCCAGATTTCTCGGCTAGTATCTTTGCAGCCGGTTGTTTTCAGCCGATTTGCTTTCTGAATGTTCATGGGGAATTGATTGGTCCAAAAGGTTTCTTTTGTCCTTTTCCAGATGTTATATGGCCCACAATTTCCATCATACCTAAAGGGAATTGTTTCATCCCTTTTTTTTGTAAAATTCTCTTAAACATGCCTCCCTAGATTGTTTACTTTTACTGCAAAACATAAACAAATTTATGACACATTTGATTCAGTAGAAGCCTCTTTATTTAGGTGGTGTTACGGGAGTGGTCGGTTGCCTTGGTAACGTGACTGGTGGGGCCATTCTGTCTAAATTCAAATTCACCTATCGTCAAACAGTTGCCATGGTTACTATGTGTTCGTCGGTAGCTACATCTGCGTATGTAGTTATGATGTTTATTGACTGTGAAACGCTCTCATTTTACTCAGTGGACAAACATAGGTAGTAAATATATATTTTTTCTTGAGCTGTTAATTAATTGAGTTTCAATTATGACAATCATGAGTTTCAATCAGGGGCCGTTACACGAGGTTGTCGCAAAATGCTAT
The DNA here is from genome assembly GCA_963971465.1 of Lepidochitona cinerea. NCBI lineage: Eukaryota > Metazoa > Mollusca > Polyplacophora > Chitonida > Tonicellidae > Lepidochitona > Lepidochitona cinerea. The sequence goes on from OZ020565.1 coordinate 2,437,849, forward strand.
CAATCGCAGCTGACATGACGTCATATCTCTTCACCATCGACTCCTTTGTGAAACGAGTCCCTGGTTAATGAGGACAATTAGACAATTCAATGCATCGAGAAACGTCAATGGTCCTTCTATCTGTCGGTTGGAAATCTTCCTCATTTGAACTCAAGAATTTTAAGATCACTCTTAAAGTACCAATTAATTAACCGTTCGTTAATCCTTGCATGACGTCATCGTAAAACTGAACAAAATGACGACACAAATAAGTCAATGAAAGGACATACTTTCTGTCTGCTTTTATTAGCTTGAGGGTCACTGGCGGTAATCATCGTGACATGTTTTAATTACTTTGAAGGTTGTAATCGACGATAATCCCTATGTATTTCTAGAGATCCTTCAAGATCTCTCTTAAAATACCAATAAGTCAACCATTAAAGGCCCACTTGCCGCCGTAGCCTGTTTAAATTTGCTAAGAAAACTAATTTACATGAGCTTACTACGACTAATACAACTAAACTTAAACATAGGACACATAAAACATGTCTAGTTAGCTTTAGAATGTAGAAATGGGGTGAAAAACAAACGAAGAATCGAAGCCTGATTACAACAACAACGATCAGTGTCGGTCAACTTTCGTGTTGGATTACCCTCATTTCAGGCCTTTTTATCTGTAGTTTACAATCAAGTAATTGTCAGCAGGCTTTTCCAGTCGCTGTTAACCGATCGCCAGTCTGTATTTCTCAGATAAATAGGCCTACGTAAAATTACACTGTGCGGTTAGTTCACTCACTCGACTGAAACATAAAATCGCCAATAGGGGGCAGGTTGGTTTGTTTACGTTACGTACCCCTAACAATTCAAATTTTCAAATTCAAATTAAAAATACAAAATGACGTCCAAACTTTTAAATTTTGGTAAAAATAGAAAGTTCCTAACTTATATTGTCTGGGAAAAATACAGAAAACGGTCTTTCTTTTTTAATGTAAACAATATTCCTGATTTTCGCGGCAAGTGTGCCTTTAACTAATCCTTGCAAAGGATATCACCTAAAGGTCATGACATGTTTTCTTACAGCAATACAACTTGCTTTCCAACTTGCGGCTGTCCCTTAGATGATCTTAATCCAGTTTGTGACCTTACGTCAGGTCTGACCTTTATGACGCCGTGTGAAGCTGGGTGTCTATATTTGAACGAATCCATCGAAACTGGCGAAAAGGTGAGCATATGTCCTCTTAATTTAAAATAGACCCATTTTACGGGACAACTAGTGAACGCTCTCGACTTTCATAATCTAAGATTTTTTTTTGTGAATTATTTTCCGAATGTGGCCTTTTCACGAGCCTTTAAAACCATGGTTCGGTTAGTGTTTCAAAAGAGAATTTCGCACAAACGCCTAAACTATGGTTTGCTACATTAGTCCCACTTAAACATCGTGATACAAACACACAAAGCCCCCCCCCCCCAATCACAAAAAATGGACAATTTACATGTAAGCTTATATTTATGGTTGATATTTTTTCTTGTGATCTGATTGTAGGTATATCAAAGCTGCGGCTGCGCAGAGAATGGCGAGACTGTCCCAGGATTGTGTCCACGAGACTGTGACACGTCACTTATTCTTTATCTTACGGCGGTCTTCGTCATGATTTTCTCGTCTTCTCTAATTATGGCACCGGCTTTGATCCTCGTGTTCAGGTATAGTTAATCTTCCAGTCAGTATATGTTTCCGTAGTCCAATGACACTTCTTTCAGAAATCATTTTTGTGATCTCAACCAATCGTGTTCTAGTATCCTTGTGTTCTTTCAGAGTGGTATCGTCTGTCAAAATGTCGATCATTTTTCTTCAAAACAAAATGGTTGACTGATTGAGAGAGGTTACCTTATCGTTAAGCGTCTAATTGGTCTGTCAGTGTATGGGTGTTCCTGGTAAAACGGCGAAATTTCATTGAGTTTGTTTAGGGTTAAATGTGAGCTAGTTACGATTTTATTCCTGGGCTCTGATGATGGGACATATGTTGATTATCTGACTCCATGTTTTCGGTATATTACCTAATGTATGTTCTCTGGCGTTTTGTCTTTAGCGCTTCCTATTGCCACCCTCCAGAATGTCTGTATCTAAGGTGAACAGATATTTGACGTCTGTGTTTTGCGCTTTATAAATTGAAAACTTAATATTTTTTGTTTGTTTCAGATCTGTTGCAAAGACAGACAAGGCGTTAAGTGTTGGGGTCAGTTCGTGTATTGTATCCCTTTTAGGTAAGTATTTTGGGCCTAGCATAAATAGCATCCTCTCGAAATGTTGAGGGTTTGAACGTATACATTTGATTTTATTTTGATAACGTTATGGTGTCATTTTTTTAGGTTGGATGCCATCGGCTTCAGTATTCGGGGCGGTTGTCGACTCGGCTTGTGAACTGTGGAATATCACATGTGGAACACGTGGTGCGTGCTGGCATTATCATGACGACTTGTTCAGACTGAGGCTTCATGGTACAAGCCTTGCATTCTCCATATTTGGACTGTTAAGCATATGTCTTGTGTACTATTTTTCATGTAAAAAGTCTTTACCAATGGAAGATTCAGAGCATACCGAGGACACAAAGACTACACATTTATAATAGAAGACAATTTCTGTTTGTACTGGAGCTTGTGGAAAAAATATGAATTTAAACTTCTCCATTTCATTTTCTAGTAAAATGAGGAACTCTGACGAAAAGATTTTTTAGCCAAGCAAATTTCAATAGAGGTTGAGAACCATATGCCCAGAATACTCAGCCAAAGTTGGATTAACCGGCACGATTGAACCGACGGATCTGAATAACTTCTATGGAATGCCATTTGGGATGAATGACGGACCAGTAATGTTTTAACGTTGAGTTTTTTTCCATTTCAAATGTATAGTTAGCTACATGTAAAAATAGGCCCTTCCAGTGTATTTCGTCTTAGCATAAATAAAAGTCTAGTCTTTTTCACGCCATACGGATGCTTTTGGAATGTAAATTTTAACTGGCAGATGAAAAAAATCATAAAGTAATAAATAATGAAAAACAAGTTTTCTGTGTAAGCTTAGTAAGCTTTTGTTCGTTAACTGCATTTTTAAAATCGGTAAACATCTCTAATCAATAAAACTGTCGGGTGTGAAGCTACTTACACGTTGAAGGTTTTTGAGTGTCCAAACTTGGCAAAATACACTGGATAACAAATAAAATTTCTCAGTAACCATTGCAACTACTTCTTTATTGTAAACACGACGTTTACAATAAAGAAGAAGTTGCAATCCACAAAGAAGCCTTATGTTATGATCAACTCAACTTCTAAATGCCACTGAAACAAGTATCAAGCACCTTGTTGAAAATTCTAATATAGGCCTATTTATATTTATAACCGTTATTTTTACCGACAAATATTGACAAAACAGCAAACATAAAAAGTGATTCCTTTTTATTCATAAAAATATAAAATTTATATAAATATTATATCATATATATTTACTTAACTATATAACAACATAAAACGTAATGAATTATATTAATTTCACCCTAGAGTTATCTTCATGGGAATTAGTGCTTAAAATAGCGGATGACTTTTCCAATGCTGCATTCGATTGGGTTAACAAGAGTTGGTAACGCTCGCGAAGAAGCAAACATGAATGGAACACGAACACGTGTAAAGAATACCAACATTAAAATAATAATGTATCTTTGTATGCATGAAAAAGTGACGATAAGGACAAAAAATCTTGACGATAATCTCTGTTTTAACGAATTGTTTTAAAGAATTTACACGCAAAAAAACAAAAAAAACAAACGAAGGGTGTTGATGGAAAAGGGATGGGTTTTCATGCTGGTCGCAACATTGGGGTCGACCTGCAACTCGGGTCAATTTCTTGTCGCAATCGAATGCAGCCCAGTCGTTGCATTGGAAGGTTGCTGTTATTAAGGTGTTACTGACATACCTGGAATGTTATATAAACACTCCGTCATGTATCGAGATATTTCTTCAGAAAATATCAAAGAAAACGTGCCGCACCATGCAGTTCAATAATTCTGATTTTAATACAGTCCTATAAATACTGTAAAATCTATCTACTTCCAGATACTAAGGCTTTGTAGCGAAAAATCAAATCTGCATAGCCTCAATTTCCTTCTTTAGGCAATAAATGCACTTTGACACCGTCACGTGGCTCCACGAGACCCGCTTCGTACAGCGGAAGCGGAGATTCCATGTCTGCAGACAGGCGCAAATGAAACTTGCGCAGTAGCTGAACCAAACACATCTTAATCTGAAGCATGGCAAGTTTAGATCCGAGGCACTTTCTTGGCCCGATGCCAAAAGTAAGCCAGGCAACCCTTTGAGAATCTGCTCTTTCGCTGTCGAGAAATCTATAAAACAAAGACAAAAGGACGAGGTGTTCAAGGAAAAACATGAAAACTCATACACCTTCTCGATAAGCAAAATCTTGGCTCAAATAATACAATGATCCTGTCTGGCTACCTTCTATTCACTCATTGGGCGAATATTATGCTGTAAGTAGATATGCCAATCAGTGATGTTTAAAGGATTTATGAACAGGATTTAAAGCTGGTTTGTGTTTGTTTATGTATATGTAAATGTATATTTGAAAAACATCAGTTGAAACGAAACAACCTTCGCGTTAGTTCCCTGGGGCTCGTTCTACTAAACTGGCGCAAAGGTAGGTTTACAGCATAGAGTTGCGCCTCCAGATTTGCGACTATTCGCAAGTTCCTATAATTTAACACACGTTTGCGACTGGCGCAACTTACGCCAGCTTAGTAGAACGAGCCCCAGGTAGTCAAAAGAAGAACGGAGAGGAAATATGCATATTTTCCGTATTTGTCGTAACCACTCGGAAAAATGACGTCATACACGACCTTCGATGTGTACAAACTGCCACGAAGACGTACTGAGACAGCAGAAATTGTTTATTACGTCATCGCTGTGAGGGTACGTACACAACGGAGGTCGTGTTTGACGTCATAAGTCTCTGAGATAATTAACTTTCGTAAACATTGTAGATCGACAAACGTAGCTTGAATTTTGTATGTGCTGCGACCAAAATTTAATTTTCTTTTTGGTCAGACTTTTAAAGTACATGTTCTACAACACACTTAACGCAAATTAGAAAATATTTCCAAAAGTTGTTCATAAATCCTTTAACTAACTTTAATAATAATGTTTTCACAAAACATTGTTGGATAGGGCCAATAATTTTTTTCACTCCATCACATTTATCACCAAAGTTTTTATGGTCTAGCAAGTGCCATAAAACAGTTTAGAGTGGCTTGGCCAAATCCTTTTCACAATGTTAAATGGTTATACCTTCAAGACTTACCTCTCTGGTATTAGCTTATCGGTATCAGGTCCCCAGTAGTCCTCGTCGGAATGAACGGACCAGAGATCTACAGCAACTAAAGCGCCCTCTGGGATTGAGATACCGCCTACCGTACAATCACTCATACAACGACGAGCGACAACTCTGCAATCATGAAAGACAATTTTATTTCGTGTCCATGCAGAGTGTGGAAATTAAAGGCTATTTTTCTGTTGTATTCGGAAGCTTTTCCAGAATGTACATTAAAGTAGTGTTTTAAACTAATTTAGGTTGTGTGAATTTTGTATACTTTCGGATACCATTTCGAATCATACAGCACACAGACTATATGGATTTTCCCCATTCCAACGTGTTCAAAACACACTCCAAAATTCTGAGTGGATTTTCACCCAGTCGCCGTATGTGGAAAATTTGCCAGATACTCGCTGAAGCTCGGGGGTTTCCTCGGGGCAATGAGTCCTGTTTCCTTCCCGACTAAACCTGGCACTGCCACCGTATAAGTGAAATAATCTTGAGAACATCAATCAATCAACCATTCCAACGTCAATCATTTAGATTTTCAATGGCTTCCAAAACCTCTTACTGTCGTGACCATTCGGATTAATGAAAAAAGGTTCTAATTTTTGCCGTTCCTGACAAATGTGTCCTGAATGTACCCATAGATGATAACGGTCGCTTGACAATTTGACCTTACAATGCGTAAAGAGCAAATCAAGCGGCCAAATGTGAACAACGGAATACAAGACAGACACATGTCTCTGTTTACCAGGAAATTAGCAATTATATATTTCGATTAAACCTGACCAGTCTAAGCAAAACTACGTAACTTACACTTACCCAACAACGAAGGGATTCTTCCTGAGAGCTTCTTTGATAAACAGTTCCATGTACGACAATTTCTTCGAAGATGACATTGAAATCTGAAACAGAGCAGAAACGTTCAAGAAAAATAACTTTTCCTTCAGAACGAAAGCATTAAGATGGCGGCCCTTCATATGCCATATGGTCAATATTATGCCCTCAAACGCCAGCGAACTACTGTTTGCAATCATCGCAAAACATTCCACAGAAAATGCCCTGGACTTTTTATTATAGCGTGACACCTTCTAATCTCAATTATTTTCGCTCTGGATTTTCAATATCAGGAAAATACCGAAATATCTATTGGTGTCAGAAGTGGGATTGTGGACCCCGGTGGCTCAGTCGGTTAGAGTGATAGCCCATCAGTCCGACACAGGCCTTCCATCGATGCAGTGCAGGATTGAATCCCACAAAATAAGAATTGAAAAAAATTCCGAGTGGAGTTTTCACTCGATCGCCGTATGTGGAAGAGTTGCTAGATACTCGCCGAAGGTCGGAAGTATCCTCTGGGCAAAGAACCTGGTTTCCTCATCAACTCACATAAGTGAAACAATCTTGAGTGCAGCGTAAGACATCAATCATAAGTGGGATTAAATCAAATGACGATAGGTATCTTGGTTTTATATACATCTGGTTGTTTAAACCAAATTTATATTTTCTGTCTGTAAACAGGGAGAAGGGGAGCTTACTTTATGTTGTTTAAGAGAAACATCCCATAGAATAACAGAAGACATCCCCAAGAACGAGAAAAGTTATATCGTTACCTCGGCGTCAGTGTTTGCAATTTCAGCTAACAGTTTACTTTGCATTTCTGGATGGGATGCAAGCTCATAGACAATAAAAGCCAGAGCATTAGCCGTAGTTTCGTATGATGAGATAAGCATCAACATGGTTTGGGCTTCAACCTCCTGCGAGGAAGCAAAAAAAAAACTGGTTAGTGCAAAATCTGTCTTGGATGAGGTTCCGATATAGAGAACGAAGTAGCTTTAGCATTATCATTGTCTAAAGTAGAAACAAATGAGCCTAAACATAGTTTGATTGGAAAAAAGAAAAAGTTTGTTACTTGAGTTTAAATTAAATTGCTAGGGATTTTTGGAAAGGAAGTGTGTAGAACAGTAATATTTGTTTTTGCAAAATAAATATAGCCTACAAAACAATGAACTATACAGATATTATAAAATTTTAAAACCAATAAAATTATACAAACGTGTTTTAAAATGGCACTCAGATTTTCCTAAAATTACCTAACACAGTTGAATTTCGGCCCCAAAGTCAACCAGGGAAAGAGGATACAAAAACTGTCTCCAGGTGGCTTGGCCAGTTTGTTTCAACTTGACTCCAACATACCAAAGGGTTTGGAAAAAATTAAACAGCAAGATAGAACCACAAAAGGGTCAAGTTCTTTTGAAAGAACATGCAAATATCTTAAACTGTTACCACCCCCCTCTGGAACCATGTCTTGTCTAAACTTAATAGAGGATCTCGACAGAATGCAATGTAAAGATACACTAACGAAATGTCCTTGTAAAACTTTTTTGCGACCGCAAATTTTCCAGAAAAAACATCTGGTCATATTAATTATTTCGATTTTTTTTATTTGATTTTTTTTAAATTTGACACAGAAGGAGAAAAATATGATATATTAAAATTAAATTTATTTGTCTGAAAAACAGAAATAAGCTAATCAGGTTTATGACCATGTTTTTTTTACAGAATCTACAAAAAAAGGTTCTGAAGATCTCTAACAAAAAGAAAATACGAAATTATTTACGAATTTAAAAAGACGTACAAAGTCTTACCTGTCTATTGAGTTTTCTCTCGATTTTCGCTTTACCAAAATTATTCAACATAAATTTGTCCTGGACGGAATTATGAATTTCTTTGGGTTCTTTGACTTCAGATGCAAGTAAAATGTCTAATAAGTCTTTCTTTGCCTGTGAAACGAAGAATAAATGTACATTCCCATACAAAATATGGGCTTTTAAAGTTAAAAGAATTAAAATTAAAATAAAAAGCTTTGCAAATTTCTAATTAAATGTCTTCGGCGCCAATGTAAACGAAGATATATTGAAGCGAAAGGCATGGTTCGTTAGTTAAGTTTCTACGGTAAAGACACCACTTTTTGTACTGACCGGTTTGTGAGCTCTTCGTTTATTTATAACAGGTAGTAGAGATGACATTAGGATGTCTTGAGGGTCGGTGAATAAACGGAGACATTTGAAGAGAGTGATTGGAATGTTCCATAACCACCTACAGGACGGAAACGAGGCTGTAATATAACAAATCAAGATTAAGGAATTAAATATCCAAATAAGAACCCATCCCTGCCCTTCGAAGAAAAGAATTTTAAAAGAATGTTCTACAAAAAAACTGGATATACAGGACCGTGCATCTTGGTGCATAAAGGAGACGGACAAAACAACAAAACAACACCAACACCAGCTACCCAAATTGAGAGTTTGGCTTTTAATAAATCAAAATTTTGTAATTTTCGACTAAGTTACAAATTACATGTAGAAGTGATTTCTCCTTCTAGTTTTACGAAAGCACCTTCAAGTAACGTTTAAAAGTATAACTTATGCCTAAAATGAATGAACAAAAATTTTGTTAACTTTCAGAACACTATTTTGCTTCGTGTTTTAGCTTATTGGCGCGTCCATTCGTATGAATGGTGTACGCCATACCAGTGAGTAATTATTACCTTGAGTGATTAAAAAGAACTGTGATGTTTGAACACAGCATATTGAATGTCTCTGTACAGGATATGATAGTACGTTTGAGAACTGCTTTACGTCTTTAGAACAGACTGTGTGGATTTTCATCATCTTCAATCATTTAGTTTATAGACGAACTTCAAACTCTCTTATTGTCTTAGCAATCACAAATTATGAAAAAAATGCGTATCTTGGCAGTTCGTACTACTTTAAATAAGCTATTTTGAAAGCTGACCAGTTTGTTTTGCGCGTTGTACGTGGCCCTTGATAAACATCTTAGTTGGATGTAGAACATCGCAAACATATCCATTTTGTAGAAGTAGAAAGAAAACATTAACGTGCTTCTTGTGAACTTAAAAGGGTTTTATTTCCTTCTTGACTCCATTGAAATTGAACGCTTTTATTGTACAAACCAGAGCCCGCTTTCCTCCCACAATAAAACTCGCAACGCCGTCATATAAGTGAAATAATCTTGAGAGCGGCGTAAAACACCAAACAATCAATCAACAATCAATCTTCCGCAACGCTATCTCTGGATTTAACTTGGATCACAGTAATAAGCAATATCAGCAAGAAAAAATATTTGACTAACCTGCCAACATTAAAACAAAACTTCTTCGAGCGAAATTCCCGATTTTGAAAAAGTTTTTGACCATAACGAGAAAGGCATCGTTTTGGTTTCTTTGAGATTCTGAATCCATACTAAAGGCACATCTAGCAATCGCCTCCAAGGAAAACGCCTGGAAGATGCTGCAACACAAACAGATAACTAATAAAACACGGTTTGGTTCTAACTTGTTAGCCATCACAGTTGAAATCGATGAACATATGCTTAACATGAGCGCATAGATTAAATTTAATTAGTTAGTGTCTTTTAGAAAGTGAATATAACAGTGTTCTCGTTATTTTGGGATTACACTTTCTTGAAAATATGGTACAAATTCTTCTACCGATTTTTGGGTGACGCCCGAAACGGGAATCGAACCCGGGTCCAAGAGTATGGCACCTATCGCCAGCACTAAATGCAGGCTGCCTTATCCATTCAGCCAACCGGCCGGCATTTAGTGCTGGCGATAGGTGCCATACTCTGGGACCCGGGTTCGATTCCCATTTCGGGCGTCACCCAAAAATCGGTAGAAGAATTTCTACCATATTTTCAAGAAAGTGTAATCCCAAAATAACGAGAATACTATGGGGATAAGTGTATCCCATTAATGCATTTTTATGTAATTGATTGATTGATGTTTTACGCCGTACTCAAGATTATTTCACTTACATGGCGTCGTTGCCAGGCGAGTACCATACGACGACCGAGTGAAAACTCCACTTGGTCTGCATGGGATTCGAACCCTCACCGCATCGATAGAAGGCATATGTCATACTGAGGGACTATCACTCTTCCATGTTTAGACACCACGACACAGAATGCGTAAAATCAGTTAATAGAAAGCCACAGTATTCGTGTTTTAGAATGATCTATTGAAAAGATCCATATTTCAATGTTTAGTTTGTAGTTTAACCAAATGGTATATAGCAGTGCATATATCGGCATTGCGTTCCTGTCGTACACCTGTCAAAGCTTAATATTTATTTACACTACCTAACGGAAAAAAAGAGTCAATGCTTAGAAGAGCGTGGTTTTGGTTCTCTTCTCTTACCTGAGCATTTCCGTGGCTTTCTTTGGGTGACGTTTTTCATTCAACAGCCCGATAAAGTGTTCCACTGTTGTCTGAATTTTGGGTGTCACCTTAAAAAGAAACGCCAGAATTTAAACTCGATGGTCTGCCAGGCTTTACATTTTTCGAAAACAAATAATTTTACAAATTACCTTCAAACAACAAAACAAAAACAAAAATTCGACCTACTTGTTTGAGCATAAGTGAACTGAAAAATGGACTGACGACTGCCCGCTGTCTTTTCCAGGTTCGACCGGAAGTGAAAGCCAAGATATTGTCGTCAGACGGACTAGGTAACGGAAGTGGCTGAAAAAAACGATTAATACCAATGAACTATGTACGTGGAATGGACCTGTGTCATTGACTGGTCTGGGTCTGACTATGTAAAAAGTGCCGCCATCGATAGTTGAAGCGCGCGTACATAACCGACCTGGATCGAAATTGCACCATCTCCTAGTAATGGTGGCGTTCGATGGAAATCAAATATTACATGATCTCCATTCCACGCATATAGTTCATTGATTGATACATTTGTGAATTCAAAAATCTCTTAATTGAATTATTGACAAAGAATCTTGTATCTACACTTTAATCACAAATTTATCACAGATATTCCTTGTATGATGCAGATCGTCCCATTTCTGGAAGGTTTTGTAAAACAACTAGGAGGCTAGGTTCAGGAGATGGGTTATAGCGTGGCTGGCGCCATTTTGAATTTGCATCAGTATATATTGCAATACGTATTTCGTGGTTATCTATTGAAAAACAAATAATTGTAAAATCTGTCGGCAAATCGGTAGTTGGGACGAAACGTGGAGATAAACAGGTGCATGTTGTTGTGCAGGAGAATTGTTCCACACATGACCTTTCACCCTTAACCGACAGGATCGCTGGTCACCAAGGATACAAAATGGCGCCCAGCAAGAAACGGTGCTCGGCATTGAATTGGCTGCCTGGTCAAATTAAACGTTTATTTGCTGTTTCTTTTGTCTTGTTATTAAGGTTGTTTTAGGTTTACCTGTCTTCCGTGGAAATGTTGATGTTTTTGTACAAAAGCTTCCTTTATTAGCTTCACGTCTGATGTCATCAGGACAGGCACGTCGCCATGGTAATATCTGAAAACGAGGTTGATAGAAAACTACTACACGCGGGTATATATGATTATGTATAAAGGTTTATCAAATGTAATAAATGTTTGAAACTCTCTTTAAACGTGGGTTCCATACTAATGATAAAAATTAAGACATCACCACGTCGTCAGTTGTTTTTGAACAGCACGAGCTTTCGACACCTGTGCCGGTGTCTTTGTCAAATGTAATATGACAGTTACACTTGACGAAGACACCGGCAGAGTTGTCGAAAACTCGTGTTGTTCAAAAACAACTGACGACGTGGTGATGTCTTAATTTTGTTATCATTAGTTTATCAAATGCTTATAGACGCTGCAAATGGCGGCGATGCATGTTATTATAAAAAGGGATAAAACTACATGAAAATGCGTCTTTATTTGTTTTGCCTGTTTAAAAATTCTGCCCTTTGGTATAAAATGTTGAAAACTCACCCATACGTTTTGCCATACTGCTTCGTCCACCCTTGTATTACTTCATAGTTCGTCTGGAACAGAAAATATAATTCATATGTAATTAAGCGAAATCTGATTTGATTGATTGACTGTTTGATGTTTTACGCCGCGCTCAAGATTATTTCACTTATATGGCGACTTTGCCAGAGGAAACCAGTCTCTAAGACCTGAGGAAACCCATGACCTTCCGGAGGTAACTGGCAGCCATCCCACATAGGTCGTGTTTTATTTTAATACAAACCATGAAAACATAATCATTTCCAGACTTAAATTCACATTTAAAATGATCACATTATATCAGTGTTTTGCTCACATTTTTGTATTATACCAATATACCAACACGTCGGTTGAATCCATTGAAAGGTATGCATCTAAAACTGAAGGTAGGTACCCAATCGAGACAATAGATAAATATTTCTTTGAAAACCTTACCCGTCTCCGCAGCTCATTGAGATTCCCAAACATCAGTGAGGGTCTCGGTCCAGCAATACCTTGTTTCTCCCAGAACTTCTGTCGGTTCCACCTGGTAGAATTTTGAATTATTGATAACAGAACGTTATGGAACGGCCCGTTCTCACTGTGCGATTTGTCGTACCGACTTGTAAGATGTGATTAAAATGAATGCTTTTAATTGGTCAATAAGATTTGTCAACCAATCAAAAGCATCAATTTTAATCGCATCCTACAAGTCGGTGCAACAAATCGCACAGAGAGAACGGGCCTTTAGCGTTCCCATCAACATTAACCTTCAAACGATAAGTCGAGTGTTCAAAATACACCCAGGAGCCAAAAATTAGTCGATTTAATGTGATGGTGGTTTCCGAGAATATAGACCCATACTAGTAGTAACAAATACATGTATTTTACCGTAACGGCGTTAGGATTAAAAAATCAAATTCTATTTCAAAAGTACAAAACACTCATAAATTTACCAAAAACAATACTAACTGTGTGTTAAATATATTATATCACTCTCGTTTACTAGAGAGGCTCGAGTGATATTCATCGTAACACACTGGCTCTCGTTAGATAACCTCCATATCATCTTTTATTAGAAGATACGTTTGACAGGTGTATTTATGCTGACTAAGGGATTAATATAAAAATATAAATAGATACAGCTTAACAATTGAATTGACGCCAATGTAACATTATCAGATATCGATTTTAGATAATCGATTAAGATTATTATCAAGATTATTGATTATCGGCTCAGGATAAAGGTTCAAGTTGACACTAAATTGTGCCTGTTGTTGTTGTTTCTACGAATTTCAACGTCCACGAGATATCATGTTAAAATGACCAATTAAATATCATTCATTGACTTAGATTTTGTGCGTGATCACAGCGTCCCTGGCCCAATTTACAGACAACTGTTACAGCAAATCGGCTGTCTCGTGTATTATTAGAACTTAGATACTTATATATAGTTATATACTATTACATTTCGGTTATCTAAATTTTGTCCTTTTTTTGGACACAATATTTTTCATTTTAAAGTGGCATGAGGTGCCAAAAGATGGAACATTCCATTGAAATAGAATTAACTAATCATCGGTTTTTTATTAAAAAAAATACAAAATTAGGGGCTTTCCTTCGATACCTATCTGAATTAGATAGGTTTATAAAGCAACAAAAAATATACTTGTGCATCCCGGTTATTCTAATTTTGTCCGTTATTCCGACACATCTGTGATTTGCACTGGTTATTGACTTTACCAATATTCCTTTATTTTATCGTCAATTCTTTAGTTTTTCAAGGTACTTCGAACGAATTCTTTAGTTTTTCAAGGTACTTTGAACGAATTCTTTAGTTTTTCAAATTACTTTGAATGAATGCTTTCTTTTTTCAAGGTACTTCGAACGAATTCTTAGTTTTTCAAGGTATTTCGAACGAATTCTTTAGTTTTTCAAGGTACTTCGAACGAATTCTTTAGTTTTTCAAATTACTTCCTACGAATTCTTTGTTTTTTTTTCAAGGTACTTCGAACGAATTCTTTAGTTTTTCAAGGTACTTCGAACGAATTCTTTAGTTTTTCAAGGTACTTCAAACTTCGGACTTCGGACAAAACAAATGCTAATTTTGGCAGCTCATTTTGGCAACTTTAAGAAGATGTTTCGAATCTTATTATGAATGATAATAGCAGCTATAACTGCATGACGCAAAATTATTCATAAATATATAATACTGACTGTTCAAACGCGATGGAAGTTTTTTTTTTACGAAACCTTCACATTTTTGCCAGCCTATTTGCAGAGGGATATTAGGCCTGCGGGCGGTATTAGCTGATTGGATGTAAACATGAAGGTTTTTATCACATAACTGTGTTGTTATTCGCGTACATAGACCCATGTCGTAAATATGGTATGTAACTAGTTACATAACACTTTCAATGAAAATGATTGGTTGAGAGCGTGGGAGAATTATTATTCAAATTCATAACATTCCGGATGATAAAGTTTACACGTTTATATTCACAGTTGAACTATCATAAATATCAGAATAGAAATAAATTTATCATAACATTTTGTTGCATTTTATCTCAGACATTTTAGCCATGTTCAGTTAAAATTTGCTACGTAATAAATATAGATTGGTCATAGATTTAAATGCTTTAAAGAGGAATATTTTTTTCTTTCACTTATTTGAAATATTTATTAGTTTGAGGATGAGAGGGTGGGGGGGGGGGGGGGGGGGGTCGATGAAGAAACATCCTTTATATTCAATAAAAGACAGCTGTGTCTTTGAGATTAACCTGCTATATACATATATACTCCTCAATTGTCTGAGAGGGTTTTCTTTTTTTTCAAACGGAATCTTTATTTCGATAAATTAAAATCGCTAAAATTTCACCGGCTATAGGCCCCTATAGACAATGTTGCGAAATAGTTGAAAAAGTTTGTATGCGGTGAAAAAATGGAAAAACGATTTTTTTCATGGAAAAGGCCCGTCATTTGTGATGCCACTTTTTATGACTATTTTGTTATACCTTTCACTGTCTACAGAGTATCGCTGTGACCTCAAACCCAAAACTAGGTCAGCCTCGGTTTGAGATTATAATGTACTTTATATCTAGGTAAACATAGGACAGTGAATCTTCCCCTGATATTTGTAGTAACCGGTGAATAGAGGAACTGAACCAATATAAACCGGTCTATATATACACACTGTATACAATTACCCACATTTAAGTACATTACAAAAAATTTAAAGCGGCATGAGCTGCCAAAATGTTGATATTTTGACGTTAAAACAGAATATTGAAATTATTGGCTATTTTTCTCAAGATGTATAATTCAGAAGCTTTTTAGTGCTTCTAGTCTCGAGAATATACGATAAAGTATTGTTTTGAACAAATTTTAGCTTAGAATGAATGAATGGTCGTCCCGGTTATTTAAATTTTGTTTACTTTTCGAACACTATTCCGGTTCGTATAAGCCACATACTGTATGGATTTTCCTCATTCTAACGCCAATCTTTTAGTTTTTCGATGGCCTTCAAAGCTGTCGTGACGATCAGAAATTATGAAAAAAGTGTGACTTTTGACAGCTAATGCCACTTTAACTTTGATTTTAAGTTTTATATGCATGTATATACATTTTTTTTACCTGAGTGGAAATTATTTCTTCAAAGGACAAAATATTACAATCACAATATATCAATGCAAGCCAAAATGCTTTAGCTGAAGATCGAACCTTAGTTTGTGCCCGTAGATTTAAGCCAGAATTATTTCAATTAAAATTAAATTGTTTGGTCCTAAGTCGTAATATTTCAACTCGAGTCAGAACAGTTTCAACTTGAGTAGAAATAATCCGACGGTGAAGGGGATATTCTTCCTCAAATCAAATTCTGAAATAAAAGCAAAATACAAAATTCGAAATCACGACACTACGGGGGCTGAGAAGTGCCGTGATTTAGTTATCTAATCTTGTATATGGCTTTTTTAATTTCGTATTTTGTTTTTCGACCACGGTTAAATTTTTTTGACCGGAGTGAAAATAGTTTGGACTCGAGTTGAAATATTATAACTCGAGTCAAAATATTTTGACCACAGTTAAAATAATCTCAGCTCAGGTTTTTTTTTCTAAACATCTTTATTTTCAGAATAACATTGTACACTTTAAGCCGAAGGCTTATACAGCGCACATCTTATCCCAAGGAAATTATTTCGACCCTGGTTAAAATATTTTCACTCAGGTCGAAATAGTTTCGACTTGAGCTGAAATTATTTTGACTAAGCCAAATCGCGACATCAAAATTATTTTGACTCAGGTCAAACCATATTAACCGTGGTCAAAATTATGTTCGACCAAAGCTATAATATTTCAACCCGAAGTCAGAACCATTTTGGTTAAAATATTTTAACCGTGGTCGAAATTCAGAAACAAAATATAAAATTCACAAAACGAAATAGAAAATTGCAAAAAGGAAAACGAGGCACTTATCAGCCACCGTACTTTTCGGAGACAGATAAAAAAAGACTTAGTCAATGCAAAAAAATCCAGGGGCACTTTTTTATTTGCAGAAGGACGAAATCTGTTTTTGTGTCAAGGGCATTGTGCCAAAGATTTCTGATTGGTCAGTTAGAATGTAGACCAGGTAGGGCATAATAGTATTTCATCGAATCGGTATCTCGAGTGCTTGGCTGTCTTTGTGAAGGGAACCGAGCGTACTTATTATCAGAGAGAATTTGGTCTGCACGAATCAGGGCCTACCAAAGCTACGACAATACACGCGTGACTCATAATTGAAAATTATGCAGATCCGCGGATTTCGAAATTGAAAGGGGCATGATTTGATATGAGAGTAGTCATTCAAATACCCACTGAAATCGTGCACGCCTGGGGTTAACGTCTAACAGGGTATTATATTCACCATAATGGCCCCCTAGATTTTTTTCAATAGCAACATGTTTATTGTACGGTGTATGTTTTGTCAGTTCATCCAGTGATTTTTCATGTTCGTCCAACTTTCATTTTAAGGTATGAGAAAATGATGTAGCAAACCTTGAATATTTGATCCAGACCGATAAAACAAAATTGTTTGGGCTTTTCTCGGCTCATTAAAAATTGGTTAAAGTGCACGAACTGTCCAATATAAGGAAAGTTTGGTTGAGACAGAATTAGGTAATTGTTGGTTATTCTTATTAGAAAATGCAAAATAAGAGCTCTCCAGTGGAACCAAGCTGGAAAATGTACTGATTGTTTTATAAACAGCAAAACTCCCCAAAATGAACTCGTACGTCCCGGTTATTTGAATTATGCCCATTTTTAGCACACGTCTTTGGATTTATACAGACCACTGACTGTAACAATATTTGTATTTCATTGTCAATCCTTTTGTTTTCCTTGGTACTTTGAACGCTGAACATCTTTTGATATTCAGAATTTATGGGAAAAAAATCGAATTTTGCTCATGCCACTTTAACGTAGGCCAATTTCGGAGCGGAACTGAGAACTCAAGTCGATTGTCAATTCAAAAGTTTGAAAAATATTTTAAAAACTAAATCATTGACGCTGAAATTAAAATATTCATGCAGGGAAACGAAAATGTTTGAGAATGTAAAAAAACAAAACGTTCATTCATTCTAGCTCTACGTAAGTAAATTCTAAAACTATCTTAAAGTGACAAGTAAATGTATTATTTTGCATTTAATTCTTGCACAAGATAAGCTTTTAGCTTAACTTGCAAAAATAAACATTATATATACCGGTATACATATAAAAAAGTGACATGAGCTTTCAAAATGTTTATATATTTTCCATTCAAGTTAAAGTTTTAAAATTATTGGTTATTTTTCTGAAAAGGTTCAAATTAGAAGATTTTTAGAGATACCAGTCTCATGAATTTACTTTAAAGGTCTAAAAGGAATTTAAACTTTGTATACTTTCTACTATTATTGTGACTCGCACAGACCAGATTGTTTTCATTTAGTTTTTGGATGAATTTCAAACTTTATTTTATTGACAATCAGAATTTCTGTAGAAAAAAATCTAATTTTGACAGCTTTTAATTTGGACTCAATAATATTGATTTCCCGAGAAAACAGGAATATTCATTATACCTTTAAACAAATAATCTAAACCGCGAGATGAGCAATGTCGCCAAGGGACCATCTTCTAGAGTCAATTAAAAACTCGAGTTGGCTTGAGAAGATGTCACAGGACCAAAGGAAAGCCGCCATTTACTGTGTATGTCAAGAGACCACTTAGCCTTTACAAGGAATCAGGACAAATTTAGCTTTGATTTCAGAAAACAGTTGTTCATTCCAGAATTGTCATTTCGTACTTAACTTTCCTTTGAGACTAAATGAAAGTTGGTCTAACCAGTGTAAGTGTATAATATTGTTCATTTATCAATCAGTAAGTTAAAGATCGAAACTATAAAAAAGTTGATACCTTTGCAGGAGTAGCCAGCTGACGAGCCCGGCCAATGAAATCACGAGGCAAGCACTGACAACCATTTTTAATATCTGAAAAGAGAGTATATATATTTCAGTCGATACATAAAAACTTCTGTTCATTTCAACCCACGTTAAAACTATGTTCTAACAACCCATGTGCTAACAATATGAAGCAATGACTATTTTAGTATTTGAGGTAAATTGTCCCTTCCCAATGTTCTCAATCGTTTTTTTACGCGAGATCTTCGTTAGATGTGGCTAAGATAGACCTAGTATACACGCCTTTACCAGACATAGCGCAGAGATTTTCACATCAAATTAAATTGATTGGTTGATTGATTGATGTTTTACGCCGCACTTAAGGTTATTTCACTTATATGGTGTTGTTGCCCGGTCCGACCTTCGTTCAGCCAGTAGGGGGGGGGGGGGGGGGGGGGGGGGGGCAAGCGTCGGTGGTGTAATGGTCAGCATGGTTGCCTTTTTGTTAAGCGTGGTTTTACATTATTACAACAACAACTTGTCAAATGTAAACATGGATTGGTAAGTGTATTTGGATGTTTACGGAGACTGGAGAAAAGGAAAAAACTTGGACAGTAGCTGCTAGATTTAGAAGAAATTATAATATGGTAATGCTTTATTTCTCATGTTATTTTGATTGATTGATTGTTGTTTTACGCCGCGCTAAAGATAATTTCACTTATATCGCGGCGGTGGCAATTTTATTGTGTGAGGAAACCGGGCTCTATGCCCGGAGGAAACCCACGACCTTCCGGTGATAGCTGGCAACCCATGTGATTTTGCAGCTGTAAATAGTAAAACTCTGATCAGCTAATCCAAAGTTTTGAAGTTTAATGACAAGTTGAATTTATTTATTTAGCATACATTTAATCTTAATTAGAAACAACACAAAATAATGGTTGAACCATTTTAGTTTTTTTTTCTTTATAGAAAATGAGTAGTTAGAAAAGTTTGCTAACCTTTAACAAGTTTTTAATTAATGATAGCTAATTAAGTAATCTTTTCGATACCTATACCGACGAAGACACCGGTATACATATATATATATATAGGGTCGAAAGCTCGTGCTGTTCACAAACAACCAACTTCGTGACGATGCCTTAATTATTTCTCAATAGTATGGACCCCACGTTTAAAGAGGGTTTCAAACATTTCTTAAGTTTTTAATTACAAAAAAGGTATAGTCGTCAGCCATTTTGCCATGAATACAGTCTTATAAACGTTGGTTAGCAATATCACGTGTTGAACATTTTGGAATTATATCTTGCTGTATGCACTGCTTAATCATTTTCTAACTGTTTTAAAGATTTTTAATTCACAATTGTATGCATATATGTTATTAAAGAATATATAGCTAAGTTCTATCGCGGGGAATACCTTCTTGTGTAAAATAGAACAAAATTTGCGTCTCTCTGAATGAATTCGAAAAGGAATAAAGAATCAAAATAATCAACGCACGAAAGTGCAATTGTGCAAAACTTTGTCTAAATTGTTTGAAAAAATGCAAACTCAAGTCGTATATGTGATAATGCTTAAATGACAGAAACTGGCTTTGGCCATAAACTCGTACGGATAGAAAGAAAAATAAACTTACCTGTTATTGAAATACCTGTGGCGATCGCAGGTAAAACTGCTCGGTTTGTAGACTGCGTCTACGATCAGCTGTTAAATAGACTACCGCGTAATGTGATAGCGAGCGGATAAGGTCACGTGGTCCGTCTGACCCATTCAATATCTTATCATATAACAATGCTGCAATATCTTTTCATCAGAAGACTCAGTATAAGATAGTAAATAACGGAAACAGACCGTAAAGTCCCTCCTCATATTGTCATTAGAAAAGTGAGTTTTTTTTCTGCACGGAGATTTGATTGGCTTTACGTAGGCTAGAGGCTGCCCTCTGTGGCGGAGACTCTAGACATTCAGACCAGTATCGAATAAGACTCTTCCCCCTAATCACTTTGCTGTCTTCACTCATTCGACAAAATTTCACCGCGTAACTATCGTCGCTAAATCAGCCTTACTCTCTACGAAGACAATGCATTATGGTCGACAGAAGACAAAACCCAACACGTATTCCGTACACTCAAAGTATCACTGGCATTTAAGATGCAAATTCGATTTTTTTACGGTAAGCGAAACGTGCATCATTCAACTGAATAGAGTCGTCCTTTATGTACATTCAACTTCGTTAACGACGGGCCTCCGTGGCTCAGTAAGTAGAGCGTTGGGCGCTCAATCCGGACAGCCTTCCACCAATGGGTCGCGGGTTCGAATCCCACTCAGTCCAAAACAATTGTAACATTTTCTGTCTGGGTTTCCACTCGAACGACCTTTGTGGGATGGTTGCCGGTTACCAACGGAAGGTCGTGGGTTTCCTCCAGGCATAGAGCCCGGTTTCCTCAAACAATAAAACTGACAACGCCGCCATATAAGTGAAATAATCTTGAGCGCGGCGTAGAACACCAAACAATCAATCAATCAATCAATTCCTTCACGAAGATTGTGGTTTTGAATTCTGAGAGGTATACCATGACGGATGTCAATCTGTCATATAGACTCAGAAATGGAACAGCTATTATATTTGATGGTTTTATAGATTTTTCTGTAGAAAGTAATTCTTTTTATTTATCAAAATATAGAGCTGAACGTTGTTTCAAGTTCATTCACTATATAAATCTGTATTGCAACACGGTATTTAGTTTTTTCAAGTTTCTAACGTAACACTATGCTCTGATTTTTTGGTCAAATGTCTTACATCATACTCTATGCTCTAAATTTTTTTCGAGTTCCTAACGTAACACTCAGTGCTCTGGCTTTTTTGGTCAAGTTTCTAACGTAACACTCAATGCTCCTTTTTTTTGGTCAAGTTTCTAACGTAACACTCAATGCTCTGATTTTTTTGGTCAAGCTTCTAACGTAACACTCAATGCCCTGATTTTTTTTGGTTAAGTTTCTGACGTAATACTCCGAAAGTTCCGAAGTTTTTTTTTCAAGTTTCTAACGTAATCCCAATGCTTCGAAGTTTTTTTCAAGCTTGTAACGTAATACTCAATATTCCGACGATTTTTTTTTTCAAGTTTCTAACGTAATCCCAATTCTCCGAAGTTTCTTCAAGTTTCTAACGTAATACGTAATGCCCCGAGTTCTTTTCTTCAAAAATTTAACGTAATCCCAATGTCCCGCAGTTTTTTTTCTTCAAATTTTTAACATAATACTCAATGCTCCGAAAAAAACAACAACGTTAAGTGGTAGATGCCATTGAAAAGCGATTCGACCAATGCCTGAATTGTGATCGATCGTTAGTTCGTTAATTTGTAAATTTAATTAACACAACTTAAAGAGAACATACGCTAATTATCACAACGATTTTAGCGTTTGAGTACAGATACAGAGTCTATGACCTTATTTGCGAATTTGTAAGGAAATT
This sequence comes from Lepidochitona cinerea, assembly GCA_963971465.1. Lineage (NCBI taxonomy): Eukaryota > Metazoa > Mollusca > Polyplacophora > Chitonida > Tonicellidae > Lepidochitona > Lepidochitona cinerea. The sequence continues at coordinate 2,459,872 of OZ020565.1, forward strand.
TAAATAACCCGAATGCACGTTCATTCATTCCTGGGCTAAACTTTTAAACACTGACAAAGCGTACATTATCAGAGCCGGTAGGCAAATCCAAGGCTTAGTTTTTTAAAACACTTTTAAAACGTATATTATCGAGACTTGTAGGCAACTATTCCAGATTAAGTTTTCTTTAAACACCGTCAAAGCGTCCATTATAGAAACTTGTTAGCAACTATTCCAGGGGGGTATTTCATAAACAGGTTTAGAAGGCTAAACTGACCAAGCCGACTAGAACAGCACTGCTTTAGCATTACTGCTTAGTCGACTATCTGACCATAGTCGGCTATATGTGGTTTATGAAATACCCCCCAGGGCTAAGTTTTTTTAAACACTGCCCAAACGTACATTATTGCAGCCGGCAGACAAATCCAGGGCTTAGTCTTTTTAAACACTGTGCAAACGTACATTATTGCAGCCGGCAGGCAAATCCAGGGCTTAGTTTTTTTAAACACTGACAAAACGTACATTATCGGAGCCGGTAGGCAAATCCAGGATTAGGCTATTTTTAAACACGGACAAAATGTACATTATCGAGATTAGTAGGCAAATCCGGGGGCTAAGTTTTTAAACACTGCCCAAACGTACAGTATCGGAACCAGTAGGCGAATCCGGGGCTTATGTTTTTAAAACACTTTTAAAACGTACATTATCGGAGCTTAGTTTTTTAACCACTGCACAAGCGTACATTATTGCAGCCGGTAGGCAAATCCAGGGCTTAGATTTTTGTTAAACACTGCCCATACGTACAGTATTGCAGCCGGTAGGCAAATCCGGGGATTAGTTTTTTTAAACACTGTTAAAACGTACATTATCAAGGCTTGTAGGCAAATCCAGGGCTTAGTTTTTTTAAAGCACCTGCGACCCCTTGGTGGAAAGCTGTTCGGACTGAGCGTCCAACGCTCTACCTACTGAGCCACGGAGCACCCCCCCCCCCGTACTTTATCGAGGCTTGTAAGCAATTATTCCTCGTTTTCGTTTTCACAATAAACCTTTTGAATATGTTAATATCGCCACACTTGTCCCATTTAACCGATAAATCAGACCAACGAAAATAGACCCCAAGGGCGGATAAAGCTTCTGGGTCAGTTTATACAGACGGACTGTACCTATATTTAACAATCAAACAAGGCCATGCGCACCAGTGTCTATAAATAAATATAGGTACTATTTGGTGTAAAATTCGGTAGTCATGTCGACACTAAGTCAAGGCCTATAGTAGGTAATCCATAACTCTACATTTAATAATTTATCCATTAACGTCCTGTTATTACACGTGAAAACTTCACACAAAAAGACTTTTACTATAGCGTTTTTTTTTGTTTTCAATAAGTTCACAATGAAGTTAATAAATAACGTTATTGAATGCGAACGTCTATGTTTCCAGCCTTGCCTATATTTGGTGTAAATCTCGTAGTGATAGAAAATAGAAAAGCAAATTTCTTAACGATATTTAGGTAATTAGGCACAAATTAAAAAGCTAAGATTATTGCAAATGAGCAATAAAACTGTAGCCATTATGTTATAGCACTGTGTATTAAATATTCAAAACCCCGAAATAGTCGGTGCTGTTGAATCTTGACTAGATATTTGAAATTTAAAATAGATGAATTCAATGAAACTCTTTCAATTTGCATACATGATAATGTATCCCATGTTTAATTTTAATGGGTTAACACCCAGCTAGCTCGTGTAAGTTCGTGTAAGTTCGTGTAAGTTCGGTATCACAAGATGTTACAAGTCAACGAGCACAAGATGTTGTTTACGGATTTAGATAGCATATACAAACAAATGCATTTATGCATGATTTTAGCATTTTTATATTTTTATCTTATGTCATATATATTCAGCTCTAAAATACGATGAGTTACCGTGTACAGACGGCCCGAGGCCACTCTGAAACTTCGGGGATTTACGTGCGTGTCAAAGCCGACCGGTAGCGAGCGAAGATAGCCGAAGTGTGTTCCGAGTGGGCCCGAGGCTTGTCAAAGCCGATCGGAAACAAGCGAAGATATTCGAGGTTTGCTCAGGATGTTCGCTATTTTCAAAAATGTCAGAGAGGCAACTGCGACGAGTGTGCCTTAAATATCGGTGGTGTTCTTCATATCATAACATTAAAGGCACACTCGCCGCGACTATCCCGAATACTCTTTACATTAAAACAGTGGATGGGTTTCTTTATTTTTCCCAGACAGAAGAAGTTAAGAACTTTCTATTTTTAGAAAAAATTGAAAGTTTTGGCATCATTTAGTATTTACAATTTGAAATTGAAAAATAGATTATTCAAGTACCCGCAATGTAAACAAACTCCCAAACTGGCCATGCGCACAAGCGCCCTAATGTTTTGAGTGTGTGCGCTCTAACGGCACAGTATAATTTTACGAACTTTATCCGAGAAATACAGACTGACGATCGGGCTAATTGGACATGTTTTATGTGTCCTATGTTTAATTTTAGTGGTTTTAGTTGTAGTAAGCTGGTATAAATTGATTTTCTTGAGAAATGTCAAACAGGCTACGGCGGCAAGAGAGCCTTTAAAAATCCTCCATGAAAACATAAAAAATACTACGAAAATTCTATATTAGCAAAAAATATCAACAGTTTTATGGCTTCAGCCTTTGTTTGGTCTCCGTATACTGGTTATAAGCACAGGGGCACACAAAATTAGGTTTGACCCCTATATTTATTGACGTCATTATCGATATTAAAACATGTGACAGATGACTTAAATATTTCAAAACAATTGTATTTTCTAGGTCACGGCTTGAGTACACAAAAGTCATCTGTAAAACAGTTGACTCGGCAATATTTAGTCTTGACGATATCATGCTTATATATACACAAAGAAAAAAGCCCCCCCCCCCCCCCCCTGGAAAGTCTGCACCGACCGATAAAATCATTGGTGTAGGCCAATACCGATGTAATGCGGCTTCCAATTCCTGCAGATTTTGTACAGGAGGCTCTAGGGCTTGAATATTTCTGCCCATCCTATCCCAAATATGTTCTAAAGGATTTAAATCCGCGCAGTTATCCCTTCAACAGATCCAACGTCTCGCCGGAGGGATGATACGCAGGTTGGAAGCTAATAGAGGCTATACGCGCTATTGACCTTCTGCTCTAGGGATGTGTCCTACACACTCAAAGGGACATTTTTACTTCAATATGTTCGCCCTGTGAAGCCAGATGATTTGGCTAACGACATCCTGAATAAATTGTATAGCTTATTGTCATTAATGGTGATTTCTTATCGCCAGAATGTTGCCCTTTTTTATCACAATCGTTTCTGCAACATCAGTTTGCCAACAATCCCCCTACCCCAATGATTGTATCGGTCGGTGGCGACTTTCCAGGGAGTGCTTAACTTTTTCTTTGTGCATGTATAGTATTAACAACCACATACTTTGCATATTATATTGTCGACCATGTTACCAAATACGTCAAATTAGATTTTAGCCCTTACATCAATTAACGTCACTGTCTTTCAAAACATGTGACAAAACATATTTTTGAATAATAGACTTGTGAGCCAGCGACACGTGGCTGGGTTAAACGTTGGAAAATGTTAGACGAATAGACCCTTTCGGCCTACGAATTGACGTTTGCGCAGCAGCCCAGTCTTGCAGTGCATTTTTTTTTATCAATCTGAAGTTGAAATTGCGCTTATTTTGTCTATGACGCAATGCGATGGAAGCCTGTCACATCGCATGCAACAGAGAAATGCCGTCGATTTCGAACGTTTGGACTTGTCTAAATAGCAAATACCCATCACCCAATCTCTGTCGGCAGGTGATCGTTTAAGATGAAAAAAGAATAGATTTTATCGCTGGGAGTTTTTTTATATCTTTATTGTGATGAACGAATAGATAAAATTCTTATAGTTTTATCTCACATCAATCTGCATACACAGATTGACCAGAGAACGTTCAGCTCGCCATTCGTCACTAAAACAACAATGCGCATGTGTGGTGACCGATTTCGTTTTATTCGTTCCATTTTTCGTGTACCGGACGCTGATCAAGAACAAGACGTTATTTTTTGGTTTTGGGAAATACTGTGAATAAGTGGATATCTACATAGCTTTTTCATACAAAATGCATTTATAACACAAAATTAAGTCAATAAAAATGAGTGAAATCCGTCGCCGAATGCGTTTAAAATATCTGATTGTCCGTGGAAACACCGTATTTCTGTACTTCCAATTCTGCATTGTTAAATCGCATCCGTCAATTCACGCGCTAACGCACCTGCGTGGAAACACTGACCGGACAGGCCTAGCTTCCAGTTAGACTACCGCCATATTCAGTTCAATTGATTTTCTTATCGAATTTTTTCACATTTTTTGATTCATTCGAACATGAACTGCCATAATTCCAGTTTTCCTTTCTTAAATCTCTCGCAAAAATTCCCAGAATTTCATACAAATAATTGACGGATCGTTTGCCCGTTCTACCAATAACGCCAGTAATTGTGACGTCCACGTCTTTTGCAAGGAATTGGCAAGTCAGTTATTGACAACACCCCTTCTATACGAATAAAGCAAGAAATTATAAATATGAACATAGCCTTTCATGAAGCTAGTGTCCATGCCAGAGGACGTCGATTTGGCCATCATTGTTCTCTTTTCGACTTGCAACAATTTTAACTGTCTGGCGCAAAAACAGATTCCGAATTTGGTCAATTTTGATTTTTCTCATTTTTAATATATACAACAGATCCGACGTCCCACTAGAGGGTTGAGACGCAGGATGGAAGCTAATGATGGCTATACGTGAGCACTATTGATTTTCTGCTCCAGGGATGTGTTCTACACACTCAAAGGGACATTTTTACTTCAATATGTTAAGCCAGATGGACTCTGAAGTTTCATTCATATCAGCATCTTTTTATTTTGTTAACATACACTTTTGATTTGGCTAACGATATCCTGAATAAATTGTATAGCTTATTGTCATCAATGGTGATTTCTTATTGCCAGAATGTTGCCCTATATGATCACAATCGTTTCTGCAACATCAGTTTGCCAACAGTCTCCCTTGTTGCAACGAGTTTTGTCACAACGTACGAGTTTTATTCCAACTCACGAGTTTTGTCACAAAGTCGACGAGTTTTGTAACAACTCACGAGTTTTGTTCCAATCTTGACCAGTTTTGTTCTAAACACGTCACGTGTTTTGATACAAACAGTCGACAGCTTTTGTACCAAATTTTACAGGTCACGAGTTTTGATACAAACAGTCGACAGGATTTGTAACAAATGTTAGCTGATGTTTATAACCTTTTTTAAAAAGTAGATGGAGTTGGGGGTAAATTAGATTACCATAATTTATTTTGGAAAGGTAGTTAAATCAACACAAAGAAAAAATCAAAAGCTGATTATTGATTTTCATGAATGACCAATCAGTTGTATATAACATAGGCCCAATCCGGCACTAGACACTATAAAGTTCGAAATGGCGATGGGTTTTATTGTTTTTTCGGCTATTTGAATTATCTGGTACCCAATGTAGACAAAAAATGCCGAATTACTAACATGAAGACAACTTATCACCAAAAGAAGAAGAATAATTCATTTGGGTAAAATATCGTCTTCATTTCGGCAATTCGCCATAGGCTTACGTGTACAGGCTAACAGGTAAAGTTCAATCTAAGGCAAAGCTTTTTTCCGGGTTATTTGGGTTATTCGACATAATTATACCGGGCAGCAGGTAAACCATATCACGGTTCCATTTCTACTTAAACTAGTAAAACAATCTACGGAAGCCCATTAGTATCACGTCAGGAAAAAAAAATAGAAAGTATCTCGAGATCTCGACTTTTTATCTCGAGATCTCGACTTTTTATCTCGAGATCTCGACTTTTTATCTCGAGATCTCGACTTTTTATCTCGAGATCTCGACTTTTTTTCTCGAGATCTCGACTTTTTTTTCTCGAGATCTCGACTTTTTATCTCGAGATCTCGACTTTTTATCTCGAGATCTCGACTTTTTTTTCTCGAGATCTCGACTTTTTTTCTCGAGATCTCGACTTTTTTCCCTCGACTTAGGGTTACCGTCCCACCGCTCCACCAACTGAGCTACCCGGCCCTCCTGGGAACGGTTCGCTTGTTAGATTGTCTTATACACACATACCAAAAATCAAGCACATTAGAATATGTATGTTTAGATTTTCATACGTGATGAAGTCAGTGTTTCGGAAGCAAGTTGCAATCATCATCAGGGAAATTACTGAATGAGTAAATTAACCGACACTGATTGACCCGGAAAAAAATCCGGGCCAGGGTGAGAATCGAACGGTTCGCTTGTTTCCGGGTCAATCAGTGTCGGTTAATTTACTAATTCTGTAATTTCCCTGATGATGATTGCAACTTGCTTTCGAAACACTGACTTCATCAAGTATGAAAATTTAAACATACATATTCTAATTGGCTTGATTTAAGGTATGTGTGTATAAGATAATCTAACAAGCGAACCGTTCCCAGCAGGGCCGGGTAGCTCAGTAGGTAGAGCGGTGGGACGGTAGCCCTAAGTTGTGAGTTCGATTCTCACCCTGGCCCGGATTTTTTTCCGGGTCAATCAGCGTCGGTTAATTTAGTAATTCAGTAATTTCCCTGATGATGATTGCAACTTGCTTTCGAAACACTGACTGCATCACGTATGAAAATCTAAACATACATATTCTAATACTAGCTTATTAGATGGAGTTTATAACCTAGTTGTTTGCTGGTTGTAGGTTATGAGATGGAGTTTATAACCTTGTTCTTTGTTGGCTGTAGGTTGTAAGATGGAGTTTATAACATTGTTGTTTGCAGCTTATGAGATGGAGTTTAATACCTTGTTGTTTGCTGGTTGTAGGTTAAGTGATGGAGTTTATAACCTTTTTGTTGGGTTGTGAGCAAAATTTATGGGGTTTAATCTCAGTCCATCGATGCCTTTGCCATAGTTAAGATGCGTAACCATTGTCAATGTGTCAAAAAGGATTCCAGAAAATTCTACTGACCAAGGCTAAGCTCCTGTCAGTCGTCAACCTAATGAAATAGCATAGGTTTGGTTTGTGTACACCAATGTATGGGGTATAAAGGTATAAATGATATACCTCTTTTTAACACAATTAGAAACTTGTCTCCATGGTCATTTTAGACAAGAAATTTTTCCTGTGCCCGTGTGTTTTAGTGATCATAAAAATATTCTAATGGGCTTGATTTATGCTCTGTGTGTATAAGATAATCTAACAAGCGAATCGTTCCCAGCAGGGCCGGGTAGCTCAGTTGGTAGAGCGATGGGACGGTAACCCTAAGTCGAGGAAAAAAAGTCGAGATCTCGAGAAAAAAAAGTCGAGATCTCGAGAAAAAAAAGTCGAGATCTCGAGATAAAAAGTCGAGATCTCGAGATAAAAAGTCGAGATCTCGAGATAAAAAGTCGAGATCTCGAGATAAAAAGTCGAGATCTCGAGATAAAAAGTCGAGATCTCGAGATAAAAAAGTCGAGATCTCGAGATAAAAAGTCGAGATCTCGAGAGAAAAAAATCGAGATCTCGAGAAAAAAAGTCGAGATCTCGAGAAAAAAAGTCGAGATCTCGAGATAAAAAGTCGAGATCTCGAGAAAAAAAGTCGAGATCTCGAGAAAAAAAGTCGAGATCTCGAGAAAAAAAGTCGAGATCTCGAGATAAAAAGTCGAGATCTCGAGATACTTTCTATTTTTTTTTTCCCTGACGTGATACTAATGGGCTTCCGTAACAATCAGTGTTAGTTTGAGAACAAATTATTCGATCTCTTCAAATACTTTGGATTTTTGTTTTGTTTGCAAGGAAACAATGTTACAAATAAGTACATTGCAATTTACATGACTATCAAAATGTATCAGTTGAAAGTTACAAAAAAGTTGATGTCAAGTCACTCGGAACACACTTCGGCTATCTTCGCTCGCCACCGATCGGCTTTGACACGCCTCGGGCACACTCGGAACTCCCTTCGGCTATCTTCGTTTCCTACCGGTCGGCTTTGACACGCCTCGGGCACAATCTCATTCTCGCGAGATCCCCTGCTACTACGTGAACGCGACGGACCTCTCAGGCCGTTCCAAGCCATTTTACCCAAAATTTGGGTAATCAAACTTACTTCCAAAATTGATTTGTACGTGATGTTTACCTGATTGTATATGTTGGCTTGTATTTCGTTTCTGGTACACGCCCTTAAAGGAGGGGAATTCTCTAGAAATACATAGGGATTATCGTCGATAACAACCTTCAAAGTGCTTAAAACATTTCACGTCAATTACCTCCAGTGACCCTCAAGCTAATAAAAACAGACAGACGTATGTCCTTTCAGTGGCTTATCTGTGTAGCCATTTTTCCGTTTTAGGATGACGTGATGTTGGTATAGCTATTTTTAGATCAATAATGACGTAATTTTACCGCTCTCTAATGTATAAGGGTAGATTTAGGTCCAAAAAAACATGGCGACAAATTTGAAGTGGGAAGATTGTCTCCGAATATATAGGTCAGTATGCAACCCCGCGCCATTGCTTAGCCAGCCATTGGCTAAATTGTATCACATGACTATTCTATAACGCACTTAATTTTTTATTCAACAATAATTGGATAAAACTAATGAAAAAATGGTGGCGGCCTTGTGAACGGCCTATGGAGCTTATTCTATATTATAACGCCACATTCAAATTTCAATTATTCGCTTACGAGGGGATAAAACATACATCGGACAGTTGTTTTGGACTAAATGAACTCTACTCTTTCCATCTAAATTAGTCTAAAGCTTAGATTTTCTTTCCCTTTAAGTTTTGAATTATCGTTGAGGAAATACAGGGACTATACAGGGACCGCCATTGTGAACAGGCCAGCCGACAACATGCTATTTTGTATGCCTACGTCATGTGATTGTAGTGAGAGTATTCCTCCGCAGCACAGGCAAAAGGGGATTCCCCTTAGCAGACTAAGGCAAATGTCCTGGAACGGCCTAAGAGGTCCGTCGCGTTCACGTAGTAGCAGGGGATCTCGCGAGAATGAGATGGGCCTCGGGCAGTCTGCGCTCTTTATACGGTAAATCACCGTATTTTTGGGGCTGAATAAAAATGGCGTCGAAAGTAAAATCCAAAATGTTTCACTGCAGACGAAAAAAGAAACTAAAATTAATCAAAAAATTAATTAAATTCTTATATCATTTAGAAAGATATTTGTTTATATATTTTATTTAGCCCGGAAAACCATATGTTGTAGACAGACGCAGTTTCGGTACATATCAGTAATCCTCCAATGCTTCAATTATATAACTGATCGAGGCTGAAAGTTAACAAACCGAGTGTTTCGGACACTCGGTCCATTACATTATCACGGGGACACTTTTGTGGGTTAAGATTTGGAAATTGTACGCTTCATGGCTTCCTATTTGGTCGCCATATTCAAAATGACCTGCAGTCTATCAGAGGGTATTTCACGCACGTAAATCTACAGACGAAAACAGGAAATAAAAAATAATTATAAATGTATTAAACGCTAATTTCATTTAGAAAGATGTTTGTTTATATATTTTATTTAGCCCGGAAAACCACATGTCGTAGACAGACACATAACAGGAATCCTCCAATGCTTCAATTATATAACTGATCGAGGCTGAAAGTTAACAAATTGAGTGTTTTGGTCTCTTAAATTACATCTGGTACATTTTTGTGGGCACATCAGGAGAATATGGAAATTGTACGTATCACGGCTACCTTTTTGGTCGCCACATTCAAATGGTCCTGCAGTCTATCAGTGGGTATTTCGCGCACGTAAATCCCCGAAGTTTCAGAGTGGATGTCAACACTCGGAACATCCTTCGGCTATCTTCGCTCGCTACCGGTCGGCTTTGACACGCCTCGGACAGTCTGCGCTTTTTATACGGCAAATCACCGTATTTTTGGGCTGAATAAAAATGGCGTCGAAGGTAAATATCAAAATGTTTTACTACAGACGAAAAAAGAAAATAAAAATAATTATAAATTTATTAAATGCTAATATCATTTAGAAAGATATTTGTTTATATATTATATTTAGCCCGGTAAAGCACATGGTGTGTAACGCAAAGAAGAGACGCAGTTTCGGTACATTCCAGGAATCCTCCAATACTTCAATTATATAACTGATCGCGCCTGAAAGTTAACAAACAGAGTATTTCGGTCCCTTACATTATCACGAGGACACTTTCGATGGGCCCTGAAGAGGATATGGAAATTGTACGTAACACGGCTAGCTTTTTGGTAGCCACATTCAAAATGACCTGCAGTCTATCAGAGGGTATTTCACGCACGTAAATCCCCGAAGTTTCAGAGTGTGGATGTCAAGTAAGCAATCGGAACACTCGGAACTCCCTTCGGCTATCTTCGCCTCCTACCGGTCGGCTTTGACACGCCTCGGGCAGTCTGCGTTCTTTATACGGTAAATCACCGTATTTTTGGGCTGAATAAAAATGGCGTCGACAGTAAATACCAAAATGTTTTACTACAGACGAAAACAGAAAATAAAAATAATGATAAATTTATTAAATGCTAATATCATTTAGAAAGATGTTTGTTTATATATTTTATTTAGCTCGGTAAACCACATGTTGTAGACAGACGCAGTTTCGGTACATATCAGGAATCTTCAAATACTTCAATTATATAACTGATCGAGGCTGAAAGTTAACAAACCGAGTGTTTCAGTCCCTTACATTATCACGGGGACACTTGTGTGGGGCCCTCAATGGGATTTGGGATTTGTACGCGTCACGGCTACCTATTTGGTCGCCATATTCAAAATGACCTGCAGTCTATCAGAGGGTATTTCACGCACGTAAATCCCCGAAGTTTCAGAGTGCAATCGGAACACACTTTGGCGATCTCCGCTTGCTACCGGTCGGCTTTGACACGCCTTGGACACAGTCTGATAACTTATGGGATTTACGTGCGTGAAATACCTTCTGATAGATTGCATTTTGAATGTGGCGACCAAATAGGTACTATAGCCGTGTAACGTACAACTTCCATACCATATGGAGGGCCCCCCAAAATTGTCCTCGCGGTAATGTAAGGGACCGAAATACTCTGTTTGTTAACTTTCAGGCTCGATCAGTTTTATAATTGAAGCATTGGAGGATTTCTTAAATATACCGAAACTGTAGGGCCCTTGAAGTGGCATGAGCTGCCAAAATTCACAGTTTTTTCATAAATTCTGATCGTCACGAGTAAGACGCTTCGAAGGCCATCGAAAAACTAAATGATTGGCGTTGGAATGAGGAAAATCGATACAGTATGTGGCCCATATGAACCGAAAACGTGTTCGAAAAGTAAACAAAATTTAAATAACCGGGACGACCATTCATTCATTCTAAGCCAAAGTTAGTTCAAAACAATACTTTATCGTACATTTTCGAGACGAGAAGCCCTAAAAAGCTTCTGAATTATACGTCTTGAGAAAAATAGCCAATAATTTCAACATTCTCTTTTAACGTCAAAATATCATAAGAAAACCATCCCACTTATTTGCTGATAGTGAAAATCTCGCTTTTTTCCAATCTACGTCCTGAGTGTTGTATTAGTCGAGTAACAATTTGTTTCAAGAGAAAAGTTCACACAATCTTAAGCCCATTAGGACGAGGACACCCTATCCCATATATACGCACAAGAAATTTGACAAAATACGAGAAATAATCTAAAATATCAACAACTCTGGAACGAGACATGACACAACTACTTGGTAGTTTAGTTTGTACCAGCCAAGTTTCAAAATAATCCTCTAAATATTAAACGTAATATACCAAGACAAAAAATAACGGCAGAATGTGACCATTGCCACAAAAAGGGCAAAACACCAGCCAAATTTCAAAGCAATCCTCAAAATATTAACCGGGACAGGGTCAGGATAAGAAACCATGACGGACGGACTCACGGACGGACAAGGTGGCGACTAAATGTACCGTCGAAAGTTTTCGGAGAGCAATGCTATCAGCCACTATAAAATTGCCTACAGCTGAGATGTTGGGACAAAAGCTGTTGACTCTTTTTATCAAAACTCGTGTCCTATTATAATTGTTACAAAAGCTGTTGACGGTTTGTATCAAAACTCGTAACATTGATTTTGTAACAAAACTCGGCAGGGTTGGAACAAAACTTGGGACATGTAACAAAAGCTGGTGCTCTTGTGACAAAACTCGTAACCTTTTGTGACAAAACTCGTCAACATTGTAACAAATCTCGTGAGTTGGAATAAAACTCGTACGTTGTGACAAAACTCGTTGCAACACCCTACACCGATGATTTTATCGGTCGGTGCAGACTTTCCAGGGGGGTGCTTAACTTTTTTCTTTCTGTATATATAGAAACGTTAAGGATTCAGTAAGTAAATATTTTTTTGCATTTCTCATTCTGTTGGAACCCTGGTAAGATTCAGTTTGCATCAATTTAGGATTCATGGACAAAAATGTGGCAGCTAGAAGAACTTTTTTAATCTAGAGCAGAAGGTCAATAGCGCTTTCAAAGAAAATAAAAACACGTCCTGCAAAATATTTTTTGTTATAAGTATCACATCCATTTTAGAGGGCACTTTGGCCTTGTTCATCTGGGTAGCAATTTTTTTGCCAGTATTGAAGTAACTTCTGAGTAAAATCTGTATGACCCCTGACCTCTGAACCAAACCAGCAGCCCCTATTCCGGGTGCCCATCAACCAGTCCAAACTAGATCTTCATTTGTTTGAAAGAAACTGAGCTGGCTGAATTCTAACTGTATTCTTGATCCTTTTCTGAAAAAAACTTTTGTGATAATTTTTTTTAGTAAAGTCTGTACCAAAATCGAAACGACCCGCATCTGTCACTCCATATAGCCTTGGATCAGTCAGAATTAGCCCAGTCTTTGTCTGGAAGTTCCGGAGTTGACCGGTTTCTCTCCTGCTTTCCATAGTCACAAAGTTTTCAAGTGTTATAGCACTGTCTTCAACTCCTTAGCCATATACTATCATTGACGCTCTAGGTTTAAGTCAACACAACATGTCAACTGATATGTTTTCACTGGGAACAATTTTCATTTAGGCTATTGCTCTGAGAAAATGACGAACTGAGCGACCTGTATTTCGATGTCATATTGGTAACCTAAGAATATTTATTTTGTACCGTCCTATGTACCGTGTTTGAAAGTGTTTTTTGACGTGGACAATCGCAGTCGTTGGTATTTAATTTACAGATGGTCGTTCTACCAAGCTGGCGCAAAGTTACGCATATAGGTTTACAGCATAGAGTTGTGCCGCCAGACTTGTGACCATGCGCAAGTTCCTACAATCTAACACGGTGTTTGCAACTGGCGTAACTTACGCCATCTTAGTAGAACGAGCCCCAGGGCTGCATATAGTCCAAAACCCCCAGTTGAATTTTTCACATTACTGAATATTTTGTTAGCGTGGTAGTTGCATGGCCAGATCTTGCAATACCAAAATTGTTGAGAAAGTTAAAGGCACGCTCACCGCCGTAGCCTTTTTGGACATTCTTTTGTTAAGAAAGCCAATTTACACGAGTTCATTAAAAGTAAAACCACTAAAATTAAACAATGGGCACAATAAGCATTTCCAGTTATGTTTAGCATGTCTGAATGCGAGTATAAAATCATACGTGGAACTGAAGCCCGAATTACAACAACAACAACCAGCACCGGTTAAATTGAGTGTCGGATTATCCTTATTTCAGGCCCCTTTGTATCAAATTTGTCGTCATCTTTTTTATATCCCTCAAATCAGACCCTTCGTCAGTATTTCTCCAGATTAAGTTGGTAAAATCTGCCTAACAATGTACTGTTAGATCGCTCACACTGTTCAAAATATTAGGACGCTTGTACCCAGGCTCGGAGTTTACGAAACAAATAAAATTTTTAATTTCATACTTAATACAAAATGATGCCAAAACTTTCAAATTTTGGCAAAGTACAGAAACCCATCTGCTGTTTTTAATGTAAACAGTATTTTGGATTTGAGCGGCGAGTGTGCCTTTAACTATTTGGAATTGAGGTAACCCGTAAATTTTACGGTAGAATACTGGCAGCTGGGCTGCCAACTTTCTACCGTAAAAATAAGGGTAGACCGTAAAATCAACTAGCCACATTCCTAATCAGTGAATGTGAAAAGACATTATGAAATCAGCAGGCTAAGAAATACAGGACTTTAAATCGTCAACCCCAGCATGGATCTGTTAATGTAGATTTTCAAATGTTATGTACCCCCAACAAAATAGTAAAACTGACTACTTCTGCAAGTTGACAAACATATATTTATTTGAAAAAAATTGAAAAAATGCTGATGAAAATTCTCCCTTAGGGCAGGTATCTCAATCTACGCTTTCATACAGCTATGTTAAATTAACTATCTTAGCCTATAATGACAAATGTTTCTTACATTAAATCGCCTACGACGGGATTCGAACCTCTAGCCTCCCATACAGGAGCTGCGCAGAACTATATGCGCACTAGCCATAACCGTACCCTTTAAAGGGAAAGAAAATCTAAGCTTTAGAATAGTTTAGATGGAAAGAGTAGAGTTCATTTAGTCCAAAACAACTGTCCAATGTATGTTTTATCCCCTCGTTAGTGAATAATTGAAATTTGAAGGTGGCGTTACAATAGAGAATAAGCTCCATAGGCCATTCACAAGGCCGTCACCATTTTTTCTTTAGTTTTATCCAATTATTGTTGAATAAAAATGTAAGTGCGTTATAGAGTAGTCATGTGATGCAATTTAGCCAATGGCTGGCTAAGTAATGGCGCGCGGTTGCATACTGACCTATATATTCGGAGACAATCTTCCCACTTCAAGTTTGTCGCCATGTTTTTTTGGACCTAAATCTACCCTTATACATTAGAGAGCGGTAAAAATACGTAATTTTTGATCTAAAAATAGCTATACCAACATCACGTCATCCTAAAACGGAAAAATGGCTACACAGATAAGCCACTGAAAGGACATACTTCTGTCTGTTTTTATTAGCTTGAGGGTCACTGGAGGTATTTGACGTGAAATGTATTAAGTACTTTGAAGGTTGTTATCGACAATAATCCCTATGTATTTCTAGAGATTTCCCCTCCTTTAACCACTACACTATCTACAAATATGAAGAGATCGTGGCCACATTTCCATGCCTTACTAGCGCTTCGGTGTGCGCATGCGCACTTCCGGTTTTTTCGCACCCTTTGATCCGAAAGGACGTATTTTGGACGAATCCTTCACGGAAACAACCGAGGAGATCAGATCTCGTTAGCTCGGAAACGACAACTCTGTCTCAAAGTTATTTTACGGTACACGACCGTAAAGCTTCCACTGAAGTATAAAACGGCAATTTACCGTTAATTTTAAAATATTCTACTGTAGAATTGACGGTGTACATCTGCGACGCAAGGACCTGATGAGTGTGGCTATTCTGTGCTGTGGGATCCGGTCCCACTCTTCCTGCACTACCTGGATCAATTCACGTTGGTTGCGTGGCCTAGGTTGACGTTGTGCAACGGCATTCTTAAGCTGATCCCACAAGTGCTCTATGGGCGATAGATCGGGGTGCGTGCATGATTTGTATCTGTTGGAGACGGCGTTGGATGGTGCTGAGGCTTACCCTGGGCCTTCCAATTCCCACTGTCTCACGAGCAGTCTGTGTCGCGGTGCGAAATCGGTCACGTGTGTGCAACAAACCGATGTACCGATCCTGGCGAGCTGTAGTGACTCTTGGCTGACCAGGACGTGGTCGGTCGGCAACATTGCCAGTTTCAAGTTCCCTGATTCTGAGGCGACCAATTGTGGAGGGATGACACTGCTTGTGACGTCCTACGGCGGCACAACTGAGACCCGCCTGTAACATGCCAATGGCACGTTCCCTTTGTTGTGTCGTAAGTCGTGGCATGGTAACGTTTTCTGATTTTTTTTTCGTCTTTATGCTGAGCTTCGTGTAAAGTGTTGAACCCACGACAAATGAGCCCGGAAAGCTGTTCTCAGTGACGGTGAAACACTCAATGGACGTTATTAGGAAATGTTGCGTAATGTTCACGACAGGCGCGTCGGTACACACCACAGGTTTTCCAGTTATTGCAACTCAACTCGAACTAACGATAAACAACAAAACGTAAATGGCCAATAGCCTTACTGGGGTAGAAACATAAAATTCAACCGTTCGTTTTTAATGGCGCTAAGTATATATTAAGAGCATGTAAAACGGGAATGTACATTAAGCGCATGTAAAACGGGAATGTAATTTCAGTTTACCTGACTTCTTGCCATAGCTGAAGATCCATACAATTTTATCAATACATAACAAAGTATTTTAGAAAAAAATGCAAAAAAATACTGACCATGCAAGGACAAACTCCTGTCTGTTTTCAACCTAATGGACTATCATGGGTTTGGTTTATTACAACAACCTATGACTGGCTATATAGGTCCAAATGACATACCCTCTTTTAACACTAAAAACTTGTCTCCATGGTTATTTTTGACAAGAAGAGTTTCCCTGTGCCCGTGTTTTAGTGATCATAACTATATTTATTTACGAAAAAGGAATTGTTTTACAGTAAGCATACTTTTTGTGCGTCTAAGCATTTGGTCCGCTAATACACCATTTGCCAGTTTTTCGCGCAACAATCATATGAAGTCGTGGCATCAATCTTAGACCGGACAAGCCCAGCTTTCAATATAACTTCAGCTATAATCAGTCGATCTCCGGTTTCATGCAAGCTTTTTATTTCAGACATAAACTGTCACAATGACAAGTTTCTTTTCTAAAATCAGTTTAACATCAGTTGGATCTGAGCATTATTAGGACCATTGGATCTGAGCATTTTCAGGACAATTGGATCTGGGCATTTTTAGGACCATTGGATTTGAACATTATTAGGACCATCGGATCTGAACATTATTAGAACCATTGGATTTAAGCATTATTAAGACCATTGGATCTGAGCATTATTAGAACCATTGGATCTGAGCATTATTAGGACCATTGGATTTAAGCATTATTAGGACTATTGGATCTGACCATTATTAGGACCATTGGATCTGAACATTATGAGGACCATTTGATCTGAGCATTATGAGGACCATTGGATCTGAGCATTTTCAGGACAATTGGATCTGGGCATTTTTAGGACCATTTGATCTGAGCATTATTAGGACCATTGGATCTGAGCATTTTCAGGACAATTGGATCTGGGCATTTTCAGGACAATTGGATCTGGGCATTTTTAGGACCATTGGATTTGAACATTATTAGGACCATCGGATCTGAACATTATTAGAACCATTGGATTTAAGCATTATTAAGACCATTGGATCTGAGCATTATTAGAACCATTGGATCTGAGCATTATTAGGACCATTGGATTTAAGCATTATTAGGACTATTGGATCTGACCATTATTAGGACCATTGAATCTGAGCACTATTAGGATCATTGGATCTGAACATTATGAGGACCATTGGATCTGAGCATTATGAGGACCATTATATCTGAGCATTATAAGGACCATTGGATCTGAACATTATTAGGACCATTGGATCTGAGCATTATTAGGACCATTGAATCTGAGCACTATTAGGATCATTGGATCTGAACATTATGAGGACCATTGGATCTGAGCATTATGAGGACCATTATATCTGAGCATTATAAGGACCATTGGATTTGAGCATTATTAGGACCATTGGATCTGAGCATTATTATTACCATTGGATCTGAGCATTATTAGGACCATTGGGTCTGAGCATTGTTAGGACTATTGGATCTGGACATTACTAGGACCATTGGATCTGAGCATTATTAGGACCATTGGATCTGAGCATTATTATTACCATTGGATCTGAGCATTATTAGGACCATTGGATCTGAGTATTATTAGGATCATTGGATCTGAGCATTGTTAGGACTATTGGATCTGAGCATTATTAGGACCATTGGGTCTGAGCATTATTAGGACCATTGGATCTGAGCATTATTAGGACCATTGGATCTGAGCATTATTATTACCATTGGATCTGAGCATTATTAGGACCATTGGGTCTGAGCATTATTAGGACCATTGGATCTGAACATTATTAGGACCATTGGATCTGAGCATTATTATTACCATTGGATCTGAGCATTATTAGGACAATTAAGGGTTTCATCCAGGGTCAGTCATAGGCCAACTTTTATTTACTGTTCTGAAATTGTGAAAAGACATTTTGCTGTGTGTTTTCAAATGCGAGAAAGAAAGCTGTTGAGAAATCATATACTTGTTTTAATTGACTGCTCGTAAAATGCTGTTTTTTTGCACGGGGTAAAAGGGTGCGTATTTATTTTTCTGTTTCATACTTAAATTTTCCGCTAAAGTTTTACGGTCTAAATTTGAAACCGATAAAAGATAAATAAATTTTATCCCTGTACACCAACATTCCTTTGTATTTTTAAAATGGGATTTCCAGAGATATAATTATGAATAGCCCGTGTTCTAAAAGTGAATTGTCAAATTTGGAATTTGTGATAATTATTAAACTATATATTTTCACACAATCTCTTTCAATTGCAATAAAGCTTACACTCTTTATTAAAGATAATGAAATTTAAATTAACGAAAGTCAAACGAAAACGGTGAAACCAATTTATTGTCACCGGAAACTCCGTACAGCCGACCCTACATACCGTTCATTCATTGGTCAAAGGATGTATTTCCCACGATGCTTACAGCCAATCAAATTTATTTTACAGGGGATTCCCCTTCCTCTATATCAAGCACTGTTTTATTGGTTGCAGTTCGTAAATGGGTCAGTGGAACGAGTCACCTGAAATATAGGTCAAATTTAATACCCTGTTATCCCTTTGTTTCTTTAACACTGAAACAAAATTTATATAAACCCAAATTAGGCCAAGAATATATCATCGAGACAAAATAATGTGAAAATTGTGTTCTCGCAGTAAAAAGCGGTCCTCGTTTTTAACAGGCCTCATGGTAGCTTTAGATGAAAAGATGAACGCAATGAGCAATAAAATAAACTGAAGGGAAATAGAATAGGTAAATAGGGCAGGAGCTGCCAAATACAAGGAAATTTTCGCTGAAACAGAGTTAGGTTTTTGTTACGACAAGATATATATAACAGATTAAACAATGAATGGAAATAATATCATCAATAATGTTCTTATTTTTTTGGTATTTTGTTAGGAACTCTATCAGTATCACTTTGTAGGCCTATCATATCGGGCATGTGAACAAAAGTTGGAGTTTTTTTGTTAAAGTGGCATGAGCTGCCAAAATGTTGATATTTTGACGTTAAAACAGAATGTTGAAATTATTGGCTATTTTTATCAAGACGTATAATTCAGAAGCTTTTTAATGCCTCTAGTCTCTAAAATATACGGTAAAGTATTGTTTTGAACTACATGTAACTTTGGCTTAGAATGAATGAATGGTTGTCCCGGTTATTTAAATTTTGTTTACTTTTCGAACACGTTTTCGGTTCGTACAGGGCACATACTGTAGGGATTTTTCTCATTCCAACGCCAATCATTTAGATTTTCGATGGCCTTCAAAGCCTCTTACTGTCGAGACGATCAGAAATTATGCAAAAAGTGTGAATTTTGGCAGCTCATGCCGCTTTAATGACAGGCAAGATAGATTAATCTTTCAAATGAGATTATGTATGGTAGATGGTATAGACCACAATCACACATCCACAGAACCGAGGTTCTCGTAGATTAGCCTCTACAAATGTGTTGAGGGTTCGGAAACTAGCTGTTTGATACAGCCCCATTTTGGGCATAATCCGTAATCCGGATTAAAAGTCTATTTACCAATAGAAGGCTCTTGGTTTCCTAAGGGCAAACAAGTTAATGTCTCTCACGATTAACACAGTGCAGAAGTCTTTTAAATAGAGTAATATTGCTTGTTACATGAATATTGCTCTTTGTTTGTCGAAATCTTGCTAAATTGGATAAAAAATACATCTTTGTTGAAAGGGTTTGTATGTCTGTTACCGTTTTCTATTTCATACAAAGTTTTCATAAAAATCGGAAAGATTTTTTTAAATCCATGACGGTCAAACATCAACAGGTAGTCATTCTGGAAAAAGAATTACATCTCTGCTAATAGAAGTTTTTATAATTGTCACCATTTTTTTTATTTCATTTTTTTTTTTCATTTTGTCGTAACAAACACAAGGATTTTTTTATCCATGGTGGTCAATTAACACCAACAGCTAGTCATTCTAGAAAAAGAACTACATCTACATTAATAGAAGTTTTATATTTGTCACCATTTTTTTTGGTAATTTTGTCGTCACAAACACAAGGATTTTTTAATCCATGATGGTCTATTAACACCAACAGCTAGTCATGAACCCATCTTGAGCAGACAAAAAATCGTGATGTCTATAACGGCCCACACTACTTTCTCGGTCAAAGTTGATGCATGACTCTCAAAACCTAAACATATATCACTGATTTAGTAATGACTGACAAAGCAATATTTCACAATAGTATAAGCTGTGTGACCGATATAAATTGAATACCAAAGATGACCTATTTACCTAATTCAATTCTGTACTTCGGTCATTGTATATGCTTGCTATGAGGAAAGGCTTTGATCTCACAGAACCCGGCATTAAAGTTTTGATTCTATATTTGGAAAGTGCCCTTAGACAGGGAGGGGACAGAACTTATATGGTTGAAAGGAGGTTCAGAGAAGGGCGGGGGGGGGGGGGGTGTAAGAAATGAGATTTTTACGTACAGAAATCTTCTTTCAAAGTGGCATGAGCTGCCAAAATTCACACTTGTTTCATAATTTCTGATCGTCGGGACAGTAAGAGGCTTTGAAGACCATCGAAAAACTAAATGATTGGCGTTGGAATGAGGAAAATCCATACAGTATGTGGCCTATACGAACCAGAATAGTGTTCGAAAAGTAAACAAAATTTAAATAACCGGGACGACCATTCATTCATCCTATGCCAAAGTTGGTTCAAAATAATACTTTATCCTATATTCTCGAGACTAAAAAGCTTCTGAATTCTAGTCTCGAGTCTTCAGAAAAATAGCCAAGAATTTCAACATTCTGTTTTAACGTCAAATATCAACATTTTGGCAGCTCATGCCTCTTTAATGTTTAATAACATGTCTGGCTGATAGATCGATTGAGTGATGTTCCATGTCGTACTTATTTCACTTATTTGAAGGCGTTACCAGGTTGATTAGTCGGGAAGAGAATGCGTTAGTAGCCCTTTCCTTTGCATTGAGAGGGGCTTTTTTTCTAACTGTTAAAATAAACATATCTATACTGTAGTTTACTACAACAACTTACGATTGGGTATAACGTTTAAATGATATACCCTTTTTTAACAAAAGTAGAAACTTGTTTCTGTGGTTATTTTAGACAAGAAGATTTTCCCTGTGCGTTTGTGTTTTAGTGTTTATAAATATACTTAGTAGAAAGTGGAAAACATTTAATGAACAATATGAAAAATGAAATCTGATGAAGGTTAGTTTTAGAAGCGCAGATTAACCAAAAAAAACAAACAAAAAAGAACCGAGAAACGGCCCCCTTTTTTCTTCAAAAGTATATTGGACTAGAGCAACGTCTGGATGACGTTACGTAACAAAGAATTCAATTCAAGTAATAAAGAATTTCAATCCCGACCAAATCAAAACTAACGTTGAATATTAAATGTAAACCCCCAGAACTGAATAGACCCTTTCGGCCTAAGGATTGACGCTTGCGCAGAAGCCATGCAGCGATGCATGGCAAAATGACGCTAAATTGAGTTTTTGGATCAATCTGACGTCGGAATCGTGTTCATTTCGTTTATGACACCATGCGATAGAGGCGTGTCACAGCGCCTGCAACAGAGAAATTACGTCAATGCGAACAAGCTCATAAAAACGTCATTCTAAGCCGAAAGGTCTATGACGTCATATAATATCATTGTCTTTCTTGTGACGAAACAGATAGAAACATTGGCCCTAGTAACGTGAAATGTTCACCGACGTAAAGAGTTATCATACGTTTTCTCAAGCTTCAAAATGCCCACGTTGAGCGATTGGAGATATGGTGAGATTGAAGATTTGTATTATGTCAGTTTGTTAGCATTAACTATTAACTACTAATAACATGTCAACATGCTTATTAATTTAGTTTTGTTTAAATGATTTGAGGACCCCCCGAAGGCAACAGAAACAAAACAATATGACAGGCGTGTAAGTTTGCTTGATGACAAAAACACGAAAAAGTTGCCACTACCGAAAACACCACTCGGAAACCAAACCACACATTCGAAAACAAATCAGCATTTATTTTTAAAAAAATACGACCATATACTAGTAATTACGCACAATACTAACATTTAGTAAATAGCCGACACTGATAGACCCGGGAAAATACCGGGAGGGTGAGAATCGAACTCACTAAATATACATGTTCTAAAGGGCTTGGTTTAAGCTCTGGGTGTATAAGAGAATCTAACATGCGAACCGTTCCCAGCAGGGCCGGGTAGCTCAGTCGGTAGAGCGGTGGGACAGTAACCCTAAGTCGTGAGTTCGATTCTAACCCTGGCCCGGAATTTTTTCCGGGTCAATTACTGTCGACTATTTACTAATTCAGTAATTTCTCTGATGATGTTTGCAGCTTAGACTAACATTTGTTTTTTGTCAAGAGATGTTAATCAACTTTAGGGGATCACATAAAATATTATTTTTCTTTCCTTTCTGTTTTAGCGGTGGCAGGATGTTATCCGTATTTAATGAAATCAAAACGAGGTAAGTTAGTATTTTTAGTAAACAGTGTCTTTTTGACTGAAATTTTCATTCACATTGTGTTTTTCTCTTCATCTGACATTAAAGTGGCATGAGCTGCCAAAATGTTGATATTTTGACGTTAAAACAGAATATTGAAATTATTGGCTATTTTTCTGAAGACGTATAATTCAGAAGCTTTTTATTGCTTATAGTCTCGAAAATGTATGATAAAGTATTGTTTTGAAGTAACTTTGGCTTAGAATGAATGAATGGTCGTCCCGGTTATTTAAATTTTGTTTACATTTCGAACACGTTATCAGTTCGTACAGGCCACATACTGTATGGATTTTCCTCATTCCAACGCAAATCGTTTACTTTCAATGACAATGACCTTCAAAGCCTCTTACTGTCGTGACGATCAGAAATTATGTAAAAAGTGTGAATTTTTGCAGCTCATGCCCCTTTAATATTGTTTCCTTTATTTTTACGATATTTGTTGTTTTGTTTCATAGCGGTTAGTTGTATTGGAGATGTGTTTGAAGTTAGTGAGATCTGTCAGGACTCAAATCAAAACGCCCTCGGACAACCTGAAATTGGACCTAAAAGAAAAAAGGGTAATTCTACATTTTGATAAAACGCTGAAAAATTTAAAAAGTATATCAAAACCCCCTCATCAAATTTAATATAAGCTGAAAACGTCATTATTGAAATAAATATACATTTTATTTAATCTTCCAACCATATAAACAAAAAATATGAGATCCTATTGTACAGATAACTACATAAATTTCATAAGTATAGATCTATTTATTTCTATATTGTAAGCAAAGTAAACGATTATGTCGAAGGCCTTCTTAAAATTAAATTTACTCTGCATTTGTTATTGTGTTTTTTAAATGAAACTATTTTCAACATTAAAATTGGTTTTAAAGAAAATTTCTCCTTTTTTTTAGATTCCAAAACGACCTCCTTCTTTATGCGTCTGTTTGGTGCCAAGAAGAAGAGAAAGGCATCACGGGAAATATATTCATCTGAAGCGCCACCTGGTGAGCGAGAGGATGATCAAACCTTTAAAGAGGATACCGTCTTAATCCCGAGGGAGGACAAGTTAACGGAAACTTTTTAATGTTCTGAAATTTATTTAAAAAGACTGACGAGTTTATATTGTATAGAAATTGTACAAATACACATTTTTCTTCCATTTATTTAAGTTAAGTCTTCTTCAGAGGAATATATTTTAGTCAAAAAGTTCGATTTCAATTTGTGGTTTTTTTTCCGTATTCATTTTGATGTTTTAATAGAATATCTTCGTACTTCATGTTGCGAAGCGGCTGAAATCCCGTGACCCCAGAAACTACCTAAAGTTTAGAAACCATACCCGGCTCATGCACTTTACGCGTGAATTCTACATTTGAAAACGGACTTAACTAAAAAAATGTCTATTTGAATATTTATTATACAGTTCTGTTAATGTCGATTTCAAACGGATTCTTTTATATTTTATACTTCTGAGCTCTTGATACTTTGAACTTTATTTAACCCAAGCGAAATTTATAAAGAAATTGGAACATTTTACAACAGCATGACAGACTTTCTCTGGATAAAATTGTGAACAGAACAGTCAAAATTTCAACAAAGAATAATGTACAGCGAAACCAATATATATTGGCAAGTCTAAGGAACGGAAGTTGATGAAGATTATTCAACATGAATTTGAATACCGAAGGAAGTTGGGTCTACTATCAGTTTGGACACGGTCCCGATTTATCAAAGTGCCGTTAGGTTGACACGCGCGGGTTTCACTGAATGTAATTTTTGGACTGCGCATTGACGGGTAGCGGCTAATCATCTGAGTCTGCAAGATTGAGTGCTTATACACTTAGCCAACGAATGCATGCATGTTTATCTTTTCCACTGCTTGAGAGGGACAATAGTTCAACGAACAAGCTTAGTAGATTTATTTTGCCCCCGCCCCACCCCGCCCCGTCCCACCCCGCCCCACTTCGCCCCAATTGATAACAGTTTTGGTGTAAAAGTATCTAGCACGCCCATAACTGAGAACACAATTCGGGATTCGGGCAAATTCGTAGGCGGGATTCTGAAAAAAATTCTGGGGTTCAATCTCAGTCTACCGATGTTCTTGCCATAGTTAAGATGCGTAACCATTGTCAATGTGTTACAAAAGGATTCAAGAACATTCTACTGACCAAGGCTAAGCTCCTGCCAGTCGCCAACCTAATGAAATATCATACGTTTGGTTTGTTACAACAGTTTATGGGGTATAAAGGTCTAAATGATATACCTCTTTTTAACACAATTAGAACTTGTCTCCATGGTTATTTTAGACAAGACGATTTTCCCTGTTCCCGTGTGTTTTAGTGATAATAAAAAATATAAAAATGAAAAAGATGGCGACGGTAAATGCTAAAGACGCAAAGAAGGGTATTTTAGGCATGAACATTTTTCCCTGTGCCCTTGTGTTTTAGTGCTCATAAATATGATGAAGTGTGGCCGTATAAACACATTTTAGACAAACAATACAACCTAGGAATACAAATGATTGATTTCGTGTATACGTGTATTCTACTTTTTCACAACAGCAATAAGTGAAAGTTTTTTTTTTTAGGGAAAACAAATCAGTTAATTAAACTGGTTTTGGTGACTTACACCTTCATGATATACGACTGTGGGATTTGTACGAGCGAAGATTGTGACTAAACTGAAGAAAAGGCAAATGAGTAGTAATCGGGGCAAGGTCAAATCGGACGAATATAATCCGCAGTCTTTGAATGTTTTTACAGGGGGCATGCTATTTTATATTAATAATTTTATCATATAAAATGGGCTATAACTGGGGAAGTCCTGTCTCTCAACACCGGCGTAACTTTACGCCTGGTCGTAACGTAATGTTGAAAGTACAGTTAGGTCTTGGATTGGACTTACGCCGGTCGTAAATGTGTTGAGAAACAACCCCCCAGTTTTAATGTATACGGTTTTGTTGTTAACCACTACCTCTGCGCGTAAAAAATAAATTTAAAGTGACATGAGCTGCCAAAATTCGCATAAACTGTTTCCTAAATTCTGATTACCAAGAGAGTAAAACGGTCTGAGGTTCACCCCCAAAAAAACTAAATGATTGACGTTGGAATGAAGAAAATCAATGAATTATGTGGCCGAAATAGTGTTCGAAAAGTATAACAAACTGTTTTCTAAGAACCTCAAGCGCTCAACTTCTCTAGACGGTCGTAATTTATGAAAACAAAAATTCTCCCATGAAGCTAATCGACGTTTCTCTTAGTAATTGTTAACATTGTTGCCAGCCCCATTTACGCCACTTTTTTGTTAGTCCTAATTAAGATATTTCTTCTTGAATGAAACAAAAGCGCGAAAATCTATGTTCAGATTTGTCTTCGCTTGGATTGTTTCACGTCAACTATATTTTTTAACACCATAACACGCGGGCACAGGGAAAATCTTCTTGTCTAAAATAACCACGGAGACAAGTTTCTTATTGTGTTAAAAATGGGCATGTCATTTAGATGTTTATACGATTTTCAAAAGTTCTGCTTCTTTCTAATATACAAAATGCAGTTTTGAATTAAGCATCCATATTATCTGAAGAACAAAACATATACGCCCGACGCAAGTCTATAGTATAAGATGTAGGCCAACTACCATGGCAATGTATGCCTTCAACGTTACGTTATTACCAGTCGAAAAATTACGAGGAGGTTACGTGAATGTTTTTAAAATCGAAAAAGATTTAAGCTCGACGTAAGTTGAATGCAAGGCTTAGCTGTCCTGCCTAGATGACCATCAACATAACGTTGTGATCAAAATTACGAGGGGGTTTAGTAAATGTTTTTAACAAATATTTAAGCTCGACGTAAGGTGAATGCAATCTTAACTGTCCTGTCTAGATGACCATCAACATAACGTTATGATAAGTTACATCGGATGTAAACGGTTCCAGAACCATCCTCCGGGTCTTCCAAGCTGTTCCAGAACCATGCTCCGGGTCTTCCAAGCTACGGATGAACACAGCTGGAGTTTTTTTTAAAAGACGCCGAATGGACTAGATGTGTGGAGAACACACGTGTGTGGAGAACACACGTGTTTGGAGAACACACGTGTGTGGAGAACACCCGTGTGGGGAGAACACCCGTGTGTGGAGAACACCCGTGTGTGGAGAACACACGTGTGTGGAGAACACCCGTGTGTGGGGAACACACGTGTGTGGAGACCACACGTGTGTGGAGAACACACGTGTGTGGAGAACACACGTGTGTGGAGAACACACGTGTGTGGAGAACACACGTGTGTGGAGAACACACGTGTGTGGAGAACACACGTGTGTGGAGAACACCCGTGTGTGCAGAACACCCATGTGTGCAGAACACCCGTGTGTGCAGAACACCCATGTATTTTTTTATACAGACGGTCGTATTTTGGAGTCGGAGTTAAACAGAGAAATAAGGTGAATGCAATCTTAACTGTCCTGTCTAGATGACCATCAACATAACGTTATGATAAGTTACATCGGATGTAAACGGTTCCAGAACCATCCTCCGGGTCTTCCAAGCTGTTCCAGAACCATGCTCCGGGTCTTCCAAGCTACGGATGAACACAGCTGGAGTTTTTTTAAAAGACGCCGAATGGACTAGATGTGTGGAGAACACACGTGTGTGGAGAACACACGTGTTTGGAGAACACACGTGTGTGGAGAACACCCGTGTGGGGAGAACACCCGTGTGTGGAGAACACCCGTGTGTGGAGAACACACGTGTGTGGAGAACACACGTGTGTGGAGAACACCCGTGTGTGGAGAACACACGTGTGTGGAGAACACCCGTGTGTGGGGAACACACGTGTGTGGAGAACACACGTGTTTGGAGAACACACGTGTGTGGAGAACACCCGTGTGGGGAGAACACCCGTGTGTGGAGAACACCCGTGTGTGGAGAACACACGTGTGTGGAGAACACACGTGTGTGGAGAACACCCGTGTGTGGAGAACACACGTGTGTGGAGAACACCCGTGTGTGGGGAACACACGTGTGTGGAGACCACACGTGTGTGGAGAACATACGTGTGTGGAGAACACACGTGTGTGGAGAACACACGTGTGTGGAGAACATACGTGTGTGGAGAACACACGTGTGTGGAGAACACACGTGTGTGGAGAACACCCGTGTGTGCAGAACACCCGTGTGTGCAGAACACCCGTGTGTGCAGAACACCCATGTATTTTTTTTATACAGACGGTCGTATTTTGGAGTCGGAGTTAAACAGAGAAATAACTATACTCACTAACTAAATCGTGTCAAAACCACCCTAATCTCGTTCATTAATAATTTAGCTACCTACCAGTGTCTGATATGGACGAGTAGGGTCGTTGAGTACTAGCAGGGTCGTTATTCGTCCCCTGAATTCACGTTCGCTTCATAACATCTCAAACTTCCCCGCCATTGATGACGTAATACTCTTTTGCTGTGATTCAGTTTTTTAACGTTAAATTCACTTAACAGAAATCTAAATTATTCGTGAACGTTGTTCAGACGCTATTTGAGTAAGTTATATTTTTGTTTCACGGCCTATATCCATCCACAAACTGTCCTCTCTTTTGATTGCAATGAACCAGATTCCAAAATACGGTCGTCAGTATAAAAAAATAGTCATTTTGGAATCAGAAACCCGGACTAGATGCAGAGATGATGAGATATATTGGTTGTTTAATGACAGATTGGTGTTTTACGCCGCATTCAAGAAAGATCATTTCATTCATATGGCGACGTCGCTACAGATTAAAGTTGATGAGGAAAATGGGCTCTGCCAAAATGAAAATTTGACCTTCAGCGAGGGTGATTTTTTACGTCATCCTCTGCTAGTATAAAATGTCGCTTTAAGGAAATTGAAGGCGTTGGGGATGCTCTTAAAGCAAGACAAGTCCAGTCATTCGACGAAAGCAAGGCTTTGAATCAGTAAGGGGTACCGGGGAAATGGTCCAGGGGGCTGTTTCTTAACACCGACGTAACTTTGCGCCTCGTCGTAACGTCATGACAACATATACCTTCAACATTACGTTACGACCAGGCGCAAAGTTACGACGGGCGTAAGTTGTGTTGAGAAACAGCCCCCAGGTCCCTGTTTCTCAACACCGACGTAACTTTGCGCCTAGTCGTAACGTCATGGCAACATATACCTTCAACATTACGTTACGACCAGGCGCAAAGTTACGACGGGCGTAAGTGTGTTGAGAAACAGCCCCCTGTTTCACAAAACGGCGTGGATGTATTTTTTGGCGTAACTTCCATAGCAACGTATCTCTACAGTATGGACTGCCATGACAGTTACTTAAAAACTTACGCTACGCCGCTTTGTAAAACAGGCCCCTGGGCATTAGAAAGTATTCTCGGTGTGTTTTCGGTGAGAGGGGTAGATCAGGGATATCAATGCATCAAATCGTGGTTAATCAAATGCATGTTTATGAAATACGAGAGATCTAAATATAGCTTGAGTTCAAGAACCCCATAACTTTTGCCAAAAATAGTACCAATGTTCCAATACACGACCTTGTTTGATTGTAAAATGGAGATACAATACGTCTGTATAAACATATACTGAATATTAATACGCCTTATGGTCTATTTTCTATGCAATGGTACACCAGTGAACAAAATGGTTAAGTACACAACAACTTTATAAATTCTCGATTCTGACATTCTTTTACAAAAGAGTTGTACAGAAAGAGAGTGTATTATGCCTAGTCACTCCGTCTGCCTTTTGTACTCGGGTAACTCCGTAACGTGGCACGAGTACAGCGATATTAACGTATTATGAAGGTTTATTGTGAAAACGAGTCCTTTCTGGTTATTTCCGGAACGTGGAGAATCAAACATGACCTAGTTCGGACACGGCGACCTCTAAATCACACACACGTTCGGTGAAGATGTAGGTCAATTGCTGACTATTCATAATTATAGGGGGCCTCCCTAGGTAGAGCGTTGGACGCTTAATCCGAACAGCCTTCCACCAATGGGTCGCGGGTTCGAATCCCACTCATGGCCTCCGTGGCTCAGTAGGTAGAGCGTTGGACGCTCAATCCGAACAGCCTTCCACCAATGGGTCGCGGGTTCGAATCCCACTCAGTCCATTAAAAATTGGAAAATTTTCTGACTGGGTTTTCACTCGAACGACCTATGTGTGATGGTTGCCAGTTACCAACGGAAGGTCGTGGGTTTCCTCCGGGGCATAGAACCCGGTTTCCTCCCACAATAAAACTGGCAACGCCGCCATATAAGTGAAATAATCTTGAGCGCGGCGTAAAACACCAAACAATCAATCAATCATAATTATAATGGTTAACACCTAGCGCCACAATGTCTAAATTTATTTGATCAGATAATAAAGATTGGCAAAATTTGTTGCTGAAACTTGAAAAAACTTAAGCTTGTCTTTGTCAATTTGTTTTTCAAATTGATTGGATCGCATATATGTTAAAGTGGCATGAGCTGCCAAAATGTTGATATTTTACCGTAAAAACAGAATACAGACGCATAATTCAGAAGCTTTTTAATGCTTCTAGACTCGAGAATGTCCGATTAAGTATTGCTTTGAACTAATTTAGGTTTAGAATGAATGGTCGCCCCGGTTATTCAAATTTTGTTTACTTTTCAAACTCTATTTCTGTTTGTATAGGCCACATACCGTATGGATTTTCCTCATTCCAACGCCAATCATTTAGTTTTTCGATGGCTTTCAAATCCTTTTACTGTAATGACGGTCAGAAAAAAATGCAAATGTTGGCAGCTCATGCCACTTTAACATATGTTCACATGGCGAGAAGGATGTATTGTACGTATGGGAGGGAGCGGAGGGGGGGGGGGGGGGGGTACTTTTCCCTGACCATGTTCAGCAGCTTAGAATTTACTAATGAGAAAAAAACTAACTAACAATTTACTAACTAAGAATTTCTAGAACGGTTATGGTGGTTTGGGCGAAGACAGCTTTTGTCATGACATGGTAGTTACTGTAGAAAGTAAACAAGCATTACAAATCAAGAATCAAGACATAATGCACATATCAATGGCCGTAATCACAGGAGGCATGCATGTTATAATCAACACACAATATTCGGTTCTCCCGGGTACCTTTAGTTTTGAATTGTGATGACACAAAAGTTTAATTGCGCTTAAAATTAAAAAATTGAGCAATGTTTTTTTTTAAATGTAAAAAGACAAACTAACATAGTTGAACGACGATGATTGTAACTATATCTTTATGTTGTAGCCCATCATTGCTATACAGACCCATGAAAGCATGACATTTATTCTTGTGCAGTTGTGTCGCAAATTTCACCATTAAATTATTTCATTTGCGTGGAAAAAGTAGAGTAAGGGATGCAGTTGATTTATTTTGAACGGCTTGCACTTTTAATAGTTGAACGACGATGATTGTAACTATCTTTATGTTGTAGGCCATCATTGCTATACAGACCCATGAAAGCATGACATTTATTCTTGTGCAGTTGTGTCGCAAATTTCACCATTAAATTATTTCATTTGCGTGGAAAAAGTAGAGTAAGGGATGCAGTTGATTTATTTTGAACGGCTTGCACTTTTAATAGTTGAACGACGATGATTGTAACTATCTTTATGTTGTAGGCCATCATTGCTATACAGACCCATGGAAGCATGAAATTTATTCTTGTGCAGTTGTGTCGCAAATTTCACCATTAAATTATTTCATTTGCATGGAAAAAGGTAGAGTAAGGGATGCAGTTGATTTATTTTGAACGGCTTGCACTTTTAATAGTTTATTGTTTCTTAAATAGAAATTCAAACTTAGTTCAGTAAAGTCATTTTTGTTTGCTTGGCTAAATGGGTAAGTGAGATAGAGCCAGACATCTGGAGTTGAAAAGGCCACCGTTGATTCTGACGCCTGAACGCGGGCGCATAAACCGAGAAAAATAAAAAATGCATTTCATCTAAATCTGAAACAAAAACGAATTCAAGTAAGTAAGTAGATCGTTGGACGCTCAATCCGCGGGTTCGAATCCCACTTAGTCCAAAAAAAATATCTCTGACTGGGTTTTCACTCGAACGACCTATGTGGGATGGTTGCCAGTTACCACCAGAAGGTCGTGGGTTTCCTCCGGGCATAGAGCCCGGTTTCCTCCCACAATAAAACTGGCAAAGCCGCCATATAATTGAAATAATCGTGAGCGCGGCGTAAAAAACACCAAACAATCAATCTATAAAGCATAGAATTTGGTTTAAAGTTGAGACATTTCTGATAACTTCGGTAATTCTATTAAAGTAGCGTGTGCTAATAACGGACCAAATTCAAATAACCGGGACGTACAAGTTCATTTGGGGGTTTTGGTGCTTGTAAAAATATCTTAACGTACATCTAATTAATATTGGTTTCAGTGGAATGCTCTTATTTTGTATGTTTTGATACAAATGACCAATAATTATAAGGTGAAGAATTACTTCTGGATAACAACTTCTTGGTTTATTGTTAACCTTTCAACTTCTTAATGCCATTGAAAGATTTGACCAATAATTAGCTCATTTTGTTCCAACGAAAATTCCCCTATATTTGGAAACGCATGTCACTTTAAACTATCAAACATGCACTTCAAATACAATATTTTCACCCCTTGTTCTTTAACTTAAATCTTATACACTGTTATGCAACCGGCGCCAGGCATTTTGACACGTGGAATTTTAATATGCCTATTAATAGGTCTACGTATACGGCAACAAACATGAACCATTACGCTCCCGTAACTTGCTGCAGGTCGTAACGTACGGTAATGTTGAAAATATACGTTACCATGAAAAGACCTTAGCTTAGACTTACGTCGGACGGTAATATTTTGAGAAATAAGGTCCTCGGTTAATTCTATTAGGCTTAAGTCTAATAGATTTGACCTATGTGGGGTGGTTGCCAGTTACCAGCGGAAGGTCGTGGGTTTCCTCCGGGCACAGAGCCCGGTTTCCTCCCACAATAAAACTGGCAACGCCGCCATATAAGTGAAATAATCTTGAGCACAGCGTGAAACACCAAACAATCAATCAATCAATCAATCTAAAAGATTTGTTCAGTGCATTAAGTATTATTTACATCTCCGTTTGATATCCCGAAAACGCCCACATCGCAAACTATTTTAAAATATAAAACCACTTACGTTGTTTTTTAAAACTTTGAGCTTTTGTCTTAAGTTTAATTGATCATACTATTTATTTTTGTATATTACATTAACAATTTGCATAATTTGTGGATTCATTATTTTTGTGGAATGAGTATGTAATAAATAAATACCGTGTTGATGTTTACAGATCTCCAGTTTCATTGAACCATGAATGAATGTGCGAGCAGCTTTCTGCTCTATATTTTGATGAAAATCAAAAATTGTTCTACATCTTACAGAAAAATCTATAAAATCATCTAATACGCACCAAAGCCTATAGAAAACATACACGTGCGTGAGGATTCGTATTCTCGCGAGATCTCCTTTAGACGTGGCTAAGATAGACCTCGTACGCCTTTACCGGACATGGCGCAGGGATTTTTGCGTGTCATCTGGGGTAATATTTTTAAAAGCTATAAAAAAATAATCCAACACTGACATCAGACTTTATGTGAATATATATTTTGAACGTTAAACTAGTAAAGCAAACGTATATTTCCCGAAATATCCCCATTTTTATGAAAACTGGCAAGATGGCGACGTTCCTGTCGACCCGACTCACTTTGAACTGCCCTTTGTCATAGGCTCCACGGGGCGTTTCCAATAGCTGCTAGTGTTTGAAATGTTCGATACACTCTAGTCGAGTGTAAGAGTGCAATAAGGAGCGCAAGTCGCATGAGAATAATTACGAGATTTTGTGATATCCGGTGACAGATGACGCCATTAAGAACGTTTTTGATGACGCTGCAATTCCATTTGACGTATTTGGTTCCATAACGTCAGATTAAAACGTCATATTGGAACGAAAAACGGAAATATGTGGAATTCACACGTGACTTGCGCTCCCTATAGAAAAGCGGGTAAATCCGAGGCAAACGCGAGGTAAAATTTATGTCATTTCTATGTCGTTGGTGTGTGACATGAGGTCATGTGGTTTTGATTTGCATCAAACGCCGCCATTACTAGGAGATGGTGCAAATTCGATCCAAATCTGTTATGCACGGGTGCTTCAACTACCAATGGCGGCACATTTTACAAAGTCAGATCCAAACCAGCCAATGAGACGTGTCCATTCCACGCATATAGTTCATTGGTTGAGAGGAAAAAGAGCTCGGATTCTGTATTTTTCTAATAATCTGAAGGGCAACGGAGAACCACAACACACTTAAGCGGTGTCTGCTTTTAAGGGACTTGGTGGGTATTGTTGAAGATAGATAGTAACAATTCCGGAGTTTTCTATGCCTGGTAAATTCAAAGCCGAAATTGTCTTTACCACACATAACTTCATTCCTGACGAATGATGCTTGTCATATTGGCCTTGCAATAAAGTAAGTCGAATTAGTATTTAAATATCATTGAAGTCACTGATGCTTGAATTATACGGAATGCGTGACTAAAGTTTTTTTGTTGGTTTTGCTCGATATATGCAGTAAATAAAATTAAAAGAACTTTATATAGACAGCGATGCTGTGAAATTTTGTTGAACCCTTTAAAAATAAGCGATGCTGCGACGATTAAAAGTAATTATGAGCATGTAACAATGTGCGTATTCACAGAAGAGAGTTTTTAGTCTACATAAAGCCAATCAAATGCCTTAATAAATAAACGCAGTAGCATATAGCCTCGTCATTACTAGTGACAAAGTGGGGAGGGACTTCACGGTCCACTTGCTTTATTTACTATATCTTATATTGTTAAAACCTTTGATGAACAGATATTGCAGTATTAGTATATTACTAAATACGAAATGCGGCAAGCTGGTTTGTCAAGCAGACGTATCACGTGACCTTATCCGCGCGCTATCACATTCCCCGGTAGAATATTTAACAGCTGACTGTTAGCGAAGTCTACAAACCGGACTGTTTTACCTCCGATCTGAAGGTAAGTTTTATTTCTCTTTCTATCAGTTTGAGTTTATGAGTTCATTCATTTCCGATGTAGCATTTCCACAGATTTAATAATTCTATTTTTAATTTGCAATTTACAATCAATTGACAATTAATTAGCATATAAAGGCCTTGCGTTTTACAACAGCGCGGTTTATTGAAATGCATTTTTAACAGAGTTGCAAAGGATACCTGATTAATTGATATCATTTCTCGATAGAAAAATGGTCGTCGGAGCGTGTCTTGTGGTTTCGTTGGCGGGACTTGTCAGCTGGCTGCTGCTGCAAAGGTAAGACGCCCAGATAAATATTTTAAGTTAAAAAAAATGATGTGCCCTTTTCCAGAGTTATTTTGCTACTTTGTCCTGCCTCTTGGTTTAAAGTGGCATGAGCTGCCAAAATGTTGATATTTTGACCTTAACACAGAATGTTAACAAGACATATAATTCAGAAGCTTTTTGGTGCTTCTAGTTTCGAAAATGTACGATACAGTATTGTTTTGAACTAACTTTGGCTTAGAATGAATGAATCGTCGTCCCGGTTATTTAAATTTTGTTTACTTTTCGAACACGTTTTCAGTTCGTACAGGCCACGTACGCCAATCATTTAGTTTTTCGATGGCCTTCAAAGCCTCTTACTGTCGAGACGATCAGAAATTATGAAAAAAGTGTGAATTTTGGCAGCTCATACCACTGTAATGGTGGGACGTTCCAGTCGAAACCCGGCCAGCCTCTTTTTCGAAATATTTTATTGCACAATTACATCCAGTATCAGGCGGAATTTTGTCACGAAATATATATTGTTAAACTGAAAGCAGTTTTCTTTCAAGTGACATGAAGTGTCCAATCAAAGTGGCATGGGAGGCCAAAATAAGCATTTTTATGGATTCCTATTGTCAATCAGTGTCGGTTAATTAACTAATTCAGTAATTTCCCTGATGATGATTGCAACTTCCTATTGTCAATCAGTGTCGCCCGGTTAATTTACTAATTCAGTTATTTCCCTGATGATGATTGCAACTTCCTATTGTCAATCAGTGTCGGTTAATTTACTAATTCAGTAATTTCCCTGATGATGATTGCAACTTCCTATTGCCAATCAGTGTCGGTTAATTTACTAATTCAATTATTTCCCTGATGATGATTGCAACTTCCTATTGTCAATCAGTGTCGGTTAATTTAATAATTCAGTAATTTCCCTGATGATGATTGCAACTTCCTATTGTCAAGACCTACATGTATAAAGGTCCCTAAACAAACTAAACAATGGGCGTTGAAATGAGAAATAGCTATGTATGATGGCCGAGAAGGGACATACCGTTATCGATACTCAACCAGGCTAAATCGAAATCTAAGACGCGATGAAAAATATAGCAAGATTTATTTTAGTGTTATACTTTATGAAATTGGCTCATTTCCTATGTAAAACACGATGGAAACACGATGAAAAATACTTTTCATCGCGTTTTACTTACTAAACCGCCTACATTTTGGTCTCAGAAACACTATGGAAATACTTACCATCGCTTTACCATCGCATTTCCATGGGATTTCACTTGCACTATGCGACAAAAAAGACTTTTTATGGGATTACCGTTGCATTTTATTTTACAAATTCTTTTTTTAGGATAAGCCACAAACACGATGGAAACGCGATGATAAAGCGATGGTAAATATTAACCATCGCTTTACAATAGCTTTTCTGAGATCAAAATATAGGCGGTTTAGTAAGTAAAACGCAACGAAAAATAGTTTTCATCGTGAGTGAGCCAATTTCATAAAGTATAACACGACAATAAATCTTGCTGTATTTTTCATCGCGTCTAAGATTTCGATTTAGGCTGGTTGAGTATCTATAACGCGATGTCCCTTCTCGGCCTGATAAGATTAAAATAATGAAAGTGTAACTCGATTCCAAATGGAAATTCCAAAGTAAAAAGCGATGGAAAATCCTTTCTGGCCTCCAAAAAAGAAGAGCTCTTGGCTTTGCATACGCCGGCAGCAAATGACTTATGATAAGTTAGACAGCAGTTCGTGGTTAGCAGTTCGTTATTCGAGAGGGAGTAGTCATTTTTCTTACTGATATACCAATTGGCTTTTGAATGCAGATAAAAAGGTTTAATTCACTACACATACTTACAAGGGCGTATAATATATACAGTAGTATCTTTACTTAATAGATTACCCGCCAGGGGGCGCTTTTTTGAATAACTGTCTGAATAACTGTCTGGTCTGTTATTCGCTTATTATTCAAGATAGAAAGTCCAAATTTGCTACACATACAAACGATGACGTATACTATGCCGTAGTGTCTTTAGTTTATGGATTTCCCACCAGGGGGCGCTTTTTGAATAACTGTCTGGTCTGTTTTTCGCTTATTATTCAAGATAGAAAAGTCCTAATATGCTACACATACATGTACTAGCGATGACGTATACTATGCCGTAGTGTCTTTAGTTTATGGATTACCCACCAGGGGGCGCTTTTTGAATAACTGTCTGGTCTGTTTTTCGCTTATTATTCAAGATAGAAAGTCCTAATATGCTACACATACTAGCGATGACGTATACTATACCGTAGAAGATTTAGTTTATGGATTACCCACCAGGGGCCGCTTTTTTAAATAACTGTCTGAATAACTATCTGGTCTGTTATTCGCTTATTATTCAAGATAGAAAGTTCGAATGCTGAGGCCGATAGTTTTTACGCAGAATTAACTTCTTGAAATTATGAAATAGGTACAAATCAAAGCTACATGTATGTTCGACTGTGCTCGATGTGAAGGGCTGGGCACAAGACAAATACATTTTTTAAAATATAACTTTAATTCAGATAGAAGTGCACAGCTAGTCTTTTTACTTTCTGGTAAATCTGTGAAATTTCATGAAAAAATTTTAACCACTCAAAAACGTTGAAAAAAAAGTTTACATTGCTATGGTAACCATTTGGTAATCCCCGAGTTAAGGCAAACGAAAAACCCTAAATCTAACATTACTATGGTGACCATTTAGCAACATAGTTAAGACGTTATATTGGTTGCCATTACAAAACCACTTCAAAAATCCTCAGTAAACTTCTGACAGTAACTAGTAATTGTACTTCAAAGTTTGCCATCATATTTTTCTACTTGCATTTTTTTTGTCCTTCCAGTTCCTGTGATTAGGAATGCATTAAACTGAAAATCTCATTTGGCCAACAAAAAAATGACAGGTTATGGCGTATCAAATTTCTGAGAGCCTTAGAGGTGCCATCTCTTTTTTTGTTCAATTTTCTACCCAATATACCACTTGTGTAATTACAAAGAATAATTAAAAAACAAACGCTTCACGTTTAGGACATGTGGTCATCAGCCTGCTTTTGCTTTTGCAAGTCCCAAATCTAACATTGCAATGGTGATCACTTCAAAAATCAACCGTCAGATCAATATATCAACTTTTAAATACTTTGAAATCAACCACAAAACCATAAATCAGCAATATCAACCATTTGCATGCGTACTGATATAAAACCATATCGTGTGGACAACAAATCGCCCTCTCCTGTTTCATCACGAATAACTAAAAAACTAAGCATTAATTGCATGTACTTTAATGAATGTTTGTACACATCACAAGCAGCCGATGTTTTCCAAGTATGGAGATTTTCATCTAGTCATATTCATAAACGCAGGAACATCGAGAAAACGTCCTAAAAAGCCAGACTTTGACGCACTCCCGCTTCTCTAATCTTGTCCTTCAATTAATATCTCGGACATCCACATAAACTTATTCTGACAGTGATAATTTAGCCTTGGAAAATTTCAAAAAACGTAAACTAACGACAGTCTATAGCTTACTTGTTAAAAACGATTAATTATAAGGATTAATCAAAATCTACGACGCGATGAAAAATACAGCAAGATTTATTGTCGTGTTATACTTTATGAAATGGCTCACTTGCTATGTAAAACACGATGAAAAATACTTATCATTGCGTTTTACTTATTAAACCGGCTATATTTTGATCTCAGAAACACGATGGAAATGCGATGGTAAAGCGATGGTAAATATTTATCATCGCGTTTTTATCGTGTTTCTCAGTTGAATAAAGCTTGGTTCTATACGTATTTTGCGACAGAAATTAGGATCGAAAGGATTATCACTGCAACTTATTTTATGAACTGGGTTTTGAAAGAAAATCACAAACACGATGGAAACGCGATGGTAAAGCGATGGTAAATATTAACCATCGCTTTACCATCGCATTTTTATCGTGTTTGTGAGTAAGATTGAAGGAAGATTTGAAAGTAAAATGCGATGTCCCTTCTCGGCCATCATAGCTATGCAATATGTCGCCTGTACGAACGAAAAAATGTTTGAAACTTAAACAGAATCGAAATAATTTGAACGAACGTTTATTCGGTTTAGCCCTATGTCACTTTAAAACACTGCTTTGGCTTTTCTCTAGACTAGTATCACTAGAAACGCTAATCGGATCACTTTGGTGATTCACGTCCGTCAAATAACCTCGG
This sequence comes from Lepidochitona cinerea, assembly GCA_963971465.1. Taxonomy (NCBI): domain Eukaryota; kingdom Metazoa; phylum Mollusca; class Polyplacophora; order Chitonida; family Tonicellidae; genus Lepidochitona; species Lepidochitona cinerea. The sequence continues at coordinate 2,499,238 of OZ020565.1, forward strand.
ACACTCTACAGGCCATTTTGAATTCGGCGACAAAAAAAAACAAACCCCGAAAGCTTCCATATTCTCTTGGGCGCACAGAAAAGAAAATTCAAGGCGCTTTTTTAAGACTTCTATATACGTAAATTAATAAGGTTAGCGCTGTGACGTCATAGCCGATATCTCATATAGCATTGCAAGCATTACCATACACCGCAGGCGTAGAGCGACTTTGTATATAGTGGGGAAATACCTTTCAGCGTAATTAGTTGTAAAAGGGAATTCCCTGGTGTGAAAGAAATTCAGAGAATATCAGGCTTAAATGAGGATTTAGAAAGACTCAGTAATCACTGAGGAAAATAAAAATCACATGCAATCGCCCCAGCTAAAAGCCGAATACAAACAAAATTACCTGAAAATGACCGGACCTTGACATTGGTGATCACACTGACAGATCCTACCGGAAGTCACTCAAAAAACAATATGGCGGTCACGGTTACATTGCCTATATGGCAGCAAGTCACAGTTTCATTTTCCTTCATTTCCCATTTGCGGTAATGTTAATGTCTGCTCTCACAGCACCTTCCCTAACTTTCGTTGAACCAAATCCTTTGGTGGGGGCCTTAAACAGTCCTTTGGGAGTATTTTAAGCACAATTTTTTCATAGGTTAAAGGTAGAAATTTGCACATGGTCCGCCGGATGTAAACAGACCAAAGCACGCCTAGCTACCAGATCTCCATCCACCTGAACTGGTCCCATTCAACATATAAAATCACTTCCAGACAGTAACTCAACCCCTGTCCTTTCATAAAAACTACAAAAATGCCCAGAAAAAATGCAGGGGGCCAGGAAAAAATAATAGAAAAACACACACAAAAATATCTGGAACTTGCTGGAGCAGGCTGGAAGAGAACGAAGGAAGCAGAGGTTGGTTCTGCAAAACTAAAAACCTTCGAAATTGCATTTGTTGGGGGGGGGGGGGGGGGGGGGGAGCGCAGAATTTTTAAATTTCATTCCAACGGTAAAATATCAACAGTTTTGCAGCTCGTGCCTTTTTAAGAGACAAAGACTGTCAAAATTCGTGCTTTTCTATATTCAAGAAAATGCGAGGCTTTAAAATTCACTAAAATGCTAAACAATTTACGTTGAAATAAAAACTATTGCTTGAGTATGGCGCACAAACCAACCGAAAATGTTTACGAATAACAGTAAAACATTTGAATAACCGGGATGCTTATTTGGTGATCCGGTCTTTGTTAAACACTCCTTAAACGTACAATACCAAAACTTATATAAATAGAAAATTCATTTCCTAATTCTGACTCAACAATTTCTTTTTTCGAAATGGGACAGCTTTTGTCGCCTAAAACAAATAGATGGAGAAATGGTCTTGTCACAAACTTTAGGAGAGACAGAATATTTTCGCTGGGCTCTTGGGCCACTTGTTTTAGGTCATTTTAGTAGAAATTTTTATAATGACCTTTAAAAGACCGATTCCTTGATGACGTCATATGAGGAACAAATTGGCGCATGACAATTAATCTCCACTTTATCTATTGGTGTGCAGTCAAGCATGTCGCTACAAATTTAAAGGGCTTAACAAATCGGCCACTTCAAACTATAGGGCCTGGGAGATTCCCGAGAGATTTCACGATATCCGGTGACAGATGACGTTTTTTGATGACGTTTTCGCTTCGATTTTGTTCTAAAACGCCAGAACCGAGCGTCGAACGATAAAGGCTTGCCACATGCGCAATGGCAGCGCCGGTGACAGCCAATTTGTGGAACTCTCACGATACTCCTATATCCCTCCTTCAAACCATAATTTTGCAAATGACGTCATTAAGTTTTCGGCCAATTAAATTTCTAAATACATCACTATCGGGTATTTGTAATTTCGGAAATTGGGACGGTCCCTGATGTCGGCAGGGACCGTGGTAATTTACAAAGAAAGATTTTCAAAATATACTCAAAGAAATTGCATATAAATTATAATGTTTTGGACCGAACCTATACAATATACACTGTTATACACATGGGGCGGTTGTACAAAATTGTATCAAGCGGACTCGTCACAATCAAATCCCTTAGTCACTCGACATATTTAAGTCAGAGGCACCTTTTTTCCACTGGTCCAAGTCTGTATCTGTTCAGCCCTGACCGGCCGGTTTCTATAAAAATCATAACATATTAACAACACAACTAGAAACTTGTCTCCGTGGTTATTTTAGTGGAGATTTCCCCTAGATACCCGTGTGTTTTAGTGTCTATAAATATTATTATCGGTGAATTCATTTCTCCCGTTAACCTATAAATATGTGTGCAGTATCCCCATAAAAGAAAGGCCGGGTTTCGACTGGAAGGTTCCACCATTCAAACAGAGGCAGACGAGAGTAGTAAAATAACCCTGTAAAAGAGCACATCATTCATATTTTTTGTATTTGAAATATCTATTTGGATGCTTTTATTTTAAATTCCTATTTTAAATAATGACTTCATGGTCCGTTAAAAAAAAACGTAAATGTGAAATTAAGAAAATGGCATCCGTGTTTTTAAGTCGTTATTGATGACAGTTTTCGGCGAAAACACAATCATGTATTGAAAAGATTTCGAGAGACTGCTATTTTGTTTTAGAAAATTTAATCTCTTTTTCCGAAATGTCAAGTACATTCTATCAACGTTTATGTCAAAAAGGCCGTTTTGCTTTGGTAGAAATTTAGGGTTTTAAAGATTTCAGTTAAAAACGTCCTCCATTTTTTCTATTCGCCTTTGTTTCTTCTTCACAATAATTAAAATTTCGAAGTATGCTTAAAACTTGGTAAAAAGAAATTGCGCTCATTTGAAATTGAAAGCGTTTAAAAAAAAACGAGGTAGCCAGTCTAGGTTTCGCTTTTCAGACTAAGAATAGCTTGCGATTACCATTTTTCATCTGAAAATGTCTTTTTACTGGATAACCATCTGTAAAGGGTTGTCAGGTCATCGAATGTCTGGGGTTTGGGTTGTCCGGATTTCTGACACCAAAATTACTATTCTTTATACTGACGGGCGTATTTTGGAGTCAGGGCTCGTTGCAATCAAAAAGCCAGAGTAGACTGCCATCTCCTGGGCTGGTAGTTTGTGGTCAGATTCACACAGCAAATAACAATATAACTTACTCAAATAATGGGAAAACGACGTTTATGGATAATTTATCTTTCTGTAACTTGAATTTAATATTTAAAAACTGAGCAAAACAGAGTGACGTCATCAATGGCGAATAAGATTGAGACTGGTGGAGGCAAATGTGAATTCAAGGGACGAATAATAATTACTGTACAACCCTTCTCGTCCATATCAGACATTGGCAGGTAGCTAAATTATTCATAAACGCGATTATGGTCGCTTTAATGCGATTTGAGTGAGCCATAGGCCTATTGCCATTTCACTGTCTAAATCAGACCACATACTGCCCGCTCGGGAGTGGGTAGTCTACTCCAGCGTTTTGATTGCAATGAACCCTGACTCCAAAATACGGCCGTCAGTATATAAAGGAATCAGAAACCCGGACTAGGCGTTGGGGTATACGTCTGGTTCTGAGGTATAAAGTCATTTGAACTGTAAAGCTAAACGAAAAGTTATTTTAAAAAACTATTTTTTTTAATGTCAGACACGCGGGGTTAAACAATGAAATAATTATGATGATTGGGAAATTGGGTCTTTCATTTTTTTCTGTAACAGTTGTCTGTAAATTGGGCCAGGGACGCTGTGATCACGTACAAAATCTAAACCGATGAATGATATTTAATCGGTCATTCTTTATCGTGCAGTCTCGTGAACGTTGAAATTAGAAGAAACAACAACAACAGGCACAATTTAGTGTCAACTTGAACCTTTATCCGATGTCAATAATCAATAATCTTAATAATAATCTTAATCGATTATCTAAAATCGATATCTGATAATATTGCATTGGCGTCAGTTCAAATGTTGAACTATATATTTTATAGAGTGGTATATCTATTTTTACGCTTATCCATTAGATAATCAAAAAGAGGTAGGTAGACCGCGCCTTCTAATAATAGGTGACAATGCATATTTAAAGTGGCACGAGCTGCCAAAATTCCCGTGATTTTCATAAAGTCTCATTGTCACGACAGCTCACCGAAAAACTAAATGATTGACATTGGAATGAAGAAACTCCAAGTGGCCAATACGAACCGAAACAGTGTTCGAAAAGTAAAAAAGAAAATTAAATAAATGGGACGACCATTCGTTCATTCTAAGCTAGCCGAGAAATCTGGGCTCTGCCGATTTTTTTCTCTCTCTGTGTTCATCATAAGGCGACAAGACACATTAGCAGCCATATAATACCAGTCGCCGTAAGACCGATAATCCGGGCTAATTCTAAGCCTACGTGTACGTTAGTTCAAAACACTATTTTATTGTACATTCTTGAGACTAGAAGTACCAAAAAGCTTTTGAAGTCGTAATTCTGGCAACTCATGCCATTTTAGTTATAACGTTAACTTGATATATGTCTATGAACACTAAAACACACAGGCACAGGGTAAATCTTCTTGTCTAAAATAACCATGTAGACAAGACACAAAGAGGTACATCACCCAGACCCTAAAACCCAATCATAAACTGCCGTAACAAACCCATCTTCCCAAGCTAAGTTAAAACACGGAATGGGGACATGCAGATTTTATCTTGGCTAGAGAAGATGCAACAAACCCAAACCCATGATATTTTATTAGGTTGACGACAGACAGGAGCTTGGCCTTATAGTCAGCAGAATTGTGTAATACATTGATCATTTATTGATAATTTGGTAAACCTATCCCTCTTTCCAATAATTCATGGGACCTTGAGCTTTGAAGATGATAGTGTTCTATAGAGAAAAACGCCAAAGAATCCGAAACAAAAATAAAAATCTAAAATGTATTATCGTTACCGCTATATTTATGGATATTTTTTTCATACTAAACCGTTTTGGAGCTCGTAGAGCCTTCAAAATGCGAATTCACCAACAGTGAATTCGTTACCTGCCTCTTTGTTTAATAATCTGATGTTCATTATGTCGTCAGGGCGGACCAGCAAATATCAGAATGGAGATAACGAGTCGAATTTAACTTGCGTGTCAGGATATACGTTTGCATTTGAACTAACTTGGAAGTTTTCCCATGCTTGTTTGTTGGGAGCTTTGATCCTAATCATTATTCTTTTACTTATATTTCGGGTTTGTATTTAATTTTTTGGAGGCAGTGTTGCCAGGTTTAGTAGAGGAAGGGGAGGGGGGTCACCGACCTTCAGCGAGTACGTGGTAACTCTTCGACTGAAAAATTTTAAATTTGTTCTGAGATGGATTCTAACCTACGCCGCATCGATGGAAGGCCTGTGTCGGACTGAGGGACAATCACTCTAATGACTGAGCCACCGTAGGCCTAACCGATGCCAAATTTAAGAAAGCAAATGAGTTTCTAATCAATAATGTTCAATTATTAGTCAGTAATTCAAAATTTATCCAGGTGGAACCGACAGAAGTTCTGGGAGAAACAAGGTATTACTGGACCGAGACCTTCACTGATGTTTGGGAATCTCAATGAGCTGCGGAAACGGGTAAGTTTTTCAAATAAATATTTATCAGTGTTTTATTGTTTTCGCAATTTTAGTATTTGCCATAACTTGAAATACAGCAGAAATTTTATTAATGGTTTCGAGTGTAAGGACCTGAACCATGCAACGAATTGACGAATTTAAGTTCCAAAATAGAACACTTATTTCTAGATTTGATTTCGCCGTTTTAACCACTCGGCCAACGTGTTACCCAAAATATAGAAGACACTGATAAGATACATTGATTAAATTGTTTAAGTAGTTTATAGAATTGGGAGGAATAAAATAACAACAAAGTTTGTTTGGGTTCACAACCTCTGCTATATTAAGTAAAAACAGCAACATAGTTTAGCTGTATATAGTTGTATATCCATACTTTGTTCCTATATAATACGGGGCCTCGGTGGTCTGGTGGGCTAGAGTCATCGTCACTCAGCCCCACACACACCTTCCATCGATGGGGCGTGGGTTCGAATCCCACTCAGACCAAGTAAAAATTTAAAAAATTCTGACTGGATTTTTCACTCGGTCGCCGTATTTGGACCTAAGGTCGGGCGTTTTTCCGACCCATTTTCCTTCCCCCACTAAACCTGGCAGCATCGCCATATAAGTGAAATAATCTTGAGTGCGGCGTAAACCATCAATCAATCCTATATAATGCCTAAAACAGAACTACAAGAACTCAAAGATCAGTTCATTATCTCGTTTCGTTAGATTAATCAATTCTAGGGGTAAAAATACAGACAAAATTACATAAACTAATTGTTTCCCCTATGATCGAACCACCGTAATATACAAACAGATATGATTATGGTCTGAATTGTAAATTGATCAAATCTACTAGTGATTAAATCCTGAATTAAAAAAGAAATAAAATCCGAAAGTATTTAATATTAGATTGGCCTTGAATGAATGTGAACTTTATTTTCATTTTCAGACGAACTATGAAGTAATACAAGGGTGGACAAAGCAGTATGGCAAAACGTATGGGTGAGTTTACAACGTATTAAATACTGAAATAGTACCCTTTTCACCTATATAAGCTAATATATATGTCTGTTTCTGTAACAAGTATTATCTCAACAATTGACATTAGGTACAACATTCGCAAACAATTTTAAAAAAAACAAGCCTTTCAAAACAATCATGCACATAGCGGCGTGTCTTAATTTTCTATCAACCTCGTTTTCAGATATTACCATGGCGACGTGCCTGTCCTGATGACATCGGACGTGAAGCTAATAAAGGAAGCTTTTGTACAAAAACATCAACATTTCCACGGAAGACAGGTAGACCTAAAATACCCTAAACAAGGGCCTCAAAGGCATAGCAATTAAACCTTAAGCTTTATCAGTAAACCAAACCAATGGTAGCCCGTCACTAAACGACGCCATTTTGTATTTTTGCTGCAATCCCAGCAATGATCAGTAAAATTTTCTATATGTGTAACCAATGGAAAATATGCGTGGAATGGACACGTCACATTGGCTGGCTTGGATCTGACTTTGAAAAATGTACCGCCGTTGATAGTTGATGCGCGCGCGCATAACAGATCTGGATCGACATTGCATCTCCTAGTAATGGCGGCATTCGATGCATATCAAATACCACGTGTGTAACAATGCAAACTGGGTTATAGCCTTAATTTTAATTTCTGCGTCGCTGGTCAACTATCTATATTTTATTGAGGCTTTTCTGTCCGTTTTCAATACATCATAACGAAAGACGTACCGGTATAGCAGTAAAGGGATTCAAAGGCAAAATGAAATGAGCCTCGCTGTCTGACTAAACTTTTTGGTCTCTCTTTCCAGAAATAGTTCTATAACATACACAGAAGCGTTGGGGACGAGGAGGGGGGGGTGGTGGTATTGGGGGCTTTATGGGTAGATTTATTAATTTTTTTTTAAATAGCTGTATAATTTTCTTCCAGCCACTTCCGTTACCTAGTCCCTCTGACGACAACGTCTTGGCCTTCACTTCCGGTCGAACCTGGAAAAGACAGCGGGCAGTCGTCAGCCAATTTTTTAGTTCACTTATGCTCAAACAAGTAGGTCTGTTCTTCATAGTTCTTATTTTGAATGCGTTTTTTATTTTGTATATTACATTTATCCTTTTTATTTATTTATATATTTATTTTTAACATTTCGTTTTTTGTTATTCGTTTCATTTTTTATTTAAGTCTTTATTTCAAGTGGCTATTTCAAGTGGCTACTTTTGAAGATTGTTTCCACTTTTGGTTCCTTTCAAATAATTCTTTAAATATTTCATTTAAAGTAAAACAAAAATGCGAAGCCTTGAAGTTCATATGTTTAAAAATTCGGATCTTTCTTTTTAAGGTGACTCCCCAAATTGAGACAACAGTAGAGCACTTTATCGGGCTGTTGAATGAAAAATGTCGCTTGAAGAAAGCCACCGAAATGCTCAGGTAGGAATTACGGAGGCCTATTAGTGCCATGATATATCCAGTGTTTTTTTAGTTGGAACTTGGTTTTGAGAAGAAAGATTCTGTATCTCGATTTTTTCTGAAAATCGTTTTACTTAAACGTATTTTTGCACTCTTGGTTTTCTATAGCATTCAGTGAACAAAGTTTCAAAACGAAATTACTACAGGGGTAAAATAACGGCCGATAACGGCCCCAAAACACCGGAAATATCAATATTCCACTCCATGACACTAATCGGCTTTCGTAAATTAGCTATGAACGCGGAATTAGATGCCAAATATCGGGGAAATTTCATTGAAACCATTATATATGCAATCTAAGTTTCACGTGTCGCGTGACATGTCACGTGACACGTGACAAGAAATAGAAACCTATGATTTTGGTAGGAATCGTTTGTCTCTTTTAAAGTGGCATGAGCTGCCAAAATTCATACTTTTTTCATAATTTCTGATCGTCACGACAGTAAGAGGCTTTGAAGGCCATCGAAAAACTAAATGATTGGCGTTGGAATGAGGAAAAACCATACAGTATGTAGCCTGTACGAACCGAAAACGTGTTCGAAAAGTGAACAAAATTTAAATAACCGGGACGACCATTCATTTATTCTAAGCCAAAATTAGTTCAAAACAATACTTTATCGTACATTTTCGAGACTAGAAGCACTAAAAAGCTTCTGAATTATACGTCTTGAGAAAAATAGCCAATATTTTCAACATTCTGTTTTAACGTCAAAATATCAACATTTTGGCAGCTCATGCCACTTTAAATTTGTTATGTTTCTGTAATCGAAGGGCCTGGGACCCCCTCTTTCGTAAAAAGCTGGATCCGCCCCTGTGTATACTCATACAGCCCGGTTATTTCTAACAGTATGCCAATCCTCTAGTTTTACAAGGTTCTTCAAACGCCTTATTTCCCCATGTCAGAATTTAAGTCCAAATTTGGGCAGGCCATGGCACCTTAAAGGGGCATGAGCTGCCAAAATTCACACTTTTTTCATAATTTCTGATTGTCACGACAGTAAGAGGCTTTGAAGGTCATCGAAAAACTAAAAGATTGGCGTTGGAATGAGGAAAATCCATACAGTATGTGGTTTGTACGAACCGAAAACGTGTTCGAAATGTAAACAAAATTTTAATAACCGGGACGACCATTCATTCATTCTAAGCTAAAGTTAGTTCAAAACAATACTTTATCGTACATTTTCGAGACTAGAAGCACTAAAAAGCTTCTGAATTATACGTCTTGAGAAAAATAGCCAATAATTTCAACATTCTGTTATTACGTCAAAATATCAACATTTTGGCAGCTCATGCCACTTTAACTGTTTGTGTTACAGCATCTTCCAGGCGTTTTCCTTGGAGGCGATTGCTAGATGTGCCTTTAGTTTGGATACGGAATCTCAGAGAAACCAAAACGATGCCTTTCTCGTTATGGTCAGAAACTTTTTCAAAATCGGGAATTTCGCTCGAAGAAGTTTTGTTTTAATGTTGGCAGGTGAGTAAAATGTATGTCAAGCTAAAATTTCAGGAAGGGGACAAGTAAAATCTAGAATTAGCATTGCAAAATAATATGGGCCTACCTCTAGTACGCTTTAATTAGCTGCATGGTAGTAGATAGGAAAATGACAGTTCAGCGCCACCTATGACGTCATACGAGGTGGCAACATCTGCACCTGACGACCCCACATTTATAACATTATAGGAGAGTTCTAAAACAGCCCTGACCCCCATACCTACAACATTATGGCCTAAAATAGATTAAACGAGTGGTAAGGAAAAGGCTAGAGCGTATTTAGGTCACTGACACCAGCCAGGCGTGACAATAAAACAACCCGAGACGGGAGAAGTGGGAGAAATCTAATTAACTTCAAAATCACTCAACCGATCAATGCGATAATTCGGATGGGTAGAACAAACAGCCGATCCCCATACTTACAACATTATAGGAGAGTTCTAAAACAAACCCTGATCCCCACATTTATAACATTATTAACCAATATTAAAGCACATGTGCGCCTATTCTTAAAAAAAATATGCTGAATAATACACTCCCAACCTCGGGGACCTGTTCGTCAGATGGACGGACAAAATATGCTTAGTAATGCAATACTGGTCTAAAGGACCAATTAAACCGACTGACACTGGTGATAGACAATATATAATAAACGAATGTATAAATAACCTAATTGGACTGTATTAACTCAACGTATAGATCATATCGGTAAGTATGTGTACATCAGTTAGCTGGCGGATATTGTTTCGCGCTCCACTGCACATCTCATTAAAATCTTAGCTCTCGGTTATTGGTCACGGTTCGCCGCATGTCTTATTAAAATCTAAGCTCGCGGCTATCGGTTCACTACGGTACACATGTCATTAAGAGTAGAATCTAAGTTATTTATTAAATTATCTCAGTGGCATTGCATATCAAAAATATACTACGTATAATACTTAAGTCTTAACCACTGGTCATCAACCCGGAAGTCACCGGAAGTTACCCGGAAGTGAACCGGAAGTGACCGGAAGTGAACCGGAAGTGTACCGGAAGTGACTGGAAGTAACCTGAAGTGAACCGGAAGTGACCCGGAAATGACCGGAAATAACCCGGAAGTCACCGGAAGTGGACCGGAAGTAACCGGAAGTGACCGGAAATAACCCGGAAGTCACGGGAAGTGGACCGGAAGTAACCTGAAGTGAACCGGAAGTGACCCGGAAATGACCGGAAATAACCCGGAAGTCACCGGAAGTGGACCGGAAGTAACCGGAAGTGACCGGAAATAATCCGGAAGTGGTCGGAAGTAACCGGAAGTGACCGGAAATAACCTGAAGTGAACCGGAAATAGACCGGAAGTGTCTGGAAATATTCCGTAAGTGGCCGGAATGGAACCGGAAGTGACCGGAAATAATCCGGAAGCGGCCGGAACTAACCGGAAGTGACCGGAAATAACCTGAAGTGGACCGAAAGTGACCGGAAATAGACCGGAAGTGGTCGGAAGTGAACCGGAAGTGAACCGGAAATGAACCGGAAATGAACCGGAAGTAGCCGGAAGTGACCGGAAATATTCCGTAAGTGGCCGGAAGTGACCGGAAATAATCCGGAAGCGGCCGGAACTAACCGGAAGTGACCGGAAATAACCTGAAGTGGACCGGAAGTGACCGTAAATAGGCCGGAAATGGACCGGAAGTGACCGGAATTGAACCGGAAATAACCAGAAGTGAAGTGATTGAGCCAAAAATAAGTTCCAAGCCCGGAAGTAGCCAAATTCTAACCGAATTCGGTCGTGTTACATATCAAAGTAAAGGCTGTAAAGATGTCTGCAAGACTTACTATAGCTCGTGGTATTCTCAATTCTGGTTTTACACAAATCGATTGAAACGTTCAAATCTAGCATTAGTCGGAGAGCTTAGGGACTAACGCCATTCACCTTTAAACGGTCCGACTTCGAACCGGAAGGGACGTTATCGAACCGGAAGTCGTCCGTAATTTCGTTACTTTTTGTTTTAGAGCTTAGGGACTAACGCCATTCACCTTTAAACGGGCCGACCTCGAACCGGAAGTGACGTCATCGAACCGGTAGTTGTCAGTAATTTCGTTATTTTTTTGTCCCACAGCCTAGGTACTAACGCCATTCAATCCGTTACGACATCATATCCGCTATTGTGCGGCGTAAAACACCAAACAATCAATGACATCAGGCGTTTTTCACCCCAGAACTGTATTGTGAAAGTCTCAACCAATGCCTTAACATAAAGAAACATAAGACATCGTTCGTTCTGATGAACATTTTATTATCTTCATGGTGAACATTCTTCAAGTACATCGTTTCCGGTTTTCGTAAGGGTATTCGTCCGGTAAAACCTTATCAAATAACATATAGCGTATTTTGATCGCGTTCGCTAATGCCTCGTCAATCGGTAGGCCAATTACTCCGCGTAAAAAATCCCTAGTTTTCACAATTTCTCGGTGAAGCGGGTCTCCCATTAAATGCATCCAAATAGTGTTGTACTGTCCGTATATAGTCATCAAGGTTTTCTTTATTTCCGGCCTGCGCCGTCGGTATTCCCCCTGCAAACTGCAGCCGTCAACAGACATATGAGTTTGAATAGCTTCCTTCACAATGTCGTCCCATACGTCGGAAACTGTATCAGCCATACCGCTAGCGGGCGTAATGATCCTCGTTAGAAAAACTTTACGGTCATCTTCTAAAGTATTTTCATCAGAGGGATGCCCTCCATAAACGGTCATCTCAGTATTCTGCGAATCGGTTTTGTGTTTATTGAAAACGTGCCGCTTCATGTCATGTCGGCGACTAAAAGTCTTGTTGCACACGTGACAATTGAATCTCATTTTGTTTCACCCACTGTGGAATATAATTTATAGCGCTATTTCAGCGGTCGGTCTAATCCAATGTGAAGGACGCGCCGCCTTTTATACGCTTCTGTCTTGCCTTCAATTCCGACTTAGCCATTTCCACCGCTTGCTGTGCGTTAGATACGGCAATAATCCGCGGCAAATCCGCCTTTTCACGGTTGGGGGAGCTTTCGCGATAATAGGGCTCGACAGTTTTTCTTCGTTTAAAGGCTTGACTTTGTGGCGTACCACTTTTTCTGCGTTCCTGTCTGACCTCCGATCTGGTCATTTCCACCACTTGTGCGGGAGACACCACATCTATCTGCGGTAAATCCGCATGGTCGGTGTCAATTTGCGGCGGATCCATCTTTTCACGGTCGGGAGAGCTTTCACGGCAATAGGGTTCCAGAGGGATGAGCGTGTTTCTACTTCTGAATGCTTGGCCGAGGGGCGAGCCTCTCTTTCTCATTGCACCTTCGTTCATGGGTATTTTACCCTTTTCCATATTGCGGTAAAAACGCACCAATTTATCCACGTTCGACATGTTTAAACGTTACAGACACCGTCTGCGTAAGGAGTGTTGTCGAAGTACGATGATAGCTCGTTATATAAAGCTTTATGATACGCGCCCGCTGAACGCCAGAAGCGACCGTTAACGCAGCCTTAAGCGTAAAACAATATTATCATTCACTCACAATTAGCTGCGTTAACGGTCGCTTCTGGCGTTCAGCGGGCGCGTATCATAAAGCTTTATATAACGAGCTATCATCGTACTTCGACAACACTCCTTACGCAGACGGTGTCTGTAACGTTTAAACATGTCGAACGTGGATAAATTGGTGCGTTTTTACCGCAATATGGAAAAGGGTAAAATACCCATGAACGAAGGTGCAATGAGAAAGAGAGGCTCGCCCCTCGGCCAAGCATTCAGAAGTAGAAACACGCTCATCCCTCTGGAACCCTATTGCCGTGAAAGCTCTCCCGACCGTGAAAAGATGGATCCGCCGCAAATTGACGCCGACCATGCGGATTTACCGCAGATAGATGTGGTGTCTCCCGCACAAGTGGTGGAAATGACCAGATCGGAGGTCAGACAGGAACGCAGAAAAAGTGGTACGCCACAAAGTCAAGCCTTTAAACGAAGAAAAACTGTCGAGCCCTATTATCGCGAAAGCTCCCCCAACCGTGAAAAGGCGGATTTGCCGCGGATTATTGCCGTATCTAACGCACAGCAAGCGGTGGAAATGGCCAAGTCGGAATTGAAGGCAAGACAGAAGCGTATAAAAGGCGGCGCGTCCTTCACATTGGATTAGACCGACCGCTGAAATAGCGCTATAAATTATATTCCACAGTGGGTGAAACAAAATGAGATTCAATTGTCACGTGTGTAACAAGACTTTTAGTCGCCGACATGACATGAAGCGGCACGTTTTCAATAAACACAAAACCGATTCGCAGAATACTGAGATGACCGTTTATGGAGGGCATCCCTCGGATGAAAATACTTTAGAAGATGACCGTAAAGTTTTTCTAACGAGGATCATTACGCCCGCTAGCGGTATGGCTGATACAGTTTCCGACGTATGGGACGACATTGTGAAGGAAGCTATTCAAACTCATATGTCTGTTGACGGCTGCAGTTTGCAGGGGGAATACCGACGGCGCAGGCCGGAAATAAAGAAAACCTTGATGACTATATACGGACAGTACAACACTATTTGGATGCATTTAATGGGAGACCCGCTTCACCGAGAAATTGTGAAAACTAGGGATTTTTTACGCGGAGTAATTGGCCTACCGATTGACGAGGCATTAGCGAACGCGATCAAAATACGCTATATGTTATTTGATAAGGTTTTACCGGACGAATACCCTTACGAAAACCGGAAACGATGTACTTGAAGAATGTTCACCATGAAGATAATAAAATGTTCATCAGAACGAACGATGTCTTATGTTTCTTTATGTTAAGGCATTGGTTGAGACTTTCACAATACAGTTCTGGGGTGAAAAACGCCTGATGTCATTGATTGTTTGGTGTTTTACGCCGCACAATAGCGGATATGATGTCGTAACGGATTGAATGGCGTTAGTACCTAGGCTGTGGGACAAAAAAATAACGAAATTACTGACAACTACCGGTTCGATGACGTCACTTCCGGTTCGAGGTCGGCCCGTTTAAAGGTGAATGGCGTTAGTCCCTAAGCTCTAAAACAAAAAGTAACGAAATTACGGACGACTTCCGGTTCGATAACGTCCCTTCCGGTTCGAAGTCGGACCGTTTAAAGGTGAATGGCGTTAGTCCCTAAGCTCTCCGACTAATGCTAGATTTGAACGTTTCAATCGATTTGTGTAAAACCAGAATTGAGAATACCACGAGCTATAGTAAGTCTTGCAGACATCTTTACAGCCTTTACTTTGATATGTAACACGACCGAATTCGGTTAGAATTTGGCTACTTCCGGGCTTGGAACTTATTTTTGGCTCAATCACTTCACTTCTGGTTATTTCCGGTTCAATTCCGGTCACTTCCGGTCCATTTCCGGCCTATTTACGGTCACTTCCGGTCCACTTCAGGTTATTTCCGGTCACTTCCGGTTAGTTCCGGCCGCTTCCGGATTATTTCCGGTCACTTCCGGCCACTTACGGAATATTTCCGGTCACTTCCGGCTACTTCCGGTTCATTTCCGGTTCATTTCCGGTTCACTTCCGGTTCACTTCCGACCACTTCCGGTCTATTTCCGGTCACTTTCGGTCCACTTCAGGTTATTTCCGGTCACTTCCGGTTAGTTCCGACCGCTTCCGGATTATTTCCGGTCACTTCCGGTTCAATTCCGGCCACTTACGGAATATTTCCAGACACTTCCGGTCTATTTCCGGTTCACTTCAGGTTATTTCCGGTCACTTCCGGTTACTTCCGACCACTTCCGGATTATTTCCGGTCACTTCCGGTTACTTCCGGTCCACTTCCGGTGACTTCCGGGTTATTTCCGGTCATTTCCGGGTCACTTCCGGTTCACTTCAGGTTACTTCCGGTCCACTTCCCGTGACTTCCGGGTTATTTCCGGTCACTTCCGGTTACTTCCGGTCCACTTCCGGTGACTTCCGGGTTATTTCCGGTCATTTCCGGGTCACTTCCGGTTCACTTCAGGTTACTTCCAGTCACTTCCGGTACACTTCCGGTTCACTTCCGGTCACTTCCGGTTCACTTCCGGGTAACTTCCGGTGACTTCCGGGTTGATGACCAGTGGTTAAGACTTAAGTATTATACGTAGTATATTTTTGATATGCAATGCCACTGAGATAATTTAATAAATAACTTAGATTCTACTCTTAATGACATGTGTACCGTAGTGAACCGATAGCCGCGAGCTTAGATTTTAATAAGACATGCGGCGAACCGTGACCAATAACCGAGAGCTAAGATTTTAATGAGATGTGCAGTGGAGCGCGAAACAATATCCGCCAGCTAACTGATGTACACATACTTACCGATATGATCTATACGTTGAGTTAATACAGTGCAATTAGGTTATTTATACATTCGTTTATTATATATTGTCTATCACCAGTGTCAGTCGGTTTAATTGGTCCTTTAGACCAGTATTGCATTACTAAGCATATTTTGTCCGTCCATCTGACGAACAGGTCCCCGAGGTTGGGAGTGTATTATTCAGCATATTTTTTTTAAGAATAGGCGCACATGTGCTTTAATATTGGTTAATAATGTTATAAATGTGGGGATCAGGGTTTGTTTTAGAACTCTCCTATAATGTTGTAAGTATGGGGATCGGCTGTTTGTTCTACCCATCCGAATTATCGCATTGATCGGTTGAGTGATTTTGAAGTTAATTAGATTTCTCCCACTTCTCCCGTCTCGGGTTGTTTTATTGTCACGCCTGGCTGGTGTCAGTGACCTAAATACGCTCTAGCCTTTTCCTTACCACTCGTTTAATCTATTTTAGGCCATAATGTTGTAGGTATGGGGGTCAGGGCTGTTTTAGAACTCTCCTATAATGTTATAAATGTGGGGTCGTCAGGTGCAGATGTTGCCACCTCGTATGACGTCATAGGTGGCGCTGAACTGTCATTTTCCTATCTACTCATGGTGTCTTTTAGAAAGTGAGTATAACAGTATTCTCCTTATTTTTTGGGATTACACTTTCTTGAAAAATGGCAGAAATTCCTCTACTTGAAGGCCGGTTGGCTGAATGGATAAGGCAGCCGGCATTTAGTGCTGGCGATAGGTGCCATACTTTGGGACCGGGTTCGATTCCCGTATCGGGTCTCACCCAAAATCGATAGAGGAATTTCTGCCATTTTTCAAGAAAGTGTAATGCCAAAAATAACGAGGAAAAGTGCACTTTTCCTGTCTAAGAGCTGTTGCTTTAAAAAAAATGGTAAAAAGAATCGAGTGCGAAGTAGACCCCTTAATGGCTGCGCGTGTGGTCTATTTTCCACCGTTTGTTTACAGACTGTCAGACAGAAAACAATATCAACACGGATAACTCATTATTTTTTTTTTTTTTTTTGATTTTGTTTTATTCACCAGATAATAATGCAACAATAACTATTTACAAATAAGAAAGGCATGCATTAAAATAACACATATCAATAAAGAGAAAATTTGAAGGGAGGAAATGAAGCCTATAAATTTGTTCTGGCGGGAATAAAGCCCCTTGGGGCTTGTTCTATCCCAGGTAATCTTATGAATACAACATTAACAGTAAGGCGAAACGGTGACTATAAAAGGATGTTTAATAATTTTTTTATTGGTGGCGTATATATTGGAGATGTGTGCTAATGTATAGTCATATTTAACAGAAGATACTCTTTGACATGCGATTTAAATAAAGAAATTGAGGTAATTGTTTTAAGTTCAGTTGAAAGTTTGTTCCACTCCCGAGGCGCTTTCAGTCTTAATGTATAGAAAGATAGATTTGATTTCCAAAGTGGCTTATTGAGATTGAGGTTTTGAGTTCGTGTTGGGTACAGATTTACGGCAGATTGGCGAAGGAAAGTATTTCGAAAGATAGAGGGTAAACAATTGGAATGGTGAAAAAAGTTATGAGCTATGAGGAGAGTTGAGTAAATGTTAATATCAAACAAAGATAGAATTTTTAATTTACGAAAGATAGGCAAAGTATGGTCGAGTTTATTAGAAAATGAAATGACTCTGATGGCGCGTTTTTGTAAAAGGAAAAGAGAACTAAGATGACTATGGTATGTGTTTCCCCACAACACATTGCCATAATAAAGATATGGAAAAATAATAGAATAATATAAGATGAACATGGATTTTTTGTTGAGAGTATGCTTAATATGATTAAGGATTCCAATATTCCTCGATACCTTCTTGCAGATATAGTTTAGGTGATATTTCCAGTTTAGTTTGTCACTGAATATAATGCCAAGGAATTTGAAGTGGTGGACTAGTTCTAATTTTTTATCTGACATGAATAGATGCTGATGGAGTCTTATTTTATTTCTTGGATTATGTTGTATAATCATATATTTACTTTTATTAATATTTAGCGAAAGACGATTTACTATAAACCAGGATTGTAGTTTGATTAATTCTTCAGACATAGTAGTTATCAGGTCATTTGGATTGCTGGAGGAATGGGTTACACTTGTATCATCTGCAAATAAGATTATTTTTAGAATATCACTTACCCTGGTGATGTCATTAATATAAGTTAGAAACAGCAGAGGCCCAAGAATAGACCCTTGAGGAACTCCGCATTCAATAGTACAAGGGGCTGAAAGTACATTATTAAATGTTACGGATTGGGTCCTGTCAGCTAAATAGCTTTGGAACCAACCGTTCGATTTTCCTCGGACACCGTAGTGTTGCAATTTTAATAATAATATTTCGTGATTAACGGTGTCGAAAGCTTTTGATAAATCCAAAAATGTGATGATGCTATGTTTTTTTTCTTCTTTGTTAGCTACTAAATGGTCATATAGTGAGAAGGCTGCAGCTGAGGTGGAATGATGAGAGCGAAATCCATATTGACTGTCTGTTATTATTTGGTTTATATTGAAGTACTTTATCAACATCTCAGCTGCAAGCTTCTCAACTATTTTGCTAAAGGATGGCAAAACAGAGATAGGACGATAATTTTCAAATTTGTTTGGAGCGCCAGCTTTTAGGACTGGTATAATTTTAGCTACTTTTAAATTATTTGGGACGGTGCCCGTGGAAAACGAGAGGTTGGCTATATGAGAAAGTGGCACGGATATGGGATCAGAAACTAGTTTAAGGATTGAAGGCCGAACGCCATCAAGACCCGGCGCAGACGATTTTAGTTCCTTTAGGCAATTTTTGACATCATCAGGAGAGACGGTTGAAAACGAAAAATTGGAGAGGTTAGCAGGACCAAGGTATTCTAATGGGGATTTGTCTGACTGTGGAATTAAATCATCGAGATTGGATGCAACAGAACCAAAATAATTGTTAAATTCGTCGGCAATTATTTTTTTATCGGTTATATCGGAACCATTTACATTGAAAGAGTTAGGTAACTGGTGAGAATTGTTACGATTTAATAAAGTGTTGAGAACTTTCCAAGTGTTTTTTATGTCATGATTGTGTTCATTGAATTTTCTTTCAAAATAATGTTTTTTGGATAGACGTATGAGATTATTTAATTTGTTTCGATAGGTTCTATACTTGATACGATCAGAGTGACAATTGCTTTGTAACTGGATCCGATATAACCGATTTTTTTGGTGTATAGAGGAAAGTAAAGCATAGCTAATCCAAGGTTTAATAATTTTCTTTGTAGAGGCAATTGAATGGATTACTGGGAAACAGTCATTGTATACTATGTTGAATTTGTTTTCAAAAATACTCAAGGCATTAGTAGGGTCTTCGGTTTCCTCGATCACATCTGTCCAATCAAAATTAGATATCAAATCAATAAAGCGATTTTTATCTTCTTGTCGGATTCGACGGTACGTTGTAGTATGAGGAGGGTTATGCTCTTGATGTTTGGTTTTAATAACATGAAAAATAGGAAAATGGTCGGTTATATCAGTCAATAGTATACCGGAAATCAGATTGTTGTTGTGAAAATTAGTAAAAATGTTGTCGATTAAAGAAGCAGAATGGGATTGGACGCGAGTAGGTTTAGTAATTTTGGGATAAAAGTAGTTAGATTTTAAGAGTTCGAAATAATCTTTAGTGAGTGAATGACTTTCTGCTTTTAATAAATCTATGTTAAAATCACCAAGGATGACGCATTGCTTATTTTCTCGATGCAACTTGGTTAATAGTGAGTGCAGCTGTTGATTGAAATTTGTTAAACATTTTCCTGGGGGTCGGTAAATGACACCAACAAGGTAAGTGATATTTAGATGATTGATTTCTACAAAAAGACTTTCATATCCGCCCTCTGTGTCAATACATGTTAAATCAGTTCTTACTTTACAGGATATAATATCGTTGTTAACATATAGAACCAGTCCACCACCTCGTCTGGATGTACGTGATGAGGAATAGGATGAATAACCTGGTATACTGTATAATGATTCGGTTGATGGATTAAGCCAGCTCTCTGTGAACCCAAGAACAGAAAACGAATAATTTAAGTTATTGATGAAGCCAGTTATTTCAGTAAAATGTTTAGACAGACTTCTAGCATTCAGGTGAAGAAAAGATAAAGAATCAGATTTAGATGAGGATATAACAGAATTTGAGAGGAAAGAGGATTCGGAGAAATAGTTGGACTGGTGGATATTGATATTGTTCCAGTGAGATACCTCGAAGCTGTTATCGTCAGTTGGAACGTTTGAGTATTCTATGTCATTCAACTGCAGAGGATTAAAGCACATGTTATCAATGGTTTCTAAGTTATATGGTGATATTGGGTGAGGACATGGATGTTGAAAGTCAGGAAGGGTATCGTCAGAAGAAAAAGGAAGGGCTGAGGCTACACCAGGGAGTGGAACGTTGGCAGTAATAGTGTTATTGGTCATAAATAAAGACAAAATTGGAAATAACTGATACATTAGCACACATATCCATAAAATAAATAAAATACACCACAGTAAACAGAAAGAAATAAAAAGAAAAAAGAAAGTTTAACAAAACAACCGGAGCGTAAACTATGTACATTTTGAACAAGCAGCTATAACACACTTCCGATGTATCGCCTGGTTTATGCTGAGAACGGTCAACTAATTAGTGTAGATATTATATATACATTTTTGGTGGAAAGCTGACTTGCCGCCTTTTATCTGAGATTGATCACTGTATTTGTTTAATAATCTGAATAACCACAACAAACTTAAGCGATGTCTCCTTTTAAAGTGGCATGAGCTGCCAAAAAATATCAACATTTTGGCAGCTCATGCCATTTTAAGTATCAAGAAACATATAACAGTTTTCTTAAGTTTTCGTAAATTTAACACATGGTTAACGGATTGATTGATGTTTTAGGCCACACTCAAGTTTAATTCACCTATATGGCGGCGTTGCAAGGTTTAGTGGGGGGGGGGGGGGGGGGGGCGGGTCCGGGCTGATTGCCCAGAGGAAACCCCTGACCTTCCGCGAGTACCTGGCAACTCTTCTACATACGGCGACCGGCAAACCCGCTCCGCATCGATGGAAGTTCTTTGTGGGACTGAGGGACGATCACTCTAACCCACTGGCCCTCGGTGTGGTTGAGACTGATAATTAATGCCAATTAATGCCACACTGATAATGAATGTCTGGTTTAATGTAGACCGCCATTTGCAAGAACAAATTGAACGGAAAAGGTATTATTGAATTATGTCCCTAACGAGCTAATCGTATCTTGTATAGCTTAATCTCACCCTTCAAACTACCTATATTTGCAAGCTCTATAAGAGCATGCCCGCAGACACTTAAATATTCTGTAACATTTTTCTAAAAGGTTAATTCTTAGCCTAAGTCAAACTACATTTCGAAGAAATTAGAGTAATTGTCCTAAGCTATCATGGTCTTGAAATGTGTGAAATTAACTTGGTTTTAAATGACAGACTTTCAGAGTTTACCAATTTCCCTTGGAAATTTCCCTTTTCCCTTGTCCCTACCAACTGCACGTTCGCGGGGCGCTTCACCAAGATTCACCCAGATGCACGGTCCCATATATCCAGGTTTTTTGAAAAACATTTTTGAAGAACATTCATTTTAAATTCTTTTCTTCGATGGACAGGGATGGGTTCTTATTTGGATATTTAATTTCTTAATCTTGATGTTTTTGTTATATTACAGCCTCATTTCCGTCCTGTAGGTGGTTATGGAACATTCCAATCACTCTCTTCAAATGTCTCCGTTTATTCACCGACCCTCAAGACATCCTAATGTCATCTCTACTACCTGTTATAAATAACCGAAGAGCTCACAAAACGGTCAGTACAAAATGTATTGTTTCATTGGCCTGTTTCATTGTGCTTGTTTGACCACCATCGCCGGAACCCTCGATTAAAACTTACGCTCACGCTCACTTTACCCGTGGGACAAGTGGAAGCAGATCCGTCGTTTCTAATTTATTATGCATGTTGACTTTGATTGGTTCCGCCACAAAACTGTGGCGGAAATTTCACCAATCAGAATCCGCGTTACGTAAGCATCTATGCAGTGTTCAAAACAAAGATGGACGACGTTTCGGTTTACCCCACTCGGAACATCCTTCGGCTATCTTCGCTCGCTACCGGTCGGCTTTGACACGCCTCGGACAGTCTGCACTTTCTATACGGTAAATCACCGTATTTTTGGGCTGAATAAAAATGGCGTCGAAAGTAAATATCAAAATGTTTTACTACAGACGAAAAAAGAAAATAAAAATAATTATAATTTTATTAAACGCTAATATCATTTAGAAAGATATTTGTTTATATATTATATTTAGTCCGGTAAAGCACATGTTGTGTAACGCAAAGAAGAGACGCAGTTTCGGTACATTCCAGGAATCCTCCAATACTTCAATTATAAAACTGATCGCGCCTGAAAGTTAACAAACAGAGTATTTCGGCCCCCTTACATTATCACGAGGACACTTTCGATGGGCCCTGAAGAGGATATGGAAATTGTACGTTACACGGCTACCTTTTTGGTCGCCACATTCAAAATGACCTGCAGTCTATCAGAGGGTATTTCACGCACGTAAATCCCCGAAGTTTCAGAGTGGGTTTACCCTTCAATTCGATAAACGTGTCTCCAAACTGAAGAGTTACAACGTTTATAAGAGAACTTTTAATTGGCCCGGCAGTAAATGGGCGTTCCCAGAAAACGAGACTTTCAATCTCAGTTGTCCCAGGGGTAAAAGGCGAGCTTGTTGAGAATTTAACCCTGGGTATCCGAGGATGGTTTGACCACGTGACTTTGTCTTTCTCTTCCACATTTCTCTCCCTTTAATTGGCAATTTGAAGGTAGAAATTTTAAACTACGACCAGAAAATGCGGGTTGGGGTCACTTTGCACATACTCCGCCGCATGTAAACAAACCAAAGCACGCCTAACTACCAGATCTCCATCCACTTGAAATGGTCCCATTCCACTTCTAAAATCATTTCCAGACAGTAACTCTGCCCCTGTCCTTTTATAAAAGCTATAAAAATGCCCAGAAAAAAAATGCAGGGGCAGGAAAAAATAATAAAAAAAAAAAACACAAAAATATCTGGAACTTCTTAAACCGGAAATCAGAAACTGTGACCTGTATCCATCTTCGCTCGCTACCGCTCGGCTTTGACGTATTTCACATACGTAAATCCCCGAAGTTTCAAAATGGACTACACGTCTTGATTACAAATTTTCAAAATAAATATGTTTTAATATTCATAACTTTTGCAGCGAATTTTTGTGTAAATGTATATATTTATGAACACTAAAACACATGGATGGAGAAAAAAACTGTTGAAATTTTCTTAAACATTATGTTATATATTGAAAAAGTATTACAGATCTTCGGTTATTTGAGTACCGTAAACTGGGGTTTACGGTTTAGAAAAGTGGTAATAATTATGTTTTTAGCTTTTTCGATGGTGAAAAAATGGTGAACATTTAAATTTTCATCTTTGACTGTTCAAAGATACCCGGCGTTCAAAGTTACCCTAGTTTACGGTAAATAAATATATATTTATTTTTCCAGAAACATTACACCATATCGTTTTGGGGTTAACATGCTCCTGTTGTTTTTACCGAAAGATTTCTCTTTTACAGGCAAGGAAAGATTTATTAGACATTTTAATTGCATCTGAAGTCAAAGAACCCACAGAAATTCATAATTCCGTCCAGGACAAGTTTATGTTGAATAATTTTGCCAAAGGGAAAATCGAGAGAAAACTGAATAGACAGGTGAGAATTGATTAGTTTTTTTTACATCTGTTCTTTGTTCTCTTAAAGAATTTCAAGGGCATAAATATTTCTGTACCGCTGTTGCCAGTTTTATTGTTGGAGGCAACCGGGCTCTATACCCGGAGGAAACACACGACCTTCCGGTGGTAACTGCATGGCAACCATCCTACCGGTTTTCTTGAAGATTGAATTCAATCAAACATATTATTTTGTGTGATATTGTGTCAAATGAAGCAAAAACAAACAAAAAAATTGAAGCTTTTAACGAAAAGAGCTCAACAAGGAATTTTTCGTTTGTGTATTTTTACATTGACATCTGGTAAAATCGCCCTTGGTTTGATTGATTGATTGATTGATTGACACAACACTCAAGCTTATTTCACTTTTATAGCGGTGTTGCCGGGTTTAGTTGGGAGGAACCCGGACTCATTGCCCAAAGGAAACCCCCGATCTTTGCGACTTGAAGACAACTCTTCCACACTCGGTGACCGAATGAAAAATCCACCAGAATTTTTTCAATTATTATTTGGTCTGAGTGTGATTTGAACCCGCGCCGCATCGATGGAAGACCTGTGCGGGACAGAGAGACGATCACTCCAACACAATGGACCACCGAGGCCCCGAAAATCGTCCTTGGTCCACGTCCAAAAACAGTTAATTTCATACAAGGAAAAGTTCCCAGCAGAGGGGGGGGGGGGGGGTGTTGACGTTTGAATACATAGCATGTACGTTTAATAGAACTTGATCCTTTAGTTCTTGTTTCTTCCTATTCAATTTTCCCCTAACCCTTGGAGACAAGTTGAAACAAACTGGCCAAGCCACTTGGAGCAAGATATTTGTGCCCGCTTCCTCGGTTGACTTTGGGGTCGAAATTCATCGTTGTTAGGTAATTGTAGAAGAATCCGAATGCAATTTATAAACACGTGCACATATTTATTGTATCCAAATATTTTACAATGTTAAAGGGGCATGAGCTGCCAAAATGTTGATATTTTGACGTAAACACAGAATGTTGAAATTATCGACTATTTTTCTCAAGACGTATAATTCAGAAGCTTTTTAGTGCTTAGAATGAATGAATGGTCGTCCCGGTTATTTAAATTTTGCTACTTTTCGAACACGTTTTCGGTTCGTACAGGGCACATACTGTTTGGATTTTCCTCATTCCAACGCCAATCATTTAGTTTTTCGATGGCCTTCAAAGCCTCTTACTGTCGTGACGATCAGAAATTATGAAAAAAGTGTGAATTTCGGCAGCTCATGCCACTTTAAATATTTGGTAGGTTAAGTGTTATTTTATTTTGTCTGCAAAAAACTGATATTAAAGTTATTCACGCTTCTTTTCCCAAAAATTAATTCAAATTGAAGTTAGCCGAAATAACAAACTTAACGTTGTTTGTCTCGACTGTTTCTACCTTAGCCAATGGAAACGATAATTTTGTTATCCAAACCTTATCCAAGACAGATTTTGTACTAACTAGTTTTTTTGCTTTCTCCTAGGAAGTTGAAGCCCAAACCATGTTGATGCTTATCTCATCCTACGAAACTACGGCTATTGCTCTGACTTTTATTGTCTATGAGCTTGCAGCCCATCCAGAAATGCAAAGTAAACTGTTAGCTGAAATTGCAACCACTGGCGCCGAGGTAACGATACAACTTTTCTTGTTCTTATGGATGTCTTCTGTTGTATTCAAACCAAGGATGTTTTTCTATAACTACCCAAAGTACAGCTCCACTTTGTCCTGTTTGCAGTCTGAAAATATGAATTTGGTTTAAAGAACCAGATATATATATTTATACTGCCAAGATTGGACCTTAATCCCACTTATGATTGATTGATTGATTGATGTTTTCGACACAAAATTGGAAACACTGATGACAAGGTCATTCTTGTGGAGGTCTTCTATTATTCTAAGGGGCTTTGAAGCCTCAGTCCGCAGGGTGATAGTCCCTCAGCCGGACACAGGGGTTCCATCGGTGGGGCGCAGGTTCGAATCCAACTCTGAGTAGATATTTCACTCGCGGTATATGCAAGAGTTACCAGGTACTCACCGAAGGTCGGACAACGCCGTCATATAAGTAAAATAACCATGAATGCGACGTAAAACGTCAATCAGTCAATCTTTTATTTTATAGAAGACAATTTTCTCAAGCAAGCCGTACTATAGTTCTTTTCAGTCTGTCTACATTTATCTCTTCTGTCATTCAATTGGATTGATTGATTGTTTGGTGTTTTGCGCCGCGCTCAAGATTATTTCACTTATATGGCGGCGTTGCCAGTTTTATTGGGGGAGAAAACCGGGCTCTATGCCCGGGGGAAACCCACGACCGTCCGTTGGTAACTGGCAACCACCCCACATAGGTCGTTCGAGTGAAAACCCAGTCAGAAAAGTTTCCAATTTTTTGGACTGAGTGGGAATCGAACCCGCGACCCATTGGTGCACTCAATTGGAAGATATAAATTCAGTTTATAGATGTGTCTAAAATACATAAATTTTGTTCGTATAATGCATCGATCTGGCAAAAACAGCTGCCCGTCTATCGTCATTTGATTTTAATCCCACTTCTGACACCAAAAATTCGGTATTTTCCTGATATTGAAACCATAAAGAGTAAATAACAAGGTTTAGAAAGTGTCCTGTTATAATAAAGAACCCAAAATAAAGAAACCAACACGCCAAGTGTTCAGTTAAAAATTTTGCGATCTCAAACAATTTACCAGAGAAAAAAACAGAAATTCGCTAGCTTTTGAAGACGCAATACACCATACTTGATTAAAGAAACACAGAGCTGAATGTGTATTGACCATATGACCTTCATGTTTTGGTTCTAACTGAAATTTCAATTAATTATTTCTGCTCTGTTTCAGATTTCAATGTCATCTTTGAAGAAATTGTCGTACATGGAACTGTTTATTAAAGAAGCCCTCAGGAAGAATCCCTTCGTTGTTGGGTAAGTATAAGTGTAAGTTTTATTCTGTATCGGTCGTTTTTGAAGTGGCATGAGCTGCCAACTTTGGAGAAATCTCGTTTTTACAGAATTATCTAATTGCTGATGATATCTATCGAAAAGTACAAAATAAGTGCCGAATTTTTTAAAGAAAAAAACCCCGGAATTTTAGCTACTCATACCTCTTTAATTAAAATGTAGAATTTCCTAATATAAAGTATAAAGTGGCACCGTGTTTAAGTTCTATCTTTATTTGTTACCCTTTTAGGGTTTCAATAGCTCAAACCAGTTGTAAAAAGGAAGTCTGCAGTTAAGACATTCAGAAAAGTGCTTAAAATAATTATTGTCTGAATGCGAAATATATTTATTGTTGATGATTGCAGAGTTATCGCTCGTCGTTGTATGAGCGATTGTACGGTAGGCGGTATCTCAATCCCAGAGGGCGCTTTAGTTGCTGTAGATCTCTGGTCCGTTCATTCCGACGAGGACTACTGGGGACCTGATACCGATAAGCTAATACCAGAGAGGTGAGAACAAATAGAACTGTGCACTGACACGTTGCAACATGTGATCTATCACAGTTGCCGCCGCATCATAAATCTTCACTTTAGTATCTTTTGGCAACTATTTTTTTTTGCGATGCGACTTTTTTGTGAAACGATCTACATGTATTTTAGGATAAAAAAATTGACCACAAAACAGTTAATAATTATTCAAACGCAAATATCCGAAAAGTTGATGTTTAGATATCTTAATATCTATTTTGCTTATCATTTCATTTAAATATTAACATCGTACATAACAGTGGAAATCTTCATATCTGATGTTTTATTCGATATTTTTATCCCGCAGATTTCTCGACAGCGAAAGAGCAGATTCTCAAAGGGTTGCCTGGCTTACGTTTGGCGTCGGACCAAGAAAGTGCCTCGGATCTAAACTTGCCATGCTTCAGATGAAGATGTGTTTGGTTCAGCTACTGCGCAAGTTCCATTTGCGCCTGTCTGCAGACATGGAATCGCCACTTCCGCTGTACGAAGCGGGCCTCGTGGAGCCACGTGACGGTGTCAGAGTTCATTTATTTCCTAAAGAAGAAAATTGAGACCGAGCAGATTTGGGAAAAGGAATTATATATTTCCTTACAAAGCCAACTATACCGTTTTTAGTATATGGAAGTAGCTAGATTTTCACAACATTTGTAAGATATCACCAGAACCTGTGTTTTCGAACCTTCCAAATACATGTACGACGACTGAACAAAAAAAACTTTTGTATTTCATCACAGGAGAATGTGCTGTAAACGTTTTACCCCTGAGTGTGATGTTATTATATTGGCTCTCATGTAAATTTACGTAAACAGACAGTAAATATACACAGATTTGTGACACATTTCGGTAATTTTACTCTTTTTGGTTAATTTACAAACAATCTTGGAAGATTAACAGAGAAGATACTTTTATTTAAGGACAGAAGAAAGCACGAAGTCCAGTAAATATACTGTTTCACTGTAAATCTACTAACACCACACTGTAAATTTACATATTCACACAGATGTAAATCTACAGCAAATGTTACTTGTCCTACGATTGCCCGCGAATTTTGCTGTAAGTTACAACCACATTTTTTACAGTGTATTGTTCGAGAGCCCGGGACCCTCATTGAAGAAAGTGTCATAATTTATTCATTTTTATGTTGTTATATTGCACAGAAAATATGTATGATATTCATACAAAAGTTTTATATTTTTATAAATAAAAATTATCGATGTTTTTTAGTCTTGGTTCAATTTATGTTCGTCAAAAAAAAACAGTGCAGTAATAGTTTTAGATAAGCCTGTATTAATACATGTTTTATATTAGACAAAGTGTCTCAAGTCAAAACTAGGCAAGTAGTATCTGAATATTATATTTATGAACACTAAAACACACGGGCACAGGAAAAATCTTCTTGTCTAAAATAACCATGGAGACAGGTTTCTAATTGTGTTAAAGAGAGGTATATCATTTAGACCTTTATACCCCATCATAAATTGCTGTAATAAAGTAAACCTATGATATATATATATATATATTTGGACACAATATTCAAAAGTTTCAGCATAACTTTACACCCTAGAGTAATATTGATGGAAATGAAAATTGCAAATTTTGTGACGAAGAAACAAATCGAGAGAGTCTGTTTCGACATGTAACTGCTTGGTCATTTTAAAAGCGGAAATTTAATATTAAAAAAGTTACTGGTCCGTCTGTTATTCCAAATGGTAGTCCATATAGGTTGTTCCAGCATTCAAACAAAACCAACGTTGACTGAATATTATGTGGCATGTAATTCTCCAGCCTTCATGGAAATTTGTTTGGCTACAATAAATACTTTTCGACAGAGGTTCTCATTTTTTCTATTGAGAGGTGTAGACGGTTTACTAATTTCCCACAAGCTCCAGTAGAAATCGATTTCGGTTGCTTTTGTAATTGTGAAGTCTGTGTGTCCTCTTTATGCATCCAGTCTTTCATTGGTATTGTTTTCTTGCATAAAAAATAGTACACAAGGCATATGCTAAGGAGGTCAAATGTGACGAGTGCGATCGAGCTGACAACGTCATCAAAAACGTCATCTGTCACCGGATATCGTGAAATCTCTTGGTATTCTCCCAGGCCCTATTCTCTTCCAGTTCTACTTTTTTCGATAAAGAATATTAGAAACCTGAACTGAATTGAACAAAAAGACACTGACTGTATAATACATTTGCCCCGATTAACCTTGCCCTAAGTTGATCGGATTATTACTAACTTGTCTTTTTTGTTCGTTTCATCACAAGGTTCGAAACCCCTGTCTAACTCCTTAGTCATATCACCTAATGTGACGAAACAGCGGATCTGAGTCAACAAAGCCAGTTAACCGATATGTTGTCCTTCAATGAAACTTTCACTTATTACTGGTGCGAAAAAGTAGAATACACGTGCGTGAAGTGAACGACCTGTATTTCAATGGGATATTTTTAATCTAAAATGCGATTTCACCGCTCCAGTATGGCAAGCCGTTTCGGAATATTTAACATATCTTGAATTCATTTCCACATATTGTTTGTTTGTTTATTCACCATATAAAAATATATACAAATTACCATGCACAAAAACAAGAAGGTAAGGAGTTTGTTCTATCCCAAAAAAATATTGCAACTTGCAGCTATATTAATATTGTACGGTTGGTTTGGTGAATTAAATTTATGGCAGTGGAAAAAACGTAAGCTAATATATAATACAAAATATGACGTGGGTTTTACTGGGATATGGATTACTAGTTTATAAGATGGAGTAGATGAAGTTATATTTTTTAGTTGGTCATGTAGATTGTTCCATTGCCTGGGCCCAACGGTTCTAAATAGAAGAGGGTTTCATCAGGTCGGTAGAAAAAATTATGGGCTAATAAGATATTATGGTAGATCAGAGAAAATAATGGAAGTATCTTAAGCTGTTTAAAAATATGTGAAGTATGATAGAAAAGTGTTGATATTGAAATAGTACGTATAGAACGCTTCTGTAGAATGAAAAGGGGTTGAAGATGAGTATGATAGGTGTTTCCCCACAGTGTAATCTCATAAATCAGATAAGGAAATAAAAGAGAATAATAAAGAAGATACAATGATTGTTTATCAAGTGAACGTTTGAGATGGTTAATGATACCTATGTTTCTGGCGACTTTGAAACTAATATAATGTATATGTGATTTCCAATTAAGCTTATTATTGATAACAATTCCTAGAAATTTATATTGTGGAACCTCTACCAGTTTGGTGTTCGCAATTTCTAGGGAAGGAAGGTGATGGCTGCATTTGTTAGTTGGGGAGATAACCATATAATTACATTTGCTGATGTTCAGGGTATAAAGTCCATTAGCTTGGAACCATTCATGAAGTCTATTTAGTTCTGGGGTCATGGTATTTAGTGCATGTATTGGATCGTGAGAGGAGTAAACTAAACTTGTGTCGTCTGCAAAAAGAATAGGATCGAGAAAATTAGAATTGAGAGTACGATTATTGAGATAACTTTGTAACCAAACATTTGATAAACCACGGAAGCCATAGTGTGATAATTTTTTCAATAAAATATCATGGTTGACAGTCTCAAACGCTTTTGACAAATCAAGGAAAGTAACAACACTAAATGTATGTTCTTCTCTAGCATTTACAAGTTTATCATAGAGAAGTTGAGCAGCAAAGGTTGTCGAATGGTTTGAGCGGAATCCAAATTGGTAATTACTAAGAATTTCATTAGTTCCAAGATGGGAGAGTATTTGGGTGACAGCTAACTTTTCAAGGGTTTTACTAAGGGCAGGTAAAACAGAAATTGGTCTATAATTAGCTAAGAGGGTTTTTTATCCAGGGGTTTGTAAACAGGGGTTATCTTAGCGGCTTTTAGGTTATTTGGAACAGTTCCGGAAGAAAATGAAAGGTTAAATATGTAAGCTAGGTGAACTGAAATGGGTTCAGCAATTAATTTAAGGATATATGTCGGAAAATTATCTACGCCTGTAGATTTCGACGATTTTAGTTCAGTTATGACACGTTTTACAGCTTCCGGAGCTGCAAGGAGAATTCAATTGGAGGACCAATAAAGTCAGCAAAGCCTTTATCTGTAAAAATTTATTTTTTGTCATGAACTGATTCTAGTATTCCAGGGGTAATCCATCGTTATTCGATGCGTTTTTTCGTCTAGAGTTGTTAGTTTAAAGCAGGAGTTATGAATTTCATTTAATTTATTAGAGAAAATAGTTAAGGCAATATCGACGTCTGTATTGTTAGATATTAGATTGACCCAATCCACATTACTAACTTCCTCAATAAATTGATCTTTTTCTGTATCAGTGTACTTACGAAAGGATGTTTTCTTTGTTTTGGAAGACTGATGCTGCATAGGATGAGTGGAATTAAGGATATGAAAAACTGGAAAATGATCGGATATATCAGTCAGAAAGATTCCTGAAAGAAGGTTATTGTGATGAAAGTTTAAGAAAATATTGTCAATGAGTGTTGCGGTAGTAGACTGAAGCCTGGTTGGTTTAGTAATGAGAGGAAAGTAGTAAAAGGATTTCATCATTTGGAGAAAGTTTTTTGATTGGATATGGTTATCAATTTTGAAGAGATCAATATTATAATCTCCCATGAGGACACATTTCTTATTTTCATTCTGTATTTTAAGCAAAATTTCAAGAAGGAAATTGTTAAAAACATTTATATCTTTTCCAGGGGGCCTATATATATTGCCAATTAGATAGTTTGTGCCCTCATGAGAAATTCCAACAAGTATACACTCACAGCAATCATCGATACAGCTTAGGTCATTTCGTGGAGTGATTTTATTTATCGTTTCTCTGATATACAGAGCTACACCGCCGCCTTTACGACCCAACCTATTAACAGTAAAGGGTGCATATCCAGGAATTTCGTAAAGGGTTCTAGTGACTGGTGACCAAAGAAATACCAAGTATAGAAAAGGGGAAATGCAAACTTTTGATGTAGGCAAGAAGTTCGTCATAATGTTTGCTGAGACTGCGAGCGTTAACATGGAAGAATGATAGATTGTGATTTGGATCGATATTATGGCTGATGGTATGAGAAGTAAATGATGTTTGAGTATAGTATTGAGATTGGTGAGTATCAATATCATGCCAGTATGATAGTTCGTGTTCATTGTCATCAGTCACTGTTAAGCCACTGTCTAATTCATTTAATTGCAATGGACTAAAACACATACGATCAATGTTTTCAAGATTTATATTATTAATTGGTCGGGTTGGAGATCGAGGTGGTTCAGGTATAGTTGGCTGATCAAAAAAGGGAAAAGTGGACCCAGGGAGGGGAACAGTATCGTCTGTGTCAGTCATGATCAAAAATAGATAGTCTATATGTGTACATTAGAAATCCACAATTATTACATGTATATAAGTCATTTTCCCACAATGGCATAAGAACTAGCCGAGAAATCTTGGCTCTGCCGAATTTTCCGTGTTAAATTCGGCAGAGCCAAGATTTCTCGGCTAGCGTAAGAACATATTTACAGAAAGGATATATCATATCTAGCATGATAAAAGGCTAAACAAACGATTTACTCATGTTAAGATTTGACTGAACAAATTTGGTTGCCCATAAGGAGATGTATTATTGGACTAAGATTAGTTAGTCATTCAGCAGGCCAACTCATGTGGAAATGCAACGGAATGGGGCAAGATTGATAAACATAAAAATAATTTGTTAACACACTTACGGAGCTTATGACAACTAACAGTGATTAACATAGGAAGCTGTTCAATTTAAAGGCACACTTGCTGCGAAAATCAGGAATATTTTTTACATTAAAAAAGAAAGTCCGTTTTCTGTATTTTTCCCAGACAATATAAGTTAGGAACTTTCTATTTTTACATTCTAAAGCTAACTAGACATGTTTTATGTGTCCTATGTTTAAGTTTAGTTGTATTAGTCGTAGTAAGCACATGTAAATTGGTTTTCTTAGCAAATTTAAACAGGCTACGGCGGCAAGTGGGCCTTTAAGTTGTCACTCATGTCATTACATATGGGATTTATTAAGCGAGGTAAATGTCAAGTCAGCAAACATGTTCAAAAGTTAATTAAAGGGGCATGAGCTGCCAAAATTCGGACTATTTTCATAGATTCTGATTGTCACGATAGTAAGAGGCTTTGAAGGTCATCGAAAAACTTAATGATTGGCGTTGGAATGAGCAAAATCCATACAGTGTGTGGCCTGTACTAACCGGAATAGTGTTCGAAAAGTAAACAAAATTTAAATAACCGGGACGACCATTCATTCATTCTAAGCCTAAGTTAGTTGAAAACAATGCTTTATCGTACATTCTCGAGACTATAAGTACTAAAAAGCTTCTGAATTGTACGTCTTGAGAAAAATAGCCGATAATTTCAACATTCTGCTACAATGGCAAAATATCTCAATTTTGGCAGCTCATGCCCCTTTAAGATGTAATTACAGTAAATAACTGAAATTGTTTGGTGTTGAGAAAATCTACACTTGGAATGACGTATTAATACCATAAGCTGTACATGCATGGATACAAAAGAGTTATTGTCTTAGCGTTAAATGGACAAGAAAAATTGTACACTCATGCATGCTTTTTACATTGTTAAGGTGAGATATGATTAAAGGCCCACTTGCCGCCGTAGCCTGTTTAAATTTGCTAAGAAAACCAATTTACATGAGCTTACTACGACTAATACAACTAAACTTAAACATAGGACACATACAACATGTCTAGTTAGCTTTAGAACGTAGAAATGGGGTGAAAAACAAACGAAGAATCGAAGCCTGATTACAACAACAACGATCATCGTCGGTCAACTTTCGTGTTGGATTAACCTCATTTCAGGCCTTTTTATCTGTGGTTTATACTCAAACAATTATCAGCAGGCTTTTCCAGTCGCTGTTAACCGATCGTCAGTCATTATTTCTCAGATAAATAGGCCTACGTAAAATTACACTGTGCTATTAGTTCACTCACTCGACTGAAACATAAAATCGCCAATAGGGGGCAGTTTGGTTTGTTTACGTTACGGGCACCTAACAATTCAAATTCAAATTAAAAATACAAAGTGACGTCCAAACTTTTAAATTTTGGTAAAAATAGAAAGTCCCTAACTTATATTGTCTGGGAAAAATACAGAAAACGGACTTTCTTTTTTAATGTAAACAATATTCGTGATTTTCGCGGCAAGTGTGCCTATGAAAACAAAACAAATTCAAGGAAATTAGCTTTGGTAAGCAAAACATAACTGATTAGCTATACAAACATTCGGGTAATACAATTTTGAATAAAAGTTTACACTTACACGTGTTAGAAGGAGATACTTTAATGGTAGCCCAAACAGCGTACGGTATACAGTAGTAACATTATAGTAAGGTCAGTTTGACAAGCAACACACCACTCTGATAACTTCGGGGATTTACGTGCCGACCGGTAGCTAGCGAAGATAGCCGAAGGATGTTCCGAGTGGCAACACACCTGTAGTACTATAGTGACCTGTTACAGTTAAACACCTGTTCGAACCAAAAGCTGAGTTGACCACACACCTGGGCAAATTCTTTATTGATCACGTAATACAAGATTCATTATAATGGTTAAATTAGAGCTAGGGTGGGAACATTTTAGAAGTTGTACCCAAGCTATGAAAAAAAAAAACAGATTTGAAACAGAAGTTCACAAATCATCCAAATTAGAGGCCCATGTTTTCCTCGCGTATTTCTCCTCCGTCTATATACAGTTTACCTCTAGAAAAACGGACTTTTTTCCCCTCATTAAAACATTTAGTCATAAACGTTTATATTTGTCCTTTAAAGTTTTGCCTTCTTTTCAGATCTTCAACAACGTAAATTGTTTCATTTTTAGTAAATTTTTCGCAGCTTTCGAACCCGCAGCACATTGTTCAAGGCTTATGTGCGAGGATACATAGAAGACGTGTGAGATGTCCAGTCTAGACCCTCGATGTTTTTAGGTCAGTATGGCCTTTATGGTCTACCATATAAACGTTTAGCTGCAAAATAACAGAATGAGATTTTGAAGTCAAGACAGCTTTGAAGGCCATCGAAAAACTAAACGATTGGCTTTGGAATGAGGAAAATCCATACAGTATGTGGCTTATACGAACCGAAATATCAACATTTTGGCAGCTTTGAAGGCCATCGAAAAACTAAACGATTGACGTTGGAATGAGGAAAATCCATACAGTATGTGGCCTATACGAACCGAAATATCAACATTTTGGCAGCTCATGCCACTTTAATCTTGCCTCTCATAGACAAAAAAATCTATTTCACGTGTCTAATATATATGTTACGATGTGGTTGAATTCCTATGTACAAAAATGAACATGATCTGTGAAATGAATCATGTTCGTTTCTTAACCTGTACTTATTACATTTAATTGTTTTTGTTAAGTCAATTGGATTGCTTCAATAGGCTTTTTAATTCTCCACAAAAAGCACGGCCATGGGCTCCATTAAGACCGCTCTCAGCTTTTGATTGCGAGCACGATCTTTTGTCATTATTTGTTTTGTTCGTCATATTCTTGGCCTAATTTGTGCTATAATAAAAGCTTTTTTTCAGCATTAAAATAAGGGATACCAGAGTATTAAATGGGATATGTTCCACTCACCTACTTACGAACTGCAGCCAATAAAACAGAGCTTGATGGGTAATCCCGTGTGCAGTCAATTTGATTGGCTGGAAGTATCGTTGGAAATTCGTCCTTCGACCAATGAATGGACGCTATTTAGGGACCGGTGATATTAAATGTACCGGTGATATTAAATTGGATTCACGTTTTTCGTTTGTTTATCTTTTAAAACTTTCAATTCTATTATTTCTACCTATATGTTATAATGAACACGTTAAGTACAAAAGAAAGATACGTTGTAGGTAAATACAGTTCAGTAGCTATTAAATTGTCTAATTAAAATTTTAGTATTCGCATTAAGAACATGAGCATAAAAATATTTAGGCCTATTTAGGACACATTATTATAATGGCTTGTTGCCTTTTTACAAAACTTGTACTTCATTGTATCTTTTCGTGAATTTGTCGACTTCTTTAATTTTAAGAGTTTGTTCTTAAATACATTTAAAGAATTTTCATATTAAGAAGTACAAAGGACATAGACCTGTAGGCATATCATTTCTTTTTCGTTTATCGGTTTCAGATTCAAACCTTAAAACTACAGTAGAAAATGGATGTGGGATACAAAAAAGAAGATATGAACACTTCACCGCACGCACCAAAACAACATTTTTTGAGTACTCAACTAAAACAAACAGATACACTGACTTGGAATTTTAAAATGTAGTTCTTGTCTCAATAGCTTTCTTTCTCGTATTTGAAAAACATTCAGGAGAATATCGAATTAACCTCCTTATCTGACGTCATTTTTGTCTATATGACGTAGCTGAGAAATCTGGGCTCTGCCGAATTTTTTTTTCCGTGTTCGTCATAGCCCAGATCACTTCCATAGTAAAAAGGTGATATTTTTGAAGGAGACCCACGGAAAAAATCGGCGGCGCAAATTTCACAACAAATAAGCAAAGAATAAAGTATTTAACTCCACATTCCGATAGCATAGACCTAGAAGAAGGAGTTTGTCAACTTTACGCGGCTGTAATTTGGTAAGCTTTCCGTCCTTTCCTGTGACAATAAGGTGAAGAATTACTTATGGATAACAACTTCTTGGTTTATTGGGTGACGACGTTTCGATGTAGTTCTTACATCGCTATCAAAGTCATTCATTGACTTTGATAACGATGTAAGAACTACATCGAAACGTCGTCACCCAATAAACCAAGAAGTTGCTATCCATAAGTAATTCTTCACCTTAGTGTTAACCTTTCAACTTCTAAATGCCATTGAAAGATTTGATAGTTGTGATGTCACTATTGTTCCAACAAGACATTATTTCCTAGGAAAGTCGCCCAATTAAGTGAAGCTCCATTTAAGACGACACCATGACACAAAGCTTGCAATATTACAGAATACTTTATTTCCTCAAATTACAGTCTTACCAGAGAAATAAGATTTCCATCCTCAAATTAGAGACCATGTTGAGAAAAAAAAGGTTTATTTCTACTCGAATGTACCGGTACTGTACAAATTTAGATTTATGGTAATGTTATGACTTGAGCATACATTTGCAGACGTTGAATGCACAACTGTACACATGATATAGTACTGCATTTGTATAACACTAATAAAGAAGGTCGATGAGAAGCCCAAGCAAGTCCGAATCGTTTATGTCAGGGAAACACCTTGTCAGCGGGAATTCCAGAAACAATAATATTTTCTGGAATACCCGCTGCCTCGGTATTTCTCTTATACATAATACCAGTCGCCCTATGACCGATAATCCGGGTTCTACTTCGTCATTGTCTACGTCACTTCGGGACCCCGTGAGATAACCCGTACTAACCAAGCTTCACTTGATCCGCTAGCTAACCAACAGTAAGGACGTGAAAAAGATATCAGACACTGATATCCAGTTCACGCTATCATCAAACAGACACTGTTTGATTGGAAGTCCTTCCATACAGTAGACCCTACTGTTCTATATCTAGTCTAAGCTATTCTTATATTCATTTAAAAATCCCATATTTAATATTGGGAGAATATGCTGGAATTGGACAGTTGTGAAATGGAGACAACTGAAAAGCAGGGGTCCCCTGCTGAGCAGGCAAAGCTGACCTCTCCTGGTCAAACTGGTATTTCTAGTACCCTGAGCTCTCTTGAGCGCACGCTTTCAGTCATGTCAGAGACTATGCTGAAATTAGCGGCGCAACATGAAAACAGGCAGCCCGACACGGGTAAAACTGAAAACAAACGGAAAGTTGAAGAATTGTCAGAGAGCGAAAACGAGAGCGATGAAATTATGACAGAAGTCGAAGATAGCGAACTTTTACTCTCAGGTAAACCTGCCCCGACAGTTTCCACTGAAGGACTAGAGTATGAGGGAAAATTTTTAGAGGGCATAGAAAATGACCTTAATTCTAACAACCAAACAGGGCCTCCAGTTGACAGCGGGTTGGCTAAGATCATTAATAAAAGATGGTCTAACTGCCCCGAGAACAGGCTTTCTGTCAAAATTATTAAAGAAAAAATGGAAAAATACATGAGGCCCGAAAACTGTGATTATCTATTGGCCCCCAGAGTAAACGAAGAGATTTGGTCTAAAACTAATCGTACAGCCCGATCTCTGGACTTGAAACAAGTCCACATCCAACAAGCACTTGTTGCTGCCGGGTCGTCCATGGCCTCTGTCACCACCGATCTCCTCAAATGCCGAGCTGAGGGCAAAGCCCCAAATTTAGAAGCTCTTATCAAACAACAGGTCGATTGTTTGGCATTGTTGGGGCATGTTAATACTGAGTTGTCTCAACGTCGCAGATATGCTCTTCGGCCTCATATGAACAATGAAAGCCAATCTCTATGTCTGCCCAATGTCCCAATTACTGAATATTTATTTGGGGACGATATTGAGGGACAACTCAAGAAAATCAAAAATTCTAATAAAATAATGACCAGCCTCCAAAGTTCCTCTCAACAGAGCTCTTCAAAACACAAGAGAACATACTACCAGCCTCAGAGAAAATCTGACGGTGGGAGAGGGCAGTCTTTTTTGTGGAGAGGCAGGTCGAACAAAAGAACTTGGAAGGACGAAAAGAAGTCCAACTACAGCAACAAGAAATAGAAGCTGATAAGAATATTTTTCCAACGGCCTTGTCTCAAACAGTAAGTGATTTTGAAGGCTATTTAAATCATATTTTGTCATACCTCCAATATAAAGTTGCCAATTTCCAAGCTGGGTGTATATCTAAAAATGTGTCCCATTGGAATACCTTGACATCTGACAAATCAGTTATGGAAACGGTGTGGGGACAGACTATTGAGTTTAACTCCCAGAAACCGTTTAAACAAATATTACCTAGGAAAAATCAAATTAGCCTGGAAGATAAACCCATCATTGATAGCGAAATTAAAACTTTATTGGCTAAAAAGGTAATAGAGAAAACCGTTTGTGAACCGGGGCAATTTACTTCTCCATTTTTCGTAAAGAGGAAAAAAGATGGAAGTCACAGGTTTATCCTTAATCTGAAAAAATTTAACGAAAATGTTGAATACCAACATTTTAAAATGGACACCGTTTTGTCAGCTATTAAACTTATGAAGAAAAACTGTTTTATGGCTGTTTTAGATATCAAAGATGCATATTACTCAGTAAACATTGCTCAACAGAGCAGGAAATATCTAAAATTTTCTTGGAGGGGACAACTCTATCAATATACATGCTTTCCGAATGGTTTAGCTTTTTGTCCCCGAAAATTTACCAAACTTATGAAGCCTGTATTTAACAAGCTACGTTGTGAGGGTCACCTTTCCTCGAACTATATTGATGACTGCTTCCTTCAAGGGGATACCTACCAAGAGTGTAAGGATAATGTCGTTGCTACAATTACCTTGCTGGACAAGTTGGGCTTTGTTATACATCCCAAAAAATCTTGCTTCAACCCTAAACAAAAAATAACCTACCTAGGATTCGATTTAGACTCCTCAAGCATGACAGTTTCCTTAACTCAAATCAAAGCACTTAAAATTAAAACTGCTTGTGAAAATTTACTTAGGAGTAATCTCCCCCTGATAAGATCGGTGGCCAGTGTTGTCGGTTCACTTACCTCGAGTTTTCCTGGCGTCATGCTGGGTCCTCTTTACTACAGACAGCTAGAGATAGATAAAACAAAAGCGCTTAAAGCTAATAAGGGTAATTTTGACAGCAATATGGTTATATCAGCCGCCTCTAAAAAAGACTTACATCGGTGGATTGATAATATTGAATCAACCTCTAACCCTATTAATCATGGCCAACCTGATTGTACCATTAACTCAGATGCCTCCAATCGAGGCTGGGGAGGGGTTATGAATACCCACAAATGTGGGGGCTCTTAGACAAAAATGGAGGCTGCCAACCATATTAACTTTTTAGAACTCTTGGCGACTTTCTTAGTTTTGAAATCTTTGAAAGATTATCTGATTGGAAAACATGTTCGTCTTATGATAGACAATACAACTGCAGTATCTGCCATTCAACGTTTGGGAACTTGTCATTCTGACAAAATAAATGAACTAACTAAGGAAATTTGGATTTGGGCAATCAACCATAATATATTGCTTAGTTCCAGTCATGTACCTGGGCATCTCAATACTATTGCCGACACTGAAAGTAGAGCCCAGAGGCGTGAGACGGAATGGATGTTAGATACAGATGTCTATAACCAGTCATTAAATTTGTTACAAATAACACCGAACCTTGATTTGTTTGCCTCAAGACTCAATTACAAACTTAAACCGTTTGTTTCTTACAGGCCTGACCCCGAGGCTTATGCAATTGATGCTTTTACCTTAAATTGGAAGAATTTTATTTTCTATGCCTTTCCACCTTTCAGTGTGATATCCAGCACTCTGCAGAAAATCCAGACAGAGGAAGCACGGGGGGTCTTAGTAGTTCCATATTGGCCAACTCAGGTATGGTTTCCGCGACTAACCAGCATGCTGACAGATGCACCAGTGCTAGTAAACCACCAAAAATTCAAACACCTACTTACACTACCTCAGGAGCAGAGCTGCCATCCACTTCACAAAACCCTCCGGCTACTAATCTGTGCCTTGTCCGGGAAAGATACAGACGTGAAGGATTTTCACAACCGGCTACAGAACTCTTACTTAAGGCCTGGAGGGGGGTACAGGTAAACAGTATGACGTCTACCTACGGAAATGGCAACGTTTTTGTGAAGAATGGGATTTCAATACCCTTTCACCATCTTTAAATCAAGTGGTCAATTTCTTGGCTTTTTTGGCCGAAACCAGTGGTTATAGTGCCGTGAACACTGCTCGGAGTGCTTTGTCTAGCGTTATCGTACTGGATGGAGTACCTGTGGGAAATCATCCCTTCGTGAGGAGACTTTTAAAGGGAGTTTTTGAACAAAAACCAACTTTGCCGCGTTACCATGAGCTATGGAACGTGAAAGATATCTTTAATTATATTAAAAGTACAGGTAATATCGAGTTATTAAGTTTAAAGGAGTTAACTCAGAGATCAGCTATGCTTGTGGCCCTACTAAGTGGACAACGATGTCAAACGATTAAAGCACTAAACATTGGACATATGAATCTTACTGAAGACAGGTGTGTCTTTAAAATTAATACACTTTTGAAATCATCTAAGCCAGGTAGGCATTTAAGTTCTATTGAGTTCAAAACGTACCCTGCAGAAAAATCCATTTGTGTTGTAAACTATCTTCATGAATATGTGACAAGAACTGCCGGGCTTCGAGGGGAGACTACCCAATTCTTTATTAGTTTTCAAAAACCTCATAGTGCTGTTTCAACGGACACTATTGCCCGCTGGTTAAAGGAAGTTATGTTCAGGTCGGGTATCGATACAACCAAGTTTAAAGCACACAGTGTTAGAGGGGCTTCAACCTCATCTGCAAAAACTTTAGGCGTTCCTATCGATGTTATTTTACATTCAGCAGATTGGGCATCTGACAGAACTTTTGCTAAGCATTACGACAAACCAATTCTAGAGCATAAAAACTTTGGAGAGGAATTACTGGAAAGTTGTAAAAAACTGTAAATTGTTGATAATCTTTGTAATGTATTGCCGGTTTATAAACTGATCATTACCTACCTCCGTCTTCGTTGCATCTATATTAAATGTAATTAACCTTTCTTGAATGGCAACACTTGCGCTTTAAAATCTCACGGGGTCCCGAAGTGACGTAGACAATGACGAAGTAGAATCACAAAATTAAACGAGACTTACCTGTAAGGTGAAGTTTGATTGTGATTCTGCGAGTCATTGTCAGGAACGGAGGGATCACGTGCCCACCTCTTTGCTTTAATTTATAGAATTGTTTTTTCTCCCTCCCATCAAACATGCAAGTCTTACCATTCCTCTTTAAAGAGTGAAGCTTGGTTAGTACGGGTTATCTCACGTGATCCCTCCGTTCCTGACAATGACTCGCAGAATCACAATCAAACTTCACCTTACAGGTAAGTCTCGTTTAATTTTGTGACTATATATGACGCAGTGCGATAGATACGTGTAACAGCGCCTGCAACAGGGAAATGCCATACAATAATACCTTTCGGCTTAAGGATTCACGCTTGCGCAGAAGCCTATGTGTATGGCAAAATGACGCTAAGGTTTTTATCAATCTGACGTCGGAATCGTGCTTATTTTGTCTATGACGCAATAGACCTTTTCGGTTTAAGCGAGACAACAACGCGAGATTTGGGGATGCGCAAGCGCATTCACGACTGTGTATGGCAACGTCAAAATGGCAGATGTCAACAAACCAGCTGTCAGCGAGAGGACAGCGTTGTCAAGATTGCAAGTAGCCGAATTGAGACAAATATGCAGAGATTTGAATATAGTTCACAAAAGAAAAAGGAAGGAAATTTTAATTGAAGCTGTTTTAGCGAAAAGGTCTTCAGACGAGAAGAAACTTCCAGTTTTATCAGATGGCGAGACGCCGGAATTTGACACTATGGTATACGAACGCGACCCAGACATCAGTAAGATTCCA
This sequence comes from Lepidochitona cinerea, assembly GCA_963971465.1. Lineage (NCBI taxonomy): Eukaryota > Metazoa > Mollusca > Polyplacophora > Chitonida > Tonicellidae > Lepidochitona > Lepidochitona cinerea. The sequence continues at coordinate 2,542,023 of OZ020565.1, forward strand.
CCTGTGAAAATGACTGATGTCTACAATCACATAGTGGAGGAAAGTGGGCGAAACAATAAATGTTTGGATAGAGGCATTAAACATTTTCAAGATGGGGACATTCAGAATTTATTTTATAAAGAGGTAAGTCGATCAAGTTAATGAATCGTGCTCGTATGTGCATACTATACTGACTACTGTCTGTGTTTTTTTTTTGTTTTTTTTAAACATTTATTTTGGCACATAGTACTGTCTGTGTTGACCACACAAAGTAAACCATAAATGTGACTGTGTAAGGTTGTAAGCGAGTTTGAAACGCGAATTTAAAATGTAGGTCACTCGACCTGGGACCATTTATTGATTTGGATATCTAAGTACCTTCATAGTATGGGTTAACATAGGCGAAAACGTAATGAAGAAGTGACGATTGAGTCGTCATGTTTAGATGAATCAGCAGAAAGCCTCATCATTACGCCATGTTGTAAGTTTGTAACATTTTGGTATTAAATAGAGGCATATTCAAAACATCACAATAATAAATCATAAGTATCATTTTGACATAATTAAAAAAAAAAGACATTTAGTTATGATGACTGAAATTTCACATACATAAGTTACATTTACACATACTTAAGAGGTATGTTCATTGACCCTGATAAATTGTCTACATTTATATTCATTTAATTTTTTGTGTACAATCCTTACAGATTATCCGAGAAGTTTGGAAGCCACAGAAGCTGATAGTTTTGTTGCAAACCAGCGGATTTCCAAAGAAGTATCGTCTCATATACAATCAATCACGAGAGAGCAAACTAATTCCACATTATGGACAGAACTTCATACTGGGAGAATAACCAGCTCTTCATTTGGAGAAGTTTGTGCAACAATAAACTCTAATCAAAACAGGTCGCTGATTTCAAAACTAATGAGATATAAAGCTGTGGAAAGGTAGGTTTGCCTTTTTTCAGAATACACTACAATTTCATTTCATCTGAAAAAAACGGTTTATATGGCATAAATACTTCAGACAATATTTCAATTAATGGACACTTTTATTATTTCACAGGTTACCCTGGTATGTTAGATGGGGGAAAGAGCATGAGCCCATAGCTCGACAAGCTTATATAAACTATAAGAAGAGCAAAGGGACACCAATCATCTACAAGTCAACTGGATTGACACTATCTCCAGACTTTTCTTTTCTCGGTGCTTCTAGTGATGGTTTGGTGACAGATGTATCACAGCCACAGGGTGCACAGTATGATGCACTGGAAATCAAATGTCCATGCTCAATAAGCGGTGAAGACATTAGAGGACAAACTTTTAAAGAAATAACATTAAAATACAATAACTTTTTTCTTAAATTTGACTGATGGCGAACTGACACTTACTTCTTCATCACATTATTTTAGTCAAGTACAAGGAGAAATGGCCATTATGTCAGTTCCCTGGGTAGATTTTGTAGTGTGGAACACAGTTGACATGGTGGTTGAAAGAATATACTTTGATAGGAATTTTTGGGAAAATGAGCTTCTGCCAAAGTTATGTTCCTTTTACAAGAACAAACTAGTACCTGAAATTTTAACAGGGCAGATCAAGTCAGAGCTTTAGTCAAATATATATATTTTTTTTCACTGGCTCAGGGGTTATACTGCAGACAAGCATCAAGCAATAATAATAACCGAATTGTAGGCTAAGAGAAAAACAAACGAACATACAGATCAATCTAAAAGATCCCAATTTCAGAAAGTTCTGACCAGCGATTTGATAGAAATCTTGCAGAAAAGATACAAACAGGTTTCCTCCAGGCAAGTAGACCGATTTCCTTCAACAGTGAACATGGCAATGCTGGAATAGAAGTGAAATACTCTTCAATCAATAAAAAAATCAATCCACCATACAGGCACAATCGATATGGCCCAGACAGAAGATGTAGACTCTGGTTGGTAATAGAAAAAAAGGGAGATAACTATTACAATAGTGTTTCTCTTTGAGATATGTTTTATTAGTCACTCATATCCTTTTACTAACATTTGTTAAATATGCCTCATTTTCAGTCAAATGTACTGAAACCATAGGGCACTATGGTAATCATTGATAATCAACAAAATCTTAAATTATTATAAGTAGATAGACGTAATTGATGACAAAAATATTTGCAAACTTATTCATAGTTTTAATTTCATTATTCAATTTTATTGGAAAAAAATATGGTTCTTAAATAATTAAAAGTAAGCTAAGAGAAAATCTTGTTGTTATATGGAAATGCAGCAGAACTACAATTCAGTCTTTATTTATTAAAATAACCCATATGCTGGTTTTGTAAATGGGCCCTAGAAATGCTATGAAATTGTTAACTTTCAATTGTCTTAATATTTGTAATAATTAAGTCATTTTTCAGCATTGACTTGTTTTTTGCATTTCATTCACATATTGCAATTGTACACAATGTTATATGTATATATATTTATATATACATGTTCGATGTATGTATATTACATTCCAACCAAAGAAAATAAATCATGGATGAGATAGACCCTTTGGTATTAAGAATGGATGATTGCACAGTAGCAATGTCACATGGCAAAATATATACAAGAGTTTTAGTATTTTACGCTACATTCTAGTGAATATTTGTTAAAATTTGAAATTGTTTGTTCCTATGAAGGTTTTTATTTCAACGAACCAACCACTACATTAGTTTGATGTAACCTACATATTAACAGAAATTAAATGAAACTCAAGTCATAAAAAAGCTATTTTTTATACTTTCTATCTGAAAATTAGTCTCATATATAATAAGGTTTACTTATGTGGGATGGTTACCAGTTACCACCGGACGGGAATAAAGTTGGAAATGGCGGCATATAAGAGAAATAATCTTGAGTGGGGCGTAAAACACCAAACAATCAATCAATGTTTGGATAGTCAAACTTAATCTCTTGGAACAATTGGAGGGAATAAGTTAGTTAAATAAGCACACACTCTCACTATGTCTGTTAAAATGGTTTCTAATGACAATGGTAAACATCCATCGAGTATATGAAATTTTTTCAGCCGACCAATTGCACGTTCTACATGAATACGCACCTCTGCAATGTCTCGAGTTTGCTGAACTTGTTCTTGAGTGAATTGAGCGTGTTGTTTTAAAAAGGGGGGTATATTTAAGGAAGCATGTCTATCATGTAAAAGATCTTCTATAACAAAACCCTTATCAGCCATAACATTATCACCAGGCTCAATTAATTCTAGAAAACCACTTCTCTTGACAATCTCTCTGTCCAACACTCTCCCACCCCATCCTTTAGAAATAAATGTAAACACTCCACCAGGGGAAATACCAACTAAAAATTTAACAGTATTGTGATGTTTGTAATTGCTGAAAGTCTCATTCTGTGCTGAAAGGGCTGATGGCTTATCTAAAAATATTTCTGTACAATCAATAATTATGCGGGTTTTAGGATATTTACTAAAACATGGAGGTAAAAATCTTTGAACCATCTCCTTTGATGGGAATGGGTTGAGCACTGTAAGTTCTTTGTTTAAAAAGACAATCCATGTGTGGAAAATCTTTGAGAAGGTCCCCACAGAAATTTCGAATCTGTCTGCAATATCCTTCACAAACAGGCCAACCTGAAAAAAAAAATTAAATTGAAGATGTTGTAGTGTAAAAATGAAGAAATGTTTTTAAAAACATCACGTTGAAAGGCGATGTCTATGTAGTTTGATTTGGTTCTCCAGTTGACCTTCAGATTATTAGAAAAAAGGGCTTTGCTGCGCACTCGATTTTTTTACCACAACATAGGAGACAGTAGAATCCTCATATAAAACTTCCTGTCATGTGGTCTGAGGGAGCTGGGAAGGCTACCAATGGCCATCTGGAAATCTCATCTTTATATAAATAATGGTAGAATAGCATAGATTTTGACAATATTTGTTATGGGAAAAATCTCCTTAAAGGGGGAGATAACAAAAAAATCACTTCAGGGTTCAGAAGAAGCGCACTAACTTTTCCTTTCCAAAGATACCAAACACATATTTTTGCGATTTTTCTACTCCTAACAGTGAAGTTAATAAAATTCCACTCAGTGAGAACAAGAACATTGTCAATGTCAACAACACTTTAGTGTAGCTCAGAAAACTTTAGCTTTGGTCTAAAATTTGTGGAGATACCGGGTGTATACCGTAGGCTATATAATTAATAAATATGCTAGTCCCCGTAGTCGGAAGACCTAGAGCTTCCTTGGCCTATATATATATTTTTTAATATTCCACAGCGACAAGCGTTCAACGACGCTACAGTACATGAATGACTCGACAAAAATAAACAGGTCTTTAAAAGTCCAAAGTCGACATGTGTCCTCTAAGTCTAAGCTTTTTTGCACTGTTTGTGTTTCTGGCTCTGACGTTGTCGAAATTGTTACTTGCGTAACTTGGTTTGAGACGGAGAAAACAGACGGTGCGAAATCCACGTCTTTAGAATTATTATCAGGCCAGCCGGTTGTAAAATGCTTACTGCATATTCTGGTGTGGTCCTTCGGTACAAAATCATCTCTCTTTAGTGCTCGGACCCATGCTGCCCTCTGCTTTTTTGAACGGGGAAAACGAAATAACTTAATATTATCTCCCTTTTTGAAACGATTGGTGCACCCGATGACACAGCAGGACACCACCATTTTCCGTCACTGCCATACACAGTCGTCATTGCTCATGCGCGAGCTGCAAATCTCGCTTATGCCGAACTCGTCTATGCGAAAGATGCGTGTAACAGCGACTGCAACAGAGAAAGGGCGTCAATGTCATACAATTCGAACAGCGTCATCAAAACGGCATTCTAAGCCGAAAGGGTCTATTTGATCAACGTCGTGAAACACTTCTTCAAAACCGAAATGGTCTATGACGTCATATATCTATGACGCTGTCTTTTTGTGACGAAACAGACAAATGACGTTGACCATGGTTACGTGAAATGATCACGCCGATGGTAGAAAGACCATACGTTTTCTCAAAGCCAAAATGTCGACGTTGAGTGATTGGAGATACGGTGAGATTTTTGATTTTTTCATTACGCTTCAATTTGACATTATAAAATGTCAACATCATGTTTACTTATTTAGTTTGGTTTTAGAGAGACGAGGTATGTTAAACGGTAACAAAGGGCAAAAACCGAAAACAAAAAGCCTGACACGACCGAAGACACCACCTCAAAATCGATAATCCACAATTTACAGAAACGTACGGTACTGTGAATGCGTACACGACCAAACGTCTTCCTTGGACCAAGAAATGTTATTATATTTTCATCGAAGCACAGATTATTTTTAAAGACTTTAGGCCATTTCATCTGGATGCATTTATAGAATTCTGCTACGTACGCCCTTCGCGAAGTCGAGACTGAAACGTTAAGGCCCGTTCTCAGTGTGCGATTTGTTGACCGACTTTTAGGATGCGATTAAAATGGATGCTTTTAATTGCTTTATATGATTTCCCAACCAATCAAATGCATCCATTTGAATCGCATGCTACAAGTCGATTCGACAAATCGCACAGCGAGAACGGGCCTTTACGCGTTCAATCTGACGAGGCATCAGGTCGACGACTCATTCAGTTTAAAAAAAAAACTGACATTAGGTTTTATTCGATTGATATCAATGGAATTAATACGAGACCTCAAGATAAGCCAATATTTTTTCCAGAGGTCAAAGTTAAATGTTATCTTCATATATAAACCTTGCGATGCTACAAGATAAGGGGCCAAATTGTAAATGAAAAATCGATTCCATCAAATTGAGAGATCGATAAGTCAATCAAACTGTATGTTTTTCTTTCATTTTTGTTTCAGCGTTTGCAGGATGTTATCCGTATTTAATGAAATCAAAATGGGGTCAGTTCGCATCATCAGCCAGCCCTTCGTTTTTCAGTTAAAATTTGTGTTCATTTTTCTCAATTTCTTTAGATAAAACAGCTGTATTTTGCACCCTTAATTTGCATTGGTGTTTTGTTTTGTTTCATAGCGGTTAGTTGTATTGGAGATGTGTTTGATGTTAGTGAGAGCCGTCAGGATTCAAACCAAAACGCCCTCCGACAACCTGAAATTGGACCCAAAAGAAAGAAGGGTAATTCTACATTTTGTTCATAGCTTCACCAGTTTATTTAAATAACCACGAACCGAAAATGACCGCTAATAACGGACAAAAGTCAAATAAACGCGATGTACGGGTTCATTTTGGGTTTTTTTGCTTATAAAACTACCTAAACGTAGGCCTACATATGCGGAAAGCATCTGCCATATATTCTGTCAAATAATTTGCTACAAACACTGTAATATTTTAAAAAGGCACGAACTGGTAAAAATCACATGTTTTTTATAGATTCCGATTGTCATAGGCCTATAGGCCCTATACACGTTCATTTATTTTAGGTGAAAATTACTAACAAACACAAATTTAAATCACGTTATCCAGAAATAATGTCGTTTTAACGAAAAAATGTCGACAGTTTGGTATTGCATTCCCCCTTAAGTTATTTATGAGCACTAAAACACACGGGCACAGGGAAAATCTTCTTGTCTAAAATAACCACGGAGACAAGTTTCTAATTGTGTTAAAAAGAGGTATATCATTTAGACCTTTATACCCCATCATACATTGTTGTAATAAAGTAAACCCATGATATTTCATTAGGTTGACGACTGACAGGAGCTTGGCCTTAGTCAGTAGAATTTTCTGGAACACTTTGTATTGCATTGACAATGCTTATGCATCTTAACCCTTAAGTTATTAGTAGCCTTGAAAATTTGTTTTACAGAAAATGTTCTTATTTTTTTAATTTGGTCAGATTCTAAGACGGCATCGTTCTTTAGACGCCTGTTTGGTTCCAAGAAGAAGAGAAAGCCATCACGGGAAGAATATTCCACTGAAGCGCCATCTAGTGAGCAGGACGATGATCAAACATATAAAGAGGACGCCAACTTAATCTCTATAAGAAAGCAGAAACGCTAATTTTTTTATTTTTATTTTTCAATCCGACCAAGTTAATACTTCAATATTTAAGTTATGTATTTGTTCACGACGAATAAACAGTTTTGTTCATTCTTTCATTCCGATCTTAACGTGTTTCGTTTTTCTGCCTGTTAAAGATTCAGGAAACTGTAGGCTATTTAATGTCTCGTTTATAAGATAAAAACATCAGCACTGTTAATAGGGCTGTCTTTGTGACAACTAGGATGGTGTAAAAGCATACGTGAAATGAAACGTAAAACAAAAAAAGCCGATCGATCCGAGTTCTATATGTAACGGTCTAGGTGGGGCTACCCCGCAACTCCTTTGATCTTCCATCCTTTATCATTTTATGTACATAGTATCTCTTCTTTTCATTGTTTTTCGAACCTTCACCTCATTTATATAACTTTAAGTAAATGCCAATCAACATGTCTTATACAACTGTTCGTCTCATCATTAGCTGGCTACATTAATTAAAGCAATATAATGAACCTAATAACACGATAGGAACCACATTTTTAACAATAGCTTTTCAGAATAAAGTCATCACTAACTGGACAGTGAGAGGAGGAATGTACGATCCATATCTCCATGGTGCGTACTCCGATATTATGGCTGGGTAAAACCAGGTGAGCTGAGATAGAATCCCGGTTCTGGGACTCTGTGAGTAACTAGGATAACTTGCCGGTTTAGGAAGTTGGGGTCCTGATGGGTTACTGTGACAGCAGAGAGAGCCGGATTGACAAGGTAGCCTAACCAGCTGTTGGATTGGCGGTACAGTGTTACCAGCTGTGGAGTTGGTGGTACAGCGTTTCCAGCTGTGGAGTTGGTGGTACAGCGTTTCCAGCTGTGGAGTGGGCGCTACAGTGTTACCAGCTGTAGAACCATCGCAGTGCAGCGTTACCAGCTGTAGGCTACGGAGAGGCAGCGCTTCCAGCAGTATCCCATATCTCCTGTTCCCGACGCTACCAATTTGGGGATGAGGAATAGATGCCATAATACCCGTGTTTCATTTCATGCTTTATAATTAATTGTAAATAATACTAATTTCAGGTTTCGTTTCCTATGTATATATTTTCTTTATGTTGTGATAAACTATCGAACTTTATTGCATGTCTTGTGTGTGTCCTTTCTTTCATGGCCTTGTAATTGTCGTGTCCCTTTTAGACCGCTAGGTGGCGTTACATATACATTGCCAGGAGGTAACCGCCGTATCTCTCCCGCACACGGCGACCGAGTGAAAAATCCACCCAGAAATCCCGCCGCATCGATGGAAGGTCTGTGGGGGACTGAGGGACTATCACTCTACAGCCCCCCCCCCCCCCCCCCCACCTCATAAATTTGTGCAAGTTCATATAGCGAACATTCACGTACTGTCCCTTTTCCTGAACAATTTCAATAGTGCGAGTGACCAGGCTAAATATTCGGTCTATAGTATGCCGTCCTGTAAACTAAATATCAACGACTCGGATTGTCCCAAATAACACAAACATAGCGTGCAAGGACGGTAGAATAGCTTTTTAAATTACCAATAAGACTTCGAAATACAGGTCGCTCAGTTCACCTTGGCTTATTCCACTTTTTCTCCGAGAAATAAATAATTACTCATAGTGAAAACGTACGAGTTGACAGGTTTTGTTGACTTAAACCTGTAACTTCAACGATATTATATGCGTCATTCGTTAGTATCAGTAACCAAACCACGTCATTATTTCCAGGTCTTCTGACCCAGAGAGTGAACTACGGAAGCGTATTAGTGCCAGGGTGAAAAATAAAAACGAGTTTTCTCCTAATTAGGAGATAAATTATCTCCTAATTAGGAGATAATAAGTCCTAATTAGGATATAATATCTCCTAATTAGGAGATAACAATTTATCACGGCTATTGATTGTTACATTACTTTTCGACTTTACTTTTCGAGCATTGAAATGGGGGGTCCGCTCAATAGTCCCCCGTCTCATTAGTCCCCCGTCTCATTGATCCCCCGTCTCATTGGTCTCTCAATAGTCCCCCCGTCTCATTGGTCCCCCGTCTCATTGGTTCCCCGTCTCATTGGTTTCTCAATGGTCCCCCGTCGCATTGGCCCCCCGTCTAATTGGTCCCCCGTCTCATTGGTCCCCCGTCTCATTGGTTTCTCAATGGTCCCCCGTCTCTTTGGTCCCCCGTCTCATTGGTCCCCTGTCTCAATGAGAGGGGTGTCCAGTGAGACAGGGGACTATTGAGACGGGGGACCAATGAGAGGGGTGTCCAATGAGACGGAGGACTATTGAGACGGGGGACCAATGAGACGGGGTACCAATGAGACGGGGGACTATTGAGACGGGGGACCAATGATACTCACAGTGAATATTCCTAGTATAGCAAAGATGTGCACTGTCATGTTTATCCCGCGTTATACGATTCTGTTACAGAGTTAAGGACCTTTGAAATTTTTACGTTATTTTTTTTTGTCCGCTTGAAACAGTAATACAGTAAGATATTAACTTACTGATATCCAGTACTACCAAATAATATATATACTTACAGTCTCTATACTATTTTCTCAAACCATCATCAACAGTGAACCCTAAAACTTGAAATTCTATCTATAAGTGAAATAAACTGGAATGCCGCATAAAAGAAGAATACGTCTCTCCATGTAATTATATTTGAAATATGGCTTACAGTTTATGTACATTTTGTCGTAGATGGCATAAAATTTTTGAGGAAAATATACTCCGTACTAAAAGATTTGAGTTATCATTTCATGAATCCGTTTTGAAACTTGCATGACATGTCTCCCTTGATTAGTGGAGTCCTAGCACTCTCTTTCATTCAAGTTTTATTCAGATGTGACACGATACATCTGATAAATAAGAGGTAACTCTCAGTTACTATTTGATTCACAGTAAATATCCCTAGTTTCCCACACCTACTTCATGTAGTATGAAGGACTATTCACCAGAATTCAGTGGTAGTTGTCAACCTGGTAATTATTGGACATATTTGGCTGAGGGGTCAAAGCATCTTTTAGGTGCTGCCTTTTACTTTGGAAGAAACCAAGGGCAATAACATTATTCTCGCCACGGAGAGAAAAGCACAACACTGCACAAGGTCTAGGTAATGAGGATATACCAGCGAAGTTTCAAACCAATCCTAACAATATTACCAGAAATATGCCCCGGACAAGAAATCCGGACGGACAGACGGACGGATGGACGGACGGACGGACAAAGCGGCGACTATATGCAGATAATTTATCTCCTAATTAGGAGAAAACTCGTTTTTATTTTTCACCCTGGCACTAATACGCTTCCGTAGTGAACTCCCAAGATTAGTCTGTACGTCCATTTCCATACATTTTTGCGCAAAGTGGTTAAAAGCTGCAAGGGTACTTTATTGTCTCAGATAATGGGTCAATATTTCCCCGTCTCTATAATGTTAAACGAGTTGAAGGTTGTTAGAATACGCGATCTCTGCTGTGTCCAAGTTTCGACGAGTGTTGCATTTGGGGAAAAAATTAATAAAACAATCTGAAGATTTGGAACAACAACGTCAACATGGAGAGCAAATCTTTTTAAAGTCAAAATCTCCACAAATAATAATGCATGTTGTTTTGTGTTCTGAAGTCGTCTTTCTGTTATAGATTTTTTTCAGGCAATGTATTCAGTTCTGGGGTTGGAAAGGTAATATTTAACGTTAGTTTTGATTGGATTGGGTTATGTTTAGATAAATCGGAGATCAAATGTTCTATAACATAAAATACTTAACTTATGTTACTTGAAAACAGAACTTCTTCGTTAGGCAACGGTCGTCGAGTCCAATATGGACTCTCAACCGAACCAGGGCGAACCAATGTACAACTCAACCAGTTTCGAATCCCACTTTCCAGTCAAAATTGAACTATGAAATGAATCATAGGCCTATTCGTTTCTTAACCTGTAATTTTTACCGTCAATTGTTTTTTTGAAGTCAATGGGATTATTTCAATAGGCTTTTTTAATTCTCCACAAAAAGTACGGCCATGGGCTCTATTAAGAATGAACGCAGTTTTCGATTGCAAGCACAATATTTTCTCATTATTTGTTTTGTGCGTCATATTCTTGGCTTAATTTGTCCTATAATAGAAGAATTTAGGGATACCAGTGTATTAAATGGGACATGTTCCACTGACCGAACTGCAACCAATGAAACAGAGCTTGATGGGTAATTTCCTGTATAGTCAATTTGATTGGCTGGAAATATCGTGGGAAATGTGTCTTTTGGCCAATCAATGGACGCTATTTAGGGGCTACCATACTGAGTTTCCGGTGATATTAAATTGGATTCACGTTTTTCGTGTTGTCTATCTTTCGATTCTATTATATACCTGCAAATTGTAATGAACAAGTTTAGTGCCAGTGAAAGAGACATTGTAGGTAAATACAGAAAAATTAGAATTTTAGTATTCGTTTTAAGAACATGAGCATAAAAAATATAGGCCTATTTAGAACACATTTAGTACTCTTATAATGGCTCGTTGCCTTTTCACAAAACATGTACTTAATTGTATCTTTTCGTGAATTTGTCGACTTTTTAAATTTTCTTGGTTTATTCTTAAATATATTTAAAGAGTTTCACTTTTAAGAAGTACAAAGGACATAGACATTTAAGCATAAAATTTCTTTTTCTTTTATCGGTTTCAGATTCAAGCCTTAAAACTTCAGTAGAAAATGTAAGTGGGATACAAAAAAAAAACACGAAGATACACTTCACCCCAGGCACCAAAACAACGTTTTTTGTACACTCAACTAAAACAAACAGATACACTGACTTGGAATTTTTTGTCTCAATAGCTTTCTTTCTCGTATTTGAAAAACGTTCAAAGAGATATCAATTTGCCTCCCTATCTGACTTTTCTCTATATGACGCAATGCGATAGATACGTGTAACAGTGCATGAAAAAGGAAATGCCATACAACAATACCTATCGGCTTAAGGATTCACGCTTAAGCAGAAGCCTATGGGTATGGCAAAAAAAACGCTACATTGAGTTTTTGGATCAATCTGACGTCAGAATCGTGCTCATTTAGTCTATACCGCAATGCGATAGATGCGTGTAATAGCGACTGCAACAGAGAAATGACGCCAATGCCATACATTTCACATATATAAGGCGTTGCCAGTTTTATAAACCCACGACCTTCCGGTGGTACCTGGCAGTCATCCCACATAGGTCGTTCGAGTATAAACTTTCAATTTTTGGGGGACTGAGTGGGATTTGAACCCGCGACCCATGGGTGGAAGGCTGATTGGATTGAGCGTCCAACGCTCTATACCTACTGAGCCACGGAGTCCCCCATATAATTCGAACAACGTAATAAAAACGACATTCTAAGCCGAAAGGATCTATTTGATCAACGTCGTGAAACACTTCTTCAAAACCGAAATGGTTTATGACGTCATATATCTATGACGTTGTCTTTTTGTGACGAAACAGACAAATGACGTTGACCATGGTTACGTGAAATGATCACGCCGATGGTAGAAAGACCATACGTTTTCTCAAAGCCAAAATGTCGACGTTGAGTGATTGGAGATACGGTGAGAGTTTTTATTTTTTCATTACGCTTTAATTTGACATTATAAAATGTCAACATCATGTTTACTTATTTAGTTTGGTTTTAAAGAGACGAGGTATGTTAAACAGTAACAAAGAACTGGTATACAGGCTACAGGTATACTGAAGTTGTTGGCGAGGGCAATTAAAAAAAAAAGCCTGACACGATCGAATACACCACCTGAAAATCGATAATCCACAATCTACAAAAACGTACAGGGACCAATAAGCCAATATGAATACGTACAGGGCTAAACGTCTGCCTTGCACCAAGAAATATTAACCGATAAATATTATATTTTCATCGAAGCACAGATTATTTTTATAGACTGCAAGCCATTAAATCTGGATGCATTTATAGACGTTTGCTATGTACGTCCTTCGCTAAGTCAAGTTCTCACTGCGCAATTTGTCTACTGATTGTAGGATGCGATTAAAATGGATGCTTTTAATTGGTTTATATGATTTCCCAACCAATCAAATGCATCCATTTGAATCGCATGCTACAAGTCGGTTCGACAAACCGCACAGTAAAAATGGGCCTTTACGCCTTCAATCTGACAAGCCATCAGGTCGACGACTCATTCAGTTTAAAAAAAAAAAAAAACTGATATTAGGTTTTTATTCGATTGATATCAATGAAATTTATGCCAGACTCCAAGATAAGGTCAACATTTTTTTTCCAAAGGTCAAACTTAAATTTTACCTTCATATAAACCTTGCGATGCTACAAGATAAGGGGCCAATATGTAAATGAAAAATCGATTCCATCAAATTAAGAGATCGATAAGTCAATCAAACTGTATTTTTTCTTTCATTTTTTGTTTCAGCGTTTGCAGGATGTTATCCGTATTTAATGAAATCAAAATGGGGTAAGTTCGCATCAGTCTTTCGTTTTTAAGCTAAAATTTGTATTCGTTTTTCTCAATTTCTTTAGATAAAACAGCTGTATTTTGCACCCTTTATTTGCATTGGGGTTTTGTTTTGTTTTATAGCGGTTAGTTGTATTGGAGATGTGTTTGAAGTTAGTGAGAGCCGTGAGGACTCAAATCAAAACGCCCTCGGACAACCTGAAATTGGTCCAAAAAGGAAGAAAGGTAATTCTACATTTTGTTCACTGATTCAGAAGTTTATTTAAATAATTTCGAGCTCTTCTGATAGTAATATAGTAATTAGCGAACCAAAAATGGCCGCTATAATAACGGACAATATTCAAATAGACGCGATGTACGAGTTCATTTTTGGGTTTTATTGCTTATAAAACTACCTAAACGTACCGTACATATGCGGAAAGCATCTGCCATTCTGTCATATAATTTGCTATAAACACTATGTAATATTTAAAGGGATACGAACTGGTAAAAAATCACATGTTTTTATAGATTCCGATTGTCATATAGGCCCTAGGTACGTTCATTTATTTTAGGCCAAAATTACTAACCAACACACATTTAAATCACGTTATCGAGAAATAATGTCGTTTTAACGAAAAAATGTCGACAGTTTGGCATCGCGTTCCCCCTTAAGTCATTCGTAGACCTTGAAATTTGTTTTACAGAAAATGTTCTTATTTTTTTTATATGGTCAGATTCTAAGACGGCATCGTTCTTTAGACGCCTGTTTGGTTCCAAGAAGAAGAGAAAGGCCTCACGGGAAGAATATTCCACTGCAGCGCCATCTGGTGAGCAAGACGATGACCAAACATGTAAAGAGAAGACCAACTTAATCCAGAAACGCTAAACATTTTGAATTTTTTAAAAGTACGACCAAGTTAATACTTCAATATTTAAGTTATGTATTTGTTCACGACGAATAAACAGTTTTGTTCATTCTTTCATTCCGATCTTAACGTGTTTCTTTTTTCTGCCTGTTAAAGATTCAGGAAACTGTAGGCTATTTAATGTCTCGTTTATAACATAAAAACATCAGCACTGTTAATAGGGCTGTCTTTGTGACAACTATGATGGTGTAAAGGCATACGTGAAATGTATTGTAAAAAAAACCCCAAAAACAAACAAACAAAAAAAAACAGCCGATCGATCCGAGTTCTATATATGTTGGATTGCACCAATGCCAGAAGCCTGTTTCGCAAAGCGGCGTAGCATAAGTTTTCACGTAACTGCCATAGCAACCCATACTGTCGAGATACGTTAGTAATAAAGTTACGCAAAAATGCATTTACGCCGCTTTGTGAAACAGGACCCAGGTCTTTTTGTTTTTAGTTTACAATCATAAATTTATTAACAGGCCTTTTTGTCCCTCAAATCAAATCTTTAGTCTGTCTTTCTCCGATTATGTACCTAAAATAACCGTGCCTAGTCAACATCTACGGAAAAATTTCAATTTTATTTTAACTTCTGTTAATATAGTTTTTCTATGGCTTGTTTTTAGACACAAAAATCCAGGTTCTTTGCGTGTTTTTTTTAAAGATTGATTGATGTTTTACGCCACACTCAAGATTATTTCCTTTATATAGCGGCGTTGCGAGGTTTAGTGGGGAGAGGAAACCGGGTTCATTGCCCGGAGGAAAACCCCGACCATCGGCGAGTACCTGGCAACTCTTCCGCATACCGCTACCGAGTGAAAAATCCGCCCGGAAATTTGTCCATTTTTAATTGGCCTGAGTGTGATTCGAATCCGCGCCGCATCGATGGAAGGTCTGTGTGGGGCTGGGGGACAATCACTCTAACCCACTGGACCACTTCCCCCATTTTGCATAGTGCTCTTAACATATACTCTTAGCGTATAACTCTTCAACAATGTGGCGGTTTCGAATCACACTCAGTCAAAAAAAAAAAAAAAATTGTAAAATTTTCTGACTGTGTTTTTACTCGAACGTTGGTTGCCAGTTACCACCGAAAGGTCGTGGGTTTCCTAAACGCCGCCATATAAGTTAAATTATCTTGAGCACGGCGTAAAACACCAAACATTCAATCAATCAATCTTCAACATGGATCCTGCGAGAGCTCGTAGACCTTCCATGTTGTAGAGATATGCTAAGAGTCCTCGATTTGTGCAAGTTCATATAGCGAACATTCACGCACTGTCGGCTTTTTGGATGCGCACACGTTCCGCAATTTGCTTGAGGTATGTTTTAAATATCCACTTCATGAGAGTAATAAACTAATAATACAAAAATACCTCAAGCTCACCTATTTTGTAATAGTCCCTTTTCCTGAACAATTTTAATAGTACCAGTGACCCGGCTAACAAAATATTCGGTCTATAATATGCCGTCCTGCAGGAGCCTGTTTCACAAAGCGGCGTAGCGTAAATGCGCCATTCAAAAGTGTCAGTAAACAAACCACGTCATTTGCTCTATACGTTCAAACACCTAAATTTGTGAGCAAAGTGGTTAAAAGCTGCAGGGGTACTTTAATGTCTTAGATAATGGGTCAATAGTTCCCCTGTCTGTAATGTTAAACGAGGTGATTGATTGATTGTTTGGTGTTTTAAGCCGCGCTCAAGATTATTTCACTTTATATGGCGGCGTTGCCAGTTTTATTGTGGGAAGAAACCAGGCTCTATGCCCGGAGGAAACCCACGACCTTCCGGTGGTAACTGGCAACCATCCCACATAGATTGTTCGAGTGAAAACCCAGCCAATTTTTTTTTGACTGAGTGGGATTCGAACTCGCGGGCTCAGTAGGTAGAGCGTTGGACGCTCAATCCAGACAGCCTTCCACCAATGGGGCGCGGGTTCGAATCCCACTCAGTCCAAAAATTGGAAAATTTTCTGACTGGGTTTTCACTCGAACGGCCTATGTGGGATGGTTGCCAGTTAACAACGGAAGATCGTGGGTTTCCTCCGGGCATAGATCCCGGTTTCCTCCCACAATAAAACTGGCAACGCCGCCATATAAGTGAAATAATCTTGAGCGAGGCGTAAAACACCAATCAACCAATCAATCAAACTCGCGGCCCATTGGTGGAAGGCTGTTCGGATTAAGCATCCAACGCTCTACCTACTTAAGTTCGGTTCAGAAATACTTTAAAGTGGCATGAACTGTCAAAATGTTGATATTTTGACGTTAAAACTGAATGTTTAAATTATTGGCCATTTTTCTCAAGACGTATAATTCAGAAGCTTTTTAGTGCTTCTAGTCTCGAACATGTACGATTAAATATTGTTTTGAACTAACTTTGGCTTATACAGTGTAATGAATGAATGGTCGTCCCGGTTATTTAAATTTTGTTTACTTTTCGAACACGTTTTCGGTTTGTACAGGCCGCATACTGTATGGATTTTCCTCATTCCAACGCCAATCATTTCGTTTTTTGATGGCCTTCAAAGCCTCTTACTGTCGTGACGATCAGAAAATAAGAAGTGTGAATTTTGGCCAGCTCATCAAGAGTGGGTGGCAAAATGGCGCTATATTGAGTTTTGAGATCGTTTTGAGATGAAATCGTACTCTGTCTAGGACTCATTGCGATAGTTGCGTGTCAACAGAGAAATGGTGACAATGAAATACAGTTCGAACAATCTCGTGAAACACACATTCTAAAGCGAAAGAGTCTATAGACCGTTTTTCATGACATTGTTCGAATGGTATGGCATTGGCGTCATTTCTCTGTCACGGGCGCTGGGACACGTCTCATCGGCTGGTTTAAATCGGACTGTAAAAGTGCCGCCAGCATGATAGTTGAGCGCGTGCATGACCGATTTCAGAGTAAATTTTTCACTCTGTCGCCGTATGTGTTGAGTTGCCAAGTACTCGTCGAAGGTCCGGGGTTCCCTCCGCGCAATAAGCCCGCTATACTCCCCACTAAACCTGGCAACGCCGCCATATAGGTTAAATAATCTTGAGACCGGCTTAAAACATCAATGCAATAAAGTAAATATTGTCCAGTCAATTGCTTTACAAACGACCACTTTGTACCGATACCGTAACCCAGAAAACACAATTATTTTTTTCTCAGAGAAACCCGCACACAACACCCCCGCCCCCCCCCCCCGCCCCCCTACCTTCGGCTAGTTGTAAAACCAGAGATGTGTACAAATAACGAATTTTTAACAGTTTGGTTTTACGTGATCGTTTTTGGTGCATTTTTGTAGCTGATAAATCTATCTAAAAATACATCTGCAAGATTGGTATCAACAAAAAGCTTTCATTTCAACAGCAAGTACCTAATCATGTTTCAACGAAAATATCCCTGTATTTTTGTAGTTCGCGCAACTTTAAAAAGTGCCATGAAGTTTTTAGCAAAAGCACAATTAGGATTCTTTTCAAAATTGAAAAAAAAATTGACAGTGACAGCCGCCACAGACTATTTCCGTTGATCTGTTTATACCATAATGTCATGTCCCGTTATTTGCAAACTTTATAGCCTTTGATAATTTAAAGTGGCATATGTTGACTAAAATTCGTACTTTTTCATAAATTCTAATTGAACATTTTGAGTATCGTTGAAATATAATGAAAAATATAAGTAAAACCGGTAACCCGGAAATATGCGCTAATAACGTACAAAATTTAAATAGACCTATGAGTGCATTTTAGGGTTTTATTTGCTTAGCAAAAGTATCTTAGCATACATTTCCAACAATTGGAAATGACAAAATTTTTGCTACATTTGGCAGCTCATGCCCCTTTAATAGGACTTTTAGTCTTCAACACTTAGTTTTGTTCTATCTATATGAAATTAAAAGTCTGTTAAAAAAAATCCAAACATATTAAAGTTAAGATGTAATGTTTTATTTTTATGTAGGCTAGCAAATTGTAGATTCAATTTGCATAAAAAATATTGTTAATTTTTTAGATTTACAATAAAAAAGTCCATAACAGTAAAGAAAACAAAGAGACAAATTTACCAAATTTTAGTACTTTATAGCAAAAATTAACATTTTTGAAGATCATGCAGATATTGCATAAACAAACAATTGTCATAATTCAACAAAGGTTACATAGATACAACATTATTAATTTCATGTTAAATAATAAATTGTCATCAAATACATTTTAACCTGAAGACACAAACAAAAATAAAATAATCCAGTTCCACGCCCCCCCCCCCCCCCCTCCTCCTACCGCACTTTGCTATATGAATTGCTTGAAGACATTAAATAAAAGGCTGACACACACTGCAATCACTCGGTCATTGGCGCCCCAGGTTCTCCGGTTGCATCCTCCCCA
This sequence comes from Lepidochitona cinerea, assembly GCA_963971465.1. Lineage (NCBI taxonomy): Eukaryota > Metazoa > Mollusca > Polyplacophora > Chitonida > Tonicellidae > Lepidochitona > Lepidochitona cinerea. The sequence continues at coordinate 2,560,716 of OZ020565.1, forward strand.
AGGTGAAGGTCGTCTAACATTTCCTGTAGGCTGATCTGAGGGACACCTTCCTCGTCCGAGTCGTCAAAGTCAACCGGAATCTTCTTGTCATCTGCGAGACAAAGTGAAATTTTTATGATAAAAATACGCATCAAAACTCAGGGATAATTTACTTTGGATTACGGCTGTACCGTAAAAGTGACATGAGCTTCAATACAAAATGTGCAATTTTTTCAAGATTTTGAATGTCTGAACAATAACTGCGTTTGAAGTTCAGCAAAAAATTAAGAATTGACATGATTGACTGATGTTTTACGCCACACTCTAGTTTTGTTCACTTTTATGGTGGCGTTGCCAGGTTTAGTGGGTGAGGAAACCAGGCTCTTAGCCCGGTAGAAACCTCCGACCTTCGGTGACTACCTGGCAACTCTTCCATATACAGCGATCAAGTAAAAAATCCAATCAGAAATTTTTCACTTTTATTTGACCGGATCGATTGAAGGCCTGATTTGGACTGAGGGACAATTTACACTCTAACCGACTGAGCCACAGGTCCCCAGTATTGAAATGAGAGATAATCATACAATCTGTACAAAAAAGTTATATAGCCGAACAAAGGTTCATTCTAGGCATACGTAACTTCTAAACACTACTTTGACGAATATTCTCGAGAACAGAATACTTCAATTTGTATTCTCACTCTGCATCCTGGATATGGCCCTTCCCAGCCAGTTTCTTACTTCTATAACACATGAAATTAGGGTCCAACTGATACGTATAGGTTAAAAAAATGTTCTTTCAAATTTTGACCGATCAAGACACAAGATTGGCATTCTGAGTGACACACTACAGTTGACTAGGCAGGCTTACCTCTATAAATGTTGACGTGTTGTCGAACAGAGGGATCTTCTTCCAGATCTTCCAGAAAATCCGTATACTCTCTGAAATTGTTCGACAAATACATTAGAAACCAGACAAATACATTAGAAACAAGACAAATACATTAGAAACCAGACAAATGCATTAGATTGATTGTTTGGTTGTTCACTTATATGGCGGCGTTGCCAGTTTTATTGTGGAAGGAAACCAGGCTCTGTGCCCGGAGGAACCCCTCAACCTTCCGGTGGTAACTGGCAACCGTCCCACATACATGTAGGTCGTTCAAGTGAAAACCCAGTCAGAAAACAAATACATTAGAAACCAGACAAATACATTAGAAACCAGACAAATACATTAGAAACCAGACAAATACATCCGAAACAAGACAAATACATCCGAAACAAGACAAATACATCCGAAACAAGACAAATACATCCGAAACAAGACAGATACATTAGAAACAAGACAAATACATTAGAAGCAAGACAGATACATTAGAAACAAGACAAATACATTAGAAACAAGACAGATACATTAGAAACAAGACAAATACATTAGAAACCAGACAGATACATTAGAAACAGGACAGATACATTAGAAACCAGACAAATACATTAGAAACAAGACAGATACATTAGAAACCAGACAAATACATTAGAAACCAGACAGATACATCAGAAACAAGACAGATACATTAGAAACAAGACAGATACATTAGAAACCAGACAAATACATCAGAAACAAGACAAATGCATCAGAAACAAGAAGATACATTAGAAACAAGACAGATACACTAGAAACCAGACAGACACATTAGAAACAAGACAGATACATTAATAGCAACAAGACAGATACATTAGAAACAAAACAGATACATTAGAAACAAGACAGATACATTAGCAATAAGACAAATACATTAGAAACCAGACAAATACATTAGAAACAAGACAGATACATTAGAAACAAGACAGATACACTAGAAACAAGACAGATACATTAGAAACAAGACAGATACATTAGAAACCAGACAGATACATTAGAAACAAGACAGATACATTATAAACCAGACATATACATTAGAAACAAGACAGATACATTAGAAACCAGACAGATACATTAGAAACAAGACAGATACATTAGAAACCAGACAGATACATTAGAAACAAGACAGATACATCAGCAACAAGACAAATACATTAGAAACCAGCCATATACATTAGAAACCAGACAAATACATTAGAAACCAGACAAATACATTAGAAACCAGACAGATACATTAGAAACAAGACAGATACACTAGAAACAAGAGAGATACATTAGAAACAAGACAAATACATTAGAAACAAGACAGATACATTAGAAACAAGACAAATACATTAGAAACAAGACAGATACATTAGAAACCAGATAGATACACTAGAAACAAGACAGATACACTAGAAACCAGACAGATACATTAGAAACAAGGCAGATACATTAGAAACCAGACAAATACATTAGAAACAAGACAGATACACTAGAAACAAGACAGATACATTAGGAACAAGACAGATACATTAGAAACAAGACAGATACATTAGCAATAAGACAAATACATTAGAAACAAGACAAATACATTAGAAACCAGACAGATACATTAGAAACAAGACAGATACACTAGAAACAAGACAGATACACTAGAAACAAGACAGATACACTAGAAACAAGACAGATACACTAGAAACAAGACAGATACATTAGAAACAAGACAGATACATTAGCAATAAGACAGATACATTAGAAACCAGACAGATACATTAGAAACAAGACAAATACATTAGAAACAAGACAAATACATTAGAAACCAAGACAAATACATTAGAAACAAGACAATTGCCCTCTTTAACATCAAAAACATGTTAAAAATATAATAAGATCCAGCAGGATGAAAACACCGCCTGATTAATTGATTTTAAGCTGCATTCAAGTTTCACTTACATGATGGGATTGCAAGGTTTAGTTGGAGAGCAAGCCCTAGCCCTTTGATTAGTTCCTAGACTACTGATTGTTGACATGAAGTTGAGATTAATTGATTGATGTTGCTGCGCCCCAGATTATTTCACCTATATAGCAAACTTGCCAGGTTTAGTGGGGGAGGAAACCGGGCTCTTTGACAGAAGGAATCTCGACCTTTGGCGAGTACCTGGCATCTCTTCTACATACGGCGACCGAGTGAAAAATCCACTCAGAAATTTTGGCATGCCGATTGAAAGAAAAACTTGTGACGCATCGATGGAAGGCCTGTGTCGGATTGAGAGACTATCACTCTCCTGATTGAGTATGTTTACACTTTGTTCAGCCAGGAGTTTTTTTTTCAACAAAATATAATATTTCGACAAAAATTTGAATAATTAAAATGTGCAAAGTTACCTGTCTGTACTATCAGATGTCTCCATTTTGAAATTTGCTTCAAGATGGCGGAGTTTCCATTGTCGTCTTTTGTTCCTCTTTGTGCGATCAAACACTTTCTTCACGACAATCTGAACAAAAATAAGACAGAAAAAAAATCTTCAACCCAGCAAAAGATTTTTTCACAGACAAGTGTTGACAGCTTTAATAAGGGTTTGATTGATTGCTGTTTACCACCACATTCTAGATGAGGAAACCGCTGCCTTCTTGTCAATCAATTGAATAGACATAGGGAATCGTTTGAGAAAGGTTGATGTTGGAGTCAAAAAATCAAATAACCATCAGTATTAAAACGGTTTTGGGCTCGTATGATTATCCGATGAAAGTATGTGAGTTGCGAGGTACTTGTCAAAGGTCGGGGGGTTTCCTCTGGGTAAAGAGCCCGGTTTCCGTCCCAACTAAACCACCATATAAGTGAAATAATCTTGTGTGAGGCGTAAAACATCAATCAATCAAGATTATCCTGCCATTGACTGGACATTTGGTGTTTTACACAATTATTCCACTTATATGGTATCAGATTTAACAGGTTAAGTCGACCTATGACCTTTGGCAGGCCCCTCCCACTGACACACACATTACTAGTATGAAAGCTCTTAACATCATACTCAAGAACCGTTTGATTGATTGATCGATGTTTTACGCCACATTCAAGATTATTTCACTTAAATGGCGGCGTTGTCAGGTTTAGTGGGTGATGTAACCGGCTCATTGTCCGTAGGAAACCCCCGTCCTTCTTACATACAGCAATTGAGTAAAAAAATGTCACAAAATTTTTATTTTGTTTGAGAGGGATTCAAACCCGTGCTGCATTGATGGAAGGCCTGTGTCGGACTGAGGGACTATCCCTCTAGCCGACTGAGCCAACGAGGCCTGTCAAGAACCATTTAGAACGTGGGTCCTATACTATTGGGAAGTAATTAAGGCATCACAATGAAGTTTATCACACTCAAGAGTATTAAAATACTAACATTTAATTAAAAGCGCAGGAATGTTTATTAAGAAAGTTTGAAACTTTTTTTAAACGTGGGTTCCATACTAATGAGAAATAATTAAGGCATCACCACTTATGAAAGCTAACTTCGTGGTGATGCCTTAATTATTTCTCATTAAGAATGTTTTAACTTACAACATCCGGTAATTTCTCCGTCTTGATTTGCTCGAGTTCTCTATGGTTGACGTTAGAATTCACCAAATCAAATCTTCAAACAAAATAAAATAAACAAAATCAAAGAAACAGCAGATTTTAAGATTGTTTCTCAAAACATTTATGCTTGACATAAGTCCAATGCAAGGCCTGACTGTCATGGTAACATATATCTTCAAAATAACCATTGTTTTATAAGTCTGATTATTTTTTAGACAAGAAGATTTTCCCTGTGCCTGTGTGTTTTAGTGTTCATAAATATATATCTTTAATTTATGAACACCCAAACACACTGACGTCAATTAATTGGTATCTCATCACGGCTTTGCAATGTTTAAAAGGGAGGTAACCCCACCCTTCAGAGACGCAACAGAGTTGATTGATTATTTGGTGTTTTATGAAGAGCTCAAGATTATTTCACTTATATGACGCTTTGCCTTGAGGACTCCCTCAAACCCTTCGACAAGTAATAGAAACTCTCTCACATAATGAGAATGAGAGAAAAACTCAACCAGAATTTTTTCAAATCTATGGGAGGTTTGTGTTGGACTTGTAATGAGCCATCAAGGAAGGCCCCTTCGCTGTAACCCCGTTTCCTAACGAAGAAATTCACAATAAAAAAGATGACAATGGTAACTCACCCTTGTACAATGTCCCCGGCATGAAGAAGATGTCCCAAGTGAGTACGACAATAAAACTGCTGGTCATTCGAGCCCAAATCACTCATTCGGGCTACCCATAAATCTGCCAGTACGTGCTACAAGAAACAATTGTGATTGGTTAATACTGGTGATCAGAATGCACATTCTGCAATCGACAATTGTGATCGGTTAATACTGGATACACTTTCTGCCATCAACAATTGTGATTGGTTAATACTGGATACAAATTCTGCAATCGACAATTGTGATTGGTTAATACTGGTGATCAGAATACACATTTTGCAATGGGCAATTGTGATTGGGTAATACTGGAAACACATTCTGCAATCGACAACTGTGATTGGTTAATACTGGATTCACATTCTGCCATCAACAATTGTGATTGGTTAATACTGGATACACATTCTGCAATCGGCAATTGTAATTGGTTAATACTAGTGATCAGAATACACATTCTGCAATCGACAATTACGATTGGTTAATACTGGTGATCAGAATACACATTCTGTAATCGACAATTGTGATTGGGTAATACTGGACACACATTCTGCCATTCCGTGTTCGTCATAGCCAAGATCACTTCCATAGTAAAAAAAGTTATATTTGTTAAGGAGACCCGCCGAAAAAATCGGCGGCGCAAATTTCACAACAAATAAGCAAAGAATAAAATATTTACCAATGCATTCCGATAGTATAGACCACGAAGAAGGAGTTTGTCAAACTTACGCCGCTGTAAAGTGACTAAAGATACATGATTGAAGTATTTCTACGACGCCCCGCACAGTTTAACTGGTCGTTTAAATGTTTTACTATGGCGGTTACGTCAGGTTGAAAGCCAGTGGACTTCGAAACAAATATTGACTGCATAAGGGAAAGTTTACCTCAATCATGTATCTTTAGTCCTTCTTGGTGGTCTATACTATCGGAATGCAGTGGTAAATATTTTATTCTTTGCTTATTTGTTGTGAAATTTGCGCCGCCGATTTTTTCGGCGTGTCTCCTTTACAAATATCACTTTTTTACTATGGAAGTGATCTTGGCTATGACAAACACAGAAAGAAAAAAAATTCGGCAGAGCCAAGATTTCTCGGCTAATTCTGCCATCAAAAATTCTGATTGGTTAATACTGGATACACATTCTGCAATTGACAATTGTGATTGGCTAAAAATGGTGCTCTGATAACACATTTACTTGGGGGAGGGTAAAATTAAGGAACTAAAAAATCTAAATCATTACTTTGAAATTTATTCCGTTACCTTGGTTGACGTGTGCGATCGTTTGGGTTTTTCCTTCTCTGTTACAATGTCTACTTGCATCACCATGTACTCTGTAAGCTGTGACGGAGAGCAGATACTCAAAAACGGGGTACGCCAATATGTTGAGCCGTTTAATTCTGCCACTGTTGAATAAAACAGACAAAATTTTATACGCCAACCAGCTCGTTAGTTCAAATCCAGGTGGGTCAGAGGTCAGGTTTAGCAGTAAGCAATACTTTTCCAGGAGGGTCAGAGGCTTAGAATGAAAAAACATTCACCACGGTAATTTTAATTTTTTTTACTTTTGGGACACTATATCAGCTCGTACAGCACACAGACTGTACAGATTTTCCTAATTCTCACATCACTCATTTAGTTTTTTGAGGACTTTCAAAGCCTGTCATGACAATTAGAATTCACAAAAGAAGTTTGAATTTGGCAGCTCATGCCACTTGAGGTACTTTTTCAAATTACTGCTGTATATTTTTGACCACTAAAACAAACGCACAGAGAAAATCTTCTTGTCTAAAATAACTTATATATGTTTTTGTGTTGTCACATTTATATAAAGTTATCATAAAAATGATAAACATAAAATGTTGTATCAAATTGTTGCATAGTATGTGCAGATTAAAAAAGTAATCACAGACTATTTTAATGATGACGATTGATTGATTTCTCTTTTACGGAGAATTGAACACTCACTTTGTAATGTGTTGGGATCAATGAGTTGAATGGTCTGGGTAACTCGTAAACAAATACATATCGGGTTGATATTGCCTAATGATTGGGCCACTTTAGCAGGTAGACACACAATATTGTCCTGTTCAAACAGAAGGGCCAATAAATAGATTTATAGCACAGAAAAAAGGCAAAACACAAACTAAATTGATATAGCCTAAATATTGGGCAACTTTAGCAGGTAGACACACAATATTGTCCTGTTCAAACAGAAGGCGCCAATAAATCGATTCATAGTCTAAATATTGGGCCACTTTAGCAGGTAAACACACGAAATTGTCCTGTTCAAACAAAAGGGGCCAATAAATAGATTTATAGCAGAGAAAAAATGCAAAACACAAATTCAATTGATATAGCCTAGATATTTGGCCACTTTAGACCATATTGTCTCATTTAGTACAGAATATTCATTTTTGTACCATAATTTTTAGGCGGAAGTATAAACTAAAATAGAAACCTTCTGATTTATTGAATGATGTTTTACGCCACACTCAAGATTATTTCACTTATATGGCGGCGTTGCCAGGTTTAGTGGGGGAGGAAACCAGGTTCTTTGCTCGGAGAAAACGAGTATCTGGTAACTCTTTCACATAAGGTGATCAAGTGAAAAATCTACTCAGAAATTGTTCAGTTTTATTTGGTTTAGAGTGGAATTTGAACCCTCACCGCATAGATGGATTGATTGATTGTTTGGTGTTTTACGCCGCGCTCAAGATTATTTACCTTAGGGCGGCGTTGCAAGTTTTATTGTGGGATGAAACCAGGCTCTATGCCCGGAGGAAACCCACGACCTTCCGGTGGTAACTGGCAACCATCCCAAAAACACTGTAGGTCGTTCGAGTGAAAACCCAGGCAGAAAATTTTCCAATTTTTTTGGGGATTGAGTGGGACGCATAGATGGAAGACCTAAGGGATGATCACTCTAATCCACTGGATCACTGAAGCCCTCCGCATTGGTGGAAGGCTGTTCGGATTGAGCGTCCAACGCTCTACCTACTGAGCCACGGAGGCCCCTCCCGCATAGATGAAGACCTGTGTCAGACTGAGGGAGAAGCACTCAATTTGACTGAGCCATTGAGGAACACCTTAACCTGAACAGCCACCGAGACCTCTGCTACCTTCAAAACAATGTTTCGTCTTGGTTTACATTCAATGAAATACAAACAGGTAAAACAATGGCTTACCTTACAAATAGGCACAATTTCTACAGAGAAAGTATTCTTGTAGTTATACGTGTTGTTACGGACGTCATGAGATATTAACTCCTGGGCGGTCTGGTATCTATGGAAACAGGGATAATAAATAACTTGTAACTGGTTTGATTGATTGGGATCCTTCATATCAATTTTATTATACTGGTTGCCAGGTAATCGTTTTTTTATTGATGTTTTTGGAAAGGGGGGGGAGGGAGTAATACAGTTTGCAAGATTGCAGGCCTTATTTTTTCACGCGAACGATCGTTCGATTACATGGAGGTTACGCAAAAAAAAATTTAAGCAAAACAGTTTACGAAACCATGTCTACAGGCTACCTCTGGTTAGTGCTCCGTAGCACGTGACCCGTTTTCGCGGGAAGGCCGTCTTCAACGTCAACTGATGTTTCGATGTTTAATATTTACGAGTCTCAGTCTTTACAAAGGTCAGTATTTGAAATTGTCACTGGGTGTTGACCAAAAGTTGAATAAAAATAGCATTATTTAATGGCAATGAAGTTGATAACATTTTGCTGACGTACCCGAACGGTCGGTTACGCTGGTTAAATTTCACGAGAACGGTGGATCGTTCACGTCAACTTTTGAAAAAATAAGGCCTGAGGCTGCTTCACTTGGATGTTTGTAAGGTGTCATAAGCCTTCCTTACCTGAATTAAATTTGATTTATTGATTGATGTTGTACGTCAGACTCAAGATAACTGATATATCAGTGTAACCAAGCATGTGAGCATGGGGTTGGGGGTGGGGGGGTAGCTTATGGCCTGGTTAATTATTCCACACGCTCTCCAATTACGACTAGCATATGCTTTCAAATTGTATCAATAAAACATACTTGCAAGGGACAGCTGCTACAAGAAAATCCACAAGTTTCCTGGCATCTTGTTTGCCCACATAAAAGAAATCTAAGCCACCTAAATTAATAATAAACAGAAAATGTATTTAGACAGAAAACAATATTCAGTTGATGAATTGATGAATCAATGACAAAATAGTTAAGACAAAGTTGGGAAGTTTAAGCCCTGCGGATATCTACGTCAATATTCTGTTGCGCACAAAACTGCTAAATGGTTTAGTATATATGCTAACTAACAAAATGGCAGCTTACCATGCACAGGTTTGATGTTGACGGTATTCAGATGAGCGTTATGTTTCAATATCAACTGTTCCAGATAATAGAACGTCTTCTTATGGGTTGTCTGCAGAAATATAAATACCACCATAAAAGAACTGATTACAGATTGGCTTTCTATGAATCTTGCTGGTTTGCTTGTTTGGTGTTTTACGTCGCGCTCAAGATTATTTCACTTATATATGGCGGCCTTGCCAGTTTTATTGTGGGAGGAAACCGGGCTGTATGCCCGGAGGAAACCCACGACCTTACGGTGGTAACCATCCCACATAGGGCGTTCGAGCGGAAATTAATTTTGTTGGTACCTGGTAACCAAAGGACCAAGTTCATAGATTAAAAGAAATTTAAATTATTTAAATAATTAAAAAATGTAAAACAATTATTATTTGTTCGCAAGGAACGGCCCAATCTTCAACAGGTATGTGGCAACCCTTCCACATATGTGGGCTACCCAGTGAAAAACACAGTATTTTTTTTTACAATTTACATATTTCTTTGTGGGATTTTGTTCATTTTGAAGTTAAATTGGGGGCAGTGGCATTTTAATGTTCTCACCTTTTGTCTGACTTGAACTACTGCTCTCCAGAAATCTTTAGCCTCGACTCGATGACAGTCGTCACACATGTGATTGTTGACGGTGAACTCTACCACAAAGACTTGTTGGAGAAGAGCGCCATTCATAACCTGGAAATAAAAGTATGATTGTGTTAATTAATGTCCTAAGGAGTTGATTTGATTGATTGATGTTTTACGCCACATTTAAGATTATTTCACTTATATGCCGGCGTTTCTAGGTTTAGTAGGGGAGGAAATGTTACTCTTCGGTCTTGAGCAAGTACTTGACAACTCTTCCACAAAGGGAGATCGACTGAAAAATCCACGCAGACATTTTTTGATTTCATTTGATGTGAGTGGGATTAAAAAATCAATGGGAGGCCTGTGTCAGAACGAGGGACTATTAAATGAGGTTCAATAATTAGTTTTTATATCCTGTATTTGTTTTTCCATCAAAGTATTATGTAGCATTATGTATATTTATGATCACTAAAACACACGGGCAGAGGGAAAATGTTCTTGTCCAAAATAACACTAAAACACACGGGCACGTGTAGCATTATGTATACATGTAACTAAACATTGACCTGAAAAGAGCAGAAATGTGCAACACTGTGTCATCCTCGCAAATGAAGTAAACCAACTTGACTTAATGAGGAAATAAAATTCATAAATGTAAAAATTTTCTCCGACACATTATCATATCTTACCTCTTTCTGGACTGTTACTTTAACCTTAATTCGCTTTGAATGGGGTTCAGTCCACACAAAACCGGCGTCAATTAAGGTTATCTGTCAATACAGAAAGTTTGACGATTGAAGACTTTGGTTTAGTGACACAATGTTGGGATGTTTGCTAGAATAAACATGTCACTTTCCTATATATCACAGGAAGCAGTACAGAGTAACATGTATATGGTGGCACAGAGACATCCAAGAAAAAAGCAGCTCTGCATTTACATTTAAACAGAAACTGCTTCTGAATGGGACCCCTAAAATCCTTTTACATTTAAAAAATGCCTTAAGAGATGAGAAATGTATTAATTTCATTTAAACTTGATTTTTATTTTTTCCAGCCTTGCATTTTACATATGATAAATAATCCCTCTTTTCTTCAATTAAATTTTATGAGTTGACAATCAGACGACCCCCCCCCCTCCCCCTCCGTCACCAGCACCCCTTGAAGTATAATCAACATGACTTTCATCACCTTATTCAATCCCTTCAACTTTTTCAGACAAACGCTAAGAAGTTCTCTGGATTCGAGTGACGCTTGTATCCATTGGGCTGGAGGTTGAAGATATCTGAAACACAGATCGATTGAATGATTAACGTTTAATCCCACACTCAAGATTACTTCTCTTTTATGGGGCATATGGGAAGGCTTGATAATATCAAATTATTACATTAAGTGGCATGAGCTGCCAAAATTCACACTTTTTTCATAATTTCCGATCGAGACTAGAGACTAGAAGCACTAAAAAGCTTCTGAATTACACGTCTTGAGAAAAATAGCCAATAATTTCAATATTCTGTTTTAACGTCAAAATATCAACATTTTGGCAGCCCATGCCACTTTAAGGGTATAAGGTGGAAATTTGAACGCTTTGACAAACTTGGTTTATTACACTGCATGAATCACAGAAAAAAAAAATTCAAATTTAAAAAAAAATGTAATCAAGCTTGCGACTAATTAAAAAATTTAGTATTTCCTCACCTTTCACAGTTACGACAGAAGTAGAGAACGGCTTGTTTCGGAATTCCCTCAGTGATATCGACCTTAGTTCTCAAACAGCCAACACACATGTTAGTGGGATTTGGTTCGATCTGTGTTCCACATTCACAACACAGACTGCAAAATAAAAAAAAACATTATCATACAAATTGACTGCTAATGATTAAAGGTTTTTCCAACTCGCTCATCTACTTTGTAGAGATCCAGTCATCCACTAAACTGCCGGCCAGTGAAGTTTCGAACCTGAACCTATATAACTCTTCTGCTTCCAAGATGAAGAGAGTTATGGTCATACCAAAAATCAAAATTTAGAGTATCCACGGACAAAATTCACTGGACCGAAGATACAGCAAATTGCTTGTATACCCACTGGCTTCAGACACTAGATTTAAACTAAATTTGGGACAGGGCATGTGCCACCCTACTTTCGGCTTAGGAAGTAATATTGTTAATCTTAGTAACGAGGAACTCACTGCTGATGATATATCTCTACTCAATAGAGGACTCTCATTTGTGCCTTGCCCTAAAGCATTATCTGATAGGGACTTTTCTATTAGTAAATTAGTGCATGTTATGGAGTTCTCCAGAAATCTTAGTCTGGCTGATATCTACCGAGATTCTAGTGGGGTACGCAAGCCGTTTACATCTAAAAGCGGCTATACACCTCCTTCTCACATGTATGATCCAGAAATAAACATTAGTCGTGACTCTGTATCAAGGAAGTTTGATGCTTTAACTAATCAGAAAAACCAACATAACCTTTCTCATTCAGAATGTCTTGCCTTAAGTAAGCTAAGGAGAAATCCAAACATAGTTATTAAACCTGCTGATAAAGGTTCGGCAACAGTTATTATGTCAAAACAGGATTATATTGAAGAGATAGAACGGCAGCTAAGCAACCCTCTTCATTACAAAAAACTTGATAAGGAAATTTGGCCTGAAAATGTTAGGAAGTTTAATAAAATTCTTGTTTCTCTTCAAGATAAAGGCTTACTTAATGAAAAACAGTATCGCTATTTGGAATCTGATCATAACTCTAAAAACAGGGTCTTCTATATTCTTCCAAAAATTCACAAACCCATTGAAAAATGGCCGAAGCCTACAATGCCCCCTGGGCGTCCTATTATCTCAGATTGTGGCAGTGAAAGTTATAGAATATCAGAGCTAATTGATTACTATCTAAAACCTATAGCGAATCGGCATCCTAGCTTTATAAAGAATACGGATGATTTATTGGCTAAATTGTCTGAGAAATCCATCCCACAAGATGTGATTTTGGTTACTCTGGATGTGGAGTCTATGTATACAAACATTGACATAGATTTGGGTCTTAAATCCATAAAATCAGCATTCCAAAGATATCCTGACCACCGTCGTCCGGATAAAGACATTTTAGAATTGCTGGAACTTAGCTTAAAAGGTAACGATTTTGAATTCAATGGGGAGATCTTTCAGCAAATTAAAGGGTGTGCTATGGGGAAACGTTTTAGTCCTAACTTTGCCTCTATTTTTATGGCTGAGTGGGAGAGTGATATTCTTCACAAATGTCACCTACAACCTTTTATTTACCTTCGGTATCTGGATGACATTTTTATCATTTGGCAACATACGTTGGAAGACCTTCATATTTTCATCGATACTCTTAATTCTCACGACTCAAGCATTAAATTACAGCCTACTATTGATCACACTTCTGTGGATTTTTTGGATGTAACTATTTACAAGGGTCATACATATCATACTACTGGGTATTTAGATTACAAAGTATTCTTCAAACCTACTGACACGCATCAGCTACTACATGCTGGGTCATACCATCCTCCTCACACTTTCAAGGGGGTCATTAAATCTCAGATTTTTAGATTCTATAGAAACTGTAGTTCTTTAGATTTTTTTAACCAGGCTTGTTCTGTTCTTTTTAAAGCTCTCCTCCCTAGGAAGTATTCTATTAGATTACTCCGAAGGATGAAATCTAACACAGTAAGACAAATCATGTTTCCCCCTTCATCCCCCGATACGCTTACCTCCCCTTCACGAGTGTACCACTACCGTCCAACATTTCTCTCAGGTACATCAATGAAATGCCTTACGACGCGATGCAAACTCGATATATACGTACCCGATCGCGGAACCTTTTTCGGAGAACAAACTCGCAACAAATATCAAATGGCAGAGAACCTTAATTGTGACTCCTCTAATATCGTGTATGTAATCACGTGCAAAAAATGTCGCAAACAGTACGTCGGAGAAACTCAGAATTCTCTACGACAAAGAGCAGCCAACCATTTATCTAGCATAAGACTTAAACATGATGTACCCGTGGCACAACATTTCAATACTCAAGGTCATTCGGTCAAGGACCATTTTGAAATCATGCCTATTGAGAAAATCCCATTTCTCACTTCCGCTGCAGATACGAAGCACAAACGTTTGGAAAGGGAAAGTTTTTGGATTCAAACATTACAAACTATTTATCCTTTGGGTTTGAACTTGGACCCCGGAAGATGTCGTGAAAAAACTATAATACCATTTGTGTTTCAGTATAACAAAGCTAGCATCGCTATGGCCAAGATTATAGTAGAAGAATACAAACTACTTCAAAGTAAACTTGCTCGACCTCTGACCCAAAGGCCAGTCATTGCTTATAAAAAGAACAAGAGTTTGAAAGACATACTGGTCAGGGCTAAACTCCCCTGTCTGCCTTCTACCTAGGTTTTCTGGGAAAGGGTAGGGGGGGGGGCATACTATATAGTCTGACGATATTCTTACTATAGCTTAAGATGCGTAAGCATTGTCAATGTAATACAAAGTGTTCCAGAAAATTCTACTGACTAAGGCCAAGCTCCTGTCAGTCGTCAACCTAATGAAATATCATAGGTTTACTTTATTACAACAATTTATGATGGGGTATAAAGGTCTAAATGATATACCTCTTTTTAACACAATTAGAAACTTGTCTCCGTGGTTATTTTAGACAAGAAGATTTTCCCTGTGCCCGTGTGTTTTAGTGTCCATAAATGATTAAAGGTTCATTTGTTGCTATATCCTGTTTGACATTTGTCAAGAAAACCAATTCATGCGAGCTTACCAGGATGGGGAAAGTAGCCGATCGGTGGGTAAACCGCCAAACAACAGAGAATAGACCCCACCGATTGGTCGGTAAAGTTTGGACAAGAATGACAATTTCCTCTCTATTTGCAGTCTCTTGCGTTTTCGCCGAACTAACTAGTTCTAGGACAACAGCGCATGTTCCAAGCTTGTTGCGAAGGGCTAGTTCCACCTTCTAAGTTAACTCGGTGCGTGCCCCTAATCTGTTGAAATTTGTTTCTTAAAAGTCTCAAAAGTTATGCCATTTCACACATGTGTTTCAAAATAAACCGAAATATCTACTAACATGTTTGACCTATCTACGTGCAGCGCACTCCCCGTTGTTTTCAAAAATGGTCACGAGGGGTAAATCCATGCCGTACTGAGGCTGAAATTGTTGAAGAACTGGAGGCCACCCCTACCAAACATGGGCGAGCAAAGGTCAACTGAGGTCCATTCTCCGTCGTTCGGGGGTGAAGCGACTGTTTACCCACCGATCGATGGACAACCTGGTAACTAGGAATGAGCTAGATTTACAGGTTGGAGAACAAATAATGATGTCATCCAACACATTCTTCTTTAGTTTAAGTTCTTTGATTTTGAAGCAGTCAGCGCACGCGACGATAAATAATTTTAAAGAAAAAAAAAACACACGGATACAAAGCTTGTCTACTGTGTTGTTTTGCACTGCCAGGGCAGGCGAGCATTACGATAGGGGTTGAGGATAACTAAGGCGTGTTTTGTTTTTTCTCCCGATCGAGAGTGGGCCTATGGCTCGTTCGGGAGTGTTAAATGTAGCCTACTCCATAGTTCAATTTACCGAACTTATGGTGATATTACATATACCAACGTTCAGTCTGTGAATTCTGAAATGCTGCTCGGAAAACTCCGACAAACTTTTGTCGGAAATTACAAGCCATGAAAATAATATTGTAACTGCTCTGTATGGACAATTCCTACCCCAGACTTCTTTAGAACTCATAAAAGATTATTCTTTCCTGTTTTATTTATTTTTATTCATTTTATTTATTTGACATGCACCGTTTGACCCAGTTCGAACGTCGCGCAAAATGGCGGCAAAGTCTCCAAGAAATGACAGTTTGTTGTTGTTTAAGACCAGGTGTATACGCCCTTTGGAATAGCTACATGTAATAAAAGCGGACAAGAATAATCTTTTATGAGTTTTAAAGAAGTCTGAGGTAGGAATCGTCCATACCGAGGAGTTACAATAATATTTTCATGGCTTGCAATTTAAGCATCATTTCCACCTTGTATTTCTAATTCGTATACCGAACGTTGGTACATGTAATATCACCATAAGTTCGGTAAATTGAACTACCTACTCCAGTTCAGGAGTGGACTCCCGATCGGGACGTTTTCCCAACCTGATTTAGGCTAAAATTTCGGGATCATTCGCGACTTACATGTATCCAGTGACATTCTGTGTGGTCTCTGGGACGTATTCCATCTCTAAACAAAGCTGAGAAAAATGTCAATCGACTTTAACTTTCTTGTAAGCAGACGAATTATAAAACCTCCTCCAAGAAATGTCTTGCCATGTGTTGGGAAAGTCGAGCTCATACAGAGCTACCAACAGGTCTTACGTCACGGTATTTTCGTATTGCACATACATAAGGTTTAACTTTTGTTTCCCAATTTAAAATGGACTCTAAAGAAAAAAAGTACGGAAAAGACAATTTCAGGCGATATAAATCCCAAACAAAATTCAAAATTGTGTATAAAGCACATGAATTTTATCTTTAATGGTTGTGTCCTATTTTATCCGGGGTAATTTTCCAGTAGGAATACAATTACACGCGACATATTCGGCAAGTTGCACAAGGTAAACAAAACACGTTCATTCCTATTTTCCTTATTTTAGAGCCTGTTATTATATCCTTTGTTTACCCTTTATGTATTCCAGACGGAATGATATATTTTTTGTGTGTTGTCACTTGGGAAATATTACAATATCTTAGTTATAAAGTGTTTTAAAATGTGTTTTGAACATTGTTCTATTGTCAAACTTCAAGTCAACTCGCCTTGTGCGCTGAACCCCAGTGAAGGGGTGCACGTCAAAATCAAATGGCCCGCTGGTCAAATGCCCTGTCACCATATGGCCCGACGGTCTCCGTCAAATAGCCCGACCGTCAAGAACCGCAAGCTCAGCTAATGTTTTACAAGTAAAATACCGGTACTATATTACTTTTACTTATTAAAACTAAACAAAGCAGTTTAGTTAAGCAAAATCTGTCTCCCCGCACTAAAAAGTAAAATCTAAATTAATATTATCGGTTGTATTCTGCCATTTAATTTTAAGAATTAAGAATAAATCCAAGAACTGCTTTTTTATTTTTTTAACCGATATGATCAGCTGCTGATTGTAGAATGTAGAACAAACACCCACAATCAGCCTGAAGGAGGGGTAAATGGTTTCGCAAAGACAAAACTTAACAAAGGCCTAGCCCCAGGTGACTGTTGCTATGTTGACTGTTGTCGTAGAACTCCATAGTTCGGCAAAAACACCAGATCATAATAATTTGATCATTGTTTGCATCTGTTTAGTAAATCCTTACTTAATCCACCAAGCTCGTGCCGCTCTGCGTCCAAAGGGTTTCCCTGCTTGCACAGGAGAATCAAAGTTTGACACTTGTTAGTATACTGGAGTAGGGCCTAATAGCCTATTGTGTCAATCTTTTCTCCTAAATATGGCTATATTTGCAAAATAATTTATAAACTTTATGTATTTGCAGATTATGAACTCTATAATATGTTAGTAGTCTATGTATTGGGATTTCTCCCTGGTACCGCCATAGGGGGCTTGAGGTTAATAAATTAAACTAAAATACCGATTTTTACTCAGATATTATATCATTATTTTAGTCAATCTCAACTTTTTCTATTTAATAATTGATCAACATGCAACTTTAAAATACAGATACTTTTTATACGCCCGGCTTGAAAAGCGGGCTGTATTATGGTATCATCTCCGTCCGTCCGGCAGTCCGGCAGTCCGGCAGTCCGGCAGTCCGGCTGTCCGGCTGTCCGGCGTCCGCTTTCCCTTCCGCTCCATAACTTCTAAAGTTTTGATTCCATCTGCACAATTTTTTTTGAGTATATACCTTATGGGTAGAAGGTGTGTCGCAGACTATTTTTAACATCACTGGTTACATAATATGGGAGTTATATTGGATTATGTAATATTCCCTTCCGCTCCATAACTTCCAAAGTTTTGATTCCATCTGCACAATTTTTTCTGAGTACATACCTTATGGGTGGAAGGTGTGTCGCGAACTATTTTTGACAGCATACATTGCGTAATATGGCAGCCATATTCGGTTATGTAATATTTACTTTTTCTCTCCGTAACTTTAACAAATATGATCCGATGTTTTCAAATCTTTCATGTTACATACCATATTAACAGACAGTGTGTAAAAAAAATTGTTTATGATATCAACTATTGCAAATTATTGGATTATGTACATTCCCTTTTATTCTTACTTTTATTTTCATGAAAATAACCTTTAAATTATAAAATGGCTTCTACTTTTCCGATTCTCATCAAAAAAGGATTTTTTCAAATTGCAATAATGTTTCTAAATTGATTAAAACTATTCTTAAATCAATTTATAACGTTTTAATCAAATGAAAAATACATAGAAGGATTAAAGTTTTATCTACAGACATAGAGATAAGTAACCCAGCCTTGTTCTATTTACTTACATGTACTCTATCTAAACATACTCTAAAGCTCTAAGTCTCTTATCAACAAGTGTTGAAGGTTTTATGGTTTTATGGTCTACCACATGGCCTAAATGTAGGCTTTGTATTAATGTTTGAGCCATGCCATGCTGAACTGTTTTTTTTTTGTAGCCAAATAATATAGAAAAATGATATTATGAGAAAAATTTTCAAATCTACTTGAATTGGTGTGAGCTGCAAATTTGCCAATTAATTGCATTTGTTTAAGTATGATTAGTAAATTATAAACTACTCTTCTAAAAAATTGAAACATTTTAGTCCAAACTATATTGACAAAAAGCAATGTTTAACATCATGATTTAACAGCAGCGAGACCGAGTACAAATCTTGTTAATAATCTTTGATCCAAATAGCCCATTTTAAATTTGAAACAGATGCTTTTTAAAGGTTTTAGTGGTAAGATTTCATTTTGTTGACATTACATCACCTTTTACCAAGCTTCAACCTCCTTCCTCTGAATTTTGAAAATTAAATTCAAATAAATATGGAAGGATTTGTTTTGGTATGGCCGCAGTTACTGTGCCTTTCCGGGCGTATTTTGGGTTTCCCGAAACTCTTGTTAATTTTTAATATGCGTCTGTAGCAAAATTGTTCCCTCTCAAGGTATCTATCTGACTATTGCTAAAACATAGATGTACACACAGCGGGCCATATGACTTTTTCTATCGGACTATCTGACCAGCGGTCCATTGAATTGTATGGCTGAAGCGGTTGAAATTTGTTTATAAAAAAAACAAGTTGTTTTAAGATAAACTCAATTATCTACTAACATGTTTCACCTATCCGTAGGGCAGGCTCTGCAGTTTTCAAAAATGACTACGAGGCTGAAATGATTGGAAAACTGGAAGTGCGTTTGTCACTCAGTCCGACACCCTTTGTGGAAGAGTTCTCGCCGATGGTTGTGGCGTTGCTTTCCTCATAGCAAAGAACCAGATTTTGTTCCGCTCTAAATCTGGCAATGGCGGCTGATATCAGTAAAACAATCTTGAGTGTGCTGAATCAATCAATCAATCAAAATCAATCCTTAGTTTAAATATCTTTAAAAGACTAACAGAAAACACCATTACCAACTGTACACGAATAAAACTCACTCTTTTTAACGCAATTTAAACTTGTCTCCATGGTTTTTTTAGACAAGAAGATTTTCCCTGTGCCTATGTGGTTTAGTGTTCATATAAATGTTAATGTAATCATAATGGGCTTTTAAAGGGAGATGCTGAAATATGTGCTATTCGAATGGTGTGTATGTAAAGTTTTACAGATGTAACTTTCATAGCTCCCATGGACGGCTGTATATTTATTTCTCTTTAGAATGTTTTTATACGCCCGCCTTGAAAAGCATTATATTATGGTATCATCTCTGTCTGCCCGGCGTTCATTTCCCTTTTGCTCCATAATTTCCAAAGTTTTGATTCCATCTGGACAATTTTTTTCTGAGTATATAACTTAAATGTGTAGAGGGTGTGTTGCCAACAATTTTTGACATCATACATAATATGGCGGCTAGTTGATTATGTAAAATTCCCTTTAGCCCCATAACTTCTACAGTTTCGATGTGATCTGAACGATTCTTTCAGATTTGCATATCTTATGGACAGTTGGGTTGCGGCAAACTATTTATGACATCATACATTGCTTAATATGGCAGCCATATTGGATTATGTAATATTTACTCTTTCTATCTATAAGTTAACAAATATGATCCGATGTTTTCAATTCTTTCACATAATTAACAGACGGTGTGTCAACATTTTTTTATGAAATCACCTGTTGCATAATACAGCAACCATATTGGGTTATGTCATATTTCCTTTTTGCTCTATAACTTCTACAGTTTTGATACAATCTGGACAATTCTTTCAGGGTTTGTACCTTATGAAGTTGAACAGTTTGTGTGTCACAAACTATTTATGACCTTACAGTATAAGTTGCGTAATGTGGCAGCCATATTGGATTATGTAATATTTACTCTTTTGCTCCATAACTTTGACAGATATAATCTGATGTTTTCAAATTTTTCACACATATATACCATACAAACAGACTGTGCGGCTTAAATTGTTTATGGCAGGTTTGACTACCAACTTTGAACAATTTCTGAGTGGATTTTTTCACTCAATCGATGTAGAAAAGCTCCCACACTAAAGAACGAGGTTTTTACTGGGCAAAGAGGTCGGTTTTCCTCCGCCACTAAACCTGTCAATGCAGCATATAAGTGACAAAATATTGAGTGCAACATAAAACTGAAATCCATTAATTAATTTATCAAAACGCATACAAAATGGCCACTCAACATATCTGAGGGTAAATCTTCTATGTAAGATACGAGTGTGACTCGAGTGGGAATTGCCTTGACTCCTTGACTAAAACGCACTGGCACAGGGGAAATCTTCTTGTCTTAAAGCATATAGACAAGTTTCTTATTGTGTTAAAAAGGGGTGTACCATTATCATTTAGACCTTTATACCAAATCATAAGTTGTTGTAATAAACTAAAACTTAGGTTTACGACATATACACACTAACACATGATGATGTGGGACGTTGGCACTCGAGTGGAAATTGCCTTGACTCAAGTGAGTGTGGCATAGATACAATGTAATACAAAGTGTTCCAGAAAATTCTACTGACTAAGACCAAGCTCCTGTCAGTCGTCAACCTAATGAAATATCATAGGTTTACTTTATCACAACAATTTATGATGGGGTATAAAGGTCTAAATGATATACCTCTTTTTAACACAATTAGAAACTTGTCTCCATGGTTATTTTAGACAAGAAGATTTTCCCTGTGCCCGTGTGTTTTAGTGTCCATAAATATAATACAGTAAATTTCAATATATGAAATGTGGTTACACATACTTTACATAAACTTGCTTATCCAAATATCATTTTGTATTATTGGTCGTGTGATGTGTTGAACCTGCTGATATTTTTTTCTACACAACAAGAAGGCTCAGATATATGTTGTTTAATAGCTTACATGTACGTCAATATATTTATGATCACTAAAACACACTGGCACAGCATATATTAATTTTTTAAAAGTAAAATGACCTAATTACATTCAGCTGCACTCTACACCCTACCGTCTGATTCCAACGGGGTATGGAAAAGTTCCCCCTGGACCCCCCCCCCCCCTCCCACTAGAGGCGTAAAATGCCCTAGATGAATGCATGAAAAGTGGAATTGCTCCTTAATTTTTGGACAATTCCATTATACCTGGAATCAGAAGGGGGGGGGGGGGGTATTTCTGGGGGGGGGGGGGGGACTTTTCCAGGGGGAACTTCAGGTTTGCTTGGGGATGCCCTGGTTTATGGAGCTAACTGACAGTTCTGTCTTGGTTACATAATCCCATTTCTCTTGCCTTTTATGCTTGGAATAAATCCAGCTGTTTGTTGCTAAGGGTGAGAGGGAATAGGCTCTGATATGTACGTTCAAAAAGGCTTTTTACTTGTCGTTCAGTTTTTTTAATTTCAAAATTTTATAGACAAAAGGTCCCAAACCAGACTTGTTTTTTTAATTTTTTTTTTTTTTTTAAAATAATTTTGATAAACATGGTGCATGTTTTTTATTTCATTGTAAAATTCTATCCCTGAGGCATATTTCTCCAATAACATCCAACTTTTCCAGATCAAATAATTTGTTAACATGTGATAGAATCATTAGAGGACCATCTGCTTTTAAAACTGGTTCTATCTTATACACCCCTACAG
Organism: Lepidochitona cinerea; assembly: GCA_963971465.1. Classification (NCBI taxonomy): domain Eukaryota; kingdom Metazoa; phylum Mollusca; class Polyplacophora; order Chitonida; family Tonicellidae; genus Lepidochitona; species Lepidochitona cinerea. Next base: position 2,583,025 of record OZ020565.1, read on the forward strand.
GAGATATGGACTAGGCTAATACCCCTTGAACCTGCATGCTTAGACATGAATCAATTGGGCTGTTCCATTTTTGGAACAGGGTTGATGCTGACATGTTCTGCAACTTTATCAGTGATAAAATTTCCCAGAAAATCCTGTCTCAAATATTTAAAATTTTGTAAAAATTTTTTTTACAAAACCCACAAAAAAAAACTCTTTTAGAGAAAAATGTTTTTAGAAATAGAATAAATATATATCTTTTTGAAATTTGTGTGCCATTTGTAATAATGTACAATTAAATGACTGAGGCATTTTTCTCTGTTTTAGTTTTAAACAAGTTTTCCCCAATCAATTAACTTGTGAACAGACTGACAACAGAATAACATCTGCTTGAAATAACTTCATGCCTAAACAGATAGAGCCTAATGCTGTGGTAAACCTGGGAAAAATCAATACTTCACAAGGCTGCTATAGTTGTTAATGTTGCTAGTACATGTTAACAGCATGGAGTCACTGAGCGACATTCTAGATCAGCTGTCAGACTGGGTTCTGTAGATAGATTTCTCTCCAAGTAACTTACGTGGCTGTCTCTTTAAATGTAAGCTGATTTTTATATTATCTAATTAAGCCTACATTTTTGTACCAGTTTATCTATTTGGTCTATTTATTTCTGGCACTTTGCAAAAAAAAAGTGTGATCCTAAAAATAAGCAATATGATGTTTCGTGTGTCAGTATGTATGCTGCTACCATGAGTATCACCTTTGAGAATCATTTAGTTTATATTTTCACATCTTTGTTTTTTTTTCACATGTTTATACATGTAATTTCCACTAGATACAAAATTCAGTGTTTTTAAATTCATTTTTTTATTGGTCTTTATTTGATATTTATGGCAAGAAAATAACTATTTCAATTTTTGTTAAATATTTTTTCTGTTATTTATGGTCATTTAATTAGCATTTAATATTTTCAATTTTAATTCCGTATAAAATTGGGCCATTCTTAGATGACACATTTTTTTTAAAATCTGAAAAACATTTGTTAAAAATTCAAATTCTTGCGTTATTTTGACTTTCACATTTCTCAAAATGGCATTTTAATTTAAAATTTAATTTAATAATCTAGATTATTGAACCAAAACATAGTCATAGAGTCAATGAAAACATATTATTGTGTTTCACTGACAATAGTTTGTAGAATTTTATTATTGTTTATCTATCCAATAAGAAAACATTGTTTTTGTTTTTGTTGATTTGTAGTCTCTATAATTTTGGCGTGCCCATCCAGGAAACATTAGCTCGCTGGTTTTGACAAATTTTGTCATCATTTCCTTGTCAGCTACACAGTTGCCATAGCGATGTATTCTATAGTTCATTGATTTCTTCCTTCCAGTTTCCACAGTGTGCCCGGCTGAAATGGAACCCTAATGGTCACGGTCCGTGAGAAGAAACGTACTGCCTGTCTCTGGAGGCAGTAATGAAGAAGATACCAAGGATTTTAGTCCGAGAGAGCTAGGATTGGTGCACAGGAACACGGAAATACTAATGGCTAATGGTGGTTTTTGCAATATTAGCTTTTTTCTGACAATCCTCCCGGTCAATACAATATTGATCCAGAAATTCTTCTGCAGTTGACAGACTGTTGTACGTTGTGGGCGGGAATATCTCTTTGGTATATTGATCGTTTCCTTGTTTTGGTTAACGACCTATCAGTAAGACCAAGTCTCATAGCACAGTATTGGATTCAAAGATGGCCGACTTCTTTCCAAGCCTTGGCAGCCATATGGTACATGTTTGATCAGAATTTTGGCAAAAATTTTGCATTTACAGGAAAATTTTTCACTGAGAATCATTTTTTATTGGATTTATTAATTGTTGTGTGGTCCATGCAAGAATTTATTACAATATGATCATCTCCAAGCTTTAACCAAAGGAGTGCATATCTAACGTGTTGTGAAGAGAGTCGTCAATTTGGAGTGTTTACAAAATCATGACTGATAGTTCCGACACAGAAAGCACAGTCCTGATGTCGACCTCAGCCAAAAAAGAGAAACAGAAGCCGGATTGGAGTCGCTTTGGCTTAAATCCAGAAAAACAAGATGGTAGTGGCGCGTACCAACGGGGTACATTCCCGTCGGATGCCGTGTTGGAAGCAGGCTACGACCAGGGAGAATCTCGCAAGGGAAATGAATTATTTCACGAAGACGAGGTCAGTTTTATTATTAATATAATATTTCCATGTCATATCTTTTTTTTAAAACCTTTTATATACCATCTATGATATGTTTTACTAATATTAATATTTTAGCTTAATTTAAATACTTACACCTGTTCAATGAAATGAGTTATTTCACACAGATGATGTCATTATAATTATTACAATATTCCCATGTCAATGTTTCTTTAAAACTTTTTATCTACCATATATAAAATAAGGTGAAGAATTACTTATGGATAACAACTTCTTGGTTTATTGGGTGACGACGTTTCGATGTAGTTCGTACATCGTTATCAAAGTCAAAACGATGTCACCCAATAAACCAAGAAGTTGTTATCCATAAGTAATTCTTTACCTTATTGTTACCTTTCAACTTCTAAATGCCATTGAAAGATTTCATATATAAAATGTTTCAGTGACCATTTTGCTATAGTTATTATGAAAGTTAGTCGGTTGTATAATAGTAGGCCTAAATACTGTAAAATATGACTGTCAGTCTGTCACCATCTGCTCAGAGCTCCCCCATCAGCCTCTCACATTAATTTTGACGCTGTAGGAGTTAGGATTGATACTGGAAGCTTGTTATCATGCTTCTTAAATAATAATAATAATTCTTTATTTATAGAGGGTGACATATAAAATAGACTCAATCAGCTGAATGGCTGTTCTACCTTGAGGCTCTCACAATTTTTACAACAAGATATAACAATGGTTTACATTTTGACAATAATTATTGATTACACGAAACTATAAAAACAATGGAGACTATATATTTGTTGACATACATGAAACTAGATTGTGTTGGTATTTGTTCTTAAAGCGGCCTATTGAAGAAGCAGTTTGCATAGAGAAGTGAAGAGAATTCCAAAATACATGCTCCAGAGTAAGAAAAGGGTTTCTTAAACATTTCAATACGCGGGAATGGCACAGATAATTTATGCATTTTTTTTGTCCTGAGAGGCATATGTTTAGTTTGCGCTTGAGTGAATATATCCATCATGTAAGATGGGTAGTCACCAGAAATGCATTTATATACCGTGCCAGCTATGTTTAACTTTACATAGTCTTCAATATGTAGCCAGTTAAGGGCTTTAAATAATTCCTGTGATGGTGTTTTCTTTGTTTTACCTAATATTAGTCTTGCTGCAAAGACTAATAGTCTCCCTCAAATGAGGATAATAGTAGTCCTATCCTCATGTACAGCTCTGTACCAGCACATGCCTAGAACGTCATGAAGGTCACAAGGGTCACTGGCCTTGGCCACCCTCTTTTCCTCCGTGACCTGAGTTTGTCAATAGCAGGTTCATTGACGTGACGTAAAAAAGAAATTCCTTTGTGACGCGATGTCATCTAACCTGCCGTTAAGCTAATTTTCTTTTAAACAACTGGCCCCTGGTTGTTTGATATTACATGTACTTTGAAGGCCGAAAATGCTTAAAAAATTAATGGGTGCCCCAAATATGAGGCTTGTCAGTATTTAAACTGTGCAACCAAATACATGTAAAATATTTTGCAAAGTCAGCAACATTATAATAATATTCTTTCTAACTGTAGCTGTAAAGAAATGTTTTTCATGCCATAAATGGTCTACTACATTGTATGCGATATGTGTGAAGTGTTAATGATGCATAAATGCTCACGAAATAGAAGAATTTTAAAGGCCAGCATGGATTTGCAGGCCTTTAATTTAAAGGGACAATTTTTTCGCAAACCTGACAACCTGGCAACACTGCCAAATAAGGGAATCATCTCGAGTATGGCGTCAAACATCAATCAATCATTCAACTTTCAATACCCTAAACATGTTATGTAGCACTATATATTTATTTTAATTTTACAATATTAAATCTTCACTCACTCACTCATTAATTTTGCCATTTCAGCATTTGTCACAGAAACCATGGTATAAGGCGAACTTTTTCATTTCGGAACCGGTGTTATTTGGGACGTGGGATGGTGTCTTTACGTCATGTATGATAACCATTCTCAGTGTCGTGATCTTCCTTCGAATGGGATGGATTGTCGTAAGTCTTCAAATATTTAGCACTTCGTAACAATTGATTCTTTTCCGCTTCCTTAACTTATCAGACCGATCCTCTCGGAATAATTGAATAATTGAGCAGCAATATTGAGCAAAAATGAGCAATAAACGCTACATGTACGAGACCTAAGCATCTTCATTTTCACCTCCTTCACAAAAGAGGTGAAATTTCATTTTGAAATTTCCTATCTATGTAGAGGTTGTCAAATGACTCTCAAATTTTGAAAGTATGGGTGTTCCTGACTTGCAAGAACTGTGTGAAAGAACACAGTTGAGGATATCTGAAATGTCGTTAGAACTTAGAAATAAGAAAAATCAAATCATTCAATGGCTGAAATGTGATAAGAAATAAGAATTCGGAAACGCAGCGGTGTGGGAAGTTAAGGGGAGATAATGTACATGTAGCATCTTTCTTTTTGACCTCCTTCACAAAAGAGGTACAAAATTATTTTGAAATTTCCTATCTCTGTAGAGTGATGTGACTCCAGAATTTTGACAGCATGAGAGTTCCATGCTCGCCAAAACTGTGTGAAAGAACACAGTTGAGGATATCTGAAATAACAAGAAAAACAAATCATTCAATCATAAATTATATTAGAAAATATATGAAAATTCACTTAATACATTTGTACATGCATGTATATTTTATTTGCAAATCTGGTGTTCCCTGTTTATGCTGCAGTTGAAATGGTAAAAGTTTTGAAAAGAAAATACTCGTAGCTAACATTTAAACTTTGGTTGAAAAAAAAATGCTGATCTTCATGCTGAGCTTGAAAACTTCAAAATATTAATATAGAAAAAAAAAACAAAACAGGAAACAGATCATGATTTTACATGCTGAGCTTGAAAACTTCAAAATATCAACGGATGGTTGCCAGTTACCAGCGGAAGGTCGTGGGTTTCCTCCGGGCATAGAGCCCGGTTTCCTCCCACAATAAAACTGACAACGCCACCATATAAGTGAAATAATCTTGAGCGCGGCATAAAACACCAAACAATCAATCAAAATATCAATATAGAAAAAAGAAAAAACAGGATAAAGATGATAATTTTAACATTTTCGGTAATAAAATAAAATGAATGTTGATAAGCAATTATTTCTTTTCTAGGGTAATGCAGGGATTGGTTATTCCATATTGGTGGTGTTGATGAGCGTTACCGTGGCGTTGATTGCTGCCCTAAGTGCCATTGGCGTGTGCGAGCGATGTCGTATGGAAAGTGGCGGAATTTATTTCCTGTTGTCTCATGTCCTAGGTGCTCGAATTGGCGGGGCCTGCGGGATTATTTACTGTTTTGCTCAGGTAACTAAATTAAGATGGATTTTGTAATAAGTTTGCGTTAGATTTAATTGGACGGTATTTATGATGTCGTCAAAAATGGTTGCGCAAGGGCAGTGATATTTAAATTGCAAGTGAATCATTTTTTGTCTTAAATACCCCCTTTTTTATTCGGCATTGGCACTTTTTGACCCAGAGGTCACCATAAACAGCGCCCTCTCTCTGTTAGTCAGAAGCCATGACTTTTCTTCACTTCCTCCTATTAACTGTTATGGGATGCATATGAAAAAACATAACGAACGTTTTAGAGCGAAATTTAAAGTTTGCAAAGAACTTGAAAATGAGACAAGAAGCCTTGTTTGGAACGATTTGAGTCGAAATGGAGATATCAGAGTCGCGTGCTCGGTAAAGCTTTTATAAGAACCAATGCATTCTCTGAACTGTGGTTACTGGGATTGCCGATAGATATGATAGTCCAGTAAGTGGAGAATGAATTTATTTTCTGATTTGTAACTGCGCAACCATTGGCCTTCCTTGAAACTTTATGAAACAATTGTCCATTATTATCTTTTAGAATTTGGCCTTCTTTATATAAAGTCAATACAAATTTTATTAAAAGTAAATGAATGTTTTAGCATTTTTATTGTCGAAAAATTATGTATGTTGCATATTTTTTCCGACATTATTTATGACCTTTATTTACAGTAGCTTTTATTATCAAATCAAAAAATTCACATTTCATTGTATTTTTCCTCCTTCCAGGCAGTAAGCTGTTCTCTTGCAGTGATGGGTTTCGGCGAATCCATAATGGTTTTAGCTGGCCAGGACAATCCGTGGGTTGCTAGGGGAGTGGCTATTGGAATTACGCTGTTGTTACTTGGGATTAATGTTGCCGGGGTAAAATGGGTGATACGACTACAGCTCTTGTTACTTATCGCTTTATTTCTCTCTACAATGGACCTCATTTTTGGATCCTTTCTTCACACTGATCCGGGTGAGTTATCCCCCTTTAATGTCCATCTTCCATAGATATCTTATAATAACTAGCTTGGCTAAGCGCTATGCGCTGCACAGTAGAAAGCGGCACAATAGTCCGTCACCCAGCAAAATGGCGGGCTATGACATAAACGTTACAATCCAGAACAAGGTTAACGCTTGAAAAACATTTCTTGTCGTTGTTGTTGCACAATAGTCAAGACATAAGCGCTACTAAAGCCCCTTTTACACCTTTGTCATGATAGGCGAGGAATTTCATACAGCAACTACCGCTTGAAATTTATTCCATTCTCGAAAAAATGGCAGAAAAGTTCACATTAGACTAGAAAACAACTTGGTAACGCAAGTCAAAAATCACCTAGCAAGATGGCGACTTAGTTGCCGAAATTCGCTTATCATTAGCCAATCTAGTCATTATAAGATATCTATGGCATCTTCTACCAAAGGAGATAAGAAACAGCTTAATCATGGGATGGACTTTGAGTTCTTTTTGATACCACCCTTTTAAATGGATCCTTGAGTGTTTTATACTACATTCAACATTGTTTTACTCATATGAAAGTTTTGATGGGTTTTAAGGAAGAGAACTAAGTCACCCAGTTTTTAGGCCACGGAGAATATGTGCCCTTAGGTTCCCGCCTAAGGTCACGGGGGCTCTCTACAAAAAGAGCTTGGTTTCTTGCCAATAAATCTGCCAATGCCACATTATACAGTAGGTGAAAAGAATATTGATGCAACTAAAGCTTTGATCAATTATTTGTCTTCATCAATGAAATAATATTTCTTTTTTCGATTGTTTAATTTCGCATAATAGTTTTAATCTTTACTGTGGTTAAGACGCTATGTTGTCACATGTTAACCCTCGGGCTTGGGTCGCTGTGTTTTTTGCCATAGCCATTTTCGCCTACCTAACATGGAGGAAAATTAAGTATGCCAAATACATTAGCCTTCCTGGTGTTCATATGGTCTGTGGAGGTTTTAATGTTAAAATTTAGGTGGGATGGGGGTGGGTAAGATCTTTTGATTGGTTGGTACTTTTGTCCCCGTAAAACCTTAGCTGTTGAGTGCGACGTTAAGCCCCAATCAATCAATCAATGTCACATGTTAAACAATTATTTTCTTTTACAGACGCTGGTGTCACTGGATACAGTTTGGAAAACCTGAGGAATAACTCCGGCCCGGACTATTTACCCGGAGAGAGTTTCTTCTCCATATTCGGTCTTTTCTTTGCCACGGTGACAGGAATTCTGGCTGGAATTAACATGAGCGGTGACCTTGCCGACCCCTTCCATAATATTCCCACGGGAACTCTCTCTGCTCTCGGCGTTAGGTATGTATATGACATTGCTCTATCTAAAATTCAATTGTCTTTATAAATCTCGATTTTTTTAATTAATTTGATTTTTAACATCCATATTTCATTGGGACTGTTGAGTTCATCTGGGTGGGTTTTCTTTCCACCTCTTATCGTGGAAGGTATCCGCCGAAAGTGGGAGGTGGCTCTGGGCAAGGGGGCTCAGTTTCCTCCTCCACTAAACGTTGCGATCCCGACGTATAAGTCAAATAATCTTGAGTATGGTTTTAACCAAAAAATGTTAAATCAATCTTATTGTCTATATAATACTGAATAGTTTTATGCTAGTCGATTAATCAGATTTAAAAAAAATATATTCTAGCACCTTTTTTTCATGCGGAATCTTGAACGACCTATGTGGAATGGTTGCCAGTTACCACTGGAAGGTCGTGGGTTTCCTCCGGGCATAGAGCCTGGTTTCCTCCCACAATAAAACTGGCAACGCCGCCATATAAGTGAAATAATCTTGAGCGCGGCGTAAAACAATCAATCAATCAATCAATCATTCGGAATCCTCTCCCACTATTAACCCGGCAATACCACCATATAAATGAAATACCGTATTGATGAAATACCGTATTGATCTAAAGATTCAGCCACTTTTTTCCTCATAAGGATTCGACTATTAGAAAAGAAATATGCTAAATGTGACCAGACAAATTTGCCCATTACAGGGAATTTAAGGCAATACGAAGAAAAGGGTTATCCTTAAAGGAGGAGAAAACAAAAAAACAACATGAAATTGTAACGAACGATCACCCTTAGAGAATCAATTTTTAAGCGGTAAATCTTACCTGCGTTTTATGCTGATGCAGAAAATTGCACATGCTTAAATTGGGTCACAAAAACGATGGGGACCGCCATTTGTAAAGCGAGAAATTGACCGGAAACAGATGTGCCTAGCAATTAACCTAGGCTTAAATGGCAGACTAAGAAAGTTGACCAATTTCACTCGCACGTGCGCTTTGAATTGCTGGGTATGCGTCTACTGATTGGCCGAAGGAGACACACCCCTAAGCACTGTTGTGATGATGGCGGCCTAGTAAGCAAGTCGGTCTCAGTCGAAATCCAACGGTTTTATATAACTTCACTTTAGGACTGTGCGGTGGGGAAAAATCGTAAAAATATGTCTATGGTACCATTGGAAAGGGAAATTCGCCGTCCGTTTAGTGTATATGCCAGTTTTATTTGTTTTCTCCTCCTTTAAACACAAATCTATGTCTCTGTTTTCGGCTGACTTTCGACCATTAGAATAGCTGAATTTTTTTGAAGAAATACGACGTGGGGTTAAAACATCAATCAATCAGGATATGTTGAAATTATTTTGTTATTTATTATATAGCACCTGTCTCTATCTGGCCTTTACGATTGTGTTAGGCGCTACCTGTACACGAGCCTCTCTTCAGGATGATTATAACATCGCAGAAAAGGTAAATTATCTCTTTATCATCTAGCTTGTTTCTCATATTCTGCTTAACTGTGCAGAAAAGGTAAATTATCTCTTTATCATTTTTCCTTTCTTCATATTCTGCATAACTGGGGGTGAATTTCTTATAACTGGGCCAAGTTGTTAATTGCTTTTTCGACATGATTAATCAAGAAATGTTTGAATCTCTCTTTAAACGTGGGTTCCATACTATGATTAATGATTTTTGATTTATGATTAATCAAGCTCTGTGGGCTGGAGGCAAAGGGTGTGTGTGGGTGAGGTTTGGACGGGTGTCTAAGGGGAGTGAAAAGTGAAAACCCTTTTTGGCTTTCTTCTCCAAATAAACTGATTATGTAGCCGTAGAAGGAAAACAATATCGGCTACGTCGTAAACATTAATCAATTAATCAATCAGTCATCAATTTGGTTGCCATGGGAATTTGATTTGATTTTTTATTTGATTTATTCACCAGATAAAATATTACAATTAGTATATTCATAATATATTTGTGGTCTGGCGGGAATAAAACCCCAAGGGGCTTTTTCTACCCCTTGTTCTATTTCTAAGGGAAGCTCTGGGTAAAACAGTATTTTATTTCTTTAAAAATTAAGAGAGGATGTGCCAACAGTCACCATGTATATATTAACGCCTGCCCTGGGAAGCTTGATCTGCTAAAAGAATCCCAAAATCTTTTTCTAAACTATTCTATGCGAATAAATCCATCCGTTTGCTTTATGTGTAAAAACTTTTGTTTATTATTCAATTCATTCACTGACAACAAAAATATTAATGAAAAATTTGGTACGAAGCTCTTCTGCACAAATCCTAATTTTTATCTCTAAATTATTCTATGCGGATAAATCGATATGTCTGCTTTATGTGTAAAAACTCTTGTTTATTATTCAATTCATACACTGACAACAAAAATATTAATGAAAAAATTGGTACGAAGCTCTACAACACGAATCATAATTTTTATCTCTAAATTATTCAATGCGAATAAATCCATCCGTTTGCTTTTTGTGAACTCTTGTTTGTTATTCAATTCATTGACTGGTAACAGAAAATATTAATGATTGAAAAATTTTATATTGACTTTTGCCCCAGGTGTCCCTCGTTGGCGTTTTATGGTTAGCGGGACTGTATATATCGTCTGTATCCTCCTGTATGAGTAGTTTGTACGGACCTCCTCGAATTTTACAATCAATCGCCAAAGAAAACACAATCCCTATCATTAAAATCCTTGGAAACGGAGTGAGTACAATTTTTTAAAAACGACCATCTGTTCAATTCTCACCCTGGCTCGGAATTTTTTCAGGTCATCCAGTGTCGGTTGAATTACCAATTCCATCTGTTCATAGATTTTACTTGAAGGCTGAATTCACAAATATAAATATTTATGAACAATAAAACATACGAGCATAGGGAAAGTCTTCTTGACTAAAATGAGCAAGTTGGTAGGTGTGTTGAAAAGAGAGAGTGTTGTTGTAATAAACCTAAAATCCATGATATTTCGCTCACGAATGTTGATGGTATGGTTGTCAGCTACGACAAATTTGGTAATGTTTACGTAACAATTAAGTAATCAAAAGCCCTTTCAGAAACTACAAATAAAGAAATAATCATTAAGCTTAAATGTGTTTGATCCCGATACGTTGAATACTAAAGTCACAAATGTATTTTTCTGCTATTTTTCAGAGAGGTCCCAACAAGGTACCAGTCTACGCCCTTGTTGTTATTTTTCTTATTGTTTTATTGTTCATTTTGATTGGTCAAGTAAATACGCTGGCGCCAATCGTTACTACGGCTTTTATGTTAACGTATGCGGCCATTGACTATTCCTATTTCGCGCTTGCAATGAGCTATGACAGACGTCAAAAGAGAGAGTCGAGATTCGACAACGGATCAAGACAATCTGTGAAACTATCACCGAGTGGTCAATCTTCATTGATTAATGGGAAAGCTGGTTACGGATCCACCGGGCATATTCCAGAAGAAACGACCCATAAGGACTCCTTCCAGAAATTCGCCACCGACCTGGATAAACTTTTCCCCGAGAGATTACACCAAAGAGGTCATAGCCTCGTTCGACAAGGAAGTGCCGCAAGTCCGAGCGAGCCGGCATCTCCGGATTTTGATGCAACGAAGTCTCCGCCCACAATGGACGAAACAAGGGATACAGCACAACTTCTGGATACAAATGGTGGTGAGTTTTATAAATCCTTCAATTTTTGTTGATAAATTAATTTTAATAAAATCAATGTGTAAGAGTGCTAGTTCCTCTTCTCACCCAACTTCATTTTCTGATCCTGATTTGCGCTTAATTATAAAATCTTTGATATATTGCTACCTTCTTATCGTCATCGTCAAATCAGTGAGATTCTTTTCATTGATTGATTGTTTGGTGTTTTACGTTGCGCTCAAGATTATTTCACTTATATGGCGGCGTTGCCAGTTTTATTGTGAGAGGAAACCGGGCTCTATGCCCGTAGGAAACCCAAGACCTTCCAGTGGTAACTGGCAACCATCCCACATAGTAAATCCTTGGATTTTTGTTGATAAATTAATTTTTTTAAAAAGCAATGTGTTAGAGTGCTTATTGCTATTCTCACCCAACTTAATTCGACCGATCCTGATTTCCGCTTAATTTTAAAATCGTGTCTAATTGATATATAGCTACCTTCTCTCATTAACTCATTGTCAAATCAGTGAGATTCTTTTGATTGATTGATTGTTTGGTGTTTTACGCCGCGCTCAAGATTATTTATCTTATATGGCGGCGTTTCCAGTTTTATTGTGGGAGGAAACCGGGCTCTATGCCCGGAGAAAACCCATAACCTTTCGGTGGTAACTGGCAACCATCCCACATAGTAAATCCTTCAATTTTTGTTGATAAATGAATTTTAACAAAATCAATGTGTTGGAGTGCTAATTTCATTTCTCACCCAACTTAATTTTCCGATCCTGATTTCCGCTTAATTTTAAAATCGAGATTAATTGATATATAGCTACCTTCTTCCATTAACTTTTTGTCCCATCAGTGAGACTCTCTTTAGTGCGGCGTAAAACTCCGTACAACTCCTAGCAATCAATCAGTCTTAAAGTGGCATGGGCTGCCAAAATTCATACTTTTTTCATAATTTATGATCGTCACGGCAGTAAGAGGCGTTGAAGGCCATCGAAAAACTAAATGATTGGCGTTGGAATGAGGAAAATCCATACAGTATGTGGGCTGTACGAACCGAAAACGTGTTCGAAAAGTAAACAAAATTTAAATAACCGGACGACCATTCATTCATTCTAAGCCAAAGTTAGTTCAGAACAATACTTTATCGTACATTTTCGAGGGTAGAAGCACTAAAAAGCTTCTGAATTATACTTCTTAAGAAAAATAGCCAATAATTTCAACATTCTGTTTTAACGTCAAAATCTCAACATTTTGGCAGCTCATGCCACTTTAAGTACTGATGAAATTAGTGTTTGATTAACCGTTTTGTTTATTTTATATTTTTTTCAGAAATAGTTCGTAAACCCAATACAGACATCACCAAAATGCCTCGGTCCTGGTATTCCAAGTTCTGTAACCGATGGGTGTCCTTCCTTGGGGTAAGTTTTTGTTGTACCCTTTATTATCGTTGGTTAGTTTCACCGCTACCCCGAAGTGGAAAGGGGCGGGGTGATTGATTGATTGGTTGATGTTTTACGCCGCACTCAGGATTATTTCACTTATATGGCGGTGTTAACAGATGGGTGTCCTTCCTTGGGGTAAGTTGTTGTACCCTTCATTATCATTGGTTAGTTTCACCGGTACCTAGAACTGGAAAGGGGCGGGGTGTCCTTCCTTGGGGTAAGTTGTTGTTGTACCCTTAATTATCGTTGGTTAGTTTCACAGGTACATAGAACTGGAGGGTGGGGTGATTGATTGATTGATGTTTTACGCTACACTCAAGATTATTTCACTTATATGGCGGTGTTATCAGATGGGTGTCATTTCTTGGGGTAAGTTGTACCCTTCATTATCATTGGTTAGTTTCACAGGTACATAGAACTGGAAAGGGGCGGGGTGGTAGATTGATTGATTGATTTTTTACGCGGCACTCAAGATTATTTCACTTATATGGCTGTGTTATCAGGTGGGAAAGAAAACTGGGCTCATTGCCCGGAGGAAACACCCACCTTCAGCGAATACCTGACATGGGTGGGGCGAGGGGCATTATGTTGATTGATTGGGGCTCACTTATATGGTGGCTTTGTGGCTCAGTAGGTAGAGCGCTGGACGCTCAATTCGAACAGTCTTCCACCTATGGGCCGAGGGTTCAAATCCCAGTCCTAAAAAAATTGGAAAATTTTCTGACTGGGTTTTCACTCCGGGCATAGAGCCCTGTTTCCTCCCACAATAAAACTGACAAGGCCGCCATATAAGTGAAATAATCTTTAGCATGGCGTAAAAAAACACCAGACAAACAATCAATCAATGTATGTATTGTCATAGTGTTTAGTATGCAATGGATGTACATGTATCCTTGAGCAGAAATTACACAAAATTCTCCAATCAATCAATCAATTCATCATTTATTGCTTGTATTTCCTCAAGATTTTTTATTTATGGTCATTATGTCCAGTAAAAAATCTGCGAATCAATCAATCAATCAATTAATGCTTGTATCTTTACTCCCCAGGTTTTTGTGTGTATGGTGATTATGTTCAGTATACAGTGGATGTATGCCTTAGCTGAAATCACGTTATTTATCGTCGTGTATGTCTATATAGGTCAAGCTAGTCCCGGTTATTTCCCAGGTAAGTAAGGCCAATTGACAGAGGAAATTTTTTCGAGCAGCTGTTTTTTCCTTATTTTCATACAAAATTGACTTAAATGGTTACCAGTACATGCTCAAAAGCACTTTTATTTTAAATCAGATGATTCTAAGTCCTTTTTTTATTTTTTTAAGAGGAGGATGGGGGGGGGGGGGGTGTCCCCATTTCATACCAAAGATCCTTGTTTAAAATTTGAAAATAAAAAAAAAGATTGAAATTTACGATCTCTCTCTCAGGAATGGACAAACATGTAGTCACTAGTGAATTTAATTATTATTATTTTTATAATTTTCAGGTATTGCTGAGTTTAACCTGTATGAGTGGATAAAGGCTAGTGTACAAAACTGCTGCAGGTATGTGCTTATCTTCTCTAAATGATTGATTGATTGATGGGTTATGCCACATTCAAAATTATTTCAATTATGGAGCGATGTTGCCATGTTTGGTGTGGGAAGAAGCTTAGGGAGATCAGGAAACCCTTAACCCTGGAACTTGGCAACCATTTCCCTTAGTGAAACTGAGTCAATGCCCAGTTCAACATTTATGATTGCTTCGTACTGAGTGGTATCCAACACTACATCATAGACTGATCCAGAGACATTTTGATACCTGTATACAGGTATGGGTGCCCAAACTCACATGCAAAAAATCCGCCCAAATTCTTAAAACCAACAGATGTTAATGTCAAAATAGCATTTAATGTTGAATTTTGGGCCAGAGATGTTGTTTTTGTCTTATTGTCGGAACATTTGTAACCGAAATGGTATGCCCAAATTTTCCCTGGATCAGTCCCTGTACATGTACCACCCATTGATGTACAAAACTTCTGCAGGTAGATGTTATCTTGTAAAAGATTGGTGGCAATTGTGGTAATACCCACTAAGACTTTTGTCTTCGGACTAAGTAGGCTTGAAATCTGCCACCCATCGGTGGAAAGTCTGTGTCACACTGAGGCACTATTGGTCTACAGACTTCATTTCTGTGTAGGGTTTTCACTGAGTCATTAAAACCTCGGTTTCCATCCAGCTAAACTTGGCAACTCCGCGATATAAGTGAAATAATCTTGAGTTCAGCGTAAAACATCAATCAATCAGTAAACAGTTTTCACCGAATTATTCAAGCTGGCAACAAAACGATTTACGCCAAACGATTTGCGTGTAATGGAGATAATTTGCGTGTTATAGAGAACGCAGAATTAATCGTATGAAATACCGTTCCAAACTCAAGCTGGACCTACGTGACTTGTTTTGTTGAAGCGTCATATGTTTTATTTCGCCATATGACATTTATTTCATCACCCCTCACGGAGTCACGATATTGGGTGTTGTAACAAACAACTTAAAGCTATTCTAGACATTCTACTAAAGTCAGTTAAAAGTTATCCTGAAAGATATTTTTTGTTGTGTTCATCAGACGTGGTCCCCCACCTCCAGAACAGGTTATAGTGACCCCCAAGACGCCTGCGATGTCGACAATGGCCGCCCAACTCACCGAGGACAACGAAGACTTTGCCGAGAGGGGGCGATATCATCAATCCGAAGTTGTCAGAGAAAATGATCTTGTTGAATATGATGATGAGGATTAAAAGGTTTTAACCAATGAACAAGCAAAATTAGCTTCAGCCAATGAAAAACAGGAAATTTTTTGAAAGTTTGGCACAGAATGGAAAAGTTCTACCTGCAGCTTTCAGTTTTATGTGATGACAAAATTTAAATTGTAAAAAATGTCTACTTTTTCATGGAAAATGGAGAAGTTGATAATCAACTCTATGTCTCCATATCTGGATTTGTTCGTTTTAAAACCTATTTTAATATCTCTTAAAAATAACTTTTTAAAGAAAAAATGAATCCTTGATACTCAGTATGGGATCATTCAAAATAACATGTATTACACCTGAGGATCGTTGGTTTATACTGAACCCAATTTGATCACTTAAAGCTCTCTTAGGTGATGGCAAAAGTGAGATGGGTGTCAGGTTTCTACAGAAAGTTAGGGTTTTCTCCAGCCCCATTTCCTCCCTGTCTACAATATTAAAGTCTCATAGGTAATCTTAACCCTATATAAAACTGCAATCAATTCATAAATCAACTAACTTATGCCACAAAATGCAGATCTTGTTGTGCAGTTAATCTTGATAAAAATACTGTGTGACTTGTGATGTCACGTGTATATGTTGTGATGTAAGATGATGGCTTCTGGCATGATAATTACTTAAATCATTCTTATTGTGATGTCATTGGTCCACATTGTGATGTCATCATTCTTAGTCATTGTGTGATGTCATCGAGACATTCTTAATCTTTGTGTGAGGTCACATTAATCTGTGTATGATGTCACAGTAGTCTACTGTCTTGGTGTGATGTCACATTAATCTTTGTGTGATGTCACATTAATCTTTGTGTGATGCCACAGTAATCTTTGTGTGATGTCACATTAACTGTTGTATGATGTCACATTAATCTTTGTGTGATATCACATTAATCTTTGTGTGATATCACATAAACCTTGTGTGATGTCACATTAATCTTTGTGTGATGTCACATTAATCTTTGTGTGATGTCACATTAATCTTTGTGTGATGTCACATTAATCTTTGTGTGATGTCACATAAATCTTTGTGTGATGTCACAGTAGTCTTTGTGTGATGTCACATTAATCTTTGTGTGATGTCACATTAAACATAACTTGGTTGTCTATATGACATGCGTGGCTGTATAATTAATCTATTTGGTGACAAATTTATGAAATGAATCAGTTTAATTAGCAAAACAATCTCAGTGTACAAAATAGTTTTCAGGGAAAGTGAAAATAAAATGTGTCAAATTATATTATGTAATACTTACATAGTTAATGGTATATAAATACACGTATTTATGTAAATGGGCTGTATATATGTAATATATTTAATTAAATTATTGAATTTAGATCATGAAAAATCCATTGTTTTGAGAATCTGTGATTGTTGTAAGCCTTTTTACATAAAATATCCACCGATCACAGCCACGTAGTATTTGGTTTAATTGTACTTTTTTCTTTTTTGGTAGATTTATTTGCTGGTTATCTGATATTGTTGGCTATGAATTATGCAGTACATTTAAATCAATTTAACGGTTTTGACAATTTGCTAATTAAGAATAGAGAAAATTATGGCTGGGATTTAGAAATCAATCCGTGCAAAATAAGTGATTAAAGCCATGGCAAAATCACAAATATCGTACAAGTAAAAAAATTGAGAAAGAAATATTTAAGTTGTTTTCAATGTAATAAACCTGGCGACACTGCCATATGAGTGACAAAATCGTGTGGCGTAAAACATCAATCAATCAATCTCTTTTTAAGAACTACTAATAATGTTTAGAATTAAAAATGTTTCTGGAGTAAGTTGAATCATGGTTCTACTTTAATGCGGGTCATGTTAGTTTGAATTTAAAATTTTGGGGGTTGTTTATTTATTATCACGGTTACACTTTTAGTCTGAAATAGAAGCATTTAAATTTGTTTAATATTGCGTTTAAAAATTTATGCAAATATTTATCTATCTTTAGTCTTCTTATTACGCATTCCTTAACAGACTTTTAAATGATACAAGCACAATCATTTGAATTTTTTTTAAGTGGCATGTGCTGCTAAAATTCTGATATTTTTTTAAAGAAAATTTTGAAATTCTGGACAATGTTCTCAAGAGGTGTTTAACAAGCTTTTAGTCAAACTGTTCCCTCTGTTACTGTGATTCTGTTTACTCGTTGATGTCTTTTACCGACAATGTCTTTTACCACAATAAAACTGGCAACGCCGCCATATAAGTGAAATAATCTTGAGCGCGGTGTAAAACACCAAACAATCAATCGATCTTTCCCTTTTGTACTAATTATTTAGCTTTTAGACACACTTCTAACTCTCTTCTTATCTTGACAATTGGTGAGTTTATTTAATTAGCGTTATTTAGAAATTGAATTTTACAGTATTCTCATTATTTTAGGGAATAATAACGAGAATATTGTTGACAATTGTTAAAAAAAAAGAATATTTTGGCAGCTCATGTCACTGAAAAGATTTTGTTTGTGCAACAATCATGGTCCTGGCTATCATAACAATTTCAATGAGGGACATATCCTGAGCCTTACTAGTTAATATTGGTGTTTTTTGCCATTTTTCTGAGAAAATTTTTTTTTTTTTTTTTTTTGATTTTAGGGTATTTTTAATCCTTTTTTAAGTCTAAATTGTTTTCCCTTGTATTTATTTCATTCTCGTGTTTCCTCTTGATTTCTACAGAGGTTTTTTTTCCTGTAGTTACAATTTTATTTCTGTAACTTTTTTCTACTGTTTTTTCTTGATAACTTATTTATAATGTTTCCATGACAACAGTGATTAAGTTGCTAGCTTTTTTATTCCTCTGTTAGGAAGTTTGTCCTATCAATTCACTTAAACTTAACTTGTCCTATTTTGTACTTAACTCGCTTCATACTTAAACTTTTCCTGTGCTGGACTTAACTTGCTTCATACTTAAACTTTCCTGTGCTGGACTTAACTTGCTTCATACTTAAACTTTCCTGTGCTGGACTTAACTTGGTCGATACTTAAACTCCTCATGTGCTGGACTTAACTCACTTCATACTTAAGTTCAAACTTTTACTGTGCTGGACTTCACTTGCTCGATACTTAAACTTCTCATGTACTGGACTTAACTTGCTCTGTACTTAAACTTCTCATATGCTGGACTTAACTCGCTTCATACTTAAGTTCAAACTTTTACTGTGCTGGACTTCACTTGCTCTGTACTTAAACTTCTCATGTGCTGGACTTAACTTGCTCTGTACTTAAACTTCTCATGTGCTGGACTTAACTTGCTCTGTACTTAAACTTCTCATGTGCTGGACTTTACTTGCTTGATACTTAAGTTCAAACTTTTACTGTGCTGGACTTCACTTGCTCTGTACTTAAACTTCTCATGTGCTGGACTTAACTTGCTTGATACTTAATTAATGGCAAACTTGTTTCCATGGATATATTGTCTTTATGACAACCAGGACTAAGGCTTTACTTATGACCCTATTTACATATCTATTTACCTTATTACCATGGCCATACATGCATATTACTTACCCTATTCCAATGTATAAATAATCAAGACGCTTGACTGATTTAATTGTGAAGAACTGATTAGGGTCTATCAGCCATTTTGTTGTTGTTGTTTGTATACTTTTTTGAGCGGGGGTGGTCACCATTTTGGCCATATCTACTTAAATGCTTTATGTTTGGATTTAATCTATATATCCATTCCATTTTTCTTTTTTATTTAAATGGTTGACCAATTTTCATTTTTATCAAACTTTTTATTGACTTATCTGGTTGTTTGACTGAGCTTTATTTTATGTTTTCTAGTCTTTTTGAATTCAATATTTAAAAAAACATTTTGTGTTTTGTCTATTTTTTCAATGTCTTATTTGTTGAATATTTTATTATTTCAAACAATTTGTGGCCTCGTTTTTTTATTTAAATTTATTAAAATTCATTTGTTTTTTATGTAAGGCATACATGTATAGTAATATTAAGAATAACGTAAAGTTCAAATCTCATTATTTCGACTACATTGTTTTACGTTCTTATGATGAAGATGTCTAAATAATGTTTTGACGAAATATTGAATCTTGAATTTCACATTCTTGTAAAATATTACTTGCATTACGTTTAAATTGATTCCCCAGCAAGGTTTAAGTGGCATGAGTTGCCTAATTTGAAAATTGCCTAGTTGAAAATTTATCGTACAAAATGAAAGCTTTCTGCTGATACTTATCGTAGACTTATGATAAGGGCGTTTCTTTTATAAGCATTAAAAACCATAAAATCCACTCATGCATCCCAGCTATTAGAATTTGAATTGAAATTGGAATTTTCACTGTTTGGTTCCTAAGTGATAATTTTATTGATTTGCTTTTATTCTTCAGTCATTGCATGGGATATAAACAAAATAGTTCGAATCAGGTTTAGAAAAAATAGTTGTATTAAACAAAATCTTATACTATATCAAATATATCTGTATAGTTGTACATGGTTATAAATGGTATATATACATATATATATATTTTTCTTCTGCGATATATATATACTACATATGTTCAACTCAATAGAAGGGGCCTCAGTGGGTTATAGTGATAGTCCTTCTGTCCGACTCTGGCCTTCCATATTGAAAAATTTGAGTAGATTTTTCACTTGATCGCCGTATGTGGAAGAGTTGCCAGGTGCATGTACTCGCCGAAGGTCTGGAGTTTTTTTTACCAAACAAAGAACCTGGTTTCCTCCCCCACTAAACCTGACAACAAGAGTGAAAGAGTTGCCAGGTAATCACCCGAAGGTCGGGGGTTTCCTCCAGGGAATGAGCCCTGTTTCCTTCACCACTAAACCTGACAACACCATCATACATTGTAAATGTAAAATAATCTTGAGTGTGGCATAAAACATTTATCAATCAACTCGTTAGGGCTGTAGCTAATCAACGAGATTTCACCAAGCCCAAGTGACATTAATTCAGTCTTAAATGACATTTGACGGTCTTATGTTCTATAATGTCAGAATTTATTGTTATGAAAAACGTCCAGCCATGAGGGTAAGACGAAATATAATTGATTGATGTTTAACGCCGCACTCAAGATTATTTCACTTATATGGTGGCTTAGCAAGGTTTAGTGGGGGGGGAAACGAGACTCTTTGCCCAGAGGAAACCCCCGACCATTGGGAAGTAACCAGCAACTCTTCCGTGTCGTGTAGGGCGGATAAGTTAAAAGCACACTGTTTTTGGTCCGAATGGTATTCAATTCCGCTAGCCATCAATGGAAGGCTTGTGTCGGACTCTGGGACTATCACTCTGTCGATTAAGTCACATGACCCCCAGCAGTTCTAGGACCCAGAAGACTGTGGAATCTCGGATATACTTACATGCCCTTGTGAAAAGTGTATGTTTAATCACACAACTTAGTTCTATCTTCCAAACGATTTATGTCATTAAAGGATGTACCAAATAAATGTTGAAATTTAATTTGTCTTTACGTCAATTTTTTCCCCTGGAATTAATTTAAATCGACTGGTTGAGCGATTTACATCTTCATGATCAGAGGAACTAACCTGGTGGCTGTATCTCAACACATTTACGCCTGTCGTAACTTTGCACCTGGTCGTAACGTTATGTTGAAGGTATATGTTGCCATGACGTTATGACCAAGCGCAAAGTTACGTCGGTGTCGAGAAACAGCCCCCTGGTCTTTTTTAGTGAACAGTTTAGGCAAAGTACAGTAGACTTTGTTTTAGATACTATTACCTGTTTATAAAGCAGGTTTTACTGTCAGGTGGGATGGTTGCTAGTTACCACCGGAAGGTCGTGGGTTTTCTTGGGAATGGAGCCCGGTTTCCTCACACAATAAAACTGGCAATGCCTAAGCCTGTCATAAATATACGTGCTCAAAATTTTTTTTAAATTGCGTCTTTTTAAAAAAAAATAGCCCGCCCCCCCCCTCAAAAAAAATCAAAAACATACAATGAGAAAGGCATTGTCCTTAAAATGAAACATGATGTATTATATCTACAGTATTCACTTTAAAGTGGCATGAGCTGCCAGAATTCACACTTTTTTCATAATTTCTGATCACGACAGTAAGAGGCTTTGAAGGCCATCGAAGAACTAAATGATTGGAATGAGGAAAATCCATACAGTATGTGGCCTGTACGAATCAAAAATGTGTTCGAAAAGTAAACAAAATTTAAATAACCGGGATGACCATTCATTCATTCTAAGCCTAAGTTAGTTCAAAACGATACTTTATCATACATTCTCGAGATTAGAAGCAATGAAAAGCCTACGAATTACACGTCTAGAGAAAAATAGCCGATAATTTCAACATTCTGTTTCAACGTCAAAATATCAACATTATGGGGACGGTTTCAACTAACCATCATAACCCAGTGAGAGTTGGGTATTTTACATGCGACCAGCAACCCACCGATTTGGTTGTTTCATATCATTTTATGTTTTTCAATTACACATTAGTCCATATACAAATACAAGCAAGATCCAAGCGCTGGAATAAATCATTGTTCATAAATCCTTTCACTGTTTTCTTGCACTTTAAAGGAGAAGAAAACAAAAAAATACCTCATGGTTCAAAACAAGCGCGCTTGTTTTTCCTTTCCAACGGTACCAAACACATATTTTTGCGATTTTTTCATGGGACATCATACAGTTCATAAAATACTGTATTATGTTACACACACAAAACAAATTGGTCAACTTTCAAAATCTCCCTAACCCTAACCCAGGTTAATTTCACTCTCTTCAAAGTATTCCTATCTCCAGAAAATTGCTTTCAGTTTCACGAAACTTATATTGAATTACAAAAGAAGCTTTTAAGAAAATGTGACTAGCAAAAAAAATGGTCTGCGTGCCATATTGGTGAATTACGAAGACCTTGGAGAGGATTAATTTAACCTAGGCTTAAATGGGAGATTTTGAAAGTTGACCAATTTGTTTTTGTTATTGTGGAATTTTATTAACTTCACTGTTAGGAGTAAAAAAATCGCAAAAATATGTGTTTGGTATCGTTGGAAAGGAAAAGTTAGTGCGCTTCTTCTGAACCCTAAAGTGATTTTTTGTTATCTCCCCCTTTAATGATGATCATAGAGAGAAGTAGATTCAGATAAAATATTATGCATAGTTTATTCTACAAGAAAGGTGCAATACATATGGACGGAGATACGTACATGAAAAAGACAATAATTTATTCAGCGAAATGCAAACGTTGAAAAATTAAACTTCAACATTTAAAAAAATGTGAGTTAAAAGTAACTATTATCCAAAATTATGTTTACTAGAAAAGAAAGTAAATATGTAACATTAGGTTTGTAATAAATTCATTTTAAAACTTAAAACTTAGTTTTTTTTTAGATTTTGTCAAAAGACTAAAACTTTAATTTAGGACGGACAATACCAAAACATTTTGGTATAAAATATACATTAACAAATATATATATAATTGTGAAATGTACAATTTATTTATTACCTATATACATCTAGACTTAACTCATTTATCATGTTCAAAGGGATACATATTGGTACATGAAATTAGCTTGGGTACCTTAATTAAATACTAAAATATCATAAACGTACGTATTGAATCAAAATTTATTGTACAAAAAATAAAAAAACTTTTTTTGAAATACCAGGATATTGTCTCTAAAATGAAATAAAACGAATTTGATCTAAAACGCTCTTTTTAATAACAAAGATTATAAGCCAAGGTATGATGATTTTGGTCGATCTTTTTTCACCCGGAAGCCATGCGAGGAAGTTGACCGAGTATGCCTGGTGAAGATTCTTCAATTATTATTTTGTCGCTGACGAGATTCTCCCTAATGATAAATAAAATTTTAGAATACATTAAATTTAACTTTAATCATCTTCTTCTTCTTCATTGGCTACTTTCCATGGTTGCTGTGGAAACAGGGGCGTGGCTAAAACACAAATGAAAAAACACATAAAAAACATTGGTACTTAGTAGGCCATTAACCTACAGTTTTTCCCACAAAAAGGTTGATTGATTGATTGATTGAGAAAATAAATTAATAATTACATCAATCATAACATAATTTTTTTCCTCCAATAACCATGAAGTAGGTCATTTTTTTTTAAAGTTGCACAAACTGGGAATTTTTGGATAGTCGGTAAACTTTAAAAGATTTCTTTTGGCAGTGCTAGTGAAAGGCAGCATTCAAGTCAAACCCCAATCAGAATTTTTTTTCTTTTTTTGGACTGAGTGGATTTGAGCCCATAAACCAGGCTTGAGACTATCACTCTGTGGAAGGACTCACTAGCTGGAACCAAAGTCATTTCAAAGGGTTCCTTGACTTTGTTTTAAGTCTCCAAGCCGAGAATATAACTAACATTGATTGATTGTTGGGTGTTTTACGCCGCCCTCAAGATTATTTCACTTATATGGCGGAGTTGCCAGTTTTATTGTGGGAGGAAACCGGGCTCTATGCCCGGAGGAAACCCCCGACCTTCCGCTGGTAACTGGCAACCATCCCACATAGGTCGTTCGAGTGAAAACCCAGTCAGAAAGTTTTCCAATTTTTTGGGACTGAGTGGACTGTTCGGGTTGAGCATCCAACGCTGTACCTACTGAGCCATGGAGGCCCCGCATAAAACGAACAAACTCATCCATTGATTACAACAAACGCCAGACTCACTTACTTGGAGGATCTCGGGCAGAGCGCGAAGATGGTTTTAACGTAGATGTTTTCTCGGAGGGACTGGACGATTCTTGTGCCCGGTTTGAGTGAAATCCGTTCTCTTTGCCATGCGGACTCTGATGCCCATTCGTCAATTTCTTGGAGAATCTAACTGTGTTTTGAGGGGCAGGGCTGCCCCATTGTGGCCTCTCGTCGAGCCATCGTAAACCAGGTGGGGCAGTTTCCGTTAGGCGCTGAAATACAAGAGGTCAGGTATACTTACTGTTTAGTAGCCTGAACGCTATGCTTATTTTCTTTTGAACAACTGACCCCAGGGGCCCGTTTCACAAATGCGACGTAAAATGCAATCAATCATAGTTGCCATGGCATTGTATCTCTACAATATCGTATCCATTGGCACCTGGGGCGTATTTGCAATGCAACTGTTTTGTTAAACGAGCCCTTTAACTTAATAAAGGGGCAGTTCCTATAAGTAACCATATTCAAAAGTCAGATAAAATAATCTGATGCTTATGATAAAAAATTAGGACATCACGTTGTCAGTTGTTTTTGAACAACACGAGCTTTCTACACCTGTGCCGGTGTCTTCGTCAAGTGTAATTTTTTATCATTAGTATGGAACCCACGTTTACAGAGAGTTTCAAACATTTCTTAATCTGATGCTAGTCGTGTTCCTCCAGATTACTACTGTTATTTGTACATCAAATCTTAATAATAACAGAAATGGTAAAGTGGCATGAGGTGCCAACTGTCTGGAAAATTTTGTCGAGACAGAATTAGACATTTTTATCAAGAAGTAAAAATAAGAGATTTCCACTGATACCAATCTTGGGAAAGTACTTGAAAATATTTTATAGGCAACTGAAAACCCTAAAATGCATTCACACATCCCAAATTTTTTTATCGTTGTTGACATTCTTCGATTTGTAAGGGTTTCTGGCTTTACCAATATTTTTATATCAACGTCAATTCTTAAAAAGTTTTTTAAAATATTACAAACTTTGCTTGAATATCAGTATTCATGAAAAGAAAAAGAAGAATTTTGGTATCTCGCACCACTTTGACGTAGGAAATAATCTGTCGACTTACCGGGGCCGATGAAGATCTTTTCGAATTGGTTAAAATATTAGCTCCAGTTTTCACTTTACTTTTTGCGTTCTTGGTGATGTTTTTAGATTCATGACCGTAATATGTTCCTTTCTCGCGTCTGAAAAAAAATAAAAGATGAAAATATAGTTTGAACATTGTTTCCAATGCTGTATATTATTTTTGAACACTAAAACACACGAGCACAGGTAAAAATCTTCTTGTCTAAAATAACCATGGAGACAAGTTTCTAATTGTGTTATAAAGAGGTATCTGTATTTCATTTAGATGTTATATATTTTAGATTGTTTGATTGATCAAAGTTTTACGTCCAACTTCAAACTATTTCATTTATATAACAGCATTGTTATGAGTTTAATTAGTTAGTGTCTTTTAGAAAGTGAGTATACCAGTATTCTCGTTAATTTGGGATTACACTTTCTTGAAAAATGGCACAAATTCTTCTACGGATTTTGGGTGAAACCCGAAACGGGAATCGAACCCGGGTCCCAGAATATGGCACCTATCGCCAGCACTAAATGCCGACTGCCTTATCCATTCAGCCATTTAGTGCTGGCGCCCATATTCTGGGACCCGGGTTTGATTCCCGTTTCGGATTTCACCCAAAATCCGTAGAAGAATTTGTGCCATTTTTCAAGAAAGTGTAATCCCAAAATAACAAGAATACCAGCATTGTCATGTTTAACAGGGGAGGAAACCAGGCTCTTTTTGCTGAGAGGACAATCCCGAACTTCACCAAGTACCTGGTAACTCTTCCACATTGGGGGATCATAGAGTGAAAAACTCACAGGAAAGAGTAGGAATTGAACCAGAAACTCATCGATGGAAGGAATGTGTTGGACTGAGAGACTATCAGTTTAGCGCTTGTCAGATTTGGAAGACAGTCATTTGGTGACAAGAAATTGCAAACTTAAAATTCTACGAGCTTTTATTTTTATTGATTGTATCTTTTTTTTTCTACAGATTGTGGGAAATACGTCACACAAATTTTCCCTATTTGGTGACAATAAATGGCAAACTTCAAATACTACGAGCTTTTATTTTTATTGATTGTATTTTTTTTCTGCAAATTGTGGGGAAATATGTCACACAAAAATGTCCAGCTGGACTAGAATTTGAAATTATATAAGATTTTTAAATCTAAACAAGTTTGAAAAAAAATCCACTTACAGTTTGACGACAGAGTCAACAATATCATCATTGTCTAGGACATTATTTCTCCATATGTCTGTAGGCTTGGGATCTGAGCCTCGCCATGGAGGTGGAGTTTGTTTACCACGACTACGTGGAGGCCTCCGACTGCGGTCTGTGTTCAGCTTGTCCAAATCTAACCGAGTCTAAAATAAAACAAAAACATGTCGTGATTCAAAAACCGTCAACTAACTCCATTAATTTAATAAATTAATATATGAAAATAAAAAAAGACGATTTTCTGTTTTATGGCTAATTTTGAAATTCTTTATTAGATATTTTAATATTAGTATTTTCAAAAATTTCATCTCTGCCAGTAAATATCAGAAAATAACCGAGGAACAAACAATGATTGCCACAGGCAATAATACTAAAATTAATAAATTCTTAACAAAAAGTAGAAAAAAAAAAAATCAAAGGAATAAAAATAAATTGCGTAGAATTTTAAGCTTGCCCAAATATCAAGGGTATAATATAATGCGCGATCAAATGAGGTTTTAGGTCTCGCTCAAGATTATTTTACTTATACAGCAACGATACCAGGTTACGTAAGAAGGGGAGATAACCGTGGTCCGAGGAGCGGCCCTTTTACAAACATGTATAGCAATCCAGTGAAAACTCATTCAGAATTTTGTTCTTTGTACTTAATGGAATTTGATTCCTCAACCGATCGATATTACAAAAGTTCAAAACGTGATAACGAATTGATAAATACTTTCCTCGAGAAAACACACAATGTCTAACATAAAAACTTCAATCATGCAAGGAAACATGCAACTAACAATGATATATAACTCGGTAATCAACATGTTAAAAAATTATAACATAATTGGGTCAATAACTGTATTAATAGTACCAATACTGGTCGGTGGGAGGGTGAATATACAGGTAGAGGCTCAGGTGAGATCTCAGAATTGATAGTGGGGTAGGGTTCCTAAAGAAATATGGGATATATATTAAATATTTTGTTTGGTTTTGTCAAAAAAAAAAATTCACTTCAAAACAGCTGTTTAAAAAAAAATTGTGAAAAATTTTGTATATGCTTCAAACAGATGCGTCAGCTTAGAGATTTGGATTTGTAGAAGATTGATTGATGTTTTACGCCACACTCAAGATTATTTCACTTATTATATATGGAGGCATTGTCAGGTTTAGTGGGGGAGGAAACCAGGCTTTTTGCCTAGAGGGAACACCCAACCTTCTACATACCTAGGAACTCTTCCACATACGGCGATCAAGTAGAAACAAACAGAATGAGTTAACAAAGTGGACTGTATTTTAGATGATGATGTCAGTGAGAAGAAAAAAATTTAAATTTAATTATAAATAGATTTTAAACAAAATGATTGATTTCCTATGAAGAACACAACAAGCAAGTTTTTTAATCTAAAAATCTCAACACAGAATGATGTACATGTATTTAGTTTTGTATTCTATTGACTGGGGGTTAAGCTTTAAACAAGAGTTTTGGGAAACCCAAAATACGCCCGGAAAGGCACAGTAACTGCTGCCATACCAAAAGAAATCCTTCCATATCTATTTGAATTGAATTTTCAAAATTCAGAGGAAGGAGGTTTAAGCTTGGTAAAAGGCCATGTAAAGTCAACAAAATGAAATCTTTCCACTAAAACCTTAAGCCATTTGTATCTATGAAAAACACAGCAGTCAAGTTTTTTTTTAATGTAAAACTCTCAACACAGAATGAGGTACAGTGTATGTAGTTCTGTATTCTATTTAAGACTGGGGGCTACGCTTTAAAACGTCATTATGACTAGCGCAGACGGACGTTTTTTGTTGCTGAAGGCAAGATATTTTGTTGTTGGGAAGAAGATTTTTTGTCTGCAACAAAATATCCGCTGGTTTAATTTTGAGAATATAAATAATCCTGTTTCCACAGGGCTGCCAACCGTCAGATTTTTAGTATCCGATACAGAATGATATTATCCAATTAACATTTAGTATGGAATCGTGTGACTGTGTGAATGGTGACGGCATCCCATTTCGAAGATGAGTTATATGTTCACGTCACTTTACATCTCGAAACGGCTGACTGCAGTTGCTCATGTGTGGGCAACTTCGGCAACAAAAAACGCCTGTCTACATTAGGCATTTCGACCTATTAATAAAATGATGTTGGGACTACTTCCATTGATTTGTGTATCACATGCATCAAAGTGTGTAAATACAAAATTTTGTGAACAACTATTACAGTTTTTTTGTGTGAAATAATTGTGTAATACCTGCAGATCTAAAATAAAATAACAGCAATATTGTGAATTTTGTATTCCATTTTGGAGGCTCAAAAAACGAAAACAATAACTCTTGTTTCCAACAATCCCACTCCAATGGGTGTGCATGTAAATCAAACAGCTTTTTACAAACGTGATAAAAATAAAATTTGGCTGAAATAAATATTTGCTCAGAGTTTAAGTGTTTTGAAGTGGACTTTTTTTTACATTAAATAGATGAACAATAATACCTCCTCAAGTTCACATAGCTGTAATAAAAATCTCTGAAAATGCAAGAATTTTTTTACAAAGTATGTTAATTCCTACAGCAAAATTTTCAATAAATTGTTTATGTGTCATTTCACAGAGATACCCTATATCACACAAAACTATGATGATATCTTTCTCTGTAAAGTGACAAGAGTTGCTGAAATACTGATTTTTGTCTGTTGAAAGAAAATTTGGAAATTCTATGCTATTTTTCTCAAGATGGATTAGACGCTTTTTAGACCTACTATTCTCTAGAATGTAGGCCTACATGTAACCAAAGAGTAGTTTTTATAAATAACTTAGGCTCGGAATGACTTACAGTGTAACGGTTGTATTTTTTTTTCTTTTCGTACAATCTTTCGCCTAATACAGGCCACTGACTGTGTGAATATTTCTCATGTAAAATGCAATTCAATTAGTTTTTCAATAAACTCCAAACCCTTGTATTGCCTTGATAATTGAAAAACTGTGACTTTTTCAGCTCATGCCTTTTTATAAGAATTGTGACCAACAGGCTCCAAGGAAATCATTAAATTTAGATACTGCAGGTATACTTTTTGACTGTTTTGTAAGACCAGCGCTAACGCCTTTCCTATTCTACTTAGTCAATTACTCGAACCACCTATGTGGGATGGTTGCCGGTTTCCTCCGGGCATAGAGCCCGGTTTCCTCCCACAATAAAACTGGCAACGCTGCCATATAAGTGAAATAATCTTGAGCGCGTCGTAAAACAACAAACAACCAACCAACTTTTTATCTTTGAAACACATTTAGCTAATTGTTCGTTACTTATAAAAAAAAGTAAAAAAATAAGATCTTTCCACTGATACCAATCTTGCAGATGTACGTTATTTTTTCTTAGAGGCAACAACATTTGTGGGGGGATATTTCACGTAATTTAAAACAAAAGATCACTTACGGATGGTCGCAGGACCTTGAGACTTTTCAGGTGCTCAATGTACGTTCTTTTCCAAGCGCCCGTCTCATACGGTCCAGGGGTAAACGGGACGTACCAGCCAAGACGCAGACATTTTGGCATCCATAACTGATCCAATTCAGACAATAACTTCCAATACCAGCATACCTGAGGATAAAATGGTGAGGAAAGTTGAAACTTAGAATTTCAGAATTAAAGTTAGATCTATTTTACCAACAGATTAGTTAACTTTTAGGTCATTTCGACCCTAAACAGTTTGCAAAGATGTCTATGATAGCCAAAAATCGTCTGAAAAGCTCATAGACTCGCTTAGTAACCAAGTAACCAAGATTTAGCCTCTCTTTAAAATTTTTTTCAGTCTTATCGAGACAGTAATTTACAAGTATTATAACCCATATTGTGTACACATGTTCATTTATACATGTATCATTGGTTATTAGTGGTCATGTGATACACGCTATTTGCCAATGAAATGCTTTATACAATTCTTCTGAGTGATTGATTGATGTTTTACATTACGTTGCCAGGTTTAGTGGGGGGAGGCAACTGAGCTCTTTGCCCAGAGGAAAGTCCCCACCTCCAGCTAATAGGTGGCAACATGAGGTGATTAAATAGAAAATCCACTCAGAAATTTTTTAATTTTTGTTCGAACTGAGTGCGTTTCCAAGGCAAACATTTAGATTGATTGATTGGTGGGTTACACCTCATGTAATATTATTTCACTTAAAGGGTGACCATGCCAGGTTTAGTGGGGGGAAAGACCAGGCTATCCACCTTAAGGAAATCTGACCTCCAGAGAGTACCTGGCAAATCTTCCTAATCCATAGAGTGAAAAAACAACTAAAATTTTTAAATTTTTTTTAAATGGCGGCATTGCCAAGTTTAGAGGAGAAGGAAACCAGGCTCATTGCCAGGAGGAAACTCCCAATCTTCCACATATGGCGATCGAGCGAAATATCCACTCAAATTTTTTTCAATTTTTATTTTGGTCTGAGTGTGATTTGAACCGCGACGCATCGGTGGAAGGTCTGTGTTAGACTGAGTGACAATCATTCTAACCCACTGGACCACTGAGGCCCCCCGCATCGATGGAAGGTCTGTGTTAGACTGAGGGGCGATCATTCTAACCCACTGGACCACTGAGCCCCCCCCCCCCCCCCCCCCCCCCTGCATCAATGGAAGGCCTGTGTTGCATTGAGGGACGATCATTCTAACCCACTGGACCACAGAGGTCCCCCGTATCCATGGAAGGCCTGTGTTGCATTGAGGGACGATCATTCTAACCCACTGGACCAGTGAGCCCCCCCCCCCCCTTTCTTTAAGGTACATAACTTATTATTACTTTTTCCAGGTTGTCATTGGTTTGTTTTGTGCTATTTTGATGTGATGGCTAACATAAGTTTCCTTACCCAAGCGGCATATATCAAAACCTTAAATAAATTCTTTAAAAACACTCTACACAAAAGAGCAGAGAAATACAGGGGCCGGTTGTTCAAAAGCGTATTAGGCTTAATACAAGTATAACTTTGTAACGTAACAATGGAATGTCTTTGTTATGCGATGTGATTGAGACCGATATTAACCCTAATACACTTATGAACAACTCAGCCCAGACTTTCAAGTACCAAATGACAACAACAATTACCTGAGCACATCGACACAAACTTCTCGGATCCAAGAATGAAAATATATACAGACTCAAAAATCGTGGCAAGGATCTCGTCATATCGCTATGCATTATGGGACATTTTTCCTGAACAATGTCTCGAGTAAATTCCAACTGTTTGACTTTGGACTTGTCAATTAAATCGCCAAGCACCATTTTCCTCTGCTCGCTGTTCCATTTATCAAACTGAAAAAGAAAAATGTAATTTAAGTGTTTCTTAGAAAATGGATATAAAAGTTATTTTGTCGAAAAGTCTTCAATGTATTTTGGGTGATGATGAATAACACAGAACGGTTCGATGGCTTTCAAAATGGACCAAAGTGCCACCCAAGTTGATTTCTCCTAGATAATTTGGAAGAGTCTGCAAACCAAATCAGGACTCAAAAACCAAGCCGTAATGCTTGATCGTAATGTAATGTTGAATATGTATGTTGATGATAGTTACTTGTTGTATTGGACAAATTTGCAATTGAAAAATTGGATTTAATTCCGGCATAAATCTTTGGAGATATACTCATTTAAGCTCAGTTTGCGCGAAATTTTGCCCATGGTATTTTGATAATGAGAATGTCATCTTTACATAAAAAGATTCAAACGAACTTACCCATTTTACAACCAATGCTCTTCTCTCATCAAACAACTAGGAGAAAAAGAAGGAAACAAATTGTTAAAGTTGGTCTTTAAATCAAGAAGATATTAAGTTAAAGGTTCGGATTAAACCAAAATTAGTTAATGCTAATAGATCAGTAACATGGTAGGCCTATTGTTGCATTTTAATTTATAACAATAAGTTTTGAGTCACCTTGAAATTTGTCATGCGAAAAACATGCAAAAAACAGCGAATAATGCACGGATGGAAAAATATACGCTAGTGCAAGTAGTACCACTATCTGTAACACAGAATTGATTTGAGAGAACGTAAACATTAATTTTAAAATTTAACAGCACTTCAGATCAGTGCCATCGGCATCACTTACTTTGTTATTTGTTACTCCGTTACTAAGCGGGGTCCACGAGCTTTTAAGACGATTTTTGGCTATCATAGACATCTTTGCAAACTGTTTAGGGTCGAAATAATCTAAAAGACTGATTATTTCGTATTGATATGAGTCCTTCAACAAGTGTCACCGCGTTTTCTGTTCTGTTCAGACGTGTTTTTCACCAAACGTCACTTTCAGCGGCCATCTTGACGCTTCCTTGCGCAAGGGGTTGTGGGTAAATCAGTTTATCAGTTTTGAGGCGAACGAAAACATGTTCTGTGTCAATTAAATGCATGTTATCTTATTGATTTGGATATAATCTTTTTATTTATACAAGGAATAAAAAAAGACAAAATGCACAAATTCTCGAAGTTGCGAGATTTCTTTCGTCAGTCACAGACAAACATGGCGTTGTAATGTCTGGCATTTTCTTTACTGTTTGCCAAATGTGAAACTACAAAATTTTTCTACCAAATTGTTGAATCGCAACCTTCTACTATTCTTCGACACCCTTAGGTATCGTTTATTCGTGAACATATCCTGAGGTAGGAGTCATTTAACGTAATTAAGTACCATTTCGATTGCTTTTATCGCAAACAACAACAACACGTGCTTCAAGTTCGGGGGGCTATTTCTCAACATATTTAGGCCTACGCCTGACGTAAATCCAGTGCAAGGCGTAACTGTCAGTGTCAGAGCAATAAATACATTCAACGTTACGACCAGGCGCAAATTTACGTCGGGCGTAAACGGGTTTGGAAAACGTCCCGATCGGGAGGCCACTGACGAATGGGAGCAACACTGCAATGCCCCGTCTTCCCTCACGAAGATGGCGCAAGCTCCAGGATGCAACCGGCTCGTGTTGTAGACCTATGGCCCTGGGCACATTTATGCCAGCTTTGTAAGGCAGGTCCCGCGGCGAGCCATAGACCGCACTCCCGATTGGGAGTTGGGTGGTTGAAAAACGCGAAATAAGCCTTTGTTCTCCTCAACTCCTACCGTAATGCACGCTTGGCAATGCTACAACGATGCAGTAGACCTCAAAATAATTGTTGTGCGAATATTGAATAGATCTGTCTCCTGGAACTTACAATAAAATTTCCTTTCAAATATTCTGCATAATACCTTATGGAACTCCATAATCAGAAAATCTGTCTTTACTTGCACAAAAATCATCCACATTTACTAAATTTGCCAATTTTACTCTACGCACAAGTAATTCCAAACACTCGCCTCCCCATCTTTGCTTCGTTTATTGCATGAGAGAGGACAATGTGACTTCAGTCTTTTGGGTTAGTTCTATTTTAACTTGTTCGTTATTGAAAATTTATAAAAAATAAAAAAACTTGGGGGTTATAGGGGAGCTTGCCCCCCCTGGCGATTATATAACATATTTACAGTGACTGACCATTTCTATATGCGCCCGTATTTCTTTTTTAATTGACGGTAAAATGTTAGTTTTCAAAGTAACGGACCTACTCTTATATCCTGTCCATAACTGTTTACCTTAAATAGGAGAAGTACATATAAACAAAAGATGAGGCCTGAAAAGTATTAATTAATACTCAAAAATATTATCAATTTGCCTGCTCTGCTCCCTTAGCCCGGTATAATCATGTCACTCCATTTTAGTGTTGTCAAACTATTGACATGGTCACCGTCTATTGGTTATTGTGATTGATTGGTTAATTTTAACATTTTATGAAGAAAATTAATTAGTTTTAATATTATATGAAGAAAATTAATTAGTTTTAGCATGATATGAAGAAAATTAATTAGTTTTAACATGATATGAAGTAATTTAATTAGTTTTAAAATTACATGAAGTAAATTAATTAGTTTTAACATATGAAAAAAATTAATTAGTTTTAACATTATATGAAGAATATTAATTAGTTTTAACATAACATGAAGAAAATTAATTAGTTTTAACATGACATGAAAAAAATTAATTAGTTTTAACATAATATGAAGAAAATTAATTAGTTTTAACATTATATAAAGTAAATTAATTAGTTTTAACATTATATCAAGTAAATTAATTAGTTTTAACATGATTTGAAAAAAATTATTTAGTTTTAACATTATGTGAAGAAAATTAATTAGTTTTAACATTATATGAAGTAAATTAATTATTTTTAACATGATATGAAGTAAATTAATTTTTTTTGTTTTTTGATTGCCTTTTCAGCTCAATACTGACTGATGATGTCACAGGGATCTAAGAATAGTGCAGGGCGAAACTCGGAGGCTCAAAGTACTGAGCCGGTCCTCCTCTTCCAAAGACAAGGTACTAGTTACTTTGACTAGTTCATTTCCATCGTGTATGCAAATGTGGCACACATTATTTGAGACAAGTCTGGGCAAAGTCTTTATTTTCTCCGACTCTTCTATTACTTAATGAGGACCCCGGTGGCTCAGTCCGTTAAAGTGATAGTCCCTCAGTCCAACACAGGCCTCCCAGCGATGCAGCGCAGATTTCAAGCCCATTCAGACCAAATACAAATTGAAAAATATCTGAGAGGATTTTTTACTCAATGGCCGTATTTTCGAGAGTTGCCACGTACTTGCCAAAGGCTGGGGGTTTGCTCTGGGCAAAGAGCCCGGTTTCATCCCCCACTCAACTGAGCAATGCTGGCATATAAGTGAAATAGTCTTGAATACGGAGGAAAAAATCAATCTGTCATTCAGCATATAACCATGCCTAGCTCATACTATTCCTATGTAAATTTTGAGCCCGTTAAAGAGAGATTGCTCATAAGAATCTAGGCAACCAATCAAATTATTTTGTTAATAAGAAGTATGATATGGATTTTAACTTTTCGTAGAAATTTAAAATAAAACCCAATATGGTTTTAAAAAGTGAAATTCTGTTTCAGGTAAACCCATTGTTAAGAAGGAGACACAAGACCCTGTTGCCATGACAACAGCTGGTTCTATCACCCCCGGGATGATAGCCATACGACCAGGTCTCTTACAATCGAGTTTCCATCAAAATTCATCATCAGCCAATCAGAATGGTTCCGGGGACTCTCAAACTGGCGCTAGGAATTCAGCGAAAGATGCAACGGCTGCCTCCTTGCCGAATTCCCAGCCAACCAGAAGCGAGACGAGTACAAGTGACCTAAATAATCTCCAACAACAGTTTCAACAGCTCCACCTGATGAATCAGAACTTGGCAAACACAAAAGAGAAGACCCCAATGTGTCTCATTAATGAACTGGCCCGCTTCAACAAGGTAAAAGGCTGTCTCATTCCTACTGTGATCAACATAAAATGAATGTAACTTGTTCAACTGTGGCACAGTCGACAGAGCAGTTATCTCTCAGTCTGACACAGGACTTCATTTCCATCATTCGGTTGCAAGTTCGGATCCAAAAAATGGGAAATTTTTCAAGTCTTTTTTTTCCTCTTGATCACGTTCTGTGAAAGTCCAGGGGTTCCTTCAGGCAAAGAGGCAGTTTAACAAACAATCCTTGATGTCTGAGGATTTGACACACCCAGTACCTTTACCCAATTAAGGTTGTGGGAATATGCTTTAAATACACCCTATTGGCAGTTTCTCTAACTCCTTCCTTATCCTTAAGTATGACATAAAGGTCTATCATCTGTTTCCAGGTACAACATCAGTACACCCTATTGGCAGTTTCTTTAAAGTGGCATGAGCTGCCAAAATTCACACTTTTTTCATAATATCTGATCGTCACGACAGTAAGAGGCTTTGAAGGCCATCGAAAAACTAAATGATTGGCGTTGGAATAAGGAAAATCCATACA
Organism: Lepidochitona cinerea; assembly: GCA_963971465.1. NCBI lineage: Eukaryota > Metazoa > Mollusca > Polyplacophora > Chitonida > Tonicellidae > Lepidochitona > Lepidochitona cinerea. The sequence continues at coordinate 2,619,525 of OZ020565.1, forward strand.
GTATGTGGCCTGTACGAATCGAAAACGCGTTCGAGAAGTAAACAAAATTTAAATAACCGGGACGACCATTCATTCATTCATTCTAAGCCATAGTTTAGTTCAAAACAATACTTCATCTTACATTTTTGAGACTAGAGGCACTAAAAGGCTTCTGAATTATACATCTTGAGAAACATAGCCAATAATTTCAACATTCTGTATTAATGTCAAAATATCAACATTTTGGCAGCTCATGCCACTTTAAGTATGGCATAAAACACTAATCAGTCATATCATCTGTTTCCAGGTACAACATCAATACACCTTGGTGGATGAACAAGGCCCGCCCCATAAGAAGATATTCTTCGTCAAACTCAAACTTGGCGACGAAGAATATTCCTCTCAAGGGGCGAGTATAAAGAAAGGGCAACATGCAGCTGCTTCTATCGCCTTACACGAGACTCAACTCAAACACCCCCCACCTAAACCTCCAAGGGTGTTGGCAGAAGGGGCAGCTAACAGTGAGTACACACATTTCACTTGTTTTTAGTCTTCTTTAAAGTGGCATGAGCTGCCGAAATTCACACTTTTTTCATAATTTCTAATCGTCACGACAGTACAAGGTTTTGAAGGCCATCGAAAAACTAAATGATTGGCGTTGGAATGAGGAAAATCCATACAGTATGTGCCCTGTACGAACTGAAAACGTGTTCGAAAAGTAGCAAAATTTAAATAACCGGGACGACCATTCATTCATTCTAAGCCAAAGTTAGTTCAAAACAATACTTTATCGTACATTTTTGAGACTAGACGCACTAAAAAGCTTCTGAATTATACATCTTGAGAAAAATAGCCGATAATTTCAACATTCTGTGTTTACGTCAAAATATCAACATTTTGGCAGCTCATGCCCCTTTAAAGTGACATGATCTGCCAAATAAATAAAGATCAGCTAGTTCTTTGTCAATTTTATCCAGAAGTATGAAATATCATATATTACTCTTGGAGATGGATATTAAGTTAGTTTTTTTATTAAGGTGAAGAATTATTTATGGATAACAACTATATTATCCATAAGTAATTTTTCCCCTTATTACAACCGTTCAACTTCTAAATGCCATTGAAAGATTTTTTTTTTTTTAAGCTTCAAAAAACGTGAAAATGTATTGATACATTTTGGGCTACCCGGTATTTGAATTTTGTTCATTTGTAGCACAGATCTTTGGTTTATACAGGTAGTGGCTTTACTGAAATTTATTTTTGAGAGCTTAAAAAACCTATTCATTGATAGATATTTTAGGCCGCACTCAAGATATTTCAAAGCCTTTCACCAATTTGTCGCGAAATCATCATTTTTATGTCTTTTCTATGGCTGTACCTTTAATTAATGGGTTTGGAGGGATATACATATTGCATCTACTAGACCATATGAAGCTATGATTTTTGTAGTTTCCTTCTTGATGACTACTTGTTATATTGTGTTCCAGCAACGACAATTACGCCCACAGTGGAATTGAATTCGTTGGCCATGAAGCGTGGTGAACCAGCTGTATATAAACCAGTAGAATCTCGCCAACACCCGTATTATCCGCCCCCTAACTTCGACTTCCGTGGCATGTACAATCAAAGGTAGGATAAACTGAAAGTCTAAAAAAGTTCAAATTTCAATTTTCCGATTTTAATTAATTGATTTATTGATTAATGTTTTATACCACACTCAAGGTTATTTCGCTTAGTTGATTTAGTCGGAGAGAAAACACCCCGAGGAAAAGTAAAATGTGAGCCATGACCTGACAACCCACAGCTCACATGAGGTGAAAATTACGATCATTTTACTTAAATGATTCCTATCAAAGGACACCGGCTATCTGAAGATTGATTGATTGATTGATTGTTTGGTGCTTTACGCTGCGCTCAAGATTATTTCACTTATATGGTGGCGTTGCCAGTGTTGTTGTGGGAGGAAACCTGGCTCTATGCCCGGAGGAAACCCACGACCTTCCGTTTGTAACTGGCAACCATCCCACATAGGTCGTTCGAGTGAAGACCCAGTCAGAAAATTTTCCAATTTTATTTACAGTGGAATATGTAATCAATGATCTGAAGAAAAACTGTGCCAGGAGAACAAAAATAAGGCTGGAGAAATTTTACCACTTCTTGAAAAATGCGTCGTCTTTTTTTCTTCAGATATCATTATCCTCGTATGCCGAGAACGTTTTGTACGTCGCTAAAAGTTGGGCCGCGGATGTTTTTTGGCGAGGGGCAAACTCGGCAGGCTGCACGTCACATGGCTGCTAATAAAGCACTCAAGATTCTTCGCTATCTTCCAATACCCAACCAAGTCGTGACGGAACCCAAGGAGGAGATAACTCCAGTGGAACCTGAACAACTGGACGGTAAGGGAATTTTGATGTCCCAACCCCATTATTACAGCAATAGATCGTTGAGCCTGCTCTCTTCCCCTTATTATCATGGCCCTCTCACAATATAATAAAAATTGTCCAGATTTTGAGTGTGGCATAAAACACCTTGCAAGTCATAAAGCATTATGCTGGCCCTCTACCAATAAAATCTTGAAGAAGGGGCCTCACTTTTCCAGTGAGTTACATTGTCTCACACAGACCTTCCATTGATGCGGCGCTGGTTCAAAACACACTCAGACCAAATAAAAATTGAAAAAATTCTGAGTGGACTTCTCACTCTGTCGCCGTATGTGTAAGAGTTGCCAGGTACTCGCCGAAGGTCGGGGGTTTCCTCCAGGCAATGGACACTGTTTCCTCCCCCACTAAGCCCGGCAACGCCTCCATATAAGTGAAATAATCTTGAGCGCTGCGTAAACCACCAAACAATCAATCAAGCAATAAACTAGTCAGCATCTCAACTCTTGTTATGTTTGTTAATACTTTGTCTTGAAACATGACAGAAATTCTTCTAGCGATTTTGGGTGACCCTTCAGGCTGGTTGGCTGAAAGTACAAGTCAGCTGACCTTCAGAGTCTGGGTTACTTTGGTGCTAGTGTCACCTCAAAATCGGGTAAAAGAATTTCTACCATTTTTAAGAAAATTTATGAGAATATTGTTATACTCATGATCGTCTTCTAACACAAATACACACTTCTTGGGAAAGTGGCTGGATTCTGATTCTAGATTGATTCTTTGGTGTTTGACGCCTCGCTCAAGATTATTTCGCTTATATGACGGAGTTGCCAGTTTTATTGTGGGAGGAGACCAGGCTCTATGCCTGGAAGAAACCCACGACCTTCCGCTGGTAACTGGCAACCATCCCACATAGGTCATTCGAGTGAAAACCCAGTCAGAAAATGTTCCAAAGTTTTTTTTGGACTGATGGCCCCTGATTCTGCTAGAGGCATCACCCCGAAATTGTTAAAAGAATTGTAATCCTGAAGTAACTAGTATCTTGCTATACTCATTTTCTAAACAAGACACAAACTTATTTCCTATTTTTTGTCACAGCTAAAGACCAGCTGAAATCCGAGATCAGTCTAGTCCATGAAATTGCCCTCAAGAATAATGTGGAGGTTGTGTTTGAGGTGAGTGAAAATACAGACAATAGGATTTCCGTAACGAGAATACAGTATACGATATTGTCGAAATATTTACAAATAGTAAACGATTGCTACCTGTAGCCTTGTTGTTCTAAACCAGGGGAAACAGAAAAGATTGATTGATTTTTTACGACACACTCAAGATTATTTCACTTATTTGGCTGCGTTGCCAGGTTTAGTGGAAGAGGAAGCTGGGCTCATTGCAGAGAGGAAACCCTTAAATTTCGGCGAGTACCTGGCAAGTCAAGGGCTTTAGATTACACCTTAGCTGCAACGGTAAACGTCCTGCTGAAATTACAGACGTAAAATTTTCCGGCCAAATTAAGAAGATTTTTTTGGAAGCGCTGGTCAAATTACAATCAGTAGCTTGAAGTGTGGTTGTCCATGACTGACAAGCAAAGTAGATTTCCGTCCGTAATTTAAACTCATTCGATATCCTACCGCGAGAGGCTTACGCAGCTCTATCAGCCTGCCTTTCAGTTTCATTTCTCCTCAAGCGAGTAGCCTATAGTCGCAAAAAACATGACGTACGATTGGGTAAAAATAGTGAAAATTGGGGTTTCCCAAAGTATAATCCAATGAAATTGGCCAAAACAAATGACGTGGACATCCCCAGGGTTTGACAAAAACAGCACGAAGTTGTGTCAGTCACAAAATGGCGGCTACGATATTCAGTGTAAAACAAGGTGTCAGCGATTTTACCGCTGTTATGAATTTCTGTTCGGAAAACAAAAAGAAAATAAAACCTCAGTAGTATTTTTTCGAACTAGATATACTGTCAACGGATTTGTCATTTACAATTTACTTGTCCGTTTGTCGAAAATGGGTTCAGTTCAGGTAAGCCGGTAATGAGGAGATCGTGTTCAACAGCGGCGAACATAGCAAAACTAAAATGTTGATAAAGGAGTTTCCAAACCATTTCAAACTTTTTAATTGATTGAAAAGTGAAAAAATGATCTTGAACTATTTTAAATTTATGTTTGCGAAACAAATTTTGACAGAAAAATTACTTTCGCCCGCTGTAGGCCTAGGGGCCGTACTGTTTACGAAAAAATGTTCCTGTAAACTTAACGCACAAATATGCGCTAATTAATCCTTTTACCAAGCTCCATGTATTTATTTTTCGAGCCAATTCTAGAACTTTCATTGCAAACAGACTAAATTTGCAAGTTATAAGAGTTTATTTAATGAAAAAAAGATGGTTTCAACTATAAAATTATCCAGTGGAAGGTACACTATAGTATATAGCATTCCACAGTTTACACTGACTGATTTTCTGTGGGGGACAGGACGACTCTGAACGCAGAAATACCTGTAGTTTTTGTAGTAGTCAGCTATGCCTGTAGTTGGAGATCTCCAAACTCTGTGGCCAAAGTATATTGATGATGGATGGCCAACTTTTTCTGTTGGTCACCCATCATCAATATACTTTGGTCACAGAGTTTGGAGATCTCCAACTATACCTGCAGTAAGGAATGAGAATCAAGGTTGTCGGCTGCTGTTGTACTAATACTACAGAGTTACATGCAGTCTTTTTCGGCTATCAAAAGGAGTAAGCTACATGTATTTCCGACTGCAAAAATAACCACACTCGCGATTGGCTGCTAATATATTACCTTACATTTGTTAAATATTAAACAAGGGCAGTTTAGGGCAGGGTATACCAGACTAACCAATATTCAACAAGGGCAGTTTAGGGCAGGGTACCAGACTAACCACGCCAACAAAGACCGCCATGTGAAACTTCACTGATTTATGTGATATACATGTATTGACAAAACAACAATTGAAACACACGTAAATACGGTAAAATTGATCTTAAAGATTTTAGTTTATTAAAAACTCTCTTTACTGTTATCTAAAACGGTTTGGAATCAAACTCCGGGCATCCTGGGCATCGCCAGACCCCTCGCCTGGAATTTTTTTTTGGCAAAATACCAGGTGTGCCCAAATTAAGGTAATCTAAAGCCCTGCAAGTCTTACGCTACAGTAATCGTATGAAAAATCCACTCAGAAATTTTTCAATTTTTATTTGGTCTGAGTGGGATACAAACCCGCGTCGAATTGAGGAAGGCCTGTGTCGGACTGAGGGATTATCTCTCTAATGGACTGGCCCACCGAGGCCCCTTACCCTTCTTGAAGGCTGTTAATATGGTAGTTCAAATCCCATCCGGTCCTAAAACAAATTGAAATATAGCCATCACCTATGTGGTAGGTTTGCCGGGTTGCCTAAGATGGGGGATTCATCCACCACTTAACCTGGCAACTCGACCACAAGTGAAAAAAAGCAAAACAAATCAACAACCTTATTTGACCATATGACTGTATAGTTGCTAGCTAACAGTTTGGTGTAATATCGAGCATAAAACTGTGTTTGCGGGTAATAAATTTCTCTGTAAAATTTATAAGTTGACGGTATCCGTTTAAGACTATTGTGTTTTCAGATTTTATATGCCCTTAAAAGAAAATATCAAACCGGTCATGTGATCTCTCTTTCAGGTTATCCGTGAGTCCGGGCCCCCACATATGAAACTTTTTGTCACTCAATGTCAGGTCGGCGACATAACAACAGAAGCACAAGGAAACAGTAAAAAACTCTCCAAGAAAAAAGCTGCAGAATTAATGCTTGCGCAGCTGCTTGAAAAACAACAAGTTTCCTTGACAACGACGACCAAACCCAAGCCAAGGATGGTACCAAACAAAAAGAAAAGTCGGAACCTGATTAAGGTAGAACCGGTTTCATCCGTAAGTTACACTACTTGTATTCATTAGTCTAGGAGTATTTTATCTATTTTTTATAATTTCCAAAAAAAAAAACCATTGATAATTGACCTTACGCGACGCTCCGCCTACTTATGCTAATGAGGTCACCTCGGACAAACATTGAGATGAAACATTGCCGCTAGTGTGGATGTTGGTTGAACTGTGCACGGTTCTTACCGATAACTTTCTGTCTGCAGTTCTCCAGAAGCGCACGACTGTATAATAAAACTGTCTGGGGAATATATGTGCACGATGTACTGGTGGATATATCATTTACAGCGAGTGAAATCCATGTGCCTTGAGTATTACTCGGTCGCCATTTTTTTTCTTGTTTGTCCGAGGTCGGGAATTCTAGCAAGCTGATTGGTCCATTCGCTCTTGAGGGACGAAGTCTGCGTAGGGTCAATTATCACAAAGGAAACATTAAAAAAAAACTCTAAAGAAAAAGCAGCAGAATTAATGTATGCGCAAAATTCTGACCTAAATACTCCTAGACTGTTTTATTTCTTATGAATATTCATGAAGCCTTAACACATTCAAAAAGTCTGATTTACACAAAACAAACAATATTCTATGTTTTATAAACATTATGTGGACTTCTAATTTGAATCTCTAAAATGCTGCAAAGTTTCGTGTCTGATTTTGTAAAATTGAAGATGGCTTTCTTCAGACCAGGGGGCGGTTTCACGAAGCCGTCGCACAGTGCGATCAATCGCAGTTGCCATGATGTCGTTCCTCTTCAATATGGTATCCATTGGCAACTAGGCTTCGTTTGCGATGCAACTGCTTTGTGAAACTCGCCCCAGAGCTACGTTTTTTTGAATGTGTAAGGCATACTTCTTTCTCATCTACTTTTTATACGCCCGGCTTGAAAAGCGGGCTGTATTATGGTATCATCTCCGTCCGTCCGGCAGTCCGGCAGTCCGGCAGTCCGGCTGTCCGGCGTCCGCTGTCCCTTCCGCTCCATAACTTCTAAAGTTTTGATTCCATCTGCACAATTTTTTTTGAGTATATACCTTATGGGTAGAAGGTGTGTCACAGACTATTTTTAACATCACTGGTTACATAATATGGGAGTTATATTGGATTATGTAATATTCCCTTCCGCTCCATAACTTCCAAAGTTTTGATTCCATCTGCACAATTTTTTCTGAGTATATACCTTATGGGTGGAAGGTGTGTCGCGAACTATTTTTGACAGCATACATTGCGTAATATGGCAGCCATATTCGGTTATGTAATATTTACTTTTTCTCTCCGTAACTTTAACAAATATGATCCGATGTTTTCAAATCTTTCATGTTACATACCATATTAACAGACAGTGTGTAAAAAAAATTGTTCATGATATCAACTATTGCAAATTATTGGATTATGTACATTCCCTTTTATTCTTACTTTTATTTTCATGAAAATAACCTTTAAATTATAAAATGGCTTCTACTTTTCCGATTCTCATCAAAAAAGGATTTTTTCAAATTGCAATAATGTTTCTAAATTGATTAAAACTATTCTTAAATCAATTTATAACGTTTTAATCAAATGAAAAATACATAGAAGGATTAAAGTTTTATCTACAGACATAGAGATAAGTAACCCAGCCTTGTTCTATTTACTTACATGTACTCTATCTAAACATACTCTGAAGCTCTAAGTCTCTTATCACAAGTGTTGAAGGTTTTATGGTTTTATGGTCTACCACATGGCCTAAATGTAGGCTTTGTATTAATGTTTGACCCATGCCATGCTGAACTGTTCTTTTTTTTTTGTAGCCAAATAATATAGAAAAATGATATTATGAGAAAAAATTTCAAATCTACTTGAATTGGTGTGAGCTGCAAAATTGCCAATTAATTGCATTTGTTTAAGTATGATTAGTAAATTATTAACTACTCTTCTAAAAAATTGAAACATTTTAGTCCAAACTATATTGACAAAAAGCAATGTTTAACATCATGATTTAACAGCAGCGAGACCGAGTACAAATCTTGTTAATAATCTTTGATCCAAATAGCCCATTTTAAATTCGAAACAGATGATTTTTAAAGGTTTTAGTGGTAAGATTTCATTTTGTTGACATTACATCACCTTTTACCAAGCTTCAACCTCCTTCCTCTGAATTTTGAAAATTAAATTCAAATAAATATGGAAGGATTTGTTTTGGTATGGCCGCAGTTACTGTGCCTTTCCGGGCGTATTTTGGGTTTCCCGAAACTCTTGTATATTGATAGTATAATTTCTTTCGCACTATTTTCTGAAAAGTGCTGGAGCTTTATTTTGGTTTTACTAACTTCCTTTAACACTTTCAATTTGAATTTTTACAATTTCAAAAATGCAACTAACCCTTCTAGCTAACTTTTCTTTATTTTATTACGTTGTTAATGACATATACCTCAAACACCATTTAGACCTATTATATGATTAATTTTAAATATTAAAGAGTAATGTAGATTCTAATGAATTGTATCTCTAACCTTTCATTGATGACCCGCCGGTATTTTTCACTCGATTGTTTTATGAGGAGTTGTCATATCCTCCACCCACTAAACCTGGCAACACCGCTATACAAGTGAAATAATCTGGAGTGCGGCGTAAAACATCAATCCCACACTCTTCAAGATTAACTTGATGAGAGTCACAGAAAAAATTTGCTATATCCATATTTTTTATTTAACTTAACTTTGAGTGCGATGTAAAATCCATCCACCAAAACACCTACCAAAGCTCAGTGTGTAAGTATCCTATTATCTCAGCTGTTTTTATTTGCCGTAGGTTCAGAAAGCAGATCCGAGTTACGGCGTGGGAATAAACCCTATCAGTCGCCTCATTCAAATCATGCAGGCTCAGAAGAAAAAGGAACCTGTTTATACGTTTATTACCGAGAGAGGGCTCCCCCGTAGACGAGAATTTGTTATGCAGGTATTGATAACTTTGTAGTTTTAACAAATTTGGTAATTGTTTTCTATTCTTGTGGGGACCACAAAGACTGGTATTACTAAAAGCTTTTGTTTTTGACTTATTCAGAAAAAAAAAATATGTTCAATTTCAAACAGCTAAATATCAATATTTATGGACTAGGGCCGATGTTTTGTTCTTCCAAAAGTCGATTGAAATTCAAATCTATTTTACCATCTGTTTACCCTGCAACTTCTGTCGCCCAGGTTTGCGTTGATGATAAAACGTGTACAGGCACAGGACCCAATAAGAAGTTGGCGAAACGAAGTGCTGCTGAAGAAATGTTGAAACTGTTAGGGTTCAGTCCACCCTCCCCTCAACCCACTAGGCCATCGCTGAAAACCGGAAATTCTGAGGTAAGTACATGGATACTCCAAATGTGTTGGAACTGTTAGGGTTCAGTCCACCCTCCCCTCAACCCACTAGGCCATCGTTGAAGACGGGAAATTCTGAGGTAAGTACATGGATAATTCAAATGTGTTGAAACTGTTAGGGTTCAGTCCACCCTCCCCTCAACCCACTAGGCCATCGTTGAAGACGGGAAATTCTGAGGTAAGTACATGGATACTCCAAATGTGTTGGAACTGTTAGGGTTCAGTCTACCCTCCCCTCAACCCACTAGGCCATCGTTGAAGACGGGAAATTCTGAGGTAAGTACATGGATACTCCAAATGTGTTGGAACTGTTAGGCTCTTCTGTGGGCTCCTCTGCCAAAATCTGGCCCTTTTAGGTAAAATAATTTTGTGAAGTGATAAAATTAGCCTATCAATTCGACTTAATATGCCATAGTAGTGATAATTGTCGCTTGCAATATAATTGTATAATCCTGAACTGTTTGCAGGTTACCACCCCTGGTGATAAGAAAGTTACATTCTGTGATTCCGATGAAACTAATGGTAAGTTTAAACTTTACGTTCAGAATGAATAGTGGTCTTTCTACTTGAAGAAAAGCTTTTACTATCGTTTGTCAAAAGCATTTTTTTTGCTGATTTTGTTGCTATAGCCTAGCGTTTTATTCCAAGTACAGAAGTCATAAATTGGTCAAGACATACTCTCTAGCTTAGGCACAAAAAAAAAAATTTTTCATGCGATCACTTTGTCAAGTAGGTGGCAGGTAACTACTGAAGGTTGTGGGTTTCCTCAGGGCATAGAGCCCGGTTTCCTACCACAATAAAACTGGCAACGCGGCCATAAAAGTGAAATAATCTTGAGCACGGTGTAAAACACCAAACAATCAATCAATCTGAAGGTAGGATGTCTTCTCAGAGGAAAGAGCTTGATTTTCTACCACACAAAACCAACATCACCATATAGGTGAAATAATGTTGAGTGGAACTTTTATAACTTCAATTACCATAATTTAGATTTTACGGAGGAAAATTAGATTTTTTCTTTAAATTAAACAGCCTTTTTGGCAAGCTTATTCTTTGTGGAGACTGAGTTTAACATAATACACTAGTAGTGTTATTCTGAATAAAGTCAATTTGCGTTCAGTTTGGGTAAATATTGAGTCATTCTATACAAATTATTCCAAATCTTGTGTACTTTAATCAGGATAAATTTGACACAGTGTAAAGTTGTACCAACATCAACAAAATAATTTCTCTTTTCAGTAAATGGTAAAAGTCGACGTCAACTAATGCCGGGTCTTCTCTTCCTGCCCGATCGTCATGGTAACGGTCAGCTGAACTTGGCTGGGCGCGAAGCAGGGGGAGACAATCTATCCAATTTCATCCTGGGAAATTCCGATACGAGACCCGAACTTCAGTTGAAGACTTTGGTCGAGTCACAAAAAATACAACTAGATTTTGATGACTTTTCTGGAAAGGTAAGTGTACCGTATTTCTTCTAAAGATTCAGCCACTTTTTTCCTCATAAGGATTCGATCATTAGAAAAGAAATATGCTAAATGAGGAAAGACAAATTTGCCCATTAGAGGGAATTTAAGGCAATATGACCCGCCGTGCCGTGTGTGAAAATGGTTATCCTGAAACACAACTCCACGTCTCCATTTTTGTCTGACTCAATGGAAAATTTAGGCCATTAGAATGGCTGAATATTTAGAAGAAATATGGGATTATTACACGTGACACAAGCTCCTAAAATTTTGACCCTTTATTTTTTAGTCCTTTCATTCGGACAGCTCATTTTGACGACCCATGTCCCAAAAAAAGACTGCAATTTATTATTTTTATTTTATTCATCTGTCCATTTTAGAAGTTATGTACTTGACCTTCATGTCTATATTTTTATTGTCTTCCCGTAGGAGTGTTTGTGTCGTATAACTATGTCGAGCCACCCAGGACAATCTGTTCACGGAACAGGCCTTACCAAAGATGCTGCTCGGGATGCTGCATCTATCGAGGCTATTAAGTTTCTACTCGAGAGAGGCTCCATTGGGGGACCTTCGCTTGCGTCTGCGGAAGGAGATATGCCAGTACATGGGTAGGTCATAATTTTATACATGATTTGACATGGATTTATTATTACCTCTTGTTTAAAAAAAGCTCTATTATGTCTTTAAATGTGTTCTACAATGAATACAAAGTTGAATTACGAGCACTTGTTAGTGCATCTCTCTTTAGGACACTGGAGAAAAGAGATTCTGGCAGTTAGTTTTAAAATATCTCAATTTTAGGACCTCTCATGGCTCAGCTCGTTAAATGCCGATGGGTTGGGTGCGGATTCATATCCCACAGTCTTAAAAAAAAGGAAAAAAGTTCTCACTCACTCGTGCTGGTTGTCAGATACCTGTAGAAGGTATGAAACTGCTCACGAAAAGTGCCTGGTGTTCACCCGGACTTGGCAGGGTGACACTGTCATATACGGTGATGTCTGAGTTAATTCAAGTGCTGGAAAAATTAGAAGAGTGCAAATTCTCATCTTAATTCAAGAGAGAGCTTGTAAAACATTCAAGGATTAACTGCTGGTCAATCATCTCCCTGGACTGAGATGTGTTGAAAGTTTAAATCTCATTCAGAACCTTTTTGTTATTGAGGATTAAGCAAAATGCTTAGTCCTCTAATTAACTCAGGTATTACCGTAAGTGAAATAACCTGAAGTGTGGCTTGAAACATCAGTCTTATTATTAAGCTACTACTTCGTCACCCTGTAGAGGTTAAAGATAAATTATGGTAGTGAACACTTATCTTACAGCTTCAATTTATGTTCACCATTTTATTTTTTTCTTAAAGAAAAGGGGACTGGTTGTCTGACAAGAAGCCAGGAGGTTTTCCAACAGAAATAAAAATGACTGGCCCCTATACAGCTCTGTAAGTACCACCTGTCACTTCATTTCAAACCTTGGTTAGATTTAAACGAGAAATCTTATTGTGGAAGCATACTAGGTACTATTTCTAAATCTCGAAATATGAATTTGGAGTGGATTTTTCACAGGATCGCCCTATGTGGAAGAGTTGCCAGGTACTCGCCGGAGGTCGAGGGGTTTCCTTCGATGAATGAGCCCGGTTTCCTCCCTCACTGTGTCGTTAGATCGTCCACACGACTCAAACGTGAGGGAGGGGGGTCTCGGTGGTTCAAACAGCTAAGGGATTATCTCACATCCACTCATCGATGGATCCCTATTAAGTAGAGAGTTGTCAGGTACTTGTTGAAGGTCTAGAGTTTCCTCCTGGCAATACCATATTACTGAAATAATCTTTAGTATGACACAAAACCTCAGTCGAATCTTTTTGTACGTATAAGAGACTGCGAAAAAATTAGAGAAATTATCTTGTGCCCCATTAAAGCCCCCCTGCATATAACCTTCTGTTATTCTGGATTTATTTTTTATCGTTTCAGTCGTAAAGGAAGTGGGCCCCAGCCAAATGTCCTCAGCTCGGAGTCTGTATAGGGAATTGTCATGATGAATGGAGAATCCCAAGGGACACTGGGAAAGTCCCTGGGGAATCCCCATCAAGTTAAACAGTTCTTTGGCTCTCCCCTAATCTCAAAAGGTGGTTCCCCAATGTTTGACTTTGTTTTTTTTTTAATATGTATTTTCAAAGCCTGTAATATAAGTGTGTGTTTTTTTTGTGCTCACCATTTTCAAGGAATTTTCTACAGTTGGTAAAATTTGTTAAACTTTCAATGTCTAAATGTGCGATTTAAATTTTTTTTGGTGTTATTTATCTGCTATACATTTTCTTGAACAGTTTTACAAAAGTGGAGTGTTTTTTTTTCTTGCATTTATTATACCAGTTTGGTCGGACACTCTTCTTTTGTATAACTTGGAAATAATCAAGTCATTATAACAGTTTTTATATGGGATGGTTGCTAGGTAGAAACGGAAGACGTACAACCGACGGCAAGTTTCCTTCCGTTCTCATCCTTACAACTTTACAATAAAACACTTATCAATTCATTCAAGCGATACTTCATATCCTAGGCTTTGAAACATTTATTAAATAGTGCCATTAATTACATCTTAAGCATTGTTTGGGAAGACTTTGGAATAAAACCAATATTTTAAGTTTTTTTTTTTATTATTTGTTCATCAGTTTTGATTAATTTGGAGGGATTATTCCATTTCATGTTTTATACCTATAGCAATTAATCCCTAAAGTTTTGTTGGAAGTTTGTTAATTTTCCTACCAACAAGCCTTCGTTCCTTCCTACTCATACGACCTATGTGGGATGGTTGCCAGTTACCAGCGGAAGGTCGTGGGTTTCCTCCGGGCACAGAGCCCGGTTTACTCCCACAATAAAACTGGCAACGCCGCCATATAAGTGAAATAATCTTGAGCGCGGCGTAAAACATCAATCAATTAATCGTTCCTTCCTTGGAGTGGAAGCCAACAAGCCTTTGAACAATGTACTATGGGGGTAAATCAACTCTGAACAATTGACAGGTTGTCGTCCAAGTTCGAGCGTTTCCTGTGGGAAAAAGAGCCTTCTTTCCTCCCCAATTAACCTGGGATCGCACAAGTATAACTTTAAAATATTTTGCGGCGTAAAACGTCCAAAATTGAAGACCAGAAAATATTGTGAAACTTATTATTAAAGCGATTCCAATTCCATCCGTGTTCGTTAAGTACCTGTTTAAGTTTTGGAAGTAACTTCACCTTAAAGCTACTTTTCATATGTGACTAAAGGGAATTAACTATGCATGATTTTTGTGGTTATAGAAATTGCTTTTTTCTCTATGGAAACATTAAAAAAAGAAAGGAAAAATAAAAAAAGTACAGGTCGTTTTTTTAGATATATTTTATTTTTTGACCAGTCATCTGTGTATTACACAGTGGTCGTAATATTTGTGTTATTTTATTGTATGGTGGAATTTTGTCAAACATTTGACCCATATTTCTATTATTCTTTTAGCAAAGTTATGTTATACTTTATTAACGTGCATTTCAAGTCAAACAAATTTTATTTTTTTGCAGTTTATTTGCATACATAAATCAAGCCGAGATAATGAATGTGCTAATTATGGTATTGCTTGTTTTTGTGAACCAAGAAAAATTTTTCACGGAGAACTTCTTTATATAAGATGTGCTAAGATAATAATCTCTCTATTTTGGCAAAGCTTTGTAAACAGAGAAATATCTTGGACAATGGTAAAATCCAATAAACAGAATTTCAGTCGGAGAAGTTTTCAAACAAAAGTTATCTGATTAGTTTTTGTGGGTTTTTTTCGTCGAGAAATGGGGTTCTCCAGAATGGTTGAAAGGTTAGGTGTTAGAGCCTATTTACTGACCCTCCCTTACTAAACCTGGGGTTCGTTTCACAAAGCAGTCGCATCACAAACGAAGCCTAGTTGCCACTGGATACCATAGTGAAGAAATACCAAGTCATGGCAACTGCGATTGATCGCACTTTGCAATGGCTTCGTGAAACGACCCCCGGGCTACAGCTCGATGGGCAATATCTTGTATGTGGGATAAACGATCAATCAATCAATGGCTTTTGTTATCATTTGATTGATGAATTAAAGTGGCATGAGCTGCCAAAATTCACACTTTCATAATTTCTGATCGTCACGTCAGAAAGAGGCTTCAAGACCATCGAAAAACTAAATGATTAGCATTGGAATGAATATCCATACAGTATGTGGCCTGTACGAACCGAAATATTGTTCGAAATGTATACAAAATTTAAATAACCAGGACGACCATTCATTCATTCTGAGTCAGTTAGTTCAAAACAATACTTTATCGTCCATTTTCGAGACTAGAAGCACTAAAAAGCTTCTGAATTATAGCCAATAATTTCAACATTCTGTTTTAACATCCAAATATCAACATTTTGGCAGCTCATGCCACTTTAATGTTTTACGCCACACAAATTATGATGAGTTTTAGTGGGGAGGAAATCACCCTAGTGTCCAAATTAAGATATGAGTGGGGAGGGTGATATTTTGGTCGGTGTAAAGAACCTAGTTTCCACCCACTCTCTAAACCTTGTAACGCTGGCAGAGAAGTCCAACAGGCTTCAGTGTGGCTTAACTTCAATCAATCATAACGATTCGTACGGCCAGTATAAAACACCGATAATAATATTCATGAACAAGGCGGTAAATAACAAGTATTCACTGAATGAATCCAATCGCGTATGGTTATGCTTGCAATAGTAAGGATTTTTTTATCATTGAATACCTAAGGGGTGGTGAAGCTTAACAAAAATGTCTGCAGTCAGAAAAGCTCCCAACCAAAATATCCACAGCTGTTCCTAAAATCATATTTGAAAGTTTTGCAAATTTGACTAAAAGGCTGAGAGCTTCCAAGGCATACCATTAGAAAGTAGGCGCCCAGTGAAAGTGCCAATAAGCCCACTTTTTATGCAGAGAGGAAGTTGGCAAATTTTAGGTTAACTCCCTTGTGTAAGAGACTAGGAGTCCCTATTCTTCACTGGGGCCTCCGTGGCTCAGTAGGTAGAGCGTTGGACGCTCAATCCGAACAGCCTTCCACCAATGGGTCGGGGGTTCGAATCCCACTCAGTCCAAAAATTGGAAAATTTTCTGACTGGGTTTTCACTCGATTGACCTATGTGGGATGGTTGCCAGTTACCACCAGAAGGTTGTGGGTTTCCTCCGGGCATAAAGCACGGTTTCCTCCCTCAATAAAACTGGCAACGGCGCCATATAAGTGAAATCTTGAGCGCAGCGTAAAACACCAAACAATCAATCAAACCTTTTCTTCACTGGTAAGCTCAATTGGATTCATCAGATTGATTGTTTGGTGTTTTACGCGGGATTAAGATTATTTCAATTATATGGCGGCGTTGCCAGATTTAGTGGGGGAGGAAACCCCCAACCTTTGGTGAGTACCTGGCAACTCTTTTACATCAGCGACCAAGAGGAAAATCCTCTCAGAAATGTTTCAATTTTTATTTGGTCGGAGTGTGATTTGAACACGTGCCGCATCGATGAAAGGTCTGTGTGGGACTGAAGGACGATCACTGTAACCCACTGGTCCACCAAGGTCTGTGTGGGACTGAGGGACGATCACTCTAATCCACTGGACCACCGAGGTCTGTGTGGGACTGACGGACAATCACTGTAACCCACTGGACCACCGAGGTCTGTGTGGGACTGACAGACAATCACTGTAACCCACTGGACCACCGAGGTCTGTGTGGGACTGAAGGACGATCACTCAAAGCCACTGGACTACCAAGGCCCCCTAGGTAAGCCGAAGATTTGGCACAAAATTATTAAAGAGAACTGAAGCTTAATGATGTAAATTGTGGGATACTTGAGGTATGTTGATTGAAGTAACAGCTTTGTTACAAGTCCTTGTGGCGACATGAGTGAAAGAGTTGCATAGTATATTCTGAAGGTTGAGGGTTTCCTCCGGACAAAGTGTCCAGTTTCCTGCCCCACTAATCCTGGCAATAATCTTGAGTGCAACGCAAAATATCAATTAATCAGTCATTGTGGTGACAGGCATGGCTCCTCACACTATTCTATGGAGAAAACGTTCTGTCAGTCATGTTGTGTGCCATGAGGGTGTTATTAAGCAAACACTCCATTGGGAATATTTTGGGTCCAGTTTTAGGTATTGTTCAAGATATTTTGGGTGGTGCTTATGTTGTATGGTATGCAAAAAGCCAATTGGAATCCCCAGTAGCTTAGTGGGATAGCATTACTCTATTGTCAATCAAGCCTGTCGTAGTTGGCTGAATGGATATTAAGACAGTTGGTAAAAGGTGCCATACTCTGGGACCTAGGTTCGACTCTTGTTTCAGGCGTTGCCGAATATCAGTAGAAGAACTTCTGCCATTTTTCAAGAAAAGTTTAATTCCCCAAATATAACGAGAATACAGGAAAAACCCATGCTGAAGATTATTCACTAATATGACCAGGTTTAGTGTGGGTGGATACATGCCTCTTTGCCTGTCGGAAACCCTCGACCTTATGTGTGTATGATTGACTACAACACAAGGTGCTTGATTTTCTTAGAGGGAAAACAACTGAAATTTGTAACAAGAATAAACTCATTTATTCGCTAAAAGTGTGTGCAGCTGAAATGTTGTACATGTTATATCAAGTGTCAAGACTGTCACTGATATCCACAGCTTTGTCCAACTCTTCCGGGGAAATATCTACGATGCCTTCTTTTTCTAACATCGCGTCTTCTTCATCGTATTTTGCGACCAGGGCTTTAATAATTTTACACCTGGGCGCGTCACAGTCGCAAGGCGTTGGGTGGTCCTCTGAGGAGGTGTCGGAATCCTCACAATCGATGACAGAATCCTCGTTAATCAAGGAATCTTCGTTTTCCGGAGCACCGTTAGACGATGTTTGCTCAATGCCATTAATACATGGATCCTCCCCCATCGGCGGGACATCCAATAGTTCCAGTGTGATATTATACCAGCGTTTATTGCCAGCTGATTGGCTGAGTTCAAGGCGACATTTGATGACGTCGTTTGCGTCCACGAGGAGTGGTGCTGGTAAATTAATCACAGTTTGTTTCCAGTGCGTTGGCGAAGATTTCGGTGACGTTGATAAAATTTCGGAAAGTTCGCTTTTGAGAGGGGAGGTAAATTCTACATCAAACCACGTCACAAAACCATGAACTTTACAGGATATTTCTGAGGGAAAAGAAAAAATCTTTTGAAATGACTTCACCTGGTCCAACGTAACGTTATGAAGGTCAAATTCCAAGACCTTTTGAGGGTCCCCCAAAATGCTGTTCGAAGACACAGATATTATGGATGGAGACTGCAACGACTTTATAACAACTGACGGAATCAAAGGGGAGTAATCAAATCCATATACGTTCTTCCAAAACTCGAACTTCTCCGCATATTCTGCTGCTAAATTAACTGGCGAAAGATAAATTGTTGCTTTAGATGGGAAAATTAGTCCATTTTCCTTTAATAAATTGTCTCGGGCATAAATCACCGAGTCTAGCATTGATTCATGAAGAAGGTAAAATCCCATCCACTCCGATATCAAAATGTCCGCTCGCTCACCAGGGGGCAGCACAACATCCTCAACGCGTTTATGCAGCACGGTGATAATATTTTCGTAGCAATTCTGACATACAATCTGTTTACAGGCAGCGGCGATATCACTCGCTTCAACGGCTAAAACTTTTCTGGCCCCAGCCCTTGCTGCAAACAAAGATAAAATGCCTGTCCCAGCCCCCACATCAATAACAAACTTATCCTTAAAAATGTCACGGTTATTTTCAATAAAATTCTGATATGCCACAGTTCTCGGTTTGTCTTTCAACATTAATTCGTGGACATCTATATCGCCGTAACTCAAAAAATATCCACCGTCATCATCAACAGTTTCGGGATTTTGCACAGCCTCAACACAGTTATCTCCCTTGGCAGTCATGTTTCATCACACTTCTCAATTCCCTGAAAAATAAAAAGGAAAATAGAAACCCTTTAGAACCTTTAGGTCATATTTCATGTAAATTAGATTCCCCAAACTAACTAAGAGTTCCATCAGTTCGTTGGGCGAACATTTTTAAAAGTGATACTTCTGGTAAATCCAAGTGAGTCTGACTTGCCTTTGTTGGACGGATAGGTTTTGTGATGCGGTTTTCAAAGATTGCCTGTCACAGGTCATTGTAACTTGCCCCCCCCCCCCCCCCTCCCCTCCTTTTCGTAATTGTTATAATCAATCCTCTGACAATCTTTGAGCCTTACAGCACACTTGAATGTTACCCACCACAGCTCCCTTTGGGCTTTTCCATGATGTAACCATGTTAGATTACTTGAATGAATGAATGAATGCAGGCTCTTCTAGACTATCGACCAGATATTACTCAGTATGAGACCTGATCACATTCCATTAAATCAGGAGGAGAACCCGCAACCTTTTCTCCCTACATGCCACTTGGTCACATTCCAGGAAGCCCAAAGAGAACCTCCGGCATTTTGTTCCTACTTGATCACATTCTATGAAAGTCAGACGAGAACCTCTGATCTTTTTTTCCTACTTGGTCACATTTCAAGAAAGTCTGAACCCTCTACCTTCAATTCCTACAAGGCCCCCACCTACAAGGTCCCCTACGAGAAACCCCCACCTATTGTTCCTACTACTAAGGTCACATACCAGGCAAGCTAGAAGACAACCCCCAACCTTTTGTTCCTACTTGGTCACACTCCAGGCAAGCCCGAAGAGAACCCCAGACCTATTGTTCCTACTTGATCACATTCCAGGAAAGCCTGAAGAGAACCCCCGATCTTCTGTTCCTACTTGGTAAACTTTCCAGGTCATTCCAGGAAATCATGAATAGAAACGCCGACCATTTGTTCCTACTTGGTCACTTTCCAGCAAAGCCTAAAGAGAACCTCCTACCTTCTATTCCTACAAGGTCACATTCTAGGAAAGCCCAAAGAGAAACCCCCTACCTTTTGTTCCTACATGGTCACATTTCAGGATAGCCTGAAGAGAGCCCCCTACCTTTTGTTCCTACTTGGTCACTTTCCAGGAAAGCCTGAAGAGAACCCCCAACCTTTTGTTCCTACTTGGTCACCTTCCAGGAAATCATGAATAGAAACGCCGACCATTTGTTCCTACTTGGTCACATTCAAGCAAAGCCTAAAGAGAACCTCCTACCTTCTATTCCTACAAGGTCACATTCTAGGAAAGCCCAAAGAGAAACCCCCTACCTTTTGTTCCTACATGGTCACATTTCAGGATAGCCTGAAGAGAACCCCCTACCTTTTGTTCCTACTTGGTTACTTTCCAGGAAAGCCTAAAGAGAACCTTCAACGTTTTGTTCCTACTTGGTCACTTTCCAGGAAAGCCTGAAGAAAACCCCCAACCTTTTGTTCGTTCTTGGGCACATTCCAGCAAAGCCCAAAGAGAACCTCGGACCTTTTGTTCCTACTTGGTCACATTTCAGGAAAGCCTAAAGAGAACCCCCAAACTTTTGTTCCTACTTGGTCACTTTCCAGGAAAGCCTGAATAGAACCCCTGACTGTTTGTTCCTACTTTTGGCCTACTTTTTAGTCATGTTCCTGAAAAGCCCCCCAAAAAAACCCTCGACCTTTTGTTCCTACTTGGTCACATTCCAGGTAAGCCCGAAGAGAACCCCCGACCTTTTATTCCTACTTGGTCACATTCCAGGAAAGCCTAAAGAGAATCGCTGACCTTCTGTTTCTACTTGGTCACATTCCAGGCAAGCCCGAAGAGAACCCCAGACCTATTGTTCCTACTTGATCACATTCCAGGAAAGCCTGAAGAGAACCCCCGATCTTCTGTTCCTACTTGGTAAACTTTCCAGGTCATTCCAGGAAATCATGAATAGAAACGCCGACCATTTGTTCCTACTTGGTCACTTTCCAGCAAAGCCTAAAGAGAACCTCCTACCTTCTATTCCTACAAGGTCACATTCTAGGAAAGCCCAAAGAGAAACCCCCTACCTTTTGTTCCTACATGGTCACATTTCAGGATAGCCTGAAGAGAACCCCCTACCTTTTGTTCCTACTTGGTCACTTTCCAGGAAAGCCTGAAGAGAACCCCCAACCTTTTGTTCCTACTTGGTCACCTTCCAGGAAATCATGAATAGAAACGCCGACCATTTGTTCCTACTTGGTCACATTCAAGCAAAGCCTAAAGAGAACCTCCTACCTTCTATTCCTACAAGGTCACATTCTAGGAAAGCCCAAAGAGAACCCCCTACCTTTTGTTCCTACTTGGTTACTTTCCAGGAAAGCCTAAAGAGAACCTTCAACGTTTTGTTCCTACTTGGTCACCTTCCAGGAAATCATGAATAGAAACGCCGACCATTTGTTCCTACTTGGTCACATTCAAGCAAAGCCTAAAGAGAACCTCCTACCTTCTATTCCTACAAGGTCACATTCTAGGAAAGCCCAAAGAGAACCCCCTACCTTTTGTTCCTACTTGGTCACTTTCCAGGTCATTCCAGGAAATCATGAATAGAAACGCCGACCATTTGTTCCTACTTGGTCACTTTCCAGCAAAGCCTAAAGAGAACCTCCTACCTTCTATTCCTACAAGGTCACATTCTAGGAAAGCCCAAAGAGAAACCCCCTACCTTTTGTTCCTACATGGTCACATTTCAGGATAGCCTGAAGAGAACCCCCTACCTTTTGTTCCTACTTGGTCACTTTCCAGGAAAGCCTGAAGAGAACCCCCAACCTTTTGTTCCTACTTGGTCACCTTCCAGGAAATCATGAATAGAAACGCCGACCATTTGTTCCTACTTGGTCACATTCAAGCAAAGCCTAAAGAGAACCTCCTACCTTCTATTCCTACAAGGTCACATTCTAGGAAAGCCCAAAGAGAACCCCCTACCTTTTGTTCCTACTTGGTCACATTCCAGGAAAGCCCAAAGAGAACCTCGGACCTTTTGTTCCTACTTGGTCACATTTCAGGAAAGCCTGAAGAGAACCCCCAAACTTTTGTTCCTACTTGGTCACTTTCCAGGAAAGCCTGAATAGAACCCCTGACTGTTTGTTCCTACTTTTGGCCTACTTTTTAGTCATGTTCCTGAAAAGCCCCCCCAAAAAACCCTCGACCTTTTGTTCCTACTTGGTCACATTCCAGGTAAGCCCGAAGAGAACCCCCGACCTTTTATTCCTACTTGGTCACATTCCAGGAAAGCCTAAAGAGAATCGCTGACCTTCTGTTTCTACTTGGTCACATTCCAGGCAAGCCCGAAGAGAACCCCAGACCTATTGTTCCTACTTGATCACATTCCAGGAAAGCCTGAAGAGAACCCCCGATCTTCTGTTCCTACTTGGTAAACTTTCCAGGTCATTCCAGGAAATCATGAATAGAAACGCCGACCATTTGTTCCTACTTGGTCACTTTCCAGCAAAGCCTAAAGAGAACCTCCTACCTTCTATTCCTACAAGGTCACATTCTAGGAAAGCCCAAAGAGAAACCCCCTACCTTTTGTTCCTACATGGTCACATTTCAGGATAGCCTGAAGAGAACCCCCTACCTTTTGTTCCTACTTGGTCACTTTCCAGGAAAGCCTGAAGAGAACCCCCAACCTTTTGTTCCTACTTGGTCACCTTCCAGGAAATCATGAATAGAAACGCCGACCATTTGTTCCTACTTGGTCACATTCCAGCAAAGCCTAAAGAGAACCTCCTACCTTCTATTCCTACAAGGTCACATTCTAGGAAAGCCCAAAGAGAAACCCCCTACCTTTTGTTCCTACATGGTCACATTTCAGGATAGCCTGAAGAGAACCCCCTACCTTTTGTTCCTACTTGGTCACTTTCCAGGAAAGCCTGAAGAGAACCCCCAACCTTTTGTTCCTACTTGGTCACTTTCCAGGAAAGCCTGAAGAGAACCCCCAAACTTTTGTTCCTACCAGGTCACATTCCAGGAAAGCCTAAAGAGAACCTTCAACGTTTTGTTCCTACTTGGTCACCTTCCAGGAAATCATGAATAGAAACGCCGACCATTTGTTCCTACTTGGTCACATTCCAGCAAAGCCTAAAGAGAACCTCCTACCTTCTATTCCTACAAGGTCACATTCTAGGAAAGCCCAAAGAGAAACCCCCTACCTTTTGTTCCTACATGGTCACATTTCAGGATAGCCTGAAGAGAACCCCCTACCTTTTGTTCCTACTTGGTCACTTTCCAGGAAAGCCTGAAGAGAACCCCTGACCTTTTGTTCCTACTTGGTCACATTCCAGGAAAGCCTGAAGAGAACCCCTGACCTTCTGTTCCTACTTGGTCACATTCCAGGAAAGCCTAAAGAGAATCGCTGACCTTCTGTTTCTACTTGGTCACATTCCAGGAAAGCCTGAAGAGAACCCCAACCTTTTGTTCGTTCTTGGGCACATTCCAGAAAATTCTGAAGAGAATCCCCTACCTTTTGTTCAAACTTGGTCACATTCCAGGAAAGCCTAACGTCATAACACAATGACAAATCACTATTGTGACGTCAATTTTGACCATTCATTCGTGATGTGATTTTATGTGATGTCATTTGTAGAAGAACGTTATTTGCGTTACGAGAGACAAAATCCCATAGTTATGACGGCGATTATAGTACGCCAGCTCCAATTTAACCAATGCGATGTGACCATTTCATTGGTTCAAAGTTTAACAAGAAGTGCATCATGGGAGATTTCTGCAAAGTAAAATGAAGTGAAGCTGAGAGATATCCTAAATTTTCGGATTGGTGCAAAATGCAAGACTTTTTAAACTAAACTGTGCAGATCTAGGCTTATACATCACATATGGTCTTACACAATAGGCGAAGGAAACAATGCTGTCTACGTTATCTAACAGGTTGGGGAAATACGTGAATCGACGGATATCCGTGAATCCACGGACTATCCGTGAATCGACGGACAGTTTTGTCACAGAACGACGGATAGGCACCTGTCAAAAACGATAAAAGTTATCCGACTTCCAATTCTTACGAAGACGCAAAGTTTTGCAGTTCAACAACAACAGAACAGCTTTCAAGCTGTCCATTCACACTCTTATTTCGTCCTAAGCTTCAATATTTTTCTGCGCTGAAGCCGTCAAAGTCGCTGACACAAACTGTCAAAAAGCAGTTTGCCATTTTGGATAATCATAAATAATTTCGAAAAGAAAATAAACATTTACATACATTTGAAACCCCGCAAATTAAAGCGTGCTTCTTCGTCTTTCCATACCGGTCACGTGGTTTAAATACGTCCACCGGCAAGATCACACAAGAGCATCTAAAGTAGGGCCCTCCAAGAATACAGCGCCACTAGCCATTGTATGGTGAACCAAAGGGGACTAATCTAGCAGGCCTGTCATGTACAAGAGGCATATAGTATCCAAGGCAAATAAGTCCCCTTTGGTTCACCATACAATGGCTAGTGGCGCTGTATTCTTGGAGGGCCCTACTTTAGATGCTCTTGTGTGATCTTGCCGGTGGACGTATATTTAAACCACGTGACCGGTATGGAAAGACGAAGAAGCACGCTTTAATTTGCGGGGTTTCAAATGTATGTAAATGTTTATTTTCTTTTCGAAATTATTTATCCAAAATGGCAAACTGCTTTTTGACAGTTTGTGTCAGCGACTTTGACGGCTTCAGCGCAGAAAAATATTGAAGCTTAGGACGAAATAAGAGTGTGAATGGACAGCTTGAAAGCTGTTCTGTTGTTGTTGAACTGCAAAACTTTGCGTCTTCGTAAGAATTGGAAGTCGGATAACTTTTATCGTTTTTGACAGGTGCCTATCCGTCGTTCTGTGACAAAACTGTCCGTCGATTCACGGATAGTCCGTGGATTCACGGATATCCGTCGATTCACGTATTTCCCCAACCTGATCTAAGTCACAGTTTCATTTCATACTTCGTCATTCATTTACCTGTTTACTTCTGCTAATACTAGTGTGAAATTGAGTGTTGCTGTTATTAAAAGTACTGATGTAGATTCTAACAGCGAAAACCCAGCAAAAGTCTACGATATTTAATCAGGAATCTGTACGTGTGTTAGTGACAGTGTTACAGATACTAAATTAATAGGTGACGAATTTTGAACCCTTGGTAAGTTACCAGGCCAAGATTAAAGTAACAGGTTTACATTTTTAGATACAATGCAAATACCAGTAAATGACCTCCTGACAGTAATCTTAGTAAAATATTCCGATTAAAACCTTGCTTAGTAGGGAATTACCTTGAAGTTGTAGTCAATAACGCGTTAACTTTTGACATAACACAAACATAAACACGTGGGTGAAACTGAAGAATTCCTTGACAAGGGAGATAATCAGACAAAGGGAGATAACTTACTTTAATGTTGACTTTAATATTACAAACAATAACTTAATTGTAGAAAACAATGGTCTAACCAGCTGGGAGCGGTCACCTCACATTAACGCTACATACCGGAGCTAACAATAACTATGTCCAGCTTTGAAGATTTTTTTATTTATTTACAGGAAATAGATTTGGATTTAGCCTCAGGTGACCATACTGCTATATTGAGTAGCCGCACATGTGTGACTCTAGTACTGCGATGGTTCTTTGCTTAGGCAGTACAGTAGGCCTAATTGTTGGTATACGTAATGTCACCATAAGTTCGGTAAATTGAACTAGCGTAAAGGATGAAAAGTCTTTTTTATGAATGCTCCTTATGCAGAAATCGTTTTATATTTGCACACTATTGTTTTATCAATCACAGGAGACAATATACCAATTGGGAGGGGGGGGGGGGGGGGGGGGGGTCTTAAACAGATCACTTTGTGAGGAATTCAGAATACTTGGCAGTAGATTTAGGATAGTTGTTGCGTTGGACAATAGATTATTCTGTGATTCCCCTTTTACAATAATCCTGCCTACGTTCACCCTTGTGGTACCAGTTCTAAATCTGCCACTGTGATATCCTGGTTGTTTAATAGATAGTAAACAAATGAAGAACAAAATTACCAAATATTTTGTTTTCGCCTTTTATTTCAAATGCCAACTGATAAAAGTCAATAAAAAAACCAAATACAATAAAACAATTTTGCATTATTGGGTTTCACAACTAAAGTTGTGTTTGAAACTCTCTTTAAACATGGGTTCCATAATAACAACAGATAATTATGGCATCACACAAGTTATTAAAAAAACCAACTTACTCCATGGCGATGCCGTTATTATTTCTTAATAAAACTATAGATATGTCAACATGTTCACACAACGTTTAATTTTTACTGCCCAGCAATAATTCAATGTATACAAATGTATATAAATGTATAGAAACAAAAACATAACCATGTTATCAACTTTAACATAGACATACGCTGCCTGATAAATATTATATCACCTTGTTTTGAAGTATTAATCTGTAACAATACATATATAAAAGTTTTTAATAAATGTAACAGGCACTCTGATATAAAGTCAGAAAAATATAAAAAAAAATTCACGCAAATTATTCACAAAATTTATTTCACAAAATCTTTTTATTTTTTTTTTTGGTACTTTTACATATTGATTGCTTAAAGCAATGTTTTATCCCACAATCAAGATTATTTCACTTATATGGTGGCGTTGTCAGGTTTATTGGAGGAGGAAATCAAGCTCTGCCCGCAGGAAACAACCAACCTTTGACGAGTACCTGGCAACTCTCCCATATAAGGCGATCAAGTGAAAAATCCATTCAATTTTTTTGTAGCCAGCGATAGGAGGCTTGTGTCGGACCGAGAGAGACTATGACTGTACTGAAACCAAGGTCCCTATTTTATTATTTTTATTTTATATCTTTCTATTTTCATTTTTTACAGGACACCATACCCAAAATGCAATAAAATTATTACAAAATAAAATAAAACTCAAAAATGTATATCCTTTAAACATGTTTTAACAATGTTTAAAATTATTCTGTTTGTTCATATCTTGGTCATGGTACATTAATGATGAAGGCTACCCTAATTGTTATGTTCTATTGAGGAGGTATATTTTGTCGGCATTCATCAACCAATTCAGATTTTCAGTAGGCCAAAAAAATGCCGTGAATATTTGAGGATTCCAAGCAGCATTTTTATATAAAGATCAGATCGTCTTTGTTTTTTTTTTTTTGTTGTAAGAAATGTTTGAAACTCTCTTTAAACGTGGCTTTCATACTGTTACCAGGTTTACTGGGGGAGGAAACCAGGCTCTTTGCCCAGAGGAAACTCCTGATCTTCGGTGAGTACCTGGCAACGCTTCCACACATGGGGATTACGTGAAAAATGCACTCCGAAATGTAGGACTGAGGGACGATCAATCTGCCAACTAAGCCACCCTGGCCCCTTACTTCAGTACCAGTTGCCATAGAAACCATATATATCAGACTGATAAGATGGAGGACGGAAAGAACAGAAAAGTATACGCATACAGTAATGGTTGTCGCCACAGTGGTTTATAACCATTTGGTCTGAGTGAGATTTGAACCTGCGGCGCATCCATGGAAGGTCTGTGTCAGGCTAAGGAACTATCACCCTGCAGACAGAGCCCCCACTACTTAAGTTGATGTAGCAGTTGCCATAGAAACCATAGATACATTGTAACAGACCGATATGATGCTGGATGGAAAGTATAATGAACAGAAAAGTATACGCATACAGTAATGGTTGTCGCCACAAAGGTTTGTAAACAGGGGGTCACTTTGAAGAGAGATACCCTCATGGTGACAATATTCTAATGAGTTAGAAGAGCTCCAATATTGTAGAATGGTTGCCATTTTCTAATAATCTATGTTACGATTCAATTGTACATCAACCCTTTTTTCTTTCGAAAAAATCTTTCACCGATGCAATAAATGCCTTAAAATGAATGACCAACCTTTTCTGTCTTGATATCAATTCTCCTTTTGTCGAACTATAGGTCAGAGTTATTGCATTACATCCATATCTAGAGCTGGTTCGAACACTTTCCCGCGGTCACTGCGGCCATGTTTAGTATTCTCCCTTAATATATATTATATGTATAGGGAGCGCAAGTTTCATAAGAATTATTACGCGATTTTGTGATATCCGGTGACAGATGACGCCATTCAGAACGTTTTTGATGACGTTGCAACTCCATTTGACGTATTTTGTTCCATAACGTCAGATTTAAACTTCATTTTGGAACGGAAAACGCTCAGCCGCATACGCAATGCAGTGCCGGTGACAGGAAATTTGTGGAATTCACACGTGACTTGTGCTCACTATTGGATAGAGGGGTAAGGGGACAGCACTGTGTCTCAAACATTCAGGAACTTTCCGTTTTGAAACATGGCTACCTTACGTAGCGT
This sequence comes from Lepidochitona cinerea, assembly GCA_963971465.1. Lineage (NCBI taxonomy): Eukaryota > Metazoa > Mollusca > Polyplacophora > Chitonida > Tonicellidae > Lepidochitona > Lepidochitona cinerea. The sequence goes on from OZ020565.1 coordinate 2,647,930, forward strand.
TCGGGCCTCACATTAACGCTACATGCCGGAGCTAGGTCCCAAAATGTAATTCACCCAGTAGGGTCTAGAAATGACCTGACAGATGATGCTTTTAAGAACGTTTTGCTATTCCATTTGACATATTGTTTCCCACAATGACAGAACTAATGGTTCGTCACAGTAGCCCCAAAAACACTCAGTCACAAACGCAATTGCAGCTACCCTATTCCTGTGACACGATAAGCCTTTGGGACTATTTCCGTACAGAGCATTCAGTGTCCCTTTTCACCAAGACTGCCGGCCTCGGGGGCCTAGCGTCAGTAAATTTTACTTTCTCAATGTGAATTTCATCGCCTTCTTGAATATCAAATCGACTAAGCGGTAAAGACGGGAGAAACAACTCTTCCAGCTGAACGTCTGGTTCCGTGTGAAATGGACCACAAGCCAAGTGCCAAATCTTGAAATTCCTAAAAAGAAATGACGAAGTTGATCAGGAATTGAGATTTAAAATGGCATGAGCTGTTTACATTTTGTTGACATTTTGACGTTAAGGCAGAATGTGGAAATTATTGGCTATTTTTCTCAAGACGTATAATTCAGAAGCTTTTTAGTTCTTTTAGTCTCGAAAATGTACGATAAATTATTGTTTTGAACCTACTTTGGCTTAGAATGAATGAATGGTCGTCCTGGTTATTTAAAGTTTGTTTACTTTTCTAACACTATTTTGTATACGCCACATACTGTACGGATTTTCCTCATTCCAACGCCAATCATTTAGTTTTTCGATGGCCTTCAAAGCCTATTACTGTCGTGACAATCAGAAATTATGCAAAAAAAACCTAACCAAGAAAACAAAATAAACCGCAAAATTTTGATTTTTATTTCTTGAAAAAAAAAAAAACTGCAGAACCAAAATGACAGACAAATTGCTTGGTCTGATAAGTAAAGAGTTCATAAATATGTTTTGAAAAGACAACGCCACAAAAATTTGAGTTGAGCAGCATTTTTTTTTAGCGGTTATTTGACCCGAAATTTTATTTGACTACTTACACAATTCCAAGCTGTTTTCCGAGTGAGCGTTTTATGAACTGCTTCAGTTTTCCCACAGTTTCAACAACATGGATTTTGTCTTCTAGTACTTCAAGGCCATTGTAGATAAATTTAACTGAGACCCACTCTTGGAAACCTCGGTTCAAGTCAATATCTTCCATTGGGTACAACTGACCTAAAAACAAAATTGGGTCAAACAGGCTACAATAACTGCAGCTATATGGTTTGATTGTTATAATTAGAAATTCTGAAGCCTGCTGGGGTCTTCGTGACTCAGTTTCCGGAGCCAGAGTCTCTCAATCCGACAAGCCTTCCACCTATGAATCATGGGTTCAAATCCGACTCAGTCCAAAGAAGAACTAACAAAATTCTGAGTGGATTCTAAACTCAATCGTCTTATGTGGAAGGTTTGCTGGCTACCTGTAGAAGGTCAGAAGTTTATGTTCACTTGGTCGCCGTATGTGGAAGAGTTGGCAGGTACTCGCCGAAGGTTGGGGGTTTCCTCCGGGCAATGAGCCCGGTTTCCTCCCCAACTAAAACTGGCAACACTGTCATATAAGTGAAATAATCTTGAGTGTGGTGTAAAACATCAATCAATCAATCTTTGTAATGGATGAAAATAAATTGATGAAATGTCATATATTTTACAACAACATCTACATAGATTATTCCATATAGATTTTTTTCCTTAGTTAGTACACACTGGCACAGCAGATTATAAAAATAGTCATAGTCAGTTCCCCAAAAAATATTTCGGGACCAGAGGAAATCCGTTCATTGATCAATTGTTTGGTGTTTTACGTCACTCTCAAGATTATTTCACTTATATGGCTGCGTTTCCACATACAGAGGAAATACAGGCCTAAAAATAAATTCAGTTCACCACAATAACATCACTATGAAATAACTCACCATGCTTGGTAACCAGTTCCTGGAAACACTCTGGTTTCACATCATCCTGTATAAAATGTCTAATGAAATGTCGCTCAGCCTTCTCACGTTCTGTCAGACTTACCTCCCCTCCATTTAGAATCTTTATTGAAGGGAGGCTGAAAGTTGAGAGAAAAGTACAATATCATATAAGATATTCAGCAGCCTGTTTCACAAAGCGGTGTAGATGTGTTTTTTGCTTAACTTTTACACTAACGTATCTCTACAGTACGGGTTGCTATGGCAGTTACGTAAAAACTTACGCTGTAACGACGCTTTGTGAAACAGGGTCCAGACTAATGAACTATATGCGTGGTATGGCTGCCACGTGACATTTGACTTACAATGAGTGCTGTCATTATTATGAGATGACACTACTATCTGACGTTACAGAGAAAGCGAAAGAAAACAACGTTGCTAGCCCTCATTCGATTACTGTTTTATATACGTCATGACAAAACACTAATTTTGACCGTTCATTCGTGATGTCATAAATTTGAAGAAAAACATTATTTCCGTTTCAAGAGACAACATCCCATAGTTATGACTGGGATTACAGCACACCTGATCCAATCTAACCAATGTGACATGGCCATTCCACATATATAGTCCATTGATCCAGACCCAATAGATAATATACTTTGAATGGCCATGCCCCATTGGCTAACTTGGATCTGACATGCTAAATTCAGCTCCATTACTATGGAATGACAGAGCATTCAGTTGACATTTCAGTCTCAATTACGGTTGTGTCTGCACTACACAATAACATTGTGTCTCGTTTTTTGTTTTTCCTCCTATGATCAAAACTGGTGGTTATGTAGGATAAAGTGTGGACTTATTGCTCTTAGCGAGTTGACGTCCTGTAGGTCGCCTTGGATTAGGTGGGGTTTAACCCTCGACCTATCAATACAACATGTAGATTATTTGATTGATGTTTAACGTCACCCTCAAAATTATTTCACTTTTAAGGCCAGGTTTATTTGGGAGGAAAACAGGCTTAGTTGGGAGGAAACTAGGTTTAGTGGGGGAACAAACCAGCTTTAGTGGGGGAGGAAACCAGGTTTAGTGGTGAAGGAAAGGACCCATCAATGCAAGGCCTGTGCCAAAGTAAGAGACCAGTCTGACGCTCTACCGACTGAGACAGGGAGATCGCCCATTGCAAGTTTCAGCATAATGATGGATTATCGGAACCAAGATATAAATATGACGGAGTGGACTTTATAAAGTAACCTTAATAGTATTTACCATGCGAGAAATAACTTTCGTCTATCTTCAGATGGTAGGTTAGCTCCTAGAGAAATATTCTGGGAAAAAAACGATGAAAAAAAATATATTCAGTTTTGCTTTCTTTCTGCATCTGTATGGCTTGACTTTTAGACTAATTAAAGCGATGTTTAATAGCAAGCGGAAGCAGTAACCCCCAAACTTTTGGCAAGTACCTGGCAATCCTTTTTCACAGGGCAAAATTGTGTCCTTCTTTGAGGGGATGTTGAGTTGGATTCAAACCCGCAGCCCATTGGCGTACACAGCTTGTGTGAGCATGGGAAATTATTGAGCGCTCATCCCCTGCGACCCCCCCCCCCCCTCCCCTTTCTGATATATGTTCTTGATACAAATTGTGTGACCTACCTTTATTCTTACAGCGGTCAGACGGGGGAATTCATTGATGGCTGATAAATGTTTCCAATCAGAGAGTTGTGTGTGACTCAAACATAATGTATGCAGGCTAGGAAATGGACGCCTTAACTCAGGAGCTGATTGGCTCTTGTGAAACATGTGATCCTGATAACCAGCATTTGATTGGCTGGATAATTTTTCATTGACTTCTGATGAAGTATGATTGGTCGGTAAGAGTTTGGTGGTTTCTGATGTAGAATTAGCATCCAATGAGAATGTTACGCTTGAGACTTGTTGTGAATCCAATACCGTTATTCTTACGGCTTCTTGCACGTTTGAAATAATAGGCGTGGCTGTGGCAACTTCATTTCCTCCGACAGAAGACTTACCCGATAGATCAACGCAGATAGATGATTCCTCAAGAATTTCAGTTTCTAAACTGGGACCATTTGTTTCAGTATCATTTCTTTTAAAATCATTTTCCACTTTGAGGATATTGCTTATATTTTTGTTTTTCAAACACTGGCCAGCATCAGAATGGTTGCCAGAATTCTCCACTTCTGCATGGTTACCACTAATGTTACTGATGTCTGCTGTCGTTTCATTTATCAAGTTTTTTGATAAATTTTCACTTTTATGATCACCTTCAATCACCTCAGCAGCTTCAGGTATATTATCATCAGTGTTTTTTATCGTATTATCGCAAGTCGAGTGAGAAATACCATAATTTTGGCAAAAGTCATTCACAATTTTATCCACTATTTCTGAGCAAATTAATTCTGAATCAGATGCATGCTGGGATTGAGGCAGGTCAGCAGTAAATAGCTCTGTATCTTCTGATTGGACGTAAAACACTTCCTCTACAGGATTTTCAGAGAGAATTAAATTCTGAAGTTTTGGCAAATCTCGAAGTTTCCAAATTTCGGACCAGCTGAAAAAAAGCAACATTTTTTTTAGGAATGTGAAAACACCTTTGCTACTGATTTTTAAGCTTCTATACAATAAAAAAATTAATAAAAAAAAGAAATTGATAAATCCATGAACAAAAAAGTTTCTGACATCCAACAATAGCCAAAGTGTTCATGTAAAATTGCGAAATTGACATTGATTGTTTGGTGTTTTACGCCGCACTCAAGATTATTTCACTTATATGGTAGCGTTGGCAGTATTATTGTGGGAGGAAACCAGGCTTTATGCCTGGAGGAAACCCACGACCTTCCGTTGATAACTGGCAACCATCCCACATAGGTCGTTCGAGTGAAAACCCAGTCAGAAAATTTTATATATTTTTTTTTTTGGACTGAGTGGGATTTGAACTTGATGGAAGGCTGTGCGGATTGAGCGTCCCGTCCAACGCTCTACCTATTGAGCCGTGGAGGCCCCGACTTCCCTTGAATAAACTCCCACAACCAATGTTTCCGTTAAATTAGAACTCAGAAGGCGTGTTCTCTTTGTAATACATATGTTCATCTCGTCCCATAATGTACATTTGACAACCTTCATGCCACATGGTCAACTGACCTTCCTCAGGTCCAGCTACAGGTACACAACCTTGTCCCTCTACCAAGGGACATAACCCACAACAACCTTCATGCCACATGGTCAACTGACCTTCCTCAGGTCCAGCTACAGGTACACAACCGTGTCTCTCTACCAAGGGACATAACCCACTATATCATACTGACTACTTTTTTTCTTATTTTACCTTGGCATGTAGAGATACCAGTTATATTTATCTGGAGCTTGAACTACAGGTTTCAGTTCTACGATTGGAAAAAAAGCAACGTGGCAAAATTGTAGTTTAAATACGGTATTCAATATTTATACGAAATGTGAAATGACAAGACTGCCCCCTGTCGACTCAATCGATTTGTCTGACCTTGTGATGTTGTTGTTGTTAAGACGGAGAGTTTCTATCCCGGCAAGAGCCTCAATGTTATCAGAAGGAACCGTGGAATAACCTGAAAATTACAAAAGAATTTATTATTTTCTTCGATCAATTTTTTCATTAGTTACCAAATCTTAGGAAATTGCTGACGTTTTTTCAGAAGCATCCAAGCTTGAAGTTTGTTTTCATACTAATGAATATAATATTTAATATAGTGTTTCTGAGTTAGCTCAAAGCTTGTTTTCATACCAATAAATATTTAATATAGCGTTTCTGAGTTAGAATGATTGCAATGATTGGTTGATTGGTCGATTGATGTTTTACGCCACACTAAATATTATTTCATGTGGTGTTGCCAGGTTTGACATTATGGAGCAACACTCTGTAGCCCTGTACAGACACTCACAGTCATCAACTCAATACTGAATATTCAACTACCCCTTTGGTTTCCTCTAGACAATGAGTCGGTTTTTCTTTGACACTAAACTTGGCAACGTGGCCATATAAGTGGAAGTGCTGCATGAAACATCAACAAACCAACCAGTCTAGTTAATCCATCCTTAATTCTCAAATATACGAGACAAAATTGGCCCGTGAAATCAGCAAGTAAATATTTCACTGCATCCTATTCAATTCCAACCAAAAATACAAGCTGGGGGGGGGGGGGGGGGGGGGGGGGGGGGGGCCTTGGAGCATAATAAGCTTTCAAACACTGAATATATGGGTTTCTTGATGTTGCATAAGCAAATTCTGATTGTCAAGAGAAGTATAGCCTTTGAAACACTTAAAAGGATTGACAATAAAATGAAAAAAAATATCAGTAAAACCTGTAACCTGTACAAACCATAAGGTATGTGTGATAATAATAGACAAAATTCAAATAGCCTTTGACGAGTTCAAAGTGAAGTTTTTGATGCTTGTAAAAACTACCCTAATGTACAGCCCCGAGATTGATATCAACATAAAGCTCTTATTGTGTCAGTACTTCCTGATAAAAATGTTGAACAATTACATTATAAACCCATTCGGCTTAGAATGACGTTTTTATGATTTTGTTCGAATTGTATAGCAGTGACGTTATTTCTCTGTTGCAGTCGGTGTGACACCCCTCTTTTGCATTGTGTCATAGACAAAATGAGCATGATTCCGACGTCAGATTGATCCAAATACTCAATTTAACATCATATTGTCATACAGCGAGGCTTCTGTGCAAGCGTCAGTCCTATAGGCGAAAGGGTTTATTCTGTAGTAAAGAAACTTTAAGTAAATATTCATGATGTAATTCAATATTTCGACTTCAATTAAGTCATCGTCAGGAGAATTATGATGTACCGGTACTCATAATTCTCCTGACGATGACTTAATTTAAGTCGAAAAATTTAATTACATCATGAATATTTACAGACTTTCCTTATACTTTATAAGGTTAAGTTGTTCACTTTTTTAACAACATTGTCCCTATATTTCGTGGCTTATGCCACTTTAATTTATAGGCTAAATTCCCCTCTATATAAGTCTCCTATTTCCGAAAATGTTTGCACCAAAACTGGTATTCAAAATTATATGTCACGCCAGTCAAAAGAATAGATTGATAATTACCGTTATGGCATAAATGTAGTTCCTTCAAAGCGGGAGATATATGTGTAAGGGAGAGAACTTCGTCCCAGCTCATGGCGGTCAAATTCAGAACCATTTCTTCCAGAAAGTTTAAAGTAAATTGCAAATTCTCTAAACAAGCCTGTAAAATAGAATGTATTGGTAAATTCAGAATAAGTTCTTAGACAAGAAGTTTCGACAAGTAAATTGCAGATAACATGCCGATTGACTATAACAGCATAATTACACAGGGCCAGACCGCTAAACCTTTTACAGTAACATGTAGCAAGTTCTGTCTCATAAAAATGAAACTTTGTTTTCACCAAATTTGACTGAAATAAGCAGTACAGACCATAGTATTTAAAACGCAACCATTGGTTTCGGTAGTCTGTTACGGTTGTTCTAAAACTTAGGAACGAAAATCTGTTACCCATCATGAAAGCCAGTATATGGTACGATGGAGCTGGCATACTTGTAGGTTCCTAGTATTCAATATACGGAACTGATTCAATGTTTCTGACCGACACCAAATTTATCTGCAGTACATCTTTTATATCGCCTGGATTTTCCCCATTGTTGGGGGTCAGTTATCTTTTCATTGCACAAGCTGGGGTCCCCGAGGCCCCGAAAGTTATAAGATACTATATCCCAGGAATGAGTTCTGGGACCGGTTGTTTAAAAGTGCATCAGGCTTAATACCAGTATAACTTTGTAACGTCACAATTGAATTTCTGTGATACGCCACGTCATTTAGACCTGTATTAAGCCCAAAACACTTTTAAACAACTAGATTCTGATCAGTTTCATAGAAATATATTTTAGCGACTCAAATTCAGGTTCATGAAGAAAATTATAGGCCTACTATGTCAAAATTTCTGTGATATTAAATAGTGTTTGATCAAGATTCATTCTGCAAATGTTACTAGTCTCATATTTCTCGTAATATTTATTAGTCTCGTATATAAACAGCAAACACAAACCTGATCATTCTGTAATTTGTTTTCGCTTAAATTCACGAACTTGAGAAGAGGTAGGTTAGAGAGTATCGTGAGAGTTTCCGACCATTTTGTTAACAGATTCTTCTGAAGGTCCAGCTCCGTTATATTTGGACATAATGAGCCAAGTCCTTTCTGTGGTAAACCAGCGTGTGCAATACAAGACTTCGCCAGGCCCTGGTCAAACAGAGAAAATAAAGTTATGGTCACTAATTGGTTGATTGAAGTTTTATAACTCATTTATGATTATTTCAATTATACAACCCTAACTGGATTGATTGGTTAATGTTTTACATCGTATTCAAGATCATTTCACTTAAAGTGGCATGAGCTGCCAAAATTCACACTTTGTTCATAATTTCTGATCGTCACGACAGTAAGAGGCTTTGAAGGCCATGGAAAAACTAAATGATTAGCGTTGGAATGAGGAAAATCCATACAGTATTTGGCCTATACGAACCGGAATAGTGTTCGAAAAGTAAACAAAATTTAAATAACCGGGACGATCATTCATTCATTCTTAGCCTAAGTTTATTCAAAATAATACTTGATTGTACATTCTCGAGACTAGAAGCACTAAAAAGCATCTGAATTATACGTCTAGAGAAAAATAGCCAATAATTTCAACATTCTGTTTTTACATCAAAATATCAACATTTTGGCAGCTCATGCTCCTTTAAATGGCTGCCTTGCCAGTTGAAGTGGGGGAGGAAAACGGGATCTTTGCCCAGAGGAAACTGCTACTGTAAAGGACCTGTCAACTGTGTCCCACGAGCTAATATAATAATAAAAAAAACTGTCAGAAAATCACTGTCAATAATTCAATTGTAAACTGACATCACCAGTCTTCTAACGCTTGATACTAAACAATAAAACAAGATTTATAATGTTCAATGAAAAGTTTGATAGCCATTTTCTCCTAAATTAATAAGAGTTCAATTAAAAAAAAAAAGAATACCGGTACATAAAATTTCATTGAGGTTCAATTTTGTGTTTTCATTTTCAATCATTTATTTTTCATCACCACTTTCAATTCCCTATATTGAAATTCTATATCAGTGACAAATGAACTTCCTTATTTATATTTTTAGACATTGCTGGCTTGATGCCAGCTAAGGTATCATATGCTATGACCAGTTAGTACTATATGAATCGATGATATTAAAAGAAACCTGCATGTATGTCAGCCACAACTTTTGGACAGGTGCCAGTATTGTGTTATAGCCAACCCGCTGTGTGACACATATGTCGTATTTGATAAATATAACTGCCCTCGAGCATAATTTAGGTTGATAACGGGAGGAATTTGCTTTTAATTAAAAGTTCCACGTTTAAACAATAGGCCAAGCCAAAGCTCTAGAGTACAAGTTTAGTAAGAATTCCTACAAGATTTTGTGACATCCTGTGACAGATGACGCTAGTAAGAACGTTTTTGGTGACGTTGCAATTCCATTTGACACATACTTGGCTCCATAGCATAACATTGGATGTACACGTCATTTTACATTTTTTTTTAGAACGAAAAACACTCAAACACATGAGCATTCCCCAACAAAAGTTTACGATAACTGATCGGATACCCGTAACTTAAACTTAAAGGTAATGACAATTGACATTAATGGTTTAAACTTGTACATGTCTGTAAGTTGTATAACTGGAGGTCTAAAGTTGGACAATATTTATTAATGAAATTTCATTCACGGAAAATTACCACAGTGCGAAGATGGGCCAGTTCCGCTTCTTCTTCGCTTGATTCGGAGTTCTCCCGTCTTCGGTTTCGCCCAATGTGAATTATCACGATGTTGTTGTTGTTACAACTTTCCTCGTCCTCACAATATTTGTCTTTCAAAGCTTCAACAAAGGTCCTTTTTCGCTTCTCAATTCTTCGCCCGTGTTCTTGGGCATCAGTCCGCCTTCCATCCTCTGCCATTCTGGTTGAAGTCGTTATTTCAAATGAGGTCGCTTGCTCGTTCCATATCGTTTAACCCGTTCAAAACAAAACAGCGCAAACGTCAAATCCTATATTTAGATTATTCTCATGTTTACATCTAGACCCGATGCACTCCGTACATGTAACCTAATTTTTAGAAAGCGTTAATTTTATTTTATTTCTTCCTTTTTTCTTTATCATTTTGAGCTTTCTTGGGAAAAATAGGGTCCATGCTATAGAGTCTACAGACTATAATATATTAGACTTCGTTTTGAGTTGTTTCTTGAAAGTGAATCTTTTCAAAGGATTTTTTTCTCATAACCATATAGTATGCATCGCGATTTATATGGGTCAAACTGGTCTCCGAAATTAAATGAGTCAGAATTTTTACTTGTAAAAGGGTTCCCGTACAATAATTTTAAGACTCATATTGTAAATCCAACTTATTGCAATGCCCTGGCATTAGTTGGTAATATTATTTCAAACTTACATGAGTGAAAAAAAAAAAAAAACACATTGCAAATAATAGTGATATAAAACATGGGCCAAATTTAGCCTCTTTATGACTACCCTGCCACTGTTGTGTAGAGAATGGCAGGATAGTCACCTATGGTTTGGCCAAATCATATAGGTTCATTTAAGTTTAAAATGTTTAAATGTGGTTGTAAAAGCATACACGAACACCATTTCAATTGGAGAACAGTGATTTCAGTTCTTTGTGTTTTTAGTTAACAATTTCAAATTTATCGGCATTTTGTGTCCTTCAAACTAAACAATTCGTCCGATCTCTCAGATAATTGATTCATTGATTGTTTTACGCCGCACTCAAGATTATTTCACTAATATGACGGCGTTGCCAGGTTTAATGGAGGAGGAAACCAGGCTCATTGACGGGAGGAAACCCCCGATTTTCGGTCTATGAAATAATGTTAGATCACAGAATTAAAACACTGGAATATTTTAGTTCTATAGAAAATAATAGATAGTTCGCGTTCGGACTTCAAAATGACGTTTTTTTTATACTGACGGTCGTATTGTCATATGAAGACGTTGTCTCCTTGTTGCAGGGCAGATTTCCACTGCTCTTTTATTTGGTGTTGCCTCACCGAGACGACTTGTCGAAGACACCCAGCAAGCCCCCTCACCCAGTCACATTATACTGACACCGGGCCAACCAGTGGCTGCTCTAACTCCTATTGCTGAGCGCCAAGCGAAGCAGCAGCAGCTCTCACTGTTCAAGTCTTTGGTCTCGACCTAGTCCGGGTTTCTGACTCGAAAATGACTATTTTTTATACTGACGGCCGTATTTTGGAGTCCGGGTTCACTGCAATCAAAAAGCCGGAGTTGGCTTCCCGCTCAGAAGCGGGCAGTATGTGGTCCGATTTAGACAAAGAAATAACAATACAACCTACTCAGATCGTGTCTAAACGGTCATTATCCCGTTCATGGATAATTTCGCTACCTACCAGTGCCTGATATGGACGAGCAAGATCGGCCAGTAAACATAATTCTTCCTCTGAATTTTCTTTTGCCTTCCCCAAGTCTCAAACTCTCCGCCATTGATGACGTAACAGTGTTTAGCGGTTTTTCAGTTTTTAAACGTTAAATTCACTTTACAAAAGGCTAAATTATTAATGAATGTCGTACGGACACTATTTGACTTAGTTATGTTATTTACTGTCTAAATCTGACTGCAAACTGCCCGATTAGAAACGTGCAGGCTACTCCGACTTTTTGATTGCAATGAGCCCTGACTCCAAAATACGACCGTCAGTACACAAAAAAGTAATTTTGGATTCAGAAACCCGGACTAGACTCGACCCAGGCTTGAACCTGGATCTCCCAGCCCTGAAGCGGGCCGAAAATATTGTTAAAACCTGGCTAGCTAATTTTTCGGCATTTTTTCAAGAAACTGAAATAGCTTTCTTCAGATATCAATCTTGGATATGTACAATACGGTTTTTGTTATAACTTATAAGTTGCTTTTATAGCGACGAAGACCAGAAAATGTTCATCCCAGCTATTTGAATTCTGTCCTTTATAAGCACACATTTTCAGTTCGTACGTTTAACTGGCTTAACCGATATTTTTTATCTCGACGTCAATCGTTCAGTTGAACGTGGGAGAAAAATTCCGAATTTTGGCAGCTCATGCCACTTTAAATTGGCATGAGCTGCCAAAATTCACACTTTTTTAATATTTTCTGATCGTCACGACAGTAAGAGGCTTTGAAGTCGTTTTTAACGTTGGAATGAGGAAAATCCATACAGTATGTGGCCTGTAGGCCTACAAACCGAAATAGTGTAAACAAATTTAAATAACCGAGATGACCATTCATTCATTCTAAGCCCAAGTTAGTTCAAAACAATACTTTATCGTACATTCTCGAGACTAGAAGCAATAAAAAAGCTTCCGAATTATAGTATTCTCGTTATTTTGGGATTACACTTTCTTGAAAATATGGTAGAAATTCTTCTACCGATTTTTGGGTGACGCCCGAAACGGGAATTGAACCCGCGTCGCAGAGTATGGCACCTATCGCCAGCACTAAATGCTGGCTGCCTTATCCATTCAGCCAACCGGCCTCCTCTAATAAAGGAGGTAGTTGACTGGTAGATACTACAGCGGACATTTAGTACCCCTCTGGTAACGTAATTGACACAGCTCCCATGACTGAATGCATGAGTTTAATTAGTTAGTGTGTTTTAGAAAGTGACTATAACAGTATTCTCGTTATTTTGGGATTACACTTTCTTGAAAATATGGTAGAAATTCTTCTACCGATTTTTGGGTGACGCCCATCAAGAAAGTGTAATCCCAAAATAACGAGAATACTGTTATAGTCACTTTCTAAAAGACACTAATTAAACTCATGCATTCAGCCATGGGAGCTGTGTCAATTACGTTACCAGAGGGGTACTAACTGAACCTGGCAACGCCGCCATATAAGTAAAATATTCTTGAGTGCGGCATAAAACACCAATCAATTAAATTTTGGCAAAAACAGAAAGTTGCTAATACTTGTGTCAGGGGAAAATAGATGACATATGGTTGGTTTGTTTTACGCTGCAATCAAGATTATCTCACTGGCGGTAAGTACCTGGCAACTCTTCCACATACGGTCATAGATTGAACAATCCACTAAGAAATTTTTAAATTTTTATTTGCTCTTAGTTGGATAAAACACCCTGCCGCATGCAAAGAATTGCAGGGATTATTATTTTACTTATGTAAAGACTATGCCTGGTTAGGTGGGGGACCTTCGGTTAGTACAGGTCAGCCAATCCAAAGCCAATCACATTTATCTATTTAGCAAAAGTTAAAACAAAAATGTAAACAATTCTACACAAATAGACCCTTGATTGATTGGTGCTTTACGCCTCGCTCAGGATTATTTCACTGATATAGTGGCGTGCCAGTTTTATTGTGAGAGGAAACCGGACCAAATAGACCCTTGAAAGGGATCCATTTGAATAGAATTGTTAAAAATTTTCATAAAACTTCTGCTAAATAGAAAAATAAGATTTGATCGACTTGGATCAAAGGCAGTCGGTCGATTTTTTAGGAAAAAATGTACAGTGATTAGTGCGCAATTAGTGCGTCTGTGTGGTACAGACAAGGTTCAGTGGCCAAAGAAACCCAGGAAGTTCGTCGAGCAACTGTCGGAATGGAGTGCAAACTCCAGTAGGAATTTCTCAGTTTTTGTCTGTGGACCGAGAGAGAATTTGAACCACGACCCGTCAATAGATTGATTGATAGATTGTAATTTTATGCTACACGATAAGAGTATTTCACTTATAAAGTGGCATGTAAGGCAGAAGATCCGTCTCTGTGCACAGAGGAGGCCCTCGACCGTACCTGTCCGCTTTTCCAAATTCGGCCATTGAGTGAAAAATCAACTCCTAAGTTTGTCTTGATTGATTGAGGATTTACGCCACACTCAAGATTATTTCACTTACATGGCGGTGTTGCCAGGTTTAGGGAGGTAGGCAACCCGGCTCATTGCCCGGAGGAAAACCCGACCTTCGGCAAGTACGGCGACAGAGTGAAAAATCCACTCATTTTTTTTCGATTTTAATGTAGGATCCCAATCTGCAACCCACAAATAGAAAGCCCGTCTCCATGGTTATTTTTGACAACAACATTTTCCACATGTCCGTGTGTTTTAGTGTTCATAAACAGACTATCGCTCTGCCGCCCCAATCCCATGAAGGAGAAATTTTCAAGTTCACGCTTAAAGTGGCATGAGCTGCCAAAATATTGACATTTTGACGTTAAAACAGAATGTTGTAATTATTGGCTATTTTTCTCAAGAGGTATAATTCAGAAGCTTTCTAATCTCGAAAATGTACGATTAAGTATTGTTTTTAACAAACTTTGGCTTAGAATGAATGAATGGTCGTCCCGGTTATTTAAATTTGTTTACATTTTCGAACACCATTTCGGTTCGGATAGGCCACATACTGTATCGATTTTCCTCATTCCAACGCCAATCATTTATAGTTTTTCGATGACCTACAAAGCTCTGTCGTGACGATCAGAAATTATGAAAAAAGCGTGAATTTTGGCAGCTCATGCCACTATAAAACAAGATGAAATTTGAAGGCAAAAAGAAACGAGACAAACAAAGAATTAAGCGTACCATAGAAGAAATTTTATAACTATTGGAACTTGATGTACATTTCCATAGTTTCATTCTGTACAAATATGACAAGGTTACAAAAATGCACAAACTGTTCAAAAACTGACAATTTCTACAGAAAAGATCTAGGAGGATTGATAATAGGAAATGAACTATACAAGATGGTTAGCACTTCACGTGAAAGGTCAGAGTTCATCAATTTACATAGTTACCCAATGCCACGTCCACGGGGTCCGGTGATCGTATGTTACACAAAATACAATTATACAAGTCTGGGGTTTGCCATGAAACTAGATGACTAGGGGGACGAGTAACCTTCGAAAACAGCCGATGGTGTATCAATATCTGACAGCCAAAAAAGATTAACGTTTTTAGTTTCGTGCTTGATTTGGGGTTTCCAGTCGCCTTCATTTTTTTTCACCTGTAATTAACCTTTTTACCTCGAACAGAAGTTTGATTTTTTTTCTAAAATTACTTTCTAGAAAATTGGCGATTGGTGATTTTTGCCACTCTCAAGGTTGAGAGAAAATCTGGCTCATTGCCTGAAAGAAACCCTTGGCCTTTGGCAAATACCTGGCAACTCTCAGGCATAGAGGGTCACTGAAGAAAATATCGAACTTCGAGACGGCAGCAGAAATAGATACATTGTCGGCCGAATTCGCTAGAAACAGATGGATCGGAGAAATCAATTAAACATTTTCCCATAAAACCTATCCAGAATTTAACAGCCCAGTACATAGGGTAAATCTCAGAGCGTCAACTCCTTTTAATCCTTGTGAAAATGCTGCCCAGATCATATCGTTCTCTCCACTGTGGCAAGCAATACAACTGGAGAATTCAATCACAAACAAGTTTCAGGTCTAAAAGACGTGGGTTAGAAAAATCAGAACTTGATTTTGGCAAATCACAACTGTTTGAGAATCAGATTGGCGACATAAACACAATATGTTTTATCCTCAAGAGCTTAGATTGTTTGGTGTTTTACGCAGCGCTCAAGATTATTTCACTTATATGGCGCCATTGCCAGGTTTATTGTGGGAGGAAACCTGGCTCTATGCTTGGAGGAAACCCACAACCTTCTGGTGGTAACTGGCAACCATCCCACATAGGTGGTTTGACTGAAAACCCAGTCAGAAAATGTTCTAATTTTTAAGACTGAGTGGGATTCGAACCTGCGACACATTGATTAGTGGAAGGCTGTTCGGATTGAGAGTCTACCTACTGAGCCACGGAGGCCCCCTCAAGAGCGTTGTGGACCAGTTATTCACAGTGGCAGGATATTACTTTTTTTTTCATGAAGTGATGGGAGGGGGTCAAAGATCATACTGGAGTTTCTGAATTCTAAACATAAGACCTTGTTTGTGATTGAATTATTAAACAGTATGTTGTACAGCATAGCCAATTCCAAAATCAAGTAATCCCAGCGTGGCAAAAACTTATATACAATTCTAGAAAATAGTTGAATATACATAAGGTGGAAAAATGTTATAGCCAAAATGTAGAGGTTACAAGTATATATATAGTTAATACTTTGGTGTTATTATACAAAATACATTACTAGTCTTGCAAGCGCAATTCTATTTAGAACAATCCTTTGGGGGGAGACTTTATAAGTAAAAGATGAAAGCTGGAAAACTATTGGATAAACACATTACAAATCAAAATGTGAGTGGTTCATACATTGACCAATGAGAAGTTCTTTTACAAAATATCATCCAATCAAATCAAAGTTCCTACAAATACATCTAGAGTTAATCATGCAATGTAAAATTCTACAGATGGTCCAACTTTTAAACAATCAACTTCTGCCCATGAACAAAAAAAATATGTGTATTTCAAAATACAAATTTTTGGTTTGAATTCCATTATTGAAGTGTGGAAAAAAATTTCAAGATTCATCTAATATTGTAATTGATTCAGGACTTCATACAATAAAAAAAATATAGTGAAAGTTGGAGTCGCACTAGGTCCATGTGACTATGTCGGTGCTATAAACAAAATGAGTAAACGTCATCTCCATGGTGATATAGACAAGGAAAACAATACAAAAATTTACAAAATTTACATTCAAAGCAAGCGACATGCAGATACGTTGAGGACAGAGGGTTTCATGCAGAATGATCAGTCTAATTTTACACATTTGACTAGGTTAATATTCCTTTTATTAAATTAGATTTTCAGTTTCGACATCGCCGACTCCATTGAATCCAGATTTTTGTCTTAAGTGATTGCAATTATTAGAAAGAAAAAAAAACATGAAATTCTTGATGAACGACTCATAATTTTTCATCTTGAATAATCTTATTTTGCTAATCAAGTAGATGAAAAAAAAAGTTAGTTTAGAGAAATAAAGTCAATATTTTTTCTCAGTTCTTAGTCAAATGTACATGTACATAGTAAACGGCTAGCAAACAAAGATTGCTTGTGTTTGGTTTCTTTACTTTTAACAAATGAAGGTATCATTTCTGTACATTAATGTTATGTAGGCTTCATTTTTATTTTTATACAGGGAGAAAAAAATAGATCCTAACAGGTTTATTCTTATCTTTACAAATAACCATCTTGCAAGGTTTCATCTCTTTATACAAAAACTACACGTAAGAAAAAGTTTCTTTACAGGGAAAAGGATTCTTTAAATAAAACGAATTTGGACGAATGTTTCCTTTTGTATCTAGGAAGGAGTATTTGTACAAACGTAATCTTTTTACAATGGAGTTTACAGGCTAGAAAATAATGGGTATTCTACAAATGAAACTGGAGCCAATTTACACCTTGGATGACCCACTTAAGGGACTTCTTTTTTTTTTTTTACATATATGCCTTAATTTTACACTTTTACTTACAGTGAGCTATTCAACTATTAAGATGTGTGGCAATAACACTATGTCGGCCATTGGAAAATGTACAAAGTATCAAAAACTATCATCTCAAATATATATACGATTTGGCTTTTTACAAAAATGGAGGGTAGGTTTAAAGCTCTTAGTTATGTTCTCAGAAAAAAGGGCACGGCAATTTTTAAACCAGGTTTGAGAACCATTTTGTCAAAAAAAAAAAAAAATTAAAACGCGACTTGTCTTGTACAAATCTCAGTTTAAAAAATAAAAACGAATAAAATTTAAATTTTACATATATACAAAAGTTGTACAAGGTGGTGGATTCAACTAAAATCAGCAGAATGAAATCAGAGATGGTTCTTTGGACAAAATGAAGATATGGATATATGAAAATGTTTCGAAATATAAAAAAAAGAAAAAAAATTGCCTGGTTTAAAATTTGCCGCCTCCGTTTTTCATTTGGGGTGACAGTCTACATTGTTCTGTACTAACAACCCAATTGCTATACATTCCATTCAAGGAGAGTTAGAATTCTGGGCGAAGTTTAATGACGATTTGTACATTTTTTAGTCCAAGCTAAGGAATATTTGTGAAAACAATACTTCAATAGATAAACAATTTTTTGTGAAATGAAAACAGTGAGATTAGTTAATTTTTAATTGTTGATAAACGAGCTAAATGCTAAGTGACCAATCAAAATGCTAAGTGACCAATCCCTGCATTGAAAAAGGGGGCAATATATACGTACATATCTAGTTAGGAAGTTCAAAACAAAGCAGCCAATTAAACAGGAGCTTTCATGCAAATCGGCCAATCAAACTGCAGTATATTTATCATGAAGACCTGTTGCCATGACAGCCTGCTTTGCGATAAACAATTTCTATTTTGAGTTACAAGCGACTCAAGATTATTTCCCGTATACGAGGACATAACAGCATTACGGGATAAGTAACAAGGCTTAGCCCCAGAGGAAATAGGGAAACCTTGAAAACACCCCAAAAACTATTTTTCGCTACGCAAGCTGTGGGCCTTTAACATTTCTGACAGTTTCAAATCAACGTAGCACCAAGTTCAATATGAGTAATTTCATTCAAATCCTGATAGAGTAAGAAAGAATATCGTACAAAAATAGGATAGTTAAGACTAGTTGATTCTAATTTATATGCAGCGAGGAAAGTAATGAAATTTTACAAAGTTTTAGAAATATACTATAAACACTGCTTGATAACGAGATTTTACACTATTTAAATTTTAGGTTAGGTACTCTTTATAAAGGCTTGGGTGACATTTGTGTGGGTACAGCTATAGACATCATAATGAAATTATACAATGTGATTAGGTGTGTGTGCTCAGAGTCATCAAGTTTTAACAACATATACACAAATTTACTTTACAAAAAAAAAAAAAATACTTAAAAGTTAATAAATACTTACAAAGAAAGGCTCTCTAAGTTACATCGTTTTAAAATTAACGGAATATTGGTCACCAAATGAAAATTATTTAAATGGCAGTTTGAATTTTTTTACAGTAAACTGAAATAAAATATGGCTCTGGTTTTAGCTTCTGGCAGCCATAAATTAAAACCGAATATACAGCAAAGCAAACAAGTTTATCTTAACACAAAATTACAATTAGAAAATTTTTAAAATCTTACGATGGACAAAAAAATATTGTTTTATTTCGTGTGTAGCTTGTGGGGGTTCTGTAAATTAGAATAACCAGACTTCTACTTTTTTAAATTACGTTCTACTCAAAGTTCCTATTAGTTTCGTTCAAAGGTAATAATTTTGTAGCGAATTGCCTTATTTTAACACAAAGAAACTTACAAATTCCGTTTTCCTTCCATAAATCTCATTTCAAGGAACGAGTCTCTACAAACTACAGCTTCTTAAGGTAGACAAACAGAAACACAACAATGATTTTACAGTTGACAATTTAACAGTTATTTTACAAATACTTTAACACCAAATACTTTGTAATTCTTGTACAACGGTTCACGTTGTTTATCAACATCTAAATCTCTTTTTATATGCTTTTAGAATACTCTGCGATGTTCTGAAAATATGTCTATTCATAGAGTACAAATCAATTCATATTAAAAAGCGCATTTTTAACAGGAATCATTACACGGAAGCAGGGAAAATCTAATTGTGTTTAGTAGTAACAGCTTAAACAAACATGCAATTTATTTCAAACAAAGTCAGCTCAAGGGCGACATATGTTTTCTTTTTAACCAATAACCCCTCAACTCTAATAAGAGGAAAAAATTGAAAGAAAAAAAAAAACAAAGACAACAGACGAATATCAATGCAGTTATAACCACTCAATAATCTAAAAGATCTAGGAATAATAAAAAAATTCATGATAAGTAAACAAAGAAAACGGCACCATTTCCTCTTCTTGAGGGGAGCCTAAGTGTGGCTTGGTGGTTTGCTGTGAAAAATTGGTCTCTTTCATATGATGAGCAGATCTTTAAAAATTAACAAAGAAATCTTCGTCTGTTCAGACAACAAAAATTGATTTAAGTCACAAGAAAATTAGAAGTTCAAATGCTAGTTAACGAGATTACAATAAAAATCTAACCACTAATTCTAAAAAAAAAATTCCAACCCAAAACGTTTTGATTTCCAATTGTTACCGAGATTTCCAAAGGGTTTTCTTCCAAAATGGTCATTTGAAAATGTTTGACCAATGGTGACGTAGGCCCCTATGGCAGGGCCCCGTTCGGTGGCATTCCAATGGGGCCCAGTTCTGGGTTGTTCTTCAGCAGGAATTTCTCCAGTTTTGTCAGGATGTGTTTCCCGTAGGTGTATTTCCTCAGGGTAGCCACATGGGGGCGGATCTTGTGCATCAGGATCTTACGCTGCGGGGGTTCGGCGACGTCGATCATCTTCTGAACAACGTAATTGGCAAACTGGTCTTTCATCATGGTGTACAAGGCGCTGCAAAAACAAAATGTTTGATAGTTAGTGATTTTGAGATAAATTTATAAGTGGGCTCTAATAACGTGATATTATCAAGTTTAATGGTGGGGGAAGATAATCAAGAAACCATAAATGGGCTGAACCAAATCCAAACATCGTGAAACGTAAGGCTCAATATGTCAATTTTTTTAATACATATTTATAGACACTAATACAAATGGGTTGATGCAGAAACAAGTTAAATTTTTGTCAAATCTGTATGGTTTTCAGAAAGAGTTGTTCCCTGCATGGTTTTTCTCCCCTGTCCTTGTCCACAGAGGGACTCTGGGAAGTTGATGGAATATGCAGGGATCAGTCCACACCTGAGTTAACAGGGGACTGAGTTACTGTCCAACATCGTGGAAGGGGAATATACCTCAAGTCCTCAAGGGGCATTCAGCTCCCATACGCCACAAACACAGAGCCAGGGTAAAGCTGGGTGTGTATGTTGGGAAAACTAAAATAGTCCTATGCTTTGGTTTAATGAAAACCTCACTTTGGGTAGGTTGGTTGATGTTTATACGAGTGAAAACCCAGTCGGGAAATTGTTTTTTTTTAACCGAGTGGGATTCGAACCCGCGTCCCATTGGTGGAAGGCTGTTCGGATTGAGCGTCCAACGCTCTACCTACCGAGCCACGGAGGTCATTTCTTTGCAATGAAGAAAGCCTCCACCTTCAGTAAGCCACAATTCCACATAGCTAGTAGACAGAAACAAAGGTAACGCCTTGATTATGACGTTTTTCTCAAAAGGTCATGTGATTTGTGTTCGCGACAACAGATTTATTGATTGTTTGGTGTTTTTACGCCACGCTCAAGATTATTTCACTTATATGGCGGCGTTGCCAGTTTTTTGTGGGAGGAAACCGGGCTCTATGCCCAGAGGAAACCCACCTCGACAACAGAAGCACGGTTTTGGAAATATGTTTTGAATTTTCCACTTCACTTTTACACTATGAAATAGACCAGCTTGATTAGGTATTTGTCAACTTATCAACGCTGATGATTAAGACTGATGAATGCTAGCAAAAACTAAACCATCTAATGAATTTATATTTTATATGGCAGTAGAGTAGTCAGATTGAGTGTGTGGGGAGGAAACAAAGCTCCTGAACCAGAGGGAATCATGCCTATAGGCGAGTACCTGGCAACTTGTCCCCATAAGGCGATCAAGTGGAAAAAACACTCAGAAAACTTTTAATGTTGCTTGCACTGAGTGGTATTTGAACCTGCGACTCATCGATGGAAGGCTTGTGTTGGGCTGAAAGCCTAGCACTCTGTTGGGTGAACCATCGTCGTAATATATTCAGTTAGACTACACCCCTATTAGAATAATAGCCCATTAGAATAGTTAATAATAACACATTAGCAGAAGTACATTAGTGACCAATTTTTATGATTTGTTCCCTGCATGGTTTATCTTCCCTGTCCTTGTCCACAGAGGGACTCCGGGAAGTTTATGGAATATGCGGGGATCAGTCCACACCTGAGTTAACAGGGGACTGAGTTACTGTCCAACATCGTGGAAGGGGAATATACCTCAAGCCCTTAACACGGGACATTCAGCTCCCATACGCCACAAACACAGAGCCAGGGTAAAGCTGGGTGTGTATGTTGGAAAAAAAAAACCCACTAAATATTAAAACCTGTTACAATTACCGCCGAGCCTAATGACGTCACATAGATTTACGCAAAGCTTTCTGGGTAAAATGTACCTCAGTTCACCATTTTGTTCATTGGTTGATGTCACTTTTTTGAAAAACATTGATTTCAGAACCTGTTTTTATCCACCCATTTTTCTGATAACTTTACACCTTTTACGTCTTCTTGATACAGTATTAATTCTTCCGCCATATTTTAAAATTATGTTAACATCCCTTAATCCCCCGAAATGCTTTGCGCGTAAATTCCAAGTGACGTCATCAAGCAATCGGTCAATTGACATCTTTTCACTTCGGAGTATTTAATATGGAGAGGGGTTCAAAGGTCGGGTCAGAAAGCGGCCATAAGATCAGGCAGACTGATGTTTTTTCTTTACCATATGGCGTTTGAAATATTGTTATTTAACGAGAGTGATATCCATAACACACTGGCTTAAATGGGATAATGTTTTTCTCACACTACACCAAAAATACATTAATCAACTACTACACCAGCACCGCATTGATGGATTGGTGTTTTACGCCGCGCTCAAGATTATTTCACTTATATGGGGGGGTTGCCAGTTATTTTGTGGGAGGAAACCGGACTCTTTGCCCGAAGGAAACCTACGACCTTCCGTTGGTAACTGGCAACCATCCCACATAGGTCGATCGAGTGAAAACCCAGTCAGAAAATTTTCCAATTTTTGGACTGAGTGGGATTTGAACCAGCGACCCATTGGTGGAAGGCTGTTCGGATTGAGCGTCCAACGCTCTACCTACTGAGCCACGGAGGCCCCCGCATTGATGGAGGACCTGTGGGATATTCCCTTTAACCGACTGAATCACTAAGGTCCCCACACTGCTTGGGAGTGGAAATATTGGGGATGTAGTGGGAGAATTCGCTACGTCTGGAAACAATGACAATGCTTTCCATTTTGGTGTTTTACATTCAACCCAGCACTCACAGAAACTGAGCAGTCAACCCCAGAAACTGAGCCCTCCACCCCAGACACTGAGCACTCCACCCCAGACACTGAGCACTTGGCCACAGAAACTGAGCACTCGACCACAGAAACTGAGCACTAGACCACAGAAACAAAGCGCAACTCGACGATAGAGACAGGGAATTGAGGAAACAGATAGACTTACTTGTCATTCACGGCACAGACTTCTTCAATCAACATTGCCTTCTCCGCCCTGGACGAATGTGACACACACTTCTCAACGACATTACTGTCAAACAAATCAAACCATATTACTTAAGCTACCAGATTTGTGACAGGGATTATGAAGGTAATAATTTGAAAAACAAAATTTAAATAGCATAAATTGAATCCTTTGAAATAGAGCCTTGGGATTTAAAACATGGTAAGTTAACAAAATACTGACCAGGCGTTGTTCTTCAGATACTAATACTATTTTTAAACAACGTTCTACATATTGAATTGTAAAAACCTATGCAACAGATTTTGGTTTTTAGAATACGTCATTCCTATGAAAATTTAAAAATCAATAAATTAATTCAAATTCAGTTTTAGAAAGATCAATGAAGGATTATTTTAAGTGCATACCTGGCAAATTTGTGCTGACTGAGTAGCAGAACTTTCCCTCGGATCATGTTGATGATTTTACTTTTATCCTCGGGGCGCCCATGTTCGAGAACGTGCTGAACGACATAGTTTCCGTACTGGTCCTGTACTAGACGCTCAACTTGGTCGTGAAGTTCCTCTAATATGGGTGTAGTTTGCTCCGTCATACAGTGCTCAAGAATTCGCTGAATTACACGACAGCCGTATGGGTGAGTGGACAGGGTGTACACCTAATAACAAGACAAATAAAACAAGAGTTAAATAGGTAGGAGTCTTAAAGATAAGTTAATTATCACCATCAGGACTCTTCCTGTTGGGCCTACGACGACTTGGGGCAACTGCTGAATGAAACGTCTGTATAAACTATCAGGGCTGTGAGAGTAAGGATTTTGAGCTAATATGAGTGAAATTATTATACGCCTACATTACTATTACAATATGTTATTACACAGGCTTCAGGATTTCACGGTAATAACTACAAAACGAAAATCTGTTACCCATCACTAAAGCCAGTTTATGGTATGATACCGGTTCCCAGCATTTAAAAATACGGAACCGATTTCATGTTTCTAAACGACACCGAAATTATATGGCCTGATTACATAATATTAAAAGTAGGCTATCGTCACCAGAACCCCTCTGGTTGGGCTTACTACTACTTGGGGCAACTGCTGAATCAAACACATGTACAAAGTTTCAGGGTTTTAAGACGAAGAATTTTTGAGATGTGTTAAGAAGGCTTATATTGCAGAGGTAAATTAGGGGCATAACTTATAAAAGCAAGTCTTAGTAAACTCAACAAAAGCCCTCAGCTAAGACCGATTACTCTACAATATAGATGATATTTGTCTAAATTTCAGCAATTGAAAAATCTATATTCTTCATATGGAAGTTTTCTAAGGCTTCGAAGAACACCAATGACCTAGTAAGTCTTACATAATGGGCGAAAAACATCAATCAGAAATCGCATCATCTTTCAAACATTTGGCAATAAATAGGCATGTTCCCTGCATGGTTTTTCTTCCCCGTCCTTGTCCACAGAGGGACTCTGGGAAGTTGATGGAATATGCAGGGATCAGTCCACACCTGAGTTAACAGGGGACTGAGTTACTGTCCAACATCGTGGAAGGGGAATATACCTCAAGCCCTAAGGGAAGGGCATTCAGCTCCCATACGCCACAAACACAGAGCCAGGGTAAAGCTGGATGTGTATGCTGGGTGAAATTCTTTACAGCTATTTATTAAATGCTTGAAATATGGCAATTAGCCAATATGACATTTTTGACCGAAGGTGGAAAACTGGCTGAGGCTGGATTAATTGATCTGTTACGCCGCACTCAAGATTATTTCACTTATATGGCAGCATTGCCAGATTTAGAGGACAAGTAAACCAGACTTTGTCCAGAGGAAACCTCCAACAATTGGCATGTACCTAGCAACTCTTCCACATATAGTGAAAACCAACACAGAAGTGCTTAAATTTTTCCTTCGGCTGAGTGCAATATGATTGATTGGTGTTTTATGCCGCGCTCAAGATTATTTCACTTATATGGCGGCGTTGCCAGTTTTTTTGTTGTTGGACTGAGTGGGATTTGAACCCGCAACCCATTGGTGGAAGGCTATTCGGATTGAGCATCGAACGCTCTACCTACCGAGCCATGGAGGCCCCAAACTGTGAGTGCAATATGAATACATGTTTTACACTGCATTCAAGGCTCTTTCACCTTTATGGCAGCGTTGACAGGAAAGCCCAGACCTTCTGACAGTACCTGGCAACTCTTCAAGAAGGGCAACCAAGCGAAAAACCCAGAGCAACCAATTGAAAACTGACTTACAATTTTTTAGTTGTACTTGGTCTGAGTGGGATACAAATTACCTAAGAATTTAGTGGGTGAAGCGCTTTTGTTTACTTTGTCTGTCAATGATAAAATAGCTACAGAAATGTACTTGATTCTTTGATTGTTTGGTGTTTTACGCCGCGCTCAAGATTATTTCACTTATATGGCGGCGTTGCCAGTTTTATTGTAAGAGGAAACCGGGCTCTATGCCCGGAGGAAACTCACTACCTTCCGGTGGTAAGGCAACCAAGGGAAAAGCCCACTTATTTTGTTAGGTTTTTTTATGGTCTGAGATACAAATTACCCAAGAATTAAGTGACACAAGCACTTTTGTTTACCTCCTCAACCAATGATAGAATAGCTACAGAAATGTACAGTCCCAATCATTTAAGCCGGCAAATTTATTGCGCCAACTTGCGCGTTAGGTAGCCTAAAATCACGCAAATTCTCACAGCGGGGTGAGATTTAGCTCACGTATGTGATTAAAAGTAGTCCCGCACAGTTGTTATTTCTGCGAATCCACACAGCGCGACGCCTGCGGCGATGGCTGATTGTTGGCTTAGGCCTACTGTTTAGACTACCGGTAACCCGTTAAATGAATTGCCGTTCTTATCTTATCGCTGTAAATTATACATACAATTATTTTATATGACAAGAAAAGTTTTATTTTTTCTTTTGAGTAAAATTACAGACCTGTGATGTATGGAAATATTCCCCCGTAAGCCAACAATTTACTGCACGACTACTGAATACAGAATAGTACCGTATGTAAGCACGTGTGTTTTCTCATTCCGAAATGAATATGACCGATTGGGTTTTTGGGGTATATTTTATTCCTCCAATTTAAAAAATGATACTTATAATATTAAATGTATTTCAATATCCGTTCGACGGTATGTTACTTTCCGTGATGATTCCTTAGATTTATTCAGGCCGGACTTCACTTCCGCCCGAGTTGCCGCCCGCAACATTTTCTGGTTATCAATTGTGAACAACTATGCTGGGCGTTTCGTGTGATCAAACCACACAAGGTTTGAAACAAATGTATACCATATAATTTTATGATTAATCTACATTAATAGTTTGCTTTTTTCGTTAAAAACGGCTTTCTCATTTCGTGCTTGTGGATTCAGAGAATTCACGTTTGATATTGTGAAGCCTTAGTTTACATTTGGACAATTAATATTCATCATTTTGAAATAAATAAGAAGTCTATAGTATGGACTTTCATAAAAAAAATTTCACGTCTTAAGTCTAAAATACGGCAGGTCTGGGCCTGTAAACGTATTCAAGGGACTAATCTGGACGCTAACTTTGGGTATGGTTTCCTATTTTCGGCATTCACTGAGTAATGCTCTAAAAAGTCAACTAGCAAGAAGGTTTAGTTATTTGTGACATTGTATAATTTTTTTGTTTGCTTTGTTTTTCTTAGGTCAATGTCTGAGGTGGCATATCCAGCACCTCAGAATGATGGACTCGGAAGTGTACCAAAATATCCTGGGCAGACAACTACTGCAGGAGTGCTGACATTGTTTGTTCCATATTTTCCATTTAATCTTATGCAATTTAACAATATTTGCTTGTATTTCCAGTCCGTGTCCTCATGGAAGACAAACAGGAGCAACTAATTCTTGAAATACGTACCTCTGGGGGAGTCTAAACCTGCAGATTGTAGAAGCTGTAACGATGGCTGTAGCCAGCTATGGAAAAGAGTCTGCATTTAAACAAAATATAACACCATGATTTTTGTATCTGTTGTTTATTGATATATGTAAACTTAAATCAAATAACCATTTGAAGACTGTACATACTAGTGTTTTATCAAATAAATATATATATACATTACGAGGCGTGGCGTATATTAAATGCCGGCCTTGTAATAATGAAGAAACCAGGAACAGTAAGTATTTTGATTTGATGTGAAAAGCATAGAAGAAAATCAACAACTTCAGTGAAAAGAATGCTAATATATGAAGAGGAATGAATTATGGTAGGTATAAGCTGTTGAGACTCCAGGATTAACACGAGGTATAAGCCCATAAATACCCCCGCCCCCTCCCCTCCAACATCAGCTGGCACACCAAATTAAAATGAATGGCAAACACTTCATATTTACTCCCAAGAGGTCACTTAAAGATCGAGTATCTGTATGGCATTCATAAACTTAATATTCAGATTACGCTGCTGTCCGGTAAGAACAACTCTGGATTAAATAATTGAGCGGCTTCTTGATAAACACAACCTGTTGAGAAAAACACAAAAGATTATCATCTGATTTTCTGACGTTTAACTTCACATGGGTTATTTGAAAGATTCAGAACTGTTACATCAACTTTCTCACGGATTCCTTCCACTTTAGTTTATCGTAATTTACTTATTTAATAAATGCTGTGTTATAAACTTGCTCAATCGGCAAAACAAGAATGTAAGGCCTAGGATGAAAAGATGTATACGCTAAAACAGTTGTTATAGAAACACCAGCAGAGATCTTTCCTTTACGTCTGTAAGTCGCAACAGCAAGATGGCGAACGCCTACCTTTTTAGCGAGTTTCTTCCTCTTATTAGGCCGATAAAGTCTGAGTTACCATTCTTGTTCAGTTTGTTTCTACAACTTGTATTTAGGTCAGAATAAAAAAAAACACTCGTATAAAACAGATAAATGATAATGATCATTCAAAGACTAAACGGAAAGAAAAAAAATATTTCATTTTCATATTGTCCTATACACATTGCTAAAATTCATTGATTGACTTGTCGAGTTGTCTAAACCCTATGCATTTATTTTATATTCACGCATTTAAAAAACAAACCAAAAGAAAAACAAGTCTTTGAGTGTCAACAAATGTTCACAGTCTGAGTTCAAACTACAGGAGGTTGATTGGGGAACAGTAAAGCAAAATCTAAAGATCGTCACCACTCTGCTGATATTAGTTATGGTAATTATACATAACCAGCAGCCTTTCTATAACCACCGTTGCTTGATTGACGTCTTCATTTGTGGAAGAAGCAGGGTCTGTTTAGTGCTGAACAATAATCAACCGGTACCAAACAAACAGGTGGAATTAACAGTCGCTGTCATACTCCACAAACCCACTCTGAAAAGTCCGTCTATTACGTAAACCCTACGTGTTTCCGACGGATTCCAAATAAACAAACACATACATTAATCATCCGATTCTGATATTATAAGCGGAAAACATAAAACGGAAAACATAAA
Source organism: Lepidochitona cinerea (assembly GCA_963971465.1). Classification (NCBI taxonomy): domain Eukaryota; kingdom Metazoa; phylum Mollusca; class Polyplacophora; order Chitonida; family Tonicellidae; genus Lepidochitona; species Lepidochitona cinerea. The sequence continues at coordinate 2,676,645 of OZ020565.1, forward strand.
AAGAAGTTTTCAGCAGAAAGGAATTCAAATCATGTCCGTAAAATGAATAATTGTGAGGAACTATATTCTGCAGCGTACTCCGCCATGCTAATCATATGTCCCCCCAACCACTGACCTATTTATAGATCAGTACTCCCAAGTCACCCAGCTCTCGCGCCAAGTGGCGCTTACTAGTTTGCGCATTGGCCAGCTGGAAATTTGCCGGCTTAAATGATTGGGTCTGTACTTGATAAACATACAATAAAACCTTCTTTCAAACCAAAACAATTAAGATATCATGCAGAACAGATAAATTAATAAAAGTAGAAAAGCTGTTGTTGTTTTTACCATTACCTGCCCTTTAAAGGCGTCGATGATAAACTGAAGATGGGAGGGGTCTACACACTCGATACATTTCTGTACAACATGGTTACCGTTTTGGTCCTTCACACATTTCAATACATGACCGTCAAGTTCTTTAACAATTTCAACCTAACAGAGGAAGAAAACAAAATATGATTCAGTTGAATTTGATTCTTAAGCACTGGATTTTTTTCAAATAATGGTCATAAAGCTGAAAACAAAACCGAATCAATATAAAATAGAAGAGAATTAGTAAATAATCAACACTAATGGCCAGGAAAAAATTCCAAGGCGAGGTTATTCACTACTTCAATAGATTCCCTGAAGATAGTTGCTGGAGGAAAAACTACCTTGTTATACGCTGTGCTGAAAACTTGCTTATACAGGATTTTTAGATAAGTAGCAAAGGCTCCGGAAAACTGAAATCTTTGGGCTGATGGATATTTTTGTTTGATACATTTATGTAAGCAAAATATAATTGCAATAACTAGATGTCACCACTTTCTCTTGACAATCTGAATTCATGAAAAAAATCTTAATTTTGGCAGCTCGGCAACTATAAGTCCCACAAAGAACCTGCAGCAAGTAATTACCTGCATTTCAGCCGGGATTGACTCAAGGGCTTTCTGAATCACTCGGCACCCATACATCTGTAGGGCTAAGGGCAACACATGCCCCCGAACTCGTTGAGCTAGCGTTTGCTTTTGGTCAGAGCTACCAAACTCAAAGAACTTCTGGATGACGTAGTTTCCGAAGACGTCGGTCATTAGACTATATGCAGCCGTCAGTATTTCTCCGAACACCATAGCTTTCTCAGATGGGGAAGCTCGCTCTAGCTTCTGCTGGATAAATCTGAAATAAGGAAACGCTTTTTAGATATGGGACAAGATAACATAAATCATTTTTCAATTCTACTATGGAGTGGTTTTACTAAAGCCAAAACACATAGGACTACTTGTACTATATTGTACATGCCATGGTGTATATTTAAGAGCTTTCAAGAGTAGCTATTCTCATCAGATATTACAATCATTATAGCAGTAGCTACTCTCATCATCGGATATTACAATCATTATATCAGAATCATTTTTATCGACGCAACAAACATTCCTATTAGATTATATGGACCAGAATATGGACCAGATAAGGCAAGGGAAAGTAAAACCAATGGTTGATACTTGACGCCAAACTGAAGAATATTTCACTTTGAGGAAACCAGACCCTTGGCGAGTACCTAGCAACTGTTTCGTCTAAGGCAATATTTAAAATGTTTCTTTTGACTGATCGCTTAAAATTATTTCACTTATATGGCGGTGTTGCCAGTTTTTTAGTGGGAGGAAACCGGGCTCTATGCCTGGAGGAAACCCACGACCTTCTGCTGGTAACTGGCAACCATCCCACATAGGTTGTTCGAGTGAAAACCCAGTCAGAAAATTTTCCAATTTTTTTTGGATTGAGTGGGATTTAAACCTGCGACCCATTGGTGGAAGGCTGTTCGGACCTACTTAGCCACGGAGGCCCCCGACTGATCGATGGAAGGCCTATGTCAACCAGAGAGAACAGTACTCTGCTGACTGGCGCACAGAGCCCCCAAAACATATAAACAGTGAAAGTAATTGAAAGTGAAAGTAGTTGAAAGCGAAAGCAATTGAAAGTGAAAGTAGTTGAAAGTGAAAGTAGTTGAAAGTGAAAGTAGTTGAAAGTGAAAGTAGTTGAAAGTGAAAGTAATTGAAAGCGAAACTAACCTGGATCCATGCTGATCTTGTGAGAATTCCACCACATGGTTGACTAGGTCCTTTAATTGCAGATTCGGGATTCGGTTATTACGAAAATCTTCCAAAAGTCGACTCCTTCCAGTAACCTCTTTTGTCAGACTAGCACTGGAATTAGAGAAAAAAACACAAAATTCTAAATGTTTTTTCTTTATTTATTTGTGTGTATACTTAACGCTAAGTTAAGCAGGATTGATTGATTGGGGCTTAGCGTCACACTGAACAGCTAAGGTTATACTATGGTGACAAAAGTCCCAACCAACCAACCAAGAGATCACCCTCCCCAACCACATCTAAATTTGGACATTAGGCTCCCCAGACCATAAAAAGTCAGGAAGGCTGATGTGTGTGGCATACTTAATGTTCGTCCTTGCTGGGTCAGCATACATGGCTAAAGCAGAACCACAATGCTCCAGCCTGATGACCTGGAGCCTGTTTCACAAAGTGGCGTAGCGTAAGTTTTCACATAACTGCCACAGCAACCCATACTGTAGCGATACGTTAGTATGAAAGTTACGCAAAAAATACATCTAAGCCGGTTTGTGGAACAGGCTCCAGGGGTGATGAGCTATGGGCTGACCCCTCAATGAGCTGTTAATATGCATGAATGTGATACACAATTCCATAAAATAGGACTGGGTTAGAATATTTATCATATTGGATAGATTGTTTTATTTTCTGCTTTTAAGGACAGTTTTCTTCCAAGCTAGCAGGGAAGCCTTCGACAGGTACCTTGCAACTGTTCCATAGCAAGCAAGTTACAAAAAGTTTAATCAGAACTTGTAAAATTTTTCTTGGCTCGGACTGATCAGAAATCCACAACCCATCAATGAAATGTCAGCCGAGAAACTAAGGCTCTACAAACTGAGCCCTGTTTTAATTCCAAGCCATAGTCGGAGTCTTAATTAATCAGATGATTAAAAATAGATACGCAAAAAAAGAGAAAATCTCATCTTTTTTTCCAGAAAATTATTTTCCGGATGCTTACCTCCTTGACATAGTTTTGGCGGGGAAGAGAGATGAACTTCCAAAGAACCCATTAGTCGCAGACATAGGGCTGTTACGATACTTATTGTCTGCCCCGGGTGCAGACGAGGGTAGTCTGCCATTTCCAAAACCTGAAAATACAAACATTACTTTGAGTCGGATGTTATGATCAAGACCATTTACAACATGCAGGGATTCATACACGTCCAATTTACTTACCGATATTCGGTTCGTAAAATTGAGTTTAAAACTGAATTTGGTGTTGAAAAACTCAATATTTTCAGTTTAAAATTTCCTTTTGAAAACTAAAATTTCCAAACTCAATTTGGGCGTGAAAAACTGAATATTGTTTGATTGATATCCCCTGTTTATGATGAAAAAATCAAAAGTACAAGGGAAAAGTTTATTTCGAAACCGCCGTCAAACGACCATGGCCGTCATTCTCTTGTTGTTGTTGTTTCGTTTTCAGTGTCTCCACAACATGGCTTATTTTGCACTTTGGAAGTCTTTTTAATTACCTAAACATTTCTAAAATAAGCTGATTTTGTTGAACTGAGGAGTTTTGGGGAGTATTACCCACAATAATCGTAATAATTCGCGACTTGTTATATTTATTCAGCTGCTTTTGGTCGTATAGAAAATAAAAGGGGAGACAACTAGTGTCGATAATAAGTTAGTTACCTCCCCTGAATCATAGTTCTCAAATAGTCATTTAAATCATTGTGTATTTTTTTATTGTTGCACATGAAGAAGAGATCAGGGATAACTTTGATCTAGGTTTGACATTACATTAAATTATTATCATTAGTTTTTTGTCAAACCTGATTTTTTTCTTGGAATTCATACATTCATGAAAAAAAATATTAAATTGGAACTGGTTTGTAACATAGATTTTAACTCAATTTTAACCCTAAAATGGTCGGTAAATAAAAAAAAAACTGAATTTCGCCTTCTAAAAAACTGAATTTTTCAATTTCGGTTTGTAAATTTTGGACTTCTATGAATCCCTGAACATGGCGATGCAATTTTATTTGATTAATTTCTCTTTCACACACTTGATATCTGACAGTTTTTTGGCAGTGCTTTGTTCATCACATTATCTGAATTTCGTAAAATCTGCTCAAAATGCCACTTACCGAGCGAGAGATTCGAATTCGAGCCAGTGAGAGATGGTGGGGGAGTAATCGACTGTCCTGGTTGAACGAGGCCCATGGGCCCCGCAGGTGACCCCGCCATACCCCCGAGGGATGTGTAGTACTGGTTTATATTTGGCATTGGACGCTGTTTAACAAAGTCTAGAGAATCCCGCCGTTGACCGTTTAATCCTGGAAATAATCATTACAGCATAATTACAAAACATTTGTAGAAATTAAAACAATAATAAAATTGTCTAATATCTTAAGTTTAGAGTTCAAAAAATTAATTTAAATGGATTTAGGTTAATCACTTATATGGTGGCGTCGCCAGGTTTAGTCACAAATTTTCAACATACGGTGATTCAGTGAAAAAAAAACCCCAAAAAACACTCATTTCATTAGGTCCGAGTAGTGCGGATTCAACTCAAGATACAATGATGGATTGATTGATTGATTGTTTGGTGTTTTACGCCGCGCTCAAGATTATTTCACTTATATGGCGGCGTTGACAGTTTTATTGTGGGAGGAAACCGGGCTCTTTGCCCGGAGGAAACCCACGACCTTCCGTTGGTAACTGGCAACCATCCCACATAGGTCGTTCGAGTGAAAACCCAGTCAGAAAATTTTCCAATTTTTTGGACTGAGTGGGATTCGAACCCGCGACCCATTGGTGGAAAGCTGTTTGGATTGAGCGTCCAACGCTCTTCCTACTGAGCTACGGAGGCCCCTACAATGATGGAAGACTTGTCTCAGACTGAGGGATTCATGAAAAGCAAATCATGGTAGGCCACACAAGGCGTTGTTTATGCCAAAAAAAAAAAAGGCTTTAAAAATTCAGAAAGCTAGTTTTAATCGATTCATACCTGATCCAATAGTTCCTGGGGTTGACGAACCCAAATTGTTATTTCCAAATACATTTTGCTGTGGTGTAAGACCCAATCCTGAACTGATTGGCGTGAAAATACTTGAACTGGCTGGCGTGTAGGATAGATTGTTGTTGGGGGTATAGCCTACAAGAGAGAGCATTTAGAGAAGTTTGTGATGATATCAATATTAAAATCACAAGAGATAAAACCAGAAATTGGAATTTAGGTATTCAATTTCTAACCTTTAATATTTTGCGCCACACTCTAGATAATCTCACTTATACGGCGGCATTACCAGATTAGGTAGTGTAGGAAAATGAGGCTCTAAACATGGGGAGTTTCATGGCGGTGAAAATCAGACAAACAGGTGGCGTAAAGCAATAATTTGAAAATCTTTCTTTATTCGACAACATAATTGAAGTTATTTAAGAGTGCAAATTACTCAAATAAGTAAAATTTCACACCAAAACCTTTTAAATATTCATCTTTATGAAACGAATTTACTTACCCATTGTGCTGGATTGGGGAGTGTTGTTGTTGTTGGGGTAAACGACAGGCTGGTTCTGACCTTGTTGTGATTGAGTCGATAAAAGTCGTAATGGGTTGTTACCAAGGTTACCCGAGCCCCCTGGTGAGGAAAAAGGGAAAAAATTTTGTTTTTTTTCCCAATCAATATCATCGTCTATTGCATTAATACCAAAAAAATGAGCCAGTCAGTTTCCTAGGAAAAAAGTTTGAGCTCAACGGTAATAAATAAATTTTAAAGATGCATTAATTAGATTCTTACCTTGTTGGTTACCTGCAGCAGGTGCACTAACGAGAACAGGGGCAGGTGAAACAAGTCTTACAGGTGTGCCAAGTCCTCGTGGGTTGCCCATCATTAACTGACCATTCTGATCGTAATAAGCCGGAGCCAATATTTGGTAACCACCGCCTTCATAAGAACAGAATTTTTTTTTTTTAGTGATTTACACCCGAAGGCAAAAACAAACAAAAAGCAGGGCCCAGTGTATGTTGACTTTGCTAAAACCCAGGGCCTAGTTTCACAAAGCGATCTTAGCTCAAGGTGATCTTAATTACCAATGGCAACGTATACCTTTAGCATTGGTTGCCATGGTAGTTAAGATCACACTTAGCTAAGATCGCTTTGTGAAACTAGGCCCTGTTTCACAAACGGCGTAGATGTATTTTTTGCATAACTTTCTCACCATTGTATCTCTACAGTATGGGTTGCTATGGCAGTTACGTAAAACTTACGCTACGCCGCTTTGTGAAACAGGCTCCTGGCCTTTAGCAAACTCAACATATGCCCTACATTACTGTACATTAAAGAAAATATTTGTTTAAATTTCAGCAATTAAAAATTCTATATTGATAAGAAAGCTTTTAATTTCTCTATTTGATGAATCTACATCATGCAACAATTGTCATATAAAATTTGTGACAACATTGGCATAGAAGGCATAAACCCTGCAAAAACTGTCAACAATGCAAAGAAGAACTGAATATTTACATAGGCCCTGACCAATAGGGCTGCGTTTTCTCAAAGGTAACTCAAAACCATTGTTTAATTCATGTGAACGCCACACTCAAGATTATTTTAATTTTGTAGGGAAGAATACTAAGCTATTTGCCTGGAGGAAACCTTTGACGTAAAGTGGGTACCTGTCAACCCTTTCAGAAGCCCAAAACTTCATGGTGGGACAAAAATAAAGACAATTCCTTGAGTTACACTGACCTGGCGTCTGAAGTGTTTGGGCAGGGAGTGGATTATTTGCATTACCCATTCCATCTCCTTGTTGGGAGGGCGTCAAAGGCCGACCGTTTTGTCCCCGCATCATCTGTTGCTGTGATAGTTGAGCCTGTTGGGGAGTTGCCTGCCCTTGTTGTTGGATAAGGTTCGCTGGATAAATTCCCCACGGAGTTTGAACTCCGTAGTACTGGGGATGTAGCACTGCTGGGCCTAACGAGAGAAGAAACTTAAATATAAATTGTCACGAGATGCAATATAAAAGTTTTACGCTGTTCAGAAAATATTTCATATTCATAAAATAAATTATCTAAAGTAACTGTTTGATTCCAAGCTTCTATTTAGAGCTTATAAAATACTCATCGCTTTGTGAACAAACTTTGGTAATTCTAAATCATTGTTAATACCAGCAAGGCACAAAACTTGCAATTAGAAAATAAAAGGTTAGTAGGTCGGAGATATCGATGGGAAGATGTCAGAAATGAAATAATGAACATCAAAAATGCAAAAGTTTTAGAAAAGCACATTCAGAAATTACGTGCCACAGGTTGATAAAGCAAAATGAAAATGGTTAAGAACTCAAACAACATCAAAGAAATAAATAGTTATTTGGAAGAAAGTTTGATCAAGTGATGCATTAGCTAAGTCAGTATTGTGGTAACAAAGTTTTGAAAAATAATTCAATTTCAATCAAGTCATTTAACCTGCCGTTAAAATAATTTTCTTTAGAACCGGAACCTGATCTTCTAGCTTGTATATGTATATTTTCTCATCACTCGTTTTGTGACTACCATGGAACCAACACCAGCGTTGTTTCAGTTCAGCTTGTTTTGCAAATATATACTTTTAGTAGCTTTACACCCCTAACATTAACATTTTACTGGTTTGTTTGAAAGCATGGTGGGCATTTTGAAAACTTTTCTCTATTTATTTACATCAATTAGAATAAATTTTCTGCAAATAAATAAACAGAATTGCCATATTTATGATCAAATCTTGAATCGAAGGAGCTTTTTTTTTGGCTCTGGTGAAGTGGAGTTGATATTACCCAAGAAACTTTGACGCCTACAAAATAACACACCCCCTTCATGACACAATATAGGACTTTTAGCTCAATGGTTGTTTTAGTCAAAAACATTTTTCCCTGCGCCAGTGTGTTCATGAATATAAAACTTAGACTCAGTGGTTGTTTTAGCCAAGAAACTAAAATTTTCCTTGCGCCCATGTGTTCATAAATATATAAATTTGTCTGACTTGTTGTGAATGACGTAATAGTGGAGTAAATTAAAAAGTATAATCTGACATGTAAATGGAATTGTGGAGTAAATTAAAAAGTATAATCTGACCTGCAAATGGAATTGTGGAGTAAATTAAAAAGTATAATCTGACCTGCAAATGGAATACCAACGGCGGCTGCAGCTGAGTAAGGGTCTTGTTGAGTGTTGATAACATAGGGTGCTGATGGGGGGATGGAGCCTATGACAGAGGGGAGAAACATACTGAAAGCCATGCTCATATCACATGCCATATACAACACTCAATATCACAGATACAAACTGAATTATCTCCCTTGAATAACTATGGTTTACACGGCAGTAAAGGGTCTAAGCAATGAACTGTATGCGTGGAATGGAGGTCACGTGGTATTTGATATGCATCGAATGGCGCCATTACTATGAGATGATGTAATAGTAATCCAGATCAGTTATGCACGCCCTCTTCAACTAACAATAGCTGCACTTTTTACAAAGTCAGATCCAAACCAGCCAATGAGACGTGTCGATTCCACATATAGTTCATTGGATCTAAGGTCCCAGTTTCTGTTTTTCAGCCAATGAAAAATTTATCCTGGTTATGCTAGCGCTAGGAAGTGACTTACATAGCCATTGTTTTGTACATGGGTAAACTTTTAACCTTTTTAACAATGTCTGATTAAAGTATTGCATTTTTTTGTTTTTTTCTTTTATTTTTTAACAATTTTGAAAATACCAGAATTTGTTTGAAAATGTGTAGTCTTTTTGAAGATTTAGGTTTGGTTTTTTTCTTCAACTGTTTTTTACTACAAAGCTTAGGAAAAGCCTTCACAAGATGCTGATATTCACAGATAAAAAGGATTACTTTGTAGCGATTATTAAATGAAACTGTATCATGTAGCCTATAGGTGAATTTACCTAACAGGTACAGCGTTAATTTACTCGGGGCAAGGGAACATTCTATCTGAGATGGCATTAAGGAATCTGTCTATTAAAGCCCGCCGGGTTTAGATTAACGTTTTTTTATATATAAATATTTTAAGATTTTTTTATGGAGACAAACATATCATGCTTGTGATTGAGGCCATGCTTAGACAATTGTGTTCAAAATAAATAAGTTGACAGCCATGCTAGACAAAAACCACAATATGGATAATCAGAAATTTTTAAACGAAAAAAATAATTTCAATAGACTTAATAAAAATAAGCTGGAAATTTATGCCATTAATAATAATCAGCAGCGTTGATGGATCTCCAACATTAGAGAAGGTCCTCAGGGGAGGCAACTCAAGGTATGAATTCGTAAAAAGAGAGAGGATACATTGAAAGCTATACAAAAACTTCTGTCAAAATTTACGATCATAGAAGAAAAAGTGTTGGCTTACCAAGCTGTTGTTGTTGTGCGGCAAGAGCATACTGTTGCTGGGTCAAAACTGCGATAGGCTGCTGCTGCTGTTGTTGGCGTTGAAGTAATTGCTGTGGAGAAATGATCGTTATTTTGGAGATGAGTCGGTTGGCATTTTATGCAGAATTTCAATTCTGGGATTAGATCCTTATTGTCTTTGTTGCTCGGCAACCAGATATGATTGATTGAGGTTTCACAACGCACTCAGATTGTTTCACTGATATGGCCGCGATGTAAGATTTAGAAGGGAGGAAACCGTGTTCTTTGCAGAGAGGAAACCCTCGACCTTCTGCAAGAATCTGGCAACTCTTCGTCTTAAAGCGATCTCGTGAAAAAAAATGAGGGATTTGAACTCTCGACCGATCAATGAAAGGCCTGTGATCATTTTCGTTTTTTTCACAGATTACTAAATTATAATATAGGACTAAATTGTTCCCTGCATGGTTTTTCTCCCCTGTCCTTGTCCACAGAGGGACTCTGGGAAGTTGATGGAATATGCAGGGATCAGTCCACACCTGAGTTAACAGGGGACTGAGTTACTATCCAACATCGTGGAAGGGGAATATACCTCAAGCCCTAAGGGAAGGGCATTCAGCTCCCATACGCCACAAACACAGAGCCAGGGTAAAGCTGGGTGTGTATGTTGGGTGATATACACACTTTTTAACCACAGAGTTTGAATGCAATTCCAAACTTTCCAAGGTGGTTTCGATCCAAGGGTTACATTCTTACACCATACTCAAGATTATTATTACTTGTAAGGCGACCGACGTATATGGGTGGAGGAGAAAACCAGTTGGGTTCTGGCTTTTAATTGTGCAACTACAACCTTCCAAGGGCAAGTAGTCGGATACATCCAACATTACTATGTTTTTCCGACACACTTAAGATTATTTCTATATGGCGACCATGGACGGTTTAGAGGCTTTGTCCAGAAAAAAATCAACCTTTGACAAATAGATCAGTCGATCTGAATTGGATTTGAACGAACAGCCCATTGACGTTTGTGTGTTAAGTGATAGACTATCACTGCCTACTGAGTCACCGACGCCCCTTCTATAAATCTTCTAATTATCAAACAAGAGATCAGTTAAACTGATCTAGGCGACCACCATAGAACACTATCAGAAAGTGGGGCTGCTTGTAAACGGATCGCAAATTTGATACGGGAAATTTATTTCTTCGGTTGGTGGCTGGCTGGACAAGAAAAAAGTTTCTTCGGTAGATAGTGGCTGTTATCTGAAAACTCAAAACCATCTTTCTTCAAGGAGGCCGCACATTAACGCTACTTACCGGAGCTACATAGTAGCCTACATGTACATGCACACAGGCCAGTCAGTGATATCGCTTGTTTGAGTCCTGTACACAATTAAAATTTACAAAATCCAAAACGATTGTACACATGTTACTAAGATGCATTTAGTGTTTGTTTACAAATCAAAAGATAATGTATATCTGTCAAAATTAGCCCGTGAAAAGTGAAGAATGGGTGACGTATCACTCGTCTGATGAGTAAAAATTTACACATGACGAAAGTCAGTTTAAAAATTAATGGCAAAAAATGTCCCGATTCGTTCAGAAATTAGTGAACTGTTATAAAAAAATCTTCATGCACGATTTAATATAAATACATGATTGAATAAAAACATTTCAGTTACTTTATTGGTAAATAGCATTTAGGCCTACAATTGCGAAGTCAGTTGCTGTACATAGTTGCCTAAATGCAAATTCGATCGGCAAAATAGTGATTGTACGTTGTCGTGTATTTCATTTCATTTTGAAATATTTCTTCCTTTCAAACTCCGAAAAATACAATATGGATCTTCTTACGTGTCTTAGGGAACACTCTCCTTTAAAAATATTTATTATTGTTACATTTTTGGAAAGAATTTAGGCGTTTAAAATCCAAATTCGAGAAGGCCATTTTACCGACTTCGAACAAGCCGAGGCGGCCGGCAACATGCATAGATACATGTAAACTTTTTCTTATTGTCGCCCTTGGAAATCTGAAAGGAGTCGATTTTGATACGTTTTAAAATGACCCGAGGATTGCAATTTCACTCTGAGGTTTAATAAAGCTCCGATAAATGCCTTTTTTCCACTACTATGGACTAGGAAATTCCAAAATAACGTCCTCAGTGCCAAAAATAGCTTATTTGTCTTTAACTGGGTCATGATTTTAAAATGCCTGGTAGGGGCCCTGTGATTGACAGCGGGAACTCGCACTAGCGAACTAATTTTACCACCCGATTTTAGCACTTTTAAATCCTATATATTTAAATATCTCACTCTCTGTCAGTATATTGGAAACAAGGAAAATATATATTAAGATCTGAAGCTGTAAATATAAGGAATTCCACAAGCTTTTATTGTCAAATTTAACATTTCTTGTTATATACGTATGCTTGAAGTGTCCGTTCTAACTTGGACAAAGTTGGAAGTTATCAGTGAATTGCGCGCCCGTTAAAGTAAATTAAACCTCTTTAACCGTATTCGAAGATTGACAAAACAAAACACAAAGCAACCAACAGATGCAACATGTGATTTTATTTGTGCATTTTCAGAATCAGTTGAAGTTGTAAGAAAAAATAACCATACGGCGTCAGTGGGGTTTTAGCCGACTTCTGCTGTCGCCATACGATGTCTTCGGTAATGAAGCAGGCTAGCACTCTAAGTTCTAACGCCAAATGGCGACAGCGGTACCGAATGTGTTAAATGAAAACATCAACGACGAAAAAAATACATGTTGCATAACTTAACCATATGAGGAAGCAACACAAAAAAATAATTCATCAAGATCCGCCTGGTAGTTTTGTTGAGTCCGCGATCACAAACTATGTAGATGGAAATCACAGAAAAAGCTACCGGCCGCCATTTTGAATATGCAAATGAGCAGCGACTGCATAACACGGCCATAGGGTTAACCTGCGTATAACATTTTACGAACATCCTTTCATTACTTTAGAACAGTGATAAAAAAAGTAATGGCCAGTGGCCGCCATTTTGAATATGCAAATGAGCAAAAAAGTGCAGAGTGCGCAACGAGACCATAGGGCTAACATGCGTAGATTAGTTTACGAAAATCCTAGCCTTTCTTTACTTTAAGAGAAAAGTGACTAAAAGAAGAAAAATAAAATGGTCGCGCAGCGGCCATTTTAATATGCAAATGAGCAAAAAAGTACATAGTGCGCAACGAGGCCATAGGGTTAACCTGCGTACAAAGTTTTACGAAGATCCTCTCATTACTTTAGGAGAAAAGTGTTAAAAAGTAGAAAAACAAAATGGTCGCCTAACGGCCATTTTGATATGCAAATGAGCAAAAGAAATATATGTTGCACAACTAGACCATAGGAGGAACGTGCGTGTGAAATTTAAAGAAGATCCGACTAGGACTTCTCTTGGAATCGCGGTCACCAGAGAGAAAAGTGATAAAAAATAGAAAAACAAAATGGTCCCCTAGCGGCCATTTTAATATGCAAATGAGCTCAGAAAAATAGATGTTGCACAACTAGACCATATGGGGAACCAATACAAAAACATTTCATCAAGATCGGCCTGGTGGTTTTCTAGATTCCGCGATCACAAACTATGTAGGTAAAAATCACAAAATGGCCGCCAGCGGCCATCTTAATATGCAAATGAGCAAACAAAATAGATGTTGCACAACTAGACCATAAGGGGAACATGTCTGTAAAATTTGATGAAAATCCGACCAGCAGTTCTCTTGGAATCGCGATCACAAGAAAAGTTTACAGACACCGGACGACGGAAGACGGACGACGGACGACGGACGACAGACGACGGACGACGGACGACGGACGACGGACGACGGACCACGGACAAAAAGCGATTTGATAAGACCACCATGAGATCATGGTGGTCTAAAAATTTAGATTTGCCGTAACATATATTTATGATCACTAAAACACACGGAAAATCTTCTTGTCTAAAATAACCATGGAGACAAGTTTCTAATTGTATTAAAAAGAGGTATATCATTTAGACCTTTATACCCCATAAATTGTCGTAACATATATGTTGAGTACCTGTTGATTGTAATCCATGTTAAAGTTAGGGCTATCCATGGAGGACACAAGTTGATTTGAGTAATCAAACTGAATAGGGTCAATTCCCACAGGTTCGAACTGAAAACCCGACCCAGGGTTTAGCTGATGCTGTTGCTCAAGGAAACTGTTGTCTGGACGTCCGTGCCCCATTTTCTGAGGGTCCATGCCCATCTGCTGGTGTGCCATATGCATCTTATTGTCGTCGTGAGTAGGGGAATTGTTACGGCTGCCCGGAGTACGACTAAATAGAAAGCAATAAAAACAGCATACATTTTACATGTGATTTAAGGAGAAGAGTAAAATGGTTTCGTTTTCAAATTGATGAAACTTTCTCGTCAAAATAAATGCATATATTGGATAGTTTGCTTTTCCTGTTTTACGTCCCAGCAAAGTTAATTCAGGCTAAGTTTGGTTGATTGATTGAGGTTTTACGCAGCACTCAAGATGATTTTCCTTATATGACAAGGTAGCCAGGGTTAGTGGGGGGTGGGGGAACCAGACTCATTATTGCCCGGAGGAAACCCGGCCTTCAGCGAGTACCTAACAACTCTTCCACTTACAGTCCGAGTGAAAATTGGTAGTTTGGAGTCTACTGATGTCGTAAGAATAGTTTGACAAAGGAGGCAACGACAATAACTTTCGGGCAAAATTTGCCTGAGGGGTAAAAATGGTTAAATCTACTGATGTCGTAAAAATGATTTGTCAGTGGTTGGTATTTACCTAAATCCATCCTCTAGACCATTCTGAAGTATGCCGTTAGGTTGTGGTTTATCTTTGTTATCAAGCTCCGCCCTCTCTTGATCGCCTCCTTCAAACGGGGAGGGCGTTTTTGTCTTTTTCTCCATGGGAGCATCCTGCCCGGCCTCTTGAGGGGGCACCTGCTGTTGGTGAAAATATGAACTCATTTAAGGTGAAACTTAATTTAATTTGGAACATTTCGTTACCCAGCAGCCTGTCCAAATGTTCTGTCAGTTAAAATTGATTGATATAGTACACAGAAAAGATTGTTTTACTTATATGCTGTCATTGCCAAAGTTAGTGGGAGTCTGGGAGAGGTAACCAGGCCCATTATCCAGAGGAAACGCTCAACCTTCCGCAAGAAGCTGGCATCTCTTCAACAAGGGGTTATACAGTGACAATAATGCACTTAGAAATTTGTCTTGGACTGATCGGGATTCTAACCCACTCACTCAATTCTCTTTACCTAGGTGTTGAATTACCAAAGGTACAAATATAAGTTGTAATAGGCAGCAATATCCGAGAAGGATTTAAACTTTTAGATTGATTCATGTTTTCGTCGGCTCACTCGGTTATTTCACTTCTATGGTGGCGTTGACAGATTTAATAGAGGAGGAAACTGGATTCATTGCCCAGAGGAAACCCGACCTTCGGTGAGTACCTGGCAACTCTTCCACATATGGCGCCTGAGTGTTCCAGTTTTATAGCTAAATATCAACAGCACGAAATCACTCAAATTAAAATACTTACAAACATGGCCCGTTTCCCAGGGTATCCTCCCTTCATTCTGAGTCGGTTATCCAGTTCCTTTCCGGTGGGCGACCCGCCCAGCACATACTCGACCATATTAACCCCCAGGGCACTTGTCTCTGAACGAGGGGACAGAACAGAATGGGTATCATTACTGGGGAAACTTCCTGGTCTTCTCTGTACCATTTGGATAGGGGCTGAAACAGCATGCTCTGAAAATATACCCCTTTCTACATGTACATCAATGTGTACAGCCTTTTACTAAACTTGATACTAACTAGACCGAAAAATTTGTTGCACAAAACAATCGACAAATGAAAATAGCTAATACAATAAGGAAGGCCTCTGTCAAATTTAGGGTTCATGGGAGACCAGAATTTAGTCTTCACAGATCAGTCGCCTATTTTACGTTACTCGTTATGGAATCTTTTTTTCTTCCCCTCTTCAATGAATTTGTTTATTTTTTAACCTGCAATTTGTCAATTAAATGGAGACCTTTCACTCTACCGACTGCAACCTCTAAAAAGTTAACAGTTCAAACGGAACATATTGTATTTTTTCTAAAGACTCGGACACTTTCTTCCTCATAAGGATTCGACCATTAGAAAAGAAATATGCTAAATGTGGCCAGACAAATTTGCCCATTAGGGGAAATTTAAGGCAATAAGAACGGTCAATGAACTGTGTGAAAATGGTTATCCTTAAACAACGCCACGTTTTTGTCGGACTCGATAGAAAGTTTCGGCTATTAGAATAGCCGAGGGAATACGGCAATATAACCTGTGTCAATGTTTCAGCTGTGTGTTCTCTGCATGGTTTTTCTCCCCTGTCCTTGTCCACAGAGGGACTCTGGGAAGTTGATGGAATATGCAGGGATCAGTCCACACCTGAGTTAACAGGGGACTGAGTTACTATCCAACATCGTGGAAGGGGAATATACCTCAAGCCCTAAGGGAGGGGCATTCAGCTCCCATACGCCACCAACACAGAGCCAGGGTAAAGCTGGGTGTGTATGTTGGGTGATTTATCTATTCTTATAAGTTAAATGTTTAATCAATATAAAATGCAACTCTCCCCAAATGGGAGTCAGGGGCTAACTCCTGGCCCCAACATATGCATTGTTTTACGACACACAAGACCCAATCGACTGAAAACTCATTCAGAATTTTTTCTTTAAACTGGGCAATTTAAGCCGTGACCAATTTATCCTAGGAGCGACTGTCACTATCAGAAAACAAACGCAGCTCATTTATTGATAAGTTGTAAACCAAGAAATTTATTTTTTGCTCCTGTTTTTTTTTTGATGGTTCAAAGCTGCAAACATGTCACCAAAATTTTCTATAATTGAGTCACGCATACTTTGAGGGAAACTGAACTTAAACAAGAACCCGTTCATAAATAACTTTCTACAATGACAGCCTGTTTCTCATGTATATGTATTCTATCAATTTTTAATAGCACTGTCACCCCCATACAGCATGTGTTCAACGTTTGTGTTGAGAAGACATTAATGTTTAATGATTTGCCAAGACAGTGGTCTGAAAAACTAAGGAAATGGCCTTTTAGGGTAATTACTACTCCTCCCAGTTTAGGGGAAATATTTGCTTCGATTGATGAACTCTCCGTAATAAAGCCATTCATATATCGTAAGCAACAAAACGGGCTCAACCTACAACTAAAGCCCTGATAAGCTGTTTGTTTTCTTCAGCTAACCAATTGAGGAGAAACTGTTTTTGGCTGAGCAACTGTTCTCCCTATAAATCAAGGGTTCATCCAGAGGGGTCTCCACTTGTCTTTTGGACACCCTGTGGTCAAAATTTATCTCATTTGGACACCCAATAATCCAGCAATTTAACTAACATGGTCAACATACAAAAGTAGGTCAACATACAAAAGTAGGTCAACATACAAAAGTAGGTCATAATGGACAACCAATTTTGAGGAGAATGTGCAAAAAAAGCTATTTCGGACATCCTATTTTCAGATCTTCGATGAATGCACGCTACCACTGCCACAAAAATTATTGGAATAGGTAAGAAAAATACAGCATAACCGATCTGTGGAAAATGACAAAAACTACACTAAAAAGTGTCCACCGTTTAAAAAGTTTGGCTTAACTTTTGGGTTTGGCTAGAACTTCAGTATGACAACTTACCCACAATACCCTGTGGGCCATCCCAGCTGTTTTCTGGCGCCGCCCACTGAATACCCTGGTGGAAAACTCCCTTCTGATTACCTCCCTTTGCCGGATCTTCTATGTCCCATATCTTCTTACCATGGGGGGCAATCTGTTAAAACAAGAATTACATACATATAAGCAAATGGTTGATAGACTAGGGTTTAAAAACAACACTTACAACAACAGCATGAAGTCTCAGAATAAAGTAATCAAAGATCTACCATCTAGGAAGGGTTATCTGGTCCGTGCAGCCCTGTATCTTGGACATATATTTTTTTCAATTCAAGGCAAGAATGTGACGGTTTGGGACCCTATATGCGCTCTACAGCTGGGGTCATATGCCATGGCGACCAAAGTAACACCTGAGAAAAAAATCGCCCTGCAGTTCCATGGGAAAGTAATGATCAAATCTCACATTTTTAATGTGGGCAAGCATCTTGTTTCAGCTAACAGATTTATGAATTGTATAGACAACGGAAAACTAACTTCCAAGTTCTGTTCATAAATTAGTGTCCTGTTCCCTGCATGGTTTATCTCCCTTACATACATACATATTTATAGACACTAAAACACACCGCAAATTTAATTTTTTAAAATACAAATGGGTTGATGCAGAAACAAGTTAAAATTTTTGTCAAATCTGTAGGACTTTATCAGATGGTTTTTCCGAGTTTTGTTCCCTGCATGGTTTATCTCCCCTGTCCTTGTCCACAGAGGGACTCTGGGAAGTTGATGGAATATGCAGGGATCAGTCCACACCTGAGTTAACAGGGGACTGAGTTACTGTCCAACATCGTGGAAGGGGAATATACCTCAAGCCCTAAGGGAGGGGCATTCAGCTCCCATACGCCACAAACACAGAGCCAGGGTAAAGCTGGGTGTGTATGTTGGGTGACATTTCAAAAATCTTCCTTATATTTGTTTAATTGGTGTTTTACGCCGCACTTAAGATTATTTCACTTATATGGCAGCGTTGTCAGGTTTAGTGATGGAGGAAACCAGGTGCTTGGCCTGTAGGAAACCCTCAACCTTTGGCGAGTACCTGGCAACTCTTCCACATACAGATATCAAGTGAAAAATCCACTCTATCTTTTCAAAAAATTTTATTTGGTCTGAGTGGGATTCAAACCCGTTCCATATTGATTGAAGGCCTGTGTTGGACTGAAGGAATATCACTCTAACCAACTGAGCTACCAAGCCCGTAGTAAGTCTTCTTTATAAAACACCCGACAAAAAGGCATAATGATTTATTTATCAAATTTCTATCAGTTTATTGAGATTCCAAAGAATTTAGTCATGATTCTATTTAGGCAGTGGCTATTCTTACGACGATACGTTATGCATTCGCATCTGTTTATTATTGGACTTCTTTCAATCCTCAAAATAAAATATTTGTTTTCTTTGACCACATTTTTTAAATTAACTTACGCAAGTTAATTTGAGAGAATCAAATTAGCTTTGTTAAACCACAAGGTGTCCCGAAGCCAGACAATGAATCCTACGTTTATTCAGTAAGTGGGTAAGTTAGCAATAGATTTCCCATTAGTTACACCTCAGAGGTGACAAATTAACAGTGAAGTCCTCACAGAATAAAATTAGCCTATGTGAACCCGTCCACTGTTCAGCCAATTAATGTAGACTGCACCAGCCCATTGTTCAGCCAATCAATATGGACTGTGTGAACCCTTTTATTGTTCTAAAACTACGGAAACACAAATCTGTAACCAGTCATGAAAGTCAGTATATGGTGCGATGTGTAACAAAACTAGCATCAGTATCGTTTTGTTCGCAGCATATCAATACACGGAACCGATTCTATGTTTCTGACCGAGACTGAAATTATCTGGCCTGGATTCGGGCTCAGTTTATTGGGCATGATGTACCATATTTTTTAACACATCAACAATTCAGTAAAAATTTCATTTGTGTTATTAATATCCAAGAATATGTTAAATAAATGTACATTCAAGGGACTACATGTAAATATGTAGTTTAAAGGGCAATCGATTGTGCACCCTTATTGCTCATGTGGTAAAAACAAACATTGTCCTCAAATCAAACCCCTTACACCCGGTCTTGAGATTATGACTTCAAGTAGGGTAGGAGAAACTTAAAGTGGCATGAGCTGCCAAAATTCACACTTTTTTCATAATTTCTATTGTCACGACAGTAAGAGGCTTTGAAGGCCATCGAAAAATGAAATGATTGGCGTTGGAATGAGGAAAATTCATACAGTATGTGACCTATACGAACCGAAAACGTGTTCGAAAAGTAAACAAAATATAAATAACCGGGACGACCATTCATTCATTCTAAGCCAAAGTTAGTTCAAAACAATACTTTATCGTACATTTTCGAGACCAGAAGCACTAAAGAGCTTCTGAATTATACGTCTTGATAAAAATAGCCAATAATTGCAACATTCTGTTTAATCCTCAAAATATCAACATTTTGGCAGCTCATGCCACTTTAGCACTCCTTTAGAAAATGGACTAACCCAAAACAAGTCCATGAGCCTCGGTCAGAAGTGCAGAAATCTTGTCCATTAAGTTGGAAAGGGGTGTCAAGATTGTCTAGGAGAAGCGATAATGATGCAGCAGAGATTCTTTAAAAGACGCTGACGGTTTTGAATAATTAAGGAGGCGAGGGAACTATCAAGGTGCTACTTCGGACCTATCCATTTCCTGCCAACATCCGTCTTCGAACATTTAATATTGGCACACCAGGTGCAGGGATAAATCCAGTTATTGTAAAGGCTAAACTTCATGCCAGTTATTATCTATTATTCATGGAGTCGGGCAGAGTGGCGCTCTTAATTATCAAGTCTTCAAAATGACAGCTCTCAGATTTAATAACGTTTGTCAAAATTTTATTTTACATTATTCAAAAGTGTTTATACAACGCTCAATAACACTGATTTTCACCCCCGGCCAAAAATTTGCTGCAGGCTTGAACAGTGTTAAATACACAACTCATAATTAAAATTTTCATCCCCTGGCCAAAAATTTGCTGCAGGCTTGAACAGTGATAAATATACAACACTCATAATTTCGATTTTCAACCCCGGCCAAAAATTTGCTGCAGGCTTGAACAGTGTTACACATACACTATAATTTAGATTTCCACCCAGGTAAGAAATTCTCAGTAGGTCCGAGTTTCCTGTATTCAAAAAGTTTTATTTAACATTATTGACGAATTGTCAGTTGGATTGGCATAAGAAAAACAGTTTTTTTAAAAATTATAAAATGATCCTGGGAGTTCAAATGTTGAAGACAGTGCAGCCGTTGCAGAGCTTGACTATACAGAGAACATAATTAGTGCGTTTTTTTTTTAACACTTTGTTACACCTCGGATTATATAAACAAAACCCTGCAGGGAAAACTGCACCAGATTTTGGCAGTAATCGATTTACGTTACTTTTGGGAATACCTTTGTTAGTTCAATTGGCACACCCCGCCACCTGAGCCCCGGCAGTCTCCAGAGCTACTCCGGGAGACAATCAATTAAGTAGCAATTCCTAATCTACGCTAATTTCCTCACGATTGTACATTGCAGTTTATGGGGTGGAAATGAACATGTACCCCAATCAATTGGAAATGTTTCGTATGTTTTACACCAAAGGCCAACATCATCTCCGGGATTATTTTTAGCACTTTCGTGACCCATCATTTCAACTCACAGCAAGCCCTCCAATTTATGACTGCCTACCAGTACCTTCTTGGCCCCAATGCCCTTTTCTTTCTCTGCTTTAGGCATGAGCGGCAAAAATATAACATTTTTCACAAATTTTAAGTTCGCGTTTATTTTTCACAATAGGTAGAAATTGGGTCTTTTTTAGTGTTACTCGTCTCGTAAAAAATAGTTTAAGTGGTGTTTGGAACTTACTTCAATCTAAAATGACTGAACGTTCGTCCAGGTTATTTAAAATTAGTTTACTTTTTGAACACTATTGTCAGTACAGGCCATAGACTGTATGGATTTTCGTTATTTCAAGGTCAGTCATATAGTTTTTCGATGAATTTCAAATGCTCTTACTGTCCTTGACAATTAGAAATTATGAAAAAATGATGAATTTTAGCAGCTTTAGCCACTGAAATATGAATAAGCAACACAAAACTGGGTTTTTTAAACTGAGGCCCAAGTAGCATTATGCAATTTACCACACGTTATAGCTTATTTTTTGGTTAATTATTTTAAGCCCCCTTTCTAATTGTAGAAAATAAAATTGGTAATAATTGATTGATTGGGGTTTAACTTCGCACTCAATAGCAAATGTAAAAGTATTTGACAACCAAAAGATCACCCACCCCCATCAAAATAGACAAGACTCCAACATTGTTTCTCTTTGCTAGGTCAACAAACATGGCTAAGTAACAAAACATTTATTGATTGATGTTATTCGCAAAACTCGATAATTTCACTCAAATGCTGGCGTTGTCAGGCTCAGCTAAGGAGGATATTGGACCTATTGCGTGGAGGATATTGGACCTATTGCATGGAGGATATTGGACCCATTGCATGGAGGATATTGGACCCATTGCATGGAGGATATTGGACCTATTGCATGGAGGATATTGGACCCGTTGCGTGGAGGATATTGGACCCAATGCGTGGAGGATATTGGACCCAATGCGTGGAGGATATTGGGCCCAATGCGTGGAGGATATTGGACCCGTTGCGTGGAGGATATTGGACCCGTTGCGTGGAGGAAACTGACCTCCAGCAGGCAGCTAGCAAACATTGTGAGAACGCGCTGAATTCATTCACATTTTTTATTTTTACTTTTCTTATAGATAGTCAGATTTAAGAGGAGTAAGTGAGTGTTTATTGCTCTCCACACAAAGCCAAAAAGACAAGGTGGGTTTACCGTTTTCAATAAAAGACGATGTAACAAAAAATGGAGACGAAAAACAAGGCAGGCTACTTGTGTAATTACTAACATCAAAGCAACACTGCTTTGGCACAGTCTAACCAGGAGCTTAAAAAGTGAACCGATTTAACCGCATGGCTTTTAGTTGTTATCAATATAGTGGCGGAGAATGCAGAAAAAACTCTAGACAGCTCATAATTTACAGGACAGAAAAGCTATCAGCTTAAAAGCAACATAATGCTTCCTTAGGGTTGTTACAGAAGGTAAATGTAAAAAAGGCTGTCCAAGATCTTCGCAAAAAAGCGAGACACAAATTCCGACAGTCAGGATGTTGCCTTCCAACTTTTATACCAGTCAGTGTCTGAATTAAGTTTTATATTGGAATGATAATACCTCAAGCTACAGGTCTTACACGAGACATAGCTCATGATATGTGGAGTTTTGATATATAACGAATAAAGTATTTTGTTCTAGTGAAAAGGCAAGAAGAAAATCAAAGGGCAAAATATAATAATGCTTTCGTGTTTTACGTCGACTCAAGATTATTTCACTTATATGGCAGCGTCGCCAGTTTTATTGTGGGAGGAAACCATGCTCTTTGCCCGGGGAAAACACATGACCTTCCGATGGTAACTGGCAACCATCCCACAGTTTAATATTGGAATGATAATACCCATAGCCACAGGTCTTAAACGATACATAGCTCGAGATTTGTGGAGTTCCTGCTTACTTAAATGGTATATAACGAATTAAGTGTTTTGTCTTAATGAAAAGGCAAGAAGAAAATCAAAGGGCAAACTGTAATAATGCCATCATGTCCTGAGCAAAAATAATTGCTTCATAAAGAATGGTGAAGTACAGGAAAGACCCCATCATGTACAATATAGTACCTGCAAGTAGAGCTATCCTCCTGCGTTTTGGCTTTAGTAGAAAATATCTTTACAATTTCCTAATTTATAACACACTGCTGCAGAGTATACCTTCTAGAGTAAAACTAAAACATCTTTGGCGAGTTTGATTAATTAGCAATACCTGAGAAATATCAGGTTTGCTTCCACGGAAAAAAAAACCTGCTAGAAATTATTGTCAAACTAATTTCATGCTAACTATTTGAGTTATTCTGCATTTTGGCTTTAGTAGAAAATATTGTTACAATTTCCTAATTTATAACACACTGCTGCAGAGTATACCTTCTGGACTAAAACCAACACATCTATGGTGAGCTCGATTAATTAGCAATACCTGAGAAATAAGTTTGCTTCGAAAAAAAAAAAAAAAAAAATGTGGTAGAAATTATTGTCAAACTAATTTCATGCTATTTGAGATATTTGCGGATTTAAAAAAAATATTTTAATTTTCTGCGGTACTTACAAACTCTCCGAAAAGCATGATGCGGCCCAACATCGTTGCGTAAAGCGTACATCCCTCACATTGTTAAAGCTACAGTTCAATCCTTAACAGTAGTCATCCAAAAACTGAATGATCGCTAGTTTCCAAGGGCTGTCCACTGACTAGCTATGGAAGAGGGCTGAGTCAGGTTGCCTTGGTAACGGCTATCAATCTGAGTCAGTGCTCGCTATGAGTAATTCGGGGGAAGCTGACGGAGACAAAAGAATGACACGATTATCTCACTTTTTTCTCACGTAATAGTTACAGGTCAATGGGGAATACAGTCTACATATCGGAATAGTTTGGGTTTTGGCATTTCTTTTATTTTGTTCAGAAACAATGCGTCCGTGAAGGTTTCCTTGCGATTTTTTTATGTTTGTTTTTTATATCATGTTTCCTTTGATTTTTTTTAATGTGGAGTTATTTAGCAAAACAAATTTGTTTTATTAATTGTCTACATCACGTCACAAAAAGATTATAAGTTTCACATTTATCTTTTAGCTCAAATAAAGCTTAACATTTCTAAATTTGAAACGAACTGTAAATTAAGATTTCAAACATTAATTTTTAACCAGAATAAAGATACAAAAGACTTCACAAACGGAAACCTTAGTCTTGATATTTTTTTTTGACAAAAAATGGGAATTTGGCTCAGATTAATTTTTTTTTAAGTGAATGTAATATTGCCTTAAAAATGGCTGTCTCTATAAATTGTATATTTGCAGTTTATTATTAACACCTAACAGAAAAATATCCAGTTACTGTTCTGATTTATTCAATGAGATTGCTAATGTCCCTAGATGACACAGAATGGAAATCCACCAATCAGGTGAACTGCTGCAGGGGTCACGACCTCTTGCAGCTGCAATCAGCTGATAACTGGTCAGGCCAACCTGAAGTCAAACAGCTTTAGTCGGCAATTGAATGTGAACAGCATTTTTGCATACACAGAATACACTGGAGGGGTAAACAATCAAATATAATAAGATTTCTAAAGCCTGCAATTGTTGTAGGAGAGAAGGGGGGATGCTAAATATTATCATATTTTTGAACACTAAAACACATGGGCACAAGGAAAATCTTCTTGTCTAAAATTAAATATTATCAAGTATACTATAATATCGCGTTTATTAGTCATAACATACCAAAAGTAAACTTTCGACACAAGGTGTAAATTATCAAATATTTTGCAACAAAAAATTTTATTGATTGATTGGTGTCTTACGTCGCACTCAACATTGTTTCCCTTATACGGCAGCGTATCCAGGTTTAATGGAGGAGGAAACCGGGCTAATTGCCTGGAGAAAACCCCCGGCCTTCGTCAAGTATTGCGACATAAATTTGCAGTTTATTAAATTACTATTGTAAACAAGAAACCCAATGCGGGGTTTAATAAAGTCAAGATTTCCTAGGCCATTAACTGGGAAATTGAGTTTTTCTAAGTCACATTGCCTCAGGACCGTAGTCGACACTGTACAAGCTGCCTGTTCCCCACTGACACCGTTTGGCGACAGACTTCAGTTCGCAATATTTCATATTTACCCGTTAATAAACCAAATAAATATTTACTGATGTGTTTTTTTGATATGTTGGGAATATTTTATTTCTTTTAAATATAAAAGTTTCCCCAAAGGATTAAAAATAATGCAAAACTTACGAGTTGTAATTTTTTTTACTGCCGACATGACTGAAGTTGCATGATAAAACGGTCGTGTTCAAGGGGATTTATCGACATTTGCAAATGCCGACATTGCCCAAATTTAAACTGGATAAATACTTATGAATGTGACATACACTTTTGAGTTTTTATCGTCTGGCTGTACCAAAAACAATATATCGGATATATATATTTTCTGACTGGTGTTTCGTCGATCTCTAGCTAGCTTTCCACAAGCTCGATTTCGAGGTGACAGCGCCCCCCTTAACGAGCATATTAAAGAGTCAGCTACATGAATGCTGTGTGTGACAAGCTGCACAGAGAGTGACCTACTTTATTCATATAAAGCGGCCCGTAGTTACTCTGGTAATGGCGGCAAATTGACCGGTTCGTGAACCGCTGACTATTTTATAAACCACTTGTACTTCGTTATTTCGCTCTCAATTAAAAATTATTACAATCCCAAAGAATCATCGGTAACTAAAGACAATAGTTTCATCCAATTGTAAACTTCGTTTCCGAGTTCCTGTATGTAAAATTTCACTGAAAGTGGAGTTGTTTGTGTACGTGATGAAATATTCAGTTGACAGTTACGAAAAAAGCAAACGGTATGAACGCTACTCTAGTATAAATTTTACTAGCTTATTTCCTCGGAATTTCGTTCTGCTAAGTCAAGAGTATTAAATATCAACTATGATTTAGCATCTTTAATTATTTTTGTTTGTCAAATGCAAAATTTCCCCCTTTTATTTCCAACTTTTGTTAGGTGATGTAGATTTCTAGTCTTTGAATTTTGATATTCGTTTATTTTTGTGAAAATCTAAATTGAAATCGCATTATATTTTTCGGTGGTTGGCGAACCGTATTTCTAAAAACATGACTAGCTTGCCCAGAAATCAGACTTTATTTTAGTGTCATTTACATCTGATATTCGACAAAAACATAGTTATTCACGTAATAAAAGTGGCTGTAGATTTGGCAGGGCAGGGCTGCTACGGCTGTGGGGCTGAAGCCGAGAACGATGTGTGAGGCAGAGCCTAGGAATGAGCTGTGGTACCGAATGAGTTAAAGTGACATGAGCTGCAAAAATGGTGATATTTTGACGTTAAAACAGAATGTTGAAATTATTGGCTATTTTTCTCAAGACGTATAATTCAGAAGCTTTTTAGTACTTCTAGTCTCGAAATTGTACGATAAAGTATTGTTTTGAACCAACTTTGGCTTAGATTGAATGAATGGTCGTCCAGGTTATTTAAATTTTGTTTACTTTCGAACACGTTTTCGGTACACATACAGTATGGATTTTCCTCATTCCGACGCCAATCATTTAGTTTTTCGATGGCCTTCAAAGCTTCTTACTGTCATGATGATCAGAAATTATGAAAAAAAGCGCGAGTATTGGCAGCTCATGCCAAGTATAATATCCTTGTTTTCATTGCTCTAAATGAATAAATTCTAATATTTGTGCAACCGATTGTCTTACATTGTTTAATATGGAGTGCTCTTATGGACAATTTTCTACAGACTGTTTATGGCAAAGTAGCGAACAACTACTTTTTTTGTAATTACAACCTTTATATAGGGTAGCAAACTTAATTTATTTGTAATGAGATATATACGAAATATCACAGGTTTAGTTTATTCCAACAATTTATGATGGGGTATAAATTTCTAAACAATCAGTTTAACACAATTAGAAGCTTGTTTCCATGGTTATTTTAGACAAGATTTTTCCTGTGCCCCTGTGTTTTAGTTTTCATAAATATAATATTTGCCAAAAAAATTTAACAAGCAAACCGTTCCCAGCAGGGCCGGGTAACTCAGTTGGTAGAGCAGTGGGATGGTAACCCTAAGTAGTGAGTCCGATTCTCACACTGGCCTGGAATTTTTTCCGTTTCAATCTGTTTCAATTTACTAATTCAGAAATAAATCCTCCAAGTTCTGGACCCTGTATGTGTACTGACGATCAGAATTTGCCAATAGCTCACAGGCAAACTCGATCGTATAAGGCAACTAACCTGTGGCCGATTTTTAAGTGTTGAATTCTGGTATACACCGATATGATTTTATAAAACTTTGAGAACTAGTGTATTTACACAATTTTGTAAAGATGAACAAATATTAAAATATATGTTTAATTAATTAGTGTCATTAATCCCAAAATAACGAGAAAACTGTTTATTTATAGAGATTGTTTATATTTCTATGACAGACTGTGTTGAAAATATTTGTTATTTTGGAGATTTACATTGTTGTGATATAACTGGTTTTATACTCCCAAAAATAATTTACACATTTATTTTACCAGTTTTTAACTATAGTGTTTCTGTCAATTTTTGGTTAATATAAAATATAAACGATTTTCTGATTCAACATCTTGTCGCCGCCATATTAAGTGAAATAACCTTGAGTGTGGCGTTTAACCCCAATCAATCGACCAAAGTTCTGGATCCACTGGTCAACACTAAGCCAAGCATGCAATGTCAAGAGTTACGGTAAGAATTCCGCTAATGTGAAGATAACAAATTATTAGATTGCTTTCTGCCATGTTTGGTCTAATACAACAATAGCCATTGATCGATAGGATTATCGGTCGCTCCATGCAGGAGGTAAGACACCCAACGAAAAGTCTCAAACTTTTAGAGTGCTTTTCCTAATGTTTTGAGTACTTGAATTAGTGGAATTCTTACCGTATACTATTTACACCTTCATATTAATCACATCAGAAATAAAATATTTGAGAAAAAAAAAGTTTTTTTCTGTTGGAGTGTTTAAAATGTCCAAGCAATATGGCACTTAATGATTTAGAGTGGATATCTCAACAAATGGCAGTAGGATCAATCCCTTTTTTAGACTGGGATGCAGCCGTAAACTGAAGCCAGAACATCAACAATCGATCAGAAACTGCAAAAGTCTGTTGTCAGATTTTTTAGTTTTTGATTTAATGTCTCCAATTTATTCCGTGAAATAAAAATGCTAGTCTGTATTTCTCAGGTTAGTTCCGTAAATTGGGACCCACATTGGGTAAACGTCAACTGGTTTAACGGACTTTAACTCCAGCTATGTGTATTCTGATGCTAGTCCTTTGTTTACACAGTAGGTGCCAATTCAGACTTTCATTTTCAAATTAAAAATACAAAATGTCACATTTGAATGTGAAAAAAAAACTGAAATTCTAAAAAATACGAAAAACGTTCTTCAAATAACCGTGGCTTTGTTCCAAATAATTTTCCTTTACAAGGTATGCAAGCTTTAGTTTAATCTTTAAGTCATGAAAAAAGTGTGAATTCTGGCAGCTCATGCCACTTTAATTAAAACTGTGCAATAATCTGTCAGTTAGCAAAGTTCAAATAGAATACTTAAAGTGGCATGAGCATCTAACATGTTGATATTTTGACGTAAAAACAGAATTTTGAAATTATCGGTTATTTTTCTCAAGACATAATTCAGAAGCTTTATAGTGCTTCTAGTCTTCAGAATGTACGATAAAGTATTGTTTTGAAATAGCTTTGGCTTAGAATGAATGGTCATTCCGGTTATTTAAATTCTGTTTACTTTTCGAACGCTATTCCGGTTAGTATAGGCCACATACTGTACGGATTTTCCTCATTCCAAACGCTAATCATATAATTTTTCCGATGTTCTTCAAAGCCTCTTACTGTCGTGACGTTCAGAAAAAGTGTGAATTTTGGCAGCTCATACCACTTTAAAATTGTTCATAAATTTGCTAAAAATAGCAGTTAAGTACTGTATTAATGTCATAGCAGAGTATTAGGTTTTAAAGTCGTGAAGACAGATACTATACACCATGTGCTGTAACAATCTGAGTTAAAGGATTTATGAACAGGATTTAAAGCTGGTTTGTGTTTCTTTATGGACTAAATGTATATTGGAAAAACATAAGTTAAAACGAAACAACCTTCGCATTAGTTCGCTGGTAGTCAAAAAAAGAACTGGAAGGAAATTTGCATATTTTCCGTAACTACTCGGAAAAATTACATCATAAACGACCTTCCATGTGTAAAAACTGCCACAAAGACCTACTGAGACAGCAGAAATCGTTTATTACGTCATAACGGTGAAAATACGTACCCAAGGAAGGTCGTATCCCGTCATAACATAAGTCCCCGAGATAATTAACTTTCGTAAGCATTGTAGATGGGCAAAATGTAGCTTGAATTTTGTATGTGCCTCGACTGAAATTTAATTTTCTTTTTGGTCAGACTTTTAAAGTATATGTTCTACAAGACATTTAACGCAAATTAGAAAATATTTCCAAAGGTTGTTCATAAAACCTTAAAGTCACCCTCTGATTCTCAAAACATAAAAATGACAGTTTGAAAGATTTAAAGCTAGTAATAGAAATATATATATTTTGTTCGTCTAGACAGATTTCCTTTGGCTCAAGACTGGACTGGGGCGGTTATTTGGTTATTTTGCTCAGAAGCCCACCTTTCAGCCCCTTGAAGGAAAGGTAGGTCAGTCTTGCTGAGTAAGCCAGCACTGAACGGAAGTTGACAGAGAAGCCAGATTAAATGGCCAGCCAGCTTTCCTTTGTTTACCGTTAACCTCAATCCCTCCTGTTTACACAGTGCACTTTGTCAAGCAAATCCACTGAAATGATGGAAAATCAAAAAAAAAACTTACATCTCTGCCAACAGAAAGTCCTTGAAAGTCTCGCTCCAGTTCATTAACGCCAACATTTCGATTCTGAAAAGTTCAAAAGTCTAAACTGTACTTGTTGTAGTTATAATTTATGCAAGGCTGCCATGTGCAACAGATCATTCTGTAAACATACAACTTATGAAGCTCCTGCAGCCAGAATTTTAACAAACACAAAATAGAAAATTCTCTGATCTGGACTTCAAGGTGTAGCATTTGATTTGCTAAGCTTGTCAATGTATTTAAGTTTAATCGAATAGTGAAATACTAAAACTGGGTTACGAGAAAAATTCGGTCAGCGTGAAAATTTGTTGTTGGAAACCCGTGTAAACTTTGTGGTGATGTTTAGGTTTGAAATGAAGTTGAGGTCTTATAGGTGGTAGAAAACGGAAGAAATACCTGTTCAATCATGCTATCATCTCCAACAGCCCAGCGTTTCGTATTATAGCTATTTAATTCGGCATCCGTCTGCGGTCTTTGGAAAAAATATCCGACCATTGCATCGTCTTGCGACCGAGCTCCCATGTTGTGCGGTCGGCCTGTCCCTACATTCTCTTGACCGTTGTCCCAACCTACTTCGCTCATCGTGAGAACGGGCATGGACTGTGCCTTCTATTTACATGCTACCTAAAATCAGCAAAATATTTCAAGTCAAATGCATGACTTCAAAACACGTCTTCCATTTTTCAAGAAGCCCCCAAACAATAATAATATGGCGGGAGTAAGACAGGAAGGAGCACCAGTGACCTATTTAGCGACATCCAAAAACAAAAGTTGCCTGAGCTTTAATAATCACAAGTTTCATTCTAAAAAGCAAAATAATCCAACTATGAGATGGAATTAGGGCTGAGATAGGGCTCACCTACCGCGATGGCGTCAGATTATTTACACCCTTGCAATCCTTCTCACAACATGGCGTACGACATTTTTCTATTCGCAAAGTCTTCTGGGAACCATGTGCAAGGGCCGACATGACGTCATCACAAGGAAGGGGGAAATTCGCTTTATCTTTCCCAATGTATGGCCCCTGAAAAACATTGTTTTTGATGAAAAAAATGACGAACACATTTACAGAAAATATTTTTGAATCTCACATGATAAATTTTTTTTATTATTCTAGTGGGTTTTCGACTAGGCCTATTTTTTTCCATTCATCAAATCTGGTGTATTTCTTTGACTGATATAGTTTATAGACGATATGCAGGCCGGGTTTTCTGACTCCAAAATGACTTTTTAAGTACAGGCCTACTGAAGACCTTATCTAACATTCAGTATATATTCAGTATAAATAAAATAGTCATTTTTCAGTCAAACTTATATGCAGTATGCCTAGGCTTATGAAGAGAAAAAAAAAAGGATTATGATATATTACTTAATAATACCGCGATTAAATATTTATAGACACGAGTTTAGCCTTGGTCAGTAATTTTTTTTCTGAAATACATAAAATAGATAGGCCTAGCTGATATTTACGAAATTCTCACTTTTTCTTAATTCGAGGGGCATTTTAATTTGTTTTATCAAATATAGTCATATATTTTTTTATTATGAACTGCTTGGATATATTGAGCTTCGGTCGTGTCTAGGGCCTGGATGTACAGACAAAAATAACGGTAGCTAAAATATACGCTTATGGCCAATGATAAATTCATAGTCGCCTTAATATATGGAGTTTGGCGTTTTATAAGCATACCAATTATGAATAATATTATTCTAATTTTATAACAGACTAATTAAAAATCAGAGGAAAAAAATCCTCAATAAAATTGATTGATAATAAATTGATTTTTTTTTTGGTGAAAAATGTCTTTGTATAACTGTTTTTCAAACGATTTGGCCTTTGATGAAACTTTCGTTTCCAGAAATAAGTTTTACCGGAAGTCTATGAATTTATAATAATACACGAGGAGAGTGCAGACTAACTTCCAAAAACCAACGAAATGTTTTTAATTTAATATTCCGGCACTTAAATATTTTACCATTATCGAGAGAAATTATTGAGTCAGAAATGAGTCTTTCGTTGTCCGAGTTACATTACTGTATATCATTATCCTCTATACATTATTAATTAGCCTATATTAGCTGATACTATAATATCAAGTCATAAATATATTATATCTTGATTTAAATAAGGCTTCTGCGTTTGAGTTTCATTATTAAAAACGATATCATTTATTAGATAACAATGGCTTGGTATGACCTGAATTTATGTATTACACAAAGCGGATATCAAGCCTTTCCTGATGGGTCTTTATGCATAGAGGTGTCACGTGACCGTCTGCACCAAATGACCCCTATTTAATAGCCTCCGGTGCTTTGTCGGGTGAACTCGGGATGCTTTGTAAAGTTAACAGTTTCAGTCACGCATGGTTGATCATGAATGTTGAATGGCCATGGTGAAATAAAAATAAAAGCCTACACAACTTTGTCGACCGATTGTAGTTTGTTATACCATTGTATTTATAAGCACAGCGAGTTTTTGAACTTACGCATTAAGAGCCGTGTCATACACAACGTTATACAACAATCACATAGATTCTTCTATGGAGCGGAAAGAAAGGGGGGGGGGGGGGGGGGACTCCGTGGCTCAGTACGTAGAGCGTTGGACGCTCAATCCGAACAGCCTTCCACCAACAGGCCGCGGGTTCAAATCCCATTCAGTCCAAGAAGAATGGAAAATTTCTGACTGGATTTTCACTCGAACGACCTATGTGGGATGGTTGCCAGTTACCAACGGAAGGTCGTGGGTTTCTTCCGGGCATAGAGCCCGGTTTCCTCCCACAATAAAACTGGCAACGCAGCCATATAAGTGAAATAATCTTAAGCGCGGCGTAAAACCAAACAATCAGGCAATCTATCGAGCGGTTTTACAAAAACTAAAACACATAGTACTATACATCACCACGTATACAAAGTAGTACAAGTTGTCCTTCGTGTTGTGGTTTTATACAACTTTCACAATAACACATTTATTATACAGGCCTGTTTTAAATTAGAAAGTACAATATGGGCTGTATGATTACTTCTAGGCCCCTCGCCTCATTATTCGAATATAATTTAAATTTCACCCTGACAGATAATGTTTATTCTTCCCCCCACAGATGGGACAGTGATTAAGTACATATCTTGAATCTTTATTATTGTTTTTTATTTTTGGTTTGGTTTTTACTCGTATTCTGCACTAATCTCATTGCATCCCATGATGGAGTTGAATGCAAGAAACAGTTGATTAACCAAATCAACTGATCGATACCTCAATCAATCGATTACCTAATCAATTATCCTGCAATCTATCAGCCCACCAATCAATCAATCAATCAATCAATCAATCAATTAATTAATCAATCAACTAATAAATTAACATGTCAGACAACCACTCAATCACTCAACTAAACAATAAATAAACCAAACAATGAATTGACAAAACAATCCTTAAATCCACCAATCAACCAATTAACCAGAAAATCAATTGACCAATCAACCAATCAACCCTTAAATCAACTCTAAACCACCCAAACAATCAATGGACCAAACAATCGATCGACTAATTAATCCCTAAATCAAAGATTCAATCAAGCAATCAAATCCTTTTTCATCAAAGAAATCCATAAATCAACCAACTAATCAATCCTTAAATCAACCAACCAATCAATCAACCACAAAACCAATCGACCAAACAATCAAGATACGAATTGATAACTAAAGTAACGAATCAATCAAACATTCAATCAGCCGACCAACCAATCAGGCTATCAACCATACAATCCATCAATCAATCAATCGACGAAGAATAAATCAACCAGCCAATCAATGAATCAACATGTCAATAAATTGACCAAAAAATCCATAAATCAACCAATCAATCCATAAATCAGTCATACAATCAATTAATCGACCAAAAAATCCATAAATCAACCAACCAATCCATAAATCAACCTGTCAACCAGTCAATCAATCAACAAACCAATCAACCAAACAATCAATCCATAAATCCACCAAACAATCCTTAAATCCACCAAACATACAATGGACCAAACAATCAATGGGCCAAACAATTAAGCAACCAACCAATCAATCAACCAACCAAACATACAATCGACGAACAAATCCGTATATCAGCCAAATAAGCAATCCACAAATCGACCAAACAATCAACTAACCAAAACATACATCAAACAAACAATAAATCAACCAAGTTATACATCGACAAACCAATCCTTAAATAAACCAATCAACCAACCAATCCTTAAATCAACCAACCAATTATTCAATCCTCAAACCAATCGACAAACCAATCCTTAAATAAACCACTCAACCAACCAATCCTTAAATCAACCAACCAATTGTTCAATCCTCAAATCAAATTGACAATCAATCGACAAACCAATCCTTAAATAAACCAATCAATAATTGATCAACCAATCCATAGATCAAGCATAAAATCAATCAAGAAATCATTGCTAAAATTGACTAAACAATCAAGCAAGCAATTGGTCCTTAAATCTAAGAATCAATCAATCAACGAAAGAAGGAATCAATCACACACTCAATTAACCAGCCAATCAATAAATCAACCAATCAATTAATCGATCAACCAATCCATAAAACAAGCAACATAATCAATCAAACAATAAATCAATCTATCGACCAACAAATGTTCGAATCGACCAATCGCACATTCACTCGACAACACAATCCATCAATAAACCAAGCAATCTATCACCAACCAATCCATAAATTTTAAGACAATTAGAAACTTGTCTCCATGGTTATTTTAGACAAGAAGATTTTACCTGTGCCCGTGTATTTTAGTGTTCATAAACATAAATCAACCAACCAATCCATAAATCAACCAAATATTCCATAAATCAACCAACCAATTTATAAATCAACCAAATCATTTATAAATCAACCAACTAATACATAAATCAACCAAATAATCCATAAATCAACCAACCAATTTATAAATCAACCAACCAATACATAAATCAAACAAACAACCCATAAATCAACCAAACAATCCACAAATCAACCAAATAATCCATAAATCAACCAAACAATTAATCGACGAAACAATCCATAAATCAACCAACCAACCCATAAATCAATCAATTAGTCAACCAAATCAATCGACCTACCCGCCATTCAATCAACTGATCAAACAATTAGTCAATTGGACAAACAATCAACCAGCGATCCCTAAATCAACCAAACAAACACCCATCATTATATCAATAAATCAATCAATGGAACAAACAATTAATCAACCAGCCAAGCAATTGACCAAAACCAACTAAATCTTAAATCAACCAAACAATCCATATATCGATCAAACAGTAGGCCTACTTAAATTGACCAAGCAATAAATCAACCAGCCAATCCATAAATCAAGCAAACAATCAATCGGCCAAACAATCCGCAAAACAACCAAACAACCAATAAACCAACCAAACAATCATTCAGTCAATCAATCTACCTCATCTGCTTCACAACCATTCTTGTAGCCCACACATTATTTCACCACCTTGAAAAATTACCGCTTAGCTTTGTCCTGATGACGTCACATTTAATTACGCAAAGCTTTCTGGGTAAAATGTACCTCAGTTCGCCATTTTGTTTATTGGTACTTAACAAGATGTCACTTTTATGGGAAAACATTGATGACATAACCTGTTTTTATCCACACATTTGTTTGGTAACTTTACGCCTTTTACGTCTTCTGTTCGATACAGTATTATTTCTTCCACCATATTTTTTTCAATTATTTTAACATCCCTCAATCCCCCGAAATGATTTGCCCTTAATTTGCAAGTGACGTCATCAAGCAATCGGTCAAATCTCTATCCCGAGAGGGAGGCTGTTTGATTTTAACAGACCTTTACACAGAAATCAGCATTCCTATTTTTCTTTATACTCTTCAGGTCCCTGGGAGTGGAACGAATTACCCATTTCTATTGGAACTTTAAGGTGGCATGAGCTGCCAAAATGTGGAAATTTTGACGTAAAAACAGATTATTTTTCTCAAGACGTATAATTCAGAAGCTTTTTAATGCTTCTAGTCTCGAGAATGTACGATAAAGTATTGTTTTGAACTAACTTTGGCTTAGAATGAATGAATGGTCGTCCAGGTTATTTAAATTTTGTTTACTTTTCGAACACTATTCCCGTTTGTATAGGCCACATACTGTATGGATTTTCCTCATTCCAACGCTAATCATTTAGTTTTTCGATGGCGTTCAAAGCCTCTCACTGTCGTGACGATCAGAAATCATGAAAAAAAATGTGAATTCTGGCAGCTCACGCCACTTTAAATTCGGTGTCTCTATTCAAATCCCCTCTGATCCCCTACATCACTAATTCTCCAGCAATTTTCCAGCTACAGGCATAGTGTTCTTTGTATTTATTTCTTGTATTAAATGTATTATTTTAGCAAATACCACCAAACAACATAAACCGCAACTCTCTTTTTTAAATATTATTATGGGATACAACAAGCTCTTCTGAGCTTTACTCCCGCCAGAAACACCACAATGTAGAAAACGTATAAGCTGTATCATGTAATCTTGTTTTTTTTCTTCTCATATTTGTATGTTATTTTATTGAATAAATCAAAATCAAATCAAATCAAATCAATCAATCAATCAATCAATCAGTGAACCAAACAATCCATAAATCAACCAAACAGTCAACCAACCAAACAATAAAAAAACAACCAATCATCCAACCAATAAATCAACCAGCTAATCCATAAATCCACTAAACAACCCTTAAATCCACCAAACAAGCAATCAGCCAACCAATCAATAAATCAACCAATCCACAAAACAATCAATCAACCAAAAAATGAACCAATCAACCAAACAACAAATCAACCAGCCAATCAATAAATCAATTAATCGACCAAGCAATTCATAAATCATTCAATCATTCAATCAACAAAACACTCGAGAAATAAATAACTCGTCTGGGTGGGTTGATCGATTGGTGGGTGTTTTACGCCGAACTTACAACATGACTGCGCTGACACACTTAGCAGGGAGGAAATCGGGCCTCTGCCCAGAGGAACCCCTCAGCCTTTGGCGGATCCCAGTTATCGCTTTGGTGGATCGAAGTGCTTCCAGGTCGACCCTAGGCCTACCTATTAAAGGTCAGGGATTTCCTTCGGGCAAAGAGCCCGGTTTCCGCCCTCACTCCCGAATCTGAGTGCTTGAGTCCAGTCGATTAAAATTTATGCCATGTAAAATGGTCTGCAAGCTAAAATAAGGAGGCTACATAAAACAAAGACGATATATCTGGCGACTGAAATGAGCAAATAATCTTTTATTTAAAACTAGCAAATGACATTTTTTGCCGCTTATGTGTAAGTAGCCTATACATCTATATCTCGCTAAAGTTGCAAAGAGTTAACCCAATAATCTTACAAAAGAATTCGTTATAGAAGGGGAAACAACTGAAGCCAGTTATGAAAAACACTCTCTATGCATTACCTCCCCTTGGTCAATATTATTCAGGAGACTATTTCCAAACAGAGTCCTCTTGATAATATAAGGGACCGAAATACTCTGTTTGTTAACTTTCAACATCTATCAGTTTTATAATTGAAGCATTGGAGGATTCCTGAAATGTACCGATACTGCGTCTCTTTTTTGCGTTACACCCAAGGTCGGGGGTTTCGTCCGGGCAATGGGCCCGGTTCCCTCTCCCATTAAACCTAGCAACGCTGCCATATAGGCCCTAAGTGATATAATCTTGAGTGCGGCGTAAAACACCAAGAAATCAATCGCCGTTGAATGTAGTCAGACTTTTGCCAACAGGTCGATGCACATCCATTCTTTTTGTGACTTTTAAAATATAATTTTCATGCTTTCCATTGTTGAGGACTGGTTCGAATCCCACTGACTCCAAAGAAAAATGAAGAAAACATTTTGGTGAAATTTTCTATCAATTGCCTTATTTGGAAGAGTTGCCAGGCATTCTGAGATCAGATTTTTTTCACTGTGGACCCCGGACCTTCACAATAATAAATAAAACAAACTTCTGCAGAAAATGTGTTCGAATCCTGCTGTTTTGGAATCCATTGTGTGATTTCACCAACTGCTTGGGGTCCAATGAAATACAATTATCATGTAGCTGGTGTTCCTGGCTTATCTCAAATCTGAGATGAGTATGAAAGGGATATGAAACGCCTTTGTATTATAGTGAATCTACGAGCAGCAGTTTGGCTCGCTATTGTCTGTCCCAGACAGCTCGTGAAGGCATTACGATTCATTCGCAGTCCATATATCCACGACATCGGTAAGGTTCAGAATGAATCGGAATACACAACACGGGGTTCGGCACTCTAAAACTTCCGGGATTTACGTATGTGCGAGTCAAAACCGCCCGGTAGCAAGCGAAGATAGCCGAAGTGTGTTCCGAATGGGGTTTCGTATATGCTCGAGGCTGATCGGAATGCTGTCACGGGGTGTCTGGAACGACTGACTGCAATACAAAGGCGTTTCATATCCCTTTCATATTCATCCCAGCTCAAATGAACGTATTTATGACGGGATATCTGATCAAATCTGATAAAATAATAAGTGAAAAGTCAATAGTGTCTGTATTCAGACCTAAACAAAGGTAAAGCAAACATTACCCCTCGTTTATGAATTCTTCCAAATTATATACGCTTCTTGGTCAGAGCAATTTGAATGAACTCCAAATGATCAGGTGGACACACCTAGAAAAGCTAGGGAATAATAAATTAAAGTGGCATGAGCTGCCAAAATGTTGATATTTAGACATTCAAACAGAATGTTGAAATTATTGGCTATTTTTCTCAAGACGTATAATTCAGAAGCTTTTTAGTACTTCTAGTCTCGAAAGTGCACGATAAAGTATTGCTTTGAACTAACTTTGGCTTAGAATGAATGGTCGTCCCGGTTATTTAAATTTTGTTTACTTTTCAAACACGTTTTCGGTTCGTACAGGCCACATACTGTATATATTTTCCTCATTCGAACGCTAATCATTTAGTTTATCGATGGCCTTCAAAACCTCTTACTGTCGTCATGATCAGAAATTATGAAAAAAGTGTGAATTTTGGCAGCTCATGCCACTTTAAACAGTCGTATCTCAATATGTAACTAGGCGACTCGTAGTTCAGTCGGTATGACCATACAGTTTCTCAGCCAGGCACAAACATTCTATAGTTTAGCCTCAGGTTCGAATCCTGCTACCTAATTTAAAAAAATCCTGAGTGCGGTTTTTACTTTTGATCACACTGAATGTGCGAAAGGGTAGCCACATACCCTTCAAAGGT
This sequence comes from Lepidochitona cinerea, assembly GCA_963971465.1. Lineage (NCBI taxonomy): Eukaryota > Metazoa > Mollusca > Polyplacophora > Chitonida > Tonicellidae > Lepidochitona > Lepidochitona cinerea. Next base: position 2,715,769 of record OZ020565.1, read on the forward strand.
TAAGGGTTTTCTTTGTGCGAAAGCCTTACAACAGAAATTATTTCACTCACTTGTCATGGGGAATCCTCAACCAATATTTTCTAAACTCGGTTCTCTACTGGGGCTATATCTTACGTATAATGCCGGAAAAAATTTCTGCTATAAATTTTCTGATTGACCTCTTTTTTCTACACAAGAGAATGATATGGTTACCGAATAACGTCATTAAAACAACCCCCACCGTCACACGGAGGTTCTCTTGTGAACGACACAAGCTTTACAATATAGCCAATAAGTAATTCTTCATATATATATATATATTTTATTAAATATTTTTATGTCCATATTTTGAAATATGAAATTCATTTGTTATTATTCACAAAATGAGAAGGAGGCACTTGCTGCTGTCTAAGGAGTTCCTGAAATTGTCAGTTGTCACACGATCGACCCTCTTTCATCAATCACCCGCCAATGCCCCCCTCCCCCCCTTCCCTGCATGACCTATCTGGATCCAAATTGCACCATCACCATGAAGTGGCGGCGTTCGCTGGAAATCAAATACCACGTGACCTGCATTCCACGCATATAGTTCATTGATCGGCACCAATTCAATAATATTAAATGCCTACAGGCTCCTCGTTTTTTTATGTTTGGAAATTTATTGGTCGGAAACTGGTCAATAAATGTCCGAAATTATTAAATAACGGAGTAAGACCTTTACTAGAGTGAAGCAGATTTCGATATATTTGTAGCGGATTTGAATCCTTTAGAGTACATTTGGGATAGAATGGGCAGAAGCCTCCTGTACAAAATCTACAATGTGGTTTAGTTTATTATAACAATATATGATTGGGTATAAACGTCTAAATGATATACCCTGTTTAACACAATAAGAAACTTGTCTCCATGATTATTTTAGACAAGACGATTTTCCCTGTGCCTGTATGATTTAGTGTTCATAAATATTTGCAGGTTTTATGTGGTTTCTGTTGCTAAGAAGGCGCATGTCGTAAGTAAAAATTTCATAACAATTTTAAAAAAAGACAAAATTTTCTATTATTTCTTGGTTGAGGCTTGATGCATAATGAGTAACATGATTGCCAAAAAGGTTTTGTGTAAAACCTTTTATCCTGTTCAATATTTAAAGGCACACTTGCCGCGAAAATCCAAAAGACTGTTTACATTGAAAACAGTGGACGGTTTTCTGCATTTTTCCCAGACAGAAAAAGTAAGGAACTTTCTATTTATACCAGAAATTGAAAGTTTTGACATCATTTAGTATTTTTAATTTGAAATTGAAAAACAGATTTTTCAGGTATATCCGCAATGTAAACAAACTTCGAACCTGAGCGAGTGCACAAGTGCCGTAATGGTTTGAGTCGTGTGGGCGATCTAACGACACAGTATAATTTTACGAACTTTATCTAAGAAATACATACTAACGATCGAGTAAGAGGGACTATTAAAGCCTGCCGAAATTCTCGACAAGCTCACCTCTTACCCCTGGGTCAATTGCCTCGTTAAGCGTCATTTTCTGGGAACGCCCATTTTCTGTCGGACCAATCAAACGATTTCTTATAAACGTTTTAACTCTTCAGTTTTGGAGACACGTTTATCGAATTGAAGTAAAAACAAAGATGGCGGCCCCCAATAGGACATGTGAGTTGTGATACAACCGAAAAGTCGTCCATCTTTGTTTAGAACACTGCTAAGATGCTGACGCAACGCGGATTCTGATTGGTGAAATTTTCCGCCACAGTTTTTTGGCGGAACCAATCAAAATCTACATGCATATTAAATTAGAAACGACGGGCAGGGTCCGACTTGTCCCACGGGTAATGTGAGCGTAAGCGGAATTTTTAACCGTGGGTTTCGACGATGGCCGAGTGCAAACCACAGACAAAAACGCCAGAATGAGGATAATCCAACACTTAAGTCAACCAACACTGATCGGTGTTGTTGTTGTAATCGAGCTTCGATTCTTCATTTGTTTTTCACCCTCATTTATACATTCTAAATCTAATTGGGCATGGTTTATGTGTGCTATGTTTAATTTTAATGGTTTTAGCTGTAGTAAGCTCGTGTAAATTGGTTTTCTTAAAGGCCCACTTGCCGCCGTAGCCTGTTTAAATTTGCTAAGAAAACCAATTTACATGAGCTTACTACGACTTATACCACTAAACTAAAACATAGGGCACATAAAACATGTCTAGTTAGCTTTAGAATGTAGAAATGGGGTGAAAAACAAACGAAGAATCGAAGCCTGTTTACAACAACAACGATCAGTTTCGTGTTGGATTACCCTCATTTCAGGCCTTTTTATCTGTGGTTTACACTCAAACAATTATCAGCAGGCTTTTCCAGTCGCTGTTAACCGATCGTCAGTCTGTATTTCTCAGATAAATATGCGTACGTAAAATTACACTGTGCCGTTAGTTCACTCACTCGACTGAAACATAAAGTCGCCAATAGGGGGCAGATCGGTTTGTTTACGTTCCGGGCACCTAACAATTCAAATTTTCAAATTCAAATTAAAAATACAAAGTGACGTCCAAACTTTTAAATTTGGGTAAAAATAGAAAGTTCCTAACTTATATTGTCTGGGAAAAATACAGAAAACGGTCTTTCTTTTTTAATGTAAACAATATTCCTGATTTTCGCGGCAAGTGTGCCTTTAAAGGCCCGCTTGCCGCCGTAGCCTGTTAAACAGTTCTTAAGAAAACCAATTTACATGAGCTTACTACCACTAAGACCTCTAAAATCAAACATAGGACACATAAAACATGTCCAGTTAGATTTAGAATATAGAAATGGGGATGAAAAACAAACAAAGAATCGAAGCCGGATTACAACAATCAGTGCCGGTTAACTTAGTGGTTGAATTACCCTCATTTCAGGCCTTTTTATCTGTGGTTTACACTCCAAAAATTATCGGTAGGCTTTTCGAGTCACTCTTACCGAATTGCCAGTCTGTATTTCTCAGATAAAGTACGTAAAATTATACTGTGCTGTTAGATCACTCACACGACTCAACCATTAGGGGGCGCTTGTGTGCATGTTTAGGTTTGGGGTTTGTTGACATTACGGGTACCTGAAAAATCTAATTTTCAATTTCAAATTAAATTAAAAATACTAAATGATGCCCAAACTTTATATTTTTGGTAAAAATAGAGAGTTCCTAACTCCTACTATCTGGGAAAACCGCCTACAGTTGTTTATGTAAACAGTATTCTGGATTTTCGCGGCAAGTGTGCCTTTAACAAATGTCAAACAGGCTACGGCGGCAAGTGGGCCTTTAAGGGATGTTACGGAAAGATTACGCGGGTTCGAATCCCACTCGGACCACATCAAAATAGTAAAAAATTCTGAATGCCTTTTTCACTCGGTCGCTGTCAGTTGCCAGATACTCGCCGAAAGTCGGGTGATTCCTCAGGGCACTGGGCACGGTTTCGGCTCCCATTAAACATGGTAACGTCGCAATGATATTGAGTGCGACGTAAAACATCAGTCAATCAACCAAAATTTATCATTTAAATCTTGTACTGCATAGAAATGTTCAGTTCAAGATCAGTCGAGTCGACAAGGAGCGTCACCTATGGCAGGCGAATACGGATATTTTTGTTCGCGTGCTTGGCGACCTTCGCGACCCTCGCGGCTTTCGCGGCCCCGCCAAGCATACCAAGGTCGCGACTCTTTTTTATCTTTTTTTCGCGACCCCGCCAAAGTCGAGAAACATGTACATATAGAATCGCAACCTTCTCGCCCCCGCCATCCTCGCCAAGATAGTGAAGGACGCGCATGAAATGTTTTCAAAAAATACTTTTTGTATTAGCGTGGTTGGCGTGTTTGGCGAGTTTGGTGGGGTAGAGAAAGACGCGAATCAATTGCTTTGGTGAGTCTAACGGGGTCCCGAAGCTCGAGAATAAGATGTCTGTATCCGGCTTCCATAGTTACCATCTTGCCCAATAAATAAAACACCATAACCGTTTTGAGTTGCTGGTCAAATCGCCCACCATCAGACATTTTTTTAAGAAACCTTTTTTAAGAAATATCCCGAAAAAAAGGCAGTATTTAAGTTTTTAATTCACTGCTGTAGTTTTTCTCAAAAAGTAACTTGGGGTAGGTAGAATTAAAACCTGAATTGGTTAATTATTAGTAGCATACTAACAAAATTGTTTCCAACAATGAACTTAGAATAAGGAATAATGAATAAAAATTAGGAATAGGGTCCAGTCGGATCCATCACACTACATCCATATTTATAGCTACGCGCATGCGTGAGGGTCTTAAATGGTTTTATCAAAAACTCGAAATTACGACTTTATGTTCTCGTAATTACGACTTTTTTTTCTTGTAATTACGACTTTTTTTAAAGAAAAAAAAAACATTTCGAAAAACAAATCTTTAAAAAAATATTCTTAACTTGGCGCCAATAGGCTTCAGTACTAAATGATATGCCTCTTTTTAGCACAATAAGAAACTGGTCACCATGGTTATTTTGGACAAGAAGATTTTCCCTGTGCCCATGTGTTTTAGTGTTCAAAAAATATAAATTGACTCTATTGATTGTGGAAAATGAAATTCAAATCACAGTACAAACGTTGAAATAATAAGGTGAAGAATTACTTATGGATAACAACTTCTTGGTTTATTGGGTGACGACGTTTCGATGTAGTTCTTACATCGTTATCAAAGTCAATTGACTCATTGACTTTGATAACGATGTAAGACCTACATCGAAACGTCGACACCTTATTGTTAACCTTTCAACTTCTAAATGCCATTGAAAGATTTGAAACGTTGAAATTATCAATTTTATTGACCGTAATTATAATATTGCCTTACATTCGCGAGTTTGGTTTTAACGAAAAGCTCAGATCTGCACCATACTTACAACCCCCTCCCCCTCACCCTTAAAATATTTTTTTCATAAATTGTGTTTTTATTAAAAAAAAAAAACATCTGTTGTTGGCTTTTATTGCTCTAAAAGGTATACTATGATACGATCAACCGTCGTTGATATACGGTCTAGCCAAAGGCCGGCTGGTTGATTTTCTTTGACAAGAAATACCGGGCTATATTGAAAGAGGAAATCCTATTTTTACATCTGTTGATTGATATATATGTATACATATATATATTTATGAACATTAAAACACACGGGCACAGGGAAAATCTTCTAGTCTAAAATAACCATGGAGACAAGTTTCTAATTGTGTTAAAAAGAGGTATATCATTTAGACCTCTATACCCCATCATAAATTGTTGTAATAAAGTAAACCTATGATATTTCATTAGGTTGACGACTGACAGGAGCTTGGTCTTAGTCAGTAGAATTTTCTATACATAGATGCGTAAGCATTGTCAATGTAATACAAAGTGTTCCAGAAAATTCTACTGACTAAGGCCAATCTCCTGCCAGTCGTCAACCTTTTTTTTTTGTTTTTGTATATATTTATTTTCACTTTGAGATTACATACATATATGCACGATCATGAAAAAAGTGTATACAATAATCGGTATAAGTCAATAATAGTTATTATTAAATACTATAAAAAAAAATAAAAAGTTCTCACTTGCTTGCGTATACTTCCTTTTCGGAATTTTTTCATACGATATAATAGTCAATCTCAACCAAATATATCTTAATAACAGCCATGAATATAACTAATAATATCCTATCCCAGCATTTCTAACCTGCTCCAGTCGTCATAGGTTTACTTTATTACAACAATTTATGATGAGGTATAAAGGTCTAAATGATATACCTCTTTTTAACACAATTAGAAACTTGTCTCCGTGGTTATTTTAGACAAGAAGATTTTCCCTGTGCCCGTGTGTTTTAGTGTTCAGAAATATATAAAGTATCACCTCGAAGAGGGATCCATTTCATTTGATTGTTTGTTTTTCTCTGCTTTATTTCGCCTATCGAAAGAACAATTCATGCATTCATCCTTTTTGCTATTTTTATTTTGTGGAATTGGGATTCGAACCCGCGCCACATCGATGGAAGGCCTGTGTCGTGCTGAGTGACACCCTAACATTTATAAAGAAAGCTCTCCATGTATCATACCAACATAAAATAGAGTGATCCATATAATATACCTACATGTTTACACGTTCTCTCAGGAAGGGGTATCAATTCGAACTTTTTGATGAAAAATGTCCCAAAAATAACAATATCTACGGGTATTTACAAAAAAGAATTAAGTATTTTACCATAACCGTAGGCTATATAACTATACGTCGTTTTATTAAAACAAACGAAACTAAATGAAGTTATTAGGTGAGGAATTTTGGACAATAATTAAAATCGTACACGCATCATTGTCCACTAATTAGTAGTATATAGACGGCCAAAGTCCTGTTATGGATGACAACTTTCTTATTTAAAACACTTTAAACGGACTGCTATAAACAATGTCTTGACTAAATTAAACTATATACACTGTATCCCCTCTTCGGACATGTTGAACGAAGTCCATGGATAGAGCGGCGTAAACTAAAATAAACAATCAATCAACCAATCAAAACCTCAATCTCAAAAGGTTAATCAATCAATCAACACCCCCCCCCCAGCCACCAACCAATAAACTAACCAATAGATCAATCAAACAAGCAATCCAGGTCAATTAAATAATCAATCAATCAATCCATGGGTCTGCCGATTGATTGATTGATGACGATTGGCATTAATCGAACGTGGAACCTATTAAAAAACTCAAAAGCAATGCTGATTTTTATTGAACAAACCAGCGAAGTTTTATGTGCTCGGGAATTTTGTGTACTCGGGAAGTTTGTGTACCCGGGAAGTTTTGTGTACTCGGAAAGTTTGTGTACTCGGGAAGTTTGTGTACTCGGGAAGTTTGTGTACTCGGAAAGTTTGTGTACTCTGGAAGTTTGTGTGTACTCAGGTAGTTTGTGTACTCGGGAAGTTTTGTGTACTCGGGTAGTTTGTGTACTCGGGAAGTTTGTGTACCCGGGAAGTTTGTGTACTCGGGAATTTTTGTGTACTCGGGTAATTTGTGTACTCGGGTAATTTGTGTACTCGGGAAGTTTGTGTACTCGGGAAGTTTTGTGTACTCGGGAAGTTTGTGTACTCGGGAAGTTTGTGTACTCGGGAATTTTTGTGTACTCGGGTAATTTGTGTACTCGGGAAGTTTGTGTACTCGGGAAGTTTTGTGTACTCGGGAAGTTTGTGTATTCGGGAAGTTTGTGTACTCGGGTAATTTGTGTACTCGGGAAGTTTGTGTACTCGGGAAGTTTTGTGTACTCGGGAAGTTTGTGTACTTGGGAAGTTTGTGTACTCGGGAATTTTTGTGTACTCGGGTAATTTGTGTACTCGGGAAGTTTGTGTACTCGGGAAGTTTGTGTACTCGGGAAGTTTGTATACTCGGGAAGTTTGTGTACTCGGGAAGTTTTGTGTACTCGGGAAGTTTGTGTACTAGGGAAGTTTGTGTACTCGGGAAGTTTTATGTACTCGGGAAGTTTGTGTACTCGGGAAGTTTTGTGTACTCGGGAAGTTTGTGTACTCGGGAAGTTTGTGTACTCGGGAAGTTTGTGTACTCGGAAAGTTTTGTGTACTCGGGAAATTTTGTGTACTCGGGAAGTTTGTGTACTTGGGAAGTTTGTATACTCGGGAAGTTTTGTGTACTCGGGAAGTTTTGTGTACTCGGGGAGTTTGTGTATTCGGGAAGTTTGCGTATTCGGGAAGTTTGTGTACTCGGAAAGTTTTGTGTACTCGGGAAGTTTTGTGTACTCGGGAAGTTTGTGTACTTGGGAAGTTTGTATACTCGGGAAGTTTTGTGTACTCGGGAAGTTTTGTGTAATCGGGAAGTTTTATGTACTCGGGAAGTTTGTGTACTCGGGAAGTTTTGTGTACTCGGGAAGTTTGTGTATTCGGGAAGTTTGTGTACTCGGGAAATTTGAACCTACACACCTTCTGAAAGAAGTATTGACTGTTTTGACTTTCTTTGAAGTTTTTGTATACGGTAACAAGGGGAAATAACTTTCACGATATGAAAGGCCTTTTTAAAAATTCATAATCAAACAGTCCTGTCAAATTTGTGGCTATTTTAATATAGATATATACAGCTGTGCACATTGTCGTGGCACAGTTATTACGGACCAGTGTGGATCTCAACCTACCGGAAAGAAATAGCCTTTATGATACATAGACAACCCTGCTTTCGCGGTGTGGTACGGTGTTCCTCTACCAAGTAACAATGAAACTTCTCGATTTGAAATAGCGAATTTTCAGCGGAACCAGTTTTGACATATTTCAACGGAGTTAAAATGGTCGCAGAAAGACATTGTGCCGAAGCTTCAACTCTCCGAGATGTTTCTAAAATACAAAAGGAAATTGAGTGCGGTGTCAAGTCGATTAAGGGCGAAGATGTTGGAACCAGGATGGCTTCAGATGACAATGCAATGCTTTGCCTTCCTAAATGTACTCAATCTCGCTCAGATATGGGCATCGACGGTCCATCCATGTGTATGCTTAAAGACGTTGACCGTTTAAAAAGCGAATCATCGAACGGCGATACAGGGATGACAGGCTTCAGAAAAGAAACTACACGCTTAGAAGACATCCAAGTTTCTGAACAAAGGACAGTCATTTGCCAAGAGGAAGTACCCTCCTATGGTACCATGGGCACATTGGGTGGGGGCGTTTCTGATCTAGAGCCTCTGAGCCCAAAAGTTGACAAAAATACCGCCTGGAAGAAGGATGGGGATTTTTCATTTCGCAATACAACTACAAGAAACAAATTGACACTAGTCTCGATGGCACTTGTGAACTTCGGTACATGCGCTGCTTACGCCGTTCTGGCCCCGTTCTTCCCGACAAAGGTGAGTTGAGATGTTCGCCTACATACATTAATTGATTGATTGGTGTTTTACGCCGCACTCAAGATCATTTCACTTATATGGCGGCGTTGCCAGTTTTATTGTGGGAGGAAACCGGGCTCTATGTCCGGAGGAGACCCACGACCTTCCGTTGGTAACGGGCAACCATCCCACATAGGTCGTTCGAGTGAAAACCCAGTCAGAAAATTTTCCAATTTTGGCCTACATACAGTCAGCTGTTCAAGCAACCTGGCAGAGGTAAATCATAAATAGATAGTAAAATTGACTTCTAGTTTGTTGAAATCTAGAGACAAAACTGGATGGTAAGGCAGAATCGCCGTAAAATGTTGATTAATCACCCCATTAAACCCGGCAACGCCGCCATATAAGTGTAATAAGTTCGGCGTAAAACATCGCTCAATCAATCAATCAATCAATCAATCGCAAATGGAGGAAGTAAGACACTGTATATTTTAACAAAATCAAAAGTTTCAGTATAGCTTTGTATGTTGTATTTGAAAATAAGAATTTGATTTTTTAGATACGCTTAATGTCAACACACGACGAGGATGAGGACAATTTCCCCAAAGCATCTGAATCACAAAATTGCCAAAAAAAAAAAAAAATCGGAACCACAATTATGTCATCTAATTTTCTATAAAATTGACAAAACAAAATCATTTTAAAGTGTTACTTCAGAGCATCGCTCCCACCAGGAAATAACGTAATAAATCGAGTCCTTCAAACTTATTGAAGCCATGCATTAAAATTATTTCACGCATGATGTCGCCTTTTAGCAAAAAGTCTTGCGAGATAAAGGCTGAATATCTACATAAAGTACATGCATTTCACATTAAGCTGATAGGTGAGGCGTATCTTCAATAATTTAAGAAAATAAAAAAAGAAACATTTACAAATCGTGTTGATTAGGAATTTAATTAAAATTCACGTGACGAATTGATTGCATGATGTCGACGTCCAATCAGACTAAAGTTCTTTTCAATGAAAAGAACATCTCGATTTTATTCAGATTGGTCGACATTGCACTTTTAGAAGCTATTTGAACTACAAGATTTGTAGGATGATTAACCTATGGTGGCCGAGAAGGGACATCGCATTTTACTTTCAAATCTTCCTTCAATCTTACTCACAAACACGATAAAAATGCGATGGTAAAGCGATGGTTAATATTTATATGCTTTACCATCGCGTTTCCATCGTGTTTGTGATTTTCTTTCAAAACCCAGTTCATAAAGTAAGTTGCAGTGATAATCCTTTCGATCCTAATTTCTATCGCAAAATATGTATAGAACCAAGCTTTATTCAACTGAGAAACACGATAAAAACGCGATGATAAATATTTACCATCGCTTTACCATCGCATTTCCATCATGTTTCTGAGATCAAAATATAGCCGGTTTAATAAGTAAAACGCAATGATAAGTATTTTTCATCGTGTTTTACATAGCAAGTGAGCCATTTCATAAAGTATAACACGACAAAAAATCTTGCTGTATTTTTCATCGCGTCGTAGATTTTGATTAAGCCTGGTTGATTATGTATAACGCGATGTCCCTTCTCGGTCTGATACGATTAAAATAATAAAAGTGTAACTCGATGGAAATTGCAAAGTATTTCGAGTTGCAAATTCCGAAGTATTACGCGACTGTAATCATAAAGTAAGACGCTATGGAAATTCCAAAGTAAAACGCGATGGTAAAGCGATGGAAAATCCTTTCGCCCCCCCCCCCCCCCCCCCCCCCCCCACAAAAGAGCGCCCAGCTATCGAACTTTTATTTTCTGACGTATGATAAGTTATACAGTAGTTCGTGGTTAGCAGTTCGTTATTCGAGAGGGAGGGAGCAGTCATTTTTCTCCCTGATATACCGATTGGCTTATTAATGCAGATAAAAAGGTTTAATTATGATGGCCGAGAAGGGACATCGCGTTATAGATACTCAACCAGGCTAAATCAAAATCTAAGACGCGATGAAAAATACAGCAAGATTTATTTTCGTGTTATACTTTATGAAATGGCTCACTTGCAAAATAAAACACGATGAAAAATACATATCATTGCGTTTTACTTATTAAGCCGGCTATATTTTGATCTCAGAAACACTATGGAAATGCGATGGTAAAGCGATGGTAAATATTTATCATCGCGTTTTTATCGTGTTTCTCAGTTGAATAAAGCTTGGTTCTATATGTATTTTGCGATAGAAATTAGGATCGAAAGGATTATCACTGCAATTTACTTTATGGACTGGGTTTTGAAAGAAAATCACAAACACGATGGAAACGCGATGGTAAAGCGATGGTAAATATTAACCATCGCTTTACCATCGCATTTTTATCGTGTTTGTGAGTAAGATTAAAGGAAGATTTGAAAGTAAAACGCGATGTCCCTTCTCGGCCATCATAGAAACGCGATGGTAAAGCGATGGTAAATATTAACCATCGCTTTACCATCGCATTTTTATCGTGTTTGTGAGTAAGATTGAAGGAAGATTTGAAAGTAAAATGCGATGTCCCTTCTCGGCCATCATATTTATCATATTAAAGTGGCATAAGCTGCCAAAATGTTGATATTTTTACGTTAAAACAGAATGTTGAAATTATTGGCTATTTTTTTCAAGAAGTATAATTCAGAAGCGTTTTGGTGCTTCTAGTCTCGAAAATGTACGATAAAGTATTGTTTTAACTAACTTTGGCTTAGAATGAATGAATGGTCGTCCCGGTTATTTAAATTTTGTTTACATTTTGAACACGTTTGGGGTTCGTACAAGCCACATGATTTTCCTCATTTCAATGCCAATCATTTAGTTTTTCGATGGCCTTCAAAGCCTCTTACTGTCGTGACGATCAGAAATTACGAAAAAAGTGTGAATCTTGGCAGCTCATGCCACTTAGTCAAGATATTTGTGACACGAATTTAGGTTTTATTCATAGATTGATTTAACGGTTTGTCAAAAATAGTTGCAAATTTCGAATGTAAAATTTGGTTGCGTTGGGCTTATGGTATGAGTTGGTTGTATTTAATTCATCTGACTTTCGGATTTGATTAGATTGGGTTGAAAAACAGCCCTATTTTGAAACTTCAAATGACATGAGTTGTCCAAATGTGTAAAAAAAAATTATAAAAAAAAGAGATTTGTCGATTAATACCCAATATAATCGAACTTATATTCAATGGTTATAGTTTTATCTATCCTGTTTTTTCGCAGTAGTCAACACAACGGATCAAATTTTTTGTCAGACATTTGCGTTCAACTTTTGGCCTACTTTTTTTAGATTAACCGTAAAAACTGTTTAGTCGTTAAAAGAAAAATGTCACTCAATTGTTTACCTACTTTATATAGGTTATTATTTTTTGGGTTTCAAAAAAACAACGACAACAACCTGTTCAACGTATATTATCTGTATTAAACTATATCAATTCACAAATCTGTCAATATGTGGCGAGAATAAAAAGAGGTTTGAAAGCTGTCACTTTCATACACTCGGCGTCAAGATATTCGCATATGTTTCCAAAAGAGAGTGCATTCCAAGATATCTTTTCCAGCCAAGCCAAAAACTCCATGGCCCCATCTCTTGTTTGGGAAACACGTTATGTTATTTCTGGAAGGGTACTAATTATTTTAAAAGTTTATAGGTTTTCTGTCGAATTTCAATACATATATTTATGAACACTAAAGCACATGGGCACAGGGAAAGTCTTCTTGTCTTAAATAACCATGGAGATAAGTTTCTAATTGTGTTAAAAAGAGTTAGGCCTATATCATTTACACCTTTATACCCCATAAATTGTTGTAATAAACTAAACCTATGATATTTAATTAGTTTAACGACTGACAGGAGCTTAGCCTTGATCAGTAGAATTTTCATATATATATATGTACATTTCTTATTATTATTTATTTAGCAAATGCACGGATATTTTTTATTTTCTATATTTATTATTGACTCAAATATTTATTTTATCATTTATTTATTTTTTTGTGTATTGTTCTCTAGTTACTCTTATATTTGTTATCGGCGCTGTAATTAGGCACTTAGTGCATGTTGTGTCCTGATAAATAGATAAATAAATAAATGCAGATCAATCCAGATCTCGTGCCATTCTACGAGATCTTCAACACGAGATCTTCAACAAGAGATCTTCAGCACGAGATCTTCAACACGAGATCTTCAACACGAGATCTTCAACACGAGATCTTCAGCAAGAGATCTTCAACACGAGATCTTCAACACGAGATCTTCAGCACGAGATCTTCAACACAAGATCTTCAACGAATAGCAGTAGGATCAATCCCTTTTTTAGATTGCATGGAGATTTAACTTGGCTCGAGGAGATGACTAAAGGAGGGTGGTGGGGTAGGTGGGGTGGGAAAGGTATTTCTATTTTTGTTAATTAGCCTATACGTTCAGTAATCTTCCTTATCACTACTTCACCTGGGATGAATATGAAAGGGATATGAAATGCCTTTGTTTTACAGTCAGTCGACGGGCAGTTGTTTGACTCGCTATTGTTCTTGTCAGACACCCCGTGACGGCATTCCGATCCGCTCCGAGAATAGCTGAAAGCCGTGTTGTGTATTCCGATTCATTCCGAACCTTACCGATGTCGTTGATATATGGGCTGCGCATGCCCGTTTGTAAGCTAGCAACAGAAAACAATCGCCATTTTGAATATTCTGACAGTGTTGCTAGCTTATTAATAGGCATGCCATATATCAACGACATCGGTATGGTTCGGAATGAATCGGAATACACAACACGGCTTTCAGCTATTCTCGGAGCGGATCGGAATGCCGTCACGGGGTGTCTGACAAGAACAATAGCGAGCCAAACAACTGCCAGTCGACTGACTGCAAAACAAAGGCGTTTCATATCCCTTTCATATTCATCCCAGACTTCACTAACCATGGTAAAATATGTTTTGTTTTCCAGGCAGCCCAAAAAGACTTGACACAAACACAAATCGGTGTGATTTTCGGACTGTATGGTTTAGTGATATTTCTGACCGCTCCCGTCCTCGGAGGAATGGTACGTTTTTATATAACAGTCAATTCCACTGTATGGTTTAGTGATATTTCTGACCGCTCCCGTCCTCGGAGGAATGGTACGTTTTTATATAACAGTCAATTCCACTGTATGGGTTAGTGATATTTCTGACCGCTCCCGTCCTCGGAGGAATGGTACGTTTTTATATAACAGTCAATTCCACTGTATGGTTTAGTGATACTTTGATGAGCATGATTTCTAGAAATGTCTATTAGCATGATTCTTGTGAGCGATCTCACTGAACACTTGTTTGGTTGCCAGTTACCACCGGAAGGTCGTGGGTTTCCTCCGGCCACTGAACCCGATTTCCTCCCACAATAAAACTGGCAACCCCGCCATATAAGTGAAATAATCTTGAGCGCGGCGTAAAACACCAAACAATCAATCAATCAAGCACTAACACTTGTTGCTGGAATTCCTACAGTTTGTTTTAACTTTAGATATCGAGGATCGGTGCGAAGGCTATGTTTTTATCTGGGATATTTTTGTCTGGAACATGTCAGATCGTATTCGGGTGAGTGCCCTTTTTTTAGAAATGGTATCGGGTTTATTTAGTTTTATACAACTCTAAAAAGCAATAAGACGAGTTCTCTTGTACCTTGGTTTATAAGAGGAGACCTCCGTTGATCAAGTGGGTTACTTTGGCCACTGAAATCGACAATATTTCTACCTGTTGTCTATCATGTAGTACGGCTTGAAGTTATTTGCGAGATTTCGTGAAATCCTACGAGATTTCTTGAAATCCTACGAGATTTCTTGAAATCCTACGAGATTTCTTGAAATCCTACGAGATTTCTTGAAATCATACGCGATTTCTTATCTTACGAGATTTCGTGAAATTCTACGAGATTTCGTGAAATCCTACAAGATTTCTTGAAATCCTACGAGATTTCGTGAAATCTTACGAGATTTCGTGAAATCTTACGAGATTTCGTGAAATCTTACGAGATTTCGTGAAATCTTACGAGATTTCGTGAAATCTTACGAGATTCCTTGAAATTCGGTGTCAAATTACGCTATAAGAATGTTTTTAAATACAAACTGTTGGATGCTTGTTTCTTGCTGATTGATCTATAGGCCCTACTCAGATCAGTTTAGCGTATCAAATGTAAGTTTCTTGAGATAGTGACAGAAATTTAACTCTTTGACTCTGAAATTCTGACCATTGACCAAAATGATTAGCGCAAAAAACACACATATAAATCTATAAGATCTATCCACATAGCGAGAGCTAAAGCCCAGCGCAAACGAGAGGCGCCGGCTGAGCTACAAGACACGCGTGGCCCAGGGAGAAGCTACAGATTTCAGCGCAGACGATGAGCTCTCGGCTGAGGCAAGTTCCTGGTTACCAAATCGATCGCTAAAACGTGTTCTGGGCCTAGTTTCACAAAGCGATCTTAACTAAGTGGGATCTTAACTAGCATGGCAACCAATGCTAAAGGTATACGTTGCCATTGGTAATTAAGATCAACTTAAGCTAAGGTCGCTTTGTGAAACTAGGCCCTGTTCTACTGTGTTTGCGTCAAGGGTCTCGGATGGCCGTTGGTAACTTTCCTAGCTTCGTGAACCGCTGGATATTTTTTCGAAGCGCTGGAGTTTTGTTTGGGGACCCCCTTTTGTTTTTTAGCTAGGGGTATGTGAATTGACCTAATTAGTTCCATCGCTTCACGTTCTCTGGCTGTGTGCTCGATGCTTTCTCGGTGGTTTGTTTATGTCTATCAGACAAAAACAATAGATGCAAAGAATTCCCATTAAACGGACAACTCTATAAATGTACTCTTGGCGTAGTTCGCTCGGTGTCCTCCATCCAGTATTAATAACACCTTATGTTTCTACTAATCTGAAGGTTAACGAAAAGCCATAGAAACTTTGGTGGTATGCTCTTTCTTAAATATGGCCGTGTCTCGATTGGAAGTTTATTGATCGATTGATTGATAAAGTTTATTACCAGAACATTGATAGAATAACGGTGATGGATTACGTTCTCACACATGTCTCAATAATCCTTCATTTACAGAACTTTACAGATTCTCCCAAACGGCACAGTTTTCTTTGCGATGTGTTTTCTCATACGAACATTGGAGGCTTTGGGAAGTTGTGCAGAGGTTGTCGCCAGCTTTGCGATCATCGCTCATGAGTTTCCGAACAACGTTGCAACGGTGTTTGTAAGTTGACCTACTTCTGAGCTCCAAGAAGAAGGAAAACTATATATTTAGTGAACATTCCATCGATGGCACGTGGACAGGTTTGAATTCCACGTCCCTTGATCGTCTTATGTAGAAAGATCGGTGGGTGTCTTGGGAAAGTGGGAGATATTATACGGACATATAGTTCCGAGATAAGCAAAATTTTCTTGACTGCGACCTAAAAAAACTTATTAGTTATCCCTTTGCCGGGATAACGTCGAGATGGCAAACAAAATTTCTCCAGTCTCGAGTTGGGCTGAGTTACGTCCCCTTGACCATTTGTTTAGATAGAGCTCCGTTCCCACAATTGTGTAACGCAGACGGTGGCCTTATACAGTAGCACAAATCCATTTTGGAGTCATAGCCAGCAATCAGAAGTGTGTGAATTGAAACTGAAAACGCTGAAAGAGGTTATCCTTATATTATCCTTAGATTATCACTGGTACACTTCTTGGGCCCCCAAAGATCGAGGCTATTGAAAGTGTTCGCTTCGCTACCACCTTAATGGCGACCACATTCAAAATGGCGTACAGTCCGTTCGAGGACATTTGGCTTACGTAAATTCCTGATGGGATCCGAGTGTGTTCATTATCTTACCAACTAAGACCACCCTTCTCTATGAACCTCTGAAGTATCCTAGACTGTTTTTTTTTTAAATTTTTGCTCAAGTTTTTAAAGCACAAAAGAATAATAATGATAGCTCGGATTGAATTTAAAATGATTTATTGGTATGTCATAGGGAAGCCTGCAAATATTCACTGGATTTGGTTTTATGGTTGGACCACCACTAGGGGGCGCTTTATATCAGGTGAGTTTCCTAATATAGAATCAGAGTAGATTGACAAGAGTGGTCACTTCGTACAATCAGCATTGCCGGCATGTTCTTCTGGCCCCCTAGTTGAATGGTGTTCCGACTATACACGATTCGATTAGGGCGCCTCCTACAGGAAGGAGGTTCCTAATCGAATAGTGTCAGTTCAAATTCAACATGACACGAACGAAGTGACCACTCTTGCCAATCTACTCTCTTTGATAGAATGATAAATTCGCAGTACAAAATAGACAGATTGCTAATTATGTCATCAGCTTTTATTACAATGTGATCTATGCACATCAAGACTATGGCAGTTCCACTATATTCCAGCCATTCCACGTTTATAGTTCATTGTTTGTACCTTTGAACTATCTGCGTTGAATGGACACGTCTCACTGGCTGGTTCTAAAAAGCGTCGCCATTGCAGTGAGATGGGCGCGCTTGATTCCGCCATTGCCGTGAGATGGGCGCGCTTGATTCCGCCATCTTAGATTGAAATCGCCTTACCATCTTTTTATATGTTTTTTATGGTTTTCAAATATACACTGGGGCCTCGGTGGCTCAGTCGGTAAGAGTGAAAACCCCTCAGCCCGAAACAGTCCTTATATTGGAGCGACGCGGGTTCGAAAGAGGAAAATTTATGAGCGTATTTTTCGCCCGATCGCCCTAAGTGGGAGAGTTGCCAGGTACTCGCCAAGGGTCGGTGGTTTCCTCCGGACAAAGCCCCCCCCCCACTAAACCTGACAACGCCGCCATATAAGTGAAATAATCTTGAATGAGGCGTAAAACTCAATCAAATCAAACACCCAAGCCATAAGCATGACATTTTTTCTTAATCTAGTGGGGCGGCTATGGTCTTCCATTTTATACCCTGGGTGGTTTACTGGTTATATGTGGATTGGTCTGCAGCTGGACATTGACAATAAAATCGGGTACGTATGACAATAAAATCGGGTACATATGACAATAAAATCGGGTACATATGACAATAAAATCGGATATGTATGACAATAAAATCGGGTACGTATGACAATAAAATCGGGTATGTATGTCAATAAAATCGGGTACGTATGACAATAAAATCGGATACTATGACAATAAAATCGGGTACGTATGACAATAAAACCGGGTACGTATGACAATAAAACCGGGTACGTATGACAATAAAATCGGGTACGTTGACAATAAAACCGGGTACGTATGACAATAAAACCGGGTACGTATGACAATAAAACCGGGTCCGTATGACAATAAAATCGGGTTCGTATGACAATAAAATCGGGTACGTATGACAATAAAATCGGGTATGTATGACAATAAAATCGGGTACGTCTGACAATAAAATCGGATACTATGACAATAAAATCGGGTACGTATGACAATAAAACCGGGTACGTATGACAATAAAACCGGGTACGTATGACAATAAAACCGGGTACGTATGACAATAAAACCGGGTACGTATGACAATAAAACCGGGTACGTATGACAATAAAACCGGGTACGTATGACAATAAAACCGGGTACGTATGACAATAAAATCGGGTACGTATAACAATAAAATCGGGTACGTATGACAATAAAATTAAGTACGTATGACAATAAAATCAAGTACGTATGACAATAAAATAGGGTACGTATGACAACAAAATCGGGTACGTATGCCAGCGTTATTTATTACTCGGAACCTTATCTCGAAAAGAGAGCTTAGCGCATGTGCTTTTCAACATTCTACATTAAATAATCCACTTTATATTCATTTTCGTAGACAATATTGTTGAAGGCTTTTAATAATGCGTCTAGCGAAAAATATTTTATTTGAAGTATTGTTCAGAAGAAGCTGGGAAGGTTTTAATAACTAATATAAACGACCTTAACGGCGCCATATGTCACAGCTCATCAGTGCATGGAAACCGTATACAGACATTTTGTTCTCGAGCTTCACGACCCGGCCAGACTCGCCAAGGCAATTGATTTGCGACTCTCTCTACTACACCAAACTCGCTTAACACGCCAACCGATTTAATAAGAAATACTGGGGATTGAAAAAAGTAGTACCTTTTTAGCGTGTTTGGAGAGTTTGGTGAGACCCCGTCAAGATCGACAAAGTCACAAGGAAGCGAAGGACGCGAATAAAATATTTTTATTAAACCGATTAGCCTGGTTGGCGTGTTTGGTGGGATAGAGAAAGTCGCGAATGAACTGCTTTGGTGAGTCTGACGGGGGCACTTTTGTTGGGCCACCAAGAGAACTTGGACATTGTTCGTTCAGTCGCTACATTCAAAACGACCGGCAGTTTATCAAAGGTTATTTCACATACGTAAATCCCCGAAGTTTCCCACTATCCAAACGCCTACACAGATATTACTGAATGAAAGTTGATTTTTTTGGATATTTCAGATAACAACACAGCCGTTGAAGGATCTACACTATCGCTTTTTCTAAAACCTTCAGCATGCGTTATAACCATGTCAGTTGTTATTGAAGCCATGGCCTTCGGCTTCCTGGAAGCCTCATTGGCCGATCATTTATCAAAGGTTTGTTAGTTTTGGTGTTGTGAAGATCTGGGGCTCGTTTCACAAAGCAGTCGCATCGCAAACGAGGCGTAGTTGCCAATGGATACCATGTTGAAGAGATACGACGTCACATGTGGCAACTGCGATTGATCGCACTGTGCGACGGCTTCGCCAAACGGCCCCCTGGGTTGACATTTGAGTTCAACTTTGACCATGAATAGGTTTCGATTTCTACCCTGTGCATGAGCTCTCAGAATGTTCATTTTTTTCTGGCTATTTTTATCAGGACGAAAAATTAATCCCCAGAATGTCGCCTAAAGTAGTGTTTTGAACTAACATAGGCTCGGAATGAATGAACATTCGTCCTATTGCCTTCCTGGCAATCAGAAATGTTGAGCCTCTCAGCACATTGCAGCACAGGCAAAAAAGCGAAGCACTTTATGACCATAGATCTTCCCTATATCATCATCCATACCTCCGCATCTTTTTTTATAAAATAGAATCCATAATGCTAATATCTAGCTCTAGAGAACCCCATTGCCCCTTATTCATAGGCTGGTATCGAGACGCATTACACCTCCCCCGCCCTCATTTCAGAATACATGTAATGAAAAAAAAGCAATGATCGACTACTCAGAGAGAGATTCATTAAAACTACTAGACACAGAGAAGAGGGATGGGGGTGACATGGCTTCGATGAGAAAGAGATAGACGCTGACACAAGCCTTCATCGACGGATCGAAGGTTCAAATCACTTCAGTCCAAAAAAACAAAAACAAACCCAGCTAATTCTGAGTTGATATTTGCCATTACCCGACGTGGAATGGCACCAGCTTTCGGCTAGTGGTTTCCTTCGTGTCCTTCTCTCTCTCTCGCCTCAATCCGGCAAGACCGCCATATAAGTATAATGAGTCAAACATCTATGGGCCAATCAACCATTCTTAGTTTTCGGGACTCTTGAAGTATGTAAGCCATAGGTTCCACCGAAAACTTCAAAAGTGTCAATTTCTTGCCTTTTCTGTTCCAGTTTGGACTGTCCCCTTTTCTGATTGGCTGGTTATTTTTCGTGATGCCGGCCTCGTATGCTTTGTCTGCGCCACAATGGGGATGGATCGGGGACAAAAAGGTTCTATTCTTTATTAGCATCTCACAATTTTATTATCCAAATATCACAATTTTATTATCCGAATATCACAATTCTATTATCAGAATATCACAATTTTATTATTCAAATATCACAATTTCATTATCCGAACATCATAATTTTATTATACGAATATTACAAATGGCATATCGTGTCTTGGTTTGATTCTATCGATGAACTTTAATAAGCATAACGGTATATTCTGAAAAAAAAGTTCCCTCAGGATTTTATGCCATTGTGTGCTGCTTGGTTTAACTGTCTGACGAATGTATTTCATGACACAACGTGCTTTTACGGTCCTCCCGGCCCAGAGACAGGTTTCTACCCCCAATTAACCTGTCAATGCTGCCATAAATAACTGCTATACTCTTGGACACGTTGTTAACATCGACTAACCTACCAGTCAACCAATCCGTCAAAATCAATTTGCATAGCTATAACATTTCTTTTCCAAAATGTTGATATTTTCATTCTGGTTGCATGATTTTATTACACGAGAAGACTTCCTTTCGTTTAGTAGTATACATATCGTTTTACTTCCAGGGTCATGTTGTGGCAATGGTAGTTGTTGGAAACTTCCTGTCCGCCATTCCATATGTTCTGATTGGACCTGTACCTTTTCTGAATGTATCGTTGTAAGTTTGAAACTTAAAGGTACACTTGCCGCGAAAATCAGGAATATTGTTTACATTAAAAAAGAAAGTCCGTTTTCTGTATTTTTCCCAGACAATATAAGTTAGGAACTTTCTATTTTTACCAAAATTTTAAAGTTTGGACGTCACTTTGTGATTTTAATTTGAATTTGAAAATTTGAATTGTTAAGTACCCGGAACGTAAACATACCAAACTGCCCCCTATTGGCGATTTTATGTTTCAGTCGAGTGAGTGAACTAACGGCACAGTGTAATTTTACGTAGGCCTATTTATCTGAGAAATACAGACTGACTATCGGTTAACAGCGACTGGAAAAGCCTGCTGGTAATTGTTTGAGTGTAAACGACAGATAAAAAGGCCTGAAATGAGGGTAATCCAACACGAAAGTTGACCGACACTGATCGTTGTTGTTGTAATCAAGCTTCGATTCTTCGTTTGTTTTTCACCCCATTTCTACATTCTAAAGCTAACTAGACATGTTTTATGTGTCCTATGTTTAAGTTTAGTGGTATTAGTCGTACTAAGCTCATGTAAATTGGTTTTCTTAGCAAATTTAAACAGGCTACGGCGGCAAGTGGGCCTTTAAGTTCACACATCTTTTAGCCATTGTTGATCTTATCGAAACTATGTCATGATGGTTTCATTGTCAGTAATTTTTGCTTATATTCTCGTCATTTCAACCGATATTCCACTTTTAATGGATTGATTGACGTTTTACGCGCACTCAAGATTATTTCACTTAAATGACGGCATTGCCAGGTTTAGAGGGGGGGGGGGGACCGGGCTCATTGCCCGGAGGAAACCCACGACCTTCGGCAAGTACCTTGTAACTCTTCCACATACGGCGATCGAGTGAAAAGTCCAAGTTGACCCATGTCGCATCGATGGACTTTTAATGGAAGGTCAATAACAAGATTTAAAAAGTGGTGTACACCAGGGATCTATTTATGGACCGTTGTTATTTCTTTTGTTTGCTAAAAAGTTCGGATGTTTTTTCCATTACATTGATCCCGCGCCGCATGGATGGAAGGTCTTTGTGGGACTGAGGGACGATCCTTGTAACCCACTGGCCCCCTCTTTCAGATCGAACTATGTGGTATGGTTTTGGGTATCGGTGGAGGGTTGTGGGTTTCACCTGCACATGCAGCTTAGCTTGTTTCCTTTTCCCAATAAACCTTGCACCCCCCGCCATCCACCTGAAATGATCTTCAGCGTCGTGTAAAAATCTATACATTAATTAATTAATTAATTAATCAAGCAAGCAATCGTCCTATGTTTTTTATGTTAATATGCAATGTAAATGTTATTAATATAGCGTTTTCTATTCAGACAGTTGTGGTTAGCGATTGTCTCCCTTGTTCTGGCCGGCATGTTTATGGGATGCTGTTTTGTTCCCACAGTTAAAGCCTTGATAGACATTGCCAGGTAAGATAAGGTAGCAATATAAAAGGCAAAGGAGTGGATAGCTCAACAAATGAACTATATGTGTGGAATGGAAGTCACATGGTATTTGATTTCCATCGTACACCGCCATTACAAGGTGATGGTGCAATTTCGATCCAGATCGTTCATGGGCTCGCCCATCAACTACCAATGGCTGAACATTTTACCAAGTCAAATCCAAAACAACCAATGAGACGTGTCCATTCCACGTATATAGTTCATTGAATTCAACTTCTCGCCCCTTAGTTCATATGCGCCCGTGTGCAAAAGTGCCAGACGTGAAAACGTTTTATTTCGATTTGAACTCTTCGAATTAGTTGTGTAAATTTATAAGCCTACAGCCTCTTTTTTGCTGTAATTTAAGGGAATACAAAGTATGAAAGAGATCTATTTACTGATAATTTGTTGGTGTTTTGATAACTAGTAGTGACTGTTTTATATCGGATTTTTACTGTTTACGTAAAATCCAAAGCCTTTTTATTGATTGATGTTTTATGCAGCTTGTGTCGGCGTCAGTACCCACATAGGACCGATCGTGTGTGTTATTTTTTTTCTCGGATGTATACGTACTTCTGACTTTTTTAATTAGGTTAAGATTATAATGCACGTGACACCAAATGTATTCCTAAAATGGCAACCAGTATGTAAATTTTTTTTCTCCATTTTCAATGCTTCCATCGTATGTCTTTATCCTCCCTTCACTAAAACAAATGAACAAATCTTTGTGACTCCATTTTCCAGAGCTAACGGATACCCAGAGAATTTCCAAACCTATGGCCTCGTCTCAGGTTTATTCAACTCGGCTGTTTATTGTGGGTAAGTGGATTCTATGTCTATTAGTCTGCATTTCAGTGAAGCGTGTTTTAATGGGAACCCCTTTTGAAGTCACCACGGTCTTGTTCCGTGTGATGCCTTGTGCGTTTGTGCTATAACATCTTCGGAATTCGCCACAAAATTGCTCCATGCGTGATGCTCTGTGTGTTTGTGGCTGAAATCGACACAGACAGCTTTGTGACGTCATGGTGAGGTGGCCGACAGACGGACGCTGATTGTAAACAAAACGGTCACAAGGCTTAACCACGTTAGAACCAACATGATCATCAGGAATATTCGGTTTATTTCAGCTGTAAAGTGTAAAGAGACAAACATTTGCTCTGAATGGGAAGATGAAATCCAAATTGTACTAGAAAATCAATCCACGATTCTTATAGTCCGTCAATCGCATCATCTGAACGGAACCTCTTGGTATTGTAAAGAATGTCCCTTCAGACTAGTTCTGCCAATGAACTATATGAGTGAAATGGAGGCCACGTGGTATATGATTTGCCACGAATGCCGCCATTACTAGGAGATAATGCAATAGCGATCCAGATATGTTTTGCACGCGCGCTTCAACAATCAATGGCGGCACAAATTACAAAGTCAGATCCAAACCAGCCAATGAGACGTGTCCGTTCCACGCATATAGTTCATTGAGTTCTGCTCGAGCACGTTTCGAGTTTAACAATATGCCTATTGCTCTTTATGGACGAAACATTTGTCCTTTTTAAGTGCAGCCTGTCTCTGTATATCATTGCACCCTTTGCTCTTAATTTCAAACCAGAAACACCTGACACGATCCGGACAAAGGGCTCCCAGGCCTGTGGCACAGTGTTCCCATTTTCCGATTCTAGATTCCTCCGATGTTATTCAGAAAACTTAGCAACGTTTTGAACATGCCGTAACGTTTTGAACATGCCGTAACATTTTGAACATGCCGTAACGTTTTAAACACGCGTAACGTTTTGAACATGCCGTAACGTGTTGAACATGCCGTAACGTTTTGAACATACCGTAACGTTTTGAACATGCCATAACGTTTTGAACACGCCGTAACGTTTTGCACATGCCATAACGTTTTGCACATGCCATAACGTTTTAAAAACGCGTAACGTTTTGAACATGCCGTAACGTTTTGAACATGCCGTAACGTTTTGAACATGCCGTAACGTTTTGAACATGCCGTAACGTTTTGAACATGCCGTAACGTTTTGAACATGCTGTAACGTTTTGAACATGCGGTAACGTTTTGAACATGCCGTAACGTTTTGAACATGCCGTAACGTTTTGAACATGCCGTAACGTTTTGAACATGCCGTAACGTTTTAAACATGCCGTAACATTTTGAACATGCCGTAACGTTTTGAACATGCCGTAACGTTTTGAACATGCCGTAACGTTTTGAACATGCCGTAACGTTTTGAACATGCCGTTACGTTTTGAACATGCCGTAACGTTTTGAACATGCCGTAACGTTTTGAACATGGCGTAACGTTTTGAACACGCCGTAACGTTTTGAACATGCCGTAACGTTTTGAACATGCCGTAACGTTTTGAACATGCCGTAACGTTTTGAACATGCCATAACGTTTTGAACACGCCGTAAAGTTTTGAACATGCCGTAACGTTTTGAACATGCCGTAATATTTTGAACATGCCATAACCTTTTGAACATGCCGTAACGTTTTGAACATGCCGTAACGTTTTTAACATGCCGTAACGTTTTGAACATGCCGTAACATTTTGAACACGCCATAACGTTTTGAACATGCCGTAACGTTTTGAACATGCCGTAACGTTTTGAACATGCCGTAACGTTTTGAACATGCCGAACTCCTCCAGGATCTCTCTTGCTTTAAAGTTGCACGAGATGCCAAGTTTCTGGAAAATTTTGTTTAAATTTAATAAGCTAATTGTTCGTCATTTTAATAAGAAGTACAAAATAACAGTTTTCGGCTGATACCAATTTTGGGGATGTACGTTATGGTAGCTCTTATTAACAACAAAAAACACAAAACATAGCCATGCATCCCGATTAACTCCGGTTCGTACTGCTTAGTGGTTTTACTGATATTTTTATTCCACCGCCAATCCTTTAGTTTTTGATGGTACATCAGGCGCTCAACTTTTCTGCCGGCAACTAATATCACTTTAACTCTATTACAAAAATGCCAACCATTTTTCTTTGATGGCCCGAGGACATCATATATTGGATTAATAAGATATAACATAAAAAGCAGATGGATGGTAATAAAGTTAATAAGACTACATGTATTATAACGTCCTCAGTTTATTTGGTCTAATATTTCAATGGCATTTCGACGTTGAACGGGTATAATTATGGCGAAGAATTACTTATGGATACAACTTCTTGATGGATGGACGTTGAAATAAAAAATATTGATCAATCCCCTAACCAAAGATTCGGGCTAATAAGTGAAACATTCAAATTGCCTATAGGTAGGGATTATTTTTAAGGCGTTTTGTTGCTTATAAAAATGTACATGCCCATTCTCATTTCTTTCCCAGGCAGTTTTTGGGTCCCATTATTATGGGTGGCGTTGTTGTTGATTCCATCGGGTTTGAATGGGCTGCAGGGATTTGTTCGTTGTGTTTTATAACAGTGGTGAGTTGCGATTCTCAGCTTTCGGTTCTTAACAAACCTTTGCAACTTTGAAAAACCGGGTACCGAAGATTAGATTTTTTCTAATAATGACACAATACTCACATTCTCATGGTATTAGGCTGTTACATTTACGGAAAATTTAAAAATATCCTTTATTTATTCCAGGGCATTGTTACAGCGGCACAGCGAGGCATTTCAGGATATTTGTTAAGAAATTCCATATCATTTACATCGAAAGGAAGTCAGGATTCAGGATGAGTTATCTCCCCTTGTTGACCCTTGTAGAACTCAGTAATCAGTTCACAATTATGTAACAAGAACTCAGAACTACAATTTATAGAGACCTTTCCATCAAACTGTTGTCTCCTCTCATTCCCTGAAGCACCATGGACCAAAGGAATGGAATAAGCTTCCATTCGATCTCAAAAGCAGTCAATCATTTTCACTTTTCAAATGTACCATCAAAAAGTTTCTTTTGAATGACATCCTTCTATAAATTCATGGGAATGCCAATCTACTTTATTGTCGCATGTTTCTCTTGTATTGTAGGCGTATTTATTTTATAAGCACAAGTTTGATCAATGGTGATACATGTAACGAGAAATAAGCCGCATGTATATATTTGGCATATTGTTATTTTGCTCTGTAAATAAGTTATGTACTTTTTCAACTTTTACTCACCCACCATGTTTTATAAGAAGCATGTTCACGATAAGGGATAGAACAAGCCCTCGGGCTTTATTCCCGCCCACTCGACCAATACATTTTGATATATACTTTGTAATTCTTTTTTGGGTGAATAAATGAAATTGGATTGAATTGAATAGTAAATCATTTAGTTTGATATATGTTTTCTTTCCAATGCTTGGGTAATATTTGCCTGTAAATAAGTTACTCTGTTTGATTTTTAAAGTAAACCAAAATTTGTACATACAATCTGCTGGTCTGCTGTTACTTTATTTTATTATTCATTTGTCTCGTAACAAATTGGGGGCTTGTCCGGGAATATTTTATAATTCATTGAGCGAGATTTTGCTCCGGGAAAATTCTTAATTCTAAATTTTAAACTTAATTCAACTAAGCATTTAATCTTTGTTATACCAGCAGATTTTATCCTCCATGTCTGAGTTTAATCCATGCGTTTTCATGCAAGCGCCCGAACAGAATATTTTTTATTCATTAGGTAGGAACGATTTGTTTTTTTACGCAAATATATAAGGCTAAACTTAAAAGAATCTTCCCGTAAACAAATATTGCAACGTGATATTGTTCAAAATTTAGTTGACGTCGAAGCGTTTGAGGAAAGTGCATTAAGTGAATATTTACCTGAATCAGATAAATCACGGCAAGTACAACAAGAAAAATTGAAATGCATAAATCAAAATATGGAAAAGCTAGAAATGAGAGAAAAGGAACTAGAAAAAGAACTGAGAGAAAAGAACTAGAAAAAGAGATTGAAAATGAAAAAAATATAATTTGAGCGGGAATTTAGAGAGAGAGAACTACAAATGAAAGAGAAACAACTTGAAAGTGAAAGTTAAATCGAGAAAATAAGAATTGAAAGGGAAATGGAAATTTGACATTCAGAAATTAAACAAAGGTCTCAAAGGGCTTGTAAATTTGATCTAGACCATAATATTAAATTAGTTCCACCATTCCGTGAGAAAGATATTGACAAATATTTTCTAACATTTGAAAAAATAGCTGAAAATTTAAACTGGCCTGGACTATTTTTTTTTTACAAAGCGTACGTGCCGGTAAAGCTATGGATGTGTATATATCATTATCTGTAGAGCAGCCTAAAAGTTTTGAAAAAGTAAAACATGCTATTTTATACGCCTTCAATCTCGTCCTAGAGTTGGTCCAACTATCACGGTCGCCCTCTTTGGTGGGATAATCACCAGGAAACCAATTTGACCAGACATTCGTAACCGGTTGACAAAGTTGACCTTTTTATAGTCGGGAAAATGGTTGACTGTTCATTATTCACCCACCGTTGGTTTTATATTGACATGGTCGGCAAGCCTGTGGTTAGCCTAAGCGCCGGCAACCCAAAAGTGACTTAAGACCTTTTTTCCAAGGTCAGTAATTTTATAGACAGGCGATTCACCGGCACAGTCCCAACCGTTATACAGCAATGAATCTACCATTCGCTGATGTTGGACGAACTAATAACCGGCATTAAACCGGGTGAAGGTTATAGAAGGATGAGTAAAATGACCAAAACCCAACGTTGTAGGCTGATCGTGAGTCAACGAAACAACAGTAAAATGTCCAAAACCCAACGTTTAAGGCTGATCGTGAGTCAACGAAACAACAGTAAAATGTCCAAACCCCAACGTTTAAGGCTGATCGTGAGCCAACGAAACAGCAGTAAAATGACCAAACCCAACGTTTAAGGCTGATCGTGAGCCAACGAAACAGCAGGAAAATGACCAAACCCAACGTTTAAGGCTGACCATGACCCAACGAAACAGCAGTAAAATGGCCAAAACCCAACGTTTAAGGCTGACCATGAGCCAACGAAACAGCAGTAAAATGTCCAAAACCCAACATTTAAGGCTGATCGTGAGCCAACGAAACAGCAGTAAAATGACCAAACCCAACGTTTAAGGCTGATCGTGAGCCAACGAAACAGCAGTAAAATGCCCAAAACCAAACATTTAAGGCTGATCGGTAGACAACGAAACAGCAGCAAAATGATCAGACCCAACGTTTAAGGCTGATCGGTAGCCAACGAAACAGCAGTAAAATGTCCAAAACCAAACATTTAAGGCTGATCGGTAGCCAACGAAACAGCAGTAAAATGTCCAAAACCAAACGTTTAAGGCTGACCGTGAGTCAACGAAACAGCAGTAAAATGACCAAAACCCAACGTTTAAGGCTGATCGCGAGTCAACGAAACAGCAGTAAAATGACCAAACCCAACGTTTAAGGCTGACCATGACCCAACGAAACAGCAGTAAAATGACCAAAACTCAACGTTTAAGGTTGATCGTGAGTCAACGAAACAGCAGTAAAATGACCAAAACCCAACGTTTAAGGTTGACCATGAGCCAACGAAACAGCAGTAAAATGACCAAAACACAACGTTTTAGGCTGATCGTGAGTCAACGAAACCGCAGTAAAATGACCAAAACCCAACGTTTAAGGCTGATCATGAGCCAGCGAAACAGCATCCGTTGATTTTCGGTTGGCTCATTGTGGTTGGACTGTTTGGGGTATAATTACCTATTTTGTTTTGTAAAATATATACTTCTTGTGTGTGACGAAAGCGCTAATTTTGATGATTATATCGGTAAAGTAAAAATAGATGTCATTGTTCACTTATATAGATATGTGAAATTGATAAGTTTCTAAAAAAATCAACAACAATTGTTTCTGTCATCCTTTTTGTGAAATACAACATCTGTTAAAACGTGGGAATTTTTTCAGTCAAACGTAAATAGAGATTACCTTTTTTTCCAAACTTCTAATTGCATTGCTGTCGATGTATTAGCGACAGATGTGATTTCCGAACCACGACGTTGCTAATAAGATTTAGATATGGACCTATTACATATCCTGGGCAGTCGGAACTCCCTTCGGCTATCTTCGCTCGCTACCGGTCGGCTTTGACACGCCTCGGGCAGTCTGCGCTTTTTATACGGCAAATCACCGTATTTTTGGGCTGAATAAAAATGGCGTCGAAAGTCAATATCAGAATGTTTTACTACCGACGAAAACAGAAAATAAAAATAATTATTAATTTTTTAAATGCTAATATCATTTAGAAAGATATTTGTTAATATATTTTATTCAGCCCGGTAAACCACATGTTGTAGACAGACGCAGTTTCGGTACATATCAGGAATCTTCAAATACTTCAATTATATAACTGATCGAGGCTGAAGTTAACAAAGCGAGTGTTTCAGCCCCTTACATTGTCACGGGGACACTTTTGTGGGGCCCTCAAGGGGATTTGGGATTTGTACGTTTCACGGCTACCTATTTGGTCGCCATATTTAAAATGACCTGCAGTCTATCAGAGGGTATTTCACGCACGTAAATCCCCGAAGTTTCAGAGTGATATCCTGGGCTCACACCACAACCTTATCGAAAGAAACAATATCATCATTGATTTGAATTCGCTAAAGCCCAAGAAATTGCTGACAAGATTTAGATATGGAACTATTACAGATCCTGGGCTCACACCACAATCTTATCGAATTAACAATATCATCGTTGATTGACACAGATTGAGGAGTCAAAATATACTATACTGATAAAAATTCTTGACGATAGTTTGGTGCTTTAAGTCACATGATCAAGAATTTCACATAGGCGGTGGCGTTTCAAATGATGCCAATGGCAAATGCCCCCACCGCTGTATAGAGAAAGGTTTAACCCATCGTGTGTTATTGTTGACATTTTTCATAACGTTTCTGTTAATTTAAAAAATCCGAGTGATTTGACTATGAATAAAGGTGGTGTAGGCCTAGTATTGATGTTCTCGCTATGGCTTTACTATCCGACTGACGAAGGAAAAAGCACGCGCCTCGGCGGGTGCTACAAAAAACAGCAATTACAAATGAGTACGGACTTTCGCCATAGAACATTACAGGTGGTAGGTCGATGTTCAGCGAAAATGTACAATTAACGAGTAATTAGTGGAAATTCCGTGGAAAATTTGTACATTGTCTGACCGTCGGTTTGTGGGGGGGGGGGGGGGGGGGGGGAGTATAATGGTCCTACACAGAGGTCCTACATGGGTGAACAAGCTGAAGTGTGTTGGGAAAGCGTAACTTATATTTATCTATCTGGTAACCCATGAAGTTCTGACCTGCCTAGTTTATTTCTTCATTATAGAATCCGGTATAACACCTTAAAAAACAGAAAATACGAAACGACCGGCTACATGCTGTAAGCGTTCAATGACCGGCTGTATGCTATAAGCGTTCAACGACCGGCTATATGCTGTAAACGTTCAACGACCGGCTATATGCTTTAAGCGTTCAACGACCTGCTGCATGTTGTAAGCGTTCTGCGACCGGCTGTATGCTGTAGGCGTTCAACGACCGGCTATATGCTGAAAGCGTTCAACGATCGACTATATGCTGAAAGCGTTCAACGACCGGCTATATGATGTAAGTGTTCAACGACCGCCTATATGCTGTAAGTGTTCAACGACCGGCTATATGCTGTAAGTGTACAACGACCGCCTATATGCTGTAAGCGTTCAACGACCGGCTGTAGCTGTAAGTGTTCAACGACCGCCTATATGCTGAAAGCGTTCAATGACCGGCTACATGCTGTAAGCGTTCAACGACCGGCTGTAGCTGTAAGCGTTCAACGACCGGCTGTATGCTGTAAGTGTTCAACGACCGGCTACATGCTGTAAGCGTTCAACGACCGCCTATTTGCTGTAAGCGTTCAACGACTGCCTATATGCTGTAAGCGTTCAACGACCGTCTATATGCTGTAAGCGTTCTACGACCGCCTATATGCTGTAAGCGTTCAACGACCGCCTATATGTTGTAAGCGTTCAACGACCGGCTATATGTTGCAAGCGTTCAACGATCCGCTCTGGCGTCTCTCTCAGAAAATCCTGTCTACCTAAAACTAAAAGTAAACAAACCAGTTGCAATGTAATTTAAAAATCGGAATTAACTCATCCTAAACGGTCTACCGTGTTTTTTTTTACATTTTGATTAACGGGACAACATTGTCTTCCTGTATTGATATCACATCGGCTCATTTGCATGTGGTACTTCTAGTCCTGTAGCATTCTCACGAATTTACACTAGGACTGCGGTGATTCAAAGAATTCGTTTTCCTATCGTATCGTATATCATAACATCATCGGTAAACATCAAATTCTAAATTATTATCCAAAAAAAACAACTCTAACTTGAGAGCGACCAAAAGTTACAAGTTAGAGTTATTGAATGGCTTCCCGAGGGTATTGAAGATATTTTGAAAGGTTGGCCAAGTGCGAAGCACGAGGACACACCTTTCAGAATGTCTTCCATACTCAAGGGAGCCATTCAATAACGTGCTTGTATCATGGTTCGAGTGATTGACGTTGTCAGTCAACTAGCCCGTGTTCAAACGCTGACCAATCAGACAACATTGGCCAAAATGCCTCAATTCCCACACAGACACAACTTTGAAACAAAGTTCAACTCTGCAGGTGGCTGGCGTCAGAATGTCTTCAACTGTCAGTTATGTCTCATTGGCCGTTCAGAGTTAGACGTAAGACGACAAAGTTAGCATTTTCTCTATGCTGGTTTCTATGATAATCAAAGAAGAAATTTAAAAAAATCTTTCTTGAACAGTGTTTGACATTTTTTCTTTTGTCAATGCACCTTTTAGTTAACAGAGCAGTGCGAATTGTTTGGATAAAAATGCCGTAGTGAAATCACTTTTGCCGTGAAAAATAAACTTTTCCGCGGCAACGTTTTTTTTTGTTTTTTTTTTGCCGTGGGAAAAATTTGAATTCAGAGGGTCGTGATACCCAGTCAAAAGAGCCATACAATAACTTCCAGATCGGGAAGTTATTCAACGCTTTTAAGCCACGCCCACTCTCTGTCCATTGGGTATCGGATTTGTCGAGAACTGCTCATCAAAAGAAAAACGCCGCAACCATGATACAAACGTATAATAGTCTGCTCGACTCGCTATACAAACAATAACACGGTCAGAAATATAACAATTGATAGTTCATTTTTACGCTAATTTGTTTAATGCGCATTTGGCTTTTTAACCGATTTGAAATATTCGAGATCCTTGTCGCATGCCACAATGGTTTTTTGCCAAATTTGATGATAAGTGTATCTCAACTGACTAAGTTAACAGTTGTTAACAGAGATCTACGACAAAGATAAAAAATATATGCTTTGAATCGCTGAACCGATTTTGGTGGATACTTTTGCTTTGCACACACGCCATGATAACTTCACTTTGAACGGGTTCATGGAACTTGAACCAATCTCCTTTAACAAATTAATAAAAAAAAGAAGCCCAATAAGAAAGAATAAGAGAGTCACAAATATGCTAAATTGCGCACGCTTTTGTATTATTAAACCACATTTTCATTTTTCGAAAGTGTTGATTTTGAAAATGCTTTATGCAAACGTAATTTATACGGGCAATCAGATGTAAAGCCGTTGATCTGTAATTACCCCACTAAAATTTCTCATTTAGGGGTGTTTTTGTTTAATTTGTCGACTAATTTGTTTTCATGATTTCCAAAGGTTTGCTACAAACAAGTTTACGATAAATAATTATTTTCGTGCCTTCGATATATTGTTTGTTTTCTCTGATATGATCACGCTATTCACCAATAGTCTTATTAGCGGTCCTTGTCGAATGCCACATTTTTTATCAGAAGTAATAGACCTTTAGCATTGTGTTTTCTTTGAATTCCAACTGATTAAGTTCACATTCCTTCAAAGAGATCATTGAAAAAGAATATGGTTTGATCAATTGGTTTGAACCTTTTTCGTCGATCGGTTTGTGATTTGCTCCCTAGTTCATGATTATTTTAAATATATATTTATGATCACTAAAACACACAGATACAGGGAAAATCTTCTTGTCTAAAATAACCATGGAGTCAAGTGTCTAATTGTGTTAAAAAGAGGTATATTATTTAGACCTTTATACCCAATGACATGATAAATTACATTTTTGGGGTTGTTACTGTCCCGGTTTTCCAAAAGTTCATGTAAATTTGAATCAGATAAATCGGCGATGCGAATACTTTCCGCCATGTTGGAGTTGGGCTAGGAAGCAGATGATATGGAAGCCGATAGAGGCCATCTCGCGATCTCGCAATCTCGCCCTTCAAATCCTAGAGCGAGATCGCGAGACCGCGAGATCGCGAGGCAAGAGTGCGAGACCGCGAGACTGCGAGACCTCGAGACTGCGAGATCGCGAGACTGCGAGGCCGCGAGACTGCGAGATCGCGAGGCGAGACTGCGAGATCGCAAAGCGAGACTGCGAGATCGCGAGGCGAGACCGCGAGATCGCGAGATGGTATATCTCGCAGTCTCGCCTCGCGATCTCGCAGTCTCGCTTCGCGGTCTCGCGGTCTCGCCTCGCGATCTCGCAGTCTCGCAGTCTCGCGGTCTCGCGGTCTCGCGATCTCGCAGTCTCGCGATCGCGCGGTCTCGCGATCTCGCAGTCTCGCGGTCTCGCGATCTCGCGGTCTCGCGATCTCGCGGTCTCGCGATCTCGCAGTCTCGCGGTCTCGCGATCTCGCGGTCTCGTTCTCTCGCGGTCTCGCGGTCTCACGATCTCGCGGTCTCGCGATCTCGCGGTCTCGCGATCTCGCGGTCTCGCAGTCTCGCGGTCTCGCGATCTCGCAGTCTCGCGGTCTCGCGATCTCGCAGTCTCGCGGTCTCGCGATCTCGCAGTCTCGCGATCTCGCAGTCTCGCGGTCTCGCGATCTCGCAGTCTCGCGGTCTCGCGATCTCGCAGTCTCGCGGTCTCGCAGTCTCGCGATCTCGCGGTCTCGCAGTCTCGCGATCTCGCAGTCTAGCTGTTTTATTTTAGGGAGGCATTGTTAATTGTTAAATTGATGGCTATAACGCGGTGAGATCTAAGAGTTACGTGTATTTATTTATGACAATTGGAACTGCCAGTATAGGAGAAATCTGGTAGGCTGCATAAACCCAAATCAAACCACAGTTTGTAAGTTTCATGTCGTTTGTTTGACAAGAAGTGAAATTTACACCCTAACCGTAGATCGTGCGGCTTCACACATTTATGGAAGCCTTGAATGAAGCCTTTCAAGAAAATAAAAAATCCAATATAATGTAAGGATTCTGAGATAAGTAAATTCATTGTACGAGAGAATATAAGAAGATATAACGAGATAAGTATAAACTGAATAACAAGATACGTAAACTATATAAATAACGGGAGAGTAAATCAGACTCGTTATATACCTAAGTCATTACTGCAACTAAATTTCTCCTGCTAAGTAAATTTCAATGCATTAAAATTGATAAAAAAAATTGCGTTCTCGTCTTTGAGGGTTATAACAAGGCAAACATGAGGATTATATGGCACTAAAAATAGGTCTTGTCCCTGACCGAAACAGCATAAATGGGTATTAGATAAATACAGTTATTTGCAGATTTTTTCAGTCAGATAGTGGAAAAGGCTCTTCGATGGTCGACATAAATACATGTATAAACTTTTCTCCTCCTTACGATTTCATATCGGATTTATTCAATATATGATGTATATGCCAAGTTGTTATCAGCTATGTACATTGAACACGAAAGTACACCGATCATATTTTTTTCATGCAACCTCAGCGGCATTAAGGGCCTTGGAGCTTCATTGAATTTGCGGACCGTAGATAATTCATACAGGGGCGGATACAGGATTTTGTGAAAGGGGGGGGGGGGGGGGGGGGGGGCGCAAGTTCTAACAGATCGAGTCAGTATTTTTAAATGTGTCTGGAGGTGGTTTGAGGATTGGGAAGAGGGGGGGGTGGGGGGGGGGGGGGGCGATGGTGCTGAGAGGGCAATCGAAAATATAGTCACGGGTAAATAAAATTAATTTGCACGAATTTCACTTTGTTAGACCCTACCCGAATTCTTAATGGTCGATGGTCTTAAAGGTGGGGTTCCAGGCCCTTTGATTACAGTAACATAACAGATTCGAAAGAGGCCTGTAGCCCCTCTCCCGCTGTTCTACCTACACATACCATGGTGACTTTCCCGAGCCAATAGGCGAGGGTGCAGGGGCCGCTTAGGCCCCGGAAGCTCAAGGGTTCTAGATAGTCTGAGAAAATTTCTGAGGCTGTTCTGCAAGTAAAATTGCTTAATAATTTTCGGATTTTGCTTTTCCAAATTCTTAAAAAATATCAGTAAAATCGGTATGTTCCATACTGATAGATGAAGCCTTGTAACGTTTTTGAAGCATAAGGAGGGGATGACTGTCCCAAGCCAATAGGCCAGGGGTCGCCGGGGCCCCAGAAGCTCAAGGGTTCTAGATTGCCTGAGAAGCGTTCTGAGGCTGTTCTGCAAGCAAAATTGCAAAATAATTTTCAGATTTTGCTTTCCCTTATTCTTAGAAAATACCAGTTGAATCGGTATGTTCCAAAGTTATAGATGAAGCCTTGTAACATTTTTGAAGCATGAGCATTAGGCGAGGGTCCAGGGGCCGCCCAGGCCCCGGAAGCTCGGGGGTTCTAGATTGCCTGAGAAGTGTTCTGAGTCTGTTCTGCGAGTAAAAATGCTAATAACTTTCGGATTTCGCTTTCCCTAATTCTTAAAAATAACAAAATAAGACAAGCAGGAGAATCGCCCACGGTTTGTTTTGGACTGACTTTTTTTTTATTGAAAGTGGGAAGGGGGCAGAGTACCCAAACTCAGTAGGCCTATATATGGGCACTGCCCGTACCAATGAGGCAATTATACGAAAAATTAAAATGTGATCGTGGTTCCATATAAAGCTTCTTTCTTCATAGTATTGTGATGTAAGATGTTCGTTTTCCTACTCTAGGGGAGAATGGATATTTGACATTTAATAATTATGGGTTCCATCGACCAATTTAGAAACTAAAAAAAGTATTTTATCATAATTCAAAACACTTGGCCTATACAATCAGGTATTTCCCATTTCGTTCTACACACCTGCTATTTCATTTGTAAACAGTCCTGATTGATACTGCAACACAACGCTGCTAAAACGATTTAAAAATCAACCAAAAAGCTTGTCCTACATTAAAACTTTCGAAAACTAATTTTCTCTACTTTAAAGATATTAGGGACGTGGTACTTTTAACCAATAAAAACGGGTACAAATTTTAATAGAAATTCGGAATTCTCAACTATCATTGGTTGATCTCTTAACTGGCCAGCGGTAAGGATTGTTTAGGAGTGGAGCAATGGGTGTGTCGAAGGAAGGGAGAAATGCTTATTTTCCGAAAATTTGTAAAATCTATAAAAAAAATTAATTTATTTCACATATAAAAATACAACCACACTGAAACAGTCATGTAATATAACATACGAAATCATACTGTAGCAGCATTACTGAACATCTGTAAACTGACAGGCTAAATATCGCAAACAGTGCCCTTTAAATAGACCTCTTTAAATTCCAGATCAATCTTATAATAATGTATAAACCTAAATTTACATAACTATTCAAAGTTTACAAATTCTATTCTTCTAGAAAACCCAGTATTCATTTCAACGCAATGAGATATATTTTATTGACCTAAATCTAGGGCGACACTAGGCCTATATATCAACGGCCCAGCCGGTCGGTTTTATGGGAAGTATGTCACAAAGTCAACTGCACAGTGAACACATAATTCCAGAAAGGACCATAAAAATAACGTATTGCTAAATTCTATTTCAACCAGTTTTTGGGGTTTTCTGTTTAATTGATTCTGATTGGTACATACTGCTTATCAGCGATGGTGACGGAGTGATGGCGATAGAGCGATGGCTATATTACGATAGATCGATGGCCTTATATTTTGCTCGGTCAAAGGAAACACTTAAGATTAATAAATACAAAAAAAGAGATTATTTTTGTCATGTACCCGCAACGTATAGGGAAACTCCGAGCCTGGGCATGCACAAAAACGCGCTCTAATGGTTTGAGCCGTGTAAGCGAGTTCAGTCGGAACTCCCTTCGGCTATCTTCGCTCGCTACCGGTCGGCTTTGAGACGCCTCGGGCAGTCTGCGCTTTTTATACGGTAAATCACCGTATTTTTGGGCTGAATAAAAATGGCGTCGAAAGTCAATATCAAAATATTTCACTACCGACGAACAAAGAAAATAGAAATAATTATAAATTTATTTAATTTTAATACCATTTAGAAAGATATTTGATTATATATTTTATTTAGCCCGCAAAACCACATGTTGTAGACAGACGCAGTTTCGGTACATATCAGGAATCTTCAAATACTTCAATTATATAACTGATCGAAGCTGAAAGTTAACAAACAGAGTATTTCGATCCCTTACATTATCGCGGGGACACTTTTGTGGGGTCTTCGAGAAGATTTGGAAATTGTACGCTTCACGGCTACCTATTTGGTCGCCATATTCAAAATGACCTGCAGTCTATCAGAGGGTATTTTACGTACGTAAATCCCCGAAGTTATCATATGAGAATTACAGACAGAGGATTTGGTTGGAGGGGCACAAAAAGCTTGCCGATAAATTTGCGACAGTAAACTAAAAACAAGACCTGTAACACAAGGCCAGCAGATTATATTGACAGATTTTTATTTATATTGCAAATAGAGTAGTATATATCAAAATTACGTACTTTTACCAACTTTATTTACTAATAGTTTCGAGATAGAAAACTGTAGACCGAGAATTCAAAGAGAGTAGAAATAGCAGTATCGATCTCGAATAAAAATCAAAGGATAAAATCCTGGTAACACAACTGCTTGCCCGAATAGAAGATTTCACAGATCAAACAAATGACTGCAATATTGACAAAAGTTCACAGGCTGCAAGTAAATAAGCAATTATATCGTATTCAAATCATATACAGCATTCCATTGCAGACTGAGCAGTTATTTACGTACTGACTAAATAGACCTCTTCAAATTCAAGAAAAATCATATTTCTACGTACATGTATATAAAAATAAATTTGCAAAACTATGCAAACTTGACATATTTTGCTTCCATGAGCAATCGAGAATCGTCTACCCGTAATGACAATCATTGAACTATATGTAAATTGACCACCTCTCATTGGCTTGTTTGGATCTGACGTTCTAAAAAAACTCCGCCATTGCTCCGAGATGGGCGCGCGCGTGCCCATCCGCCATCGTTTTTTGAAATTGCCTAATCATTTCGTAGTAATGGCAGCGCTGATCGTAGAGAGGGGGGGGGGGGGGATTCTTGCTGGCAAAGAGCTCGGTTTCCTCCTACATAAAACCTGACAAATTAGTTAGCCTTTGTAAAGTCTACATGTACGTCAATGTAGGCTACACTTCACGTATCCCTTTTTCCATTGTGCCGTAGTCTATCCAAATATCTCGCTGGAAATCTAGCAAGTTGACCGAAACTGGCTGCAAATTTTATTTTAAAAGTTTTTTAGTTATTCGTAGTGATCAACTGGGGCCAATTTTTACCATCCATTATATTAAATGTTAAAGGGGCATGAGCTGCCAAAATCCACACTTTTTTCATAATTTCTGATCGTCACGACAGGAAGAGGCTTTGAAGGCCATCGAAAAACTAAATGATTGGCGTTGGAATGAGGAAAATCCATACAGTATCTGGCCTATACGAACCGGAATAGTGTTCGAAAAGTAAACAAAATTTAAATAACCGGGACGACCATTCATTCATTCTAAGTCAAAGTTAGATCAAAGCTATACTTTATCATACATTCTCGAGACTAGAAGCACTAAAAAACTTCTGAATTATACGTCTTGAGATAAATAACCGATAATTTCAACATTCTGTTTTAACGTCAAAATATCAACATTTTGGCAGCTCATGCCCCTTTAAGGCAAAATACAAATTTAGAAAAAAAGCCTGGCGTTTAACAGCCACCGTACATTTCCGAAATGACAGACGTGTGACCCAGCCGGGAGAGAATGAAATGTACATGTCAGCCAGGTTGTCGACTTCTCTGATTGAGGCATATCAGAGTGTAGCAAAGTATGATTACAACGCAAACCGACTACACATTGTTTTATAGAACTAGTCAGTTTGATGAATAAAACTCCTTTAATTTCTCAAAGTGAGATGAGCTGCCCAATAAAGTGAACATTTTATTGAGACAGTATTAGCAAATTGTTCGTGATTATTTTAAGAAATACAACGTAAAAGTGGATTACAATCTTGGAGATGTTTATGTACGTGCATGTAGTATTTGTAAGAAAAACAAAAACCTAAAATACACCCATACATCCCGGTTACTTGAATTTTATCCGTTATAAGCACACAGTTTCGATTTCATATGTCATTAGCTAAATTTTATAAGGGAACATCAAACGCCCAACTTCTTTTTACAATCGGAATTTATGAAAGAGTCAGAATTTTCGAAACTTATGCGGCCTCAGCTTTAGCCGTCAAGTTTTAACAATTATGGATTTCTCCCTTAAGCCATGGAACCGCGAGATCGCGAGACCGCGAGACCACGAGACCGCGAGACTGCGAGACTGCGAGACCGCGAGACCGCGAGACCGCGAGACTGCGAGATCGCGAGACCGCGAGACTGCGAGACCGCGAGACCACGGCTTTAGGGCTCACTAAACATTTTCGACAGCTGGGAGTAGGCGGGGTGGGGGGGGGGGGGGGGGAGATTGGCGATCCCAAACACATTAAGCGAGTGTCCAGGGTCCGCCTCGATCCCGGAAGCTCCGATACCATTGGTGGGTGGAAAAACGTTCTGACGGTTTCCACGAGACAAAATCCACAATATATTTCGAGAGGTTTGGGAAAACTGACTGCAAAATGTAAAATAAATTTAGCCAACAGATCCGTTAGCTAATTCAATAACAGACAAACTCAGAGCTGTCGATACTAAGGCACAAATGCCTACGCCTAGATTTCTGTTCTTTATCATCACACTAAAAAGTCATTGACCTCTCTCATTGATCTGTTTGTAAAACTATCAAAATGCGATAGTTTTAAGAAAAGGAAAGTTTTTAGAAGTATTTATTTAATTAAGCAAATATACTATTTACAGACCATCTATGAGTGTATACTTTTAACTCCTAATGATACGGAATAAAAAAAAATTAACCCTATGTCCCCAGTGAGAACTTAATAGGCGGTGTATGACAGAAGCGTAGCAAAGCCCTGCTTCAGTGCCCATCATTCAAGCCATATTGTCACACAGACCTAAAATGACCCTTTCAAGTACATGTTAAATCCAGATCGCGAGACCACAAGATCGCGACAGTATGAGACCGCGAGACTGCGAGACTGCGAGATCACGAGACCGCGAGACCGCGAGATCGCGAGACCGCGAGACTGCGAGATCTCGAGACCGCGAAATCACGAGACCGCGAGATCACGAGACCGCGAGACTGCGAGATCCCGAGACCGCGAGATCGCGAGACCGCGAGATCGCGAGACTGCGAGCCTGCGAGATCGCGAGACTGCGAGATCGCGAGACTGCGAGATCGCGAGACTGCGAGATCGCGAGACTGCGAGATCGCGAGACTGCGAGATCGCGAGACTGCGAGATCGCGAGACCGCGAGACTGCGAGATCGCGAGACTGCGAGATCGCGAGACTGCGAGATCGCGAGACTGCGAGATCGCGAGACTGCGAGACTGCGAGACTGCGAGATCGCGAGACTGCGAGACCGCGAGACCGCGAGGCGAGACTGCGAGATCGCGAGGCGAGACTGCGAGATATACCATCTCGCGATCTCGCGGTCTCGCCTCGCGATCTCGCAGTCTCGCTTTGCGATCTCGCAGTCTCGCCTCGCGATCTCGCAGTCTCGCGGCCTCGCAGTCTCGCGATCTCGCAGTCTCGAGGTCTCGCAGTCTCGCGGTCTCGCACTCTCGCCTCGCGATCTCGCGGTCTCGCGATCTCGCTCTAGGCTTTGAAGGGCGAGATTGCGAGATCGCGAGATGGCCTCTATCGGCTTCCATAAGATGACCGATAGCACGTGATCAGACATATCCATTTCACACCACGCGAATAATGACGTCATGTAAAATATCTGTTTCGGGCTCCTCTCCAAGGGCTGTTTCTCAAAACATTTACGCCCGGCGTAAGTCTAATGCAAGGCTCAACTGTCATGACAACATATATCTTCAACATTAGGTTACGACCAGGCACAAAGTTACGACGGGCGTAAGTGTGTTGAGAAACAGCCCCCTGGTCAAACTTCGAAAACTATTCACCCGGCACGTGGTACGTATTGACCAATGGAATGGGAGTAAAGCCTTATGAATATTAACGAGGACTTTATTACTCCCATTCCATTGGTCAAGCAACTCGGAGAAACATTGATGTCAAGACCACACCGAAAATAATTCCAATATAAAGAAATCGGTATAATAAAACACTTGTTAACTCGCATGGGAGTCATTACCATAAACACTGGGCCCTCGGCGTGACGCTCTCAATCTAACCTGACCTGCGGCCTCGGTATAATAACTATGCATATAAACATGTTGTTTGTTTATTTATCTCAAATAAAATCTCAATTGGAACAGACAATGCTGTTCCGTTAAGATTTATTCAATATTACATTTATGATTCTATAGATAAAATTGTATTGAATTATTATTATATTATGGCTACTCACTACACAAGAGTCGGTTTTAACCACGCAAAAATAAATTTAACAGGCATACATATCCAGGATGTATAGCCATCGATTGCAGCATAATTCAACGCAACCCGATTCTCCCAACTTCAGAATAGCATGGCGAGGTAGATATATTAGCAATGTTCACAAGTCATAACGCACTTTGAATTTGGAGTTTTAATGAAATCACAAAAATCGAAATTTGAAGACTCGAAAACAATAATGCGAACGCGAAGAAAAAGAAAACATGGCGGGCAACTCCTTTATAGTCTATATGTATATATCAATAAACAATGATGTTTATGGTTTTGTGAATCAACGCACTAAATTCAAGCTAAGCGTTTTCTTCTGTGACATGCATGATTTTTTTTATAAAGAGTTGAAGTTTTTATGAAAAACATTGGGAACATCTTCCAATTTGCGTTGAATGTGTTCTAGAACATGTGCTTTATAAGTCTGACCTAAACGAAATTTCCATTTCAGGTAATACACGTACAAAATTCAATGCTACATTCACCGCTTTACGATGGTTACG
This sequence comes from Lepidochitona cinerea, assembly GCA_963971465.1. Lineage (NCBI taxonomy): Eukaryota > Metazoa > Mollusca > Polyplacophora > Chitonida > Tonicellidae > Lepidochitona > Lepidochitona cinerea. The sequence goes on from OZ020565.1 coordinate 2,758,661, forward strand.
AAAGTTCATTACTTTCGTTTCAGTTTAACTTGGTTTTTCAAAGATACATTTAGTCCATAAACAAACACAAGCCAGCTTCAAATCGCATCTAATAAAAAAGTGCTAACCGCGAGCTGATTGGAAACAAAAAAAAAGATGTATTGCCATATGTTACCACTTTGTATTGAGTTAAAATGCAAGAATTCGGATAACAACAGTTTGGAGTTCATTAATAAAAAGACATTTAAAATTCATTGAAAATCGTTCTTGCGTATAATCCTACTGTGATATAAACAAACAGTACTTTTTTAATCAATGCCTTTACAACATACATTGCTTTAAAAAAATGTCGACTGCGTGGTATAAAGGGACGATCGAGAATCTTTTTCTGATAACCGATCTGAACAGCAGCGAAATGCTGCCATGTGAGTATTTCAATGTATATGTAAGCATATTTATGATCACTAAAGCACACGGGCACAGGGAAAATCTTCTTGTCTAAAATAACCATGGAGACAAGTTTGTAATTGTGTTAAAAGGAGGTATATCATTTAGACCTTTAAGCATATATATGCAGGCGGATTATGACCTTCAATATAAGGAAGGATATACGCGCTGATGAAGATACCTTTGAAGATTAGCGTATTACTTGAAGGAATATGTGAATACAAATACGTCAAGAATGCGGGGTTTGATCTCGAGCGCCATCTGGTGCAATCTATCCTAAGCATTTACTTGTCTGATAAAGGTCCGGTTCATTACTTTTTATTTTATCATTTTAGAGATATCATTAGTTTGGATGTGCAGAAGATATAGTGGTCTTTGGTGAATCATTTGCTCCTGAAGAATCAGAACTCTATATAATCTATCATAAGCGTTTCCTTGTCTGATAAAGGTCCGGTTCCTGACTTTTTATTTTATCATTTTAGAGATATCATTAGTTTTGATGTGCAGAGGCCAGATATAGTGGTCTTTGGTGAATCTTTTGCTCCTGAAGAATCAGAACTCGTGGATAATACCCGGACATCTTGATGGTTCTAACATTAGGAGAGACTTTGTAGGTACAGGTAGGAAGTGAAGCGGCTGAAATGCCTGCGACCAGTGAAGATGTCCTTACACGGGCAGGTAAGGCCAGTTCCGCTTATGGTGCCATAACTCTAGAAGACAATGGTAAAAGAAAACAGATGACGGGTTCCAATGGTACTTGTAAGGTATCGAATATAAGACATGAATACTCGGGTACGGATAGAGAAATACTCTACGAGGTCAATGATTCTACGCAATTAATGCACAACGATACGGGGGTACAAATGAAGCCCCTGAGAACATCTCCAGGCGAAGGTGGAGAAGCTGTAGAATACACCGGCAGCAAAGTAACTCCCATGTTTGATTCAGAGAGAGCAAAGATTTTAAACGGGTCAGAAAACGGATCGTTCAAAGGCGACACAAAGCAAGAACCACCAACGAATCGGGTTGGAAAAGCCCCTGACCGCATGGCAGTAATTGGTAAAGAAGCGGTTCCCTCCTATGGCGCCACTAATGCCCTTGATGGAGACCGATTAGAATCGGAACCAACTAAGCAAGTGGATGAGAAAAACGAAGCATCTAAGGTTGTGGATGATTTTTCTTTTTGTAGTTCATCCAGAGGAAATAAACTCACGTTGATATCTTTGGCACTTGTGAATTTCTGTGCTTCTGCAGCCTTTGCTCTGATAGCTCCATTTTATCCGAATGAGGTGAGTACAAAGCCATTCATGTTAAAGTGGCATGAGCTGCCAAACTATTTATATTTTGACGTTAAAACAGAATGTTGAAATTATCGACAATTTTTCTCAAGACGTATAATTTAGAAGCTTTTTAGTGCTCCTAGTCTCGAAAATGTACGATAAAGTATTGTTTTAAACTAACTTTGGCTTAGAATGAATGAATGGTCATCCCGGTTATTTAGATTTTGTTTATTTTTCGAACACGTTTTCCGTTCGTACATGTCACATACTGTATGAATTTTCCTCATTCCAACGTCAATAATTTAAGCCTTTTCCTGTCGTGACGATCAGAAGTTACCAAACAAGTGTGAATTTTGGCAGCTCATGTCACTTTAAAGTTTTGCGTAAAACGTGCGTATAGCTAACTATCAAAGCAATTACAAAAGGACATGATAGATGAACAAGAAATCGTTGTTGACTTAGTCAGTGTTAGTACTTCAATCCAGACAATCAAACCATTCTATTGTCACCCGATACAACTCAGATCACCCCCTTCAAGAAGAACCAGATCATTAAACAATTTCCCTTTCAAGGGGGGATCTGATATATTACCATCGCATATGAGATCAGATCATACGCTTCAAGCGAGGAATAAGCGTCCATATACTAGTAGTAGTACAGTGCTACACTAGGCGCTCTTCTCTTTTGGAGGTAAAAAAAAATATTTATCTTATTTTAGCGGCATATGTAAACCATCTCATCCAATGCCAGCGTGAGTTACTTTTCCGTTTTTTTTACTGTGTATTTTAATATTTTATTACCGGTATTTTGTTTTATTTGCTACTAGGCCTATATATACATGTAGTCGTGACTAGTCTGGAATATTCTGACTCCAAATCGAAGGAATCAACCTGATACGTAAAATAGCCATAGGGGAACCAGTTATCGAGGGGTACCAGTTACCGCGGGTATGCTGTCTTATCACTTAGTTTACAGAAAACTACTCAGAAAAATAAAACAAGATTTTATGTGCACTTATCAGTTGTTATTTCCTTCCCATATAGTGAGCATTTTTTACAATTTTGTCCGGCAATTTAAAGTTATCAAGCAGAAAACTTTGCCATAAATGGAGTTGCGAGATTCAGACAGTGCAGCAGAGGCCTAAAACTATAGTGAAAATAATGGTTTTTAGGATTGTGAACTTTATGAACTTCATGCCTATGTAAAAGAAAGTAAAGGTCGAGTATGATTATGTGTTCGGCGTACGCCGAGGGTAATCTAATATCTGACGTAAGCAACATGTGTTTGGTCTTCAGTGTTAAAATCGAACGTGCAGGCACTAACGGAAGTAAGAAAACGTCATGGTTGCCATGACTTCTTGTTTGTCTGCATATGAATAACATGTGCGCCATCTTGAAATCAGAGTACACCCTGGCTACCAATCTCATTCTCGCGAGATCCCCTGCTACTACGTGAACGCGACGGACCTCTCAGGCCGTTCCAAGTCATTTGCCTTAGTATGATAAGGGGAATCCCCTTTTGCCAGAGCTGCGGAGAAATACTCTCACTACAATCACATGACGTAGACATACAAAATAACATGTTGTACGCTGGCCTGTTCACAATCGCGGAGGGTAGAAATATAGTCCCTGTTTTTCCTCAACGATAATTCAAAACTTAAGGGCGTGTACCAAAAACGAAATACAAGTCAACATATAGAATCAGGTAAAGATCACGTACATATCAATTTTGGAAGTAAGTTTGATTACCCAAATTTTGGGTAAAATGGCTTGGAACGGCCTGAGAGGTCCGTCGCGTTCACGTAGTAGAAGGGGATTTCGCGAGAATGAGATTGCCTGGCTACTTGGGAATTATGTGGCGAGGATAAATAGGTCACGTGATACACAAATTCTCCACTGAAGAATGTCGTTCGATTTACAGTTTCCCGTGATCAACGTACGCCTAATGCATAATCAAACTCGACCAAAAATTCATCAAAAATTAATGTGCAGCTGCGTTTGATGCGCAATTCAATTATTTAGGTCATCTAACCGAGGAGCACTTTTGTGGGGACCAGTCGTTATTTTTATATCCTAGGTCGTGCTTTGACGTTTGCAACATGACTTAAGCTTGTACTGTAACATTTATGACTGATCCCACAAGTTGTTCGGTTTTGGGTAAAGTTCTGTTGACCAGTGTAAAAATTTTTTATTGGTCATTTCGTAACAGAAGAATATTAAAAGGTTTCCAGACAAATGCAGAGTTGCAGAGTGTCTTGAATTTAAATAAGTGCAGTAAAAACTAGATAACGGCTCACTTGCCGCCGCAGCCTGTTGAACCTTTATTAAGAAAACCAATTAATATGAGCTTACTACGACTAAAACCACTAAAATTAAGCATAGGACACATAAAATATGTCCCATTAGGTTTAGAATGTAGAAATGCGCGTGAAAAACAAACGAAGAATCAAAGCCTGTTTACAACAACAACGATCAGTGTCGGTTATTTTAGTGATTAGATTACCCTCATTTTACGCCTTTTTGTCTGTGGTTCAGGCTTTTCAAGTCACTCTTACCCGATCGTTAGTCTCTGTTTACGTAAAATTATGCTGTGTCGTCATCACTCACATGACTCCAACATTAGGACGCTTGTGCGCATGTTCGGGGTTTGTTTACATCGTGGGTACTTGATAAATCTAATTTTCAATTCCAAATTAAACATACTTAAATAGAAAGTTCCTAACTTCTTCTGTCTGAGAAAAATACAGAAAACCGTCCACTGTTTTTTATGTGAACAGAATTCTGGACTTTTGCTGCGCGTGTGCCTTTAGTTGCATGCTTTAAAACTTATGAAAACTAGAATTTTGTTCAACCCTTTTTTCAGCCCAATACCCCCAGGCTAGGCCGTATCAGATTATTTATCTTGATTTGGAATATTTCTGCCAAACTGACCACAAGTCGTAAGAGACTGCCATGACTTAGGATGGTTCACCTATCAATCCTCTTCCGAACATATTATTAGGCGTTGTACTGCTGTTTTCTTAGTATCATAATGTAAGTGAAAAATCAGAAGACACCCCCCCCCCCCTCCCCACCCGACCAACTTGCACAAACATTTTTGGTGGCTAGAGGGGAAGCTGGGGGGGGGGGGGGGTACTTATTCAACTAATTAAACTTGTAAGTGTTAGCCCTTTACATGTAGTTTGCCTAATTATAGCTCAGTGAAACGAATCTATGGCATACTGGCCACATTTGGTTTAGTCTGTAAGCTTCATTTACCATGCAGAGAACTAGGACAATATTCTCGTCGGAAATTAGAGCTTTAAAATTAGTAAATCTACTGCCAAGGATTTTCAAGCAAGTCTGACATCTTCCATACCTGTAATGAATAAAGCTTATTTATCCCACGTTTTTTATATTCCCATTATTCTTAAAGGCATTTCCCTCAAACTGAATCTAAAATCGCTCAAGATTTCAATTTTAAAGTAGCCGGTTTCAATTGATTGGTTATATTAAAAGTTATCTATGTATCGCTATGGTTTGATAAAGCCTTTAATTGATAAAGCCTATTAAACCTTGCCTTATCAAGTTATGAAAGACATAATCATAATGATAATGATCTTACTATTACTATTTCAACCAAGTGTAAATGATAGGCTTCAGATAAGTTTAACTAAACCTTGTCAAAAACTATTCCGGGTGACCCTGGACTCAACATGGTCTCAACTAAATACTACCTTATTTTTGTTTCAGAATACGACTGAAAAATAATTGATCAGTTGTTATTGATGAAATTCCGCCAAGTGGTTCTGGAGATATCTTGTAGAGAAGCATCAACCAATGAAAATATCCAATTCAGAGGCTAACAGACGAATGGACGGAAGTACAGGCACCAAAACTTGATCAACTCTTAAAGGTCCTCATCAATATGCTGTAAATCAAATTTCATGAACTTCTGTCAAGTGGTTCTGGAGATATTACACATGTACACATTTTCATCTGGAGTTCTTTTAACATTGTTTTTTCATCTTTACAAAAATAGTTTTTAGTGGCAGTGTTGATTTCAATCTATTTCAAATGTTCTTTCTGGCCCTGAATCCTATCAAATAGTCAAATGTAGCCGACACATTCAGTTCTATTCTGTATGTCTGATTATGTTTATATCTTTAATAGTTTTATGCCATCTTCTTTTCTAGCTCAACATGAGGAAACTTTGGACAGCAAATCTGCAATTACCACTTAAAAGGGAAGGAATATTGAGACTGGTAAGTATCTAAGCAATACAATCTATCTAGATATACTGTAACACACTGGCACAGGAGAAAGGTTTTTGACAAAAGTAATCAATGAAAGAAAATCCAACACATGCAATAATTTTAAACGGGCATACAGCTTAAAGTTTAAATTAAGTATGCACTGGCTTTCTAGGACTTCTGCTTAAAAATTGTGAAGTTCACCCAGCTTTATAAATTATGAGTATTTCATTTCATTTCCAGATGCCCAAGAAGCCTTCATTTTACACACCAGCAAGGTATATGTGTCAACTTTATTTTATAAACCAAAATAAGATGCATGTATGTCTAACATAGCAGCTTACCTTAACCTGGGATTAATATATATATGAGGGAAAAGCCTTTGTATTACAGCCAGTGTGATCACACTCGCTATTGTTTGTATCAGACACCTGGTGAGGGCATTCCGATCCACCCCAAGAATAGCAGAAACCTTATTTGGAACAGACTTGGGTTGTCTTTGCTCGCTACTGGTTGGTTTTGGTATGTCATATATGTAAATTGCTTAAGTTTCAGAGTGACAGAGCTGATGGGTAGCGAGCGAAGATAACTGAAGTCTGTTCAAAATGAGGTTTCGGCTATTCTCTGGATGGATCGGAATGCGACCACTGGGTGTCTGAGACAAACAATAGCTAGTGAGATCACACTGGCTGTAATACAATATATATTAATCCCAGCTTTTACACATCAACAAGATGCATGCATGTTTAAGACAGGAACTTTATTTTACACCCCAACAAGATGCATGCATGTTTAAGACAGGAACTTTATCTTACACCCCAACAAGATGCATGCATGTTTAAGACAGGAACTTTATTTTACACCCCAACAAGATGCACGCATGTTTAAGACAGTAACTTTATTTTACACCCCAACAAGATGCATGCATGTTTAAGACAGGAACTTTATTTTACACCCCAACAAGATGCATGCATGTTTAAGACAGGAACTTTATTTTACACCCCAACAAGATGCATGCATGTTTAAGATAGGAACTTTATTTTACACCCCAACAAGATGCATGCATGTTTAAGACAGTAACTTTATTTTACACCCCAACAAGATGCATGCATGTCTAAGACAGGAACTTTATTTTACACATCAACAAGATACATGCATTTTTAAGACAGTAACTTTATTTTACACATCAACAAGATGCATGCATGTTTAAGACAGTAACTTTATTTTACACACCAACAAGATGCATGCATGTTTAAGACAGTAACTTTATTTTACACCCCAACAAGATGCATGCATGTCTAAGACAGTAACTTTATTTTACACATCAACAAGATGCATGCATGTCTAAGATAGGAACTTTATTTTACACCCCAACAAGATGCATGCATGTTTAAGACAGGAACTTTATTTTACACCCCAACAAGATACATGTGTGTTTAAGACAGGAACTTTATTTTACACCCCAACAACATGCATGCATGTTTAAGACAGGAACTTTATTTTACACCCCAACAAGATGCATGCATGTTTAAGACAGGAACTTTATTTTACACCCCAACAAGATGTATGCATGTTTAAGACAGGAACTTTATTTTACACCCCAACAACATGCATGCATGTTTTGGACAGGAAATTTATTTTACACCCCAACAAGATGCATGCATGTTTAAGACAGGAACTTTATTTTACACCCCAACAAGATGTATGCATGTTTAGGACAGGAACTTTATTTTACACCCCAACAACATGCATGCATGTTTAAGACAGCAATTTGATGTTACCTTTATGCCCACAACGATAGTCATTACACAACTACAGTTTTCAGCTTTACTGTTATGGTCTGTCTCATTTAACAAGTCTCAAGTTTGCAAGCCGATAAAAAAAATACCCTGCTTTGTCTATCAAACAAACGGAATCGTGGGATGAGCAGGGGCTATCGTTTGAATTAGGTTTTGTCTCTGTGTATGATGCAAACAAACTACACGTATAAACAATTTATCGATTGGATTAAGCCGAATAATGACTTATATATATCTCCTTTTAACTCGTTCCCATAGTTATTTTAGTCCAAAGGACATTTGCTGTGCCAGTGTGTTTTAATTAGAAAATATTTAGATTGTTCAGTATCTACATTAAAGCTTTATTTACAGTGTAAGAGAATGTTTGATTTTGTCGTCATACTGTCCTTTATATTACACTTATGGTTTTTAAATTGCAGATCTTGATGGTAGAATACTAAACTTGATGTTTGAAATGGATGTCTCATCAAAACAGAAGAGGAATTGTAAAAAGGTTTGTATTATTCTTTCTAACTTTGCAGTCAGAATGGTGTATAATGGTATTAATAACAACTTTAATTTAAACGGATAACAGCAGTGAATCCTTGCAATAAGTTATGGCGGTATGTAAAGCACCTAAAACGGAAAATAGAAAGTGAAGTAACCATACTAAGTCATTAGATTATAAATAAGCATATAAAATGGCAAAATAGACAGTAATGAAAATTAAAATATACTCTACAAGCTTTGAATAATCAGGGTGGTACTTGGAATTACAGCCATTATCACTGACAATGTTACTTCTCTGTTTGTGATCATAAAATTGAAAACATTTCCAAATATTTACATGTATGCTAAAATCCGATACATCTTTTGCATCATATATATATAATGTTACATTTACAATATCTTTATATAGAAAAATTACAAGAATCACAGAATGATCTACATGTAATTTCTTGATTTACTGTACAGTATTAAATTTCTGATTCAGATTGTACACAAGGCATTTATCCTGGAGATGTTACTTTTTCGACGGTATGAAGACAGGTTGACTGCCACGTAAAAAGTTCAATTTGTCTCCATGGTTATTTTAGACAAGAAGATTTTATCTGTGCCCGTGTATTTTCATAAGATATGTATCTCAGATGGAGAAAGCTTCCAAGACTGATGGCTAAAAGTGCATTGTATATCTGAGTAACCATAATTTAATGTACCTAATCAAAGGATAGCAAATGTTTTAAAGACACCAATGTCATGTAAAATTCTTAGTTATTAAATCTAGTTCATGTTTAGAAAATGGAATGGAATTGAGATATACACATTTCAAATACCTTACTTTATTTTTGTATTTGATCTTTACTTGAGGCCTGGCCATCATTCTAGTCAATATGACTTGAATTAGATATGTTTGCCACAATTCTACTTGAATTTAATCCATTTCATTCCTCTACAGTGATAGGTTCAAATATGAAAGGGGTAGGAGCTTTCTATTACATGGGCAAACATATTATTGTCGCGACAAAAGTCTGAAGTTTTTTATGCTGGACTTGAAACGGCACTTTATTTATATACAACTGAGACTTGCCTTAATGGTTATTTTAGTGAAGAAGATTTTCCTGAGCCCGTGTGCTTTAATGTTCATAAATATACAAGTATACAACTAAAGATTATCATTGTATTTTGTTTTGCTTTATATAGAATTGCTGGATAAAACGAAACAGTGGAGTTTATGGTTATGTGGATAGATGGATCATGAACATGGAAACCAGTGGAGGATATAAACTAAATGTTAACATTCTCACATTTTTTATTGTTCTATTGTATAATAATAAGTGTGTTGCTGCTTTCAACATTTTTACACTGATGTAGTGTAAATCCAGTGTTCATCAGTTCATTAAGCGTTTTTGTCTAAGTATCACTACAGTGTAATTGTCACAAAATAGGTTTCATAGTCTAAGATTAAATATTTCATCATCATTGTTACGAAAATGTTAGAGATTAACTGTTTTATAAGTGTTCCAATGGACTTCAGTGCTGTAGCATTGTCTTCTTAGATTGGTGTACATTGTTGACCTCTCAACTTCCAGATACTATTAAATTTGGTACTCTTAACAGAAATTTCTCTGATCATCAGATTATATGGAAGTTTTGGTTTGTATCGTCCCAAGGTATTGATAGAATATAGAAAAACATATTATGAGGAATTTTTGTCTGACATTAACAAATTTGCTTGTATATTCATGTAGTAACTCTGTGTTACATTAATCTCCTACACAATTGTGAAGAGAAAACCCCTTAAATGTTGTATTTTATGTGAATGAAACTTAGAATTAAACTCTATAAATTGGCAAGTGATAAGATTTCATATCTACATGTAGTAAGATGATATTTATGTACAACTGATTTGATAATGTTAAAGTATTTGTAATAAAAGTATTTGTACAATGTGAAGAATGTCTATGTTTTGTGTATAATACATTCTGATGGACTCTCTCAAAATAGTTTAAGTGAAAACCTAAAATATATTAAACTTTTATTTTATATAAAATTTTCAACAGGTTTCCCAGAAAATTTCACCTGTGACCACTGGAAACTGCCCTGCCATCATGATCCCTGGTCGAAAGGTGCACATATATCTTTGAAATGGTCTTATTGACCTCTGTGAATTATCAATCATAGCTCCCTCCTTCAGATTGATGTATTCATTGTTTGGTGTTTTACGCCTGGTTCAAGATTATTTCACTCACATGGTGGCAGCAGCAGTTTTAGTGGGAAGAAACTCACAACCTTCTGTTTTTTTTTTTTGTTGCGGACTGAGTGGGATCCGAACCCGCGACCCATTGGTGAAAGGCTGTTCGGATTGAGCCTTTGATTACCTGACAATCCTCCCAAATACAAACAATAAGTAAAACCCCTGTCCAAAGTTGTTGATGGTATCTGCTAACTGTTCCACTGGGCAGAAGACTCTTCGAAGGATTTTGTGTTCATAATGCAGTAGTTACTCTACTTTGGATGAAGGGAATCCACCCTCCCTTTAAATCTGAAAAAAGCATCCTAAAAGCTAAGTGAGGCGGGTAAAATGTCAAAGCTACAGAAGGTTATCCGAAGCCAGTTCTATAATTTACACCGTTTTACCACACTCAGATTGAGATCAATTAACCAAGTCGTTTTATGCTAGCAATCAGGCCCACCTGATTGTCCAAGTTTTTAGCTGTCATCAGGCCAGTAAATTCTTACGGGTGCAGTGATCAGTGGTTATTTGACAAGTTCTCAATCCCCGAATTCTACGGAAATAAAGAGCTCTCTATTGATGCACATAGCCAATTGGATACCAGCAGACTTTGGGATTCGTCTGCTTAGAACTATCATTGTGTTCTTGGTATATGATAACATTGACCATTCCAAAGATATCAGCAATGAGAAACAACCACTACCAATTTAAAGGGGTGTGTGGGGGGGGGGGGGCGGAGAAACAGGACTAACCTATAGTATGTTGTGCTATGACTACAAATTGATTGATATGAGTGTTTTTGTTGCTCTTTTCTTCATGTCTCCATAAGAAAACACACCGCTTGATTTCTCATTGAGGTTTCCGTAACATTTGGTCCATAAAACTCCGAGATAGATACACACCCACACCTCTTTCCTTGTTTAAGTCAGTCAAATGGGATCGTTTTATGCTAGCAATCAGGCCCATCTGATTGTCCAGGTATTTAGCTTTCATCGGGCCAGTGGATTCTCACGGGTACAGTTATCAGTGGTTATTTGACAAGTTCTCAATCCCCAAATTCTACGGAAATCTAATGGTGCACATAGCCATTTGGATACCAGCAGACATTGGGATTCGTCTGCTTAGAACTATCGTTTTGTTCTTGGTATATGATACCATTGACCATTCCAAAGATATCTCTCTCCTTGTTTTAGTAAGTCAACTTGGATCACATGTAAAGAGTATAATTTTATCGTTTATTTTTAGGCCTATAGTTACATGTTAATGAAAGTTGCCTTAATTATTGTGTTTTGAAATGGCTCCACAGGCCGTTGATGTTTCTTATGCAAGATTTGTCAAAGCAGCTGTTCTTTGTAGATGTCCATGCTATCCACGCATGTTTTCTATAGATAACTCAGATGTTGTTTCTTATACAAGATTTGTCAAAGCAGCTGTTCTTTGTAGATGTCCATGCTATCCAAGCATGTTTCCTATAGATAACTCAGATGATGTTTCTTATGCAAGATTTGTCAAAGCAGCTGTTCTTTGTAGATGTCCATGCTATCCAAGCATGTTTCCTATAGATAACTCAGATGATGTTTCTTATGCAAGATTTGTCAAAGCAGCTATTCTTTGTAGATGTCCATGCTATCCAAGCATGTTTCCTATAGATAACTCAGATGATGTTTCTTATGCAAGATTTGTCAAAGCAGCTATTCTTTGTAGATGTCCATGCTATCCAAGCATGTTTCCTATAGATAACTCAGATGATGTTTCTTATGCAAGATTTGTCAAAGCAGCTGTTCTTTGTAGATGTCCATGATATCCAAGCATGTTTCCTATAGATAACTCAGATGATGTTTCTTATGCTAGATTTGTCAAAGCAGCCATTCTTTGTAGATGTCCATGCTATCCAAGCATGTTTCCTATAGATAACTCAGATGATGTTTCTTATGCAAGATTTGTCAAAGCAGCTGTTCTTTGTAGATGTCCATGCTATCCAAGCATGTTTCCTATAGATAACTCAGATGATGTTTCTTATGCAAGATTTGCCAAAACAGGGCCTTCTATACAATCCAGAAGCAAGAGATGAATTTATAACTATGGAAAGGGTTTTTTGGCAGAGAGTAATTATGCAAACATCCAATTCACTAAACTTGGCAAAAGCGACATATCCGTGAAATAGTTTAAGTATGGCGTTTAACAACCATCAATCTGTCATATGCAGACTGCATAAGGGTGGGGAGGGGGGGGGGGTTGTCAGTTGGGGGAAATTGTGTAAGACTAAGGTCCGAAAATAAATCCTCTGGGTATATACAGTATATCAAATGTACTTATGTGGGATGGTTGCCCCAATAACAACAGAGAGTCAAAGTGTTGTTCAACCAACTGGGCAAGTGAAGTAATAATGAGTACAAAAACAAAAATTCCAGCAATTTGGGGTGTCAGTTGGGGGAAATTGTGTAAGACTAAGGTCCGAAAATAAATCCTCTGGGTATATACAGTATATCAAATGTACTTATGTGGGATGGTTGCCCCGATAACAACGGAGAGTCAAAGTGTTGTTCAACCAACTGGGCAAGTGAAGTAATAATGAGTACAAAAGCAAAAATTCCAGCAATTTGGGGTGTCAGTTGGGGGAAATAGTGTAAGACTAAGGTCCGAAAATAAATCCTCTGGGTATATACAGTATATCAAATGTACTTATGTGGGATGGTTGCCCCGATAACAACGGAGAGTCAAAGTGTTGTTCAACCAACTGGGCAAGTGAAGTAATAATGAGTACAAAAGCAAACATTCCAGCAATTTGTTTTATTAAACGGTGGTCTTTGGTCTAAAGGTTGGAAGATACATGTATGGTTTGGAGAGATTGATTAAATTTGGTCTTAGCATATTGGTGTGAAACAAATGATGGTGGCACATCCCCCCCCCCCCCCCCCCCCCCCCCCACTCACACACACACCCATGCAGACCAGTCTACCGTTGGAAGTTCTTTAAGATTAAATACTAATTCCTTCCCGTGCGTTCACACTGAAATAATTGAAGATTTAGTTTTAATGGGTTTTAAGAATACATTTATTGTAAAATACAAAAAACAAAAACAAGACTATATGAAACTTTTTGGAACATCATGGGCCTGGCAACCACGGCAAAATATATAATTCACAACAAATGATTATTTATTGGGAAATAAAAAAAACAAACAAAAAAACAGTATATGAAACATTTTGGAACATCATGTCAAAATACATAATTCACGACACACCATTATTTTTTGGGAAATACAACAATCCAAAAAGGAACATTTGAAACTTGTTGGAACCTTATGGCAAAATACAAATTCACGACAAACAATGGCCGCATCTCCATGATGATGACGTATCAAATCTTTCAATTCTTCACCTTATTGTAACTGTTACGTTCGTTTTTAAAAAGGTTTATATGGTTTTGGGTATATTATTGACTGAGAGGGTTTGAACCTGTCAAGTATAATTTAATAGGCTACTCTGTCAAATCAGGTGTCTACACACAGAGCAATGTTGCTGGTAATCCTTTGACTGAACCTGATTACCAAGTTTGGCTAAACCGATCTATGATCTAATATATAAGCCATATGGCTCCTTTAAACAACAAGGGTTTTGATGTAAGTAAATAAACAAAACTAAAGCAATTTCTCGCAAAGAAATCTAATATACTTTTCCAGAAGGATAAAACACGAGAGGACCTTAAAGTGAACACTTTACGTAAAATACATTATACTTCATCTTAAAGACAATATCTACCTGGTCCCAAAACAGGGTTTATTTATTTTTTATGACTTTCCTACAAGAAGCTAGGGTTAATTATTCTCAGATGTCAAGGTCACTGGATGTCACTGAAAAATGTGCACACCTTGCAACTGGCAATAGGATTGGTTTATTTGACCTAAAATACACCAATAGCAGTTCAGCATACCAGGTGTGCACATCTTTCAGTGACATCCAGTCACCTTGACATCTGAGAATAATTAACCATAGCTTCTTGTAGGAAAGTCATAAAAAATAAATAAACCCTGTTTTGGGACCAGGTAGATGTTGTCTTTAAGATGAAGTATAATGTATTTTACCTAAAGTGTTCACTTAAATATACATACAACTAGACTGTAATTGGCAACATAAAAACAACTTTTGATCTAACCCATATTAGCAAATGTTAAATAATTAATACTGTTTCTGATGTAAACCTTAGAACAAAATGTTGATGACCGATCTGTTTTTTGTCATTCCTGATCAACTATAGTATGTATAGTATACCATGTATGTATAGTATGTGTAAGCATTGTCAATGTACATTGTGTATTACAAAGGATTCCAGAAAATTCTACTGACCAAGGCCAAGCTTTTGTCAGTCATCAACCTAATGAAATATCATAGGTTTAGTTAATTACAACAATTTATGATTGGGTGTAAAGGTCTAAATGATATACCTCTTTTTAACACAATTAGAAACATGTCTCCATGAGTATTTTAGACAAGAAGATTTTCTCTGTGCCTATAAATAGTATACCATTATAGTTATGACAATAAAGGTAAATAATCAGGCATATATACCATATGGTCACACTTCTTCAAGGGTATGGAAAGTGGGAAGCTATAGAATCTTGAGTAAACAATAACCCCTAAGGATATGAAACCATGAACAATATTGGCTCTTCACTATTGGGTCCTTGTTGACATACACTGGATACAAAACAAGGGAGTTTGATCTAAAGGTTGTTGCATGTAGATGTGGTTATTATGGTTTACTGGAGGTGTAAGAAGGATTCCCCTGAATCCCCTCTTAGTTACTGTTGACACAATCACAGAGTTGAAGCACTCTCTTAAAAAAGTCCAGACTAAAGCAAGTCTATTGGAGGTCAATAATGGGGTAAACGGATCACATCAACACATTATACTGAATTGAGTTTTCTAAATTAGAGTTGGACAGCATCGTCTTTGATAATAACGAACGCTGTTTTAATTATCAAAGTAAGACTTTCAGTCATATTATAAGGTAATCTTCAACATTTTATCTGAATATTGGATGAACAGACTCCTTCAGTTGCCGTCCTAAGTGATCATGGCTTGCCACAGATTGTATATCTAAAGAAAAATAAAGATAGCATCCGATTAGCATTAGATAAAAAAAACCCAGAGTAGTAAAGAAGTATTTTGAAATCTTGATTGAAGTGTACATTTCTTTCCTTGTAACGAGTATATATTATGCAATATATAAGGATAATATCAGTTTTATAAGAAAACTAGGACAATGAATTTCTTAAAAAAGTGATCATATACATGTATGATTAATATTTGTCCTGAACATAATTTGATTGTATAAATTTCTCTGCCTTTCTATCTTGATATTGAAAGAATATAAACACAACACTTAACTGTAAAATCTTTCCAGAAATCCAGACAGAAATGTCTTTCAGATACCACTCTTCTCATTGCAAAAAGAGTTGTTCTCTGCTGTTTTCCAGGTACTTTTGGTATAACAGGGAAGTTTTGCCTCATCTTGTTTGCTCTTATAGACCACTTCTCATACGGATGATTTTAGAACCCTGAAATAAATAAATGCAGTAGTGTTACCTATGTTCAAAGTGTTTCATTTGTACAAAACAATCTTTGGTACAAACCATTGGAACCTGTTACACAGTTCAAAAAGAATTTACTGAAGTAACAATAGTTAATGGATGCATATTAAAACTAAAAGTAGGTGTTTCCATCTAGGGACTCTTAACAACAAAGCACAGACAATGCTTGCACTTTATGCTGTCATTAAATGCTGCTAAGCAAAAATACCCTCTTTCTACGACTTAAAAGGTTAATTTATCACATAACTGTGTTGTTATTCGTGTACATAAAGCCATGTCGTGAATATGGTATGAAGCTAACGAATCAGCTATGCATATATAGGTCAACTCTTCGCTACCGTTCCAGTTGTTACGCAAACTCAGGCTAGTTGTGACCTAGACAACTTCAGAACGAATTTAAAGTGGCATGAGCTGCCAAAATGTTGATATTTTGACATTAAAACACAATGTTGAAATTATTGGCTGTTTTTCTCTAGACATATAATTCAGAAGCTTTTTAGTGTTTCTAGTCTGTAGAATAAACGATAAAGTATTGTTTTGAACCAAATTGGCTTAGAATGAATGAATAGTCGTACCGGTTATTTAAATTTCCTTTACTTTTCGGACACTATTTCGGTTCGTATAGGCCGTAGGCTTTATGGATTTGTCTCATTCCAACGCCAATCATTTAGTTTTTCGGTGGCCTTCAAATCCTCTTACTGTCGTGAAGATCAGAAATTATGAAAAAAGTGTGAATTTTGGCAGCTCATGCCACTTTAAGCGAAATCGAATAATGTTTTAAAATTTTCTAATTTATATTTCTAAAACTTGTCTGCGTTTTTATCCTAGAAATTCAAGTAGAATTTACATGGATCTAATTTATTGTTTCGACGGATAACTTCACTGATCTCAGCAGTGCAGCGGTCTATTGTAGAATGAATCAATCTAAAGGTGAAGTTCAGTGTTAAATATACAGCATGACAGATATCTCTTTTAAATTAAACTAAACAGTACAATACAAATTGTGTTTTATGCCTTTTTTCCATAAGTTTATATAAGTACCAGTCTCTCCTCTTTTCACATGATCTTGGACTTTAATATTTTTCAAGAAAGTGTATAAAACCTGACAATAAAAAGAACATTTATTATCATTCTAAGTGACCCAAACAAAATATAACTTACCTCTTCTGTGTGTTTTTGTTTTTTTTGTCTGATGGGAGCATATATCTTTTTCTCTAGTAAAGGTAGCTCGCTGCTGAAATAGTAAGAGTTCAATTCAGATAAGCAAATCTTCAATTAATGAATCAGTTAAACAAAAGCAGCTTTGTAAGATACATGTAGTTGCAAGGAACCAAAACGAAAGAGAAAGTATTTTCTTCCCTAGTCATAAATTTTCTTCCTGGCTGGAAAATCTAAAAACAAAAATTAATTATAACTGGAGGGCACTTTTAGTCTAAGGAGGCAGTGGAATTTAGGCCTCTATATACTGAAGTGATTGTTAATTTCTTTTATAAAATGTTAAGTTTATTAGGTTAAGGATTGGAGTATATGTTTGATAAAGGGTTGATCTTTTTTAGAAACTTAATAAAGCAAATTAAGAATGATTTATCCATATGTTATAATTATCCTGAGGCTCACAAGAATATTTTTTTATGATGTCAGCTTCCGAATTAGGAATATAATTGCAGAGAAACTCACCAATTTGTAATTCATTTTTATAATAACTGGACAATTTTAAACTTATTCACAAAATCACGCTTCTTATTTTATATCACGAAATTAAGATTTAAAAAGTTTACCAGCATCTGTAGTTCTCTTAGCTAACATGTGGATTTCACTTTAAACAAATTTTGCTGTTCTGTCTGATCTGATGAATTCTATGAAAGAAGAAAAAAAAAAGGTTAAACAAAAATATTAATCCAAAATATATCTCACTAGAGCCACATCATGCCCTGAAAAATGTTAGGGACACCTGACCAGTTAACAGTAGGGTGACCAGTACTGCTTTCTAGTTAATGGATGGAATCTGGAAGCATATGTTGAACCTGGGACTAATATAGAAGAGATACGAAACACCTTGGTATTACTGTCAGCGTGATCGCAGAAGTTTGTATCGCTATTGTTTGTGTCCGACACCCGGTGACTGTGAGGGCATTTCCACCGCCTTGAAAATAGCCAAAAACCTGAGCTGTGTATTCCTAACCTTACCGATAGCGCAAATATATGTTAGACCAGTCAATAAGGCAATCGTTTTGTGTTACTGACTTACGAGTAGGCACGGTCAGTCCATATACACCTATGCGACAGGCTGCTGTTGGCACAGGCTACAGTACAAAGGCGTTTCCTATCCCTTCTATATTAGTCACAGGTTGAACTCATATTCTATAGTTTCATTAGATGGATCCAGTATTCAATTACATGATAGCAAAACTTTTTGGTAGGAAAACAAAAGGTATATATAACCCACCATTAAGGAAAATCACCAACAAAAAATAATCATGTACAACTAAGAGATTTCTGGACTTCCACATGGGTGGAAGACAGGAGTTCCTTTAGCTGAAATAAAATGAGAATTAAACATGGTCAGACACTCAGTAGTTTTGCATAGATAAGTACAAAGAGGCTATCATAAATCAGTTTAACCTACATGTGTATAAGCTGGAACCCTAATGACATCAGCTGAAACTAATGAGCAACATTGTCGGAAAATTAGAGGGATCTGTGTCTGCCATTTTCTCTTTTCCATGTAGTAAACGAACATGCTCATCAGTTAATAGATATCTTACATGGGTCAAACATGCCAAAAACTGTTTTGTCTAGGTTATATTAGTAATAGAAACCATCCATAAAATCAATCCTGTCTCGTTATTCTTTTCAACTCACTTTTCTTATACATGTTGCACTTCTCAGCCGTGTAAAACGCAATACCTCTTACCATCTTGTAAACATTTTAACCCCCTTCTGCTTTCCCATCATAACTCACAGGGCGAACAGTTGATGACATCATTAGGCAATTGGTCTATTACATATTTAAATTAACTCTAGTTCTGGTCATATTGATGGGGTTTCTGTCCATTAAAGACTGTCTTGGATTATTGCCATTCCTCAAAATATATCACCTGAGAAAAGCAAAAAAAAATACACTTGTAAGATTAAGAATGATTTAAAAGACCCCTGCCACAACGGCCCATATACCACAAGAAACAACAAACAAAATATATGGGTATTTTTTTATGGATAATGCATTAGAGTATTTATGACTTCCTACAAGTTTTGTAATGCTTTAATTACCATATCTTTTAGAAATGGGGAAAACTGTGTATTAAAAATATAGAATGATAAGGTTTTTGCTTATGAAGAACACATAGTAAACTAATAAAACATCTGATTATCTGTTTTAAACTTTTGTGGCAAACATATTTTGTCAATTTCAATGAAGCCTTTAAGCAGTAAGTGTATTTGATTTTCTTTTTGTGATCTTTGTGAATCAACCCACTTCCCCACTCAAAATATATACCGGACCAGATCTTTTCTATTACTTGACCACTCAGCTGCATGTCTGTGTGCCAACTTTCCAGTAGGAAAATGACCATTTAAGTATCACACCTGACTGGCCGGAGAGGAGAGTTTTGTTGCTCAGTGTATACTGGGCTTTATACTACAGTATGTTAACAGATACCCACATTTTTGTTGCTTCATTGTTTCAAAGGCCAAAAGTTTACCATCAGCGTTTCTGATTTCAAAAGGTAAAAAAGTGTTGGGATGGCCTGCACTGTCCTGTCTTGATGAAATTTCAATTGGGGTTTTACTTGATAAAAAAAATTAGATAAGAATTCCTAAACTACATTTGATGATAGTTTGGAAAAAAAAAATATGTCCAGAACAGGTTTTATAATACTTGGCCATTGGTTGTTTCAAAAGGGAACTGTGGGGTTTCAAATGTATGTAAATGTTTATTTTCTTTTCTAAATTATTTATCCAAAATGGCGAAATGCTTTTTGAAAGTTTGCGTCATCGACTTTGGCAGCTTCAGCGCAGAAAAATATTGAAGCTTGGGACGAAATAAGAGTGTAAATAAGAATGCTAAAAATGAAATGCTTGAGAGCTGCTCTGTTATTGATGCACAGCAAAACTTGACGTCTTAGTAAGAATTGGAAGACTGAGAACTTTTATCCTTTTTGACAGGTGCTTATCCGTCGTTTGGAACAAAATTCTCTGTCTGTTCACGGATAGTCCGTTGATTCACAGATATCCATTGATTCACACATTACCCCAACCTGCAGAGCTAATAGCTGCTAAAAACGCTAGGATTGGTTGTCAAGCCAATCTACTAAGAAGTTTACAGAAAAAAAGTGACCAAATATAAGCAATAGCCACCTTGTTCATCGAAATGCCTCAAATGGACCCATTTTCACATCAAAAATGTATCTGCCCTGGCAAAATATGATGGGGGGGGGGGGGGGGGGGTATAGGGGGGTTGGGGGGGGGGCTTCACCTTGCCACCCTATATACATCATAAACTATTTACGATGAACCCCCAAAAAACCAGGCCCCACTATTTATTCGATTATATTATTATTAGGCCCCATCGAAAAAAAAAACCCTCTTTTAAAATGTTTTCAAAGAAAGGGACCTATTCTATATCAGGTCCAAATTTTGTCTACTTTTCGAACACCTTTTCGGCTTGTACAGGCCACATACTGTATGAATTTTCATCATTCCAACGCCAATCATTTAGTGTTTCGTTGGCCTTCAAAACCTCTTACTTTCGTGACGATCAGAAATTATGAAAAAAAAGTGTGAATTCTTCTGGCAGCCCATGCCACTGTAATTTAAAAGCGCTGGAATTAAAATTAAAAAGTGCCTGCCATGTTTACTTTAAGTCGCACCCGAGAAGTACCAGATTGTGGGCGAAATTTCAGCGAGTACTCAAGAAAAACAGAGCTTCCAACCCTACATTCTCATTCACCAATCTGGAACTAAATATCGGGTTTCTTGTTGGTTCAGCAACAACAACAGTCAGTAGCTGGACACATTTTATTCCCTCCAGCGAAAAAAGATTACCCCGAAAAGCTATCATAGGCTGTGATAGGACGGTACGCTTTACTTCGCTTGAAGCGTATGATCTGATCTCATATGAGATGGTAATATATCAGATCCCCCCTTGAAAGGGAAATTGTTTAATGATCTGGTTCTTCTTGAAGGGGGTGATCTGAGTTGTATCGGGTGCTATTGTTTGGTTGTCGACAAGGATTTTGTTAGAAATGTTTGAAACTCTCTTTCAACTTGGGTTTCATACTAGAGAGAAAAAAAAATTAAGGCACGCAGTTAGTTGTGAATAACACGGGCCGAGACAAAACTCAAACAACCGGGAAGGCTATTCAAATTGCCATTCTTACTATGAAGCATATTTACCATAAAATTTTATGCTGAGTGTCAACAGAAACTTGTACTTAGTTTTTTCTAACTTAAGTGGCATGAGCTGCCAAAGTGTTGATATGTTGACGTAAAAACTGAATGTTGAAATTATCGGTTATTTTTCTCCAAACGTATAATTTAGAAGCTTTTTAGTGCTTCTAATCTCGAGAATGTACGATAAAGTATTGTTTTGAAATAACTTTGGCTTAGAATGAATGAATGGTCGTCCCGGTTATTTAAATTTTGTTTACTTTTCGAACACTATTCTTGTTTGTATAGGCCACATAGTCACATACTGCATGGATTTTCCTCATTCCAACGCTAATCATTTAGTTTTTCGACGGCCTTCAAAGCCTCTTGATGCCGTGACGATTAGCAATGATGAAAAAAGTGTGAATTTTGGCAGCTCATGCCACTTTAAAAACAAAAATATAAAGCAGGGAAATTAAGCCCACGTTCACGTCGATTCAAGGTGTTTCGATCTCAAGTTTACTCTTCCAGGCTGAAATAACGTTGACAGCGAGCTTACATCTTCTGTCTCTCGTTCTCATTTTCCAGGCAGCGAAGAAGGGATTGAATTATCAGCAAGTTGGTGTTATATTTGGATTGTATGGCTTTGTGATATTCTTGACTGCTCCTTTTCTTGGTGGAACCGTAAGTGGCAATTAATGATTACAATTGCAATTCCTTAAATTTCGCTATGAAGCTGTGTAGTTTTCAAAAAATGACCACGAGGCGTAAATCCACGCCCTAATGAGGCTGAAATTGTTGTAGAACTGGAAGCGAGCAACTCTTACATTGAGTTTTCTGTCACTCTTCTGATTGACCTCAGCGGACCTTTGCTCCTCCATGTTTTGTAGAGGTCGCTTCCAGTTTTTCCAACAATTTCAGCCTCAATAGAACATGGATTTACACCTCGGGGTCATTTTTGAAAACTAAAGAGCGTGCGCTGTAGCGGATAGGTAAACCATGTGAGTAGATATTCCGGTTTATTTTAAAACACATGCTTATTAAAAATGGCGCAATTTGTTTGTAACTTTTAAGGAACAAATTTCAACTGCTTCAGCGCACGCGGCGAGTTGACTTGGAAGGTAGAACTAGTCATTCGCAACAAGCTTAAAACATGCACTGTTATCTTAGAACTCGACAGTTCGGCGAAAACGCAAGAGACGGCAGATAGAGAGGAAATTGTCATTTTTGTCCAGACATTACCCACCGAACGGTGGAGTCTATTCTCCGTCGTTCGGCCGTGTAGCAGCTGTTTACCCACCGATCGGCGAACAGCCCGCCGATCGGCGACTCCCCCCCCCCACATCTTGTTTGTCATTAGCTCCGAGGTTGTAGCGCATGCGCAGAATTCACCTCTGCTTTGGGTGAATTTAGGAAAAATAGTATACAATGCATAAAACGAAACAGGACTGCACATCGTTTTGTCGCTTCACTTCGTCCCATCTGATAGTTCAGAAAGAAAAAAAGATTTATTGTTTTCATATGGCCGAATTCAAATACAAAATATTATTTGTCTTTTTTTCCAGATAAAAAAGATTTGCCCAAAGCCAATGTTTTTATCTGGAATATTCTTATCAGGAAGTTGTCAGGTCTTATTTGGGTGAGTCTCTTTTTTAATTGAACAATACTCTAATCAGGAAGTTGCCAGGCCTTATTTGGGTGAGTCTCTTTTTCAAGGTGATAATACTCTAATCAGGAAGTTGTCAGGTCTTATTTGGGTGAGTTTCTCTTTCAAGGTGACAATACTCTAATCAGGAAGTTGCCAGGCCTTATTTGGGTGAGTCTCTTTTTCAAGGTGACAATACTCTAATCAGGAAGTTGTCAGGTCTTATTTGGGTGAGTTTCTCTTTCAAGGTGACAATACTCTAATCAGGAAGTTGCCAGGGCTTATTTGGGTGAGTCTCTTTTTCAAGGTGACAATACTCTAATCAGGAAGTTGTCAGGTCTTATTTGGGTGAGTTTCTCTTTCAAGGTGACAATACTCTAATCAGGAAGTTGCCAGGCCTTATTTGGGTGAGTCTCTTTTTCAAGGTGACAATACTCTAATCAGGAAGTTGTCAGGTCTTATTTGGGTGAGTCTCTTTTTCAATTGAACAATACTCTAATCAGGAAGTTGTCAGGTCTTATTTGTGCGAGTCTCTTTTTCAAGGTGACAATACTCTAATCAGGAAGTTGTCAGGTCTTATTTGGGTGAGTCTCTTTTTCAAGGTGACAATACTCTAATCGGGAACTTGTCAGGTCTTATTTGGGCGGGTATCTTTTTCAAGGTGACAATACTCTAATCAGGAAGTTGTCAGGTCTTATTTGTGCGAGTCTCTTTTTCAAGGTGACAATACTCTAATCAGGAAGTTGTCAGGTCTTATTTGGGTGAGTCTCTTTTTCAAGGTGACAATACTCTAATCGGGAAGTTGCCAGGTCTTATTTGGGTGAGTTTCTCTTTCAAGGTGACAATACTCTAATCAGGAAGTTGTCAGGTCTTATTTGGGTGAGTCTCTTTTTCAAGGTGACAATACTCTAATCAGGAAGTTGTCAGGTCTTATTTGGGTGAGTTTCTCTTTCAAGGTGAAATACTCTAACCAGGAAGTTGTCAGGTCTTATTTGGGCGAGTCTCTTTTTCAAGGTGACAATACTCTTATCAGGAAGTTGCCAGGCCTTATTTGGATGAGTTTCTCTTTTTCAAGGTGATAATACTCTAACCAGGAAGTTGTCAGGTCTTATTTGGGTGAGTTTCTCTTTCAAGGTGAAATACTCTAATCTTTCCAGTTGTTTTAAGATATTTTTCCATTATAGTGGAATAAAGTAAAGATACATAAAGGAATACAGGGGCAGAGCTTAAATTTAATTTAAGTTTTTTTCTGGCAAGGGAGGCTAGTAGGCCTAACGGTGTGTGCGTATGTGTGTGTGTGTGGGGGGGGGGGGGGGGGGGGGGGGGGCGGGGGCGAGGGGGTGACACCATTTTACTCACTTGGTGTAAAATGTGTACGTATTTCGTTTCAGAACTTTGAACTTGCTCCCCGATGGCGCAGTTTTCTTCGCAATGTGTTTTGTTACGAGATCACTTGAATCCCTCGGGAGCTCCGCAGTGTTTGTTGCCAGCTTCGCAATTATTGCTCAAGCGTTCCCCACCAGAATCGCAACGTTTTACGTGAGTACTTCATTCGGAAAATGGTTCCCTTTAATGCAGATAATTGATGCCGACAACAGAGCTTGCCAACCGTTCACAACGGAAAACAATGCAAATAAATACATTAAAATATAGTTGTAGAATACATGTTTGAGGAATCGTTGAATATATCAAGTAATTGGTTTCGATAACAGAACTTGAAAACGGCTCTCAAAAGAAAAAAAGAATGGTAATAAGCAGATTCTAAATCGGGTTGTCCAATCTCGAAATGTAAAATAACTGTGGCGTAGAGCATTATAGGTGAAACAATCTTGAGTAAAAACGACATGAATAGTATCTGATTGCGATGTGATATTTTCTTAAAACATTTCAGGGAACAATGGAGATCTTTAGCGGATTTGGGTTTATGATTGCCCCTCCGCTAGGCGGCGCTCTATTTGAGGTAAGCGGAAGTGGAAGCTTTTCTTATAAATGTTGATCGGAGTTTGTTGCCTTGACTATCTCTATGGGGTTGATTGCCAAGAGCTTACCGATTTATGTTTATATAAAAGTCATATTTGTCGTAAAAAAGCGAATGCGTTATCGAAATGAAAGGGAATTTTAAATAACCAAAATGTACATTCATTCCCGATCTTATTTACAATTACATGTACTTCTGACTCTAAAACCTTCACTTACACAATCAGATTGATTGATTGATGCTTTACGCCGCACTCAAGATTATTTCACTGCGCATGTGGCGGCGTTGCCAGGTTTAGTGGGGGGAGGGTCTGGGGGACACCCGACCTTCGGCAAGTACCAAGCAACTCTTCCACATACGGCGACCGAGTGGAAAATTATCCAATCAGATTGTTCAAGTTTAAACAATGCATATTTTCAGTTGGGCGGTTACGGACTTCCTTTCTATACCCTCGGTGGGTTGTTGATTCTGGGTGGAATAATTTGCAGTTTTATATTACCAACACAAACCGGTGAGTTAAAGGCTTCATTCAAATTTTAAATATAATTTACCACAAAAGGTCATTATCACTAAAGCTTCATTCGCCATACTTTGTTAAGAATTTGATTGTTTAAAAGTTGCTCGCCATGCATGTCAATATGTATACCCGCCATATTGTTCTACGATTTCGTCCAAGACTACACCTACTATATAAGTGAAATAATCTTTAGTACGGCGTAAAACATCAGTCAATCAATAAAAGACCAGGAGCCTGTTTCACAAAGCGGCGTAGCGTAAGTTTTTACGTAACTGTCATAGCAACCCATACTGTAGAGATACGTTGTTATGAAAGTTACGCCAAAATACATCTACGCCGTTTTGTGAAACAGGCTCCTAGGTACACATTTTAACCATTGGTTTGAAGTAAAAGCATGCGTCATAGAAATTTCCAATAATACTGTTCCTTTTTTTCTCAGATGCCGGATCATCTTACCAAAGATCTTCTACAGTGTCATTATTTCTAAAACCGTCAGCATTTGTCATCACAGTGTCCATAGCGGTTGTATCTGGTACATTCGGATTTCTGGATGCCACGTTAGCCAACTATCTGGCAACGGTATTTGACACTTTCATCTAAATCTTACCAATTTAAGCATTTTCTTCGATTGATTTGTGTTTTACGCCGCCCTCAAAATTATTTCACTTATATGGCGTCAAAGACTGATGTTTTACGCCTCACTCAAGATTATTTCAATTATATGGCGACAAAGACTGATGTGTTACGCCTCACTCAAGGTTATTTCACTTATATGGTGGCATTAAGCGTGGGGTGTGGAAGGCTGGAGGAAACTTTTAACCGTCAACAGGTACCTGGTACCATAGGCCGTTCCAGTGAAAAAAAATCTCACGAGATTGTTTTTTTTTGGGGGCTTTCAGTTTGTTTGAAAAAGTATACGAATCCAGACGTCAAAGCTACATGTATCAACTGTTATCTTGATGTTTTTCGCCGTACTCAAGATTATTTCACTTTTATGGCGGAGTTGTCAGGTTTGGTAAAAAGAAAACCGGGCTCTTTGTCCAGAGGAAGCCGCCGACCACGATCAAAGTAAGCCATAAGCATGATGTGCTATATAGTCATCATTTTTAAATTTCCAAATGTCACTCAAAAGAGATTGGCTGACATTTGCAAAATACATTTCAACGAATAAGTCAGCATAGGAACTTTGAAACTTCCAAACATGTTTTTTTATTATTTGTTTTTTGTTAATATAGTCGAAAGAAATGCTTTTAATGTATGTTGTGACTTAAATGCCTATACTCCGCTTTATTAAACTAGGTTTATTTATCACGGGGTTTTAGTTTTAATTTAGTTATTTCTCGTCGTTTAAAGACAATTTCTAACGGTTTTTATATCTTGTTTCGAACATTGGTTTATTATAATTCTGGACTGAGAACCATTTACAAGCCCATTTTCACCAAATGAATATTTGTTTTAGCACCACTTCCTCTTGTACTTACAGTATGGGTTGTCCCCCTTTTGGATTGGTTGGTTGTTTTTCCTGTTGCCTTTCGTCTATGCAATAATTGCACCACTCTGGGGGTGGATTGGGGACACAAAGGCAAGTGGTTACAATCTGTCCTTAGTTTGCAGAGAAGGATTTTTATCGGCATTGGAAGGATTTGCAATAATAGATTGAATAACGAACCTGAGATGTGTCTGAAATAACGCGATGACATTCTTCTTACTTGAAAACAGCGATCCTGGTGGCGGAGGGTGAAATATCATATAGTACGCCAGTATCACTCTAAGAAAATGTCAACGAATCATAAAGAGAGGTCGTTTAAATTTCTTCCATGTAAAGATTATCTTGAGTAGCAACGGAACGCCAAAGGCCTTTGAAACTGAATTTAAGTTAAGCGCCGCAACATTGGTGAAATTATCTTAAATGAACGTAAAAATGTCAACCGTCTCTCATACTTAAAGTGAATATGAATGTGCATATAAACGGGCCATTTGATTTTTCAATCATAAATTTTAAAAAAAGTTTCATTATTTTTGTAGGGTCACACTGTGTCTATGATTGTTATAGGAAATTTTCTTTGCGCTCTACCGTTTGTTCTGATCGGACCCGTACCTTTTCTGAATATTCCAAAGTAAGTCACCTTTTTGTCATAATGATTTGCTATTTAGAAAAAAAAACGCCAATGAGGGGCCTCGGTGGCTTAGTCGGCAGAGGGATACAGTCTCCCAGTCCGACGCAGGCCTTCCATCGATCAGACGCTGGTTTGAATCCCACTTAGTCCAAAAGGAAAATTGACAAATTTCTGAGAGTTTTGTCACTCTATCGACATATGTGGTAGACTTGCCTGGTAATCGCATAAGGCCGTGATTTCCTCTGAGCAAATGAGTCTCACTAGACTTTGCATCATCACAATATAAGTGAAATAGTGCGACGTAAAACATCAATCAACCAAGGACGTCAATGTGTCTCATCTTCCGTGTGTCGTTGTTTCGGTTTATTTGATTCCATTTAGAATCCAATCTTAATTCGTCGCAAAGCTTGGTATTGGAATTCTTTATGGAAAGGGTATATAGAACGACATCCCTTTACTGTCGTCCACTGATCATTATCTCATGAGATCAAATCTTTCCAAATAATTCATTCGCGTTTGTTGATAAGGTTACATTTTGAGTTTTTGTTTTAAAAAAATCTGCTTTATTTTAGACAGCTGTGGTTAACGGTTATCTCCCTTGTCATGGCGGGTTTGTTTATACCCTCTTCTCTAATCCCGTCCATTAAAGCCTTAATTGAAGTAGCAAGGTATGTTTGCATCAGTCAAGACATCTCGCCCTTTTAGGATTTTTAATTTTTTCCACGACCAGCAATAATATGTAATAGGCAAAGCCTACAAGTAAGCGCAGAAAATAACTTAAAAGTAAACTTAGAGTTCATAATTTATTAGTGTAGTTTTTTTTAAATGACCCATCAGATGTACTCTTCTGTAAAAAGATGAGGGAAAGCGGAAACATTTCCCAGCAGTATTTTTAGAATGTAGAGCAAAGATGACGGCGGTTTCGAACACCAATATATAACGTTTCGACAAAAAAACAAAGTTGACCAGACTGTGAAGTGCGTATAGTGAGGTCATTACGTACGCTGGTTGTGTATAGAGTTGACTGCGCTCACAAGTGATATTATGATGTTACAAGTGATATTATACCAGCCGGCCGTAGACGGATAATCCGGGCAACGCTTGTATTAGTCCAGTTGCTGGTTTCAGATTCTTGTTCCCAGTTCTTGCATATATATACGCTTCCATATATAGTAAATAATGTTGAATGCGGGGTAAATTATCAAACAATCAATCAATCAAGGCCACACTTCGCATTATTTATTTGAGAATGTGGCATGTAAAAAAGTGCCGTTCGTTAAAACCTAGCAACTAGCCAACCTCTATAAGAAATAAGAAAACAGTAGCAAAGAAATGTAATCACTATGTAGCTGAGAATAGAAACAGATGAACGTTTATTTGATTTCACTTTTCAAGTGTAACAACCTATATCAGGAAATATAAAGAAAGGTGTTTGTTCATCGAGCAGTCAACGGCTAAAATGCAAGAATACAAATGTAAAATTAAGGAATCACGCACCAGCGAGTTGAGACTTTTCCAGACGATTTCAACGTTGGTGGTTTTTATAGAATAAAAATGAACGCTTTATGTTCTTACGAAATTAAAACCACCTTCTAGCAGATCGATCAATACAATTATGTCTCTATCTGAATTGGAAAACATATCACTGGTCTGTTCGTAGATATTCTTTTAGCGAAAAATGAGACTAAAACTTCTTAAAATTTATTGCCTGAAAACGAATTTATTTATTCCTAATTGTACGAATTTCCAGAGTCAGTGGGTTTCCCGAGAGTCTAGAAACGTATGGAATTGTATCCGGGTTATTCAACTCGGCATTCTATTTAGGGTAAGTTAGTCAATAGAGATATTCTTTCCAAAATCTCAAGATAAATATGTCCATTGCCTTAAGAGAGTCTAGAAAACTCCGAAATCATAATTTTAGATCTATTTCTTTTGAGGGATGTAACCAATTGCGATTTCATAAATAACGAGCCTGTAACGTTACTGGAATAGCTTGCAGCCATTTGCATGGTGATGGAGGGTGAAATACATGTACATATGGGTGATGTTAATTTTAGGCGTTAACAAGACATTCATTAAATACAGCTTAGGACGATTTGGTCTATAAAACTGGCATTGTTCATAATGAACTAATTGGCTAACATAACAGTTTGTTTGTTTATAAAGTAATGAGTCATTGTTTAAAAATCAGGTTGCGTCATTTCTTCCACGAATTTCTGTGTCGAGTATTTTAAGGTTATATTGAGAGTCCATTTTGGGTGTTCCATAAAATTCTATGTTAAATGTCCCGGTGTGGAGCATTACATTCTCTGAAACACATTAGATAGGTGTTTTCTTGCTACATAACGACAGATGGGTCAGTTTTATTGACCTTTGTTGTAACTACAGTATTTCCTGTTTTGTTCCGTTTATCACAGGGAGTTTATAGGACCTGTAGTAATGGGCGGGGTCGTTGTTGATTCTATAGGATTTTCAAGTGCTGCTGGTATCTGCGCTTTGTGTTTTATAACTGTGGTAAGTAAGTGTGGCATTTACATTTTCATAGAAGTTGTACCTGTATTTATTTTGTTATTGACTTATTTCACCAAAACATGTACAGTACAGTAAATTGTTAGTTATACAGATTAAACAAACAGAAACTGAATTTATTGAAGCGCTAGCGAACGATTTCGAAACATTTGGCGGGATAGGACGTCTTTACGTGCTCCTTTTGTGTCCATGTCCATGTAGGCGCCATAGATCTCATGTCAAGTAATCACCAATGGTTTCGCCGAATTTGAACGAGTATTTAAATTTGGAGAAGCGAAATCAATTTCAGGTAGAAATTCATTCAGTCCAATGAGACTCAAAGAGATCAAGACTGATGGTGATTGGTAGACAACTGGCAACCATCCCACATAGGTCGTTCAAGCGAAAACCCAGTCAAACAATTTTCCATTTTTCGAACCTGCGACAAATTGGTGGAAGCCGTCCAACGCTCTACCTACTGAGCCCCCTGATGGTGATTGGTCCCAATCACCTAAACCATTGGTTCATATCGTCAAAATTGCTTGACTTATACGGCGGTGTTGCCTGGTTAAGTGGGGGAAGAAAACAGAAACTCCCGAGATCTCTCACGTAATGCTACAAATTGATTATTATTGTAGACTCTCTTTTAGAATAAAAGTAAAAATGAATGTATTCCTTACAAATCATAAAGGCATACCATGATTCGAACCATTTTGTTATATTCTTATTGCAATTATTACAAAGGCCAGTTTATGCTGCTTAATTAAGAATTGAATAACGTGTTTTCTTTACAGGGCATTTTGATAACTCTCCAAAGAGCTGTATCAAATCATATATTGCGGAATAGAACGCCGGGAAGATAGCCACGCTATTCGCTTTTTTATAGGTGTAAAAGAAAAATAAACGCAATTGTAAAAAAAACAAACAGAACACAAAAAAACTTTAAAATACAAATTACTATAACAAAAACGTGTTCTATTTGTATGGAATATTAATAAAAAGAAATAATTTATTATATTGGTTCACGTATTTTATTATTTGCCAGGTTATCAATACGTTATATTTTCCTTAGTAGAGCTCTTTAAATTGGAGGCGCATTTGGTGGTGTGAGTGAAACAGCCTCGTGTTCGTTGTAATGCATACAATAATGGGTATATATGCAACGAAAGTAATCGTCTTGAATTGATTAATGAATTAATTATCTAATGTAAAATCCAAACAATAGTTTGATCCTACGGCCTGTCCATAGTTTTCATTAAATATTAGGCATGTCCCAAAAGTTTCCCTAGACTAAGGGAATGATTCCACCTTTCAGTAGAGAGCCCAACAAGGGAGGTAACGTTTACATGATATAAATAGAATGTTTAACTATTTTAGCGGTTAATATCTTATTTGGTCAAACCCCCCTTGGAAAAAGGTAATTTTGATATATTATATGTTGCGAATAGCCCTCTGTTGAACAATACCATTCTAGCTTGTGTCATCATCCGAAACAATTCAACATTTTCAGACTAATTCAGAGTCCTTGGAATTTAAAGTATCTCTGGGATATTCTAAATGCGAGTGCCTTTTGGGTTTTCTAATGCACCTGCGATATACTGACCTTTGGTGAAACTTGGATTTTGAGGATTTGATGCTTAATCTTACAGTATATTTAAAGTGGCAGGAGCTGCCAAATATAGGGAACATTTAGCTGAGACAGAAATTGCTCGGCATTTTCGTAAAGTGCGAAATAGAAGAAGATAGGTGCAGAACTATTAAAGAGCACGGATTGGATCTTATTACAACGTCTTCATAAGGGCCTCTGTGGTCCAGTGGGTTAGACTTTTAGAGTGATAGTCCCTTAGTCCCAAACAGACCTTTCATTGATGCAGCGCAAGACCAGAAAAGAAAACATACACATTTCTGAGTGAATTTTCCACTTGGTCGCCGTCGTCGAGTTGCCAGGTACTCGCCGACGAGCGGGGGTTACCTCCGGGCAATGAGCCCGGTTTCTTTTCCCGCTAAACCTGTCAACGCCGCCATATAAGTGAAATAATCTTGAGTGCGGCGTAACACATCAAGCAATCAAACGGTCATACTTGAAGAATATTTTCTTAGCTTTAAATACAGGACTTTAAGATATCTTTGCTAGACTTATTCTTTTTAAATATATAACACTTTGGCACCAATGATAAAATACGTCCCTTGATTTCGCCCAATGTTATCCTTTAACTAAACATCACTGTGAAGACATTCGGTCCAATGAGGGTCATAGAGATTAAGGATTATGTCCATGGTTTCCAAGAATTTACTCAAGAAAAGACTTCTGAGAACTTTGGTCGTCAAGATTGGGTCTCGTATTGGTTGTTCTTGGATGTCAGACAATACCTTGAAATGACCTGTTGGACAGATATCAGTATTCCCTGAAATCAAATAAAAATCAATGGTCAAATTCCATCAGAAGAAGCTATATATTTCTGTAACCTGTGTTTTATCGTAGAACTGCAACGAAAAAGACTATTCCTTCGCAACGTGATTCTCGAGACCTTGTAACTTGCAATATGGGTAATATTTAACAAGAAAGGACGTGGAGATAAAACTTTTTATCAGCGTTTTACTAGATAGATTTGTTAAAAAAAATCAAATATTTTAGATAAAATTGCGGACTGAATCCAAAACAAAAACATGGCGATTGAGTATTTTAGAGTCAAGATTTCAACAAATATGAAGTTTTAAGCTCTATTTGAAAAAAATCACGTCAGCAACTTACCACCATGACAAAACATATGGCTGATATTCCGACAGCCCAAGAGAAGCCAATGGATTCAACAATGATACCCCCCATGGTGAATGGACCCAAGAAATTCCTATCAAAGATAAAAAATGGTACACGGATATTTATACGTGAGGCTAAAAAAAATAAACAAGGAAAATGTTTAATTTCAGTTTACCCGACTTCTTGCCATTGTTGTCAATATATAACAACCTCTTTTTAACACAATTAGAAACTTGTCTCCATGGTAATTTTAGACAAGAAGATTTTCCCTGTGCCCGTTTGTTTTAGTGTTCTTAAATATAACAAAGTACCCCAGAAATTTCTACTGACTAAAGCTAAACTTCTGAGTCTTCAACCTAAAGAAATATTATGGGTTTTGGTTTATTACAACAACCTATGACCGGGGTTAAAGGTCTAAATGAAACATCCCTTTTAACACAACTAGAAACTTGTCTCCATAGTTATTTTAATCAAGAAGGTTTTCCCTGTGCCAATGTGTTTTAGTGTTTATAAATATATATGTTATGCGCGGAATTGGTGCTGTGCATTTCGAGCTTTACAACAACAGATCAATATCGTACCATTAAAGTGGCATGAGCTGCCAAAATTCACACTTTTTCATTTCTCATCGACATAATAGTAAGAGGCTTTGAAGGTCATCGAAAAACTAAATGATTGGCATTAGAATGAGGAAAATTCATACAGTATGTGGCCTGTACGAACCGAAAACGTGTTTGAAAAGTAAACAAAATTTAAATAACTGGGACGACTATTCATTCATTCTAAGCCAAAGTTAGTTCAAAACAATACTTCATCGTACATTTTCGAGACTAGTAGCGCTAAAAAGCTTCTGAATTATATGTCTTGAGAAAAATAATCAATAATTTCAACATTCTGTTTTAACGTCAAAATATCAACATTTTGGCAGCTCGTGCCACTTTAAAGGAAAGTTAACAATAGGCCCTGGAGCATGAGCTGCACAAGTTCACCAGTTCTTAAAACTGATTCGCATAAGGTTTGATTGATGTTTTACGCCACACTCAATATTTGTTTGTCTTGCTCTGAGGAAACCCCCGAGTACCTGGCAAATCTCCTATATTGCCACCCAGTGAAAAACTCATGATAGGCCTGTGTCGGACTGAGAGACCATCACCCTGCCCCCCTCAAGGTACAGTCTGTGGCTTTACAAGGGGAAATAATCTTCGAAAATTTAACTAACCGGGACGAACGTTCAAGATGATTGGATGATATATATATATGGGAAAATGATCAGCAATGTTAACGATATATAGAGATTACCTCCCTTTAAAGATCATATGCAAAGGATTTAAATAACCATAATAGGCATTTCATTAATAGAAACAATGTTTAAGAAAGGGATTGGCACCTGTGATAAGTAAAAAGTCTGAATGATTTTTTTTAAAAACATTTTTTTCTTTGAAATAAATAAAAATACAAAGCATGACTTATCTCCCCTTATTTACTTGCCTGTGACGTCACAGAAGAACAGACTTCTCTATACGACTTCAGCGCTGTGCACATTTTGTGCGATATCATACTTTTGTATCGATTTAAACATTCCTAATGTTGGAAGGGAAAACAAATTGTTGAATTTTAAGTTAGCACACAAGGAACACAATTATGATTTTATATAACATTAAGTGTAATCCTTTGCCTATGATCTTTAAACAACTTACCCAAAGAAGAATGCTGAATAGAATAAGCCCGAGACAATGCCATAGGTATGAAAATTCTCCGGAAAGCCGTTTTCTCTGGTAAATAAACACAGTTTGAAATTAATACAACTAACAAACGGAAATCTAGATAAGAGTGTTTAAGAGAACAAGAGTCTTATCTCGCTGTAGTTTCCTTCGGTGCAACGGCTTTTCGAGATGGGTACAGAAAGCAATTGACAATTTATTTTGTTAAAGGCACACTTGCCGCGAAAATCAGGAATATTGTTTACATTAAAAAAGAAAGTCCGTTTTCTGTATTTTTCCCAGACAATATAAGTTAGGAACTTTCTATTTTTACCAAAATTTAAACGTTTGGACGTCACTTTGTATTTTTAATTTGAATTTGAAAATTTGAATTGTTAGGTGCCCGTAACGTAAACAAACCACACTGCCCCCGGCCTATTGGCGATTTTATGTTTCAGTCGAGTGAGTGAACTAACGGCACAGTGTAATTTTACGTAGGCCTATTTATCTGAGAAATACAGACTGACGATCGGTTAACAGCGACTGGAAAAGCCTGCTGATAATTGTTTGAGTGTAAACCACAGATAAAAAGGCCTGAAATGAGGGTAATCCAACACGAAAGTTGACCGACACTGATCGTTGTTGTTGTAATCAGGCTTCGATTCTTCGTTTGCTTTTCACCCCATTTCTACATTCTAAAGCTAACTAGACATGTTTTATGTGTCCTATGTTTAAGTTTAGTTGTATTAGTCGTAGTAAGCTCATGTAAATTGGTTTTCTTAGCAAATTTAAACAGGCTACGGCGGCAAGTGTGCCTTTAATTAAAAACGTTTGACTTACGCTGTGAAGTAAAATATGTAAAACAAAATTGCAGCCAAAATGTAGCTCTTTCCGAAAAATAAAATGTTTCGGGTAAATCTGTCACCATTATGTCGCTTATGGGGGGTGGGGCGTCGACCCAATGTTTTACCCAGTCTGTCCCCGTGTGGTAGATAAATTCTATCTTAGTTTAGAGGTCGATTTTGCACCAAAAATTATTTGGTTACTTGAGGGCAGTGTTCGGTTAAGAAGGTGAAGAACCCCATTTAACGGGCGGGCACCTTGCAACTATTATACATAGGCCTTTTTTTTTCTTCTTCATTTTTTGACTAATTAAAGTATTAAACAAAATTGAAACTGGTATACCTTAATCTTACTTGAAGAAGTTATTGATCAAAATGCAAGTAATTATTGCGCATCGCCATTCAGTCTCTAGCAATGCTATTCTAATAATATGAATAAAGTTCAACAACTCCTTCAGAAACAATCGTTTACCTTGCAACATCGAGTAGAGCTTTGACCGTGGGAACAAAAGCGCATGCCATCACCGCACCCGCCATTATAAGGGAGATAACCGCTAACCACAACCGCCTGAATAAAAAACAATAACAATGAAAAAAAAAAAGCAACAACGAGCGACAATCAGAAGTTTAGCCCACAAAATGTATAGATAATGGTTTAAGCAATGTTGTTAAAGTATAGGAATTTTAGTCGTCCAGGGAAGTTAAATCGTTTAAGCTCCTTTATGAAATAGACCCCAGGGGCCGTTTCACGAAGCCGTCACAAAGTGCGATCAATCCCAGTTGCCATGACGTCGTATGTGTTTACTATGGTATCCATTGGCAACTATGCGTCGTTTGCGATGCGACTGCTTTGAGAAACGAGCCCCTGAACTCTATATTGAAGAGGACTAGAAAAATACTAAACTTTCGTTTAACATTACGCTTTAGGCTGATTCATGCTTTATGTGGGAAATAGAAAAAACAATCACAGAAAAGCGACGAAATCTCTATATAGGCCTACCATGGCATAAATTTTTACGTCAATTAAAAGAACGTAATCAACAAACTGACCTTGGAATATGAAGAAGAGGCACTGGTCCGATCAAAAGGTATGGGATGGCGCATAGGAAGTTTCCCCCAATAATCATAGTGAAACTGTACCCCTGAAATAAGAGAACGTGAGTAGATAGTAATTTTATACTTGAAAAACAGAGGCATGAGGCAACAATTCAGTGGTCACTTAAGGTCAGTTTTGCCGGTCACTTTAGGGCAGTTTCGCCGGTCACTTTAGGACAGTTTCGACGGTCACATTCGGCCATCACTTTAGGTCACTTTCGGTCATCATCTTAAGACAGTATGGATAGGTTTTGTAAAAATAACAGTTTGTATAAATCTGCAAAATAGTGTAGTGGTGTAGAAACGGTCAAAGGGAGATAACCCGAGGACTAGAATACTTTGAGGTATTGGAAGAGTGACCTCCCTTGGGTATTGATTAACACGGCGATTCGTCTTTAAACGGGGATTCCCCGCGTAAAACCCAGGCAGGTCTTATTGCACCACCGCTATGAAATGGGGATTTCCCATGACGTTAGGAGAACATCCGTAGCTATAGGACAGTGAGTAATAATGATGAGGCTTGATAGTGTTTCTATTATTAAATCTATAATCTCTAAATGCGTCAATAGAGAGATTGTGTAAAGCTATAATCTATTATACATCAGTTAGCTAGTAACTCTAATAAAATGTAAAAAATGATAGTACAGTAACTGTAACCAGCATATTTATCGTTCTAATTGCCCGGCACCCCGACAAATTTGGGAGGATAATTACAGTTATTACAGCCGGTATAATTGTTTCGAATACAGAAAATTAAACATCGCGATTAAGCTATATATCTACTATGAACACAGAACAGACTTTTAGAAATGCTCTCACTAACCAATAGGGAAAATTGTGTAGGTTAAAATATACATGAGCCAAACAGAAACACATATAGAAACATAGTCACACAGGGGAATAATTATTCCAGATTTAGAAAGTAAGGAAATGAAACATCTGAGATGACAACTGTCAGTGTCCATTCGCTGCTCGGATAGAAAATGACCAGTGAAATGTTCTTAAAGTATGTAACCTTACTGCCAATAACAGACGCCCGGCGGGCGTTTAGCGGACGCCGGCCGTAAAACGGGCGCCGGGCGTTAAGCGACCGTACCCGGGCGTTCATTCAAGACGAAAGGTTATTCGTACCATTACCTTAAGCATTACCTACGGCCGCTTTATGCCCGGCGCCCGCTCAACGCCCGCCGGGCGTCTGTTTTATGAGCCCACAACGCCACCTGGGGGAAATTATATGCTATATAGAAGTACATCTCACTATACCAATATTATTAGTCAGTCGAGTGCCGTACATTAGACATGGGCCTGTTTACATGCACTAAGTGTGGCCAAACTTACTCGGGATCATGATATGCGACGTCATCAGGATAGGTATAACCATCATACAACATCACTTTAAAGTCACAATGAAGATCAAAACACTTCCTCAGAATATGGGAACCATCACTTCGACGACAATGTAGCAAAAATCACTATGTTCTGTGTTCATAGTAGATATATAGCTTAATCGCGATGTTTAATTTTCTGTATTCGAAACAATTATACCGGCTGTAATAACTGTAATTATCCTCCCAGATTTGTCGGGGTGCCGGGCAATTAGAACGATAAACATGCTGGTTACAGTTACTGTACTATCATTTTTTACATTTTATTAGAGTTTCTAGCTAACTGATGTATAATAGATTATAGCTTTACACAATCTCTCTATTGACGCATGTAGAGATTATAGATTTAATAATAGAAACACTATCAAGCCTCATCATTATTACTCACTGTCCTATAGCTACGGCTGTTCTCCTAACGTCATGGGAAATCCCCATTTCATAGCGGTGGTGCAATAAGACCTGCCTGGGTT